>CM046668.1:71807359-73216006 GCA_025594165.1 Tamias sibiricus
GAGATTTGCTTTTAAAAAATAGACTTATTGTTGGTTTCATGGTTTAAAACTTGTTCAAAAGTACAGTACTCATTTGGGCTTTAAAAATAGAATGTCTGCATGTAATTTTGATCAATTTTTCTCTGCTCTTAACACCTAAGATATAGATGGGCTCGAGGCATACTGTAACTCCTGCACAACAAGAGAGGGTGCACAAATGGAGAAGGGGAAAATAGGTTTTAGAATCATTTATTTCTTTTAAATGTCTATATATCGTGTCTTTGTTCAACTTCTTTTATTATTTTTTTTACTGTGTATTTAGTGATCTTTTGTATATATATTACACATTAAATGTTGGAGAAAAGTTAAGAATTTACTTCATTATTGTTTTGATGCACAAGGCCCTTGTTTTAGCTCTTTTGTTTCTGGTTTGAACATTGCTCCTCCTACCCAGCTCTGTCCTCTGGCCCCCAGACCAGCCTTTGGGAGTCTCCTAGGTGATGGCTCCCTGGTGGTGATCCTCCTGTTTTAGCCTCCTGAGCTGCTGGGATTACAGGCATGCACCACTGTGTCACTGGTTTTTTATCATACCTGTACACATGAAGAGAATTTTCCAAAGCTCTTCTTTTGGCCTAACCTCAAAACCTTGTAAAAATAAATGCCTTTCAGGAAAAAAGATATCAACTTAAATATTATTACCATGGCAACAAATAATCTAGAAAAACAATTATTTAAAGCCAGGCATGGTGGTGCATGCCTGTAATCCCAGTGGCTCGGGAGGCTGAGACATGAGGATCATGAGTTCAAAGCCAGCCTCAGCAAAAGCAAGGCGATAAACAGCTCAGTGAGACCCTGTCTCTAAATAAAATACAAAATAGGGGTGGGGATGTGGCTCAGGGGTCAAATGCCCCTGAGTTCAATCCCAGTGACCAAAATAAATAAATAAATAAATACAATAAAATAAAAATAAATATTATTACCATGTCAGCAAATAATCTAGTAAAGCAATTATTTAGAATCACAACGATTTTCAGAGGTGAAGGATACTTTTCACAGGATTTAGCTTCAATCTCTGAAGTGTGGGTGTTTACAAAGATTCCTTCATACCAAACAGTAGTTTAAGAGAAATAAATATATACCAGTATAATACAATTACAGGATGACAAGGTGGACAGGAGAGGAAATTGCTAATTAATTGAAGCTCTCTGTTCCATGCCTTATTAAATGAGATTCTTTGAACTCTTATTTTATGGTGCAGGCTCCTGTCTCTCTCTATCCACCCATGCCTCTCTCTATCCTCCGATTCTCACATTTCCTCTTCTATCTCTGTGCTCCACATTCCCGTCTTCTGGTCCTTCTTCCCACTGCTCCGTTTCCCCCACCTATCCCCAGTATTTTAATCTCCTGTTGTGACTCTCAGAACTTCCTGTCCCACATATTATGCCAAGGGCTTTGGTGGTCAGTATGGAATCCAGAAGGACCGAGTGGATAAGGTAATTCCTCAGAACACCAGTGTCCTGAGAAGGGTCCCCTACGTTTAGGGAAGTGCAGAGAAGAGTGAGAAGCAAAGCAGGGAGAGGGATGGGACAGCGGTGCTGGAGCTCTGAGCCTGCGCTGCTGGGATCCTGCCCTCCCCACTGTCTGCCCTCAGCATCTGACGGACATGAATTCCACAACCTGATGAGCTTTAAGTGTGGACAGTGGAGTGCAGCAGGGAGAGACAGAGAGGAGCACTCAACCCCAGGGAAAGGTGGTGTTAGCTGTGCAATTTTGTGGATTGCTTGGCATTGCTTAACCCAATCCTTTTTGTCTCTTCCTAGTCCACGTCACTGTTGTCCCATACACTACTAGCTCCTTGTGCATTGGCCAGGGACCCTGCTGCATCCTAGGCTTAAGACATGCGATTCAAAGTACACTAAGCTTTCAAAAGGAGCCACCAAACCTACCTGTTTAGAACTCTCTCCCTCTCCCCCACCCCCTGCCTCTCTCTCTCTCTCTCTCTCTCTCTCTCTCTCTCTCTCTGCCACAAAATAGTAATAGGACCTTGTACAACTGTTAAGACCCACGTGGTGAAGGGCTGTTTCCTACAGTGGCCCCAATCCCCAGTACTGCCTCTGAGTCACTGCCATCCTGTCCCTCCCCACACTGCACATACTCTTCTCCCAATTTGCAGAGTGCTGTTGGCTTCAGTGAGATGGAGGCCCCAACCACAGCTTATAAGAAGACGACACCCACAGAAGCCGGTGAGTCTCAGTTTCGTCTATGATCTTCAACTTCCTCTTTCTCCTCCTCAGTCTACCGTGCATGCCTTTAACTGCATAGATTATCTGAGGGAGGCTTGATCCCCAGCCTCATATTCCCAGATCTGTCTCCTAGGAAAACCAGGTCAAGTGATCGAGTGGCATTAGGGAGGGAACTGGGGGCAGAGAGCACAGGAGGGAGGGAGGGAGGGAGGAAGGGAGGGAGAACTACTTGGAAGGGTATGCAGGGGTGGGAGCTGGGGATGGGCAGAGGATGGTGGTGCCTAGAGGGCATACATAGTTAAGGAAGGTGGGCTACTTAGGGAACCAAAGCTTATAAATTAGAAAGGACAAGAGTCTGAGGTCACACCGAATGGCTAGATGGAAATCTAGGCTTTGGGTACAAACCATCCTCCTATACCCCTCTGTTCCTCCATCGCTGCCTCTTTCTCTCTTCCTCCATGAGTCCCCTCCCCATCTGCTCTTCTGGATATTTAACTGATTCCTCTTCTTCCTTCACCACCCTTCCCTCCACTTCCAGTCCAAGTCAACCTTAATTCTTCTTGCCTGTGTCTACAGCTTCCAGTGGTGCCCGTGGGCTGAAGGCAAAATTTGAGTCCATGGCCAAGGAGAAAAGGAAGCAGGAGGAAAAGGAGAAGGCACAGCAGGTGGCCAGGCAGCAACAGGAGTGAAAGGCTGTGGTGAAGATGAGACAGGAGGCTCAGCAGCCAGTGGTGCCTGCAGAAGAGCCAGCAGTGCCAGCCCCATTGCCCAAGAAAATCTCCTCAGAGGTGAGCCTGGCCCTCCGGGATCCTCACCTGGTATCCCTTTCCCAGGCAGAACCTGAGGGGTCCAAATGATGGGAAGAAAATAAGGCCTGGGCCTTCCCTGTGTTAGGCAGAGTCAGCTGTCCCTGTCCTCGGGAGATTCAGTCAGCTGTGTAGTTGGGACTCCTATGTCAGAAACATCAGGAAACAAACAAGCGAACACGAGATATATGTAGTACAATGGAAGGCAGGCCACCAGCCACTGCAGCCAGTCATTGCTGCAGGATCCAAGAGGAAGGAGCCATCAGTTCAGGCTGGGGCCCGTCTTGAGTGATGAGTTCTATTTGGGTTGGCAGAGAGCAGGAGGAGTGTGCCTGCTTAATTGTGAGTGAAGGTGGTGGGTGCTCGCTCTCCATAGGCCTGGCCTCCAGCAGAAAGTCATCCACCACCTGAGCCCGAGCCTGTGAGAGCCAGCAGAGAACGCCCAGTGCCCTGCCTGCCCATGAGGCCGAGTCCCCCGGAGGTAAGCAGGGCCCCAAAGACTATCTGCCCGACTTCATCTCCTCCTGTCTTAGGAAGGTGGTTGTACAGGGTGGCCAAACATCCTGCTTCACCTGGGACCATTCTGGTCTTAGCAGTGAAAAGTCCTGCATTCTGGAAAAATCCCCAATCCTGGACAAACTAGGACAGCTGCTTATCTTAGCTGTGCTATCCCAACCATGTGCTTTTGCTTCAGTTTCCCTAGGCATCCAAAGGCCCTGACTTGTCTTCCACTTTCCTGCCCTTATTCCTCTTACATCCCCCTCCTGTCATTTCTAGGTAGGTGTTCTGCGTGAGTGGGTGTGGGAGGAGGTTGCTGAATGAGGATGGATGACAGACTGATAGGTGGAGGGCAGGAGAGGTCAAGTGATGCAGGTGGGGTCTGAGTAGTCCTCCACCGAGCCTCCACTGACTCCGCCTGGTGAGTGCAAGTCACCCTGCTCCACACTGTCTTTTCTCAGGACGAGAAGCCCCCAGCTCTGCCTCCTAGAACTCCAGAAGCCTTCCAGGTGGAGGAAGAGCCAGTGTATGAAGCGGAGCCTGAGCCTGAGAATGACTATGAGGATGTTGGGGAGATGGACAGGCCGGAGCAGGATAATGATGCAGAGGGGGACTATGAGGATGTGCTGGAGCCTGAGGAGCCCCGTGTTCCCTCCACCCTGGCTGGTGAGTGGGGCATGGATGGGGGAGGGAGAAGCAACTCCTTAATTTTGTCAAGTCTGGGAGAAGAGGAGGACGAGCTTCCCCACTGCCCAGGAGGATCTGTCTCTGCCTCTCCTTGTTGATGAGACCATATGTATATTTCTCATCATGCAGGACCATCAGGAAGCCCACCTGGGGCTGGGGCTATGGGGATCTCAGCTGTTGCCCTGTATGACTACCAAGGAGGTAGGTTGGGAGTGGCCTGAGGGGCCTGGTGCCTGGAGACCTCTGATACACAGGAAGGGGATGGATTCTGGGGGTCAGGGAAAGGCCCAGTCTTGCCACCCAGACAAAGGCCAGGCCTGTTTCTTGGGAGTACGCTCAGGGAGGGATGGCGGGATTCCTGTTTGACCATCCTAACATCCCTTCTATTTCCTCCCCAGAGGGAAGTGATGAGCTTTCCTTTGATCCAGATGACATCATTACTGACATTGAGATGGTGGATGAGGGCTGGTGGCTGGGACGTTGCCACAGCCACTTTGGACTCTTCCTGCAAATTATGTCAAGCTCCTCCAGTGACTGACCCTCACTCTCTACTGCACCTGTGACTCCCCATGTCCAAAGTGGCTCTGCCTCCATCCCATCCCCATTACTGCTGCAAGCGCCTAACAGGATGTCATGGGTTACCTGAGGTTCTGGACAGACTTCCTTCTTCCCTCTCCCGTTTCATTAGGGCTTCAGGTAGAGACAGCATGAGGAAGGAGGTCTCCCTCCCCTCGGTGTCCTCTGTATCCTGGAATAGCTCACGGATGTTTACGTTATGGTCCTGCCTTCTTCCCCAGTAATGCCCCCTACAATGACACCCCAACTCTGCTCTATTCCCTTGTAAGCACCGGACTTCCTGGTTTGCTTACCTGAGAAGGTAGGTCTATTCTACCTGGTTGTGCTTTTTCCCACTTTTCTTTCCTTTGGAGATATTTCTGAACCTTTTTTCTGTTCAGTCCTAAAGTTGGAAATAAAGTGGGACTATGGTAAATTTCTGTGCTGAGGAAAATAGTACTTTTTGTGCAGCCCTCAGTGGTCCTGACTCTCATGGCTCTAAATTTTCCACCCCCTTCCAGGCACATCCACTCTTAACATCGCCCATCCCCTTGCACCTTGAATGTCAAGGGCAAGGCATTTTCCTATTCCTTATTGATCCCTTAAGGCACTCCTGCCTGGGCCAGGCCAGCCACCTTCCTGGGAGTAATGACACACTCTTTCCATGTGGTGATTCTAGAGGAAGAAGCACAATCTAGAGGATAGAAAGCATGAAAAATGAAAGGAAAACAACTTTTACTGAGGCTGAAGAGGATTTAGATCTAGAGACAGTGGCCTCCTTATAGCAGGGCGACTGAAATTAGTGTCCAGGAAAGAAGCTGGATGGAGGAAGTACATCTTCTGAATGTCCCAGAGCCCAGGCAGATAGGAAAAGGGGTGAAGACATGTAGGTGGGCCATTGTGGGCAAAAAGTGAATCACCAAGCAAACCATGGGATGAGAGAAATTGAGAGGCCAGGGCAAGGTGGGTTTTTCTCAGCCCCAGGCTACTGTGCTCAGCCTCAGCAAGGTCAGAGATAGAAGATTCAAGGGCACAAAGTGGGGGATTTGGTGTAGGTGATCTTTGGTTGATAGAACATAGAATCTATGCTGTTACCAGTGTCCAAGGTGAGTCCAACTTTCAAAGATGGAGAAGGCATTGGGGTTGAGGAGGAGCTAGGATTAGTGGCTGGGATCCACAGTTGCTCCAGGACTTCAGTAGAATTGGTGAGCTGCTCGGACACCTAGAGAGCTGCATGCTTCAAGCTTATTCTTGACTTTTCTTCAAGACACACGCTACAAACACGATCCTTAGTTTTGATAATGACTTCTATGCCAGCAAATCACATAACCGTCTCTAGGCATAACCCACAAGATTCATGCACCTTAGGCTTTCAGAGTGCAAAGCAGCCTCTATTTCCTCCTATAGAGACACTGGGATTTCCAATATACAGCAGTAGTTCACCACATATACACAATATCATTCTTCATTTCAGTTTGATTTGATTTCACACATAAGGCAGACTTTTACAGCAGTTTTTCTGATCCATCTCCAAGTTCCACTTTGCTTTTTCACTGTGCCCTTCAGAAGAGGAGAAAGTTCTTTTCCAGATCCCTGAGCTGCTAAGGCAACAGAGTCCTTTCTGGCCCAGTGGTACAGACCCTGCCCTCCACGTTCAGCTAGTTCTCTGCTCTGGCCGCCTGTCTGGGTTGTGATGCTCATCGAGGGCTCTGCTCACAGACAGCTCCCTGCTGAGGCTCTATTCCTGCAGCACAGCCCTCTTTGCCCGCCTCAGGTGCTTCTTACTCTGAAGCCATGTCTAGCTCTCTTGCCTCCTCGTTTGCTCACTGCTCCTGCTGCTCACTACAGCTTCACCTCACTAATCAGATCATCCGTCTCCCCCCAGCCTCTCTGAAAAGGTCCCTCTCTGCTCCTTCTGCTCTCTCCCCCAAAACCATATTTGTTTCTAGGAACCAGGAGATACCCGCAGTACCCTGGTCTCCTGCAATATAGACAATTATCTTATAAATGTGTTTGATGATGTTGACCAAATCAGTACTGGTCTGAAGAGAGCAAATGGGAGAGGAAAGTGCTTCAAGGAGTGCCCCACACCCAGCGGTGGGGCGTGTCCTGAAGCCGTGCCCCGCCCACCGGTGCTGTGGAGGGAAAGCCTTCTGCCCTCTTCACGCCTCTCTGGTTGCTCCTCAGCCACAGCCCTGACTCAGTGTCCTCTGTCTGTAGTTACCCTTTCTCTCTTTTTCTAATGAGAAATCCAGAGTGGGCTTTGGGAGCATTATTCCTCCACATGAGAAGGACCAGATTCCAAACACATGTCACTGACACCAGAGAGCTCTCTTCCTTCCTTCTTTCTCACACCTGACATCCAGTGTTTGCTTCTAGTTACTCACCTTCACTGGATAAAACCTTAGGTCACACTCCAGTTATATTTTTAGAAAACAATGATATAAATAAATGTGAAATATAAACCAAAAAATAAGCATTAGAAAAAGTAAAATTATATTACTAAATAATACCAAGTGGCACATAATAACAAAAGATGAGCATATTTCCGGTTTGGGGCTTCCTCTACCACCATCTGGACTCTTCTTAGAGGTGTGATCTACAGCATCTCTGAACTGGGGTGACCCAGTCAAAACAAGCACCCAGAGGAATGAGGCAATTTCTTCTGTTGGGTGAATTCATTCTCTGCTTCCCTTTTGTTCTGTCCTCCCTTTTCCCTGTTTTTCACTTGCTTGAGAACAGCTAGAACTGCTTGGAAAATGGCACTGATTAAGGTAAGATGCACATAAACATAAGACAAATAACTTTCCTGGCTACACCTGGAGAGAGCACAAAACACATATTCTTGCATGTGGCCCAGGGACATGAATCCATATCAAGCAATTGGATCCATCTGGTTTCCAACTTAATATCACCTGACATCTAAAACCTATTTAGTAGTTACATAAGGGCAGCATTAAATCACAGCCATTGTGGATGGCTATGTGCAACAAGATTCTGTCATACTGAAAAATAAGTATATCCTAATTTACTGCTATGATATTCCTTAGGACAGTGGTTCTCAGCCTGGAGCCACTTTGCTCCCAGAGGACATTCTACAATATCTGGAGACATTTTTGACTGTTCACTGTGTGAGTGCTATTGGGGGGGGTGGATTTAATAGAGGCCAAGGATATTGCTAAACACTCTATAATACATAGGATAGTCCATTATGACAAAGAATTATCCAATTCAAAATGTCAATAGTTTCAGTTAGGCACAGTGGTGCACACCTGTAATCCCAGCATTTTGGGAGGCTGAGGAGGAAAAAGAAATTTAAAAGGACAGGAGCATCGCAAGTTCAAGGCTAGCTCAGCAACTTAGGGAACTAGACCCTGTCTCAAAATAAAAAATGAAAGGCGGCTATTATCATAATCAATCAGGCAATTCTAGGCAAAATCCCAAAAGAGAAATAAGATCAAAGCTTCATACGTGCCCTCCAGGCCGCTGCCCCAGGTGTTAAAAAGGGAAATCATTGGGGCCAATAAATTGCTATTCAAAATTTGAAATCCATGGAAAATCCTCTGTTCAGGAATTCAAAAAACGGGGCACGGGGCCCAGTACCCCGGGGCCCACAAATGTACGGGGCATTGCAGAAGGAGTATCCTCATAGCATCCACTCAGATGCTTCCCCGACACAATTTCCTACTACCCATCCACTTCCCTCGCCAGAGGAACAAGAGGAAATGCAGGATTAGACCTCTGTTCCACCACCGAATAGTGTTAACACCTGAAATGGGGGTTCAACTGATTCCCACAGGAGTCAGGGGACCTCTTCCCTCAGGGACTGTAGGACTTATTATCGGGCGTAGTCCTAAAAGCTTATTAGGTTTGCAAGTGGACCCCAGGTGTAATAAACTCAGACTACAAAGGGGAAATAAAAATAATGCTTAGGTTCACCCCAAAAGTGTAAGTTCTGTTAATCAAGGAGATAGAATTGCTCAGTTGCTTCTCCTTCCCAATTTACATAATTCATTTAAAAAATGGGTATGCCTCAAGAAGGGAAAACAATAGAGGATTTTGTTCCACTGACTCAAGTCCCATGGCTTGCTGGGTTCGAGACTGTTCAAGGAGGCCTAGCGTGTAAAATAAAAATCCAAGGAATAGAAATGGAGGGATTAATAGATACTGGAGCTGACTCTTCCATTATTAATTTACGCCAATTGGCCCAAGCAACTGGCCTCTGCAAAAAAGCTTCAACCAGTTTAAGAGGCTTGGGATATAATAACCTCCCAGATAAAAGTGCAGTAATTTAAAATGGGAGGATGATGAAGGCCATAAAAGGAACATTTCAGCCTTATGTTTTACCTAATCTACCGGTTACTTTATGGGGAAGAGATATTTTGCAACAAATGGGAGTACACCTTGCAACCAAGCCTGCAGATGTTAAATGTGAAAACCTACAGGGTAATCTTAACCATAAAAGAACTCATTATCAAAAAGTACAGAGTAATCTTAACCCTAAAAGTAATCATTGTCATAAAGGAAAAAGATATTTTTTTTCGGGGGCCACTGAGAAAATAATTTTGAAAATACCATGGCTTTCTGATAAGCCAGTGTGGGTCCCTCAGTGGCCCCTATCTAAAGAGAAATTTACAAGCGGCCCTCCAATTAGTTCAGGAACAATTAGAAGCAGGTCATATAGAACCTTCCACCTCTCCCTGGAATTCCCCATATTTGTGATCAAGAAAAAGTCAGGAAAATGGCGATTGTTACATGATCTTAGACAAATCAATAAAACCATGCAAGTTATGGGGCCTACTCAACCTGGACTTCCTAGTCCCGTAGCTATTCCAAAAAATTTCCATCTTATTACTCTTGATATAAAGGATTGCTTCTTTTCTATTCCCCTACATCCTCGGTTTGTTACCCAAAAGCAGCATCCCCAAAATGTAGCAGGGATCCCATACAATCCTCAGGAGGGCATGAACAAAAAGCAAGCTAAGGACAGATGGCTGTTGCCCTGTTTAGCAATTGGAGACAGAACATTGGAATCAGGGAACCACTGTGTTCACGATGTCTTTCTCACAACTTAAGTGTCATTCCTCCCTGGCCGGAAACGAGGAGATCTCCACACAATTGTTTTTTTTTTTCTTTTCTTTTTAGGCCCCCAATGTGACGTCACAAATATATGGACAGTATCAAGGAGTATTCAATTTAGGTGTAAATAATTTTATAAATGAAGGTACTTTCAATTTTGAGTTTATAGGTGTCCCTGGGACTTTCTTTAGCAAACAATATGACTAGTGCTATATAACCCTGATATTTTGGTTGTTTGACTTAAGAATTGTTTATTTGTTATTAACTTCATTTGTTTAATAGCTCATTAATTTCAATTATATCTCAACAGGTAAAAATTTGCTCTGTATACAGAGACTCAAGGGGTTCCAGCTAAACAAATTATTTCTCTCATGTGCCTTTACCTTTTCTTTAATCTATTCTTTAATGCAGTAATTTACCTCAGTCTTTCTTTGTTTTGTTCTAAATATGACATTTTTCCAACCTTATGTTTGTAAAAGCTTCAACCAGCGATGTATGTGAACAAATTATCAACTTTAATTTTCTAATCTAATTAATTCTATTTTGTAGTTTGGACAACTCGCTCTTGATCTCAGTGCTGCAATAGCACTGCCTTTCCTTTAATAATTGATGCTTGAGTTTCTAGAGTAGCGGGCCCTGAAGATTTTGACGGTGGCATTGTCTAAAACATAAAAAAGACGTCTGCCTGCTCTAACATCAAACCAACTCTCACCAACAGTTGGCCTCTGCTCTACATGCATGGGGCTACTACATCAAACATGTTATAACAAATGGACATTTTGATCTTTCATTGTTTGGGAGACTTTACGGGACAATGCCTTGCGGGTATTTGTCTAGAGAATTCAGTGTGTTTACTTGATGGAACTTAGGGCAGCTGATTTGGTTTAAACAATTTGTGGTGTGTGGTACCTCTGGACTGGTACCACAGGAACTGTGTGTGTGGGGGGGTCTTGTCTGGACTCTACCCAACATGTGATCTCCTCAGCTCCCCTGTGTGTCCTGGCATGACACTGAGGTTGGCATCATGTATTGAGGTCATTTAGACATGGAGTGGCACTGGGCTCTGCCTATGCTCTCCCTAACCCAGACCTACAACATATGTCTCAGAAAAAATGACTCTTGAGTCATTATTAAAAATGTTAAAAAGTAGGCTTGTGGCTTTTGTCCTAACTTTCTCTGCAAATACAGAGTGTCCTCTGGATTCTCCCTCGTTTTTCAAGGCTTTCCTTCTACAGCTTGCTAAGAATCTACACAAGAGACTCGGTGACCTTGTTACTGTCCTCAACTTTTGGCCCGCGGAATCCTCCAGGCTGCTGTGCTCAGCCAGGTTTCTCTGTTCTATCGGGCTGAGTTGGGACTACTTGGGTTTAGAGGCATCAGGGTGACCAAAAGTCACCCTGGACTTGATTGTCAAGACAGGCCCAGCTTAACCTTGGAGCTGGGTGCCCTCCACCCTGGAACCTTGGGAAGTAACTCTGCACCTTCTCTTTATTCTTTTCTGCAAGTAAATTAGTTTGTCCCAAGTGATATCCAAGAGTGGTCAGCAATCATTGAATAAGGAACAAACTTGAAACCTACCTTCCCCCACACCACCCCCCCAAAAAAAAGAAAAATGTGATTTCTAGTATGTAAATTAAATTATTTGCATCAGTTTTTAAAAATATTTATTTATTTGCTGTAGTTTACACAATGCGTTTATTTGTACGTGGTGCTGAGGATCGAACCCGGGCCGCGCATGTGCTAGGCGAGCGCGCCAGCGCTCTACCGCTGAGCCACAACTCCACCCCCATATTTGCATCAATTTTGTAGAGGAAGATAATAGGTAGTTTTAGACAACACTCTTCCAAAAGACAGTATATCATTCACTATTTATCCTTAGCATGTGGTTGATAGTGTTTAGCACATGGATGCAGGCATGGATACGTAAGAGAGAGTCTTAGTTTTTGCACAAGACTGCCTAGGTGATAAAGAATGGGAATACACATTTTAGAGATAGTCTATAAAAACAGATGCAAACAACTCTAATTCCCAATGCAGCTCTTAAACACACACCTATTAGGAAGAACTGCAACAATGATATTATAGAATTACTCGCCTGAATAGGTATTATTCATTCTTGTTTACTATGAGAAAGAACATTATAGGCTAGGTGTAGTGGCACACACTTGTAATCCCAGCTCCTTGGGAAGCTGAGGAAGGAATAATCTTATGAAAAGAGGAAAAGTGAGATGAGAACCAATGACCATGGATTTTTCATCAAAAACAAAGACAGATGGTGGAACAAAATCTTTAAAGTTCTGAAGAAAGAGCTCTGTCAACTCAAGAATTTTATATCCAGGGACAATATCTTTTAAGAAGGAGGGTAAAAACAGGTATGGTAGTGCACACGTGTAATCTCAGCAACTTTTGAGGCAGGTGGCCCCTAAGTTCAAGGCCAGCCTCAGTAACTTAGCAAGACCCTGTGCCAAAATAAAAATGTGCTGGGGGGGACATAGCTCAGTAGTAAAAAAGGAAGAAGGTAAAATGAAGACATTCTCAGAACTATAAGAATTCATGGTCAGTAGTTCTATACTATAAAATATTAAAGGAAGTTCTTCGGGCTAAAGAATATTACATAAGAGAGACAATTACAACTTCAAGAATGAAGAAAGAACTGCAGATATGGTAAATATCTGGTGAAATAAATTTGTTTTCTTAATTTATTTGAAATGTCTATGAGTACTGAATGCAAAAATTATCACATTATCTAGTGATTTAGTTTACCTTTAGTTTTGAAGTAGTTACAGATTCACCTACTTCATGAAGACAAATTCTCAGGTCTTGATAGATTTAGGATAATTCTATAGTAAGGGTCTTTCTCTAAAACAGTAAAAAAGATGTTGGATGTAGGAAGGGGGGTAATATACCAAGTTAAATGATTGTATTCACTCTGAAAGAATATCTATGAATTAACCTTTCATAATTTATTGTGGCTTTAAACAGGTTCAGAACATATGCTTGAAAAACGCACTTAGCACTTATGCTCCTCATCTATCTGGCTGAATATGAAGACTGAGCCACAGCCTTAGAGGCATTTTCATGGGTCCTGGAATCAGGGTCCCCTGATACAGACCTAGCAAGGACCAGGCAGACAAGGATTGGGTTCCATGTATACCACCAGAGTTCAGCATTGTGTGTGATGTTTTTCCTCCAATTTTAATTTAAAGGACTTCTGAAATAGTATTTTAAATTAGCATTGGCTAATAAATTGTCAATTCCATAAAGTAGGAAGACTTGGAATAGATGGAAACTAAGAATGGATTTTTATGAAATGTTTATTCTTTTTCTTCTCTAGTTGATAGAAGGAAAATATTTTGAATACTTATATATGTATTCAAAAATGAGCTATACCTCTTCAAAGGCGTGTCCTGTTCTGTAAGATTAGATTTATAGCACTTGAGCATAGCACTGCCTCTGTGTTTGTGACATGGGGAGAATACTCCTGCTGAAAAGACTGAACTTTGTAATCCCAATCAGAAGTATAGAACTGATCCGTTGTTTTTTTTTTTCCTGTTGACATAAAATGAATTTATGAGAAACTTCATATCAGTGGTTCAGTTTGTTAAAAATTGTATTTGGTGTAAGAGTATCAGAAACCTATGTCCCTTCTTTAAGTCTTTTTATAGCTTGTTCAAAAATGAGCATATAACAAATGTTTATTATATTCTTAATCAATTATCCAAAGAGTTCTTTTATGTTGATTAATTAGTGTAAAGAAAAAAGTTGCTTCATAAGTAAAGTATAATACACAATCAGTATTTGGGTATTGGTATACAAGGGACTCAATCGACAGTGTTCTTTTTTTCAAGTGATGGGAGTAGACAAGAGATGGCAGAGGTATGAGGGAAGACATTGTTATTTCTTGAGGGTTTTTTCCCCACTCCATATTCCCCTGTACCACATTTCTTGAAGAGAAAAGCTATTTAGCATCCTGGTGAGCTTAAGGTCCAGTGCAAAAGAAAACTCTGAATGTTCTTCAGATCTGAGGGCAAATTGTACCTCATTTTTTTGCAGCACTGGCCCTGCATGAGTATCACATGAATTTTCTTGTCCTTTTTGACTTATTAACTAAATTTAAAATAGGCAGTCCTGGCTTTATGTGATTAAGAGATAAACAAGTTCCAGTTATTGTAGATTACTGAAGTGACATGAATCTCTCCATAACACAATTCAAATTTCAGTTATTAGAACACCTTCCAAAAGGGAGGTATCCCTGCTAATACCTTGACATTAAGCCAGTTAAGGACATTTTATATATTAACTGTAATTCCATAAGGTTCAAATTTTGCTGGTAGCTCTTCAGCCCACAAATCATTATGCAAGCAATGTACATTAAGCAGAATAAGCTCACCCTGCCCCCAAATATCCACAGCCTAGTCTCTGAAACCTGGGAAAAGGGGCTTTGCCAGGTTGAAGATCTTGAGATGAGAAGACAATTATGGATTATCTGGGTGATTCCAATATAAGCACAAGGGTCCTTATAAGAGGGAAACAGATGGTCAGAGAGAGACTTAAAGATGCTATACTTATGGATTTAAAGATGGAAGAATGGGCCACGAGCCAAGGAATGCAAGAGGCTTCTAAAAACTGTAAAAGACAAGGAAATGGATTTTCCCTAGAACTTCCAAAAGGGAGGTATCACTGCTAACACCTTGACATTAAGCCAGTTAAGGCCATTTTATATTTCTGAACTTCAGAACGTAAAACTATAATTTGTGTTGTTTTGAGCCAGTAAGTTTGTAGTAATTCATTTTAATAGCAATTAGAAACAAATGCTGACATCATGAGAAATTAGCAATCACATCCCCTCTTTCTGTATCAGTGATCTGGCAGTGCACATCTGTTCACTTTATACACAGAGAGCAAAACACACAATTAGGCTGACTCCTGTCTCTCAGGCATGAAACCATGTGGCATTTTAAAAAACTGGATGTGGAAATTGCCTAATGGAGACGAAAGTGTTCCAGAGAAATGAAAAGAGACAATGGGAGAGAAATTCAAATTGAACATAAATGGAATTATGTTCAGCTAGAGGAACTAGTTGTGAGAAGGCCAACACTGATGTTTGTGGGAAACTCTAGATGGACAACCTGAAAGACTGAGTAAAGGTGAAATTATCAGCATAGATGAGGAAAATGGTTGTGAACTAAAGGACAAAGATGTCTCAGCAGAAGTGAAGCCAGCAAAAACTATATATTAATCTATAAATCACTGTAGTTCCAAAATCTAAAAAAGGATTTAAAAAAAAGATATCCTAAAACTCACCTGGAAAAAAATGCCAATACTTATCAAACTAGAAGAAGAATAAAGATATGAATCAGATATCAGGAGATATTATAAAGTTATAATAATTTAAATTTGATAAGGGCATAAAAATAGACAAATTGGTCACTAAACAAACTAAAGAATTTAGAAAATAGCTGGGTACAGTGGTGCATGCCTATAATCCCAGGGACTCAGGAGACTGAGGCAGGAGGATCGCAAATTCAAAGCCAACCTCAGCAACAGTGAGGCACTAAGCAACCCAGGGAAACCCTGTCTCTAAATAAAATACAAAATAGGGCTGGGGATGTGGCTCAGTGGTCATGTGCCCCTGAGTTCACTCCTGGTACCCCCCCCACCAAAAAAATTAGAAAACAGATTTGCACATATGAGAAATGATTAAAAGGTCATTTCAAATTAGTGTTGGAAAGATGGTATTTTTTAAGTATAATATTATATGTTTCTAAAAATATCAATCCATATTTCTAATTTTCACAAAAATCTTCAGGTGGATTCAAAATCTAACTATAAGGAAAAAATCTATGATAGTAAATAAAATATAAGACTACATTAAGACTTTACAGAAGAAATAGCCTTCTTTTAAACAAAGTTCAAAAATCAAAGACTAATGATCATAAAATTTAACTACATTAAAAATAAAAATTCTTGGTATGAAAAAGTGACATTGTCAATAGTTAAATCATGAAAGACACTGAATAGTGTAACCTTAGGACCAGGACGTGATAGGTAGTCCAGAAGGGATCCATGTGCTAGGTAAGGTTGACACAGCAAGTGAGGACCACAGAGCCCTGCCCCAAAAGAACAAACACACACACACACACTTGTACCTCAGCACTTAACAGTGCAAAGTGCTCAGGGGTCAGAACAGCCAGCGACTGTTACCAGAGAGAAAAAGGAAAGATATAATAAGGATCAGAGAAGAAATAAATAGAATCTAAAACATACAAAAGATCAATGAAACAAAGGGTTGGTTATTTGAAAAGATAGAATTGACAAACCTTTAGCTACATTAACCAAAACAACAACAAAGGCGAGGGGCAGGGGAAGAGAGAAGACTGAAATAAATGAAAAGGAACTTTTGCAACAGAAATACAAACAATTGTCAGGGATATTTTGAGAAACTATATGCTAAAAATTGGAAAATCTAGAAGACATGGACAAATTTCTGAACACACATGACCTATGAAAATTGAACCAAGAGAATATAGAAACATCTGAATAGACCAATAGCAAGTAATGAATTGAATCAGTTAATAAAAAGTCTCCCAAGAAGGGAAAGCTCAGGACAAGATGGCTTCACTGCTGAAGTTCACCAAAATTTAGCACAAATGCCTCTCAAACTTTAATAGAACTGAAAGAGAGTGAATCTTTCCAAACTCATTCTATGAGGCCAGCATTACACTGTTACCCAAACCTGACAAGGACACAACAAAATGGAAAAGTGTCAACTAATATCCTCGATGAACACAGATGCAAAATTCTCACAAAAATACTATCAAATCAAATTGAACAGCACATCAACAAAATCCTATACCATGGTCAAGTTGGTTTCAATCCAGGGATGCAAGGATGGTTCAATGTTGGGGTTTTTTTTGAGTTGCTGGGGTTTTTAGCTCCCCCGGCCCGGACCCGGGATAGGCTCCTCCAGCCAGTGGAGAAGACTGGGGGGAACACGCCCCAGCGGAGGCAAACTCAGGAATGATAGGGGCCAGCTGGAGGCCCACACCAACCCTCACGATGGAGGACAATCAGGGACGCACCAGGGAGAATGGTCAAGGCACGAACTCGGTTTATTGAGAATGTTGGACGGCCTTATAGAGGACATGGGCCAATCAGCAGAAAGATCATAGGGACACATAAGGAGCACGGGCGGATGCCATTGGCGGAGCCATTGGCCTATCCTTGGGGTGGTTTCAGTTCTCATCTTACATCAGGGGAACACCCCTTGGCCAGGCCAAGTTCTCATACCAGGAAGTGGGAGAAAGCCGGAGTTTCTACTGGCGTGCTGTTTAATGTCCCCAACATCTCCCCCATTTTGTTTTATTAATGGGGGCCCACCTTACATGAGGGTGTGCCTGTCTTAGGTTGTTCCCCTCTGGGAATCTTACCTGTCTTTGACTACCACCATAGCACTTCAGGCGGACTTACCCAAGGCCAGCAAGCTGCAGCCAGGGGGAAGACATGGGACAGAACAGCCGCCTTTGGGAAGGCTTCCCAAGGATAGTTCAGATCTCCACATCCTGATAAGGACCGTGGCCAAGTTTATAGGGCTCCTGCTCAGCACAGCTGAAGGCAGCATATTATTGGTAGACTACCAAGCTGTACTGATTTGGCCCTGTCCTTAAGAGATTGAACAAGCTTGTTGATTACACAGGTCCCAAAGGTGAACACAAGGATAATGGCAACCAGGGGTCCCACAAAGGAGAGAAGGTAGGGGAGCCATCCATTTAGTCCAGTCCAAAGGAAGCTGTCTTGGACAAAGCCCAAGAAATTGGCACAGAAACAACAGGAACAGACATAGTCCCCCTTCTCTCACCGCAGGGAATTGAAATACTGGCAAAGGGGGTCCAAGGCAATAGTGCTCTCGATGAACACCAGGATGGAGATGATGAGAAGTCCAATCACAATGAGACAGAAGGTCCATCACGGTTTTTTCATTCCTGTGGAAAGAGGGAAAAGATCACCCTTCAAGAGAATGTTCTCTTCAGTGGTCATTTCATTCTGATTGGCAGTATTTGAGGTCCCTGGTGGGTACCCAAATAGGGCTTGGTTCCCCAATTGGAAAGACACATCCAAAACCTCTGCCTGCACTTATGAGTGGATCAGGTCCACGCCAACATTCAGTTAGTGGGTTCTTCCATTGGACCTCAACCTTTAGGTAGGGCATCTGGTTGGATCAATGTCTCTGAAAGGCAGTCAAAGGCTGATGCTTAGAAAAATTTAAAATATTTAATGTAAGTATCACTGTTTTTAACTGATCATGGGGGCTGTTCCCCCCTTTTGGTTTTATTAATTGGTCTTTTAGGGTTTATTGTGGTTATTTTAGGGTTAATTGGTTATTTAGGGTTTAATGATGGCTTGTTTTTTGTGGTATGTTTAACATGCTATCTTTTGAAAAAATTTTGTAATGATTTGCTCATAAAGCAAGGTCTATTATCTGTTTTAACCTGTAGAGGTAAGCCTAAGATAGCAAAACATTGTAAAAAATGGCTTTCAGCATTCTTTGGGTGTGTAAGAGGGAGGGTAAAGCACAGGGTTCATATACCCTTAAGCCCTCAGGTGGAGAGGGTTTAATGGGCCATTGAGTGGAGACAGTTTAAGTCCAGTTTAAGTCGCCTTTGCTTATTACATTTTCCATTGGTCTTATTGGGGGAGAACAAATCTTCATTTTTTTCCCCATAATTTGCCATCCCCATGTTGGGTTGAGAAACCAGCAGGCAGAATCAACGAGACTGAATGTGAGACTGAATGCTGGCATTGGAGACTCCCCTGATAACATGCAGGAGGAAGGGTGATATTGAAAGTCTTAAAGCTCCTCCTGAGAGGGACAATTTCTGGAACAGGTTGGGACAGGGGCAGGGTCTCCACAAGGGTGGAGGAAGGGCCCCAAGGGAATGAACATTTTAAATTTTCAGTGGACAGTTTCCAAACAGTCTTTAATTTTTCTGGACTCACTCAAAATCACCCGTCTACACTGACTGCCCAACAGATTGTAGCTTCATTCATCAAGGACGGGAGCTTCTATAAGAGAAACAAAGAACATTAGTACTGAATAAATGTTGCAGCATCTGGAATATGTAAATGCATACCACGAACATGGTAGCAATCAATAATTTCTCACCAGGAGGTGTGAGGGCTGAGAAGTTATCCCCATAATAAGGCCAGAATGGACATGGCCTTTATTTGGGAATATATGCACAGAGTTATTAGAAATGTAAATATAACACTTGATGGCTTAAATTAACTCAGGTTGTGTTCTTGAAGCAATACCTCTGTAAAACATTAACAGGCAATCCTTAAGCAGTTTAATAACCATTTTGAATTTGACTGAGTTATATATTATAACCCCTGATTTTTAACAACAAGAATTACCCCTTTGACCATAATGGTAAATGAATTGAAGTTTGGATATAATGTTCTTCTAGAGTTTTCACCTCAAGGCTTGTATACCTGACACATAGAAGGGTATTACATTGATGTATTTATATTAATCAAGTTTAGCTCCTAAAAAAATAACATTATAATATTTTAAAATAATAGTTGTTGCTTAACTACAGCTGCATAATTCTTAACTTTTTTCAGATCACTTGCTCAAAAAACCAAAACTTAATAAACATAATGTTAGATTAGTACATTGACATTTGACCTTAGGAAAAAACCTTAAATAGCTTTTCCTGATAACCAACTTTTACAGAGCTTTTACATCACTTAAGTGACCATATTTAGGCAAACTTTTTATTTCAGTGAGGACAAAGCAACCTTAAAATCTCTTTTTTAATTTACCAATTTATGAAAGCAATTAATAATGTTATCCAATGAAATTTAAGAAGTTAAGAGTATTTGATGGTATATTTAACAGTTAGCATTTCAACCTTGAAAATTAATGTCTAACAAACAAAGCTACTTACAAATTTACTTTTTTTACATTTACACCAGAGAAGACACACAATAAAAAGGCAGAAAAACCATAGAAGACAAAACAAGGCACAAGGGAACAAAAACACTTGTTAATTTCAAATTAAAGCAAGCTTATACTAGTTCTGTGACCACCTAGAGAGACCTGTGAGTTAAATTTCATTTTAAAGGTACCTTTATTTTTATTTGTTTACCTAATTTAAATTGAACATTTTTATTTGGATCCATTTTTAATTAATTTTTATGAGCGTTCAGTTTCTACTTGCCAATGTATGAGTGTGCCTTTTTCCCCACATCCTCTCCAACATTTATTGTTGTTTGTGTTCTTAATAGCTGCCATTCTGACTGGAATGAAATGAAATCTTAGGGTAGTTTTGATTTGCATTTCTCTAATTGCCAGAGATGTTGAACATTTTTTCATGTATTTGTTGATTGATTGTATATCTTCTGAGAAGTGTCTGTTCAGTTCCTTGGCCCATTTATTGATTGGGCTATTTGTTTTTTTGCTGTTAAGATTTTTGAGTTCTTTATATATTCTAGAGATCAGTGTTCTATCTGATGTGTGTGTAGTAAAGATTTATTCTCAATTAGTAGGTTCTCTATTCACCTCACTGATTGTTTCTTTTGCTGAGAAGAAGCTTTTTAGTTTGAATCCATCCCATTAATTAATTCTAGATTTCAATTCCCAGCCCCTACTTTTTAATTTTTTAAAAAATTTCTTATTTATTATTAATTTATTTTTTTGAGACAGGGTCTTGCTAAGTTGCTTAGGGCCTAAGCTGCTAGGGCTGGCTTTGAACTTGAGATCCTCCTGCCTCAACCTCCCAAGCCACTGGGATTACAGGTGTGAACTACCATGCCCAGCTATCCCCTTTATTTATTTATTTTAATATTTATTTATTTGTTTTTTTTTTTTTTTAGTTGTACACAATGCCTTTATTTTTACGGGGTGCTGAGGATCAAACCCGGGCCGTGCATGTGCTAGACAAGCAAGCACTCTACTGCTGAGCCACATCCCCAGCCCCCCTTTATTTATTTAAAAAACATTTTTTTTTTGTAGTTGTAGATGGACAGAATGCTTTTATTTTTGTTTATTTGTATATGGTGCTGAGGATCGAACCCAGTGCTCACGCATGCTAGGCAAATGCTCTGCCACTGAGCTACAGCCCCAGCCCTTTCCTTTACCTTTTTTGGAAAGAAAGTTTTCAGAAGTTCTTCAGCATGTTTCTATCTATATTTAACCATTCCCAGAACTATATTACTGTTCACCAAGTCAAGAGAGGCTGGAAAAGCAAGATTTAATTTTTCCAGTCTCTGTAGAGGAAGGGGACAGGGTGTGGTTAGGAATGGCTACTGTCCTCGGCACTCACTGTCTCTTTTAAAGCAGATTCTCTGCCACATGCAAAGGTGAATCAGGAACTTGGTTAGGCCAAGGGTGTGACCAGTACCAGGCTGCAGTTAGGCATTTTCCATGTGTCTAATGGAGTCGATTTTCACATCTTCATACAGGAGATTAAAAAAAAAAAAAAAAAAAAAAAAAAATAAACCTCTACCCCTCAACTCTGTCCTATTTTGTCAGCACTCCAACATCCTGTATTGTAAATGACTTTTGCCAACTCTGAGAGGGAACAGAGTTCCCTTGGTTGATGGGACTTCTCGGGGGACCTCTCTTAATATCCACCAACATTTCGGTGGGAAAAACAGTACAGTGGGAGCCAGGAGATCAGGGTTCTTGTATCAGCTCTACCACATCCAAGCTGTGTGCACCCAGGCTGTCCCTTGTCTTCCCTGGGCCTCAGAGTTCTAGTATCTATAAAATAGGAGGTAAGAGGAGATAACCTCCAAGGTCTCTGGCAGCTCTGCTGGCCTGGTTTCCCTGATTCTTCTCTAGAGCTTGGATTCCCCAGGAGATGTAAAAATTACCTCTATTCAAGTGAGCTAGCCCAAGCAGCTGGGACACCTGTGCTACTACTGCCTTATTGCCACATGCTCGCCTCATCCAAGTGTCAATTGGCTCCTCCCTTGGAATACAGAAGCCAGGTGAGCTTATTGAGGTGGATATTAAAAGCCTGGGCCTTGAGCCCGGAAACACTGTTGTCTCTGCTCAAGCCTGCAGCCATGTGGTGGGTCCTTCTCCTCTTGCTGTGGCTGAGCCCTGTGGCCCCAAACCAGAAGACAGGTGAGAAGCCAGGCTGGCAACTGTGCTAGAGGCTAAAGGGACCCTGGCCTCTCATCTCTTTCTCTTTTATTCATTCATTCACTCATTCATTCAATTAACCAATCTTTTTTTCTGGCATGATCCACCACATCCTGAGGGCTAGCGTTCATTAATTAATTGAATAATTCATTTATCTAGACATTTACTAAGTACTGATGGTGTGTTTCATGTGGCTTCTCTGTGTGCTTCATGTCCACAAGATATCTTTGGGTAATTGGCTTGGGAGAGACTGTTGGGAAGACAGGTCAGGTCCAGAGAATGTTCTGGTCAGGCAACATGGAGCTCTAGAATACGCACAGTTTGAGTGTTGCGGGGGACAGCAGGGAAGGTGAGTGGACAAGCCCAGATCCAGGTTAATAGCAGACTCACTGGTTAACTGCCAAGCACTAATCCACTAGTTTTGCTAAAATGTCCCTGGAAATTCAATGGGAAATTCAATAAGGTATATTTACCAGAAATTTTGGGGGGAGAAAACTCAGTCATTGGTAGGAATACTTCCTGTGGAAGTGGGAATTCAAGGAGAAGTAACAACAACAAAAGAAAAAGCTTGTGAGCAAGGGAAGGGTTTCAGTTTTGCTGAGTGGGGTTTGCAAGCTTGAGGCTGAAGCAGGATAGCCGGGATCAAAGAAGATGGGAAGAGCCGCCCAGTGCCCTTCCTTGCCCTTCTCCAGAACATTGTCAAACATATGTAAAGAGTATTGTTTTGTGGGGAAGCCAAACTATTAGGGGTGCCTTGGGTTCTTTTGGGGGGGCCTGTTCCTGACCCCCAGGTTGGCACTTCTACTACCCTCTATTTCTGAAGTCAGTGTACGGTCACTGCTATGGCTTCAATGTGTCCCCCCAAAGTTCAGGTGTTGGAAATTTAACCCCAGTATTAGGAGGTTGGACCCTTGAGAGGTGATTGGGACACAAAGGCTCTGCTTATGAATGGATGAATGTCATCATCACCAAAGGGGGTTTTTGTTGAGGGAGAGGGTTTGTTATCAAAAGGAACTTGGCCCCCTCTTGTTTGCTTCTTCTCTCATGCATGTACCTTCTCACCCAGTGATGCCCCTTCTGCCAGGTTATGATGCAGAGTGCATCATAGGCCTTCACCAGCTGCAGCCCCTCAATCTTGTTTATTCCCATAACAGCAAGCCAAATATGCTTCTATTGTTTGTAATTTGCCCAGTCTGCAGTATTCTGTTATGGCAGCAGCAAATAAACTAAGACTGTCTTAAAGGGGCCACTTGAGATAGCCCCTCACCAGGAAGTTGTTTCTGGTGGCCTCACTGCCCCTCCATGAAGACTCTGGTGCTCTCTTCCCTTCACTCAGCACCATATGCAATGAGATGGATGATATTTGTTTGGGCGTTGGGAGTTTGGGGCATGGTACCTCCGTGGCCCACAATGGTACCCAGCCCAGAGAGTTACTTGGTAGGATAAAATGCATGAATTAATGGGTCCTTGGTTACAGTGGGTGTGAATGGCTTTCCTTTAATATGCTGTCATTTTCTGAAGGTACCGGTCAGGACTGTTAAAAACTGTAACTCTCTCCTGGCCCTTGGGCAATGTGCTCATACTTGTACCCCCACATTGCCCAAGGGCCAGGAGAGAGTTAGTTTTTAACAGTCCTGACTGGCACCTTCAGAAAATGACAGCATATTAAAGGAAAGTCATTTAATTTGATTAGATGAAAATTATTTGGCCTTGGAAATGCATTTCTTTCCTTTGAAGTACTGGTAAGCATGACAGACACACAGAAAGCTGTACCAATAGTGGAGCAGGGATGAATATAGTTATGTTAGAAATTAAAATCAACATCTTTTAAGGTTAAAAAAAAGATTAATCCCAGCTGGAAAGTTGTACAAAGTTCTCTCCAAATAGACTTGACCCTGTCTCAAAATAAAAAATAAAAAAAGCTGAGGATGGAGCTCAGTGATAAAGTACCCTTGGGTTCAATCCCCAGTACCCACCTCCTAAAAAAAAAAAAAAAGCTTTTTTACAGTTGTTTTATTTTGAATCAGGATATATACAAGGTATATGCACACTTTTGACTGGCATTTAAAAAAATTTTTTTAAATTTAATTTAATTTGTTATACATGCTTTTAGAGTACAATTCCTTTCATATTACATATAAAGAGCACAGTTTTCTAAGTCATTGGTTTTTCACAAAGTATTTTCATACCATTTGAGTTTTTATACAGGCACTTAGTATATTGATGTCCAACTCCTTCTTGACTAGCATATTTTTAAAGTATCTTTAAATCTATATATCAGCTTAATTTTTTTAGGCCATGTATTTGTTGAACAAAGGTGGTGATTTGTCCTGTAGCATATCCTACATTCTGGATTTGACTGATTGAATTTTTTATGAATGTACCTTAGCCCCTATATTTCCTAAAATCTGGTAGTTGGGGGTCAGATCAGAATCAGATCACTTCTTCTGGAACAAATTCTCCAAAGACAGGGTTGTGAACTTCTTATTGAGCTTTTTATTTTTTTATTTTTTTTTTTTATGGTACTGAAGATTGAACTCAGGGGAGCTGTATCATTGAGCCACAAAGCTACATCCCTATCCCTTTTGATTTTTTATTTTGAGACTGGGTCTTGTTAAATTTCTGAGTCTGATCTCGAACTTGCAATTTTCCTGCCTCAGCCTCCAGGATTGCTGGAATTACAGATGTGTGCCACTGTACCTGTGCCACTGTACCTGGCTCCTATTACATCTTTTTTTTTTTTAAATATTTATTTATTTGCTTTAGTTGTACACAATGCAATTCATTTATGTTTATGTGGTGCTGAGGATCGAATCCAGGCCGCGCACATGCTAGGCAAACGCTCTACTGCTGAGCCACAACCCCAGCCCCTCCTATTACATCTTGAAGGAGACATACAATGTCCATTTTTACTGGTGTTCCATTTTTACTGATGTTAAACCTGATCAGCCAGAGAGGAAGTACATTATCAAAGTTTCTGATTAGCTTTTCTCTAATAGATTTAGGTTCCTTTGATGATTATTACTTAGGGCCTTTTTTTTTTCCTATTTAGGGTGGCCAAGTGATGGTTTTCTAAAATTCTATCATTCTTTCTATGTTTATTAGCTGGAATTTTTCTGTTGGGGAGAACTTGCTCTTGTCAACTACTTTTTTTAATATTTATTTATTTACTTTAGTTGTACACAATGCAATGCATTTATGTTTACATGGTGCTGAGGATCAAACCCAGGCCGCGCACGTGCGAGGCATGCGCTCTGCCACTGAGCCACAACCCCAGCCCAACTACTTGTTTTGTATAGAAAAGCTGGATAAATGTTTGATTCTTTTTTAAGGGGAGGAAAATTTACTTTGGCTCATTTTCAGATGTTTGGCCCATGGTCAGCCAACTCCATAGTTCTGGGTCCCAGGTGAGGCAGAACATCATGGTGGAGGAAAGCAGCTTAGGACATGGCAATCAGGAAAGACAGCAAATGTTCAAATCTTTATTTTGACATTTTAACAAAAATGAATTAGTTCCTTAGCAGCCCAGGGGAAGCTGGGTTTAATCTGATCTTGAAGTATAAGAATGTTTTCTTCTACTGAATTTAGGAAGGAAGAGATTTCCAATCAAAGGAAACAGCGTAAGCCAAGGCCCAGAGGCAGGAGCATGCAGGGTGTTTAGACAATAGTAGAGATGGGTGCTATATGCAACAAGGGGCCTTTTGAATGAAACTCCTCAGCAAAGGAAAGAAGTCAGGATTGCTGGGAGCATCATCTCCCAGCTTTGTTACCACCTCAAGCATGACCTTGAGCATGACTCTTCCTTCATCTATAAAATGAGCAAACCTCTGTAGGTCCATGGCTTTCAAACTTTTCTGGTCAAGATCCATCAACAAACACATTTTATGCTGTGACCCAGTATATAAGTACATGTAGATAACGCAAACAAAAATTTCAAAGAGAACTCTAAAAAACTTCCTCTTATTATATAAAATGTATGCTAATCCGTTCTATTTGATTTGATTCAATTCCATCCCATCTCTTCCTGTTAAAATAATGTTGGTTGTGACCACTGAATTGCTTTTGACTCACAAATGGGCAACAACCTTAGTTTAGGACTTGCTGTCTCTACGGATCCTTGGTCTTGGTGACAACCTGGTGCTAGACCAGGCACTGAGGAATAGAGATGACATAAGAAAGGGGAACAGATCATTTGTGGAAGGCTCCTGAGCCGAACATGAAGGCAGAAGCTAAGCCAAACCCAGAAGCCACCACTTCACTCCAGCCCACCCTCACCTTGAGAGGTCCTGGGCCATTGCTACCCTTTCACCAGATACCTGCTGGTCCCTGTTTCCACAACAGACTGAGTCAGTCACACCCCGAAACCTGCTTCTTGTTTATTCGGTCAATGTTGAAAAGCCCTCAAGTTTATCCTTAAACAAAGCCCTAGGCGGGTGCAAACCTAACAGGAGGTGATTGGAAAGGTCAGAGCAGAAGCAGAGAGAGAATAGCATTGAGATTCCTGGAGGTGAGAACACCTAAGGCCCGTTCCCACCAAAGCCAAAGATTCACCACTTAATTGGTCCATGGTCCCTACCTGCTAATGTCTTGTGTCCCATGTCTCAAAGAAGATGCATACTCTAATTTTGTAGTAGATGGGTAATGACCAGGCAACCACTGGGTTGAACAACTTGGGTAAATTGTTGGAGGGATGGATTTGGCAAAATTTTTGTGAATAGGAATCATAAAGATCTTCCTTTAAATTTTTTATTGGTTCTTTTTAGTCATCTATAACAATAGGATTCATTTTGAATAATTTTATAATTACAAAAGCTTGAAATATAATTTGTTCTAATTCAGTCCCCAGTACTTCCCCTTTCTCTCCTCTCTTCCTTCCCCTGTACCCTATCCTCTACACCATTGATCTTTCTACTATTTACTTATAGTTTTGATTTTAACTAGTGGATATACAGTTAGGTCTATGATCCATTTTGAGTTAATTTTGGTATATGGTGTGAGGTAGGGGTCCAAAGTCATTCTTTTGTGTGCAGATATCCAGTTGTCCCAGAACCATTTGTTAAACCTGTTTCTCTTTTTCTTTTGTGGTAATGAGGATTGATCCCAGGAGTAGTATACTCCAGAGCCATATCACTACCCCTTTCTAAAATTCTCAAGACAGTATCTCACTAAATTGCCCAGGCTAGTCTTACACTTGTAAGCCTCTTGCCTCAGCCTTCTGGTAGAAATCTGTCTGTTTTTAACTTCCCTTTTCCTCTAGGCAGTTGTTCTCAGCCCCAGCCTCTCTGCTGCCTTGGAACAGATTACAACTGCAAGAGGGGAAGCTGCTACTGTGATGAATTCTGCCAAGTGGTACCAGACTGCTGCTCAGACCACAGTGCCCTCTGCAAACCTGGTATGCAGGTTCATTTCCCCCCATGGCAGAGCTAGATGTGTGATTGACAGAGGCAAGCCCCTTGCCTGTATCTTTAGTCATGGCCAGGTTGTGAACTAGATGGTACCTTAGGACCCTGACAATCCTAAGATTCTTGCAGTCTATCCATTTCATGCCAGATGCCTACATGTTCCTCCCAACTTTGTCTTCCTGACGTTCCTTACCACCAGCTGCTCTCCTCTGAGCCTCTTTTCCAGGTCCTACATGGAGAAGTTAAGCTGCTGGTGGTGGGGATCAGGGTGGGGAGTGAGGGTTCCACTTAACTGCCTCACCTTCTCTTGCAGTATGCATGCCTCTTGGCCTGTCCCATGTAGACTTTTGAGGGCAGAGAGGTGCTTGAGATGTTGGACAGCAGCAGGGCAAGGACTTTCACCTTGTGTTTCTCTCAGCTTCTCAGACTACCAAAATGGTACTTCAGATGGTGCTGAGGATGGAGAGCCCACCCATCCCTGCCAGAAGCAATCTAGACTGGGTGCAGAGCAAGGTGAGTGCACGGGAGGTTCCCTAGAAGGGCTGGGTGGCAGCTACTCCTGCATCCCTAGCCTCCAGTTCCAAAATCACCAGGGAGAATTACCAAAGTGGGAAAAGGGGCCCCCTATTTTAGGTCAAAGCACCATTGTAATGATGGCTTTAAGGTAGAAACCAGGGTTGCTGCCCATGGACATGGAAATGATAAATTGCATTTATTTTTCATGATATATTCTTTTGATCCTCCCCATCATTTAAAAATGCAGAAAACATTCTTAGCTTGATGGCTATACAAAAAAACAGGCAAAATATTGCTACTGGGCTGTAGTTTGTCAACCTCTACCCTAAATCCTCCTCCTTTCTCTTCTTTCCTGTGTCCTGGCTCCAGCCCTAACCTGTCCAGAGCTGAGGCCCAGCACTGGAGCACAGGCCTTGGCCTTTATGCTGGCATATTGTAGTTGGGGTCAGAAAGAAAGCCAGCACAAGCCGGGCGCGGTGGCGCACGCCTGTAATCCCAGCACTTTGGGAGGCTGAGGCAGGAGGATCGCGAGTTCAAAGCCAGCCTCAGCAATGGCGAGGCACTTAGTAACTCAGTGAGACCCTTCTTCTAATAAAATACAAAAAAAAAGGGCTGGGGATGTGGCCCAGTGGTCAAGTGCCCCTCAGTTCAATCCCCGGTACCAAAAAAAAAAAAAAAAAAAAAGAAAGCCAGCACAGTGCAATGGAAAGAACAGGGGCTTGTGGATAGGAAAATATGACTTCAAGTCCTGGCTCTTCCACATATTACTACCTGGGGAACTGCAAGCAATTCCTTTAGCCTTCCTGAACCCATTTTTTAATCTGTATCCTAGAGCTTGTCCAATAAAGCTGTGGAGAGAATTAATTGAGATTGTGGCTTGGGGGGCATACAAGTGATATCGATTACTTGGGAACACATGCATCAGTAGGAGAGGGAACAAGCTTTTGCTTGCTATTCATTTAGGTTCAACAGCTTCTCCAAACCTGCCTCCCAGGAAGGCCATTCTCCATAGCTGTGAAAGGAATTCAAAAGAAGGCCTGACTCCTTCCTGAGGTTCCTCCTCCATCATGCCAGCAGGACCCGTGCCAGCAGAGGTCATCTGTCTCCACTTTGGCTTTTCTGGGCCAGTATTGCTAGGCCCACTGTGAGCTTCCTTCCACGTTGGATTAACCAGAGGAAAACGGAAATCTGCAACTGTTGTAAACACATTTAAATGTGTGTAGAATCAGCCATAGAAATTCTGAAACATACATCTGGCTCATGGTATTATTCATTGTGTTGTGGTGGTTTCAGACAATATAACAAACATTTCTTGAAAGTAGAAAATAAGAACCTAATGTTCCTTTAGCTTAGTGATTTGTTCTTTTTCTTCAGTATTTTGTCCTGGGCTCTACATCACTGCCTGCAAATCTGGAAAAGTCCTGATCTGAATCCTGTGGTGCAGGCCTCCTGCCCCACTCCTTTCTCTTCCCAGGGGTGGAAGGTGAGGCAGCAGATCTTCCTCTGTGGGGATGACTTCCAAAAGATCTCCTTGTGTGCATTATTGCAAAACCCCAGGTGGGAGGAGGGGTAATGCCAGGATCTGTGGGGTCTGACAAGCCCATCCTCTTCCCTCTGGACCAGCTTCCTCCTCCTGTTTCCATAAATGGTTTTCCTAGCCTCAGTCTCCTGTCTCCAAACCTCAAGGTCATCTTTTGCTTCTCTCTGCTCCTGGCCTTCTTCTCCAACATGCCAAGTCTTTTTAGTTCTAGTTCACAACATTGTCACATCCATCCCCATTACAGTCCCATTTCTGAGTCCCTAGATAACAGCCTCCCACCTGGTCTTCTTACCCTGCACTCTTCCCTGACTGGTCCCTGACCAGATCATACTGCCCAAAGCAGAGCTCTGGTGTTGCCAGTTCCCTGCTTACAAGCCAGTACTGGCTTTCTCTCATCTACGGAACAA
Organism: Tamias sibiricus; assembly: GCA_025594165.1. NCBI lineage: Eukaryota > Metazoa > Chordata > Mammalia > Rodentia > Sciuridae > Tamias > Tamias sibiricus. The sequence goes on from CM046668.1 coordinate 71,837,226, forward strand.
AGGCTAAACTCTCAGGCATGCATGGCATGCAAATCCTCCACAACAGCCCTCCAGTGCACATTTCTGGCCTTATCTTCTGATAATCCTTTTCGCCCACCCCTGTGTTGCAGCTGAATGAAATGACTGACCCATTATCCACGTCCAAGCTGTGCTCTTGGCCTTTGCTAATCTGAACACTGGTTTATGGGTAAATGATTATAGTTTAGGAGTCTGGTTGGCACATAGCCCAGCTCTTGACTAATGGGTTTATCTAGGCTGAGTTTCTCTGACTAATTTGTTTAGAAACATAATCTCAAAGAGCAGGGATAGGGAAAGAGGAAGTAAAGCAAGGACAGAGAGGGAACTGCACAAAGATGTCACCCAGTTGACCCCTGCCCTGGCTGACTGGTTGCTTGATTCTGTGGGATCTTCTAAGAAGCCTTTGGAAATGTCGGACAAATCTGTCTGCCAGCTTCTGTTCTCAATGGTTGCTCCAGTGGGTCCTGGATATATATACCCAAGACAAATCCAAGAATGTTCATAGCAGCTTTATTTAGACGAGTGAAAACAATCTAAATGTCCATCAATAGGGAAATGAACAAATAAATTGTAGTATACTTATACAATAGAAAACTACCCATCAAAAAAGGATGAAGTTCTGTTAAACACAACATGGGCGAGTCTCACAGACATAATATTAAGAGAAAGAGGCCTGATGCGAAAAGTATGTATGCATGATGACATTTATATGAAGTTCGGAAATAGGCAGAACTCATCTATGGTGGTAGACATAGGGATGGTGGTTACATTTGGAGGGAGGATATTGACTGGAAAGGACACAAGGGAGCCTGTTGAGGTGCTGAAATGTATCTTGAGCTGAGGGTGGAGTCATCGAGCTGCATGCTACTTGAGATTGGCCAGTTTAATGTAGTAAGTTATTCCATAATAAAGGAGGTGAACCAACAGTGGCCTCCTTGGTGTTTTCTATTCTATAATCCAAGGAATAAGGGCTGGTTTGGGAAAGAGCTGTTCTCAAGCGAGAGGATTCCCACCACCTCCCTGCAGAAATCCTTCCTGGCAGAGTCTTATCTACAGGGTGTGTGCCTGCTCAATCCTTGGAGCCCATGGGGACCCACCCAGATACCCAGAGTTGGTATAAAGATTATGTTAAAGTGAAAACATCTGAGTTGCAGGAAGAAGTCATATTAGATAAATTCAGGCCCACAGGCCATATCCCCCAGGTGCCTTAAATTGGCCAGGCCCCAGGTGCCTTGGGTTATCCAGTGAGCCTGAGCTTTAACTTCCCGGAATGGCCCATCTCTCGCGAGAATCCACCATTGGCGCGCTCTGGGTCCCCGCCCTTTCTGATCCTGGGAATACTCGTCTCTTGTGGGAATTCACCCCAGGGCGGGCTCTCCCTTTCTGAGCCAATCCTGAGCTTACAAGTCCCGCTTCCACCTCTCTGTACTTAAACCCCCGCCGGCTTCCCCTTCTCCCTGTCTTCCTTCTTCCCTCTTCCCTTCCCTTTCCCCTTTTCCCCTTTTCATCCCTTTTCCTTCATCGCCCCGTCTTCACCCTCTCCCTTCTCGCTGGCCTCCACTTCCTTCCCTTCACTCCCCTTCCCTCCACATGCCCCTTTAGTCCCAATGGGCAGCCAAGGCCAGTTAAATAAACCCCTTTGCTACATGGCAGTTTCTGGCGTGGGTTTTTTTTTATCCTTCAAGTCATATCCCTATTTCCATTATGAAACTGAATCTGAGCTGCCCCAAAATACGGGGGCTGAGACAGTTTCCTGACAATTGAACTGCTCTGGAGACAGACTGTCCATTCCATTAGCATCAAAAGCCCACTAGAACCTTCCATACTTTCTCAACAAAACTCTAAGCCCCTCTCCTTTTATTAAGTTTGGTATATAAATATCTCTGATTATTCAATTACTCAGCACTAACTCCCAGGGGTAATTGTAAATAAACAGTCTTTTTTCAGTTAATTTGTAGACCCCCAGGTCCCAGCAAACCCAGAAAAAGTTGGCTGTGGCCTGTGAAGCTAGAATTCAGCTTGGTGGTCTAGCAGATCTATGACCTTTGGGTGGTATTGGTAGCATAGTCATGAGAATAGCTGCCTTCCAGATCTGGATCTATGACCTTGTATTTCAAGAGCATTTGATCAAGTTAACTCTTCTATTAGACCCTTAGCAGGCCAGTGCTCATCACTACAATATTCCCTGGTTTTATGTGGTAAGGTGGTTCTAAAAACCCTGATGGGAGGGACAGACCTACATGGAATGCATGGCTCCATTCTCCCTGTTTCTCAGGAGGAAAATTTCTAGTTATTCTCAACTCCTCTGTGTGTGTGTGTGTGTGTGTGTGTGTGTGTGTGTGTGTTAGTAGGGATCAAACCCAGGACTTCATGCATGCAAGGCAAGCACTCTACAATTGAACCACATTCCCAGCCCCTCCTCTCTTACTTTTTAAAAAATACTTATTTTTTAGTTATAGGTGGACACAATATCTTTATCTTGTTTTTTATGTGGTGCTGAGGATCGAACCCAGTGGTCATACATGCCAAGTGAGCACTCTACCTCTGAGCCACAACCCCAGCCCTCCTCTCTTATTTTGACATCTCACATCAGTCTGGAAGGAAATCATGCCAGTTCTACTTTCTAAATATACTGGGAGTCAGACCATTTCCCTTCACCTTCTCAGCTATCCCATCTGATGGGGGTCTGAGCCACCCCCATCTCTCACCAGGATTAGGGCAAAAGTCTCCCAACTCCCTGTATCTCCCCTATTCTCAACACAGTAGATGAGGGGATCCTTCTAAAACCTGTTAGGTCCCATCATGCTGCTCAAAACTCCACAGGAGCAGACCCCACCTCATGGTTTAGATGAAAATTACTGGAGGCCATTGTTTTAGACTAGGTCCAACAGACTGGATTAAAGAAAAAGTAACTTGATATTAACTAGTAATATTTTTATTGTTCTGTTTCCCTGTTCCTGCCTTACAAAGAAAGGAACTTTGAAGCAGAAGTGGCCAATTCACTTTTTTATTTTTGGTGGTGGTGGGGCTGGGGATGGAGTGTAGAGCCTTACCCATGCTGGGCAAGTGCTCCACCACTGAGCTATACCCCAGTCCTTGCTCTTTGTTATACTTTTGCTTTCTGCACCACTTTTCTGTCTATAAAATCAACCTCCTCTGTTCAGTTCATTGGAAGATTTATTCTGTTTTCTGGAATGAAGTGTTTACTGGGTTCTAGAAACACCAATAAACCAATGAAGATATTTAAACTTGGGGGTGTATCTCAGTAGTAGAGCACTTGCCGCTTAAGGCCCCAGGTTCAAACCCTAGCACCACTTAAAAGGAGGGGGGGACCCCAAAACATAGACCAAGATCTTTCAACTCAGTTGTAATTTGTCTTTTGACAGAGTGTGTGTACCTGAGGCCCACAGAGTCCTTTACTATCACCCCACCAGCTCTCTTCTTCTCCCCGACCCCCAACTCTTACCCTTCGTGGTTCTAGCCTCAGTGGTTCTGTGGTGTTCTTGAACTTGCTCCTAGGAGCCTTAGGCCTCTAGGCCCTTCTCCTGCTGCCTGGCATGCTCTTCCCCCATATCCATCTGGCACCTTGCCACCACCCTTTCACCACGCCACTCAATCCCGTAACCTATACCACCCCCATGCTCATGATTCCTCTTCCTTATTTCCGGCAGCATTCACCCTTGTAAATTCACTTGTTTATTATGTTTACTGTTTGCCATCTCTCTCTACTAGAAAGTTAGTTCCATGAGGTCTGATCTTTTTTACTCAGTGAGTTAGTCCAAGGACCCAGGGTTAGTGTCTGGCCCATCAGCAATGCTCCATATATGCCAGTTAAATGAGTGAAATTATCTTCCTGAGCTCCCTCAGAGTGACAGCTGAGTTTGGCTGAAGACATAGCCCAGAAACTTTCTGGATAAGTTTCTTATGACCCCCAGGGCCAATAGCTACCTGCCCAGGCTTAGAATTTCCCCCAGATACAGAAGAAACCAGCCCAGACAAAATTAAGCAAACCCAAGGAAGCTTCCAGCCAGATTTCCTTCTCAGGGTTTCTATCAGGATCCTCATCTACAAGCAGGGGGGCGGGGGGTGGGAATAGGACCTGAGGGGGCAGGGCTGTTGATAATTTGAATGATAAAAAGAAAAAGGAAATGGAGTGGGAAGTCCCCATTTACGGTGAAAAAGGCACTTGTCAGTAGATTAGGCTTGAGTTTAGGGACCCACCTGCTCCTGGAATGAGGAAGCCCTTTGCCCAGCTGGGGTGGGGCTGGGAGAGGGGAGGAAGATGGCCAAGAGGAACTGCATTCTTGCTGGGCTTCTTCTCCATCTTCTCTTGGGGTGAGCTTCTCAGTGGATCCCAGCAGGGTCTCACAGAATTCACATCACTGTGGTGTCCCAAGCCTGCCTTTCCTCATCCAAAACCTCTTAGGGGAAAATCCATTCTTCCATTTTATAAAATGAAGAACTAAAGTTGAGTGAGATGGAATGGGCTTGGCATATATATTGATGGCATTCCTGAAACTGGGGTCCAAGATGCCCACTCCAAGTGCCAAGTCATGCCCCACATGGACCCCTGCAGCCTTTTCTGGGAGAGTCCCCATCCTTTTTCCCTTCCCTGGGACAATTCCTCTTCTTTACAGGCAGCACAGCCTTTCCTCCCTAAATGGGATAAAGTTCAGGAAGATAGTGTCATACCACAGGGCCAAGGATACCCCAGTGCTCTTGTTGACTGAGGCCCAGAGAAGGCAAATACTGGCCTAAGACGATATACCTTCTATCCTACCACTAATGACAGAGCTGGAAATAGACTTGGACCACATTTTGATGCAGTTTCAAATTTCTTTCAACCTGAGGTGTTTTTTATTTTATTTTATTTTATTTTAATACTAGGGGTTGAACCCAGGGGCACTTAACCACTGAGCCACATCCCCAGTCCCCCTTTTTTTCTTCCCTATACATACATAATTATGGTTAAGTTTAATTTATGAATGAGGCACAGAAAGAAATTAACAATAAAATAGAACAATTGCAAAAAAATACACCATAAAAATCACGTGAATGTGTTCTTTCTCAAGACACCTTACAGTACATTCACATTTTCATTAAAGCAAGCACCTCACAGCTCTCTGGCAAGTCTGAGCTGCCAGCAGGGCTGCTCTGTGCTTTGGAGTCATTATTAAGTAAAATGAGGGGCTGGGGTTGTGGCTCAGTGGTAGAGCACCTGCCCCTCACATGTGAGGCACTGGGTTCTATCCTTAGTACCACATAAAAATAAACAAAATAAAGGTATTGTGTCCATCTACAACTAAAAAATATATTTTAAAAAAAGTAAAACAAGGGCCACGGGAACACAAGCACTGCAACATGGCAACAGTCTGATGACCAAGACGCCTACTAGATGACCAACAGAGAGCACACAGTGTGGACACGCTGGACAAGGAGCCTCTTGTGCAGGGAAGGAGCCGTCTGAGAGAGATTGTTTCAAGCTACTCAGAAGAGAGTGTAATTTAAAACATGCAAATTGTTACTTCTTTTTTTCTATTTAAGATCTCCAGGTCACGGTTGATTACTGGTAACTGGGACATCATAAAGTGAAACCTCAGATAAGGGGCCACTCAGATAAGGGAGTAGATAGTCTGGATGGATAGACCACACGTTCAGGTTCAGGGACAATGGCATCAACAAGGAAATGGCACATGGTCCTGGAAAAGGGCTTAGTAACTTTTAAGAAGTTCATGCAGAACATGACCCTGAGTCTTCAGATTACTGGCACAGGCGAAAACAGAAACAGGCTACATGTCTTGGCAGGGAGCTAAGTCGTATGACCCTAATTAATTCTAAGTGATTGTTTCTGAGATGTCTTCTTGCAAGCACAGGCTAGATATGGCTTGGGGATGGGCAAGAGGCCAGAGGTCAGTGCTCCAAGGAAGATAAGACTGTCCCCTCCACCTCCCTCCATGGAGAAAGAGGTTTCAAGAGCCTATGAAGAAATGATGAAACATCTGTGTGCAGTTGTCCCTTGCTGTCCATGGGACTGGCCCAGGACTCCTCCAAGGACCCCAAATCCACAGGCAATAGAGTCCCTTCTATAAAATGACATCCTATTTGCATAGAACTAATAACATCCTCCCGCAGACCTTAAATCCTCTCTGGATGACTTAGGACACCTAAAACAATATGCGCATAGTGTCATGCTGTATTGTTCAGGGAATCATGACAAGAAAACAGGTCAGTCTGTGTTCAGTATAGATCAAGTCTTTCCCCCAAATAGTTCTGATTCATAGTTGATTGAATCCATAGATGTGGAACCTGCAGATACTCCAGCACAGGGCCGGCCCCTAGGGTGGTCTTCTCCACACCACGGGAAGTTGGTGCTCTGGGTCTTGCCTGAGCCGCTCTCACCTGAGATCACGATGCCTCAGCATGGCGTAGTAGGCCATGTTGGCCAGCGCGAAGACGGGTGGCTCCAGCTTGCCCAGCTGCTGGTTCTTTATGTACTTGGGGTTGTAGACCTGGAGGAACTTGAAGGGGTGATGGCCACGAGGATGCTCCCCAAGTACCTGTAGATCTTCTGCTATAGGAAGCAGTGCTTAAGGTCCTTCAAGAGGTTGTCACCTGGGGAAGGTTGTACAGGTCATCAGAGTCTATCTGCCATTGCGGCAGGAGGCCACGCTCTACCAGGTGCCAGGCAGCGGTGGCCTGGGCCACCAGCTACATATGCACGTACTTGATGGTCCTATCTGCATTGCACTTCTGCAGTAGGAAGTAGTAGGCATCCTCCTGCGGGTGCTGGTCCTGAGGCCACCAGGGCCACAGCAGCACACGGTGCACCAGCAAGTCCTTGGCACTCAGCACCCACTCCTTCCCACCCGACTCCTTGACCTCCACCAGCACATAGCACTGGGTGCCATCTATCCGCAGGCTGGCAATAGCATCCTTGATGATGTCGGACATGGTGCTGTCCTCGGTGGCGGTTATGGAGCAGGAGGCCTGGCCCTCCGTGGTGGACAGTGTGGTGGTGGACAGTGTGGGTAGAGGTACAGATGGCAGGCTGCCTGATCACGGTGGCTGGAGCTTCCCGCCTCTTGCACACTCATCCTGCCGGCCACCTGGCTTCAGCATGCCTCTAGGGCTCGGGGCCAGCGTGTCCTGGAGCTGGCCACCAGTCACCACCGGCTTCTGGTCCCACCCAGGTCTCCCCCCGGACACCCGCCAGCCAGCACAGCACTTCACCAGTCACTTTTCCCTAGTCCTTTTTGAGACAGGGTCTAAGTTGCTGAGGCTGGCCTTGAACTTGTGCTCCTCCTGCCTCAGCTTCCTGAGTGGCTGGGATCACAGGTGTGCGCCACCACATATGGCACCAGCCGGGAGATTTTTTTTCCATGATACCCATCCAGCATGTTTCCTCTACCATAGAGCTTTTCTCCTCAAAAAGATCTTAGTTAAAATTCCCAAAGAACCTTGTCTGGCCATTACTTATCCAGCTCATGTCCTTGGCCCTGGAGGGATAAGATTCTTCTCTAGAAAATCTGGACTAATCCCCTATGAGTCCTTTAATCATGACCCTCACACCTCCCCTTCTAGGTCCTGACACCCAGATGAGCCTGCTTACCTTGCCTTGCTGGGGGACATGGTCCTAGCTTTAGCTTGGATGAGAAATCACAGAATGTTGAAGATGGAAGGATGATAGAGATTAAAGCCCTGGCCTACATTGGGGAGCTACCTCCTTAAGACCTCAGAGGGCTGTCCTTTCTCTCTATTGCTTGAGGATCAGAGTGGCTGTCAGGATTTCTGCTTATTCACTGAGCACCTAAAATGTATATATTCTTAATGAGCACTAATTACGTAGCAGGTACTGTATAAAAGCTTTACTGTCTCACAAGTTCCTTGAAAGAATGAGGTAGACACTATATCCATTTTATAGATAAGGAAGTTGCGGCTCAGAAATTTTTCTAATTGGTCCTAGATCCTAGAGCTGATAAGGTCTAGGATCAGGAATGAAACCCAAGTTTGTGCATGGAGCCCAAGCCCCAGGTATGGTGGAAAGGAGGTGAAATATCATCTCCCTTGGCCTCCCCAGCTGCAAGACTGTAGGGGTGAATATCACCATGAAAATGATATGAATCAAACTTTAGAGAGGCAAGATCACTGGACAAGAAGGGCAGGAAGATTAGGTTGCTGATAGCCCCGGCCTGCCAGCTCTCAGCCTGCACCTGGCTGCATCCTGGAAACTATCCAGTCATACCAAGGCAGGTGACCTGCCCCTCCTCCCTGGGTTGAGGAAGCAGGAAAAGGTGGTGGTGAGAGGCAGCGGGCAGGTCTGCTGGGCAGTGGTGATCAGTGGCCCAGCTAGGATGAGCTCTGTGAGGGGCCTGGTTCTGCCCCTTCTTTTCTTTTGCTGGGAGGCTGGTGTCTTGGGGAGTTCTGAAGGTAAGGAGAGGAGAGGGACCTTCTGGACTTCTTCCCCTACAGTGTTCTGGGTGTGAGATTCAGTAGAGGCAGTGTTGGGGGCGAGGGTGGGCTCTTTCATGAATTATAATTAACCAGAGGCTATATGTGAAGTATGATTATTGTTGATAATGAGTATACAAATGGCAGTGTGTGTCAGCTAGCAATGCAGCCATCATTGTAAGGATTTTTGTGAATTTGTCTTTATGCATGTGACAGTGTACATGGGATAGGAGGTGGGGGGAACAGAAGGTGCCAACTGATGATAATTCTGCCTAAAGTTGAAGAATGTGGCTTGAGAGTCTGACACTTTTGTTACTTAGCATAGATTATCTTCAAAATATGGCTTTTGTGTGAAAAGTCTGACTGTCACAAACTTCTTGGACAGGACAGGTTCTGAAAGGCAGGGCTCTTATGGCAGAAGGGAGCTAACACTGATCTGTCACTTACAGGTACTGTGCCAAACTCACTAGATACATTTGAAAATAGACTTTTAAAAAAGCAGTTTTAGGTTCATAGCCAAATTGAACAGAGCAAACATTTCCCACATACCCCTGTGCCCACCATATACAAGCTCCTCATTATCTACATCCTACACCAGTGTGGATCATTTGTTACAATCGATGGTCCTACATTAACATGTAATCATCGTACACTTTTCTTTTTTAATCCTCAGAATAACCCTATAAGATAGGTACTAGCCTTATTCCCACCCTCCCCTTTATTCTATTAATTAATCAATTAATTATTCTAGTTTTGGGGTTTGAACCAGGGGCACACTATCACGACGCTACATTCCTGGTCCTTTATCATTTTTTATTTTGAGACAAGGACTCACTAAGTTGCTGAGGCTGGACTCAAACTTGTGATCATCCTGCCTCAGCCTCCAAAGTAGCTGGAATTACAGGCATGTACCCCCATATCAGGCTCACTTCCACCCCTTTTAAGGCAAGGAGACTGAGGCTTATGGGGATTAAGTAATTTATCCCCAGAGCCAGGAAGTAATGTCACATGTGTCTAACCACTGGACCACACTGACTCCCACATGCTCTCAGACCACCAGTTTGTGCTACATATTTCATCTCATTTCATTTAATCCTCACATGAACCCCATGAAATAGGTGCTCCTAGTTTCATTTTATGAATGAGAAAATGCAGGCTTGAAGTTGAGACATGTGGCCAGGGTCACACAGCAGAGCAAGCAGAAGAAAGAGGACTCAAATCAGGCTCCAAGTCCACACTTTCCTCCCCACCAGCCTGGTTGAACAGAGTGGGAGAGTTGCAACATTCTAGAGCCCTGGAGAGATGAATAGGTTTTGCTCTGCTCCAGAAAACAGTAACAGGAAAGAGGCTTGAGAGAGAGCCTCCCCAGCTCCGGAGATAAAGAGGCCTTGGGTTCTTTATCTTGTGGGAGATGGGGAGGTTTCATAGCAGACATGACAACGGAAGCTTCAGGAGACAATGTGCTAGTGGAGGTTAGAGGTCAGACTTATAAGAGAGCCACCGCCACTGTTTGGGCTTCTGGCTGAGTGGCCTGGGCAGAAAGGCTCTGCCTCCCTTGCACGGAGACCAGCCAAGGAGGCTCAGGGAAACAGCTTAGGCTTTAAATTGGGAGAAGAAAGTGTATTAAGAAGGCAGAGTGGCAGTTCCGGTGTAAGCATGATTTCTGTGAGCTGTTGAGCTGAGTAGAATAAGTAAGGACAGCGCGTCCCCATGGCCCACCCAACGTGCATGTGGGACACAGCCTGAAATCCCCAGTATTAAGCCAGGCTATGTGCTTTCAGGTCATTCCTTGAGGGACACAATGGAGATGTCCCATACCTCTTGCAGCCTTTGGACTATCAGAGCTCTCCCATTATTCACCTCCTCCCTTGGTCTTGACTGCTGTGGCGGGGTCGGTGTTGTGACCATCTTTCCCCAGGTAAAGATATGAAGGCTGGGAGAGATCTATCTAGAGGCCAGGCTAGCCAGTAAGAGACAGTTGGGATTTCAACCCTTAGATCATCTGAGCAAACAGGTAGCAGACCTGGGGCTGCAACCCAGTCTCTTGACTCCTGCTCTGTCATTCAAAGAAGTCTAAGGGAGGATGAGACAAGGACCCGAGACCCTGTCTTCACCCTCCAAGTGGAGGGTCTGGGTCTCTCCCTGGACTATGTTTGGGCTAGTGGATCTCAGTAAAGACCATCTCAAAACATCAGAATGCCAAAAAGGGGGTTCCTGTTGTGATCCTTTTCCTTCCAAGAGTAGGGTTACCAGATAAAGCACAATATAGCCGGTTTAATTTGAATCTCAGGTGATAAAATTTTTAAAATGTAAGTATGATTAAAATAGTTCATGAAAAATACTTATGCTAAAAAATTATCCACTCTCTCATACAGCTAAAAAGTTACTCATTGTTCATCTGAAATACAAATTCAAATTTAACTGGATGTCTTATATTTTTACTTGCTGAATCTGAAAGAGCTCCCCAAGAGTAGTGGGTTCTCTGGCCCACTCACAGAGAGAGCCCCCCCACCCCCCCGAGTAGGCAGGAGAGGCGCCTTTATCAAGCCATAAAAGATATTGATGCTGGCCAGACCTCCACTCCCACGAATAGGCCTGCTGCTCTACAGGGAAGTTCTAGCAGCTTCTCTCTAAAACATTAGGCTTTTCCTCACTGGACTCCCTGTGACGTGGAAGAGGCTTGGTACATTAGCCCATTGTGACTCTAGGTTCTCAAGGTTGGTCTTCCTCAACACAGGCCCCAGCACCAGTAGGCCAGTCCCTTTGGTGACATCAAACAACACAGTAGTGCCTACTATGACTCAGGGTGTCAGAACAAGCTCAGAGGGGGGCTTCCAGACCACTGACCTCACTAAGACTTCAGCACCAAGCCATGTTTCCTTGAAAACACAAACCCTCAGCTCCAAGACACTTTCTAAAAACTTAGTCACAGTTGGCACCACTTCAAAGGCAGAAACCAGGGAGGCCCAGACCATGTCCCCTGCAATGGAAACTAACACCCTCACAGAGGTAAGAGCTTCCGATTTCATGGCTGTGATCACCTCCCCTGTGGAGACTTCTGTCATGAGCAGTAGCCCCACAGGAATGAGAACCACCACAGCTGAGAGAAGTACAGGCAGTGGTCCCACAGAAGCCATCTTTCATACCCTTTGTACAGATGACAGCTCAGAAGAGACAAACAGGACGACAGCTGACAGATGGATGTTGACCCACATCTCCCCAGAAGCAGAGAGTTTGTCCTCAGGGAGCAGTTCGTCTGCAGACAGCTCAGTCTTGGTTAACACCACCTCACATGGCCTGACACCTGACGTTTTGACTGGGCCCAAGGCCTTAGTGGCATACAGCATTACTCACATCGAGCTAACCAGGGGCAGCATCATGAAGATAGAAACAGCTGCCACCATCTCCAGGACCTCAGACGTAGAAGACAGCCCCACAGGAGTGCAGGCCCTGTCCACCTCTGAGACATCAGCTGTGTCCACCTCCACTGAGGCAAAATCACACATCCCCAACACCACAGCCTCTGCTGAGACCTTGTCAACAGCCAGCCCTTCAGAGGCAGCCTCCCCTGGCACCACCCCTGAGGCCCCACTCCCCACCAATCGCACCACAGAGAGAGAAACAACAGCAGCCGAGACCCCCACCCCAAGTGGAACCTTGGTGGCACTGAGCACCAAGCCCTGGGAAGAAACCTCAGCCTTCTCTGCTGAGACAACACGCCACTTGGAGGTCTCAGGAGCTGTTACACAGTCCATGGATGCTGGGTCAACAGTGAGCAAAGTGACTTCCTCTGCTGGGCTCACAGCCTCAGTCTACAGCTCCTCAGAGGCAGCCACCATCCAGAACTCCACCCCCTCAGAGACTTCTGCCACAGTTGGTACAACAACAGGGTCCTTCCCCATCTGCAGGAGCCTTCTTCCTTCTGCCCATCCTACTACAGCCAGTAGCAGCCAAGAAGCACCCTTCACCTTAGGCAAGGCCACAGCCCCACCAGAGTCCCCAACAGCCACTCCCACCACTGCTCAGACAAGGCAGACCACAGAAGTCACTGCAGGTGAGTGACTTCCCCATGTGATCTTTGGGATTGGGGGTCTGGAGTCTCTGGGATGCCTGCATGCTTAAGGAGGTGGGAGGAAGCAGGGGTAGGTGTGGGGCTATGCTGAGCCTCTCACAATGTGCTTTTGCCTCCTAGTGCTTTTGCCAAAGTCAGCCCTGAGAAGAGTTAGGGGGTGTATGGAAAGAGTGCAGCTGCACGTCTGGAGGAGTGGTGTGAGATGCTGGCTCTGCCTTAACAAGTGAACTAGGCCCAGTCCCTCTCCCTCTCTGAGCCTCAGTTTCTCCACCCATAGCTCTCAGGGATTGCACTGGAGGAGCCCTGGAGTCCTTTCCAGCTCCAACCTTCCCTGAAGTGAAGTGCTGAGTAACTAGGGTGCATGTGGCAAGGTCCCAGCTCTTATTTAAAAGACCTGACCCTCAACTTTTGAAAGCCTCTAGTCCAGCCATAGCCACACAGAGGGGAAGGCTGTGGGCATCAGAGCCAATTATTGCTCTCTGAGCAGCTGCAGACCTGAGAAAGTGGGGCCTGCTGGATGTACTTGCTGGGCTCTGTGTCATGGATAGTGTCCTGAAATATTAATAAATGACAGTGGGGTGAGGGTGTGGCAGTCTCAGAGCTACATCTCTGTGACAACATGTTATTCTTGGGGAGCAGTCACGTACAGAGGCTGCTTAGTGAACCCGGCTTCTGGTCATCATGCAGCCTCCAGCTCCATTTTCTGTCACTCTGTCCTTGTGCCTCTAATCACAACGACTTTAATGAATATCTTTTGTATTCTATTCAGGGGTGATTTACACATATTTCACACCCAGTAGGCACTGGCTGGCACCAGCAGAGCATCTTCTCTGTTGTCAGGAGGAGTGCTCCAAGCTTTGCATGTGCCATTGCCTCTGATGTGTCCTCCCAGACAATGTCGGGAGCTGGAAAACATTACCCATCTCACAGGAGAGGAAACAGATGTTAAGTCATAGTTCAGTTGTCCTAGAAATATGACAGTGGGCTTCCAATGAGAGTCAATTTGACTCCCAAACTTACAGTCTTCCCATTGTACTTCGATTTTTATAAGCTTAATTTATTAATATATTTTCCTTAAGGTTTGTTGATTAGATAATGCATTCACATAACACAAATCCCAAAGGGGAGGCCAGTGAGTAAAGTAAGAGGTTCTCAGCACATACATATATTTGATATATATCATATAATCCTTTTTTACCCAAGTGGAGCCTATGGTAAACTCACATCTCTGTGAGAAATCTCTTCTTTTGTGTGTATGTGTATGTGTGTGTGTTTGGCAAGGGAAGAAAATATTTTCATTTATTTCATATTTTAAATGTAGGTTTGTGACCTCATATTTTCTCTCTTTCATTTTATACTCTTAGTTGTTTTTTTTTAAATTGGTTTTTTTTGTGTGGTGTGTGGCAAGAGCACCTAACATAAGACCTACCTTCAGCAGATTTTTAGTGCACAGCACACTATTGTTCACGCAGGCACACTGTGCAGCAGATTTCTAGAACTTAGAACTGGCATAACTAAAATTTTATCCCCATTGATTAGAAACTCCGATTTCCCCCACCCCAGTAAACTGTTCTTTTTCATGCCTGCTCAACATTCCATTTTGTTTTCTTATTATCTATTTAGCTAACACTCCGTGGGCCACCACCTCTGGGACATCAGACACAGAATACAGCCCCACAGGAGTGCAGGCCCTGTCCACCCCTGGGACATCAGCTGTGTCCACCTCCACTGAGGCAAAATCACACATCCCCAACACCACAGCCTCTGCTGAGACCTTGTCAACAGCCAGCCCTTCAGAGGCAGCCTCCCCTGGCACCACCCCTGAGGCCCCACTCCCCACCAATCGCACCACAGAGAGAGAAACAACAGCAGCCGAGACCCCCACCCCAAGTGGAACCTTGGTGGCACTGAGCACCAAGCCCTGGGAAGAAACCTCAGCCTTCTCTGCTGAGACAACACGCCACTTGGAGGTCTCAGGAGCTGTTACACAGTCCATGGATGCTGGGTCAACAGTGAGCAAAGTGACTTCCTCTGCTGGGCTCACAGCCTCAGTCTACAGCTCCTCAGAGGCAGCCACCATCCAGAACTCCACCCCCTCAGAGACTTCTGCCACAGTTGGTACAACCACAGGGTCCTTCCCCATCAGCAGGAGCCCTCTTCCTTCTGCCCATCCTACTACAGCCAGTAGCAGCCAAGAAGCACCCTTCACCTTAGGCAAGGCCACAGCCTCACCAGAGTCCCCAACAGCCACTCCCACCACTGCTCAGACAAGGCAGACCACAGAAGTCACTGCAGGTGAGTGTCTTCCCCATGTGATTTTGGGGATTGGGGGTTTGGAGTCTCTGGGATGCCTGCATGTTTAAGGAGGTGGGAGGAAGCACGGGTGGTTCTGGGGTGATGCTGAGCCTCTCACAATGTGGCCTCTTCATGGTCTCCTAGTGCTATTGTCAAAGTCAGCCCTGAGCAGAGTTAGGGTGTGTATGTAAAGATTGCAGGCTGCACATCTGGAGGAGTGGTGTGAGATGCTGGCTGAGGGAGCTTGGCCCAGTCCCTCTCCCTCTCTGAGCCTCAGTTTCTCCACCCATAGCTCTCAGGGATTGCACTGGAGGAGCCCTGGAGTCCGTTCTACCTCCAGCCTTCCCTGAAGTGCTGAGTAGCTAACGTGCGTGTGGCAAGGTCCCGGATATTATTTGAAAGACCTGACCCTCAAGTTTTGAAAGCCTCTAGTCCAGCCAAAGCCTCTAGTCCAGCCATAGCTGGACATAGTCCACACTTACACATATTTCACACCCAGTAGGCACTGGCCTCAGCAGAGTGTCCTCTCTGTTGTCAAAGGAGTACTCAAAGATTTTCATTTGCCATTGCCTCTAATATATCCTCCCAAACAATATCCAGAGCTAGGAATTGTTCAATTTAGTTCTGAAGCTGCATATCAATTTCCAGTTTTTCCAGCACCTTTCGTTGAATAGTGAAGGAGCCCTAATTAGGAAGGGCTGTTGCAGCTAGCTGGAAGCCATGGGTTCCACCTGATATGTATGTGACGCACCTGTAGGCACCTGCAAAGCTGAAGGTATATAACCGGGTGAAAGCGGTCCGAGTTAGGAGAACGGAGAATTCAGTCAGCCGGGCAGTCACTCGGTCGGTCAGAAGAATCAGAGTGGCCAGAACGTAGGCAGAGCGGTTACAGAAGAGAAACCAGATAGAAGACAGAAGAGAAACCAGATAGAAGAAGTAATGACTGGTCAGAGTTAGGCCGAGACTCCTGAGGAAGACAGAAGACAGAAGAAAGAAGAAGGAAGAAAGAAGAGAAAATAAAGAAGCTCTAATCTTACTCTAAGCTAAGCTCTACTCTTTCTTTCTCTCTAAGACTCTAAGACAAGAAGACAAGAAGACAAGAAGCTAAGCTCTAATCTTACTCTAAGCTAAGCTCTACTCTATCTTTCTTTCTCTCTAAGACTCTAAGACAAGAAGACAAGAAGACAAGAAGCTAAGCTCTATCTTTCTTTCTCTCTAAGCTAAGAAGAAAAATCTTTCTTTCCCTCTCTAAGCTCTCTCTAAGAAAGTAGAAGTAAAAGTAGTAAAAGCTTAACTCTGCCCCCGAGAGTTTTTATCCCGGTTTACGGTACCAGGCAGCTTACAGAATAGGCTATCTGTTCTCCAATGTATATTTTTGGTGCCTTTGACTAGTATGAGATAGCCATATTTATGTGGGTGTCTTCTATTTTGTACCATTGGTCTACATGTCTATTTTGGTACCAATACCATGCCACTTTTGTTACTATTGCTCTGTAGAATAGTTTAAGGTCAGGTATTGTGATGTCTCCTGCTTTACTCTTCTTGCTAAGGACTGCCTTGGCTATTCTGGGTCTCTTATTTTTGCAAATGAATTTCCTGATTGTTTTTTCTAGTTCTATGAAGGATGTCATTGGGATTTTTATAGGAATTGCATTAAATCTGTATAACAGTTTTGGTAGTATGGTCATTTTGACTATATTAATTCTGCCTATCCAAGAGCATGAGAGATCTTTCCAACTTCTGAAGTCTTCTTCATTTTCTTTCTTTAGTGTTCTGTAGTTTTCATTGTAGAGGTCTTTCACCTCTTTTGTTAGATTGATTTCCAAGTTTTTTTTTTTTTTTTTTTTTGAGGCTATTGGGAATGGAGTGGTATTTCTAATTTCTCTTGCAGTGGATTCATCAGTTATGTATAGAAAAGTGTTTGATTCATGGGTATTGGATTTTATATCCTGCTACTTTGCTGAATTTATTTATGAATTCTAGAAGTTTTATGGTGGAACAAGCTTTTTGTTTTGTCAATTTCTTCAGTTGTTTCTTTTGTTTCAATTTCATTGATTTCAGCCCTGATTTTATTTCCTGTCTTCTGCTTTTGATGGTGTTCTTTTTTTTCTAGAGCTTTCTGATGTAATGTCAGCACATTTATTTGTTAATTTTTTATTCTTTTAATGAATGAGCTCAATGAAATGTACTTTCCTCTTAACATAGCCTTCATAGTGTCCCAGAGATTATGATATGTTGTATTGAAATCGTCATTTGCCTCTAAGAATTTTTTTATCTTCTCCCTGATGTCTTCTGGTATCCATGTGTCATTCAATAACGAATTGTTTAGTCTCCAGGTGTTGGAGTAGCTTTTATTTTTTATTTTATCATTTATTTATAATTCATTCCATTGGGGTCACCATTTTTTATGTTTGCTAAGAGTTGTTTTGTGGCATAACATATGGTCTACTTTAGAGAAGGGTCCATGTGCTGCTGAGAAAAAAGTGTATTCACTTGTTGATGGATGAAATAATCTGTATATGTCTGTTAAATCTAAGTTATTGATTGTATTATTGAGGTCTATGGTTTCTTTGTTTAGAAGAACTGTCCAGTGGTAAAAGAGGTGTGTTAAAGTCACCCAGAATTATTGTATTGTGGTCTATTTGATTCTTGAAATTGAGAAGGGTTTGTTTGATATACGAGGATGCCCCATTATTTGGGGCATAGATATTTATGATTGTTATGTCTCCATGATGTATAATTCCCTTAAGCAGTATGAAATGACCATCTTTATCCCTTCTGACTATCTTTGGTTTGAAGTCCACTTTATCTGATATGAGAATGGAAACCCCTGCTTGTTTACGTGGTCTATGTGAGTGGTATGTTTTATTCTATCCTTTCACCTTCAGTCTGTGGATGTCTTTTCCTGAAATGAGTCTTTTGAAGGCAGCATATTGTTGGGTCTTTTTTCTTTTTTTTTTTTTTTTTAATCCAATCTGCCAGTCTATGTCTTTTAATTGACATTCAAGGTTATTATTGAAATATGGCTTGTATTTCTGGTCATTTTGATTTATTTTTGATTCTTAACTTGACTTGCTTTCTCCCTTGATTGGCTTTTCCTTTAGCATAGTTCCTCCCTTTGCTGATTTTCATTTCCTCCTTTTGGAATATTTTGCCAAGAATGTCCTGTAGTGCAGGCTTTATAGTTGTAAATTCTTTTAACTTTTGTTTCTCATGGAAGGTTTTTATTTTGTAGTCAAATCTGAAGCTTAATTTTTCTGGATATAAGATTCTTGGTCAGCATCCATTTTCTTTCAGAGTTTGATATGTGTTGTCCCAGGATCTCCTAGGTTTGAGGGTCTGGGTTGAGAAATCTGGTGAGATCCAAATTGGTTTCCCCCTGTATGTAATCTGAAACTTTTCTCTTGCGGCTTTTAAAATTCTATTCTTATTCTGTATGCTAGGCATTTTCATTGTAATGTGTCTTGTGTGGATCTGTTGTAGTTTTGTACTTTGGAGTCCTGTAAGCATCTTGCATTTGATTTTCCAATTCATTCTTCACATTTGGGAAATTTTCTGATAGTATTTCATTGAAGAGATTGTACATTCCTTTGGTTTGTATCTCTGGGTCTTCCTCTATCCCAAAATTCTTAGATTTGGTCTTTTCACATTATCCTGTAAAACCATCTTCATTGTGTGGTCAACTTTATTTTCAAGTTTATAAATTTTGTCTTCTTTGCCTGAGGTTCTGTCTTTCAAGTGATCTAGTCTGTTGGTGATGCTTTCTATTGAATTTTTATTTGGTTTATTGTTTCCTATGTTTCAAGTATTCCTGTTTTTTTTTTTTTTTTTTTTTTTTTCCAGAGTCTCTATCTCTATCTTAAAGTAATCTTTTTTTTTTTTTTTTTTTTTTTTTTTTTTTTTTTTGGTACCGGGGATTGAACTCAGGGCACTCGACCACTGGGCCACAACCCCAGCCCTTTTTTTTTGTATTTTATTAGAGACAGGGTCTCACTGAGTTGCAAAGTGCCTCGCCATGGCTGAGGCTGGTTTTGAACTCGCGATCCTCCTGCCTCAGCCTCCCAAGTACTGGGATTACAGGCGTGCGCCACCGCGCCCAGCTTAAAGTAATCTTTTGCTACCTGTATTTGCTCTCTTATCTCTTTGTTGGAGTGATCAATTGTTGCCTGTATTTGCTCTTTAATCTCTTTGTTGAATTGATCAATTGTTCCTGTATTTGCTCTCTTATATTATTCTGTATTTCACAGATCACTTTAATTATGTACATTCTAAACTCCTTCTCTGACATTTCATCTACTGTGCTGTCAATGGATACTATTATTGTAGCATCTTGATTCGTTTGGGGCCTTTTCTTCCCTTGTTTTTTCATGTTTTTCATGTGTCTTCCTCTCTAGCAGTGAGGATCTGAGGTATTACAGTTTCTATGCTATAATTTTGTAGTGTCTCTGCAGGTTACCAATACCTAGCCTACAGGAACTTTAGTGATGGTCTTCCAAGTCCTGGCTGTTGTCCCTAGACAGAACCAGCTGGGACAGCTGTGCATTGGTAGATGGGAGCCATCATGTTCTCCTCCTCCATGCCTGCGCGGTCCTTCTCCTCTGCGCCATGGGTTGGGGTCAGTCTGCTCTGTCGCCTCTGTGTTTCAGGCTGGGGTCAGTCTGCTGAGATAATAAACTAATAAAGAGAAAAGGCTGATTTGGGCTTTAAGTTTTGGAGGTTTCAGTCCACGATCAGTTAGGCCTGTTGCTTTTGGTTCTGTGGCAATGCAACACGTTATGGTGTGCAGTGTGTGACAGGAAAAACCCGCCTCCCTCAGGGCAAGGGAGCAGAAGAGAGGAAGAAGAAGGGGCTGCAGTACTACTAACCCTCTTCAAGGGCAACCCCACAACCTAAGGATCTCCCACAAGCCTCCACTTCTGGGGTCTAAACCTTTAATACAGAGACCTCTGGGGGACACTAATACAACTACAACATAAGCATTTCACACATGTTGAAGTGATTGAGATTTGTTAGACAAATTCTCAAAGCTGCAAAATAGATATTCCCATGCAATGTAATAAAGAAAGAAGTGGTAAGTAAGTCCAAAGCTATGCACCTGGGGGTTGTGATGCATTAAAGGTCACCACTGTTTTTGGAAAGTCTCCATATTGTAGCTTGTTTCTTCTCAACCTTGGACGTGGGGCTTTTATTGGTTTCAGATATCTCAGTCCATTGCTCTGAGCCCAAGATGAGGCAGAATATTAGGGTGGAAGAAAATGGAGGAGGAAAGTAGCTCAGGATGAAGCACTCAGGAAACAGAGGAATTCTCAGCAGATTTTTAAGTGCACAGTACAGAATTATTCATGCAGGCATACTGCAGCAGATTTCTAGAACTTAGAACTGGCATACCTAATTTTATCCCCATTGATTAGAAACTCTCATTTCCCCCAACCCCAGTAAACTGTTCTTTTTCATGCCTGCTCAACATTCCATTTTGTTTTCTTATTATCTATTTAGCTAACACTCTGTGGGCCACCACCTCTGGGACATCAGACACAGAAGACAGCCCCACAGGAGTGCAGGCCCTGTCCACCCCTGGGACATCAGCTGTGTCCACCTCCACTGAGGCAAAATCACACATCCCCAACACCACAGCCTCTGCTGAGACCTTGTCAACAGCCAGCCCTTCAGAGGCAGCCTCCCCTGGCACCACCCCTGAGGCCCCACTCCCCACCAATCGCACCACAGAGAGAGAAACAACAGCAGCCGAGACCCCCACCCCAAGTGGAACCTTGGTGGCACTGAGCACCAAGCCCTGGGAAGAAACCTCAGCCTTCTCTGCTGAGACAACACGCCACTTGGAGGTCTCAGGAGCTGTTACACAGTCCATGGATGCTGGGTCAACAGTGAGCAAAGTGACTTCCTCTGCTGGGCTCACAGCCTCAGTCTACAGCTCCTCAGAGGCAGCCACCATCCAGAACTCCACCCCCTCAGAGACTTCTGCCACAGTTGGTACAACCACAGGGTCCTTCCCCATCAGCAGGAGCCTTCTTCCTTCTGCCCATCCTACTACAGCCAGTAGCAGCCAAGAAGCACCCTTCACCTTGGGCAACGCCACAGCCCCACCAGAGTCCCCAACAGCCACTCCCACCACTGCTCAGACAAGGCAGACCACAGAAGTCACTGCAGGTGAGTGACTTCCCCATGTGATCTTTGGGATTGGGGGTCTGGAGTCTCTGGGATGCCTGCATGCTTAAGGAGGTGGGAGGAAGCACGGGTGGGTGTGGGGCTATGCTGAGCCTCTCACAATGTGCTTTTGCCTCCTAGTGCTTTTGCCAAAGTCAGCCCTGAGAAGAGTTAGGGGGTGTATGGAAAGAGTCCAGGCTGCACGTCTGGAGGAGTGGTGTGAGATCCTGGCTGAGTGAACTAGGCCCAGTCCCTCTCCCTCTCTGAGCCTCAGTTTCTCCACCCATAGCTCTCAGGGATTGCACTGGAGGAGCCCTGGAGTCCTTTCCAGCTCCAACCTTCCCTGAAGTGAAGTGCTGAGTAACTAGGGTGCATGTGGCAAGGTCCCAGGTCTTATTTAAAAGACCTGGCCCTCAACTTTTGAAAGCCTCTAGTCTAGCCATAGCCACACAGAGGGGAAGGCTGTGGGCATCAGAGCCAACTATTGTTCTCTGAGCAGCTACAGACCTGAGAAAGTGGGGCCTGCTGGATGTACTTGCTGGGCTCTGTGTCATGGATAGTGTCCTGGAATATTAATAAATGACAGTGGGGTGAGGGTGTGGCAGTCTCAGAGCTACATCTCTGTAACAACATGTTATTCTTGGGGAGCAGTCACGTACAGAGGCTGCTTAGTGAACCCGGCTTCTGGTCATCATGCAGCCTCCAGCTCCATTTTCTGTCACTCTGTCCTTGTGCCTCTAATCACAACGACTTTAATGAATATCTTTTGTATTCTATTCAGGGGTGATTTACACATATTTCACACCCAGTAGGCACTGGCTGGCACCAGCAGAGCATCTTCTCTGTTGTCAGGAGGAGTGCTCCAAGCTTTGCATGTGCCATTGCCTCTGATGTGTCCTCCCAGACAATGTCGGGAGCTGGAAAACATTACCCATCTCACAGGAGAGGAAACAGATGTTAAGTCATAGTTCAGTTGTCCTAGAAATATGACAGTGGGCTTCCAATGAGAGTCAATTTGACTCCCAAACTTACAGTCTTCCCATTGTACTTCGATTTTTATAAGCTTAATTTATTAATATATTTTCCTTAAGGTTTGTTGATTAGATAATGCATTCACATAACACAAATCCCAAAGGGGAGGCCAGAGAGTAAAGTAAGAGGTTCTCAGCACATACATATATTTGATATATATCATATAATCCTTTTTTACCCAAGTGGAGCCTATGGTAAACTCACATCTCTGTGAGAAATCTCTTCTTTTGTGTGTATGTGTATGTGTGTGTGTTTGGCAAGGGAAGAAAATATTTTCATTTATTTCATATTTTAAATGTAGGTTTGTGACCTCATATTTTCTCTCTTTCATTTTATACTTTTAGTTGTTCTTTTTTAATTGGTTTTGTTGTGTGGTGTGTGGCAAGAGCACCTAACATAAGACCTACCTTCAGCAGATTTTTAGTGCACAGCACAGTATTGTTCACGCAGGCACACTGTGCAGCAGATTTCTAGAACTTAGAACTGGCATAACTAAAATTTCATCCCCATTGATTAGAAACTCCGATTTCCCCCACCCCAGTAAACTGTTCTTTTTAATAACTGCTCAACATTCCATTTTGTTTTCTTATTATCTATTTAGCTAACACTCTGTGGGCCACCACCTCTGGGACATCAGACACAGAAGACAGCCCCACAGGAGTGCAGGCCCTGTCCACCTCTGAGACATCAGCTGTGTCCACCTCCACTGAGGCAAAATCACACATCCCCAACACCACAGCCTCTGCTGAGACCTTGTCAACAGCCAGCCCTTCAGAGGCAGCCTCCCCTGGCACCACCCCTGAGGCCCCACTCCCCACCAATCGCACCACAGAGAGAGAAACAACAGCAGCCGAGACCCCCACCCCAAGTGGAACCTTGGTGGCACTGAGCACCAAGCCCTGGGAAGAAACCTCAGCCTTCTCTGCTGAGACAACACGCCACTTGGAGGTCTCAGGAGCTGTTACACAGTCCATGGATGCGGGATCAACAGTGAGCAAAGTGACTTCCTCTGCTGGGCTCACAGCCTCAGTCTACAGCTCCTCAGAGGCAGCCACCATCCAGAACTCCACCCCCTCAGAGACTTCTGCCACAGTTGGTACAACACAGGGTCCTTCCCCATCAGCAGGAGCCCTCTTCCTTCTGCCCATCCTACTACAGCCAGTAGCAGCCAAGAAGCACCCTTCACCTTGGGCAACGCCACAGCCCCACCAGAGTCCCCAACAGCCACTCCCACCACTGCTCAGACAAGGCAGACCACAGAAGTCACTGCAGGTGAGTGACTTCCCCATGTGATCTTTGGGATTGGGGGTCTGGAGTCTCTGGGATGCCTGCATGCTTAAGGAGGTGGGAGGAAGCAGGGGTAGGTGTGGGGCTATGCTGAGCCTCTCACAATGTGCTTTTGCCTCCTAGTGCTTTTGCCAAAGTCAGCCCTGAGAAGAGTTAGGGGGTGTATGGAAAGAGTGCAGGCTGCATGTCTGGAGGAGTGGTGTGAGATCCTGGCTGAGTGAACTAGGCCCAGTCCCTCTCCCTCTCTGAGCCTCAGTTTCTCCACCCATAGCTCTCAGGGATTGCACTGGAGGAGCCCTGGAGTCCTTTCCAGCTCCAACCTTCCCTGAAGTGAAGTGCTGAGTAACTAGGGTGCATGTGGCAAGGTCCCAGCTCTTATTTAAAAGACCTGGCCCTCAACTTTTGAAAGCCTCTAGTCCAGCCATAGCCACACAGAGGGGAAGGCTGTGGGCATCAGAGCCAATTATTGCTGTGTACAGGTGGAACTCAGGAAAGTTGGCTTTCTGGATGTACTTGCTGGGCTCTGTGCCATAGTATGTGTCTTGAAATATTAATAAATTTATAGGTGAAGGTTTGGGAGGTCTCAGAGGTATATCTTTTTATTTTGAGCATGGTCTTGCTAAGTTCTTAGGGCCTTGCTATGTTGCTGAGGCTGCCCTAGAACTTACCATCTTTTTGCTTCAGCCTCTCATGTTTCTGGTAGTATAGGGGTGTGCCCGTTGCCCAGCTAAGGTAAGCAGATTAGGGCTCAACAAAAGGCAGAACTTTCTTGCAGAGCTGCTAAACCAGGAAGGCTGGATTGGAAGATGCCATCAGTCCCCCACTCACTTAAAACTGGAGGAACATGCAGAAGGCATCACCTCAGGGCACCAGCCCCACCCAGGCCTTCCCTGTCTTGAGAACACTCTAATTCACCTTTCATTTCTCCCTCTCGCTCTTTCATTTTGGCTTCTTTAAGTGTGGGAGGCGGCTTAAACCACCATACCTTTTACTCTTGTTGGGAGGACACAGGAATGGCTGTAATTATCAGAGAAATTGTCTTTTCTCTTGGTAGCCAGAAAATGTAAGATCCTGTGTGAATACAGACACATTTACACGTAAGGGTGCATACACTTATATGCAGAGGGGGCAGAGGATGGTTTAGTGGGAAGCGCATCCTTATTCCTATACTGACTCATTATTTCCATCTTTCTCCTGTTCTCAACTTGCAGGCAGTGGTGGGGGCCTTCTCCTGGTGCGGCTGAGTGTGGCCTCCCCAGAAGACCTCACTGAGCCCAGCCAGGCAGAGAGCCTCATGCAGCAGGTGAGTGGATGCTTTCAGAGCCAGGAGAGTAAAATGAGTGGTTCTCAGGGACAGAGGGTTCTTGGGATGCGGAAGAGCAACTACTACCCAGGAGGAGGTCTAGTGTCTTGTGCAGTGTAGGAGCTGAATGAAGGCTCTCTGCCTGGTTTTGCTTCTGCTTTGCTTCTCTGAATTCATTTCATCTTTTCTGCAAAGTAAATAAATTCTTTCCCCCATATCCAATTTCTTCAGGTCCTAGGAATTATTGGGCTTCTGGCCCCTGATGAGAAGTCCCATGGGCAGGGAAACAGGACACCTGGTGGATTATGGAAGAAATCCAAGTTGTAGTAGTTTACATAGAAAAGGCAAGGTCCAAGAATCCAAGAAACCTATGGTGGCTCCACCAGCATCAGTTATGGCTGGATCCAGCAGCTCAAACATGAGCATGAGATTTTTCTCAATCCCTCTCACTGTCAGCTCTGCTTCTTTCATTATTCAGTCTTTCTCTCTACATATGGGAAGGTGACTCTGACAGCTCTATATTCACAAGGCACTTACCTTTCCCAAAATCATCAATAGAAGGGCTGGTCTCATTGGCCTGCAACAGCACCCATGACTGACAGCCCAATTATTACCACATAGATTGAGAAGGATAGGCCCCAGATGAAATATGGATTCTAGGTAGAAAAAAAAAACTACAAGTACATTCTCTAGATGGGAATCAAGATTGGGAGATATTTGTAGAACAAGTTAGGAAAATTCTCTTAAACCAAGATTGTTGGACAGGGTTTCCGGTGATGAAATTCTGGGATAGGGTTTTTGAGGGATGGTGTGAATCATTGGAAGTTTAAACTGGGTCAGCTCAGTGTAGGTTTCACTGGCCTTGCAGAGTATAGATTTGGCCAAGTAGGAGATGGAGTGTGATGTAGTAGGACGTGTTTAAATATAATCGGTGAAAACAGGTTCACTGCACAGTCTAATATGGATTGCTCCTTCAGCAGTGCTCCTGCCCATGCCTCAAGCTTGCAACTAGCACCTGTCACAGTCAATAGGTGTCATACAGCTTGTCAGGAGTGCGGGCTTGGTGTTATCCCCTGTAGGGGTAAAGCCGGCAGAGGTGCCTGGGGGAGGGGTCTTATGCCAGGTAGAGTTCTATATCCAAGCTGGACAGGTAAGGTGGTTACCCTTGGCAGGTGGAGACAGGAGACAACCATTTCAAGTAAAAGAAAGCCACAGTCTGTCCTAAGCAAAAAGGGGATTTGTTGGCAGGGTCCCAGATGCAGAGAATCCAAGGAATGCCAGAAGAGTGGGAGGAGCATTCTGGCTGGGACCCTGTCATTTTATGTTTTTTGTTTTGTTTTGTTTTGTTTTTTTTTTTGTTTTTTGGTACTAGGGATTAAACCCAAAGGTGCTTAATTACTGAACCACATCCCCAGCCTTTTTAAAAAATAATTTATTTAGAGACAGGGTCTTGCAGTGTTGCTTAGGGACTCGTTAAGTTGCTGAGGCTGGCTTTGAACTTGCAGTCCTCCTGCGTTAGCCTCCCAGGCCGCTGGGATTACAGGCATGCACCACCACCCCTGGTGGGACCCTGTCATTCTTGCCGACTACTGTCATTCTTGGATACCCCCACAGTCAATGGACAGCATGCTGCCTGCATGCTGTATAGCAAATGGCTTCTTGCTGCCTCTTTATCTTTGGGTCTTGAGTGGGAACATCCAATAGTCTAAGCTTAGTTCTTGTGTCCACAGATCACTGCCAGGGGATAAGAAGAGGGAATATCTGAGTCCTTGAGTTCTCTCAGTGGCAGGGAGGGTTGTCAGGACTCCCCCAGTGATGAGTTCTCTACACAAGGCATGGAGATTAGATGTGGTGTGGGCAAACAGATGACAAATGCCTTTTGCTCACAAAAATTTAAAAAGTGAGCAGGAATCCCCATCAAAGAGGGAAGCCAGGGTTGAGTATCGTATCTGAGCCTCCAAACTGGAATTTTTTCAGGGTCAGGAAGAAACTGGGATATTAAGAGCAGTTCAGACAGCTGAGATATAGGAATCAAGCCACACAGTGTTGGGTGTCTGTTCTTGGGGACTGGCCAATGGTTTAGTGGTCAGGGGTCAGTCAGTGAACTCTGGAGCTCTGGGTGATAGATTTGGGTGTGAATTCTAGTTCCTTACTATGTGACCTTAGGTAAGGTTTTCATTATTACCTTTATCCCTTATAAAACAAGGATAATAATCCCTGCTTTACACGATTGCTATGAGGTTTAAATGATATAATATATGCAAAGCACCTAGTCATGTTTATCATGTGGGAGGATCGGGAAGCATTGTTGATATTCTCTCCCACTGTCCTTCCCTGTCCTTGGCCTGTGGTGAGCTCCTGGGCCGGATGGGCTGAGTGTACCCTCTGTTTCCTCCTGTTCTCCAGCTCCAGTGTGAACTGCATACCCACCTGCCTCTCGTCCAAGTCTCCTTACTGCGCGTCAGGAGAGGCTAACGAGCATCAGCTGAAGCCTGCTATATACCTTCTGCTGAAAAAGGAACAGTGCTCCCCATGGTCTGAGCCCTCACCAACAGACCGGAACCTCGTTGCTATGTTGAGATGTACCCAGAAGGTTCCATGAAGCTCAGCTTGTTTGAGCCCTTTACCCCAGACAAGGCCAAAGGACTCTGACTCACTTACCCCTGACTGTGTGTATGTGGAAAGGAGTGCGTCCCTGCTCCCAGAGGTGTCCTTCACTTCCCTAGGCCCACGTGTTGTATTTCAGTAAAGAGAGACCTGATCACCCATCCATGTGCTTCCATCTTTTTGTTGTTGTTGTTGTTAATAATTTGTTTTATTAAAAATGTGCTTCAAGAAGCCGGGCGTGGTGGCGCACGCCTGTAATCCCAGCACTTTGGGAGGCTGAGGCAGGAGGATCGTGAGTTCAAAGCCAGCCTCAGCAATGGCGAGGCACTTAGCAACTCAGTGAGACCCTGTCTCTAAATAAAAAATACAAAAAAGGGCTGGGGATGTGACCCAGTGGTCGAGTGCCCCTGAGTTCAATCCCTGGTACCACAAAAAAAAAAAAAAAAAAAAAAAAAAAAAAATGTGCTTCAAGAACAAAATTTCCATAAATTAGTCTCTAACAATTCAAAGGAGAACCTTTAATTGTAAAACAAATGAAAAACAATAATATAAGAAACTTTTCAATTTGAGGGCTAATATGTGGGTGTTAGAAAAATAGGTATAACTCACCAATGAGCTCATTATTAGTTATCAGAGATGTATGATAAGTTCTTATAATCATTGTTTTATTTTTTCCTTTTTCTTAATCTACATTCTTGATATATGCATAGTTTTTTTATTTCTAGTGTATATTTTATACTGCACATTTTAACAACATGATTTTTTATGTTTTAATAATATTTTAGTGTATTTTTAATAACATGGTTATTAACTGTTGTTTTAAAATTAGTGGATTGGATATGATCATTTTGAAATGTTTTAAACTTGGGAAATCGGATGGCTTTAGGTTTAGTTCAAGCTATAGATTACCTGTGGAGACTGGAACTGCCCAAAAAAAATAGCTTAAGCAACCCTTAGAGTATTCTAAAATGGGGACATTTTCCAGAGCATTGGTTTATAAAGCTTTCATTATTTCTTGATGTTGAGCTTCCAGGATTTAGCTACAATATTTACTCAACATCTAAGCCATGCTTTTATTATCAGTCACATTTTTATATCTTTCATAATCAAATTGCTTATCATAGAAAAATATGTATATATAAGTTTCCATGATGCTCCAAGAATTCTCCTTGATGTTTCTTTGTGTGGTTTTGATGTGCAGAATAAGAATTCAATTCAAGAATAATAAAGATATCATAATAAAAATAAATAAGAAAAAAAAAAAGAAAAATAGGTATAAGATAATAAATTACTACATGTACTTACTTTTTTCTGCACAGGGTGAAAATTTCCATTTTAAATAACGTGTTTGTTACCATACTGTCATTTCAAAAAAGGGCTTCCTAAGAAGCTGTTAACAAAGTTGTATTCTGGATATACAGTTAGATATAGTTTAATCTGAACAATTCTAGTGTTACTTGTTTGAAAAACACAAGTCTACAAGAAAGATAAAAATACTTAATCACAGACTTTATAAAAATTGTTTTTGACAATATTTGTAAATGTATTCTTGCATACTTGTATTCCTGATAGTATTAATCTGTAATATGATCACAGCAAGCGTATGAATTTTCCAATTTTGTGGGGAAATATTCAGTATACTAAAACTTATTTAAGATCATTATTAAGCATAAAACAAACAAATAGTACTATCACATTCTAAATGGCAAATGAATATTTTATTCATAGATTAAGGAGTAAAAACTAAATCTAAAAGAAATGCATAGTCTGTATGACACATTTTCAGCATTTAATGAACACCCAGAATATGAAATTTCTGCACTAGGTAGAAGCAGAGACTATGTGAAGATTAAAAATTGTTACTATTAGAACTGATCATATTATTAAGTACAAACTCAAAAGACTTGAGTCTTCGTTGGAGGAAAATGTAAATCTTTCATATATTCTGATTTGTCCAGAATGAAAAGTAGTTATATTGCAAAGGGATTAAAGAATTATACTCTATCATTCTAGAACCATTTCCTTCATAAAGCTTCTAATGACCTTATCAAGTTGAATTTTTATAAATACAAGAAAAGATAGTATCAATTGTGGGTAAAAACGTACTACTACATAAAGTAAACCTAACACTGGATAAAATACAGATCAGAAAATTTTTATTTTTCAGTTTACTTAAGAGTATAAACCATTAGCCTTTTTGTCTGTTCTCATATTTGTTATCACTCAGTTTCTGAGATTTCAAGTCAATTAATCCAGAACTTTCAGAAGCATTAATGATCCCTTATATTGCAAACCATGCATTCTATAACTCATCAGTCTTATTTTTCAAATAAATCTAGGGATTTAAATGTGATGAAAATAACAGCTTTCCATAATATTAAAAGCCTGGTAAAATAAACAGCCTCATGGTCCAATAAATTGTGAAGTGTAACCAGGTCTCTAGACCAACTAGTGTAAAATACATAGAACTTTAATAATTCCCATTTAGAACTTTAATGATTTTTAGCAGCAAAACACCTGGAATAGACAGTAACAAATATTTTCCTTCAATGGTAGATTAGTTTTTTGTAAGAAATAATTTTAAAAAGAATTCCAAAGTATTGTTCAACTGCATGCAAATATAAAAGCTATCAATGATCTTGTTTATCTCCACTTTTCCCTGTAGAATCAGGTGTACTTGGAACTTTATTAGTTTCAACAAAAACAGATTCAAAGGCAGCTTCCTGTTCATCCAAAGAATCAGCAGCCGTGGCTCCTTTAATTAGTGTTTGGCTGGTAAAAGATTGTTGCTGCTTAGAAATTTTACTTGATTCCACTGTTTTTCTACCTCTTCTTTTACCAAGAATTTTGACATAATTCGCAGGAGTAAGTCCTATTGTTTGACCATTCATGGCTAGCCAGAAGCCAACCACGCACTTTAGGTTGTTGTTCTTTAAGAGTTAAGTTTAGCATATCACCAGCATGGAAAGAAATTTTTCCTTCAGAAACAGCAGCAAAGAGCTGGGGTTGTAGCTCAGTGGTAGAGCACTTGCCTTGCATGCGTGAGGCACTGGGTTTGATCCTCAGCACCATATAAAAATAAATAAGGATACTGTGTGTTCATCTACAACTAAAAAAAAATATATATTTTTTTAAAAGATACAGCTGCAAAATCATATTCTGCTCTAGCAACTACATGGTCATCCGCACTACTTGCCCAGTTGATGTTGTCTGTTACCTCATCACTGTGGGTAGATAATAGTTTCCAGATGAGATAAGGACCTCCCAGGATAACAGCAAAAAACAAAAATATTAGCCAAGATTTTGCTGAGTTAGCTGCTTGGTCCTCCGCACCAAGACAAACCACAGTTCCTTCACTTTCTGCCTACAGGTCCTCATTCTCAGAGCCTCTTCTTAAACCCATCATCCACTGTAACTGTCTACAAAGATATCTTATAGTCCTAACTAATGCAAATGCCAAAAAAGCCTTTGTAAAGTGTATTTTTAATCGGGAGAAGTGATTTGCTACATCCAATACAGTCCTAAAACTGTTATAGACAGCTGAAAGAGTAGCATCCATCATCATACCGACAGAGGCAAAGGCATGTACAATACTTTCAATGGACTGAAATGCACCTCTGCTGCTTTCTCAGCTTGCTGAACAAATCTACTGGGTGGAAGACCATCTACACGGAGGTGGTTATAGCCCAACCCATTATATCCATAACTATAAGGACTATAGCTTCCATAAAGTAGGTTCCATATCTAGACGAAAATGAACTGTATGCACGTCTGAAAGTATTTGCACTGCTGCTTCCTGTCTGCTGTGATGGCCTTGGAAGAATAGGTGGGTGCACTCTGGTAAGTGTCGGTTGTCCAGGTCTTGTCAATAAAGCAGGACCCAAGTCAGCAGATTGGACAGTGGGGCCGGTCCCGTCCTGGCCCAGTCCTGGAATTCAGTGGGTCTCCTAGTGTTTCAGGGGAGGGGACAGCTGAGACGCCATCTCTCTGCCTCCGCTAGGCTCCCGCTCCTCGCCAGGACTGTGATGTGTTTCCATCTTGTACTAAAATTACACTCGGTATGTTCCAGAGGTTATCTATGTGGCCTGTATGCTATGACATTTTTAATACGTAAGGATTTTATACATGCCTACTGTTCCCTCTATTCTTCATGTTCCCAGTTCTTCGTTTGGACCTTGATTTTGCACTTAGCCAGCTCTGAAACTGGTTGAACCTTGAACTGGTATTAGTAAGCTCTCCATTGATATTAACAAAATATCTGAGATAATTAGATCAAAGACAAAAAGGAAGGAAGAGGAGACTGGGGTACTGCAATCCCCTTCAAGGTCCCCAGGGACCTAAAGACCTCCCATTAGGCCTCATCTCCTATAGGTTCCACCATCTCCTAATAGAGCCCTCTGGTACCAAGCCTTTAATACATGGGCCATTTAGAAACACATTCAAACTATAACAAGCTCCTTCAGGATAAGACGATAGCTGTTCATCTCAAATTCCCTTCAACCTAGCAGAGCACCTGACCTGTGTATCACAGAGAATGTCAAGAGAATGTTTGTTGAATGAACTTAAAATTTAAGTTCTGGACACAAGCAGATTTAAAGGAAAGTATACAGTATTCAAGTATTCCTCCCATAGCTCATAGCTCATGTTATTATGTTTTAAATTAGACACGGCTTACTGTTTTGTTTTTTTTTTTCCTGTTATAAAAGCAAATCTTGCTTCTGATTTTTAAAATTTTGAAAAATTCAAAAAGAAGAAGCAAAAATAGCTGGGTATAGTGGCACATGCCTCCCAGCTCTGGAGGCTGAGACAGGAGGATCTGGAGTTCAAAGCCAGCTTCAGCAATGGCGAGATGCTAAGCAACTTAGTGAGACCCTGTCTCTAAATAAAATACAAAATAGGGCTGGGGGTGTGGCTCAGTGGTTGAGTGTCCCTGAGTTCAATCCCTAGTCCCCGCCATCCCCCACCCCACCAAAAAAAGAAGCAGCAAAAATAAAAGTGGGAAGAGGAGGGGAAGAGAAAGAAAAAAAAATCCCACTTCTTATATACAACTATTATTAATGAATATGTTCAATTGCTAACTCAACCTCTCCACGTGGCTGTTAAAGAAACACCTCACATTCAACATCTCCAAAATTCTGATCTTTTCCCTTACACCTGCTCTGCCTACATCCTCCCCATCTCTGCTAATGTCAACTACATCCTTTTGTTGATCAAGCCAAAATTCTCAGAACCATTGTGTCTATTTATTTATTTTATTTTATTTTGCTACTGGGGATTTAACCCAGGGCATTTAGCCACTGATTGACATCCCTAGCTCTTTTTTATATTTTATGTAGAGATAGGGTCTCACTAAGTTTCTTAGGGCCTCACTAAATTGCTGAGGCTGGCTTTGAACTTGTGATAATCCTGCCTCATCCTCCCGAGCTGCTGGGATTTATAGTGTGCACCACCACACCCAGCAACCTTTTTTTTTTTTTTTTTTTTTTTTTTTTTTTTTGGTGCTGGGGATCGAACCTAGGGCCTCATGTGTGCTAGGCAAGTACTCTACCACTGAGTCACAAACCCAGTCCTCCAACAACCATTCTTTATTTTTCTCTTCCTCTTACATTTTACACCAGGAAATTCTGTTGGCTCTACTGCCTCAAGCAATGCCCACAATCTGACTCCACCTAAACTTTCCCACTGCCATCACCAAGATGGTCCAAGATGCTATCATCTCTCACCTCCTGGGTTACTGCAGCATCATGGGATTTCCACCTTTGCCTGCCATCCATACTCTAGTCCCAGGATGTCAGCAGAGTTGTCTTTTTGTAACATATGGCAGACCATGCCACTCCATGGCCCAAACCCTCTCGTTTCATTCAGAGGAAAAGCAGAGTTCTGACAAAGGCCTGCAAAACTGTGCATGATTGGCATCCTTCCATCTGCCTCTTTTACTTGCTCACTATAAGTTGCACTGACTTCCTGGTTGTTCCTTGAATGCATCAGGCCTGCTCCTGTCTTGGGACTTTGTTTTTTATTTATTTATTTATTTATTTATTTATTTTGGTACCAGAGATTGAACTCAGGAGCACTTAACCACTGAACCACATCCCCAGCTCTGTTTTATATTTTACATAGGGATAGGGTCTAGCTTTGTTGCTAGGATCTCACTAAGTTGCTAATGCTGGCTTTGAACTCATGATCCTCCTGCCTCAGCCTCCCAAGCCATGTGGGAATTACAGACATGCGCTACTCCATCAGGCTGTCTTGGGACATTTGCACACATTGCTCTCTCTGTTTAGGCTTCTCTTCTAGATATCCACTGGGCTAACTCCACCCCCACCACCTTCACACCTCTTCTTACTGAGCTCAACCCTGACCAGCCTATTTAAAAATCAACATCACCTCTGCTTTTTCTTCATAGCACTGATCACAACCCAACATCATACTTATTTCATTTATTTGTCTTGTTATTATCTGTGTCTTCCAACTAGAATAAAACATTTTACACATTGTAGTAACCCTAGTGCTTGGCACACAATGGGCTGGGGGTGTAGCTCAGTGGTAGAGCAAGTACTTAGCATGACAAGTACTTGGATTTAATTCCAGCACCACCACCAACAACAACAAAAATGGTGCTCCATGGGCAAGGCTCTGAGTTCAATTTCCAGCACCAAAAACAAACAAATAAAATTTTAAAACATGGCATGGTGGCACATGCTCATAATCCCAGCGACTCAGGGGGCTGAGGCAGGAGGATTGCAAGTTTGAGGCTAGCCTCAGCAGCTTAGCAAGACCCTCAGCAACTTAGTGAGATCCTGTCTCAAAGTTTAAAACAAACAAACAAACAAACAAAAAAAGGACTGGCAATATAGCTTAGTGGTCAAGTTCCCCTGGGTTCTATCTTCAGTAAACAACCCCCCCAAAAAAAGTGCTCCATAAATATTTGTTAAGTAAATGATAAGCATGACGAAACAACTTGGATATTTCTGTCCCTGAGGGGAGAGTGTGTGTTATTCTGACCTCCTTCTACTTTCAGAGTAGGATAGAATGAATTTCAGAAAGTAGACTGGACATAAATAAATCAAACTTTCACGCTGGCATATTTTTTGAGTACCTACAATGGAATAGAGACAGTGCTATGTGCTGCAGGGGATTCAAAGGTGCCTCTTCCACAGGGCTTAAGGTAGTGGGTCAGCTAGACGTCAACAGACGTAACAGGCCAGAACCTTTTTACACCACATATAGAAACAACAGAACGTCCTTCCTGTACAGAGAATTCTTAGAAGGCAATAAAAAGACAAACATATCAGTAGAAAAGCAAACAAATGGAGATGACAGGCAATTCACAGAAGCAGCAACATAAAAGCCCTATCATGAAAAAGAAGATTTGATGACACTAGCTAAAAAGGGGCAAATTAATACAGCAAGATACTGCTTATTGTGTGTCAAATAGGTAAAAATTTATAAGAATTATAATATCCATACTGATGGGCATTCTTAAACACTCCTAGCATGAATGAAATTGGTACAATCTTTTTGGATTTATCTTCTTGACTATTTACCTAAAGGCTTTAAATTGTGGATCCCAAGCCAGGCATGGTGGCACATGCCTATAGTCCCACTTACTCCAGAGGCTGAGGCAGGAGGATCACAAGTTTGAGGCAGGCTGGACAACTAAATAAGATGCTGTCTTAAAATAAAATGTAAAAAGGCTGGAGATATCACTCAGTCGTAGAGCATTTGCCTAGACCGTGGATGGAATTCTCAGTACCACAAGGAAAAAAAAAAAAAAAAAGTAGATCCCTTTAAACCAGCAATTTCATTCTTAGTTTATCTTCAGAAAATAATAGAGAATCCGCACAGAACTGTTTATAACAGTCAATAAAAGAAAAAGACAAACAAAACACAACCTAAGATATCCCAATGTAGCAGTTTGGTTTTATACAATTTATAAAAGTGTTGTTGAGATGTATGTTTACTAACATGAAAAGAAAGAAGTTCATGTCCTCTTATTTTGTCCTTTTATTTTCTTTAAATGGAACTATCTTTTTCTTTCTCCCTCCAAACTACCCTTCACATGGTCTCCACTGCTTTCCTTTCCAAAATTGTTTTGACAGGGTTGCCTGATAAAATACAGGTTACCAGTGATGTTAGATAAACAATAAATAACTTTGCAAAAATATAAAGGTGTCCCAAATATTTCATGGGACATTCTTATACTAAAAACTTATTTGTGGTGGTGGTTTATCTGAATTTTAATTTTAACTGGGCATCCCATATTTTTATTTACTAAGTCTGACAACCGTACTTTTAATAACACCTCTCCCAACATTTTCTGTTGCTATAACAAAATGTCTGAAGCAAGGTGTTTAATAAAGAAAAGAAGATTATTTATTTAGTTCACAGTTTCAGAGACCGAAACCCAAGATTGGGTGGCCTCATCTTTTGACGTCTGGTGAGGGTCCCCTTGACTGGGTCACAACATAGGAAAAAAACAGAAAGGTAACCAGCTGCATGTGAGAGCACCAAGGGCATGAGGTATGCTCACTTTACAAAAACCCCCTCTCAAAACTGAGAGCGCTTCAAAAAGTACCTCAGGCCCTTCTGAGGGTGATGCCCCCTTGACCTAACTATCTTGTACTAGCTCTACCTCTTAGGTTCTACCATCTCAGCATTGCCACAGAAGACCAAGCCTGCAGCACAAGAATGGGGGACAAATCACTTCTAAAGCATTGCAGCGCCTGTTGGGGTGGGGAAAGAAGGTGATATGAAACCAGGCCCCAAGTCAGGGTTGTGGCAACAGAGGCCTCCCAATACGGAGTCACTGAGAACTGAGGCAGGACTGGGCCCAGTCCACCCCTGCTTCCCTGCCACCTATCTAATGTTTAACTTCCATGCCGTGTGCCTTTTGGTGGCTGGAGAAGCCTGTGTCCTTGCATCACCAGGAGAAAATCAGGAATGGAATCATGGGTTGGAGACACAAGTCAGAGAGATTTTATTCAAATACACTTTAATCAGAAGTAAACCAGAGAATTTTGTGTGCAAGAGCACCTTTGTTAAGTTAGAGCCAATCACCCCATTAATAACTCACTGTGTGTGGGGGGGGGGGGGGGGCACATGTGCATACATTCACACATGGGCCAGTCCTCCTTAAGGCTATGTATGTCTGTGTGAGGGAACCCAACCAGTTACATGCTTTGGTCTTTGTGGCTCCTTCCTGGGCACTTGGGTCTTGTAAGGTGCGGTCTTGTCTCCACTCCCATTATTCATTCTTGAAGAATCCCGAATCACCTGCTTTCACCTTTCCCTTTCCAGTCTCCCTGAAGCAATGGTGCCTGAAGTGAGTATTGAGGATGGGGTGGGTCCTGAGGTATCCTTGGCCACAGCTGCCCATTCAGGGCGAGTTCTCAACTTTCCGAGTCCAGCGGGTAGGAGCTCCTGGTTCTGGAGCTGCGCCAGAAGTGCAGGATCACAAACGCCACAATCCCCAGCAGCAAGAGGGCGCCCAGGGATCCAAAGAGGATCCCGAAGAATGCGTTGAGTTTCATACTCAGGTGCTCACAATGCTCACCCCAGGGCATGTAGATGGAGAAGGGCACACAGCTGGGGACAGAGAGAGACAGCGCTGTCGTGGGTGGAGAGGTGGGGGTCCACAGGGGAGGCTGTCCAGGATGGCCTGGGCTCACCCACTGGGGAGAGGGGCTGTGTCAGCCCTGAGGCCATGCTAAAGCGAGGCCACTGGGCGAAGGAGCAGGCCTGGACCTTATAAACATGGGTGTGAATTTACCTGGAGTCAGTTCCACTAGGACAGCAGGGACCGTGGCTAACCAGGGGTGCGCAGGCGCAGTCACAAACCGCATCCCTCCTCACAACGACCCACAGGGCGGGGCTCCTCCCTCAACTCAAACCACCCTCTGCTTTGATGGGGTCTGGAACTGCAGTGGGCCAAGGGTAGACGGGCCCTAAGGTGACAGAAGCTGGAGCTGGGATGGAGCTGCAGCCTTACTGCTGTCCTCAAAGGAACCGCTCAAGAGTGCTAATGAACCCAAACAGGCATCAGGGGGCTTCCTGAGGCTGAGTGCTCTTAGAGAGGGGCAGGGTTGGCCCAAAACACAAGACAATGGAATCCTTTTTCATGCAAAGGGGACCACCTGAGTATTCATTCTTGAGAGGCACAATCAGTTTGAAAGGAAACCATACCCTGCTTCTTAACTTACTCCTTTGTTTCTTAACATCCATAAGCTTCAATTCTCTCATCTTCAAAATGGTTATGATACCCACTTTGTGGCTGGTTTGAGTTTCAGAGTTAATATAGCATCTTTACTCTCCACACAGAGTAAGGATGCACAACTCTTCTTTCCCACTGTAGAGTAGGCCCTAGATGGCTATAGTTGGGCTCCCTGGCCAAGACTTCCAGCAGGCTATGTTTTTAGTAGGTAGTCAAGGTCATAAATGCCCTGATTCAGCAAATGTACTCAAGGTCACAAAAATCTGCTTGTGAGCATACACGCTCATTTCTGTAACCTGTTGGCACTATGCATTTTTTGGCCTGCATATAAAAAGTCCTGTGGAAAGGCTCAGGGACTGCTGCCGCTTTTGAATAAAGCGTGTCTGTTGTCCCAGCTGTGCCTCACACCTTCTTTCACCTGCTGGGATCCTGAATCTGTTTCCCAGGGTCTGAGCCCAGGCAGGACACCCACCATCTTTTTTCTCTGGTCCCTGTTCTTGCTAATTACAATGGAACCTTTGCAGTGTCTTGCCCAAGTTAGATTCCCCTTCACTGTCTCCACCTCCTGCCCAGAGATCTACAAACCTGCAGCGGGGTCCATTGGGCAGGTGCTGGCACTGGCCTCCATGTTGACAGTAACCCATAGTGCATGGGGACACACAAGTGACACCATTTTGGGGGCTGTAGACAAGGTGGTAGTCCTTGTAGCCGTTGCATTTGAAGTAATCACCCAGCATGCTCAGGTTCACTGTCAGGTTGCACAAAGATGCACATGGAAAGTAACTGATTAACACTGAATTCATACCTTTCAATCAAGAATTTCCTTTTCAGTCATTTATCCTAAGAAATAGTTGAAAGGGTACACTAATACATATTTATGGGTACTCAGATCAACATAGTTGATAATGTCAACAAAGTTTAAAAGGAGGGGATCTTAGTAAGTAAGTTACTGTATACCGTTTCCAAAGGAATGGCAGTTTCCAAGGTATGGAAAATGCACTGGTAAAGAACAAAACTTTTAAGTTAGCCAGACCTGAATTGAAATTCAAACTCTACTACTAACTAGTTGTGTGATAGGGAAATTCTTCTCAGTTTCTTTATTTTCATCTTTTTATTTCAGTTTCCTTATTTTTAAAAGAAAATTATGATAATAGCATTGACCTTGCTGTGAGATTTAAATGAAATGCCATATGCAGAGTACAAAGTATAGTGCTTGACGTAGAGTGAGCACTCAATAAGGCAATTATTATCATAATGTTTAAAATAGATCATGATACTATATTTAAATATAACATTATAAAATAATATATCTGTTAGGTTGAACACTAACCAGTGCCTAGGAAAGCTTGCAGTGAGATAAGAAGGTCTCTAAAAGAATGTGGGAAGGAGGGAAATGGAGAGGGGAGCTGCCACTCTCCTTATCTCCAGTTCTTGAGAGAGAATCTCAAGAGAGTGACCCTGGTTGTAAAGTAAAGGCTTGTACTCATAAAACATCTGAGGAAACTGACCTGCAGGGTGGGCGTGCACCCTACCCTATATATTGCCCCTGCTTATAGGCATGGGGGCCTCTCAATTGCCTCCGTGCCCACTGCTGAGGAGGGGGAGGGAGGGAGTGATAAAATGTCCAAAACCTCTCTGTGAAGTCCTCCGAATTCTTCCTTTGGGATCCATGAACAGTACACTGGGGCATTTGCAGCCCTGGGGTTGAACAATATCAAACGGGAATATGTACACAATTCATGAGGTAGTATGCTCACCATTACTTAATAAGGAGGCTATGAAACATTAGGTACGATTTGATCCCTTATTTTAAAAAGCAATATGTGAAGGTCCCTAGGCATAAAAGAAAGTTCAGAAAGATATGTATAAAGTGACATCTCTGGGGATTGGGATTACAGGTTATTTTCTTTCTTTCTTTTCCTTTTTTTTTTTTTTTTTTTTGTTTTGTTTTGTTGTTGTTGTTGTTGTTAACTGGTTTTTCCTAAAGTTTTGGCAATAAACATAATGTACTAGTATAATAAAAATTGTGGATTTTCTTTAACAAACATTGCAGTCATGGCTGGGGTCATTGCTCCCTTACTGCCACCCATTCCTCCCACCTTGATTGCTCTGAGGGATTTCTCCATGTTGCCCAGGGAGGAAGGGGCATAAACTGGTTTTAGAATGACCTCTTGCCTGGTTCTAGACCCAAGTGGAACAGCAGTTTCTGTTGTGTTGGGAATGGCCATTGTCCCGTTGTCTGCCCCATCCGGAAAAATAGAATGGGTTATTCTTTGCTCTCGCTGACTCCCATTCCAGGAGAGCCAAGGGCTGTCAGAACCAAAGGGCCTCAGAAATCCCATGTCTTTTTCCAGACAGGGGTGTTGAGACTTGGCTGGGGTAAGGTGCTCACACAGGGCCATACCCTTTCAGTAGTGGGGCATCTCTGCCCCTGGCCAGTCTTCAGCTTCCAACTTAAGATCCTCCAGCTGGAGAGCAAAGGTGAGGGAATGTCCTTGTGTATGTTTGTTTATTTGGTTTTTCTCTTTTTGTGTACTGGGAATTGAACCTGGGGGAGCTCTACCTCTGAGCTAGATCCCCAGTCCTTTTTATTTTTTTACTTTTAGATAGGTCTAATTAAGGTTGCTGAGGCTGGCTTTGAACTTGTGATCCTCTTGCCTCAACCCCCCCGAGTCGCTGAGATCACAGGTGTGGGTCACTGTGCCTGGCCCCTTGTGAGTGTTTAAGCACAATGGCATTGTAAGATAATCATGAGCAATTTTACTAAAGGAAAGAAAACCATTAACAGCAATAGTCAGGAAGGCCTGAATCAGCTGGGGATGTAGCTCAGTGGTAGAGTGTTTGCCTAGCATGCCCAAGGTCCTGGGTTCAATCCCTTGTTCCCTGGAGTCAGGGTGGAGCAGGGGGCATATATGGAAGGCCAGGGTTGGCAAACTGCAGTGTGAAACTACACATGTTGGGGCATTAGCAGAATTTTGTGCCCCTGCTTGGAATCTCAGCTTTTGAGAGATAAATTTTTCTCAAACATTGTGAACAACAAAACGAAATTAACTTGCTTCTTCCTTATCTAGGGACCACCATGAGTTTGTGTGGCTTGAAGATCTGTGACTGGTTCCCTCTATTCCCTGCCTCACCCTCTCCCAGTTGTTCCCAAGATAGAGTGACTCACGAGCCATCACATCCCGCACATCTTCCCTGGAGATGGGGTGGAAGGCCACATCGATCCGGGGCTCCTGACTCTTCCACATAATGGGCACTGGGGAGAGGAAGGCCTCCACCACAGCCTCCCGCAGCTGCTCATTCAGGAAGTGAATGACAGGGCCCCGAGGACGGTACTGGAATTCTGAGGTGACCACCCAACGTTGAATGGTGTTTCCTGAGGCTGGTGCTGGGAGAGAGCTATGTGGGAGGGGGTCAGCAAGGGCATAAGGGTTGGGGGGAACAGACATGCAGGGGCCAGGAGGGGCAGCCTCACTTACATTTGTTCCACCTGACTGTTCCAGTAAAAGGCCCGCACGTCCAGGGTCCCTAGTATGTATGCCACCTGTGATGGAGGATGGGCAATGGGAGGGCAGGGTGGTAGTGGAGCCCAGACTAGAGAGGAGACCCCTCCCACTGCAATGCATTTCTTCATCCCTGTCTGATTTCACCTTTGAAAGTGAACCCAGGACCCCCAGAACATTTCCCATCCATCTCTGCATCCCCACCCTCCAGCCAAGTCCAGAGATGGCGTGGGACCTTGCTTCATCAATAGTTATCGGTGAGTGAAGGGCTTTACAGTCTTTCCCCCTCCATCTCACATTTACAAGAGGGGACTCTGAACTGAATGACCCCAGCCTGCCTCTCTGGTCCCTGACTCACCAAGCCATAGCTTCCCCTTATGTGTACTGAACATGAGTTGCTTAGCCACACCTAGAGATGGATGGGTGCTGGGATCTCAAGGTAACTCAGGAAGAGGCTGTACTCAAAGAGCCCGTGTCAGGTGCAGTAAACAAACATCTATGGATTTAGGATTTCAGTTGTGGAGTGCTCTGATAGAAGGGGTGGTAAAGTGATTGTATATTTATTTGGTACCAGGGATTGGACCCAGGGGCACTTAACCACTGAGCCACATCCCCAGCTCTTTTGATTTTTTTATTTTGAGACAGGGTCTTGATAAATTGCTGAGGGCCTCGCTAAATGGCTGAGGCTGGCTTTGAACTTGTGGTCCTCCTGCCTCAGCCTCCTGAGCTGCTAGGGTTACAGGAATGTACCACCACACCAGGGAGTAATAATAATTTTTGAATGCTTCTTGTGTTTCAGGCACATTATTGTTTAAACCTAGGCACAACCTATTGACATAGGTACTATTATTATCCCTATTTATACAAACAAGCAACTAAAAAGCTGGTCTAATTATTACACCTGCTCTCGTAAGTGGCAGGGCAGGGATCTGAAGCCCATGTCTGGCATTCTGGAGCCTCAGCCACTCTACAACTGGGCTGCTTTGCCTGTGTGAGGTGTGGACAAGGACATAGGGCCAAGGGGCAGGGCCCCCTCTTCCCCCTGGGAAGTCAGAGTAGAAGTGAAGCAAACACTTGTGCTTCTTCCACATAACACCCAAGAAGTACAGGTCTTGAGGGACACTTGGAGGGAGAGGCACCCTAGATTCTGCTCCTGGCAATGGGAGAGTCTCACCCCTTCTGGGGTCTCTAACCTGAGGCTTCCTGGCTTCCTACCCCAACCATGGACCTCCCCTTGGGCAAGAGTCTCCACCCTCCTCTGGATCCAGGAGAGGGACAAATAAATGATGGCCTAGCCCCAGCCCCAGCCCAGCACACAGCACTGACCGAGGCATTGACATCTGCGATGGTGGCATTTTCTTCTTCAGTGAGAAAGAGCCGGATGATTCTGAGGGGAAGCTCTGGAGGTGGAAGAAGCAAGGGTCATCACCATCTCCGTTCACCCAGACTTGTCTAAGAAGTCTGTTGGGCCAGCCCACGGGGACCATTTCATTCCCTAATGACAGTCACTGGCCACTTCCTGCTCTCACCCTGGTTCTCCTTCTGCCCTGGCCTGGGCTTCTGTGGAGCCTGCCTCACTGAGCCGGGAAGCCTCTGCTTCCGTCTTTCCTCAGCAGGCCCATAGTTTGGGCTTTAGCCACTGCCCTCATGAGCCCCAGCCTACAGCTCACCATGTGAAAACACAATTCAGAGTTCTATGCGGTGAGTTTGAGAACTTAGCCCTGGTCCCTAGTTTCCCCATCTTCCCCAAAGAGGAGAAGAGTGTGGAGGCGGGGCCGGCAGGTGCGTCTGGTCCTACCTTGATAGATGGTTGGAGTGAAGTTGTTCCCAGCCACGAAGCAGCGGTTGTCAGTGAAGGCCAGGGGGCAGGTGCAAGTGGGCTTGCAGCCCAGGGTCTGGGAGATGTAGCAGTGACCCTGGTTGTAGCAGTGATTTGCAGGACAGGAATGGTTCCAACAGACAAAAGAGTCCTCCACAGCTGCAGAGGGGGCAGGGAGGTCAGCCACACCACACTGGGGCAGTTGGGGGCTGGGGGAGGGACAGCCATGGGGAACTGTTTGGAGGACATCTCAGTTTCTTTCCCCCACTGCCCCTTCAATCTGTGCTCTGCTTGTGGACCACTCTGAACTTTGAACCATCCTCCCTTTTTCCAGGCATTTCTTGCAAGGTGACCCTTTTCCCTCTGTCAGGTAGGTATTCTTTCACTTCACAGAAGTAATAGTATGTTGATCAGAGCCTCTGCATCAGGCAAGAATCCAAAAGGCTGGTGGGAGAAGAGCCCCCTCGCCCTTCACTTTCATCTCCTCTTAGGCTGTGGTTCTGCCCACTCTGGCCTCAGTGTTCTCCTGACTTTAGTTGGCCACCTTCAGGGGCCTGAGGGGCAGCCTCCTGTGATCTCCTTCATGGTGACTACAGTGGCTCCCAGGTGAAGGAACAGATGACTTCTGAAATGCAGAGCCTCGAGGCCTGGGACTCTGAAGACCCCTGAGGAGCCCACGGGCCCCAGCTTGCCTCTGGTTCTCTGGACTTCTGACAAATTGAGTCTTTTGCCCTGGGTTTTCTCCATCAGTGCCTCAGAGTGGCTCTGCCCTGGCCTCTCCCCACTGCCTGGACAACCTCTCCTCACTGCCCCCTTTCCAGGCTTCCCGTGGTGAGCATTCTAAAGACTTATGAGAAGAGGAAGGTCGATGGTTTGCCCTTGAGATGTCACCTGGCCCCAGAACCTCCTCCTGCAGGGCCCTGTACCCAGCTCACCTGCACAGTGACGCCCATCCCCGGTCATGTTGGGAGGGCAGGCCCCGCAGCCCA
Organism: Tamias sibiricus; assembly: GCA_025594165.1. Classification (NCBI taxonomy): domain Eukaryota; kingdom Metazoa; phylum Chordata; class Mammalia; order Rodentia; family Sciuridae; genus Tamias; species Tamias sibiricus. The sequence continues at coordinate 71,880,977 of CM046668.1, forward strand.
CCCCAGGATGGCACTGCACACCCGGGAAGCACTGCTCGTCACAGGGATCCCTGGAGCGTTCGCAGAACTCGCCAAAGGCGTTCCCCTCACACCTGCAGCTGGCCACCTGAAACAGGTTGCTGATCACTGGCTGGCCAAAAGGCTGAGCCGCTGAGGGCTTCTGGGTGTCTCTGTACCGACCCCTGTGGTATGAGACCCCACGGACCCTGAGTCCTTGTCCGTTCTCCCAGCATCTACTAAACACCTCCCCCCCTCCATTATTGGTTCTTTTTAGTTATACATGACAACAGGATTCATTTTGACATGATCATAAATGCATAGAATATAATTTGTTCTATTTCGGTCCCCCATACTTCCCCTTCTCCTCCTCTCCTTCCTCCCCCTGTTCCCTTCCCTCTGCTTTACCAATCTTTCTGCTATTTGCTTGTGTGTGTCTGTGTGTCTGTGTGTGTGTGTGTTCAATTAGTGTCTTGTGGATTACATGATGGTGAGATTCACTGTGATATATTCACATATGTACATAGGACAGTTAGGTCAGAGGCATTCCACTGTCTTTCCCTATCCCATCTCTCTCCCTTCCCTTCCTTCCCCTTTGTCTACTCTACTGATCTTTCTATCTATTCTTTTTTTTTTTTTTTTTTTTTTTTTTTTGTGGTACCAGGGATTGAACTCAGGGGCACTTGACCACTGGGCCACATCCCCAGCCCTTTTTTGTATTTTATTAGAGACAGGGTCTCACTGAGTTACTAAGTGCCTCACCATTGCTGAGGCTGGCTTTGAACTCGCGATCCTCCTGCCTCAGCCTCCCAAAGTGCTGGGATTACAGGCGTGCGCCACCGCGCCCGGCTTCTTCTATTCTTTTACTTTTAATCTCCATTTATCTTGGATTAGCTTCTGCATATCAGAGAAAACATTTGACTTTTGACTTTTGGGGACTGGCTTATTTCACTTAGCATGGTAGCCTCTAATTCCATCCATTTACTAGCAAAGCCATAAAGTCATTCTTCTTTATGGCTAAGTAATATTCCATTGTGCGTGTGTATTTTGTTTTTCCATGTGTGTGTGTGTGTGTGTGTGTGTGTGTGTGTGTAAAATATGTCACATTTTGATTTCCATTCATCTGTTGAAGAGAATCTAGGTGGACTCTAAACCTTGGCTATTGTGAATTGTACTGCTATAAACAGTGATGGCAAACACCTTCTTGACTAGGCTGGGCCTGCAAATCCTGCATAAAACCACATTACCCTCCTGCCCGTTCAGCCTCCCTGGACTCTCTTCACCCTAAGCCCTCTGCCTGGCCGTGCAGCAGGATCTCAGTCTCAGCCTTCTCACACCACATCTCCTTCCCTGGAATCCTTATTGGATTAAGACAGGGAAGGAGGGGAGGGAGAAAAAAAATACTCAGGTGGACAAGATTCATGAATGAGTATCTTGGCTAGAAACACTGATGAAGAAGAGTAACTCTGAACTAAAAAAGAGACTCCCTTAAACTGGAGAGGGAGAGCATAAAGGAGAAAACAAAGGAGATTCATTCGGGGTGTTGAGATTGTTGAGATAGAGGGTCTTTCACCTCTCTTCCAACGCCATGATGATACGACCCACAGAGAAAGGTCTAGGTGCTGCTCTAGGCAGATGGCCCACAAGCGAGCATCTCAGGAAGGTTCCCGGGCATGAGCACAGCAGCAGTGCTGAGTCTCCCGGGGCCACGGGGTGGGCTGGAGGAGCTGTGCTGGAGCCTGGGTGCACCCTGCCTAGGGAGTACGGCACCTTCCCACGCACACCTCAGTGGCCCATGCTGGGGAAATGTAAGAAAGGCCGAGGTGGACGTTTCCTACCAGCCTGGAAGAATGGAGCTACAAGCATTGAAGTTATCTTTCTTCACACTTGAGTTTGAGGCCTGAGAGCGGCACCTGCTGAGCTCACCTGCCGTAGTTCCTCCCACATTTCCAACAGGCACCTTACCCAGGAGAGGCTGAACCACCATGACGCTTCAATTCCCACTATGTTTTCCCTCAACACAGAAACCTCCCAACACTCACCTCCATGGAGGAATTGCCCACCCATCTGGTCTGACTGTACAAACACTGGCTCTCTGCACGGCAAAAGCAGACCACAGCCTTGGGCTGGAGTACAGATGACAAGTTAACCGCGGCATTGCGTGCTAGAATCTCCAGAGTGAATGGCTCCAGCACCTTTGGTGTCCACAGCAGAGTACCATTCTCTGTCCAGGGAAGATGAGATGGTTGAGGGCTAGGAGACTCCTCTGCTCTGTGGTCTGAGGTGACCTGCCAACTGATAGCCTGATTGCTGGCTCTGGGCTCTCCCCCACCCACCTCAGACCTCCCCCCAAATCTTATCAGGCATCTCTTTAGAGCAGGGTTTGTATCCTGGGGTGATCCTGGTTATGCTCCAAGGTGGAAAAAGAACACACCAGCTCCACTTAGTGATTGTAAGTGGAACTCCACAAAGGGGAAGACCCTTTCCCCTGAAGAGAACCCTGCTTGGGCCTGTACCAGGATGTCCTGGGCAATGAAGGATGAAGGCCAGGATCCTCCCAACTCTTCCCCAGGCTACCCTGCAGGTCAGCCTGGCTCCATGTCAGACAGCCCCATCCCTCACCCTGATTTCTCACCCTACCCCGTTTACTTCCTGGACCTCTGACCAGCTACCCCTTCAGACACCAGACTACGGGAAAACACTCCTAGATATCTTGTGATCAAAGCCTGTCTTTTTTTTTCCCCCAAGAAAATGATAAAAGTCTCCTTTAAACAGCAAGTTGAAAGGAGCCAATAGTAGGAAATACATGGGAGTAACTTCCAGACCATGACTCTTCAGGAGAGGAGCCCAGTGGAGAAGAAAATCTTCTGATGTCACTGTCTTACACCAGGGCAGATGCCACATGGAGTAAAAAGGATGCAGACAAAACAGTCCCTCCTTTTGCACAGAGAAAGACAATGAGGCAAAGAGGCAGTCAGAGCTCAGAACGAGGTCTCTGCGGGCTTTGATTTAGCAGGCAACAGAAGGGAAGCTACATCCCTGTGCTTTGATCCTTTGATTTGAATCATAGATGCAAGCCTGGGGGGTCTCTAAGACTTTTTCCAGAGGGCAAGACCAGCTCTGCTGGGCCCCAGCACAGAAAACCTGACAAGAAGAGATAAAGCCAGGAAAACGTGGTTAACCAACACAAAAATAGTGAGAAAGGTACCAAAAGGAGATGTTTGTGTTTCTTTATATCTTGTCCCACATTCTATCCTTCTTTTAATAGATATAAAAATGTTGTAAAGTAGTATTTTTAATTGCTGTACTTGATTATTCTAATAATTTGATGAATGCACAATGATGATGAAAGACAATAGCATAAAAATGAAAACTAAAAAATAACAATAAAAAAGAATTGAATATTATTAGATGAAGATTAACTGGTCTTTGAATCAACTGTCTGTGCCCAGAGTCAGTCTAGCCATCTGGTCAAATCTTCATGAGCCTGTAACTGCTACTTGCTGTGGGGAGGTACCTGTTTGAACTGTAGGTGTCCTTCCTAAGAAATGCTGGTCCTGGATATTCAAATAAAAAATGATGCAGGGTAAAGATGCAAAATGACCTAGCTTGACTTTGACCTCATCCTCTACCTATCCCCAACCCCCAGGTTCTTACCAAAGAGCTCTACCTCAGAATTGTGGTTTCTGAGGGTGAAAATGACATTCTGAGAGTTACTGGTACACTGGATTATCTTGGTCTGCCCTCTGTAGGCTTCAATCTCATGACAGCCATTGATAAAGGGTGGGTACTGATCTGAAACACAGAGAGGGGATGGATATGAGACAGGATCTCTCTTCTCTCTCTATCTCTCTTCTCTCTCTCTCTCTCTCTCTCTCTCTCTCTCTCTCTCTCTCTATCTATCTATCTCTTTAAGGTGCTGGGGATTGAACCCAGGGCTTTGTGCATGCAAGGCAAGCACTCTACCAACTGAGCTATGTCCCCAGCCCTTAGACTCTCTACCTCCCCTTAAACAGGGCTCATTTCAAGTCCTTTCCTGGACAGACTGCCATGCTGGGCCTAGCATTAAATGAATTAGAGAAGAGAGTTAGTTATTCATATCATCAATTTTACCGCTGGGAAAGCGCTGAAAACCATGAAGTTGATATCTAGATGGACACTGCATTAGCCTAGAGACAGAGGCAGTTGAACCTTTTCAATGGTTTCTTTCTTGGAGCCCTGCTATTTTCATTCCATTGTTCATTTATTCGTTCATTCATTCATTCAGTCAGTCAGTCAACAAATATTTATTGAACACCCAATATGTAGATGGTGCTACTCTCGGATATAGCAAGAAGCAAGTCATGAAAGAAAAAAAGACATCTATGAAAATTACAAAATACAAGTAGTTATAAACACAAAGGGAAAAAATAAGTAGGACAGGTGGCTAGAAGTATGGTGAGTGTGAAACTTTAGATAGGGTGGCCAAGAAGAGCTCACTGAGGAAGGGATTCAGAAGGAACTAAGGGGCAAGCTGGTGGCTGTCTGGGGAAAAGGGTCTTCCAAGGAAGTCTGAGTGGAGAGCAGGCCCCACAGGTTTGAAGAACCCAAAGAAGTCCCCGGGGCAGGAGTGGAGAAGCAAGGCAGGAAGTGCCAGAAAGAGGAGGCAACGGGAGCACACTGAATAGAGCCACAGAGGCCACGGTAAGGGCAGTGTCCTCGTCCTCAGCAAAATGACCCACTGAAGGAAAGAAAATGTGAAGCTGAAGGAAGTGCCATGGGAAGGGGCTCCTTATGTGCCCTTTCCCTGGGCCCCCCCGCCACTTACTGATGGAGGTGTTCATCTGCCGATAGTTTCTAAAGAGCATCTCTGTGTGACGTCCAGTGTCTCTGTTATTTGTGGCCAGGGTGTCATAGATGCATTGTCTGTCTCCATTACACTCAGAGATCATATGCTTATCCAAGGAGTCATTTCTCACGAGTTCATCATAAAAGACAGGGGTGAAACTGGAAGGCAGATGGTCGATCCTCTTGCCAAGGAGACCTGATCCGTTGATCTTCCCTGTGACACAGGAAGTGTGAAAGTGGTGGTACCAGGGGTGGGACTCCAGCCATATTTCAGCTGCACCCACTTTTTACCCTCACTGTATAAGGTTAAGGCAGGAGAGGGGGCAGGGAAGGACAGCATGGATTTGGCTTCTGTTTTTCTTTTCCTTTTGGGTGTTGGGGATTAAAACTAAGGCTTCATGCATGCTAGACAAGCACACTACTGCTGAGCTACACCCCAGCACCGGCTCCCAGCTTCTGAGCCTAGAAATTCCACCCCTTCCCTTGTCCTCTCTTCCCAGTTGAGACGTAGGATTGGGGGGGCGCATATTTGGGGTGTCTGCAGAATCCTCAGACCCTTGCCAAGGATGGAGTTCTGGTCCCCACAGCCCTGAGGGAGACAGCATACAGAGACCCCTCATCTTGATCTGCCCCGAGGATCCTGAGGCCCACACTTACAGGTCATTCCATAGTGAAAAAGAGTCTCCTCAGAGCTGTTTCTGGGAACGGTTGAGCCATTGGGCATCATGAAGTCATCTTCTGGATTGTCATTCCATACCCCTGAGGGACAGAGTAGGAGGTTGGCCACCAGGGGAATGTGGCTCTCCCCTTCCCTGGGGAGCATCCAACAGGTCAGTTGCAATGGATCTCAGTTCAGGCCCCAGGAGGAAAAGAGAGGGCCATGACCTCATACCCCACCCCTCTTCTTCAGGGAGTGAGGAGAAGGAAATGAAGAAAGGCAGGTGGCAGGGTTGGGGGGAATGCGGAAGGCAAGGAGAAAGGAAGGACAGATGTGGGAGACAGGAAGGAGTCAGGGTGCCATGTTCCCTGGAGTGGCAGGAGAAGGACCAAGTTCCATCTGAGGTCTCAGCTCCTGCTTCTTACCCAGGAGCCCCTCTGTGTGATTTCGATACTCCTCTGGGAGGCTAGAGGAGGCATGGAGCATGTTGGAGAGAGCCATGACAGAGATGGCCACCGTTCCATCAAAGCTGGCTGAAACCTGGGAGCCATTGCGGGTCAGCAGGACTCCAGTGGTGTTGAATATCTCTGGGCCTAGAAGATGGGGAGGCAAGTGAAGAGGCAGCCAGTACCAGCAGTACTAGGCAGCAGTGAGGGCTCAAGACCCAGAGGAGACTCTGAAAGCAGGTCTGGGAGGTTCTGAGAGTGTCTCAGCTAGAGGCCCCACCCAAGCCCTCAGGCCACCCTCCAGGCCTACTCCACCTCCTTCTTCCTTGAGACTAAAGATGGGGGCTATGAAGGAGCAGACTCACAGCACAGGAAGGAAGGAGGGAAGCACGGAGAGAAAATGTAATACCCATGCCCAGGTGAAGCAGCTGCTCAGACAAAGCTGCCAAAGCGACCACAGGGGTGGTGACCACCCTGCTCTGCCCAGTGCTGCCATCTCCACGCCCCAACACACTGCTCCCAGGGTGCTGAGCACCCTGCTGACCTCCTACCCAGGGACTTGGGGGAGAATGACTGACAGCTCTCCCTAGCCTACCTTCTGTTTCCTCATGGTTGGTCTCAAATGTCACATTCTGATTGTTGTGCAGAACACGGATTGTGTCATCCGGCTCAAGGAACCACTGAACCTGGAAAGTAATTGGAGGAGACTTCATTTCCACTGGGGCAGGTGGAGCCAAGCCAGAAAGGAGACTCTAGAGAGCAACTTGGCTAGGACCAGGTCCCTGGAAGGAGAGGAAGGCGATGGGGAGGGTGGCAATGAGGTTATGCCAGCTGACATGTACAGAGAGGTTGGCATGGGCCAGGCCCTGTGCTAGGTACATTTCTTGGATTATCTCATTTAAATTTCACAGCATTCACACTTTACCATAAGAAAATAGCAACACAGGAAGCTCAGTGGTTTCTTCAAAGTGAAACAGCTGGTAAGAGGTAGAGGCAGACTGGAAATCCATGGCATTTGCCGGTAAATGATTGTAGTTGGAGAATATCATGCTAAGTGAGATAAGCCAATCCCAAAGCCGGGTGTGGTGGCGCAGGCCTGTAATCCCAGCACTTGGGAGGCTGAGGCAGGAGGATTGCAAGTTCAAAGCCAGCCTCAGCAATGGCGAGGCACTTAGCAACTCAGTGAGACCCTGTCTCTAATAAAATACAAAAAAGGACTGGGGATGTGGCCTAGTTGTCAAGTGCCCCTGAGTTTAATCCCTGGTTAAGGAAGGAAGGAAGGAAGGAAGGAAGGAAGAGAAAGAAAAGAAAAAGAAATAAGCCAATCCCACAAAACCAAAGGCCAAATGTTTTCTCTAATATGTGGATGCTAATTCACAATAAGGCAGGGGGCAGCAGGGGAAAATAGCGTTATCTTAGATTAGGTAGAAGGAAGTGATGGGAGGGGAGGGAGGGGATCTGGGGATGGGAAAGACAGTGGAATGAAACAGACATTATTACTGAATGTATATAGGTGACTACATGACTAATATGATTCTGCAACGTGTACACTCAGAAAAATGAGAAATTATATCCCATCTATGTATGATATATCAAAGTACATAAATGCACTCTACTGTCATGTATAACTAATTAAAACAAATTTAAAATTTTTATAAAAAGAGGTAGAGGCGGGACCCTAATCCTGCCATTTAGAGGTTGTACTCTGGAAGCTCCACTGGCAGGATGTGTCCCCTCTCCTTCTGCCCCTTCCCATTCTTTGTTGTCTTCTTCCTTCTGGGCCTCGGTATCAGCTGAAGGTCCCTGAGGGGCTCTCTGGTGGTGAGGGGAATGCAGGGACCCTCTGGGCACCTTCCACTCACTGTGATGGGGCCCAGGCTGCTGGAATTGTATTGAGCAGCAAAGGCGATGAAGTTGGTGGCCCTGGCTGAGCCCGTCTGGGCAGTGCGGCCCTGCAGCAGGAAGGAGGAGTTTCCATCCCTGGCTTGGACCAGCAGGAAGTCCCCCAGCCCATTGAAGGTAAAATTGGCACCATCCAAGGTGGTGATGTGGGGGTCCCCAAACATCCAGGCTGGAAACAAGGAGATGACACATTACTAGCAAACCAGAGCTAGGAGCTGAGATTCCCCCTGCCCAACAGGCAGGGCATCTGCCACGTGGACTCAAGCCTGGGCAGATGCTCAGGGGGTATATAACCTGCCCCCAAGGCTTCTTGCACTGTGTTCCCTGACCCCATCCTCATCCCTCACCTAACATTGTATTCAAAGCCCCTTTATTTATTATCAGCCCCACATAGGAATTGTCCCCATCTTCCCTTGTGACCTCAGGTCTGCCCCGGGAATCTGTTCCTCCCCAGTCTTGGCTCCACATCCGAGTCCAAGGGGATGCTCTGCGGGGGCCCCAATCCTCACCAGGCCGCAGGGGTGTGTATCTAGCACAGCTGATGCGGGGCCACCTTTGCTGGTACAGGAGGCAGAAGAAGGGCTTGTCGTTCCAGCGGCAGCACCAGTTCTGGGACTCCAGTTCCTTGTCTGTGGAGAAGATCGGTGTGTTGGGGGTCAGAGGGGAGGCCCTGGAGAACAGCTGCAAGATGGCATCAGTGGCAAGAGCATGGCTTTGGAATCAGGCACAGAGCAGTGCACCTCCTGCTGTGCTGGTGCTGGACCAGATTCTGTCTCCCTTGCAGGTGTGGAGTCCCATGGCTCCCAAAGAGCCGGAGTGGGGAGGACACCGGGACAATGGAGACTACGATGGTACAGACAGAGGGTGGGGGAACACAGACCATCCTGCATCCTCTGCCCTGGACCTCCATGTTCTCTAGCTCCCTTGGAGGGTCTCTGCAGGGAGAAGATTCTGTCTTCCCCCAAAAGGCCTGCTAACATGGGCTCAGGGACTGGTTCAGACCAAGTACTCTCCCCTTGCCTGGAAGCATGTCCAGGCAGGGGCTGTGCGGCCAAGTGGAAATGGGGCAAGAGGTCCCTTAGTCAAAAATCTCTAGAATGCCAACTGGTGGAGATGGTGGAAACTTCCTAACTTCACAAGATCAGGGAATTGAAGGCCAAAGGGGAAAGAGCTGGGAAGGAATGGAAACAAGAGTCTTTGTATGGAGGGTTGGGAAGAGCAGTGGGCTCCAGAGCAGGTGGGAGTGAGATCTCCGGGAAAGCACGTACCAATCTCCCAAGGATTCTGCACACGAAAGCCTCCTCGAAACTCTCCCCAGGGCCCGTAGCTGCAGCACACACCACCACGCCAGGAAGAGAAGCTGCACAAGTGTCTGTGGTGGAAGCCCCACCATCCTGCAACGAGACCAGGAGTCCTCAGGCCCAGGCTTGGGTGCCTGAGGCAGGGCAGGGATGGGAAGGAGGTGTTTCTGGGAAAGGGGCTGAGAGTGTATTAGAAAGGGAAGTGAGGGTACGAACAGAGGGGATGGTAGATGGGCTTGTAAGGATCAGGAAGAAGATGTCACCTAGGTTGACAGGCCGGAACCGTAAGTCCCATCGCCCCTGCTGCCAGGAACAAGGGCAAGAGATCTGGTTCCAGTTCCACCTGGGCCACTGAAGCTGGCTCTTTAACCACCAGAGGCACTTGAGACGGTAGTTGGGCCTTTCTTCCCTGTGTAGCCTGTAGACCTGCAGCCCTCGGAGGCCTAGAGCAGCAAGAGAAGAGGGAGTTATCCCAGGACCTGGGGCCACAGGCTCTGTTTCAGCTTTAGGGTCAACTTCAGTTCGCGAATGCACCCCCCATGCCTCTCCCGGCCTCTCTGTGCAGGTCTTCCTGGGATGGGGCCCCTTTCAGATTGGCAGTGATTCCTTCCCTCAAACCCCTTGGACATGAGCTACAAAGCCCTCAAACCTTGGCTTTCAGGGCAAAACTCTGTGCAAGTGCTGGGCAGGCAGGCCTCGCCTTGATCCAACTTGGAGCCAAACCCTGTTTTTACCCACCCACCTCCCAACATCTCCCCGCTCCCTCTAAGCTCTAACACCTTCCAGTCCCTCCAAATCAGTTCTGCTTCATGCACACTGCATTGTAGTCAGGGACACCACCATCCACCCCGCCATGCCAGGCGACGCTGTCCTTCATGCCTCACCCTTGCTCTCCGCCAGCAAAGACCCTTCAGTGGCCAAAGCAGCCAGGACAGAACCTGGTGCCCAGAGGCCAGGTGGGAGCTACCGGGAAGCTGGCATGTGAAGCAGACACTTGCTGTAACACCCTGGGGCTGAGGAATCCTCCTCTGCATCCAGGGGCCATCTTTTTTTCTTTTTTATTAACACATATTAATTGTACAACGCAATGGGTTTCCCTGTGACAGTTCCTTACCAGCAGACATTATGCCAGGATCATGATCACCCTCCCTTCTGGCCTCTTTCCCCTTCCCCTCTCTCCCTGGTTCTCTTTCCAGTCCCTAAGAGTCCATCTTCTACCTTCAGGTCATTTTTTATCTATTTCTTGATTTGTTTTAGTTTTTACAAATGAGGTGCCTGTAGAACATGTGATACTTGTGTTTTTGTGTCTCGCTTATTTCCCTTAACCTGATGTTTTCTAGTTCCATCCATTTTCCTCCATATGATGGAATTTCATTCTTTTTTATGGCTGTGCTCCACTGTGTGTATACTATATTTTCTTTATCTATTATCTGTTGGCAGGTGCCTAGGCTAATTCCACATCTTGGCCATTGCCAATATGCTGCAATAAATATCCATACTATTTTCCATAGTGGCTGTATAAACTTACGTTCCCATCAACAGTGTATAAGGGTTCCTTTTTCTCAACATTGCTGGGGTTTTTAGCTCCCCTGAACTCAGGTTTGGCCTTCTCTGGCCGGCAGAGAAGGCTGAGGGAACACGCCCCAGCCGTGAGGTGGAATTGGGAAGAGGTAGAAGTCGACTGGTGGCCACACTCAGCCCTCACAATAGAAGACAATCAGGCATACACCAGGGAGCCCGGTCAAGGCACGAGCTAGGTTTATTGAGGAAGTTGGATGGCCTTTATAGAAGACATGGGCCAATCAGCAGAAAGATCATAGGGGCACATAGGGAGCATGAGCAGATCACATTGGCGGAGCCATTAGCCTATCCTAGTGGCAGTCTGACCTCTCAGCATACGTCAGGGGAACGGCCTTGGCAGTCTGACCTCTCAGCATACGTCAGGGGAACGGCCCTTGGCTAGGCCAAGTTCCAGTATCAGGAAGTGGGAGACAGCCAGAGAGTTTCTATCTACTGGCATGTTGTTAATGTCCCCAACAAACATCTTCCCCAAAATTTGTTTGTTTTGCTAATGGCTATTCTAACTTGGGTGAAAAAAGAATTTCAGTATAGTTGTGTTTGTTTTGCAGTGCTAGGGATAGAACTCAGGTGTGTGCTGGGCAAGTACTCTATCACTAAACTAAACCCAGCCTTCCGTGAAGTTTTGATGTGCATTTCCCTGATGGTTAAAGACACTGAGCATTTTTTTCATATATTTTATTGGCCATTTGTACTTCTTTTGAGAAGTATCTATTCAGATCATTTGCCCATTTTTTGACTGAATTACTTTGCTGTTGTTAAGGTTTTTTAATTCTTTATATATGTGGCTATTAATCCTCTGTCAGACGAATAGTTGGCAAAGATTTTCTCCCATTCTGTAGGCTGATTCTTCACTCTATTGAGTGTATCCTATGCTGTGCAGAGCTTCTTAATTTGATGTAATCCCATTTGTTAATTCTTTTTTGTTGTTGTTGTTGTTGTTGTTGTTGTTGTTACCAGACCTATTGGAGTCTTATCCAGAAAAACATTTTCTGTGCCACTATTTTGAAGTGTTTCCCCTACGTTTTATTATAGTAGTTTCAATGTTTTAGGTCTTACATTAAGGTCTGTGATCCATTTTGAGTTAATTTTTGTACAAGTTGAGCTAAAGATCTAATTTTAGTCTTCTGCATGTAAACCTCCAGTTGTTCTAGGAGCATTTGTTGAAGGGGCTGTCCTTTCTCCAGAGCATGTCTTTGGCACCTCTGCTGAATCAGTCGACTGAAGAGGTATGATTGATTCTGTGACCTCAATTCTGTTCCATTGGCCCAAGTGTCTATTTTTGTGTCAATACCATGCTGAATTTGTTACCATGACTTTGTAGTATGTTTTGAAATCAGGTATTATAATAATGCCTCCAGTATTTTTCTTTTTGTTTAGGATGGCTTTTGCTATTCTGGGTCTCTTGCACTTCCATATAAATTTTAAGATTGTTTTTTCTAGTTCTGTGAAGAATGACATCAGTGTTTGATGGAGAGTGCATTAAATCTGCATTTTGGAAGATCCAAGATGGTGGATTAGAGGAAGACACTCTTCAGGGCAGCTCCATGGAAAGAATCCAACAAAGCAGATAAATAGCTTTTCAGCATATATATATATATATATATATATAGAGAGAGAGAGAGAGAGAGAGAGAGAGAGAGAGAGAGAGACTGAAAATACCCAACTCCTGGATGGTTTGAATACTACGACCGGGGAGAGAGCGAGACCAGCTGTCTGCAGCGGCTAGTGCCACATGGCTTCAGCAGCACCGCCTGGAACACAGGCTGCATGAAACAAAGCCAGAGCAGGGAGAGGGCGGGAGACCGTGCCGCGACTGCAACTCCAGAACAAAGCCACACTCGGCAGGCCACGACCTTCAGCAGTGAAACCAGTGAAAACAGCCAGCAGGATTAGAGCTGGGAGACCGCGGGACACTGCTGGATGACAACGCCAGTTCAAATCCACACTCGGCCGGACACAACCCTCAGCAGTAAAGCTGGAAAGAAAGCGGCGCAGAGACCAGCGAACAGCCAAGGAGGAACCCGTGACTGGGAGGACCATCAACAGCCAGTGGGGGAACGCGAGTCCAGTGCGGCGACCCTCTCTGACCCTTCAACTGAGGAAGAGCACGGGGAGTAGACTCCAGCTGGATGGATCAGTTTTCAGGACCAGCCACACAAAGACCCATCTCCAGCATCACTCCTCGCTAACCAGTTACGCAGACTTGACTCCACCCACAAATTCTCTGCATCAGCCAGGGCAGATCTGCCAAACAGCTAATTTAACAAACTGAGAGACCAAGAGGATAAGCTGCCTAATTGAGACTTGTGGGTTCGACTTTGTGGTTTTTGTTTTGTTTTGTTTTGTCATTGTTGTTGGTTTTGTTTTGTATTATTTTGTTTTGTTTTGTTTTTCTTTCTTTTTCCTCTTCTTTTTTCTTCTTTCTCATTTTCATTCCTTCTTGTCTCTCATTTCTTATTCCCTCATCTTTCCTATCTACACCCTGCCCCTGCATTCTCAACAGAGACGAAAATAATTTGTATAAAAGAACTTGGAATTTTATAACTGGGGCAACTGAATAGTACATCAAATGGGTGTTTTATATAGTCCCCTCTCTCTTTTTTGACTCACCCTGTCTTCTCTCTTTCACTAATTCTTACTACCTGGCCATTTTCTAATTTCTCTCAACGTTTGCATAAGCTTAGCTGAAATATACTTCGGTCTTCACACTTAATTGTACACTCCAATTCCTTTCCTCCATCTTCTACTATTAAACTACTTCCATAGATTTCTATTTTTACACTTCCAAAGAGGCGGGGAAGCAATATCCTTCCCTCCTTCCTCCTAAGCATATCACCTTTGTACCCAATATCTGAAAGTATAAACCCCATTACGATCACTCAGAATATATTGGAGGCAATATCTAAATTTTCTAACTCTGTACATTATGACCAAATTGTGTCTAACTGAATATAAAATGTCTGGTTTTAAGGTGTAAAGTATATATAAGGGGAGCTGATAGCATTGTACAACAGGAGCATCATTAGGCCTTAAGGTAAAAACAAAAAAAGTCAAGGTTCCACAGTGCTAAAAGAAAAGACACATAAGCAATATGAAAAACCAAGGGAAGAAAATGTCCCAAACAAATCAACATACCTCCTTAGCAGATTCCTTGGCAAGCACAGTAGATCTAATGACATAACAGGAATTCAGGAAATACATAGTCCAAATGATTATGGAGCTCAAGGATGAATTGAAGAAGGAGGTGAGAGAGCAAATACAGGTAGTAAAAGATCACTTTGACAAAGAATTTCATAAACAAATACAAGAAGCAAAAGACTACTTCAATAGAGAGATAGAGGTTCTAAAGAGAAACCAAACAGAAATTCTGGAAATGAAAGAAGCAATAAACCAAATTAAATGCTCTATTGAAAACATCACCAATAGATTAGACCACCTGGAAGAAAGGGCCTCAGATAATGAAGACAAAATATACAATCTGGAAAAAAAATGCAGAGAACACAGTAAAAATGGTAAAAAATCAAGAACAAAACATTCAAGAAATTTGGGACAACATAAAAATACCAAATTTAAGAGTGATTGGGGTAGAAGAAGGTGCAGAATTCCAAGCCAAAGGAATGAATAATTTATTCAATGAAATAATAGCAGAAAATTTTTCCAACCTTGAGGAATGAATGGGAAAACCAAGTCCAAGAGGTTTACCGAACACCAAACATACAAAATCACAACAGATCCACGCCAAGGCACATCATAATGAAAATGCCTTCTATACTAAACAAGGAGAGAATATTAAAAGCCACAAGAGAAAGGAAGCAGATTACATATAGGGGGAAACCAATTAGACTATGTTCAGATTTTTCAATCCAGACCTTAAAAGCTAGAAGATCCTGGAATAGCATATTTCAAGCTCTGAAAGAAAAGGAATTCAACCAAGAATCTTATACCCAGCAAAATTAAGCTTTAGATTTGAAGATGAAATAAAAAACTTCCACAACAAACAAAAGTTAAAAGAGTTCACAACTCGAAAGCCAGCACTTCTGAACATCCTGGGCAAAATATTCCACGAAGAAGAAAAGAAAAATAGCAATGAAAATCAACAAAGGGAGATATTAAACTAAAGGAATTACCAACCAGAGGAGACACCAAATCAAGTTAAATACCATAAACAAATAAAAGTGGATGGGAATACGAATCACATCTCAATAATAACCTTGAATGTTAATGGCCTAAATTCACCATCCAAAAGACACAGATTGTCAGACTGGATTAAAAGAAACAACCCAACAATATGCTGTCTCCAAGAAACCCACCTCATAGAAAAAGACATCAATGGACAGAAGGTGAAAGGCTGGGAAAAATCTTACTACTCCCATGGGCCACGGAAGCAAGCAGGGTTTCCATTCTCATATCAAATAAGGTAGACTTCAAGCCAAAGTTAATCAAAATGGACAAAGATGGATATTTCTTACTGATTAAGGGAACCATTTATCAACAAGATATAACAATTATAAATCTATATGCCCCAAATAATGGAGCACCTACATTCATCAAACAAACCCTTCTCAAGTTCAAGAGTAAAATAGATCACAACACAGTTATCCTAGGGAATTTCAACACACCTCTATCACCACTGGATAGATCATCCAAACAAAAGCTAAATAAAGAAATTTTAGGCCTCATTAAAACAAATAATAACTTAGAACTAACAGACATATATAGAATATTTCATCCCTCAGTAAGTGAATACACTTTCTTCTCAGCAGCACATGGCTCCTTCTCCAAAATAGACCATATATTATGCCACAAGGCAACTCTCAGCAAATATAAAAAAGCAGAGATACTACCCTGCATTCTATCAGACCATAACGGGATAAAATTAGAAATCAATGATAAAACAAGAGATAAAAAAAAATTACTCCAACAACTGGAAGCTAAACAACATGCTACTGAATGAACAAGGGGTTGAAGAAGACATCAAGGAGGAGATTAAAAAATTCCAAGAGGAAAATGAGAACACAGATACATCATATAGAAATCTCTGGGACACTATGAAGGCAGTATTAAGAGAAAAGTTCATTGCACTGACTTCATTCCTCAAGAGGAAAAAAAACAACAACAAATAAATGACTTAACATCACACCTCAAAGCACTAGAAAAAGAAGAACAGACCAACAACAAGAGCAGTAGAAGACAGGAAATAATTAAAATCCGAGCTGAAATTAATGAAATTGAGACTAAAGAAACAATTCAAAGAATTGACAAGACTAAAAGTTGGTTCTTTGAAAAAATAAATAAAATTGACAGACCCTTAGCGATGCTAATGAAAAGGAGAGAAAAAAACTCAAATCACTAACATCCGTGATGAAAAAGGAAATATCACAACAAACACCTCAGATATACAGAGGATAATTAGAAATTACTTTGAAAACTTGTACTCTAATAAAATAGAAAATATTGAAGACAATGACAGATTTCTAGAGTCGTACAAATTGCCCAAACTGGATCTGGAGGATATACACAATTTAAATAGATCAATTTCAAGTGAGGAAATAGAAGACACCATCAAAAAACTACCAGCTAGAAAAAGCCCAGCCGGGCGCAGTGGCACATGTCTGTTATCCCAGCACTTGGGAGGCTGAGGCAGGAGGATCGCGAGTTCAAAGCCAGCCTCAGCAATGGCAAGGCACTTAGCAACTCAGTGAGACCCTATCTCCAAATAAAATACAAAAAAGGGCTGGGGATATGGCCCAGTGGTCAAGCGCCCCTGAGTTCAATCCCCGGTACCACAAAAAAAAAAAAAAAAAAAAAAAAAGCCCAGGGCCTGATGGCTTTACAGCCGAGTTCTACAAGACCTTCAAAGAACTAATACCATTGCTCTTCAACTTATTTCAAGAAATAGAAAAAGAGGGAGCTCTCCCAGACTCTTTCTATGAGGCCAATATTACATTAATTCCAAAGCCAGGCAAAGACACAGCCAAAAAGGAAAACTTTAGGCAAATATCTTTAATGAACATATAGATGCAAAAATTCTCAACAAAATCCTGGCAAATCGAATACAAAATAATATAAAAAAGATAGTGCACCACGATCAAGTGGGGTTTATCCCAGGGATGCAAGGTTGGTTCAACATACGGAAATCAATAAACATAATACATCACATCAATGGACTTAAAGATAAGAACCATATGATCATCTCAATAGATGCAGAAAAAGCATTTGACAAAATATAACACCCCTTTATGATCAAAACACTAGAAAAACTAGGAATAATAGGAACATAGCTCAACATTATAAAAGCTATTTATACAAAGCCCCAGGCTAACATTATCTTAAATGGAGAAAAATTGAAAGCATTCCCTCCAAAAATGGGAACAAGACAGGGATGCCCCCTTCCACCACTGTTATTTAACATAGTACTTGTAACTCTGGCCAGAGCAATTAGACAGACGAAAGAAATTAAAGGGATCCAGATAGGAAAAGAAGAGCTCAAATTAGCACTATTTGCTGATGACATGATAATATACGTAGAAGACCCAAAAAACTCTACCAGAAAACTTTTACAACTAGTAAATGAATTCAGCAAAGTAGCAGGATACAAAATCAATACCCATAAGTCAAAGGCTTTTTTGTACATCAGTGACAAAGCCTCTGAAAGGGAAATGATGAAAACTATCCCATTTACAATAGCATCAAAAAAAATAAAATAAAATACCTGGGAATCAACTTAACAAAAGAGGTGAAAGACCTCTATAACAAAAACTATAGAACACTAAAGAAAGAAATTATAGAAGACCTCTTTGTTCTTGGATAGGCAGAATTAATATTGTCAAAATGTCCACACTACCAAAAGCATTATACAGATTTAATGCAATTCCAATCAAAATCCCTATGACATTCCTCAAAGAAATAGAAAAAGCAGTCATGAAATTCATCTGGAAAATTAAGAGACCCAGAATAGCTAAAGCAATCCTTAGCAAGAAAAGTGAAGCAGGTGGCATCACCACACTAGACTTTAAATTATACTATAGAGCAATAGTAACAAAAACAGCATGGTATTGGCACCAAAACAGACGGGTAGACCAATGGTACAGAATTGAGGACACAGAAACTAATATATATAATTTCAGCTATCTTATATTAGACAAAGGCACCAAAAATGTACAGTGGAGAAAGGACAGCCTCTTCAACAAATGGTGCTGGAAAAACTGGAAATCCATATGCAACAAAATGAAATTAAACCTTATCTCTCACCATGCACAAAATTCAATTCAAAGTGGATCAAGGACCTAGGAATTAGACCAGACACAATACGCCTAATAGAAGAAAAAGTAAGCTCCAATTTCCAACATGTCGGATTAGGCCCCAAGTTCCTTAATAAGAATCCTGTAGCGCAAGAATTAGTATCAAGAATTAATGAATGGGATAGATTTAAGCTAAAAAGCTTCTTCTCAGCAAAAGAAACAATCAGTGAGGTGAATAGAGAGCCAACTAACTGGGAACAAATATTTAATACATGCACATCAAACAGAACACTAATTTCTAGAATATATAAAGAACTCAAAAAACTCAACACCATAAAAACAAATATCCTAATAAATAAATGGGCCAAGGAACTGAACAGACACTTCTCAGAAGAAGATATAAAATCAATCAACAAATACATGAAAAAATGCTCAACATCACTGGCAATTAGAGAGATGCAAATCAAAACTACCCTAAGATTTCATTTCACACCAGTCAGAATGGCAGCTATTAAGAATACAAACAACAAGCCGGGCGCGGTGGCGCACGCCTGTAATCCCAGCACTTTGGGAGGCTGGGGCAGGAGGATCGCGAGTTCAAAGCCAGCCTCAGCAATGGCGAGGCACTTAGCAACTCACTGAGACCCTGTCTCTAAATAAAATACAAAAAAGGGCTGGGGATGTGACCCGGTGGTCGAGTGCCCCTGAGTTCAATCCCTGGTACCACAAAAAAAAACAAACAAACAAAAAAAAAAGAACACAAACAACAATAAATGTTGGAGAGGATGTGGAGAAAAAGGCAAACTCATACATTGCTGGTGGGACTGCAAAATGGTGCAACCATAATGGAAAGCAGTATGGAGATTTTTTGGAAAACTGGGAATGGAACCACCCTATGACCCAGCCATCCCACTCCTGGGTCTATTCCCAAAGGACTTAAAAACAGCATATTACAGTGACACAGCCATCTCAATGTTTATAGCTGCACAACTCACAATAGTTAGGTTGTGGAGCCAATCTAGATGTCCCTCAGTAAATGAGTGGATTAATAAAATGTGGTGTATACACACAATGGAATTTTACTCAGCAATAAGAGAAAATAAAATAATGGCATTTGCAGGTAAATGGATGAAGTTGGAGAATATAATGCTAAGTGAAGTTAGTCAATCTCAAAAATCCAAATACCAAATGTTTTCTCTGATATAAGGAGGCAGATTCACAGTGGTGTTGGGTGTCGGGATACATAGGAAGATTAGAGGAACACTATAATGGTCAAAGGGAGGGAGGAGAAGGGAGGGAGCAAGGGGGGATGGGGGGAAAAAGAAAAGGTGGTATAATAAGATGGATATCATTATCCTAAATGCATGATTGAAGACTTGAATAGTACGAATATACTTTGTATACAAACAGTGTTATGTGAAAAGAGGCTCTATATGTGTATTATGAATTGTCATGCATTCTACTATTACAAATATAACAACTTTGAATAAAAAATAAAAATTGAAAAATCTGCATTTTGAGCAGTACAGCCGTGTGTGTGTGTGTGTGTGTATGTGTCCGTCTGTCTATAGTGAGTGGGATTACTTTTCTGATTTCTTTCTCAGCAAATTCATTATAGGTATGTAGAAAAGTTACTGATTTTTATGTATTGTTTTTTCCTCCTGCTACTTTACTGAATTTATCAGTTCTAAGAGTCTTTTGGTGGAGTTCTTGGAATTTTCTATGTATAAAATTATATCATCAGCAAACAGTGATAATTTGACTTTCTCCTTTCCATCCACCCTTCCTTCCTTCCTTCCTTCCTTCCTTCCTTCCTTCCTTCCTTCCTTCCGTCCTTCCTTCCTTCCTTCCTTTCTCTTGCCTAATTGCTTTGGTTATACTTTCTAGCACTGTAGTGAATAAGAGTGATGAGAGTGCCCAGCCCTATCTTATTCCTGATCTTAGGGGAAATGCTCTCAGTTTTTCCTCATTCAATATGATATTGGCAATGTATTTACCATATATAGTCCTTATTATGTTGAGGTATGATAATTCTATACCTAATTTATTCAGGGCTTGTACTGAATTTTATTCAGGGATATTGAATTTTATTAAAATATTTTTCTGTATCTATTGAGATGGTCATAAAACTTTTATCTTTGAGTCTATTTATGTGCTGTATTACATTTATTGATTTTTGTATGTTGAACAATCCTTGCATCCCTGGAATGAAACCAACTTGATCATGGTGCATGATCTTTATAATGTACTGTGGCATTAAATTTGCAAGTATTTAATTGATGACTTTTGCACCTATGTTCTTTGTGACTATTGGCCTATAGTTTTCTTTTTTGGTTGTTGTGTCCTTACCAGTTTTTGTTAGTAGGAGAATACTGGATTTTTAGAATGAATTTGAAAGTGTATTCCCCTTTTGGTTTTATAGAATAGTTTCAGGAGCATTGTTTTTCTTTAAAAGTCTGGT
Organism: Tamias sibiricus; assembly: GCA_025594165.1. Lineage (NCBI taxonomy): Eukaryota > Metazoa > Chordata > Mammalia > Rodentia > Sciuridae > Tamias > Tamias sibiricus. Next base: position 71,901,391 of record CM046668.1, read on the forward strand.
AAAATTCTGTAGTGAATCCATCCGGTCCTGGGTTTTTCTTTGTTGGTAGACTTTTTCTTTCTATCTATCTTTCTTTTTTTTTTTTTTTTTTTACTGTTTCAATCTGCTTACTTGTTATTTATCAATTTAGGTTTTTTTATACCCTTTTGGTTCAATTGGGTTAGTCATATGTGTCTAGAAATTTGTCCATTTATTTCTTCTAGATTTTCCAATTTATCCACATATAGTTTTTTCAAAATTCTCTAAGGATCCTTTGGATTTCAGTGATGTCTATTGTAATGGCTCTTTTGTCATTTTATTTATTTGTGTTTTCTTTCTCTTTCTTTTCTTATGTTAGCTAAATGTTTGTCAATTTTGTTTCTTTTCAAATAACAAACTCTGTTTCATCGATCCTTTTTATTGTTCTTTTTTTCTTGTCTCTTTTTTTTTTCCTAAATTTATTTTTTATTCTAAGTTGTTAGAAATGACAGCAGAATGTATTACATTTCATATTATACTCGTAGATCACATTTTTACATATCTCTGGTTGTATGAAAAGTATATGCACACCATTCGTGACTTCATACATGCACTTAGGGTAATGATATCCATCTCATTCTACCACCTTTTTTTTTCTTCACTCTTTGGCCCCCTCCCATCTTCTCCCTCCCCATTGGCCATTCTAGTGTTCCTCTAATCCTCCTATGCTTCCCATTCCAACCCCACTGTGAATCGGCCTCCTTATATCAGAAAAAACATTTGGCATTTGGCTTTTTGGGATTGGCTAGCTTCAGTTAGCATTATATTCTCCAGTTTCATCCATTTACCTGTGAATGTCATGATTTTATTCTCTCTTATTGCTGAGTAATACTCCATTGTATATATATACATATATATATATATATATATATATATATATATATATATATATATATATATATATATACCACATTTTCCTTATCCATTCATCTACTGAAGGGCATCTAGGTTGGTTCCACAGTTTAGCTATTGTGAATTGTGCTGCTATAAACATTGATGTGGCTGTGTCCCTGTAGTATGTTGTTTTTAAGTCCTTTGGGAATAGACCCAGGAGTGGGATAGCTGGGTCATAAGGTGGTTCTATTCCAAGTTTTCCAAGGAATCTCCATACTGCTTTCCATATTGGCTGCACCATTTTGCAGTCCCACCAACAATGTATGAGTTTGCCTTTTTCTCCACATCCTCGTCAACATTTATTGTTGTTTGTGTTCTTAATAGATGCCATTCTGACTGGTGTGAGATGAAATCTTAGAGTGGTTTTGATTTGCATTTCTCTAATTGCCAGAGATGTTGAACACTTTTTCAAGTGTTTGTTGATTGATTTTATATCTTCTTCTGAGAAGCGTCTGTTCAATTCCTTGGCCCATTTATTTATTGGGATATTTGTTTTTTTGGTGTTAAGATTTTTAAGTTCTTTATATATTTTAGAGATTAGTGCTTTATCTGACGTGCATGTGGTAAAGATTTGTTCCCAATTAGTAGGCTCTCTATTCACCTCACTGATTGTTTCTTTCTTTGTACTGTTCCTTTAGTCTCTATTTCATTTATTTTCACCTTGATCTTGATTTCTTTCATTCTACTGATTTTTGGTTTGATTTGCTCTTAGTTTTGTGAAACCTTGAGATGAATTGGTAGGTTATTCATTTGAATAACTATTTACATGGCTGATTTTCAATGCTAAAACATCCTTTGCTCTATCACATTCTGGAAACTATAATTTCTTTTTCTTTAGGGCCTCTGCACGTTGCATTGAGTCATGGAAGAGGCATCGTGGTTTGCCTCTGGAAACTGAAGTATTTTCACCAGAGTGAAAGCTGTTTGAGAGCAAACATAGTTGACTGAAGTAGCCCTGATAGGAGATGGTTAATTGCGGTTAGCTGACGGCCATAAGAGATGTTCTGGTTTCCGCCTAAAAGAATCTTTGTATACCCGTGAACTATGTGACGCACCTGTGGTCCTTGTTAAAGCTAAAGATATATAACCGGGTGAGGAGTCAGATAGAGAGAAGAAGTAGTTGCTGGTCGGAGTCAGGCTGAGGCTGCTGAAGAAGAAAGAAGAAAGAAGAAAGCTCTCTCTCTCTCTCTCTTTCTCTCTCTCTCTTTCTCTCTCTAAGCTCTCTCTAAGCAAGTAAAAGTAAAAGAAAGTAAAGTAAAGAAGTAAAGAGTCAGTAGTCAGAAGAAGTAAAGAGTCAGAGAGGTTGCTGAAAGAGCTAGTGTTAGAGTTTTGAGAGATTGCTAAAGCCGAAGAATAAAAAACCTTCTTTCATCTTCATTCTGCCTCCAAGTTTTTCTCCCGTGGCATTGTTGCTCCAAGTCAGGAAGCAACAGCTGACCTTTTAACTTTTATTTAGCACACAAAGGTGCTAAATAAATGTTAACTGAACTTCAGACCTCTGGAACTCTTTTTGGTAGATTCTCTTAAGGGATCTTATCTGGGCTTTCATTTCAGGTCTGAGACAGGACATTCGGAGTATTGTCCTAATTCTCCACTCATATCCCCACCTTCCATTTTCCTCACTTCTAGGATCTCGGCCCCCCACTGACAGACCTCCTGGATTTGGCATTTCTGATTTGGTTCATGTAAGACAGAGCTCCAACTGAGACTGCACAGTATTCAAGGGTATGTATGGAAGGCACTAGTTGCTCCCTGGGCAGTCCCAGGTCCAAAGTATACCTGTAAGAGGTCAGACTACGCAGGGAAAGCCTTTCAGGATGATGGAGAAGTTAGGGATCTATTCCATAAGACTGCCATGACATACAGAGTAAAGGACAAGAGAAGATTGAGTCCAGTTCAAATATGATAAGGTGGTACTTTTACCTAATTTGGAATTCAGGAATCGGTCCGGACGATACTTCTCCCACAGTGGCCGGGACATAAGTGGGCTGTTTTCAAAATACCCATCTCCACTGCAGGCAAAAGAAAGATTCTTAGTCCTCTGTCTCCCATAGGTTCTTCCCTGTCCATTGAAAGTCATTAATTCAGTTAGTCAGTCCACCAGCACTCAGTTCAGCTAGTCAGCTGTTAGCAACTGGTAGCCTATTACTCAGTCGGTCAGTTGGGCGGCCAACTTAAATCACTGAGTCCCATTATTAAGGAGAAGGGAGGAGAAGATAGGCAGGGCTGGAAAGGTTCTATTGATTCCACATCTGATTGCTGACTGCTAGAAACCAGTAGGTCCACTTGGTCATGAGATAGAAATGTGAAAATAACAGAGTTCAGGCTTCCTTATCATTTGTTTCCTTCATACTAGGGATGGAGAGGGACAGACTCCAGGGGTCAACATATTGCATTGGTTCAGAGCTGGACTCTGAGTAAGACAGTCCTGGATTCAGCTGATGATTCCAACTCTTACTAGCTTAGTGACCATGGGCAAGTTACTTATCCTCTCTGATTCTTACTTTTTACATCTAGATAAAAGAGATCACAGTAATGTCTATCTCACAGCATTGTGAATATTCAATGCAGTAACATCTGCACATGCCTCAGAACTGAGTGAGGACCTTATACGATGGCACCACCACCTCTACCACTGTCACTGCCATCCTCAGTGTAGGTCCAGGCCAGAGGAAAGCCAGGAGCCTCGCTGTCCCCACAGCCTATAGCCTAACTCTGGGTGTGTGACACAAAGCAGTGACTCCTAATCTTTGCTCCTCTGTGACACAGGCTAGATGACACATACATGAGTGACAACTCCCTTAGATGCTCTCAGGGTAGTGTGAAATTCCTTGCCAGCTAGGTAATTCCACTCCTTTCTCTTTCACAGCACATAAAGAATCAAGTGAAGTCCAGCACTGTGGCACATGCGTGTAATCTCAGCAGCTTGGGAGCCTAAGGCAGGAGGATAGTGAGTTCAAAGCCAGCCTCAGCAACTTAGTGAGGCCCTAAGAAACTTAGCAAGACCCTGTTTCTGAATAAAATATAGAGAAAGGGCTAGGGATTTGTCTCAGTGGTTAAGAACCCCTGGGTTCAATCCACAGTACAAAAAAAAAATCAAGTGAAAACAATGTAATTATAGGGCAACCTGAACACACCCTAATATAAGAGAAAACCATATGGAGCAATGGCCAGTAATAAATGGCATGCAACCTTCGCTACTGTCTGCCACACACTAGCATGTGGTTGGAACCTGTTATGTCAGAGACTGGGTCATGTCCACACACAGGTAACCACATTGCACCCATCCACAGATCCCTCCCTCCTCTAACTTGGGTGCCATCTAAGCTGCCACGTGCCCCTGGATAGGTAGATAATTCTCAGGAATCCAGGAGAGCAGATTCCAACCTCAGATATTTCAGTTCAAATCAGACTTTGGGAATATTGCTTATCTATTTGTATCTCAGTTTCCTTATCTGCAGAATGAGCATAACAAATAGTTCTACCTCATGGATGGTTGTGATAATCAGTAAAATAATGTATATGACATTTTTAGCATAGTAAATGTTGGCTGTTATTTTGGTATTTGAGGAGTCAAGAGAAATCAAATATGTCAATGGAAATGAGGGAATTCAAAGTAAAAAAAAAAAAAAATAGTGCCTTGCCCAGGGACCAGGATAGGAAAGATGGCAGGATGAATTGGGGCATTTTTCATTGGAAGCAGCAATGAAGGAGGCACTGTGGGAAGTGAAGTCAGTGGAAATCAGATGCATCAGCCATGCCCTGTGCGGGGGATGGAGTGTGTGTGCAGGGAAGGGAGTATCTGCTCAGTACCGACAGCCTTTACTCCATGTCTTACCTGGAGAAGCCCATGAGGACCTTGTTGCCCCAACGCTGGGTTGGGTCCCACTGCATCCTGTTACTCTTGTAGAGAAACAGAGCATAGGATCTACTTCCATCTGTGGAGAGGATGGCTTGGTAGGTGTTGGTCTGGAGGTTGATAGAAGACAAAAATAAGGATGCCTATGAGAGACACTGGGTCTCCTCCCTGATGCCCCTGCCAATCTGGCCTGCCTCCTTCCCTCCCACATATACATCACTTGTTCCTAATCTACCCAGAGTAAATGCAGGGGCTTAAAATGCTGGCAAATTTGCAATTGGTTAGGGCAGCATTCACCTTGGATGTCAACGTATTTCCCATGGTGGATTTGCTTTCTTTGTGGCTTTTTTCCAGGGAACGGAAAATCCAGTTAGAAGAGGGTTTGCGAGAGAAAACTTTAGAAACCTGAGCGATTTGACACTAGCACTGCAAGAGGATTAATTGGCTTCCTCAGGGATATTTAAGGACACTGCTCAGATGTTCCCTCCACCTGAATGGTATAGAGGACCTGCAGGAGGTGAGACAGAGTTCTCTGTCTCATCGAGGGCCACCCTTTGGCTGCATCACCTTGGGGCAAGGATAGCAATTCTCTGTCAATGGGAATTGGATAAGTCATATAGACTTCGGTTGAGTGAATGAAGACACAAGTGACTTCATACATGAAGAAGAACTTCGTGACTGCAAGAACAGTAAGTCCTTGGAGGAAGGACTGCAGAGATTGTACGGTACCCATTTCCATTGGATAGCACTGTAATTAATAGCCAGAGTTGGGGGTCAGAAAAACCTTGGTTCCAGGCCTACCTTTGTCATTTGCTAGCTGGGTAAGTTTTAGCAAATTGCTTGATTTCTCTAACCATTGTCTTCTTCATCACTAAAATGTGGGTGATAATATCAGATTGAGCCATTATATAGATGGACATGGCTTAATTGTGTCCTCACCAAAGAAAGGATTATTTATTTGGAGGTTTGGAAATCAGGGTGGCTGTACTGAGAGAGAGTGCAACTTTTAACAGGTAAGGTCTAGAGGGATGTCCTTGGTCACTGGGCGCATCCAGTAGTTCTCATGTGAATCCTTGAGTTCTCTCAAGAAGGTTGTTATAGAAAGAGCAAATCTGGCCCCATCCATGCTCTCTAGTCCTGGTTTGAGATGTAATCACTTCTGGCTTCTGCATGTGCTCCCACATTGCTATCCTTGCCACAAGGTGATGCAGCCAAAGGGTGGCCCTCGATGAACCTGCACTACAGTCTGGACTTTCAGCATCCAAAACTGTGGGTTAAATAAACCTTTTTTCTTCATAAGTATCCTGTTTTAGGTATTTTATTATGGTAATGAAAAACCGACCAATATATAAGTCATATGAAATTGCCAATAGCCAGACATATTTGACCAAAAAAAATGCCATTTCCTGTTTCTGGTTTCCAAGCTACTGTGAAGTCACATAAGAAAGGGCTGAGGCAGGTCTGACGCATGGTGCTTGCTCAGCAAACTGGTTTTGGTTTTGGTGAGAATTGCTATAATCGGCAAGCTTTCCTGCTTTCCTTGAGTCAGAGAGGATTCTAGAAAAGTAGCACCTCCCTGGGATTCTAGGATGGCTGACCCCCACATGTCTCACAGGGAGCCATCCTTGGTTCACTCACCCCAAAGGTCCACTGGGCAGGATAGGCAGGGGCATTGACCCAAGTGACCTTGAGGGTCCACTTGGCTTTATAGCTCCAGGTATTTGTGAATCTTTGAATCCAAGTCTCCACCTGCCGAACTATCGGGTTATATTCATCATAGAGTGTCTCATATTCCTAGAAAAGGAAGGCAGGTAAGAGCAAGGAAATGAGAGACCAATCAAGACCCCTGAGGGACCCAAACTTTCTGCTTGGGGATCCTGCTCATGTTAATGCTCCCGTACTGCCCATGCTTCCCTGTCCTAGGCCTGCATTTTTATTATGAGCTCTTTTGACCTTAATATCAATTCAAATTTGGACTGCAGGAAAACTTGGGGTATATGGAATGGGGTGGGGGAGTCCCCACCCAGAAATCTGAGTCCTTTGGACTTGAACTCATACATTTCTTACCTCAAACCAGCTCAGATGGCATGACCACATGTGCCCAATTTTACCTCCCCATGTCTGACTGGAAGCTCCTTGAGGACAGGCATGGGTCTCTCCATCTTTGGAGCCTCTGCAGTGCATTATGGCAAGGGCACAAAATACGATCGCTGCAGTAGCCTTCATTACATGCTCCCACTGTCTGGAATTATTAACCCAATCTAGGAGCACAGGAGGGGCACTGTTTGACTCAGACTTGTTAGAATAGACTCTCTGCAGCCCTATATTTTGTTTGCTTTTGAGGCACTGGGTAAACCCAGGGCCTCGCACATGCTAGGCAAGCACTCGACCACTGAGCTACATGTCCAACAACATCCCTATTTTAAAATCAGTTACTGACTTGCCAATCCCTATTCCTGTCACCTGCAAGACTTCACATGGTTAGATTAGGATATTCCTGAGTCTGTTTAATATTCCTTATTGGCATAGCCTCCCTACCCCATATTAAGTCTCAATCTCTACCCATGTGAGTCCAGGCTATGACAGAAGTAACACTTCCAGGATCCTGACTTCCAGGCTTTGAAAAACCCACCTGGTAAAATATGGTTCCCCTGTGGCCAGAAAAGTCAGCATCATCCCAGAATGGAGCCACCATGGCCACAGGTTCCCTTCCTGTGAAGCCTCCTAGAGGTGGGTTGGGGTAGGAGAACTTCTGGTAATCTGACTTGGGGAAAATGATCTGGCCATTATCTGTGAACTGAGAACCAGAGTTTTTGGTTAGCATTCAGGGACGAAGTGAGGAGACATCCTAGCTTTGGGCCAGCTCCTCAGAAACATCACCCCACAGGCCTCTCTGGGCAGATCAGACATGTCAACAACCCCTAGAAACTCACCTCTTCCACTTTCAGTCTTCTGGGAGAGCTCTTTACATACTAACCTCACAAATGCTCGTCAACTTCATATCTGAGGGTGATAGGCTGTGTCCTATCTCAGTGTAGACCTCTGGCTATTGCCCAGCCCAATCCTGAAGCCTGTGACCCCTCAGATGAGGCTAAAGGAATTGATACCCTCACCCTCACCTTTGTTTCCTCCTCATCCTGTGTCCTAAGGGCCCTCCCTGGGGGCAACAAGGGCCAATTCTATGTACAAAATCTTCTCTGGGAGACATGGGCCAGAGAGAACCAGGAAGTAATTATAGAAGATGAAAGTGGCACATAAACTACTCAAGTTTGCCAAGTACAGCTTCCTACTCATAAAAAAAGTCCCATGAAAATAGTGGTGAGCTGACTGGGCCCTCATCTCTTTTTACTGGGGTAAGGACATTTTGTCTACATAGGGAGTGTAAGGATTCTGGCTGTGGAAATGTACAAGGCAGTGTTCCTCTGATGAGCAAACCCCCGGAGGGTAACAGGCACCCTGTTATCCACACTTGGAATATTCTACAGTTTCTCCCTGGAACTAGTAAGATGACTAATACATGCTCAATGCCTAGATGCTATGGTAATGTCCTTTGTGAGGAAGCTCTGTGCTACAGTCTTATCAGCCTTGACCTTAATCTCAGACACTCAGCTTCTGGGAATAAAGGAACTCTCTTAGACAACACCAATGTGTCACTGGGCCTAAACCTGCCCACATAACTGTAACTTTATACAATGAGCAATATGTACTAATGATGTCAACAACCTAATGTAACTTATGGATATAAATAAAGCTGGCAGCTCAGATGAGCAGCCCTTTTTACTTTGCCCCTGCACCTTGCTTGCTTCTGTCTCTTTTTGTTCTTCTTTACAGGAGAGGGAGGCTTTGCCTCACTCCCTGTTTTTCTCAGCTAGAGCTCTGACATTAGAGAAGGCTGTAAATGTCAAAATGATTCCTAGAAAAGATGGCTTCCATCCTCCCTTCCTTTTAGTCACAGGGTCATCTCCAAAGTGAACAGAAAAGCAGGACCCAGAAAGCACAGGTCCTGCCACTTGGGCTGTAGTCAGAGACTCACGTAGAGAGAATCCCGCAGAGAGAAGCCAAGTGGGAAGCCAATCTGGGGCTTGAAGAGCTGCGAGGTGAAGTCCACAGTCCTGATAAACACCTGCAAGTCTCCAGCGCTGGACCCGTAAGAGAAGAGGGGAACACCTGACCAGGACAGAGAAGAGTACAAAGTCCTCATGGACCTTGACCTCCTTTCAGGCTCAAAGTGATCCCTAGAGAGCTTTCCCCAAGCTGTTCCTCACCCTTGTCCTCTGTTCCTCAAGGGGTTCCAGCGGGTCCTGACTGGGAACCATCAAGGACTCTTCTCTCCATGTATTTAACACATCTCATTGACTCTTACTGTTATGGTTTGAATGTGAGGTGTCCCCAAAAAGTTTATGTGTGAGACCAGGCAAGAAGGCTTAGAGGAGAAAAGATTGGGTTGTGAGAGCTTAACCCAGTCAGGGAATTAATGCTCTAATGGGATTAGCTGAGTGGTAACAGAAGGCAGGAAGGGTGTGGCTTGAGGAGGTGGTCATTAAGGGTGTGCCTTTGGGGTATATATTTGTATTTGGCAAGTGGAGTTTCTCTCTCTTTCCTGATCATCATGTGAGCTCCTTCCCTATGCCATACTCTTCTTCCATGATGTTCAGCCTCACCTTGAACCCTGAGGAAAGCCAGCTGTCTATGGACTGAAATCTCTGAAACTATGAACCTTCAAATAAACTTCTGCTCCCCTAAAATAGTTCTGGTCAGATCTTTTAGTCACAGCAGCAAAAAAGCTGACTAAAACACTTTCCATCCCCCAGTGTGGAGAAAAACCAGTCCTGATGTCAGAACACCAACAAACTATTAGGAGTCCTAATTCTTTTAAGAATTAAAAGACTAAGCTGGGCGCGGTGGCGCACGCCTGTAATCCCAGCACTTGGGAGGCTGAGGCAGGAGGATCTCGAGTTCAAAGCCAGCCTCAGCAATGGCAAGGCACTTAGCAACTCAGTGAGACCCTGTCTCTAATAAAATACAAAACAAGGGCTGGGGATGTAGCTCAGTAGCCGAGTGCCCCTGAGTCCAATACCCGGTACCCCCCAAAAAATAAATAAATAAATAAAAGACTAAACTCTGATGCAGTGAAGATTATGAAGATTAGTAATTGAAGGGACTTTTCATAGAATGGGAGTTGTTTCCTAAGATAGCATTTCTCCAAATAAACTTGAAGACCCCCTAGAATTTGTTCTAGGACCTAAATATCCCTGGGCTCCGGTTTGAGAGACCTTGTAGTAAATGTTTTTCAAATAGATCTTGCTCCATATTGGCAGCCACTGACTCCTTGGCGCCCTCTCTTGATCTAACTTGGAATACTGCAGTGGCCTGCACAGCTCCCTTGGCCTCTTCACTAACCCCTCCTGCCAATGTGTCCATACCAGCAGCCACAGCGCCGTTCATACAAAGCAAGTCTGTGTCCTCCTTGTTCCCCTTACCTACAAGATTCTTGCACACACCAGCCTTCTCATTGTTCTTCACCTTACTTCTACCAACCTCAAATGCATTGAGGATCCCCTCTCCAGGTGATACTGGGATGCTTTTCTTCACTTCCATGCCTTTGTTCCATTGCTCAGATCCTTCTACCTGCCTGGAGTGTCCAGCCTGCACTTCTATTTACTCTTGCCTGGAAGCCTCCTGTTCACCTTGAACCCATTCCCACATCCTTTGGGGGCTTTCCATCTTGTGCACCTAGTATCCTGGGCTTGCATCTGTAAGAGAGTTGATCTGTCCCCTAATGAATGGCACATGATCATTTCCTTATCTCCAGTGCCTAGTCCATTGCCATGCACAAAGCCACTTTTACAACCCAATTCTACTGCTAAATGTCCGCTGTAAGGATTGTTCTGACCCAGAGAGTAGAGACTGTGAGCAAGCATGCTGAAACTGAGCACTGAGTTATACCACCCCTCTAAGAGAATATGCAGAGAAACTGGATTTCCTAGACTCAGATGGGACAGTGGAGGTACCCAGAGAACTGGTTTCCTCAACTACACACCAGGGCCTTCACTGGCAAATTCAGTCCAGCTACTACCACTGCACCTCCACATCTAGTTCAGTTGCAGGGGGAGAGCCACCACCTCTACAGAATTACTCACCTTGCCCCACCTGGACTGGGCGTGGGGAAGTTGTTGAGTGGGAACTCGTGGATGTGCTGGGAGTAGAGGTTGTAGGAGTCAGGGAGGTTTTAGAAGGTGGAGGGACTGCTGTGCTTCTCACACTGTCTGTCGCTAGGGAGGTTGTAATCATTCCTGGACATTTAGGGAAAAAAGACAGGAGTGGGTCTTAGAGTCAAAGAAATTCAAAGAAACCAGGAGCTGGAAGAGACAGCTAGAAACCTTGTCTGTCTACTGGCCACACCCAAGCCACTCCCTACATAAGCAGTTTTCTGCTGGGACCAATGGAATGGTCACCCATCGTACCCTTACTCACTTTATCCTCTGGTGAACATGACCTTGGCCCTAGCCTGTGTGCTAATTCACCAACCATTCTCAAGTTCTTCTGTAAGCTAAACTGAGCCCATGAGGTCACCATAAGAGATGGAGAGACTAGATTACCACCTACCTGATGTTTCTGTCTTCACAGTAGAGCCTGAAGATAATTTGGGTAGTGAAGAAGAGCTGGTATTAGACAGCAGAGTGTTGTGACGTGTGAGTAGGGTGGTGGAGTTCCAGGTGACCACAGGAACAGGGGTTGATTGAGAAAATGAAGTATTCATGGTCGAAGCATAGAAACCTGATGTGGTCTGGTCTGTGCCCATGTTACTAGAGGAAGCAGAGCCGGAGACAGAAAAGTCTGTAGATGGCTGCAGAGAAGGAGACCTAGAAGCTAGAGACGTTTTAAGAGTGGTCTTGATCCAAGAGGAGTTTGTAGGTAGAAATGATGAAGTCAATATAGAACCAACTGGGCTGGTATGATTAACTGTAGGAGACATATATGTCGGACTAGTTGTAAGACTGGAATGAGATGCTGTTTGCACAGTTGGAGAATGCTCAGGGATTGGTGAGCTTAAAATGCCATCTGTGGAAGTTGGAAATTGAGAGGTATTTGTGAGGGATCCAAGGCCAGAACCATCAGGATGAACAGTCACTGGGCGTATTGTCTCCTTATCTCCATTTGTGAACACAGTTGAGGAAGGAGAATGAGAAGCAACATCACTTTCAGTGGTGGAACCAAAAAGAGGTAGCTGGTTAGTTGTTGCATTTAACAAGGATGGCACTGTCAGAGTGTTTGCACTCAGGGAAGTTGATAGAATTGATGTGGCCCCCTGTGGGAAGGAGCTGCTTTGAAATTCCTGGGTGGTGGTCTCCATGCTTTGACTCTGGGTGCTCTGAGGAGATGCAGATGTTTCCTGGGTACTGAAGCTGGATGCTGGAAGAGTCACTGGCTCTGAGCCCTCTGTCGGGGAAACCCCTGAGGTAAGTAATGTAAGACTTGAAGATCCAGGTTGTGATGTACCCCTTGTGTTTTCTGCAGTAGAGTGTGTGAAAGATGTCATGGTGGGCACCTGTGGTGTCACTGTGGCTTTGGTGCTGAAGCTGGAAGAGGACAAGCTGGTGGTGTCACCAGGATGAGTTGTCTCTGCAGAACTGGTCCGCGTCAGAGTGTAGGAGCTGGGTGGAGATTCCTGGGTGGTGGTCTCCATGCTTTGAGTCTGGGTGCTCTGAGAAGATGCAGATATTTCCTGGGTAGAGAAGCTGGATGTTGGAAGAGTTGATGGTTCTGATCCAGCTGTTGTGGACATCCCTGAGGTGGCTTTTGTAAGACATGAAGTTCCAGATTGTGATGTGGACCCTGTGTTTTTCTACAGTGGAGGGTGTGGATGCTGTCATGGTGGGCACCTGTGGTGTCACTGTGGGTGTGGTGGTGCTGAAGGTGGAAGTGGACAAGCTGGTGGAGTCACCAGGATGGGTTGTCTCTGCAGAAGTGGTCCCTGTCAGAGTGTAGGAGCTGCTTTGAGATTCCTGGGTGGTGGTCTGCATGCTTTGAGTCTGGGTGCTCTGAGGAGATGCAGATGTTTCCTGGGTAGAGAAGCTGGATGTTGGAAGTGTTGATAGTTCTGCTCCAGCTGCCGTGGACACCCCTGAGGTGACTGTTGTAAGACTTGAAGTTCCAGATTGTGATGTGGACCCTGTGTTTTCTGCAGTAGAGTGTGTGGATGCTGTCGTGGTGGGCACCTGTGGTGTCACTGTGGGTGTGCTGGTACTGAAGCTGGAAGAGGACAAGCTGGTGGTGTCACCAGAATGACTTGTCTCTGCAGAAGTGGTCCCTGTAAGAGTGTAGGAGCTGGTTTGAGATTCCTGAGTGGTGGTCTGCATGCTTTGAGTCTGGGTGCTCTGAGGAGATGCAGATGTTTCCTGAGTAGAGAAGCTGGATGTTAGAAGTGTTGATGGTTCTGCTCCAGCTGCCGTGGACACCCCTGAGGTGGCTGTTGTAAGACTTGGAGTTCCAGATTGTGATGTGGCTCCTGTGTTTTCTACAGTGGAGTGTGTGGATGCTGTCGTGGTGTTTACCTGTGGTGTCACTGTGGGTGTGGTGGTGCTGAGGCTGAAAGAGGACAAGCTGGTGGAGTCACCAGGATGGGTTGTCTCTGCAGAAGTGGTCCCTGTCAGAGTGTAGGAGCTGGTTTGAGATTCCTGGGTGGTGGTCTGCATGCTTTGAGTGTTGGTGCTCTGAGGAGATGCAGATGTTTCCTGGGTAGAGAAGCTGGATGTTGGAAGAAATGAGGTTTCTGATCCCGCTGTTGTGGACACCCCTGAGGTGGCTGTTGTAAGACTTGAAGTTCCAGATTGTGATGTGGCCCCTGTGTTTTCTGCAGTGGAGTGCGTGGATGCTGTCATGGTGGTCACCTGTGGTGTCACTGTGGGTGTGCTGGTACTGAAGCTGGAAGAATGGGTTGTCTCTGCAGAAGTGGTCCCTGTCTGGAGCTGGTTTGAGATTCCTGGGTGGTGGTCTGCATGCTTTTGAGTCTGGGTGCTCTGAGGAGATGCAGATGGTTCCTGGGTAGAAGAGGACAAGCTGGTGGTGTCCTGTACTGAAGCTGGAAGAGGACAAGCTGGTGGGTGTCACCAGAATGACTTGTTTCTCTGCAGAAGTGGTCCCTGTAAGAGTGTAGGAGCTGGTTTGAGATTCCTGAGTGGTGGTCTGCATGCTTTGAGTCTGGGTGCTCTGAGGAGATGCAGATGTTTTCCTGGGTTTAGAGAAGCTGGATGTTTAGAAGTGTTGATGGTTCTGCTCCAGCTGCCGTGGGCACCCCTGAGGTGACTGTTGTAAGACTTGAAGTTCAGATTTGATGCTGGCCCCTGTGTTTTCAGGATGGGTTGTCTCTGCAGAAGTGTTCCTGTCAGAGTGTAGGAGCTGGTTTGAGATTCCTGAGTGGTGGTCTGCATGCTTTGAGTCTGGGTTCTCTGAGGAGATGTAGATGTTTCCTGGGTAGAGAAGCTGGATGGTTGGAAGAGTGATGTGATCCAGCTGGAGGTGTTGATTGATTCTGATGCTGCTATCGTGGACACCTTGTTATAGATTCCTGAGTGGTGGTCTGCATGCTTTGCGTCTGGGTTCTCTGGTGAGAGAAGCTGGATGTGTTGATGATTCTGATGCATCTATCGTACACCCCTGAGGTGAATGCTTGAAGTTCCAGATTGTGATGTGGACCCTGTGTTTTCTGCAGTAGAGTGTGTGGATGCTGTCGTGGTGGGCACCTGTGGTGTCACTGTGGGTGTGCCTGTACTGAAGCTGGAAGAGGACAAGCTGGTGGTGTCACCAGAATGACTTGTCTCTGCAGAAGTGGTCCCTGTAAGAGTGTAGGAGCTGGTTTGAGATTCCTGAGTGGTGGTCTGCATGCTTTGAGTCTGGGTGCTCTGAGGAGATGCAGATGTTTCCTGGGTAGAGAAGCTGGATGTTAGAAGTGTTGATGGTTCTGCTCCAGCTGCCGTGGGCACCCCTGAGGTGACTGTTGTAAGACTTGAAGTTCCAGATTGTGATGTGGCCCCTGTGTTTTCTACAGTGGAGTGTGTGGATGCTGTCGTGGTGTTTACCTGTGGTGTCACTGTGGGTGTGGTGGTGCTGAGGCTGAGAGAGGAAAAGCTGGTGGAGTCACCAGGATGGGTTGTCTCTGCAGAAGTGGTCCCTGTCAGAGTGTAGGAGCTGGTTTGAGATTCCTGGGTGGTGGTCTGCATGCTTTGAGTGTTGGTGCTCTGAGGAGATGCAGATGTTTCCTGGGTAGAGAAGCTGGATGTTGGAAGAGTTGATGGTTCTGATCTCGCTGTTGTGGACACCCCTGAGGTGGCTGTTGTAAGACTTGAAGTTCCAGATTGTGATGTGGCTCCTGTGTTGTCTGCACTAAAGTATGTGGATGCTGTCATGGTGGTCACCTGTGGTGTCACTGTGGGTGTGGTGGTGCTGAGGCTGAAAGAGGAAAAGCTGGTGGAGTCACCAGGATGGGTTGTCTCTGCAGAAGTGGTCCCTGTCAGAGTGTAGGAGCTGGTTTGAGATTCCTGGGTGGTGGTCTGCATGCTTTGAGTCTGGGTGCTCTGAGGAGATCCAGATGGTTCCTGGGTAGAGAAGCTGGATATTGGAAGAGTTGATGTTTCTGATCCAGCTGCCGTGGACACCCCTGAGGTGGCTGTTGTAAGACTTGAAGTTCCAGATTGTGATGTGGACCCTATGTTTTCTGCAGTGGAGTGCGTGGATGCTGTCGTGGTGGTCACCTGTGGTGTCACTGTGGGTGTGCTGGTACTGAAAAGCTGAAGCTGGAAGAGGACAAGCTGGTGGTGTCACCAGGATGGGTTGTCTCTGCAGAAGTTGTTCCTGTCAGAGTGTAGGAGCTGGTTTGAGATTCCTGAGTGGTGGTCTGCATGCTTTGAGTCTGGGTGCTCTGAGGAGATGCAGATGTTTCCTGGGTAGAGAAGCTGGATGTTGGAAGTGTTGATGATTCTGATGCATCTATCGTGGACACTTCTGAGGTGAATGTTGTAAGGCTTGAAGTTCCAGATTGTGATGTGGACCCTGTGTTTTCTGCAGTAGAGTGTGTGGATGCTGTCGTGGTGGGCACCTGTGGTGTCACTGTGGGTGTGCTGGTACTGAAGCTGGAAGAGGACAAGCTGGTGGTGTCCCCAGAATGACTTGTCTCTGCAGAAGTGGTCCCTGTAAGAGTGTAGGAGCTGGTTTGAGATTCCTGAGTGGTGGTCTGCATGCTTTGAGTCTGGGTGCTCTGAGGAGATGCAGATGGTTCCTGGGTAGAGAAGCTGGATATTGGAAGAGTTGATATTTCTGATCCAGCTGCCGTGGACACCCCTGAGGTGGCTGTTGTAAGACTTGAAGTTCCAGATTGTGATGTGGCTCCTGTGTTTTCTGCAGTAGAGTGTGTGGATGCTGTCATGGTGGTCACCTGTGGTGTCACTGTGGGTGTGCTGGTGCTGAGGCTGAAAGAGGACAAGCTGGTGGAGTCACCAGGATGGGTTGTCTCTGCAGAAGTGGTCCCTGTCAGAGTGTAGGAGGTGGTTTGAGATTCCTGGGTGGTGGACTGCATGCTTTGAGTGTTGGTGCTCTGAGGAGATGCAGATGTTTCCTGGGTAGAGAAGGTGGATGTTGGAAGAGTTGATGTTTCTGATCCAACTGCTGTGGACACCTCTGAGGTGGCTGTTGTAAGACTTGAAGTTCCAGATTGTGATGTGGACCCTGTGTTTTCTGCAGTGGAGTGCGTGGATGCTGTCATGGTGGACACCTGTGGTGTCACTGTGGGTGTGCTGGTACTGAAGCTGGAAGAGGACAAGCTGGTGGTGTCACCAGGATGACTTGTCTCTGCAGAAGTGGTCCCTGTCAGAGTGTAGGAGCTGGTTTGAGATTCCTGGGTGGTGGTCTGCATGCTTTGAGTCTGGGTGCTCTGAGGAGATGCAGATGTTTCCTGGGTAGAGAAGCTGGATATTGGAAGAGTTGATATTTCTGATCCAGCTGCCGTGGACACCCCTGAGGTGGCTGTTGTAAGACTTGAAGTTCCAGATTGTTTTGTGTCCCCAGTGTTTGCTGCAGTGGAGTGTGTGGAGGCTGTCGTGGTGGTCACTTTTGTTTGTGTCGTGGTTGTGTTTTTATTTTCTGAATGACGTGAAGTGGTTACTGGCGCTGAAAGATTTTAAGTAAAATATGTTACTTACGTGTCATATAAGATACCAGGCTTTTTTAAAGACTGGACTGTTTAGCTTGTTGAAATCATAATTTGACCCATTTTTTTAATTCCATTTTACTTTCCCATGGCATGATTGCTGTAAGTCTTTAGTATTTAATCGATGCTTACAATTCTACAACAGATGCCCACCCCTACTATTAAAACAAACATAGTAAAGGACATGCAGTAACCTTTTCCCTCTGTAGTGGCAAATATGTTAATGGAATGCTTATCCCATTTGCATCATTGATCAAGTCAAGTCCTACTTTTTCCATGTGAAATTTGAAATCTAATGTCCCTTTGCTTCAGTCAAATATTCTTTCGTTAGAATACACACACAAATCATATGGACAAAAATTTCAAAGTACCCTATGTCCTCTACACTTCAGAGGAAATGAGTAGTATTCTCTTCATGGCCCTTTCCTTGTCTCCTTACCTAATACTTACTCCTATCAGTTTTTCTGTTGTGCTGTTCTTCTAATCTGTTGGGCTAAACACTACCCAGTGCCTAGGAAGTCTTGCAATGAGATAATAAGTTCTCAAAAAGAATGTGGTAAGCAGGGAAATGGAGAGGGAAGCTGGCCACTCTCCTTATATCCAATCTTTAGGAGAGAATCTAAACAGAATGATCCTGGTTATAAATTAAAGGAGTGTACTCATAAAACGTTAGAAGAAAACGCAGTTGCCCAGTGGGAATGCACCTTATCCTGTATATACCCCTGCTTGTAGGCATGGGCAGCCCTCCATGGTATCCCAAGGAGTGAGTGAGTGTTAAAAATGTCCAAAACCTCTTTGTTGAGTCCTCCAAGTTCTTCCTTTGGGATTCATAAACAGTACACAGGGGCATTTGCAGTCCTGGGGTTGAACACAACCCTTTCCCCCAAATTTCTCACCCCAGCAAGAGCTCCATGATCATCTTTTCCTCTTTTCTGTCTCAATTACCCATCTGAAAAGCCCAAGGACCTGGCCAGCCCAACAGGACCTTCTTTAGAGAGCAGAGACAGGAAAATGTTGTGAATGTGTACAGTCATGAGCCATATAAGGACACTTCAGTGGACCACCCCAGACTGTGGTCACATGAGGTTGTGTCCTCTAGTGATGCTGTAGCCTTCTTTGTGCGAGTACTCACCCTGTGGTGTTTGCACAATGACATGATGGCTTAACAGTGTATTTCTCAGAATGTGTCTTCACCATGAGGGGACACATGACTGTGATCACCCTCCCTGCCTGAACACCTGTGCTTGGGCACTCACTTAAACAGCTTCATTTATTTGGTATAAAATGATTGAGAGAGTACACAATGATACAGAAGAATTTATGAGGACTCAAGCCAAAGTGCCACTCCCTCCTTCTGGGGACAATGTAAAGGCCTGGGGAGCATGGGGTGGGGAGGGTCTCCTGCCTTATCTTCAGATACATAATTGTCTTGATTTCCTTTTGTTTTCCCCATGGACAGTCCTTCAGGTGTCTCTGCCCTTAGTTGGTTCCCTCTACTTTCAATCTGGAACGTCCCCTTCCTGCTTCACATTTTCTTTTTAACTGGGAGGAGGAGTAAATTCTGTTTTATTTTCAAAATCACACAAGGAGGATGTGGCTGAACTCCAAACAAATCTTCATGGGCAGTTTCCCAAGGCCCCATGGCTCTGTGATGGCCCCCAGGGCAGTGGAGCAGTAAAGCCAGGAGGCCACTGGGCTTGGGGACCCAAGGTACTTTTAGGGGCCTATAGAATGTTTTCATATTAATTTCTTTTACAAAAAGAAAGGGGGAAAAATCAACATAAAAATCAATGAATCCAGCTTCAATTGCATTGTGGTTTTTTGTTTGTTGGTTGGTTTTTGTTTGTTTGTTTGTTTGTTTGTTTGTTTAATAGAAGATAGCTGCCCAGGAAGGCAAAAATGCCTAGGGCCTGAGATGTGGCCCTTAATAGATAAAGAGATAAGGATGATAAAAGAGTTGTTTGATAACAATCTAATTTAATTTTTTATTTTCCATTATTTTGAGCAGCTTGTACTGGTGTTTTTCCACATACACACACACACACACACACACACACACACACACACAAAACACCTTCCCAAAAGTAAAATATTTGTTTAAAAAATCACAAAGCTGGCCTGGGGTTGTGGCTCAGCAGTAGAGCACTTGCCTTGCACATGTGGGGCACTGGGTTCACTCCTCAGAACCACATGGAAATAAATAAACAAAATAAAGGTATTGTGTCCATCTACAACTAAAAAAAATTTTTTTTAAATCACAGAGCTAAACTGGGTGTGGTGATGCACACCTGTAATCCCAGCAACTGGGAGGCAGAGGCAGGAGTATTGCAAGTTCAAGGGCAGTCCCAGCAAGTTTGCAAGACTGTCTCAAAATACGAAGAGATGTAGCTCAGTGGTAAAGAGCCCCTGGGCTCAATCCCCAGTACCACCATGACAACAAAAAAGCAAAAACAAAAACAAACCAAAAAATCACAGAGCTAAGTTCTTTCTGATTCCACCTTTAGATTGATGCTAAAAAATAACCATTACTGTGATACAACAGCAAACACATTTAACACATTTTCAGTATTTGTTTCTTGATTAAAAACCCTTTTCTGAGCCGGGCGTGGTGGCGCACGCCTGTAATCCCAGCACTTTGGGAGGCTGAGGCAGGAGGATCGCGAGTTCAAAGCCAGCCTCAGCAATGGCGAGGCACTTAGCAACTTACTTAGCAACTCAGTGAGACCCTGTCTCTAATAAAAATACAAAAAAGGGCTAGGGATGTGACCCAGTGGTCGAGTACCCCTGAGTTCAATCCCCGGTACCACAAAAAAAAAAAAAAAAAAAAAAAAAAAAACCTTTTCTGTAAATCAAGAGGTGTTGTTCTCTTAAGAAATATGAACCTTGAGGCTGAGACACTGATCCTTCCTTGGATAATGTTGTTTTCTCCAAGGTGACAATAAAATTTTAGAATTGTAGCAGTTGGAAAGTGTGTGTGGTAGTGGGAGGAGAACAAAAGAAGGTGGAATTTGTTCAGTGCATATTGCATGTATGTGTAGAAATATTACACTGAACCACACTAATAAGTACTGTCAGTACATGTCTTCCCTGGGCACACATCCCAAGAGCACAGTGGATGCCTGAGACCTCTAATGGAACTGAGCCCTACATTTACTATCTTATATATATACATACCTGACAAAGTTTCATTATAAATTAGACACAGAAAGAGATTAACAATAACTAATAAAAATAGAATGATATATAGAATATAATGTGATAAAATTTTATTTAAAATTTATGAGTTGTTCACATCTGGAATTTTCTGTACAGTATTATTTTTAGAGTAAATTCCTACATTTAAAAAAAAAAATGTAACATTTGTGCCAACCTGGCAGAAAGGTGAGAACTTTAGCCCTGATCACATCCTATCCTGATGCTAATTTAACTAGTCACATTTTGTTTGTTTATTTTTGTTTTTGTGGTGCTTGGGATCAAACCCGGGGCCTCACATGTGCTAGGCAAGTGCTCTACCACTGAAACACGAGCTACACTCCCAGCTTCTCGAAGTTGTTTTTTGTTTTTTTTTGTACTGAGGATTGAATCCAGGGATGCTCAACCACTGCTCATCCCGAACGACTTTTATTTTATTTTGAGACAGGTTCTCACCAAGTTGCCCACGTTGGCCTCAAACTTGTAGTCCTCCTGCCTAAGGCACTGGGATTAAAGGTGTGCACCACTGCACCTAGGTTTTTTTTTTTTTTTTTCTTTAAACCCCATTGCTCACAGGAGGAAGTTCACAGGGAGACAAACTCCCAGGGAAGAATTTAGGTTCAGGTATAGTTCCTAGAGTTGACTGTAATTCCAGCACTTTCTCTTTAAGAGAGTCATTTAGACTTCAAGTGAGTGGGAGTGATTATGAATCAGCTCTGACTATTAAAAAAGAAGTGACTCACTTGATTGTGTACTTTATTAATAATAACTATTTCCTCAAGACACACTTTGAGCAGACTAGACAAAGACATGGATTAAAAATAGAATTAATGTAGCCCAAAGTTTTGTTTTTTTGTTTTTTTTTTTTAAGATAAAATAGTTGATGTCCTGGCAAGGTTAAGAGAGAAAGAAATGAAAGGGAAAGGAGGGGATGGGAGGAGGAGTATGGATAAAAAAAGAAAAGGAAAGAAAATAAGATTATTAGGAATAAAAAAAAAGTGGATATAACTTCAGCAAAAAAAAAAAAAAAAGTTTAAGAAAGATAATGCTCTGATGAATTTATACCAAAAAAAGTAAAACTGGAGAAAATTGAACAATTTTTTTAAAATTATAATTTATCAAATTTGGATTGAGAAAAAACAGAAAACCCAGATATAAACTATTATAAGGGGCTGGAGGTATAGTGCAGGGGGCAGAGCACTTGCCAGAGTATGTGCCAGATACTGGGTTCAAACCCCAGTACAAAACAAAAACAAAAATAAAAACAAACAAACAAACACCTAAAATAAACTTGTTTAAATTTCCAGCACTTTAAAAAAGAATCTAGGTGGCTGGAGTGGAGCTCAGTAGTACAGAACATGTTAGAGGTCCTGGGTTCAATTTCCACTGTCACCAAAAAAAAGAAAGAAAGAAAAGAAAGGAAAAAGAGAATCTATCCTCCTTCCAAAAAAAGATAGACCAAGATAATTTTGTAGGCTATTCAAGGAATAGGCGATTTCAATTTTATACTAACTCTCCCAGAGTTTTAAAAAACACTAGCTCCATGTCTAATGTTATAATGTTGATATAACTTTAGTACACAAACCAAACACAGTATAAGAAAGGAAAGCTATGGATTAATCAGTAATAATATACATTGAAACATTGTAAACAAAGTATCAGCAAGCCAAATCTAATATTGGATTTTTAAAAGGTATACTTGGATCAAACTCAGTTTAAACCAGAAATGCAAGATAAATATAAGACTTGTTGATGTATATCACCAAATAAACAGAATGGAGAGAAAACATGATTATCCAGCAGATACAGGAAAGGTATTTGACAAAGTCAACATTCATTCCTGTTAGAAGTCCTAGCAAATGAAAAATACAAGTTAACTCCCTTGACCTCATCAACAATATCAATCAAAAGTCCATGGTAAACATAATACTTAAACATTGGAAATATTTCCTGTAAAATCTGGAATAAGACCAAGATGTCAGTGGTCACTGCTTCTACTAAACATTGATTGGCTGGAGGTGTAGTTTGGCGGTAGAGTACTTGCCTAATATGTGCAAAGCCCTAAGTTTGAACCTCAGCAACAGCAAACAAAACAAAACATGGCACAAATATTAGGTGGGAGCTCCTAGGCAATGCAATAAAACAAGAAAAATAAACAAAAGGCATGAAGGTATAAAGAATTTCATTTTCACATGGAAAGAAAGAAACAAATCTATGAACATTTGCCAATAATATAATCATTTACATAAGAAAATCTCTTGAAGCTGGGGATGTAGCTTAGTGGGAGATGGTAAAGCACTTGCCTAGCATGCATGAGAAACTTGAGTTGGAGCCCTAGCACCATGAAAAGAAAAAAATAATAAACAAAAAAAAGCCTCATAATTTTATTAATTATAATCAAAGTTCCATATGCATGATCAAATTTTAAAAAATAGCTGCATTCCTATATATCAATGAAAGAAAATAATATTTTGAAAACTATGATATTTATGATAGTGACAAAATATAAAGTATTTAAGAATAAATCTAATGAAAGACGAGCTTCATCTTTATGGACAAAGTTGCATAACTTTAATTGAAATACACTAAACAAAGCATTATATACATTTTGGAAAATATAGATAATTAAACGACCAAAATTCCATAATCTCAATACCCAGACAACAACATTGTTTATTCCTTCCAAGATTTTTCCTATACTTTAAAAATATCTGTAGTTTAGCTGGGCATGGTGGCACATGTCTGTAATCCCAGAGGCTCCAGTGGCTGAGGGAGGAGGATTGCAAGTTCAAAACCAGCCTCAGTGAGTCCCTAAGCAACTTAGCAAGACCCTGCCTCAAAATCAAAAATTAAAAGGGCTGGATATAGCTCAGTGGTTAAGCACCCTGGGTTCAACCCCTGATACCATAAAAAAATTATACATATATAAACTTAGCCAGTATATACAATTTTAACTTTACTTAATATCACTGAGGATGTATTTGTGTTATTATTCCTGTGAACATAGCCCAAGTAGAGACCAATCTTTTATGTCTTGGATGGTAGTTCTTTTCCCTACCCCATTCTGGAGGCCTGGAAGAGCTGGCTCAGGGGACTGGGTGAGCTGAACCCAAAAACAAGACCTTGGGTGTTGTATGAAAACTCTCTATATTGGGCTCTGAAGGCACCCCTGCCCCGTTCCTAATACAGCCACTCCCCCATCTGGAAACTTCCAATGCCAAATTTCCCTGTCCCTACAAATAGTAACAGCAGCACAGGGAACTGTCCCCTCCTGAGGCACATCCAGTAGCATGCCCACATCTCTGTGCAAAAATATGAGCTCAGGATCATGAGCATGCTACTGTTTCTGGCTTGCAAGTTTTCCCCCAGTAAACCTTGCTTCATGCTTATTCCATGTGTGGCTGGTATGAATGTGAATACTCACATGCACGCATGCATGCATGTGTGTGTGTGTGTATCTATGCCTCTATGGAACACTGGATGCAGCCTTTAGATATTAAATATCTGTAATGATGTTGATCAAATGACCTGAAATGAGCATGTAGACAAATTTAACATTAAAGAAGGAAAACACATTAAATAAATATTCCATCATAGGGAAAGCTTATAATTATATTCCTAGACATTTAGTCTGTTTCAGTGTGTTGTCATTTATAAATAAAGCTTTTATGAGTGTCTTTGTGGATAATGTTCTGTTTGGTTTTCATTATTTCAGCTCACTTCCTTAATGTAAATTTTCATTGGTAGAATTACTGGCTAATACTTTTAGGCAAATTTTTGTGTTATTCTTACACTCTGCCAATATTCTTTGCAGAAAGGTTGTGCCCATTTACAGTCCTACTGGCACTGTATGAACCATCCCCAATGCCCAGTCTCCCCTCCCTTTGAGAAGCTCTTTGCTTTGCAGTTCTGATTTTAAATCTCACCAAACAAAGCCATGACCTGGCATTTCTCCTTTCAAATGTTTATATAAAGAGCTTTCTAATCAAGATTAATTGATTAGAGCTTCCTGCTCCAGCAGACAGGAAGGCCAGGAGCCAGTGCACGTTAATGACAGTTTTGTCTTGGGAGTAGGCACGACGTCTCTATAAATCTATGGGGCTTGTTGTGAGGAGGAAGGGATTTTCATTGAGTACAACAAAACTGCAGTTACTGTATTTTTCTTTCACTACTATTTGAATGATAAATCTTGAGCTACTCCTTCAACAGATTATTCAGCTGTTTAAGAAAACAGTTTGCAGATTACTCAATCTACTAATCTTAAGTAGGTCATTCTTAGTTAAGAAACACTGGTGAGGAGGGAGGATGGAAGGCAAAGGGGGATTATGAACCAAAATTGAATTCCACACATGTATGAGTTTGTCAGGATGAACCCAACGATTATATAAAACGATAAAGCTCTACTTTTTTTTTTTTTTTTTTTTTTTTTTGATACTGGGGATTGAACTCAGGGGCACTTGACCACTGGGCCACATCCCCAGCCCTTTTTTGTATTTTATTAGAGACAGGGTCTCACTGAGTTACTAAGTGCCTCACCATTACTGAGGCTGGCTTTGAACTTGCGATCCTCCTGCCTCAGCCTCCCAAAGTGCTGGGATTACAGGCGTGCGCCACTGCGCCCGGCTAAAGCTCTACTTTTTTTTAAAAAAAAATTTTAGGTACTATTTTTTTTTTATTCGAAGTTGTATATAACAATATAACAGGGTTTTGTTTGTTTTGTTTGTTTGTTTTTTTTAAAGAAAAGAAATACTGGTGAGGTAGAGTTCTCTTTGGCACGAATAGTCCTCAAAAGATAGAGTGAATCAGAGGGTGAGGATGTGGCTCGGTGGTAGAGCGATCTCCTAGCACATGTGAAGCCCTGGATTCCATCCTCAGCACCACGTAAAAATAAAGGCATTGCATACAACTAAAACAAATAGATAAATATTTTTTTAAAAATCTAGACTTTCAAAAAATGGTATAATGTTACTTTTTTTAAAAAAAGACTCAATGGGTTAACAAAAAAAAAAGAATGAATCAGAATCCCTGGGGAAGCTTGTAAAAATGCATCCTTGGGCTGACCTTGAGAGTCTAATTTCATTCTTATGGGGTGAGGCCAGGAATATGTATTTTAACAGATGCCCAGGGTGATTCTGATAAGGTGGTCTATGGACCACATGCTGCCTTTAAAATAAACTGATAGCCTCTGCTTTTAAAAATGTTCTTAGGGAGCCAGGCACGGTGGCGCTGAGGCAGGAGGATCGCATGAAGTTCAAAGCCAGCCTCAGCAATGGCGAGGCACTTAGCAACTCAATGAGACCCTGTCTCTAATAAAATACAAAAAAGGGCTGGGGATGCAGCCCAGTGGTTGAGTACCCTGAGTACCAAAAAAAAAAAAAAATTGTTCTTAGGAGGAGCTGGGGGTGTAGCTCAGTGACAGAGCATGTGCTTAGCATGTGCCGGGCCCTGAGTTGGGTCCCCAATGAGACAAAATTACAACAACAACAAAAACCAGTGAAATGTTTGTAAACTAACACCATCTTACTGAATTTGAAAGGCGCAGAAAGTTGATCAAGCTGTGTTGTGAAGAATACACTCAGCCTTGTGTTTGCTGCTGTAGCGTTGCCAGAAAACACTGGCCTTGTCTTTTTCCAGAAGGCAAGTCAGGGTGTGCAGGTTCCATCCCTTGGTTCAACAGCTTCAGCTTGTTTATCTCAATCTGGCCAGAGGCAGAGCAGAGAGCCAAGAGAGCTGACTGTACAGAGTTGCTCTTTGAGAGAAAGAGACTCATCCTCTCCTCTCCTCTCTTCTCACTTCCCACAACACAACACCTATACAAGCTGTGAACCTTGATCTCCTTCCACATCCTGGAATCCTCTCAAGCATTAAACCTTTCTGACTTCTCCAGGTCCCTGTCTCATCTTAGGAAAGAGATTACAACATCCCCACTCAAAGGCTGTCCCCTCCTTAGTGTCCTGACTGCTCTCCTCCCTCCTCCCTGATGGCCTCATCCACCAGTTCTCTCTTGTCCCAGCATCTATCTGCATCACTAATTCTCTTCCACCAACAATCACATACATTTAGGTCTCTTTTGGAGACCTTTGCAGTACTGATTTTAAATCTCACCAGACAGGGCAGTAAGCTAGCAATCTTTCTTTCAAATGTTTATTTGAAGAACTTTCTACTCATGATTGATTGATTAAAGTCTCCTGCTGCAGCAGATAGTGCAAGGGAACCAGGGAACATTGAAGATGCAGTTTTATTGTCTTGGGAGTAGGCGCACCATCTCTAAATCTACGGGCTTGCAGTTGTTGATAAACGTCTATCATTCATCTTGTGCCCTCCTTGTTCCTCTCTTTGGTTCCCCCCTCAAGCATCTTGAAAGAGCAGCTGACACCCCCACCTCTTCTTCATCACGCCCCCCTCACACTCACACTCTACCTCAGTTACATCACTGACGTCCAGGTGACTGTCCTTCCTAACCACCCAGAATAATTGTCTTATCAGGCCTCACTCTCTCTGTAACACCTGGAATCATCCGCTCATTCATTTAACAAATATTTTTGCAGCACCAATCTCAACATTCTCCCCTTGGCCAGTGTCCCCAGTATCACAGGGTCTAGCCCCCTTGGAAACAGAATGATCTGTGATTCTTCCTCCTGCCTCCACTTTCCCTGTGCTTCTGCTCTGTATGCTTTTTTCTTCCCCTTACCACTCCCCACCTTGCTTCTGGATGACATCTTCCGCCCTCCCTCTCTCCTGCTCCTCTATTTCTGGCTACACTGCACCTATCTTCATGCCTCACACATCTGTAATTCTTCCTGACTTCTCGCCCACAATCCAGGCTCACCTTCCAGGGACTTTCTGCCTCTCGTCCAATGCAACATGCCCAAGTCGACTGCCTCTTCCAACTCCCTTCAACAGTAGCTGTGACTGTACCAACAGTCCCCCAGATGTCCAGGCCAGAAACCTCTGAATCATCTTTAATTCTTTCCTCTTCCTTGTCCCCAACATCATAGTTTGGCACCAACTATTTCTCAGCCAGATTATCTCTCCCGTCACTTTGCTGTTCATTCTTGTTACTCCGATGCCCCACCCTCTTAATTGTGCCTCCTGATTCCAGTTCTCCCACCCGTGTTTATTGTTTGGATATGGTTTGAGTTTGTCCCCCAGAGGTTCATCTGTTGGTGGCTTGGTCCTCATGTGGTGGTAGGACCTCAAAGTAGTGGGGCCTAATGGGAGGTCCTTAGGTCAATTGGAGGTGTGCCCTTGAAAGGGACCATGAGACTCCAATCTCTCTCTGGCTTCCTATTTTGGCAATGTGATTGCTCATTCCCAGATGCTCCCACTGTTCCACCATGAGGTCCTCACCAGAGCCTGCACCTTCCATCCCAAACTGTGAGCTAAATAAACCTATTCTCTTTATAAAGTTAGCCTGCCTCAGGTATTTCATTATAGTAATAAAAAAGTTTACTAGTACACCTCACTCCAAACTTCTATCACAGGCAGAGCGGGGAGGAGAAAGTGGGTTGATCTTTGATTACAGGGACGAAGGAGGGGAGTTTCTCCTATCATCTCCTTAGCAAGGAGTGCCTTGGAAGTGGTCTGAATTGCCTGCCCTGGAAGGCAGCTATTTAGTTCCTGAGGGCATGAGTCTGGTGGACTTATCAGTGCCATGGACACTGGTGATTAGAACTGCTCCTCTCACTCCCTCATGACTGTGATAAGAATGCCAGAAACCAGGGTCCCAGAAACGTTCTCTTCAGAGGGAGGCCTCTCTTAATGGCTGCCCTTCCTCTGGTTGTGGCTGAGAGTGACTTAGAGTCCTCTGAATAGGTCTGTCTGCATGGCAGGATGGCTTCTGTCAGAAGGAATGAACGCTACCAAGACGCATCGACACTGTAGACAGTTTCCTGGGAGACACTGTCTTCACTCTGAGTTCCTGGGTGTCAACTGACTTTTGTGATTAATTAGTCTATACATCAGTAGGCACATTTTGGCTCAGTGAATAATAGAAACGGTAATCTCTTGTGTCTGTATAGGGCTTTATAGCTCATCTCACTAATGGTGGCCCCCATTCACAGGTGAGGAAACAGATGCGGAGAGGCCAAGCAACTGGCCTAACATCACCTATCTCACAAGTAGTGGGGCTGGGGGCTCCAGGGTAAGAGCCAAGGTGCTGACGAGGTAAGCTGTTGCTCAGCTGCGGGCACTAAGCAGGTAGTGAGTTGAAATAGGGATGGAGCAATGGTGACTGACCTGCCCCAAGTTCTTGGCCTGCCACATGCAGAGAGGTCTAAGGACAAGTCTGGTTCATTTTCAGGAGCAAATGATGACATTGAGCTATTTCTTGCCTATTTTATTGGTGATGATGTTGCAGCGAATTGTGATGGCTGTTGACCCCTTGGGGTGATGAGATCCCTGTGAGATGACATGTGTGTGATACACTCTAAAACAGACGGTTTTTGAGAAGTTCTATCAGAGGAGGGGGCTTCCTCCTGTGACGGTGAAAGCACCAAGGGAGAGGTCTTCCTCACACCTCACACCTGAGTCCCTGAAACCTCATCTAGTCTCTGCCAACACTTCTGTCAGAAAGCCCTCAGCAAGGTGGTCATTTTTCTCCCTTGAACTGCGCCAGGTGGGAGATGTCCAGCCATGGCCTTGTGCCTCTCGGGAGGCTAAGTTAAAAGTTGCAATAGGCATCGCTCCTCCCGGAGGCCCTCTGGTGACCCCACAGGTGTGAGAAGGTGATGGGTGTGTTGTTGATTCAGGAGGGGGAGTGGTGGCAGCGGTAATGATGAGGATGAGAGATAACATTCCACCGGGGAGGTGAAGTCACTCCCTAAAGAGACAGCAAGCCCACACCCTGCGCATGCTCTGCGCAGAAGCTTATTCTTGGTGCCTGGTCTGTTTCTCTTGAGTTTTTCCTGGAATCAGAGGTGAGGAAGCCATAAACCATATCTCTTTCAATGTGTCACTTTTCTGCTGCTCTTTCTAGATTGGTGGGGCTCTTTTCAGCCCTGCCGAAAGTAGGGAAGAGCCCAAGCAAAGCATCCAACTGTAGTTACAGACTTAAGGAGGAAATGTATTCACACATGGGCATCAGTCCTCCTGAAAGGTGTGAAGAGGTTGAGGGACCTGCAACCCCGCCACCCTGCGTGAGGAGCCATGGGCTATTCCTGTGTCAGCCTCAGAATCAAGTGACCAGCGTTGCATCTGTTCCTAGATATTATTTCCCTTTTGATCCTAAAATTCAGGAGAAGGTAATACACTAACAGGTCTATCCCTTGGAGTGGTGCCTGGCATGTAGTAATTACCTCATAAATATCTGTTGAGTGAATGAACTCATATGTGCCCAAACCCTGGTTTCTGAGGTTGAAGGGAGGATGAAGATCTGTTTCTCCTGTGACTGTCATGGTGGTCCCAAGACCAGCAGGAGCTGACATGATGGTTATGGTCCAAAAGATGTGACTACCACCATAGCAGACAGTAACCAAAATTCCAAGAGCAACCCAGGGCTAGGAAGGTGTGCCCACCTCAGTTGGGAGCCAAGAGAGATGAGCTCCAAAACCAAGATGGTGGAGACTGGAGATCAAACTTTCTCTAAGGAGGAGGAGGCAGAGTGGGGAGGAGAAAGTGGGGGCTGGATTGGGATGCAGTGGTTACAGCTGGGACTTGGTGTTTCTTGACTTGTCCTGAAGCTTATAGAGCTATCATCAGGGTAGACAAGGTGCTGCCACACCACAAGCTGAGAGAAATGAACTCCAGTGACCTGTGACAGTATCCAAGGTGAAGAAATGTCTGGTTGACAGGCATCGTTGGGTATGACTTTAGTAAGAATAGTTGGAAAGAAGAGGTGAGGTTCTTGCCTTAGAGTCAGCTGAGAAGGGTGAATTCTAAATTATTTTCCTTGCTGTTATTGACATAAACTTTTTTTTTTTTTTGTACTGGGGATTGAACCCAGGGATACTTAAACAATGAGCTATTATCCCCAGCCCTTTTTTAATATTTTATCTAGAGACAGGGTCTCTCTGATTTGCTCAGTGCCTCGCTAAGTTGCTGAGCTTGGCTTTGAACTTGGAATCCTCCTATTTCAGCCTCCCAAGCTGCTGGGATTATAGGCGTGCATCACTGTGCCAGGCCAACCTAAACTTTCAAGATCATCCTTCCTGATGAGGGAAGAGAAGGGGAGCTTGAGAGAGCTGGAAAGATGTTACTGATGTTTCTGGTACTGTGAGACCATATGGAGACCTAGGATTGCTTACTCTTAAGCAACTCTGGGATCTAGAGTTAGACTGACAAGCATTGATGTAAGACTTGGGCAAGTTACTTGACTTAACTCAATAAATGTTCTGCTTCACATGATTTTCTTGTCTCTGCAAAGTTCTGAGGTCCTGGCACACTCAACAGTCCTTGGATCTGTGTCCTTACTAGAGCAGAACCTCTGCTTGCTGTTGGTTTTACACCTTCCAGGCCTCTGCAGCTGCCACCAGGCCACACCACAGCATCTTCTGCCTGGGAGCCCATGTGGCTCCTAACTAACTGGTCTCCCATCTCACCCTTGTCCCCTTCCAATCCACTTTCCTCACAGTATCCAGACTGATCATTCCAAAGTTCATTTCAAAGATTATTAGGACATCTGAACACCTCACTCCTTAACCTAAAACCCCTCACTGTCTGCCATGTTAGTTACTTAAAGTCTATAATCCATTCCTCCCCTTACAAGGCCCTGCACACTTTAGCACCTGCCCAAGGGGCCACACTTTTTGCCACGCTACAGGAGCTCTTCCCCTGCCTGCTTGTGCCTGGTGTGTCCTCCCCAGCTCCCTCCTCAGCCTTCAGCCTCAGTTCACATGTGCAGCACTTCCTGAAGAGAGGCCTTTCCGGATTCTCCCATCTAAACGTAGCCTCATTTACTGTCATCTCACCCAGAGCTTGTTCCACATAGCACTGGCTGCATTTGCAGCTGGGAACTTTTCTAGAATTATTTAATGTCTGTTTACATATGGTGTGATCTTAGCTCCAGGAGGCTGGGCCATATTTATTTCATTCTTCACTGTGTATATACGGTGCTGCCCTGGAGCAATGTCAGATGCATGGTAGGTGTTCCTTAATTAATCAATGGATGAATGAATGACTCTCTCAGCAGGGGTTGTGCTGATGGGCTGGGCTGGTTTGGAAGTTTGTTTGTGGAAAGCTATGCACTGCCATGGAAACCTGGATTCAGGAGACCTGGATTCTAGTCCCAGTGGTCCCCCTTCTGAGTCATGTGACCTTAAACAGGTCACTTAGACACAGAGCTTTGGCAGGCAGGGACCATGACTTACCCTGGCAC
This sequence comes from Tamias sibiricus, assembly GCA_025594165.1. Classification (NCBI taxonomy): domain Eukaryota; kingdom Metazoa; phylum Chordata; class Mammalia; order Rodentia; family Sciuridae; genus Tamias; species Tamias sibiricus. The sequence continues at coordinate 71,932,870 of CM046668.1, forward strand.
AGTAGAAGTTCAGCAAGTGAATGAATAACTCAAAAGTGTGAGCTCTTTCCTCTTCTGAATTCCCCCAAATCCACTGTCAACTGGACTTGGGGAACCCAAACCACAACAGAAGCTGGAGTATTTATATAGAGAGTCAATGTCTATGAGGTCTTTAAACATGCACATGTGGACAGCGGAGATGCCTGCAATGTAGAAGATGCCTCTCCCACCCCACCCTTCCAAGAACGTGGAGACCTCATGCGAAACACTTCAGAGCCTCAGGGAAAAGGCTGAGTACTCAAACCTCTTTGAAGACCCAACAAATTCAATTCATTTTGATTCGACAACTCAGCATGTGCCAGGGAGTTAACTTAGCCTAACCGAAGGAAAGATGTATATTTGAGGCAAAAGGTTGAAACATTGGAGGAGACCTGGCTTATGGGGGCTCAGTCCTGGCCCAAAGATAAGCAGCTCCATGAGCTGCACAACGTGCCTGTGTGAAGTATTGAACACTCCAGGAAACCAGAGAACAGAGGCGGTGGCAAAAACACTAATGTGAGCACCTAAAAGGCCAGCTGCTTCTCAGCCTCTCCTGGCAATGAAGACACAAGCATTCATATGTCAAATAGCAGTAGCAAACCAATCTCTGCCCCAAGCTGGGCCCAGATACTAGGGTGTGCAGGCAATTGCTGGGCAGGGTGCCGGGAAACAGAGCAGTCAGCTCAAGCATGCCCTCTGGCTCAATGGCTACAGTTGGTATTCAGGGTCAGTTCACAGTAAGCCACATGCCAAATAAACCAAGCCACAGGAAGGAAGGGGTGGCTTTGGAGAGGTGCAAGCTCCTTGGGTAAATGAGCCTGCCCTGAGACAACAGAGGTGCCCACTCCATTCCTGGTTCCTCCTTGCCCCACGCCTCCCTGCTCTGAAATGAAGTGGTCCCTCTCAATGAAGTTTGCAAGGCTTTTCTACTTTACACCAGATGTGGAACGGTTTATCCCCGTGACAATTCTGTGTCAGCCTCTTCCTATTTGGTTTGTTTTGCCATTGAGACCCTGAGACATCAGAGCTAAAGGGACTTTACGTGGGCTCCCCAGTAAAGTGGCAATAAATGGCAATATTGATGCTGGTCTGTGATTTTAAGTTCCTGCTCTTCACTGAGCCATGGACCTGAATTTGGATGATTTTCTTGACAGGACTTCTTATCCAGGGATACCCTCCTTTTGGGTGTCCCTGACACAGAGAGGGTTTCCTAGGGGGATGGGGACAGATGTGCAGGTTTTGGTGCCCTGGGTGGCAGGTTGAGAGGCCTCTCCCAGACTGACAAGGAGGTTCTCTGAGATAAAGCCTGCAGGACCCTGTCCCTCTGGGTCCCCTGTGGCTGTGGGTCTCCTCCCCACCCTCTACTTGCTACAGTCCCCTAACCTGGTAGTGGCCACTCAGGGTGGCAGCCTCTCCTCAGTGACGGGGCCACTGATATTACTGGAGATGGAGGCTTATGCCAAACCAGCTTCCTAACTGTGGGGCAAAGAAGTAGAACGGTTGGGCTTCCTCTAAGTCATTCTGCCGGAGCCACCAGAAGCCTGTTTCTTCCTTGTTTCTTCTGTGTTTGTTCCTTGTCCAGCCCACTCCTGTCCACCCCGTTTTCCGACCTTCACCCCAGAGAGCCAGAGCTTTTCCTGAAGGAAGCTCTTAGCACTGCACTTCCTTCATAGAAACCTGGGGTCTCCCTGTGGCCCAAGAGAAAGGAGGCTCTAACAACTGCCTCAGAGGTGACCCAGGCTTGGAGGAGGGTCCTGCCAGCAAGTGTAAAAGCAGAGCCTGGACTTGAGCCCCCCAGGGAGCCCTAAGGAACAGGACTGATAGGACCTTGCCGCTAGAAGCTGTCCCAGGTGGTATGACTTCCTGCCTGTCCTAGAGGCTGTTTCCCTCACCAAGGTGCTCAGGCGCCATCTCAGACACCCATCCCACCTACTCTCGCGGCCTTGCTCCCTGTCGCCCACACTTCTTCAGGTCATTATGGGGATGTCCTTCCACCCTCATCATCCTTCTCTGGGTCCTACCTTTCTGTTTTCCCTGCTCACTCCTACCCTACTTTTAGACCATAGGGATCTTCTCTGCGGACCCCAATTCCTGGCTCCTCCTGAGTTTGATGAACCTAATATTTTGAGGTTGAGTGCAGAGTTGGTACCTAACACATTTTGAATTGACTTTAAATCACAGAATGTCAAAATTTAAAAACTGGGCTAGAGGTGTAGCTCAGTAGCTTAATGTGGGTTCAATCCCAAGCACAACCAACATTCAAACCAATTTAAGAACCTTGGGGTCAGGAGTCATACCATTCACCACCCTGCTTATAACATATGGGAAACAAGGCCTGGAGAGCTAGGATAGGGACTGGTCACAGAGATCAGAACAGTTAGCAGTAAAGCCAAGGCGTGACCCAGGACTCCTGAATTCAAGCTGCTACTTCGAATGGCCCTGAGAGTCACCGTTTCCGTGGCAACTCCTTCTTCCCCATCCTCAGGAGAAGCCCCTGAGCAGCTGGCCATGGCTGGCTCTCCTGGCCTCCATTTCTTCACTGTATATGAAGAGGCTGAGATTTGGGGAGGTGGTGTTAGTCTCATTTGCTCTTAGCCAAGCCCTCAAAAATTTCAAGGAAGGCAGAACATTCTACTTTACCAGCCCTGTGACTCTTACTGTCTGTAAAGTGTGTGACCCTTCCCCAGGCCTGGGAGGTGGGAAAGGACCTGTGATTCTGACTTTGGTCTGGGCTCCTGACCCCTCACACTCTCCTGGACTCTAGACCCTCCCAGAAGACTCAGGCAACTAGAGACACAAAACAAAATCCCCGCATTCTGCAGCTGGAGGGGCAGCCTGAAAAGTGGAGGGAAGAGAACAGGGGGACCCAGAGGGGCACTTCCCCAACAGGTCTTGTGCCTACTCCACCCTCAGCTCTGTTTGTGGTGGGGAAGGGGGTATGCAGGAGGCCAAGGCCAGTGCCAGGGCATTAGCCCAAGAAGGGGCTTGTAAACCCAAGGTCGGGTCAACCAGAATCTCTGCCTGTCTTCTCTCCACCACTTTCTAAGCCAGGCTGCCTTGCTCTCCCTGGCCCTTTCCTTTCCATTCTGCTTGTGCCCTCTCCTTTTCTCTTCTTTCTGTGTCCACTTTTTGCTTTGATTCGTTCATTTCTCACCTGTCTTATCCTCTGAATTGATATCTTTATGTGGGTTTTTCTTCCATTTCTGTCACCAGCTTTCCTGTTCTTCATTCATAGTCTCTCTCCACACTGTCTCTACCCCTTGCTGTCGTTCTGGCTATTTCTCTATGCAAAATAAGCCCAGCTCCCTCGTGAGCTCCCCAAATCAGACCACCCTCTGCCCACCCCAGACATCTCTGCTTGTCTCTTTTCTGTGTCTTTCTAGAGTTCTCTCTCTTTATCTCCCCTGTCTTGTCCTACCTCTGCCCATTCATACCTCTCTCTCTCTCTCTCTCTCTCTCTCTCTCTCTCTTTTTCTCTGACAGGTCCCAGCTCCCTGATGGGCACCCTGAAGCCAGCTTCCTCTGCCCTCCTCCCCCGAATGCTACCCCAGGTTCATCACTTACTCGTGGCCATGGCCGCTGGTCCAAGGAGGCAGGAACACAGGCAGCTCAGGAGCACCCAGGGGAAACTCCTCCAGTGGGCCCCCCTCATGGTTCCAGAAAGAGTCCCTCAGGCTTCCCCGGAGAAAGCTCCCCAGCACAGAAGCAGCGGCGTGAGGAGTAGAGGTGAGCCTGTCCCCACTGGCTGCTGGCCTCAAACAGGTGTACTTCCCTGAAGGGGCCAGAGTGAGTACCAAGGAAGAGGACAAAAGAAGGTGGGGCCCAGTGCCAATCACCCTTGCCTGGTCTTTTCTTTCCTCAATCTCCTCCTTCTTCCCCCACCAGGAAAAAAATTACCGATACACCCATTGCTCTGCTCTCCTCACCCCGAGCCCAGGTAGGAGGTGGGGGTGGGGTGGGGGAGGGACACGTGGGGAAAGAGAAACAAGACATACTGGAAATGAGCTGGGCACCCTCTTGCTGTGGTCCTGGGCCCTCTTCTCCCTCTCTCAGGGTGCAGATGGCTACAGCGACACTTCATAAGAAAGGGTGGGAGGATGGGGAAGAAAAGGGTTCAGAAGGAGTGAGATTTATAGAGTCCCTAAGAAACATGGGGAGTGAGGAGAGACCACTTAGGGTGAGGATTAGAAATTAGAAATGCCCTATAAGCCATGTTTTGGAAAGGGTGGCGGGCTTAGACTAGATAGTCTAAGTCTCAGTGCCAGCACATGGAAGACCCTTACCACATGGTAGATTTCTCCTTCCTGGGGCAGGGAACACAGAATGAGGGTCCAGAGACCCCAAGGCAATCAGAAAAAGGAGTTTGAGGGCTCTGGTGTGGGGAGTGGGATTGAGGTAGAACCTGGGTGGAATGTGGAACAGGGACATGGGGGGACATGGGGGGTGCTCCTAGAGATCTGGGCTCAGGTCACCCCACTTTTGACCCATTGGAACTCAAAACCTCAAGTGTGAAGGAGTGGGGACCCCAGCCAGGGTGTGCCAGGTGAAGTTCCAAAGGTGAGGGAGAGCAGTTCGCCTGGCTGTTGAGGAAACAATGGAGATCCCCTGACTCTTTTCCACAGCATGAATCTCTGCTTATGGTGCTTTGAGACGTGATCCCCTGACTGTGGTGTCTGTGCAGTGCCTAGCCCCAGAGCAGAGAGCTCAGGCTTGGATACTGCAGAGCCCACAGGAGGAATCATTTCTGCGCACCCAGCACAGCCAGCCTTGCCCAAGGAGAACGTGGCTGACACTGGTGCCATCTCTGAGCACCACAGAGGCCCTACCATCTTATTGGCCACTTGACTTTTAAAGCTAAAAAATACAGCTGTGACCCAAGTCCAAAGGCTGGACCTCACCATTTTCATGTAAATACTACACTTTACCATAGAGAGAGGTAAGTAGTGTGGTGCCCCCTCCACCTCTCTGTATAGACAAATTGATCTCATTCTTTTCTGAGATTAGGAAAGACCTAAAGGTAAAAAGGGATTTTGCTCCCAGAGCACCTGGATGGAGTAAATTTGCATAGATACCAAGGCCCAATATGGCCTTCTCAATGATTTTTCTGGTCAGTTCTTGTTCATGGGGTCATGCCAACTAGTCTTTTTGGTGACACTCTCTAGACTGTAGTTTCCCATATACAGAGGAAAAAAAAAAAAAAACTCCAGGTTACACATCTTGTTGACCTAACCCAAGACTCCAGTGGGCATCAGGATACCTAGGCTTGAATTCCAGCTCTGTCACCCAAATTAAGTAATAGTCTCTGTGAACCTCTTTTACTCATCTGTAAAGTGGGAATAAGTACACCTATCCAATCAGGCAAAGGGGCACACTCATGTAATTCCAGTGGCTCGGGAGACTGAGACAGGAGGATCGTGAGTTCAAAGCCAGCCTCAGCAAAAGCAAGGCACTAAGCAACTCAGTGAGACCCTGTCCTTAAATAAAAAACAAAATAAGACTGGAGATGTGGCTCAGAGGTTGAGCACCCCTGAGTTCAATCCCCACATCCCGCCCCACCAAAAAAAAAAGAATACCTATCCAAAGGTTTTCTGGTTGAAATGAGCTTATAGGTGTTAAAGTACTTTACAAATGTTAAGTCACCTGTAAAGGGCATGTGGCTCCTCATTTCATCCTGACATCATCCCTGAAGGTACATATGAATGAGGTCAGTCAGGGGAAAAGGAGGAGTCTGGAAATTAATTTCCAGTCCTATCTGCCTACAAAGGTCTTTCCTGAAGGAGCCCTAATTAGGAAGGGCTGTTGTAGCTAGCTGGAAGCCATAAGTTCCACCTGATATGTATGTGACGCACCTGAATCTTTCTCTAAGCTAAGCTCTATCTTTCTTTCTCTCTAAGAAGCTCTATCTTTCTTTCTCTCTAAGACTCTAAGCTAAGAAGACAAGAAGAAAAGCTTGCTTTAATCTTTCTCTCTAAAAATCTTTCTTTCCCTCTCTAAGCCCTCTCTAAGAAAGTAGAAGTAAAAGTAGTAAAAAGCTTCACTCTGCCTCCGAGATTTCCTCCCGGTTTTCGGTACCAGGTAGCTTACAAATGGTGGTCCGTCCGGGGCTCGGCAGGCAGAGAAGAAAAGCTAAGAAATAAGGAGAGCAATGAAAAAGCATAGCCTCAGACTCAGTTGAGACCAGCAAAAAGAGTAGAAACAAGAGAGCAGAGCCTCTGACTCAGTTGAAGCCAGTTAAGAATTAAGCCGAAGCAGAGTAGCTGGCCAAAAGCTGAAGCAGAGTAGACAGCGAAAAGCCGAAGCAAGCCGGCCAAAAGCCGAAGCAGAGTAGCTGGCCAAAAGCCATAAAAAATAAAGAAGCTAGAAAAGCTATACAAAGAAAAAGCCTTGAGCTTTAGCAAAAAGCCATAAAGAAAAAAGCCATGAGCTTAAAAGAAAATAGAAAGCCATTGAGCTTTGGCAAAAAAGCCATAAAAATAAAGAAGAGACAAGAAAAAAAAAAAAAAAAAAAGTCAAAGCCGCTTATGCAATTGTGCTTAACTAGGTGCGTTAGCTGCTCCTCAGCAGTAGGCTTCCTTAAAGCCGCAGCACCTTCTCAAAAAGGGCTCAAATATCCACCCTTTTAAAAACAAAAGGTGAAAAGCTAGGTAGGGACAAGAAAATAAAATAAAGAAAATAGAGAAAATAGAATTAAAGCACCTTTTTAAACTAAAGGGAAGGAATATGAAGGAGCCCTAATTAGGAAGGGCTGTTGTAGCTAGCTGGAAGCCATAAGTTCCACCTGATATGTATGTGACGCACCTGTAGGCACCCGCAAACCTGAAGGTATATAACCGGGTGAAAGCGGTCCGAGTTAGGAGAATGGAGAATTCAGTCAGCCGGGCAGTCACTCGGTCGGTCAGAAGAATCAGAGCGGCCAGAACGTAGGCAGAGCGGTTACAGACGAGAAACCAGATAGAAGAAGTAATGACTGGTCAGAGTTAGGCCGAGGCTCCTGAGGAAGACTCAGTTGAGACCAGCAAAAAGAGTAGAAACAAGAGAGCATAGCCTCTGACTCAGTTGAGGCCAGTTAAGAATTAAGCCGAAGCAGAGTAGTAGCCGGCCAAAAGCAATAAAAAATAAAGAAGCCAGAAAAGCCATACAGAGAAAAAGCCTTGAGCTTTAGCAAAAAAAGCCATAAAGAAAAAAGCCATGAGCTTAAAAGAAAATAGAGAATTAAATAGCATGGTAAAAACCATGCAGAAAAAAAGCCATTGAGCTTTGGCAATAAAGCCATAAAGAAAAATAAAGAGAAAAAAAAAAAAGGCAAAGCCGCTTATGCAATTGTGCTTAACTAAGTGCGTTAGCTGCTCCTCAGCAGTAGGCTTCCTTAAAGCCGCAGCACCTTCTCAAAAAGGGCTCAAATATCCACCCTTTCAAAAATAAAAGGTGAAAAGCTAGGTAGGGAAAATAAAAGAAAATAGAGAAAAATAGAAAGCACCTTTTTAAACTGAAGGGAAGGAATATGAAGGAGTCCTAATTAGGAAGGGCTGTTGTAGCTAGCTGGAAGCCATAAGTTCCACCTGATATGTATGTGACGCACCTGAATCTTTCTCTAAGCTAAGCTCTATCTTTCTTTCTCTCTAAGAAGCTCTATCTTTCTTTCTCTCTAAGACTCTAAGCTAAGAAGACAAGAAGAAAAGCTCGCTTTAATCTTTCTCTCTAAAAATCTTTCTTTCCCTCTCTAAGCCCTCTCTAAGAAAGTAGAAGTAAAAGTAGTAAAAAGCTTCACTCTGCCTCCGAGATTTCCTCCCGGTTTTCGGTACCAGGTAGCTTACACTTTCCTATACCCCCTTTGAGTCTTAAAATATTTTGACTAAGAACCTAAAGCCTTGGTTAAGGAGGTGTGTGTGATTCTTACTCATCTTCTTCCTGCCCATCCCCAGTGCCCTTCTGCTTGCCCTCAGAGCCCAGCTCCTTCTCAACTTGCCTATTACCCAGAGTTAGGATGCTTCTAGGTTCCTGTGATTAGAGCCTCTCTCTTTACCTGGGTGGGTCATGTGACACCTGCTTGTCTTTCTCTCTCCCCATGGCATCTGATGGAGTGAGTTAGAGGGGAGGAAGTGAGTGGATTCTTTGAACTCTGTCCAGTGGAGACTTCCTAGGGCTTGCAGACTACTGGGTTACCCCTGAGCAGAAATCTGAAATCAGGTTTAAATTGGTGTTCCCAGCTAGGTGTAGTGGCACACACCTGGAATGCCTGCAGCTGGGGAGGCTGAGGCAGGAGGATTGCAAGTTCAAAGCCAGCCTCAGCAACTTAGCAAGGTCCTAAAGCAACTTAGCAAGACTATGACTCCAAATAAAATATTAAAAAGTGCTGGGGATGTTGCTCAGTGATTAGTGCCTCTGGGTTCAATCCCTGGTACCAAAAGATGATGATAATGATGATGATAATAATAATAATAATATAAATTGGTATTCCCTGGAGGGCCAAAAGAGTTCAATCTGGACTTGGGGTGCTAGTGAGTTGGAGCAGGGATAATACTGTGAACTTTTCCCAAAGTAGGAAGACAGAGCTGGCTGGAATAGACAGTTGAGCTCTAGGCAGCAAAGTCATGATATTGGATGGAGATTTCTCTTCCAAGACCCCTAAACTGAGGGTCCCTAGTTTCTTAGGGGCCCCGAACATTGCTAACCTCCATATAGTTCATGCCTTCATAGAAGAACCTCATAAAGTCACTTAAGATACCTAAACTGAGATAAGGCAGAAAGTCAAACATTTGTTAAATCTGATTTATTAAGTCTTGATAAAAGGATTTGAAAGCTAGAGTGTCAGGCCCTGTGTGTGTCCCCTGCACCCTGTGAGGTGCCTATCACTTCCCCCTGTCACGTGTGAGAAAACGGAGGTACTCCCCTCATCACAGCATCATGGGCAGGTTGAGTGATCAAGTGAAACTGGAGAAAGCTAACTTCCCTGATGGCATTTGTCCTGAGTCACACACTAAATCACAAAGCTGGAATTCCAGCCCAGATTAACCTAGGTCCAAAACAAAAGAAGAGAATTAATCTGGGCTGGGTGCTTAGCTCTATCTTGTTTCCCAGTGGCAGACACAGAGGTGGCCTTTATAAGGGGACTTGCTGTCCAGCTGTAAGAACAATGGCTAGATGACAGTCCAATTGCTGGCTCCTTCTGACTGCCCCTCAGCTCTTAAGCTGACATCATGCCCTTTGAAGAATGGGTGACCCTTTGCCAATGACTAAGCAAAGCGGCAATACAAGAATCAATCATTTCCACACCTAGGGATTCTCAAATGAGCAGTCTGTACTTCAGAGAGCCCATGGGGCAGGGGCTTTGTGACCTTGTCAGTTCTGCCATGTCCCCGGCAAAATCCTGCCTCTTCCTTTTTCTTTTCATGGGTGTTACTCTCTAGTGGACCTTTTTGTCCTAATCCTGTCTCAGCTTCTAGCAGGACACAGTCTGAGACCCTAACTTAAAAGGGGATGATCATTTTATATATAGAAACTGGCTCCCCATGGGGGAATGGAGACCAAGGTCAGCCCCACCCCAAAGCCTGTGCTCTCCCACTGCTACACACCCAGCTGGTAGCAAGAAGGAGTGTGGACTGGTGGGCCTGCCACTCTGCTATGCATGGTCCCTGTCCAGGAGAGGAGTGGGGTCTGCTTGCAAAGACAAGACCCTTGTGCTGTAAAAGATGAAGACAAAAGGATTGACGCCAGCAATGCCATGGATGGATCCCCAGATGGGGAGATGTGGTGTCCCACTAGAAAGGACAGGATGGAGGGGGATGAATGGGAAGTCCCATGCTTGTAGCCTTGGTCCCTAGCTGTGGTGAAGGCAGGGCCAGCCCTGGTATTTGGGCTTCAGAAAGGCCGCCCTCATTCTTACAGGATTGAGTTTCAGGGCCCCTTCCTCTAAAAGTGCCAAGCATTTTCATGCTAATTAGCTCATTTCCCTTCTCCTTTTACCTCTGAGGCAGAGGGGGCTTAATCCCTACCCAACCAAGTCATCTGGGGTTGGTGTCCCCACAGAGCAGGAGCCATCCTGGGTGCACAGGAAGGCGTGGAGGACTAGTGTTGGCTTGAAGCCCAGGAATCTTTATTTGTTTCACTCATGCAACATTAAGCAAAAAAAAAAAAAAAAAAAAAAAAAAAAACTAAGGACAGGAAGTTAACCACAGTGGGAAGTAGGAACCCAGCCTTCAAGCCCTTGGATTTACACCTGAGCTTCCCCTTTTTTTTTTTTTTTTTTTTGGTACCGGGGATTGAACTCAGGGGCACTCGACCACTGGGCCACATCCCCAGCCCTTTTTTTGTATTTTATTAGAGACAGGGTCTCACTGAGTTGCTAAGTGCCTTGCCATTGCCGAGGCTGGCTTTGAACTCGCGATCCTCCTGCCTCAGCCTCCCAAAGTGCTGGGATTACAGGCGTGCGCCACCGCGCCCGGCTCTTGAGCTTCCCCTTTTGAAACCTGAAATAATAAAAGAATCCTACCTTCATTTTAGAACTGGAAGAGATCTTGGCAACCATGAGGTCCAAATCATTCTACCAAGGAGGAGGTGTGAGCCCAGAAAGAAGGGAGTAGCCCAGGTCACACAGCTCTGGATCTGGAACCCAGATTTCCTGTGCTCCTTCTCTTGCTATTCTTCTTCCCAGATTTTTATTGAGTTGTCTTTTTACAAATATATGTATGTATACAAATATGTATATATGTATACACACACATGCATATATATGTGTGTATATATATATATATATAGTTGTAGGTGGAAAAAATAGCTTTTTTTTTTTTTTATTTTTATGTGTGCCAAGGATCAAACCCAGTGCCTCACACATGGTAGACAAGCACTCTACCACTGAGCCACAACCCCAGCCCTATTGAGTTGTGTTTGCATCCTCCAAGAATCCCAGTTACAACCACTTTCCTCAGTCTAAACCTCTGCCAACCACAGGAACACTCAGTAAATGTGGCCAGGATGGGACATGATGAGGGACTGTCCTCTCAGGGTGGACGCAGGAGATCTCCATGCAGGCTTCTGGCGGAAAACCCAACCCAGGCCTGAAGCTGACTTTTAAAACAAAATGTACTGAGTTTTTTTCCCCCATTATAAAAGTAATACGTGCTCATTATAGAGATATGGAAAATACAGAAAAAATAAACATCATCAATGTTTCCCACCCAAGAACAACCTCAATATTCTGATAGAGTTCAGGCCTTTTCCCAATGGCGACGAATAGCTCATAGAATACAAAAAAAAAAAAAAAGGGCTGGGGACCCCCTGTTTTTACCACCAAAAAAAAAAAAAAAAAAAAAAAAAAAAATATTCTGTTGCTGTTGTTGTTGTTTGTTGTTTTTGTTTGTTGAGCTGGAATGTCACTATGTTGCCCAGACTGGCTTTGAGCTTGTGATTCTCCTGCCTCCCAAGCAGCTAGGAGTACAGGTGTGCACCACCACACCCCACTCATGGATATAGAATTAATTTATCATAGACATAGAATTAATTTATCATATCATTGATATAATTTGCATTCCTTCTTTACCACCTATCTTTAAGTCTAGACATTTCTTCTATTATTACAAACATTTCATTTAGGTATTTTTAAAGATAGCCTGATATTCTATCAAGTGTCACCATTTCCATTGAGGGCCACCATAACTTCACCAAGCTGGACACCTATGTTGTTTGCAGTTGTCTCTATTATAAATAACAAGGAGCTTTGTACCCAAAGCTCTTTCTGCTTTTCAGTTCATTTCCTTAAGCTAGAATCAGGTCTGGTGTGTTTTGCTCCACAGATCAGAGCTGCTTCCTTCTCTACAGCAGGCAGTCAATGGACATGAATTAGCTCAGTGCAGGATATAAAGCATTTTCTTGAACACTTGGGGTCTACTAAATCCTTTAATGCTGGCAGTCTGATGGTAGAGGCAAATCCAAGAATAGAATGAGGTAATTACTCAGGTGACATAAACATGATGGCTGGACCAAGGACTGCTGGTGGTTTGGGAAACTGGGAGTGCCCCCAGGACTCCTTCATGGGTGAGCGCTCACTTGATCCAGGATCAACTGCCAGGCCTCTCATTTGAATACCTGAGCTTTGATTCTTTGCCCAGGTGAATATTCTAGAAAAGGTGATCCAGAAGGAATAAGAAAAAGAAAGGGTATGGGAGGAAGGGAGAAAGGGTGAAAGCAGAAGAAAATGGAAGTGGCCCTGCAGCAGACCCAGTTGGGAAGTGGGGCTCCCTCCTCCTCCCCCTGCTCCCAGGGGAGAGGAACTCGCTGAAGCTGGAGGGGAAGGCCAAGGGGAGAAAAGGGAAATGGGGGCAGGGAATCCCAGAGAGCCCTGCTTCCCCGCTGTCCAGAGGGAGCCGCAGAACTCAGATGAAGGGTCAGCCAGGCAACCCAGCAGCCAAGTTACCGTGTGAACCTGTGTCGCTTGCTCATTTCAGGAGTCCCTGTGTCCCAGGCCCTGCTGAGAAGGGTAAGGGGAGGACCCTGCCTCACAGGGTCACAATCTCATGGGATCTTCATGGAAGGAAGGGCATTGATGAGAGGCCCTGAGTTGGTGTGAAGCAATGGAGAAGGCTCAGTGAGGCCAATCCAAGATCTCTCCTAGTCTCCCAGGGCTGCCATAACAAACCTGACAACCTCAAACAACAGAAATCCCTTCTTCACAGTTCAGGAAGCTGGAAGTCCAAAATCAAGTTCCCACCCGCGGCTCCAGGGGAGGCTCCTTCCTTGCCTCTCTCCTGGCTCTGGCAGTGGCCAGAAGTCCTGGGTGTCCCTGGGTTGCAGCTGTATCACTCCAATCTCTATCCTCTGGCTGTGTGGCCATCCTCTCCTCTTCTAAGGACACCAGTTGTTGGAGGAAGGCCACCTAATCCAGTATGACCTCAGTTTAACTTAACTAATAACATCTGCGACAACTCTGTTTCCAACTAAGGTCACATGCAGAGGTTCTGGGTGAAATGATTTTTGAAGGGTGCTTACTCAACCCAGCACAATGTCTCTGAAGAAAGGTTGGGGAAGGGTCAGCATATGGATCCTTACGATAGTTGATCCCTGCTGGATGACAACTTACATGAGAGAAGGCCAGCAGGTAAGCCATTTTATCCTGGGCTGGTCCTGGAAATCTCCCAACACCTGCCTATGTCACCAAAGCCAGGCTGGGAAACCTGGAGAAACAGCTGGTTAAACTTCCCTGTGTGCGAAACTGGGCAGACCGCAGATTCCAGAGCCCCCCGCCCCCACCACTGTGCCTCATCAGGTCCATGCTAAGAGTACCGCGGCTGTCCAGGAGGGCCAAAGAGAAGTGGCAGAAGCAGAAAAGCAGGCCTCAGGTGTTGCTGGCCACACCTGCCAGCGGTGATTTCAGCCCTGTTTTGTCAAAGCTGTACTTGCTGCAGTTGAATAAAGGTATCACACTTCCTAGTTCCCTTCAGGACCCAGAGAAGAGAGTAGGGTGCGAAAGGGCAGAGAGAAAGAACAGTATATTTAAAAATCAACTAACCGCACCCTGTCCCCAAGCATTCCACAGCCAGGTGTGTCAGTCAATTCCCCAAAACCACGGGTGACCCCCGATGGCTCTCCAGGTGGGGAGGAACTAGACCTAGACATTTTCTCTTTAATTTCACAATGCCAGACTCTCCCTTTATAGCAAAACGTGACCCCTCACGTTGCCCACTTCCTTGAAATTGCTTCCTCAGATGCACTTGGAATGCTCTCTCCCCGGCCCCCTAGTTCCTTCCCACTCACACGCTGGAGGGGGCAAAAGGATCACCAGGGTCCAGTGATGGCTTTAAACCAAGAAGGTGCCAGGTACAGAATAAGCCACCCAGGACTAGGGGAGCCACCAGCCTGGTTTCCTTCTGGGGAAGGAAGGTGTGAAAGGGATTGCTGTTGAAGCAGAGTGGGTGCTGGGGAAAGAGCAAAGGCTCTGGAGTCCCTGCAGGCGAGCACTTCCCAGCTGGGCCTTACTCTGCACGTCTGCACCGTGGGCACAGTGGTAATAATTAGCTTAGGATGCAGTAGGCTCTCGACAAGTATTTGTGGGCCCTCCCCGCTCACCCCCAAAGAAGGAAGGCATGGAAATAGAAAATAATTTTTGGAAGGAGAGCCTGGCGCTGTTCTGGGTGGAGGGGCCAGCTCAAGGACATGAGGGGGCTTCAGTGCCCCACTCTTGATACAGTCTAGCTCTGGAGGTGAGATGGTGGAGGAGAATGGCCTGGCTCAGGAGGCTACTGCTCCCACCAGGGTTCTCAACAAGTGGGGGATGGTCAGCCTGGCTGGATCAAAAGAATTAGTATCTCTCAAACTCCAGTAAGCTCACTAGAGACAACGATTATGCAAATTGGTAGGTTCTTTGCGTACTATGGGTGGGAGACTTGGGGACAGGGGCCTGTGTGTGAGAGGAGGTTTTAAGGTTCAGAAGCAATCAAATTGAATCAGTCTACTAAAAAGCAAAATATACAAAGGATGAGGGGTGTCTGGAAGGATACTTCTAAGAGTGATTTTAAAAAATGTTGCCACTAGACCTCCTCTCAGAGTAGTTAAAGCTACAGGACCTGGACCCAACCTAACTGTGACTGTGTAGTGAGGGTTCAAATCTAGGCCCCAATATCTACATTATAATAATTAATACATAACCTGATAATCAATATATTATGATCTATTGCATAACAGTATCTCTGTATACTGCATAACTATATTATATAATACAGCTTATATTATATAATACAGTTATATTATAATATTATATTACATAATACAGTTATTATATTAGTTTGATTTAAATGTGAAATTGACTTAAGAAACACTTTCACAGGTGTCATGAGCTGTTATGGCCTGCGTTGTCTTGAATTTCTGATCCCCTTTAACATGTCTGGGTAGCCAAACCCAATCGCAGGACCACCCTGAAACAATTAGGCCATCAGTTGCTCAGTTGCTTGGCCCACACAGCAAATCCTGCCAGTAGCAGGGCCTGAAGGCAGCTGCCCAGAGAAGTTGATTTTCAGGCTGCAAGGACCTGGCCTGCCCCCAGCCCTCTGCCATCAGAGTAAGATGACTGACTGCTCTTTGCCTTCAGTATTAAGAAAATAAAGCTGGGCGCAGTGGCTCACGCCTGTAATCCCAGCACTTGGGAGGCTGAGGCAGGAAGATCAAGAGTTCAAAGCCAGCCCCTTCTGCCGGTCACGCTGAGCCAGCGCCAGGGCCTGGGAACCGGCCACAGCCGCCTCCACCTTCCTCTCCCCGACCATGGATCCCTGCAGAGTGAGTGAGCTTCGGGCCTTCGTGAAAATGTGTAAACAGGATCCGAGCATCCTGCACACCGAGGAGATGCATTTCTTGAGAGAGTGGGTGGAGAGCATGGGGGGTAAAGTACCACCTGCTACTCATAAACCTAAATCAGAAGAAAACATCAAGGACGAAAAAACAGATAATAAGAAGACAGAAGAAAACATAAAGAGAGATGAGCCATCAAGTGAGGAAAGTGATCTAGAAATTGACAATGAAGGTGTAATTGAACCAGACACTGATATCCCTCAAGAAATGGGAGATGAAACCGCAGAGATAACCGAGGAGATGATGGATCAAGCAAATGAAAAGACAGGGGCTGCCATTGAAGCCCTGAATGATGGTGAACTACAGAAAGCCATTGACTTGTTCACAGATGCTATCAAGCTAAATCCTCGTTTGGCCATTCTATATGCCAAGAGAGCCAGTGTCTCCATCAAATTACAGAAGCCAAATGCTGCCATTCGAGACTGTGACAGAGCCATTGAAATAAATCCTGATTCGGCTCAGCCTTACAAGTGGCGAGGGAAAGCCCACAGACTTCTGGGCCACTGGCAAGAAGCAGCCCATGATCTTGCCCTTGCCTGTAAACTGGATTATGATGATGATGCTAGTGCAATGCTGAAAGAAGTTCAACCACCGGCACAGAAAATTGCTGAACATCGGAGAAAATGCGAGCGAAAATGTGAAGAGCGAGAGATCAAAGAAAGAATAGAAAGGGTTAAGAAGGCTGGAGAAGAGCATGAGAGAGCCCAGAGGGAGGAGGAAGCCAGACGACAAGCAGGAGCACAGTTTGGTTCTTTTCCAGGTGGCTTTCCTCGGAAAATGCCTGGTAATTTTCCTAGAGGTATGCCTGGAATGGCAGGAATGCCTGGGCTCAATGAAATTCTTAGTGATCCAGAGGTTCTTGCAGCCATGCAGGATCCAGAAGTTATGGTGGCCTTCCAGGATGTGGCCCAGAACCCTGCAAATATGTCAAAATATCAAAGCAACCCAAAGGTTATGAATCTCATCAGTAAATTGTCAGCCAAATTTGGAGGTCAAGCATAATACCCACCTGACAAAACCCTTACTGAAGGAAAAGCAACCTAGATCACTTAATGGCTGTCGCAATAATACAAACCAGTGTACCTCTGACCTCATCAGGAGAGCTGGGGTGCTCTGAAGATAATCCCTACCCCTCTGCAGCAAATGCAGTTGAAGCATTTTACAATGGTTTGCCATTAAGGTGTTCATTCAGATAATGTTTTCCTACTAGGAATTACAAACTTCAAACACTTTTTAAACCTTAAAAATATTTAAAACTAAAGGGGGTGTTATTTCCTACATTTTCTTTACTAATCATTTTGGATTTTTTCTTTGATATTGGGCAAGGCAGATACTAAGTATGGAAAATACATTGCTGTAGTGTGAGTGAAATAAAGACTTACTAGTGGGAAGTAAATAAATCTCATTTGCATAGATAAAAGTTTCAGTTGAATATATGGTTACTGAGACTGAGGCATTTTGATTTGTCTTTAAAAATATTTTTCAAATGATTTATTTCAGTAAAACTATTGGGACCACCAGTATTTCACTCTAACCTGGGTAGGGACTGGATGTACTTTGTAAGACAGCAGCAGTCTTACTATTTTATATGACATGTGCCCTTATGCAGTTGCATTTAAATCTTACACTGTGTTGAAGGGTTGATTTTTTTTTTTTAATGCTGCAGTAGAGTTGGATTACTTAGCTCTATTGTTGTTGAGTATATATCAAATAAATGTTTCATATTATTTCCACCATGGGGAAATAAGGGAGTAGTTTTCCTTTTATATTTCTATGTTTAAAATTTACCTTTCCTTATCAGAAAATGACCAACTATGTCTGCTTTCTGCTTGTTGTATTTCCCTCCTTCTTGAACTAAAGATAATCTTTTCTACATTAGCATCATCACTGCTATCATTATTCATAGCATAATTGTGCAAGCATATTTAATGCTGGGGTTAATTTAATATGTAATACATATCATAGCTGTGGAATAATACCCATAACAGCTATAGTTATTTCTTAGGCATGAGATTGCTTATTTAAGTGTTATTAGACTTCCACTCTGGCAAAATCTTTTGATATTAAAAACATTGGAAGGAGGGATTCCTTTTAGTGTTCAGTGTTCTATTTAGGAAGTACCTATTGATCTTTGTATTTTGAAGAGTATATGGTTTGAGTTAATTGATAACTATAAAAGGAACTAACTGTTTGATCTAACATAAATTATAAAATAGATGAGAGCCATGGTTATTCATTGTGGATTTGTTGCCACCATGAAGATTCATTATTGTATTCAGCTCTTCCTTAAATACTGCAACCATACCCCCCACCTCCTTCTTTCCCTCTGGTCCCTGCAAAGATAGAAGAAATGATAAATCCTTGGAGTACATTTATAAAGTAGTACATTTCTAATATCACATATTTATACACGTTCTAACCCTTTGCTGTACACGAGTAGATAGAAATGCATCTGTTACAAAAATGAGAAAAAGTTGTATGCTAATGGAGCATGCTTTTAAAATCCTGGAAAAACACACACCATTTATACTTGTATTTGAGCTTGCCAGTGTTCTTTTTTTGTTCATGTGTATTCTCAAAATCTCATGTGTGGTGTGCTTAACTCAAGAAGAATAGTTTCTTCTTGGATTCCTGATTTGATTGACTTAATTATACATGACCTACCTATACTCAAATATTACAAATATTACCATAAATGGGTAAAAGTAAATTACTCTTCTGAAAATGTGTCCTGTGCTTTTAGACTTAAGTTCCACAAATACAACAGATAAGTCTTCGTTTTCTTAGAGACTCAATATCATTTCTAAACCAGAAATGTTCTTTTTTTCTGCTAATGATGCTATAAGAAAGAAAAGAAGTTTTCTGCTTAAAAATATATAGTTACTGGATATTTCTAGCTATGTTAAAAATAAAATATGGTTTCAAACTAGAAAAAAAAAAAAAGAGTTCAAAGCCAGCCTCAGCAATGGCGAGGCACTTAGCAACTCAGTGAGACCCTGTCTCTAAATAAAAATACAAAAAAGGGCCGGGGATGTGGCCCAGTGGTCGAGTGCCCCTGAGTTCAATCCCTGGTACCAAAAAAAAGAAAGAAAGAAAGAAAGAAAATGAAAGCTCACCTCCTGTTCTTTGGTCAGAGCCTCTCCTTCCTTTGCCACCAGCCTCAACAGGAACAAGAGGCAACATTAAAATTCACTGGTGGTTGATTCACTGGTCGTTTTATCCACATTTGAGTCTGTATAAGTGATCAATGCATTTAAAGAACAACAATGACTTCTCTTACCTTACCTTAAGCCTGACCTTCATTAGATAAATACAAAGGATGCACAAGGCAAGGAGAAAATGGGAGGTCAGGAGCACAGTGCTAAACAAGTTTAGAAGTCCCATTCGGGCACATGGCTCAGGCCTTGAACTCAACCTCAGAAGGAGCCAAGTTTGAGGGACATGGAAGGAGTCCGGACTGGGGAGTCTACCTGCTGCAGACCCAACACAGGCAAGGGGCTGGAAGGCGCATTAGCAAGAACAAATGGGGAGAAGTGACTTCTCCAAAAAGCATCTTAGTTCCCTGTTACCTGAGTGCCCAGCAACTCTCTGAGGTAGCCCTTCAGATACATGCCCTCAGAGGGTCCTGCCTGGTGACCCTGCCCTCTTCCTCCTACCCATCCACTCTGCCACCCAAAACCCTGTAAAGTCCTGATCCTTCTCTCTGGTCCTTTCCCAGCTAGTTAACAAAAAGATGGATCCACAAATGACATTACAATGTAGAGTTTCCAAAGGGAAAGATGAGAATGGAAATGACTAAAGAAATGATCTACGATACCCTCGGTGACCTACTGACCCACTCGATGTCATCTTTGACAGCTCCAGTGATGAAGAAGAAAGTCAGGATGTTGTGAGTCAAGTTCTTGAGGAAATCGGAATTGAAATTTCTGGAAAGATGGAAGCACCCTTGGTTGCTCTAAGTTTACCATCTGCCTCTATTTCAAAGGTTACCATCTCCTCAGAGAAGACTGACCGGCAACTCAAAGCTTTAGGAATGGATTAGCCAAAGAAGTCATATTTTTGCTCACTTATAATTATTTAGTATAAAAAGCAAACTCAGTCCAGATTGCTCTTATGAAACACATTTATTTTGAAAAAAAATGAAAACCAGGAGTAAACAGTTGTTTCCTAACCCATGGGTATTTTTAGTCTTTTGCCAAAGAATGACAATGATGAAAAGATGGGAATAGTTTGAATGTTAATTAGAACTATTCAGGAGTGATGATATGTAAAAAGTTGATTTCTGCATGGCATAGAGATATTATGTCTATCACTAAGTTTATGTTCTAAATCTGTTTACACCAAATACAAAATTCTTGTTAAATACCATGATGCACAAACTTAGAGACTTGTAAAAATATTGAAACATTTTTATACAGAATATTAATTCTGCATCTGTTGCTTGTCCTTTGTAAATGACTATGTGTTATGTCCAGAGGTAGTTCAGCTGCCAAAAAATTGTTTGCATTGAATTATTTATTTAGATATGTAAGCTATTTTTGTAAGTTGGTGAACACTGACAAATTATTTCTCTCACAGAACTATAACCACACAATCTCAGACAGTATACCTCTCAGACAGTTGTACTTCAGAGCCCAAATATTAAATTAACTGCAAGTTTTTGTTTTGTTTTGTTTGTTTTTTGTCTGGAGACATTAAATACATGTGCTTCTGGCTGGGCATGGTGGTGCATGTCTGTAATCCTAGCAGCTCAGGAGGCTAAGGCAGGAGGATCACAAGTTCAAGGCCAGCCTCAGCAATTTAGCCAGGCCCTAAGCAACTTAGCAAGACCCTGTCTCAAAATAAAGTATAAAAAAGGCTAGGGATGTGGCCCAGTGGTTAAGTGGCTTTGGGTTCAATCCCTGAAACTAAAACAAATTTAAAAAATAAAGAAATGTGCTTCTGTAAAACTTAGATTTTCAAAATGGAGCTTTTCTAAAAAGTACAAAATAAGACATATAAATATGTTGAATAATCATCATAAGACCTGCAAAAGAATTAAAATGCAAAAGCAAAATCAAAGGCCAATGGCTAAGCAAACCTGATGTGTACTGTTATGAACGTGAGAGACACCAACATAAAGTGAGCAGGCAAATGACAATACAGGCCCTACAATGTTTGAAATGACTGAAGGAATAAATCACATGAGGTCCAGAGGATTCTTAGTTTCTGGAATTTTTGTTTTGTATGACACTAAAAATATGCAATCATTGTGCTGGATATTTTGGTACCTAATCTTTCTGTATTTCTTATTTATTGATAAATTCTGGTATGGAAATAGATTTTAAAATATAATTCTGCATGATGTCAGAAAAAGTCAATTGGTACAAATGACAAACACATTTTAAAGGTTGAACAGCAAGAATCTTCTGTCTCATTGTCTCTCTCTTCTCGTCGGAATGATGGGAGCTTATATAGGAATTACTGGTGGGGGGGGGGGTGTACCAGAGTGAACTTTAACATTATTGGCTCTTTGCCCATGGGGTGAGGGTGAACTTTAAGCCTATTGGCTCCTGATTGTGGTGTGAGGGCAGCCTTCAAGCCTATTGGCTCCTCCCCGGGGATGATGAAATATCCTGCCCAGAGAACAGAGCAACCTTTTGGCCCTCAGCCTGTGGAACAGGGCAAACTTTTGGCGACCTTTAAGCCTATTGGTTCCTGCCCATCTAACACTTAGCATCATTTTTGCATTCAATTTTAAACATTCTTTCATAATTCTATTGAGGTTTCTTAAATTAAATTAACATGGTTCAAATGAACTACCCTATTCGTAAGAGTGGGGATATTTCTTATTACACACAATGCAACCTAAAACAAACTCTCAGAGGAACTTAAGAAGTGTGGAGTTACTGCAATAATAAGAGTATGTGAAGCAACTTACGACCGTACTTTTGTGGAGAAAGAAGCCATCCATGTTCTTGCTTGACCTTTTGATGATGGTGTCTTGCTGTCCAACCAGGCTTGTAAATTGAAGTTTTGTGAAGAACCTGGTTGTTGGATGGCTGTCCACTGTGTTGCAGGCCTTGGGAGCACTCCCATGCTTGTTGCTTTAGCATTAACTGAAGGTGGAATGAAATACCAAGATGCAGTACAATTCATGAGACAAAAGCTGTGAGGAGCTTTTAACAGCAAGAAACTTTTTTTTTTTTTTTTTTTGTACCAGGGATTGAACTCAGGGGCACTCGACCACTGGGCCACATCCCCAGCCCTTTTTTGTATTTTGTTTAGAGACAGGGTCTCACTGAGTTGCTAAGTGCCTCACCATTGTTGAGGCTGACTTTGAACTTGGATCCTCCTGCCTCAGCCTCCCAAGTGCTGGGATTATAGGCGTGTGCCACAGCGCTCGGCCAGGAAGCAACTTTTATATTTGGAGAAGTATCATCCTAAAATGTGACTGTACTTCAAAGACTTCAAAAAATTATAGAAACATCTGTTGCATTCAACAAACTGGGGTGCCTGATCTGTTGCCTTGGAAGCAGAATTTAAGACAGGAAGATGGAGAAGAGGCAGCCACTGCACCAGCCTTAGACCCTTCAGCCTGATGGCAGCTGCCCCAGCCGATAGCTCCAGAGACCGCAGCCGGCACAACCAGACTCCCACCTTCCATTCAGAGCTTGCACACTCTTCCACCAAAGCTTGCACACTTCCTGAGCTTGCACACTCCCCTCTCCCTGATTCCTTTCTCCCACTAGAGCTTGCACACTTCCCTCTCCCTGATTCCTCTCCCCATTCCTTTTCTACCCTTAACCAGCCATAAAGGCTGGTGAATAAATTCCTTGGTTGCACCACAGTCCCCGGCACATCTTTAGTCCAGTAATACTGAGGCAGTAGGAAGGATGTGCCCTGAGAGAACCCTTGTAAAATGCTCTGTGCTTTCAACCCAACACCTCTGTGTCCAGGCTGACCACTCTTATGGGGGCTTCTTAGTTGAGTAGGAGTGAATTTCTATAGTTCACTTGTCTGCATGGGGGTTGGGCTGGGCCTGGCAATAATCTCCACTGGCCTCATAAATGTGAGATCAAAGAATACCACAGAATGAGGAATATGTTTACTCATTGACTACTATGGCCCTATCATGCAGCTGTTCCCAAGGTAGTGGCAATATGATGTGGCAGGGGTGATGCAGGTGGTCATGGGGACACCAGACTACTTACTATGCAGAGGTTGGCCCACTGTCAAAAGAGCCAGTACCCACACTGAGATATTTTTAAATAATCTAAAATAAGAGTGCTGTTTAAACATTTGTCTTAAAAACTGTCCTAAGGGGGCTGGGATTGTAGCTCAGTGGTAGAGCACTTGCCTAGCAAGTGTGAGGCCCTGGGCTTGGTCCTCAGCACTACATAAAGATAAATAAAATAAAGGTACTAAAAAAGTGTCCTAAGCTTTTCTTTCTTTCTTCTCTTCCCCTTGGGAGAATATTCTAGTTGTTAAGTTTATTACCTTTCAAAATGTTCACCTGCCTTAAATAGTGCAAACATATTGTACACATCTTTACATTAGTTTAGAAAAAAAAAAACTGCATTTTAAACTAAAATTGAGGCCTCTTATAAGGATTATCCAGCATCTTTGTAAACCTTATAAAGAGTGAATTGCATATAATTATCAAAAAAGACACTGAATTAATAATATCTTATAGAATAAAACAATATGCTTTGATCTTTCTTCCAAGAACTGGGAAAATTTTCTCCATATGAATTATAGCTTAATCTCTAATTTTGAATACGATTAATATATGCATTGAATCCTCTAAATTGAAGCCATTATTCTTAATTAAGTACTAGTACTAAGACAATACTTAGCCTAAATTTAAAAAATGAAATCTTAACTTTGGTGTGGGTGGTAAGTAAACTACAACTTCGTCAGAGAAAAAATCAAATAAATAAACAGGGCAAAGGAACCAGGCCACCATGAGAAGCCTGAGAAGTACCGGTAGCTGACTCGCCAAAATTCCCTCATATGTGGATGAAATCCTTTGGGTACCTGGCTGGAAGGGCAGCCTCAGAAATGAGGACAACTGAAGAGGAGGCCCAAGGAGGCACTGGGACTATCCAGCCCTTGCTTTGCAGGAAGCATTGTCTCCCGTGGTGCCATGTTGGGAAGCGGGTCAGGGGAGGGCTTTGTGCAGAGAGGGCCTGAGTTTGGAGGTGTCTCTGTTTCCTCCCTGGGACGGAGGCCTTTTGCATTCATGTACAGGTGTGAGAGAGTGGGTGGTTAGAGAGCCAGTGGGTGGGCACCAGCCTGTGAAAGTGGTCACCTGGGGGAGAGAGGTCTGTGCAGCAGTGCTGGAGTCTCCAGCTTCCCTCTGGATTCCAGAGGTTTCAGAGCCTTCCTCAGCCTGTCTGCCACCACCTGTCCCTCAGGAAGCTCTAGCCAGGTCCCCTTGAGGCTTACACCTGCTTCTGGGAAGAAGGCCCTCCCCTGCGTTGCCCCAGGGATTCCTCCCAGGCCTTCCTTCTCCCTTCAGGGAGGAGGAAGTTTGCTGGCTTCTTCTGGTCCCCACTCTCCCTGGCTGGTCTTCACAGTGCCTCAGGGTTTGACTGAAGCTCATTCAGTGGGAATTGCTGAAGCTCTTTCTTCCCCAGGCAGACCTTAGCTTCCTTCCCGGCTCTCCTGCCCAGGGTTCTTCCTGAGACAGACCTGCAGGTGCCCAGTGCCCAGTCTTTTCCTCCCACAGCTCCTCCAGGTCTTGCTTCACAATCCACTTACAGGGTTGAAGAGAGCCCCGTGGATGTCAGGGACTGTGAAGGGTCTGGGATTTTACTCTACTTGCAAGCCAACAAGGTAGCCTGCCATAGTTTCGTGGGTGCTGGCAGGAGACATGAGACCCTGGGTCAGACAAAGGATTTCATTGCTCAGGGCACATCAGAGAGCATAAACTTCATGATCACTTTGGTTCCCTTGTTCTCCAAGTCCCATGTGACACAGTGGGCTTACATCACAGCTGAGAAGCCCCCAGTTTAGAAACACCAATCTCTTAAAGAGACTGCAAAACAAACCTGCCCAACCTTTTCCCCAGTGGTAGATATAATCTTTATGATATTTGACAGCAAACAAATCTATCTTTTGGCCCAGAGGGAGACACTAACACTTTTGTCCAAGGTTTTCACTATATAAACATTCTGGAAAAGATAGTCCAGATCAAAAGGCTATTAATGCCTCTGCTTGTGAGACTTTCAGAAATGTGAGAGACACATGAAGAATTATCTCCCAACACCCAAGAGAGGAAACCCAGGCCAACCTGGCACTGGTTTTTGGCTCTTTCCCCTGTCTCTGGTTTCCCTGGGTGACTCATTCAAGTGTTATATACTGATTCCCCCAGGTCTCCATGACCAGTACAGTGCCAAACCCCTGAAGTATTTTCAATAAATGTTTGTCAAATGGATGGGTGAATGAATGAAGGCAGGGTCTTTACAGAATTTCTGCTTTAACAGTATGAAAATAGCTAAAACTTAAAAGAAAACCCAACAGAAATGGCATGCCAACTAGTTAGTTCTGCTGTAACCAGAGGTGCTGTCAAGAGTATGTGTCCTGGCTGGGCATGGTGGTGCACACCTGTAATCCCAGGGACGTGGGAAGCTCAGGCAGGAGGATCACAAGTTCAAGATCAGCCTCAACAAGTTTAGCAAGGCACTAAGCAACTTAATGAGGCGTTAAGCAACTTAGTGAGACCCTATCTCTAAAACAAAAAAATAAAAATAAAAATGGTTGTGGTAAAGTGCCCCTGGGTTAAATCCCTGATACCAAAAAGAAGGGGAAAAAAAGTATGTGATCTGTGTACCTAGGGCCTCCTACTTTAGGAGAGTACTGAGCTTGGTTTAATACTCTGTTGTCACCATTTGAAAGATTTATTTATTTGTCTGCTTGTTTATTTGTTTATGTTACCAGGGATTGAACCCAGGGGCACTTAACCACTGAACCACTTCCCCAGCCCTTTTTATTTATTTATTTTTATTTTAAGACAGAACCCAGGGCACTCAACCACTGAGCCATATCCCCAGCCTTTTTTATTTATTTATTTATTTAGACAGATTCTTGCTAATTTGCAGAGGCTGGCTTTGAGTTTGTGATCCTTCTACCTCATCCTCTCAAGTTGCTAGAATTACAGGCGGATGCCACTATCATCTTCAAATTTTTAATTTTTTTAGTTGTAGGTGGACACAATACTTTTATTTTATTTATATGGTGCTGAGGATCAGGGCCTCACATATGCGAGATGAGCACTCTACCGCTGCGCCATAGCCCCAGCCCCAGAAATTTTTAATTTTTAACAGAACTGTACAAATAATGTAGCTGGTCCTGGCTATGACACTACATATGCATTCCTAAAAGTCAGAATGCTGTGCAGATTCATGGAATAAAAACCACAGGACTTAAGGGGAAAATGGAATTAGGGGCACAACACTTGAAAACTTCATCACTGACCCATAAAAAATACACCTACTACAAATGGTAGCACATTTACACAGTTAAATGGTTAAGAAATACAGGAACATTACAGTGCACATGGCGTTTTCCCTGAGAAGCTCCTGTAGTTGCTGGTGGACCTGGTGTTGGAAAGGTAGTGGCTGTTGTTATTCTGCAGGGTGGATGGGCGGGTACCTGACACCAGATGTGGAATGGTGTGGCTCATAGCCCATTCGGTGAATTGACGTAGCTGGGGCATGTTTGAGGAGTGTGCATGTGTGGGCTTTTTGCATTTCTACAGGGCTCCATTCAGCTGGGTCCAGTTTTTTACTCTTTCACCTAGTGTTTCTCAAAGTTGCTCATAAATACAATATTCATAGTCTGCTCACATATCCTAATACATCAATCACATTGGAACCTATTCCAGCTTGTGAAACAGGAGTTGCAGCAGAACTGACTATAATTAGCCTGACATTTGCATACACTGATACCCACAGCCATCACAGAAATAACCCCATGAGGGAGTTACTTTGAGGCAATCTGAAGAGCAAGTGGGGCCAGGTGTGGTGGCGCACACCTGTAATCCCAGCACTTGGGAGGCTGAGGCAAGAGGATCTCGAGTTCAAAGCCAGCCTCAGCAATGGCGAGGCACTTAGCAACTCAGTGAGACCCTGTCTCTAATAAAATACAAAAAAAAGGTGGGGGGGGGGGCGGCTGGAGATGTGGCCCAGTGGTCGAGTGCCCCTGCATTCAATCCCTGGTACAAAAAAAAAAAAAAAAAAATTTGAAGAGTGAGTGGGGAACCATATGGCTAACAAAAGGGAACCTAATGGGCCTTAGAGGGCCCACTGTCCTGTATTCTGCATGACTAAATTCCCAAGGCTTCCCAGAGAATCCATAAGGAACTAAAATTTCTGTCTTGGATGGCCCCAGCCAGCCTGCCCAGTCACTCACCTACCAGTGGGCTGAAAAAAATATAAATGCAAACCTCTTCACAGAAAACGTTTTTCCCTCTGTCCGTTTTTTTAAAATTCTGTTTTTGCTTTTGTTTATTGACAATAGCCTAATGGGTATTCTTCTCCATATATGTAAACAAATAATTTTCATACAGAGATGTAGCCACCTGAAGCGATTGCCGCTTGGAGCAACGATGCTGTGGGAACAAGTTCAGAGGCAGACTGGAAACAAACAGGCTTTTTATTTTGCTAACTTCTTTCTCTGGCTCTGACAACAACTCTAACACTCACTACACACACCACCAAAAATCCAACAACCAAATGGCGCCGACCCGCTCCAATCTCGGCTCAAGTCTCGTGAGATCTTGGGCCAAGTTCCGCGAGATCTCAGGCCAAGTTCAGCGAGATCTCGGGCCAAGTCCCGTGAGACCATGGAAGGTGGCAATGCCCAAACATCTCCATGGCCCGCAGCCAATCGCAATCTTAGCCATCTCTCAAATCAGGGCTCCTGCATTTCCCCCCTTTTGTTTTAAAAGAGGGGATGCTCTAGGACGTCTATGTGCAACCAACATTCTTACCCGTCATCGGATAAACAAGGCTGTGCCCTTAACTCCTGTCTTAAGTTGATATGTCGGCCACATGAGACTGTCCCGTGCGACTGTGCCTGTCTTAGGTTGTCCCCCTCTGGGGATCTTACCCGTCATTGGCTAACTAGCCATCTAATGGAGCCCTTCAGGATCGACTGTGTATGATGACTAACAGCCGTCTAATTGTGAGGAGATGTTGCAGCTTTAAGGCAACAAGCCTTCTTCTGACGAGCCAAGTTGTATAGCATATCAAATTTTTTAAACAAATCAGCTGCCCTAAGTTCCATCAAGTAACACACTGAGTTCTCTAGACAAATACCCGCAAGGCATTGTCTCGTAAAGTCCCAAACAATAAAAGATCAAAATGTCCACTTATTATAACACGTTGGTCTAGGAGGCCCCAGGTATGCAGAGCAGAGGCCACACTGCTGGTGAGGTTGTTTGATGCTTGAGCAGCAGGGATGGTTGCAGCGACCACGATCCCTGCAGCTCTAGCATCAGCCGTCTTTTTTATGTCTAGACAATGCCACCGGCAAATCTTCAGGGCCTGCTACCTAGAAACTCAAGAATCAATTATTAAAGAAAAGGCAGTGCTATTGCAGCACTGAGTCAAGAGGTGAGTTGTCAAACTAAAAAATAGAATAATTAGATTAGAAAATTAAAGTTGATTTTTGTTCACACACATTGCTGCTTGAGCTTCCACAAACGTAAGTTGGCAAAATATCATATTTAGAACAAAACAAAGAAAGACTGAGGGTATTTACTGCATTAAAGATAGATTAAAGAAAAGCTAAAGGCACTTTGGAGAAATAATTTGTTAGCTGGAACCCTCGAGTCTCTGTATACACAGCAATCTTTTACCTGTTGAAATAATTGAAATTAATCAGCTATTAAACAAATGAAGTTAATAACAAATAAACAATCTTATGTCAAAACACCAAAATATCAGGTTATATAGCACTAGTCATATTGTTTGCTAAAGAGAAGTCCCAGGGACATCTATAAATCAAAATTGAAAGTACCTTCACTTATAAAATTATTTACCTAAATTGAATACTCTTAAACTAAAATGAATTAGAGTTATTTGGATCCATATATATTTTTTTTCATAAGTGCTTTGTTATTTGTGACGTCACACTGGACAGACGCACAAACATACAAACATATATTTGTGATGTCACATTAACATGAAATGTAGACAAATGCACAGACATAAAGACATGTATAAAAAGAAGAAAAAAAAAAAAAAAAATACAATTGTGTCTACACTAAAGAGAGATCTCCTCATCCCGGCCGGGAGGAAAGACACTTAAGTTGTGAAATATTTTGAAGGACTTTTTTGAGGGAATCATTCCATATCTTCATCTTGGTCTTCTTGATTTTGTACTTTTTTTTATTAATCTTGATTCTTCAACAACTTCATCTTGATCCTTTTGATGTGGTACCTGCTTTATTAATCTAGATGGTATCCATATTGGAGAGGATTCGTGCTTTGGAAAAACACAAACAGATCCTCTCCCCAAAATTAATACTGGATCTGGACCCTTCCATGTACCTGAAAGAACATCCTTTCAGTAAACCAAAGGTTTATGTTGTTGGTGTGGGTTCCAATGTCTGTCTCCAGCAGAATAACCATTAGAGTCTAAAGTTTAAAAATTTAAGGTAAACAGGGCAACTGCCAATCTGTCCCTAGGACTTTTCCAATTTCCTTCCTTTTGTTTTAATAACATAATTTTCAGTGTGCTGTTTGCTCTTTCAATAATGCCCTGACCCCGAGGATTGTATGGGGTGCCTGTTTTATGGGATATATTGAATTTTGCACAAAACTGTTTGAAAGATGAGGATGTATATGCAGGGCCATTATCTGTTTTAAGCATTTTGGGGATGCCCAATGCAGCAAAAGCTTGCAAACAATGAGATGTAACATCTTTAACTTTTTCTCCAGAATGTAAGGAAGCAAAAATCATGCCTGAGCATGTATCTATGGTCACATGAATAAATCGCAATTTTCCAAAACTTGGCTCATGAGTAAAATCCATCTGCCACAAATGATTGCGCATTAATCCTCTAGGGTTAACACCATAATGAGGATTGGGCAAATGTGTCATACAAGATTTACAATCTTTTACAATTATTCTGGCTTGCTCCTTTGTGGTTTTAAACCTACGCTGCAAGGTGGTGCTATTGACATGAAACTGGGAGTGAAATAAAGTAGCTTGCTGGAGCGCTGAAAATATAAAGATTGTTTGGGTAAGAGCATCAGCCTTTTGATTACCTTCATTGAGGGAACCAGGCAAGTTGGTATGTGCTGTAATATGCACTACAAATAGAGGTTATTTTCTTGCCCACAAAAGTTTTTGTATTTGATAAAACAATTTAAAGCCCGGAGTATGATGAGGTGCTATTGGTCCTGCTAGCTCTAATTTTGGGACGGCATGTACAATATAGTGGCTATCTGAAAAAATGTTCATGGGCTATTCTCTAAAATTTTCCAGAGCTCTTACCACAGCTTCCAGTTCCACTAATTGAGCTGATTTGTGTGTAGTTATGTAAGTCATATTTTCTTTTTTAGTGACTACTGTAGCAGTACCATTTGAGGACCCATCTGTAAATACATTTAATAGGAATAGGTTGATTTTTTATTACCTGTGGAAATATAATAGGATGATTAATATAAAAAGATAATATAGGAGACTTAGGAAGATGATTATCAAAATTTGCAGAAGTAGAGCATTTAGCTATAGCCCAATCATTATCATTGAAGCATAAATATTCAATCTGTGATGATGAATAGGGAGTAATAATAGTAGCAGGGTGAATGCCAAATATTTTAGTAGAAGTCTTAAGTCCTTGAAGAATAAGTTTAGCCACCATGGAGGTATAAGACTCAATTATACTTTTAGGAGAGAAGGGCAAATGTATCCATAATAAGGGCCCTTGTTGCCAAAATACTCCTGTGAGTGTATATTGTGAAGAAATAATAATCAACATCAGCGGTTGAGTTAAATCAAATCTATCACAATGAGCTCCTTCGATGGCTTTTTCTACTAACTTTAAAGCTTTCCTAGAATCAGGAGTCAATGTTCGCGGTGAAGATGGATCAGGGTCCCCGCGAAGGATGTCAAATAAAGGTTTTAGTTGGCCAGTAGTGAGGTTTAGTGTAGGGAGAAGCCAATTAATGTCTCCCAATAGTTTTTGGAAATCACTGAGGGTGGTCAAATGTTCTTTATTTATTAAAATTTTGAGGGGGTCTAACAAAGGTATCCATGATTTTAAATCCTAAATATAATATGGGAGATCTGGTTTGAACTTTTTCTTCTGCTATATATAATCCATATTTTTTAAAATTTTCTGCCACGTCACTGAATATATTAAATAAGATTTTTTGATTAGGGTGGGCCAGTAAAACATCATCCATGTAATGTAAACACGTGAGGTTTGGATATTTATTTTTAATGGGTTGGATTGCTTTGTCCACATATATTTGGCATATGGTGGGGCTATTAGCCATTCCCTGTGGTAGCACTTTTCATTGATATCTTTTATCAGGGCCAATATTATTGAGAGAAGGAACTGAAAAAGCAAACCTGGGGGCATCCAGAGGATGTAGGGGAATGGAAAAGAAACAATCCTTTATATCAAGAGTAATAAGATGGAATTTTTTGGAATAGCTACAGGATTAGGAAGTCCAGGTTGAGTAGGGCCCATGATTTGCATGGTTTTATTAATTTCTCTAAGATCATGTAACAATCGCCATTTTCCTGATTTTTTCTTGATCACAAATATGGGGGAATTCCAGGGAGAGGTGGAAGGTTCTATATGTCCTGCTTCTAGTTGTTCCTGAACTAGTAGGTGGGCCGCTTGTAATTTCTCTTTAGATAGGGGCCACTGAGGGACCCACACTGGCTTATCAGAAAGCCATGGTATTTTCAAAATTATTTTCTCAGTGGCCCCGAAAAATAAAACTTTTTTCCTTTATGATAATGATTACTTTTAGGGTTAAGATTACTCTGTACTTTTTGATAATGATTTCTTTTAGGGTTAAGATTACCCTGTAGATTTTCACATTTAACACTTGCAGGCTTGGTTGCAAGGTGTACTCCCATTTGTTGCAAAATATCTCTTCCCCACAAAGTAACCAGTAGGTTAGGTAAAACATAAGGCTGAAATGTTCCTTTATGACCTTCATCATCCTCCCATTTTAAAATTACCGCACTTTTCTCTGGGAGGTTATTATATCCCAAGCCTCTTAAACTGGTTGAAGCTTTTTGCAGAGGCCATCTTGGGCCATTGCCGTAGATTAATGATGGAAGAGTCAGCTCCAGTATCTATCAGTCCTTCTATCTCTATTTCTTGGATTTTTATTTTACACATAGGCCTCCTTGAACAATCCCGAACCCAGAAAGCTATAGGTTCCAAGTCAGTGGAACAAAATCCTCTATTGTTTGCAGGAGCCCTGTTTGGGGATTGACTTGATTTGCGGTTGACTATGAGCCGTGGAGATTTGGGCTTTGTTGCCTCCCGTAGTCTCACGGGACTTGTTGCGGGATCTCGAGTGACTTGGACGAAATTGCTAATCGGGTCAGCGCCATTTTAGTGGTGTGGTGTGTTTGTCGTGTGTTAGTCATTGTTAGAACCAGAGAGAAAAGTTATCAGAATAAAAAGCTGTTTGTCTCCAGTTCGCCTCTGAAGTTCTTCCCGCGGCTCCGTTGCTCCAAGCGCTTCAGTCGGCAACAGGTGGCGGCCCGTACGGGGACTTCGGAGCGGACAGGTAAGAACTGAAAGGTCTCTAAAGATGGGTTCGAATATAACTGAATCCCAAGTGATAGAGGCTATGCAAAGACTCCTTGATATACCTGACTCTGTTCTCAGTGAGGAGTATATAGACAAACGTGAAAGTGATCAAAAAAGTGTAGATTCCACTAGGCCAACTGAGACCAGCAAAGAGAGTATTAGAAGAGACCCAAAAATGACAAAAATCCAAGCTATTAAAGCTATTTGGGAATTATTGGTAAAAGCTGAAGGATACTTGCTCTCACTGGAACCTGGGCCTCAGGATATTGCTGTCAGTGAAATTAGCAGTGGTGAGGAATCTAGTAAAAGTGATCCTGAGAAAATGAGGAAAAAGAAACTAAAAAAGACCAAGAAAAAGAACGGTCAGGTAGAGCAGCCACTTGTGTCCTCTACTCCCCAATGGGTGGAATCCATTACAGAAAATATGAAGGGTATTACTGGGCATTTGCATACCCTAGAAACAGAAATAAAAAGTCTTTCTGATCGCTTATGCGCTCTCGAGGACAACTCACAGATACATTGGGAACCGCCAGCATTTGAAAAGAAAAACGGACAGAGTGTCCATCAGTCAGTAGATTTCAAAACAATAAAAAATCTCAAAGAGGCAGTAATGACTTATGGGCCCCAAGCTCCTTTCACGTTGAGTATGCTGGAGTCCCTTAACACCTTTAGCTTAACCCCCTCAGACTGGAAAAGTCTATGTAAAGCAACATTAAGCGGGGGGCAATTCTTGGTTTGGCGATCGCAATTCCAAGAACTTTGTATAGAAACAGCTAAAAGAAACGTGGCTGCAGGGTTTGAAAACTATAATATAGACATGCTCACAGGAGAAGGGCAATTCGCAGACTTACAGGCTCAAACAGATTATGACCCAGATGTATATGCTCAGATAAATGCAGCTGCCTTAGAGGCATGGAAAACTGTACTAGGACCTGGGGATCTACAAGGTAGCTTGTCAAAAGTGATTCAAGGACCTAATGAGCCGTATGCCGACTTTGCTGATCGACTTTTGAGAACTGCAGGTAGTGTGTTTGCAGATGTTGACCAAGCTATGCCATTAGTTGTTCAATTAGCTTATGAAAATGCAAATAAATGGTGCCAAGCAGCCATCAGGCCATGGAGAACTAAAAAGGATCTTTCCGTATATATACAACTATGTAAAGATATAAATGATGCCTTTGTCACAGGAAATGTGATTGCAGCCTCAATGAGAGGTGCTTCCTCTCGAAATTTCACAAAGGCTAAACGTAGATATTATAATC
Source organism: Tamias sibiricus (assembly GCA_025594165.1). Lineage (NCBI taxonomy): Eukaryota > Metazoa > Chordata > Mammalia > Rodentia > Sciuridae > Tamias > Tamias sibiricus. The sequence continues at coordinate 71,966,263 of CM046668.1, forward strand.
AATCAGGATATTCCAGGCAAAATTATCATAATCAATCAGGCAATTCTAGGCAAAATCCCAAAAGAGAAATAAGATCAAGCTCATACCGTGCCCCAGGCCGCTGCCCCAGGTGTAAAAAGGGAAATCATTGGGCCAATAAATGCCATTCAAAATTTGACATCCATGGAAATCCTTTGTTCAGGAATTCAAAAAACGGGGCACGGGGCCCAATACCCCGGGGCCCACAAATGTACGGGGCATTGCAGAAGGAGTATCCTCAAGCATCCACTCAGATGCTTCCCCGACACAATCCCTACTACCCATCCACTCCCTCGCCAGAGGAACAAGAGGAAATGCAGGATTAGACCTCTGTTCCACCGCCCGAATAGTGTTAACACCTGAAATGGGGGTTCAACTGATACCCACAGGAGTCAGGGGACCTCTTCCCTCAGGGACTGTAGGACTTATTATCGGGCGTAGTCCTAAAAGCTTATTAGGTTTGCAAGTGACCCCAGGTGTAATAAACTCAGACTACAAAGGGGAAATAAAAATAATGCTTAGCTCACCCCAAAGTATAAGTTCTGTTAATCAAGGAGATAGAATTGCTCAGTTGCTTCTCCTTCCCAATTTACATAATTCATTTAAAATGGGTATGCCTCAAGAAGGGAACAATAGAGGATTTTGTTCCACTGACTCAAGTCCCATGGCTTGCTGGGTTCGAGACTGTTCAAGGAGGCCTATGTGTAAAATAAAAATCCAAGGAATAAAAATGGAGGGATTAATAGATACTGGAGCTGACTCTTCCATTATCAATTTACGCCAGTGGCCCAAGCACTGGCCTCTGCAAAAAGCTTCAACCAGTTTAAGAGGCTTGGGATATAATAACCTCCCAGAGAAAAGTGCGGTAATTTTAAAATGGGAGGATGATGAAGGCCATAAAGGAACATTTCAGCCTTATGTTTTACCTAATCTACCTGTTACTTTATGGGGAAGAGATATTTTGCAACAAATGGGAGTACACCTTGCAACCAAGCCTGCAGATGTTAAATGTGAAAACCTACAGGGTAATCTTAACCATAAAAGAACTCATTATCAAAAAGTACAGAGTAATCTTAACCCTAAAAGTAATCATTGTCATAAAGGAAAAAGATATTTTTTTTCGGGGCCACTGAGAAAATAATTTTGAAAATACCATGGCTTTCTGATAAGCCAGTGTGGGTCCCTCTGTGGCCCCTATCTAAAGAGAAATTACAAGCGGCCCACCTACTAGTTCAGGAACAATTAGAAGCAGGTCATATAGAACCTTCCACCTCTCCCTGGAATTCCCCCATATTTGTGATCAAGAAAAAGTCAGGAAAATGGCGATTGTTACATGATCTTAGACAAATTAATAAAACCATGCAAGTTATGGGCCCTACCCAACCTGGACTTCCTAGTCCCGTAGCTATTCCAAAAAATTTTTATCTTATTACTCTTGATATAAAGGATTGCTTCTTTTCTATTCCCCTACATCCTCTGGATGCCCCCAGGTTTGCTTTTTCACTTCCTTCTATTAACAATAATGGCCCTGATCAGAGATATCAATGGAAGGTTTTACCACAGGGAATGGCTAATAGCCCCACCATATGCCAAATATATGTGGACAAGGCTATCCAACCCATTAAAAATAAATATCCAAACCTCATGTGTCTACATTACATGGATGATATTTTATTGGCCCACCCTAATCAAAAAATCTTATTTAATATATTCAGTGACGTGGTAGAAAATTTTAAAAAATATGGATTATATATAGCAGAAGAAAAAGTTCAAACCAGATCTCCCATATTATATTTAGGATTTAAAATCATGGATACTTTTGTTAGACCCCAAAAAATTTTAATAAATAAAGAATATTTGACCACCCTCAATGATTTCCAAAAACTACTGGGAGACATTAATTGGCTTCGCCCTACACTAAATCTCACTACTGGCCAACTAAAACCTTTATTTGACATCCTTCGTGGAGATCCTGATCCATCTTCACCACGAACATTGACTCCTGATGCTAGGAAAGCTTTAAAGTTAGTAGAAAAAGCCATCAAAGGAGCTCATTGTGATAGATTTGATTTAACTCAACCGCTGATGTTGATTATTATTTCTTCACAATATACACCCACAGGAGTATTTTGGCAACAAGGGCCTTTATTATGGATACATTTGCCCGTCTCTCCTAAAAGTATAATTGAATCTTATACCTCCATGGTGGCTAAACTTATTCTTCAAGGACTTAAGACTTCTACTAAAATATTTGGCATTCACCCTGCTACTATTATTACTCCCTATTCATCATCACAGATTGAATACTTATGCTTCAATGATAATGATTGGGCTATAGCTAAATGCTCTACTTCTGCAAATTTTGATAATCATCTTCCTAAGTCCCCTATATTATCTTTTTGTATTAATCATCCTATTATATTTCCACAGGTAATAAAAAATCAACCTATTCCTAAGGCATTTAATGTATTTACAGATGGGTCCTCAAATGGTACTGCTACAGTAGTCACTAAAAAAGAAAATATGACTTACATAACTGCACACAAATCAGCTCAACTAGTGGAATTGGAAGCTGTGGTAAGAGCTCTGGAAAATTTTAGGGACCAGCCCGTAAACATTTTTTCAGATAGCCACTATATTGTACAAGCCGTCCCAAAATTAGAGTTAGCAGGACCAATAGCACCTCATACTCCAGCCTTTAAATTGTTTTATCAAATACAAAAACTTTTGTGGGCAAGAAAAGAACCTCTATTCGTAGGCCATATTAGAGCACATACTAATATGCCTGGTCCCCTCCATGAAGGTAATCAAAAGGCTGATGAACTTACAAAAACAGTATTTATACTTTCAGCGCTACAACAAGCTACTTTATTTCACTCCCAGTTTCATGTCAACAGCACCACCTTGCAACGTAGGTTTAAAATCACAAAGGAGCAAGCCAGAACAATTGTAAAAGATTGTAAATCTTGTATGACACATTTGCCCAATCCTCATTTTGGCGTTAACCCTAGAGGATTAATGCCCAATCATTTATGGCAGATGGATGTTACTCATGAGCCAAGTTTTGGAAAATTGCGATTTATTCATGTGACCATAGATACATGTTCAGGCATGATTTTTGCTTCCTTACATTCTGGAGAAAAAGTTAAAGATGTTACATCTCATTGTTTGCAAGCTTTTGCTGCATTGGGCATCCCCAAAATGCTTAAAACAGATAATGGCCCCGCATATACGTCCTCATCTTTCAAAGAGTTTTGTGCAAAATTCAATATATCCCATAAAACAGGCATCCCATACAATCCTCAGGGTCAGGGCATTATTGAAAGAGCAAACCGAACACTGAAAATTATGTTATTAAAACAAAAAGAAGGAAATTGGAAAAGTCCTAAGGACAGATTGGCAGTTGCCCTGTTTACCTTAAATTTTTTAACTTTAGACTCTAATGGTTATTCTGCTGGAGACAGACATTGGAATCCACACCAACAACATAAACCTTTGGTTTACTGGAAGGATGTTCTTTCTGGTACATGGAAGGGTCTAGATCCAGTATTAATTTGGGGAAGAGGATCTGTTTGTGTTTTTCCAAAAGACGAATCCTCTCCAATATGGATACCATCTAGATTAATAAAACAGGTACCACATCAAAATGATCAAGATGAAGTTATTGAAGTATCAAGATTAATAAAAAAGGTACAAAATCAAGAGGACCAAGATCAAGGTACAGAATGATTCCCTCAAAAGAGTCCTTCAAAATATTTCACAACTTAAGTGTCATTCCTCCCGGCCGGGACAAGGAGATCTCTCTTTAGTGTGCACACAATTTTTTTTTTTTCCCTTTTTATACATGTCTTTATGTCTGTACCTTTGTCTACATTTCATGTTAATGTGACTTCACAAATATATGTTTGTATGTTTGTTCGTCTGTCCAGTGTGACGTCACAAAGAACAAAGTGCTTATGAAAAAGAATATATATATATATATGGATCCAAATAACTTTAATTCATTTTAGGTTAAGAGTATTCAATTTAGGTAAATAATTTTATAAATGAAGGTACTTTCAATTTTGATTTATAGGTGTCCCTGGGACTTCTCTTTAGCAAACAATATGACTAGTGCTATATAACCTGATATTTTGGTGTTTTGACATAAGATTGTTTATTTGTTATTAACTTCATTTGTTTAATAGCTCATTAATTTCAATTATCTCAACAGGTAAAATATTGCTCTGTATACAGAGACTCAAGGGTTCCAGTTAACAAATTATTTCTCTAAAGTGCCTTTACCTTTTCTTTAATCTATCTTTAATGCAGTAATTACCCTCAGTCTTTCTTTGATTTGTTCTAAATATGATATTTTTCCAACTTATGTTTGTAGAAGCTCAACCAGTGATGTGTGTGAACAAAAATCAACTTTAATTTTCAGCTCAACCAGCGATGTATGTGAACAAAAATCAACTTTAATTTTCTAATCTAATTATTCTATTTTGTAGTTTGACAACTCGCCTCTTGACTCAGTGCTGCAATAGCACTGCCTTTCCTTTAATAATTGATGCTTGAGTTTCTAGGTAGCGGGCCCTGAAGATTTGCCGGTGGCATTGTCTAAACATAAAAAAGACGTCTGCTGCTACAGCTGCAGGGATCGCGGCCGCCGCAAGCATCCCTGCTGCTCAAACATCAAACAACCTCACCAACAGTGTGGCCTCTGCTCTACATGCATGGGGCCTCCTACATCAACATGTTATAACAAATGGACATTTTGATCTTTCATTGTTTGGGACTTTACGGGACAATGCCTTGCAGGTATTTGTCTAGAGAATTCAGTGTGTTACTTGATGGAACTTAGGGCAGCTGATTTGTTTAAACAATTTGATATGCTATGCAATTTGGCTCATCACCAAAAGGCTTGTCGCCTTAAAGCCGCAACATCTCCTCACAATTGGACGGCTGTTAGTCATCATATATAGTCGATCCTAAAGGGCTCCATTGGATGGCTGGTTAGTCAATGACGGGTAAGATCCCCAGAGGGGGACAACCTAAGACAGGCACAGTCGCACGGGACAGTCTCATGTGGCCGACATATCAACCTAAGACAGGAGTCAAGGGCACAGCCTTGATTATCCGATGACGGGTAAGAATGTTGGTTGCACATAGACGTCCTAGAGCATTACCTCTTTTAAAACAAAAAGGGGGAAATGCAGGAGCCCTGTTTGGGGATTGACTTGATTTGCGGTTGACTATGAGCTGTGGAGATTTGGGCTTTGTTGCCTCCCGTAGTCTCACGGGACTTGTTGCGGGATCTCGAGTGACTTGGCCGAAAATTGCTGATCGGGTCAGCGCCATTTTAGTGGTGTGGTGTGTTTGTCATGTGTTAGTCGTTGTTAGAACCAGAGAGAAAAGTTATCAGAATAAAAAGCTGTTTGTCTCCAGTTCGCCTCTGGAGTTTTTCCCGCGGCTCCATTGCTCCAAGTGCTTCAGGCGGCAACAATTGTTCCCTTTTTGAGGCATACTCATTTTAAATGAATTATGTAAATTGGGAAGGAGAAGCAACTGAGCAATTCTATCTCCTTGATTAACAGAACTTATACTTTGGGGTGAGCTAAGCATTATTTTTATTTCCCCTTTGTAGTCTGAGTTTATTACACCTGGGGTCACTTGCAAACCTAATAAGCTTTTAGGACTTCACCTGAGAATAAGTCCTACAGTCCCTGAGGGAAGAGGTCCCCTGACTCCTGTGGGAATCAGTTGAACCCCCATTTCAGGTGTTAACACTATTCGGGCGGTGGAACAGAGGTCTAATCCAGCATTTCCTCCTGTTCCTCTGGCGAGGGAGTGGATGGGTAGTAGGGGTTGTGTCGGGGAAGCATCTGAGTGGATGCTTGAGGATACTCCTCCTCCAATGCCCCGTACATTTGTGGGCCCCGGGGCATTGGGCCCCGTGCCTCGTTTTTTGAATTCCTGAACAAAGGATTTCCATGGATGTCAATTTTGAATGGCATTTATTGGCCCAATGATTTCCCTTTTTACACCTGGGGCAGCGGCTGCTGCAATCACATTTCCTGTGTCAAAGGCGTCATTTACATCTTTACATAGTTATATATATATGGAAAGATCCTTTTTATTTCTCCATGGCCTGATGGCTTCCTGGCAGTATTTATTAGGATTTTCATATGCTAATTGGACAACTAATGGCATAACTTGATCAACATCTGCAAACACTCTACCTGCAGTTCTCAAAAGTCAATCAGCAAAGTCAGCATATGGCTCATTAGGTCCTTGAATCACTTTTGACAAACTACCTTGTAGATCCCCAGGTCCTTGTACAGTTTTCCATGCCTTTAAGGCAGCTGCATTATCTGAGCATATACACCTGGGTCATAATGTTTTTGAGCCTGTAAGTCTGCGAATTGCCCTTCTCCTGTGAGCATTTCTATATTATGGTCTCCAAACCCTTCAGCTGCGTTTCTTTTAGCCGTTTCTATACAAAGGTCTTGAAGTTGTGATCGCCAAACCAAGTATTGTCCCCCACTTAATGTTGCTTTACATAGACTTTTCCAGTCTGAGGGGGTTAAGCTAAAAGTGTTAAGGGACTCCAGCATACTCAACGTGAAAGGAGCTTGGGGTCCATATGCCATTACCGCCTCTTTGAGATTTTTTATTGTTTTGAAATCTACTGACTGGTGGACCCTCTGTCCATTTTTCTTTTCAAATACTGGCAGTTCCCAATGTATCTGTGAGTTACCCTCGTGAGTGCATAAGCGCTCAGAAAGACATTTTATTTCTGTTTCTAGGGTATGCAAATGCCTAGTAATACCCTTCATATTTTCTGTAATGGATTCCACCCATGGGGGAGTAGAGGACACAAGTGGTTCCTCTACTTGATGGTCTTCTTTCTTGGTCTTTTTTAGTTTCTTTTTCCTCATTTTCTCAGGATCACTTTTACTAGATTCCTCACTACTGCTAATTTCACTGACAGCAGTATCCTGAGTCCCAGGTTCCATGAAGAGCAAGTATCCTTCAGCTATCTCAAGTAACTCCTGAATAGCTCTAACAGCTTGGATTTTTGTCATTTTTGGGACTCTTCTAACACTCTCTTTACTGGTCTTAGTTGACCCAGTGGAAGCTACACTTTCTTGATCACTTTCACTTTTTTCTAAATCCTCCTCACTGACAAGGGAGTCAAGTATATCAAGGATTCTTTCCATAGCCTCTATCCCTTGGGATTTAGTTATATTCGAACCCATCTTTAGAGGCCTTTCGGTTCTTACCTGTCTGCTCCGAATTCCCCATACGGGCCGCCACCTGTAGCCGCCTGAAGCGATTGCCCTTGGAGCAACAATGCCGGGGGAACAAGTTCAGAGGCAGACTGGAAACAAACAGGCTTTTTATTTTGCTAACTTCTCTCTCTGGCTCTGACAACAACTCTAACACTCACAACACACACCACCAAAAAACCAACAACCAAATGGCGCCAACCCGCCCTGATCTCGGCTCAAGTCTCTTGAGATCTTGGGCCAAGTTCCGCAAGATCTCGGGCCAAGTCCTGTGAGACCACAAAGGCGGCAATGCCCAAACATCTCCATGGCCCACAGCCAACCGCAATCTTAGCCATCGCTGAAATCAGGGCTCCTGCACAGAGAAGTACCAAAATGTCTCTGAGTATCTCAGAGGTAAGTAAGTAGCTGTCCAGAATTATTCAAACAAGGGCCAGGGCCAGAATGAGAGCTCAGGTCTTTCTCCACAGCCTGTTCACTTTTACTTCTCAACTTCCAGCCAAGGTGAAACAGCCTGGAGTTTCTTCAGGGAATGAAAGAGTGTGCAGGTGGAGAGGTCAAGGTGGAAGGCACGGGGATGCAGGGTTTTGTTGTGAGAAGACCAGTCGGACAAGAGGAATGGCTGTGTGGGACCCATGAGGCAGATCTGCAAAGGGTTCTTGTATTCTGGAACCTTCCTAGATGCCCCTGATGGCTGGGGCGGGGGTGAAACAGCAGGAGGCTTGGAAGCCAGGAGAGTCTTTCCACACCTGCCAATGTCCCCTCTGTCCCACATTGAGCATGGTGGGTACCAGGCTTTGTGCAAGAGTGAGGGAGGGTGAAGGCGGAATCACTAGCTGTGCTAACATTTTGGATTATTCAGATGGGAAGTCCAGAATGTTGACCATCCACACTTGACCCTGCTGTTTAACTTTGTGGTCAGAATCCTGACCATGATCTGGAGATCATCAGAGAAAATGAGAGATTAGAAAATAAAATAAGCCTCACAAATCACAAGTACTCTCACTTCTCTGCTCCTGGAGTGCACATGGTAAGGAAGGAGGAGACAGAGGAAGCTGTGAAGAGGAGGGGAAATAACTGCAAAATCCAAAATGACTGTTTGGGTTTTGACAATACCATTTCCCCCTGTGGTACTTGAGATTGAAGCCAAGGTGTCTACCACTTCCCAGTCTTTTTATTTTGAGACGGGGTCTTGCTAAGTTGCCCTGGCTGGTGTGGTACTTGAAACTTTCCTGCCTCACCCTCCATGGTAGCAATTATAGGTGTGTGCCACCACATGTGGTAGCAATTGGGTTTGTTTGTTTGTTTGTTTGTTTGTTTCAGTGTTGTGGGTCAAACCTAGAGCATTGGACATGCTAGGCAAGCACTCTACCACTGAGCTACAACCCCAGCAAAAATAGCATAACTTGAGAGGCAATTGCAAACAGCTAAGAAAATACTTACAACATATTTTTAAAATATGATATTCTTTAATATATACAGAGCACTTCCAAAATGAGAATATCAACATTTTCAAATAAAATGAAACTTGGAGGAAAGAGGAAATGAATAAACCAAGAAATAACCAGAAAAAATATTTAATTCCATTAGTATTTAAAGAAATACATATTTTAAAAAGAGACTTTTTAAATTAAATCTATAAATATTTGAAATAAAAGACCATGTCCAGGATTGATGAACATATAGGGAGTGGACATTCATAATTACTCTTGGGACCCTGTGTGTGTGTGTGTGTGTGTGTGTGTGTTTGGTACTAAGGGTTGAACCTGGGAAATTCTATCACTGAGCTACATCCCTGGTTCTTTTTTTTTTTTTTTTTTTGTTTATTTATTTGCTTTTAGTTGTACACAATGCAATGCATTTTATGTTTACGTGGTGCTGAGGATGGAAACACAGGCCGCGCCCGTGCTAGGCGAGTGCTCTACCGCTGAGCCACAACCCCAGCCCTCTTTTTGTTTTTTATTTTGAGACGGTCTTGGTCTCACTAAGTTTTTGAGGCTAACCTCAAACTCTGATCCTCCTACCTCAGCCTTCCAAGGTTGCTGGGTTTACAGGCTTGCGCCACCATGCCTGATCTTTTGAGATTATATATTGGTATATTTATGGAAAGTAACTTGCTAACACATGGTTGGATTTTTAAGATTTTCCTTTTTCTCTTCACAATTCACTTCTAGGAATTCATGCAAAGGAAATTACAGGTCACATATATAAAAACATGGAGGAAACTACCTAATTGGCTTTATGACACATGAGTGCAATAAAATATACTGTACTCACAAAAAAATATGTGGAAGAATATATAGCAGTCAGGAGAAATGAATAAATTAATAAAACATCTTTTTTTTTTTTTTTTTTTTTTTTTTGGTACCAGGGATTGAACTCAGAGGCACTCAACCACTGGGCCACATCCCCAGCCCTTTTTTGTATTTTTATTAGAGACACGGTCTTACTGAGTTGCTAAGTGCCTCGCCATTGCTGAGGCTGGCTTTGAAATCTGGATCGTCCTGCCTCAGCCTCCCAAGTGCTAGGGATTACAGGCGTGTGCCACCGCGCCCAGCTATTAATAAAACATCTTGAAGTAACATGTTCATAATATGTCTTATACAAAAGGATCTTGATTTTTTGAAAAAGCTATATAACATGAAAAAAGAGAGTGAAATGTACTAACGTGAGTAACAGTGAATACTCTAAGTGGTGAAATTATGGGTAATCTTTTTTAAAAAAAAAAATTTTTAGTTGTAGATGGACACAATACCTTTCTTTTATTTATTTATTTTTATGCGGTGCTGAGAATTGAACCCAGTGCCTCACACGTGCTAGGCAAGCATTCTACCACTGAGCCAAAACCCCAGCCCCATGGGTAATCTTTCTTTTTTCTTTCTTTTTCTCCCCCATTGGTCTTTTCAACACTGAGTATTGTTTTGTGATTTAAAAAAAAAAGAAAGTTTTGCGAGTTGTTAAAATGAAAATTTATATTCATAAATGAGGTTCTCTCAGATTAGTGTTGACAGGAATTTGAATTCCTTGAGAAGACAGCCACTGCTGGCAAAGGGACAAGAGAGACAGAGCGAGGAAGAGGGAAGGAGGTGGTGAGGCCTCCAGAGTCTCCCAGCCTAAGGGACCTGTACCCGCTGCCCTGAGCAGCAGGCCTCAGGATACGTGTACCCGCACAGTGGGCCAGCACCATTGCTTTATAAACCTGTTTCCCCATGTAGAGGGCTGCAATATGAAATGTCTTTTCATGTAGGTTGAGTTAAAATAAAAAGTTTGTGAGATGCTACTCTGTGGTAGCCCACCAGGCATCGTCCAGCCCTGGCGGATCCCTTCTATGACAGAGAGCTAGGACACTCACTACCTGTGTGGCTTTTTGACAGTACAAAGTGTTAGACTTTTTTCTTGTATTTAAAAAAATATTTTTTTCCCAGCACTTTGGTTGCGAGTTCAAAGTCAGCAGTGGCAAGGCATTAGCAACTCAGTCTTCTTAAATAAAATACAAAAATGGGCTTTGTGACCCAGTGGATGGTGCTGAGGATCGAACCACAAAAAAAAAAAAAAAAAAAAAAAAAAAAAAATATTGTTGTAGTTGGACATAATACCTTCTTTTTATTTACTTTTATGTGGTGCTAGGCGAACCTAGTGCTCTCACCTAGGCAAGTGCTGAGCTACAACCACAGCCTTTTCCTATAACAAGCTCTAGTTCTTCTTCATGCCTGGCCAGCCTCTATCCCTTCTCCCTGGCAGCACCTCAGATGTCTGAAGGCAGCCACCACGTCACCCCAAGTGCACTGTCCCCTTCCTCTCTAGTTCCCTAGCCACCAGGTTTTGAGGCTCTTAGCTTCCACTGCCTCTTCCGAAGATATTGTCCCCTCTGGCCACATGGTCTGTTAAAATAGCACCTCCCACCCTGGGACTGAGGTCATTATGCCAGGCCATTTTACTCATTAATGAGCCTCAGATTCATTTCATGATCATTAAGTGGGTACCTGCTGTGTGGGCAGCACTGTGCTGTGTACACGGAGACACCCAAATATAAAGAAAGGCCCAGCCCTGCTTCTTCCCCAGCAGGTGGAGTGAGGTGAGCTAGCCCAGGTTGTCTGAGCCCCAGTGCCCATAAGGGCTGGCTGAGGGCCAGTTCAACTCACATTCATGGGGCCCAAAGCAGAGAGAAGCCTCCTGGCACTGCCTGCCACTGGCCACCCAGCCCCTCTGGGCAGCTCCCAGGCAAGGTGTATCTCCTTGGAGGGTGGCGCAAGGCCACACAAGCCTCTGCTCCCTCATTGGCTCCCAAGGAGGCTGGGCTGCTGAAATCACCTGAGGGCCAGTAACCTGTGTCACCTCATGCACAAGTGGCAGAATAAAATGGAAACCATCCACCCAAGGAGTTGACTTGCTACTGCCTGTTAAACTCTATACCAAGTCCCTTCATGCTGGGCACTTATGTTGACTTTTTGTTGTTTTTTCTTAAACAAAAGTAAATATTTGTCAAGCATTAATTGCATTTAGCATTTTAGAATTTATCTCTCTTTATAAAATCTATAAACTGTAGTAATCAAGATAGCTTGGCACTCACATAAAAATAGACATATAAGCCGGGCACGGTGGCGCACGCCTGTAATCCCAGCACTTTGGGAGGCTGAGGCAGGAGGATCGTGAGTTCAAAGCCAGCCTCAGTAATGGTGAGGCACTTAGCAACTCAGTGAGACCCTGTCTCTAATAAAATACAAAAAAGGGCTGGGGATGTGGCCCAGTGGTCTAGTGCCGCTGAGTTCAATCCCTGGTACCAAAAAAAAAAAAAAAAAAAAAAAAAAAAATAGACATATAAATTAATAGAATGAAATAAGGGGCCCAGAAATAAATCTTCACATTTTGGTCAACTGGGTTTTTTTGTTTGTTTATTGGTTGGTTGGTTGGTTGGTCCAGGTATTGAACCCAGGAGTGCTTAACCACTGAGCCACATCCCCTTTAATTTATTTTTTTATTTTGAGACAGGGCCTCACTCAGTTGCTGAGGCTAGCTTTGAACTTGCAATCCTCCTGCCTCAGCCTCTGAAACCCCTGGGATTACAAATGTGCACCACCATGCCCAGCTGGTCAACTGATTTTTGAGAAAGCTGCCAAGAACATAGAATGTAGGAAAGAGTCTCCTCAATAAATATGCTGGGAAAACTGCACACGCACATGCAGAAGAATGAAATTAGACTCTCATCTCACACTATATACAAAAATCAGCTCAAAATGGATCAAAGACTTAACCATAAGACCAAAAACTGTAAAACTACTAGAAGAAAACACCAGGGGAAAGTTCCTTGCCATTGGTCTGGGTAATGATTTATTTGAATGTTACCTCATAAAGAACAGGCAACAAAATAAGAACAAAACAGGTGGAATTACATCTAAGTGAAAAGCTTCTGCATAGCAAGGGAAACAATCCAAGTGAGGAGACAGCCTATGGAAATGGGAGAAAATGGTTGCAAACCGTATATACGCCTGATAAGGACTTCATATGCAAAATGTATAAGGAATTCAAACAACTGAATAGTAAGAAAACAAATGACCTGATTTAAAAGTGGGCAAATATCTGAATAAACATTTCTCAAAAGAAGGCATACAAATGGCCAACAGGATTTGAAAAAATGATCCACATCACTAATCACTGGGGGAATAGAAATTAAGACCACAATGGGATATTACGTCACTCCCATTAGAACATTTGCTGTTGAAAAGATGAGAGATGAGTTCTGGCTAGGATGTGGAGGAAAGGGAATGCTGGAATGCTCTTGGTGGGAGTGTAAATAGCACAGCCATTATGGAAAACTATACAGAGGCTCCTCAAAAAATCAAAAATAGCTGACATGGTGCCACATGCCTGTAATCCCAGAAGCTCAGGAGGCTGAGGCAGGAGAATTGTGAGTTCAAAGCCAGTCTCAGCAACCTATCAAGGTCCTAAGTAACTCAGCAAGACCTTTCTCTAAAAAAATATAAAAGGGGGCTGGGGATGTAGCTTAGTGGTTAAGCACCCTTGGGTTCAATCCCTGATACCAAAAAATAAAATAAAATAAAATAAAAAATAGAACTACCATGGGATCCAGCTATCCCACTACTAGGCATTAATCCAAAGGAAACATCTGCATTCCCAGGTCTATGGCAGCACATTCACAAGAGCCAAGATATGGAATCAAGTGTCCCTTAACAATGACTGGATAAAGAAAATGTGATACACAGACACAGAATAGTATTTGGTCATTAAGAATGAATTTCTGTCATTTGTGACAGCATGAATAAACCTGGAGGACCTAAAGACAAATACTGAATTATCACACACACACACACACACACACACACACACACACACTCACAAATCATACGTATAAGAGGCAATGCATGTATGTTGATTAGCTTGATTTTGCCACTCCACAACATACACATATATCAAAATATGCTGAATACCATAAATACATAAATTTTTATTTGTCAATTAAAATTTAAATTTTAGGGCTGGGGTGTAGCTCAGTAGTACAGCACTTACCTAGCATGCACAAGGCCCTGTGTTTGATTTCAAACACTACAAAAAATTTTCCTTTAATTTTTTCATTACACTGATATTATATATATATATATATATATATATATATATATATATATATAAATCTCTAATTACTGGAAATCTTGCAGTAGGTGTTACCATTCTGTTTTACAGATGAGAAAATTAAACAGATTTTTGCTTAAACAAGGCCTATTAAGCCCTATCTGTGCCAGGGAAGAGGCTAGAAGCAGAGAGAAGGCTGTGGGGAGCAAGATTGGTAGTCTCTGCTCTCATCCGTCTGGTCTGGAAGCAAAAATGAAACAGAAAGACAAGCAAATAAGTGTAATTGTGATGTGTTAGAAAGGAAAAATAGAACAGGGGTATTTACTTAGTTTGCAATGGGGATCTGCAGAAAGACACCTAAGCTGGGTTAGAAGCACCAGTTAGAGGCTGAACAGGACTGCTCTGAGCATGTTAACAGGTGCTAAGGCCCTGAGGTAAATAGAAGTATTGCCTATTTAAGGACATGAAAGAGGTCCTGAGGCACTGAGGGAGAAGGGCGAGCAGATGAAGTTGTATGGTGGAGTAGGAGTCAGATCCTTCAGGTTGTCAAAATCTACGGGCATAAATATCTCCTGAGGAAGCCGATTTCACTGCAGGCTCTGCAGCCAGTCCTGCCCACCACTGAGCCTACTTAGCCTCAGCTGTAAGTCTATAGTTGTGCCTCCAAGTGGTGTGCAGCCAGGTGGTCAGAGGAGGACCCTTCAAGGAATGAATACAAGTGTAAGTCTCATGGAACATCTGAAAGATCTGGAACTTTTCCCAGGAGGAGGGGAAGTCAATGAGACCAAAGCCATGAGACAGACTGGTGCAGAGTCAGGATTTGAACCCAGCCCTAACTCCAAAACCAAAGGGCCTTGTGTCTTCCTAAAAGGAGTGTGGCATGTGGCATGTCAAACCCCCTGTCAGATGGGTGCCCCAGGGGATAGAGGAAAGACCCTCCAGACAAGGGAACAGCATCAGCAAAGCAAGAATCTATGTTGGCCGGGCGCGGTGGTGCATGCCTGTAATCCCAGCACTTGGGAGGCTGAGGCAGGAGGACCACGAGTTCAAAGCCAGCCTCAGCAATGGTGAGTCACTTAGCAACTCAGTGAGACCCTGTGTCTAATAAAATACAAAAAAGGGCTGTGGATGTGGCCCAGTGGTCGAGTGCCCCTGAGTTCAATCCCTGGTACCAAAAAAAAAGAAGAAGAAGAATCTATATTGCTCAGAAGTGGGTGGGGACAGAGTGAACAGATCTAGGTAAAGCCAAATTTCAGTGATGGAATTTCCTTTCCCCATCACCTTAGCAGAGGCCTCCTTAAGAACTTTTCATCAGAATCTCATTTTGGGCTGGGTGCAGTGGTGCACGCCTATAATCCCACTGGCTGGGGAGGGTAAGGCAGGAGGATTGCAAATTCAAAGCCAGCCTCAGCAATTTAACAAGGTCCTAAAACACCTCAGTGAGACCCTGTCTCTAAATAAAATATAAAGAAAGGGCTAGGGAGGTGGCTCAGTTAAGCGTCCTTGGGTTCAATCCCTGGTACAAAAAAAAAAAAAAAAAAAATCTCAATTTGGCTTCCCAGTAGCCCCTGGGAGGAAAAAGAGCCTCCTGGGATTGCCATCCCTTACCCAGCAGATACAGTGAGCCATGCGTGGTGAAACCATTAACCCAATGGCCTATGGGAAGTCAAAACAACCCCTGGTGGTGCTGGGCCCCAGGGGAGCAGGCTGGACTTGTCCACACTCAGTGCAGGAGGCTGGGTGGGCCCTATGCCACTGAAGTTATGGAAAAGCAGTCACCTGTTGTCGTCAGTGGCCACTGGGAGACTGGAGACTGCTTGGATCACAGGGGCTCTGGGTGTGTGTGCTGCTTTGGTTCAGGAGGACATGAAGATCCCCAAACCTGGACGATCTCAATGCTGTGTGACCTTGGGAAGCAGCATGCCACTAGTCTCGGTTTCCTTTTCTGTGAAATGAGGTGGACCTGGCCAGTCCCTTCCAGCTCTGACATTGTCAGACTTTGAGGCTGCCTGGGTGGGTCTCTGACCAGATGGCGCTGGCGTTTTGGGCCAAGACAGTGGTGATTTGGGCCAAGACAGTGGTGATTTGGCTGCCAAGAGGAACAAGGAAGTAAGGAGATGTCTCAATCCTGGCTACTCTGAGAACTGGGTGGGGCACGCACCCCAATGGCATACAGGGAGGGGAGTCATGAATGACAGACCTGTCCCAGCACCTGCCTATGGGGAGGTGAGCTCAGGCGGAAGGGAGGGGGTAAAAAGTCTTGCAAAGAGGGAGGAAGCCAGACCTAACAAATAAAAACAGAACATCTAATTAAATTTGAAGTTCACATCAACAGAAAATAATGTTGTGTTTTTGTTTTAGTCCTAAACAAATTTTGGGACATAGTTAGATTACAGATTATTTGTGGTTTATATGAAGTTTGGATCTCATCCAATGCCTTATATTTCATCTGGTAACTCTATGCCGCAACAGAACGGCAGGGTGCTGTGGCTGGGGCAGTGGGGACAGGAGGCAGACCATGGAGGTTTGTGGGGGAAGCCTGTGGCAGGTGGTGACAGGAGGGAGGAGGGAAGGGAGGACCTGATCCAATCTTATCTCTAGACCCCAAGGAAAGGATGACTCCAGGTGACATTTGTCTCTCACATTTCGGGTCTGTGTGTGATCTCATCTGTTCTGTGTTAGTTTTACTAGTCTCAGTGGAGCCTCGTTGTTACCCCCATACTGTCATAAAAGGGACCTCAGAGTCCAATTATTTTGTGTCTCCTTGTAGACATGGAGAAACTGAGGTCCAGAGGAGTGAGCAGAGCCGGAACCTTCTACAGTGACCAAAGCACTTTTTGCTAATCTGAATTCTTTCTCCACATTCAAGAGTTTACACTCCTGTGTCTCAGTTTCTCCCTCTGTAAACATGTCCCATGGGATTGTCGTGAGGATTAACCAACAGTTATGTGATTAGAAGTGTCTTCCATGGGTAGGTAGGTGTTCGATAAGGATCCACTGTTTTTACTATTATCTCTTCATTTCAGTCCTCTGAAAAGCCGATACCACGAGCATGACACACGCAAAAGATTTATTGGAGAAAACATCTCTGAAGGGAGCAAGAAAGTATATCAGCAGCTGTTGCCACCTGTCAAGTTACTCTAAAACTGAAAGGCTGAAAACACGTGTTTATTATTTCACTCCGAGGGTGAGGGATCTAGAGAGCTGAGATGGGTGGCTGCACTCAGAGTCTCTCAGGAGATTGTAGAGAAGGTGTCCGTGAAGACTCATGGGGCTCCTGGCCAGAGCTTCAATTCTTTGCCACATGTGCAAGAGCTGCTCAGCAACATGGCAGCTGGCTTCCCCCAGGGAGAGAGAGGAGGACTGAGAAAGACTGACTAATCAATCACATCCTGAGATGTGAGAGGGGATTGAAGGATGGTAGGACCAGAATAGGTGGAGGAGGAACCCAGTGGTAGACGGAAGGGCGGTTGGCAAGGAACGCACAGCCAATGACTCTTCTCTCTTGTCTTAATCTGGTTTCTGTTGCTATAAAAAAAATACCTGAGACTGTAATTTATAAAGAATGGAAGTTTATTTGGCACATAGTTCTGGAGGGTAAGTCCAAGGGCACAGTGCCTGGGATCCGCTCAGCCTCTAGTGAGGGCCTTCTTACTGTATCATAACATGGCTGAGGACATCACATGATGAGAACGAACAAGTATGCTAGCTCGGGTCTCTTCTTATTAGACCACAAAAGCCACCATTGGAGATCTTACTTTCATGCCTCATCTAATCCAAACTCCAAATACCACGAACATGAATTTGGGGATGTTTTCAACAAATAAACCATGGGAGGCACATTCAAGCCATAACACCTCTCTTCCCCTTCAGGAGTTTCCTGTCTCCTGCTCACCTCCTTCCTGGGAGGAACTGGGATGTTCACCTGGGATGGAGGGCCAAAGGGGGGCGGGGCGGGGAGGGGGGCAAGACAGTGTTCACCACCAAGACCTGCAGCTGGGGGGCACTCTGTCTCTGTCTCTGTTTCCTCATTCTTTCCTCCTTTGTTAAAAAATAAATACAATATACAAATGTTTTAGAAAATCTAACATAAGAGAGTGGAAGATCACATATAACCCACCTTATCCATAAATAACTTTTCGTATTTTTTTGCTCCCACTTTTCTCATCTACATATACATTTTAACATAGGTTGTGCTGGGGGTGGTGGGACAACTGTTTTTCCTTAGGGTTGATTCCCAGAGGTGGTACTACTGAGTCAGGGTGTGTAAATCCTTGTGGCTCTCAGTACAAGTTACTTTTCAAACGTATTTTTACCTAGAGAACTAATTGTAAGAGTGCCGCTCTCACTGAATCTCTGTAAGCACTGGAAAATAGTTGAAAAGTCGTTTTATAGTTCAGTAATTTAAAAATCATCCAATATGGTACCTCATAAATATGTAGTTTTTAGTGTGTTAACTTTAAAGATAAATACTATTTTTATTTATTTATTTATTTTGGTACTGGGGTTTGAATCCAGTGTCATTTTACCTGAGCTACATACATCCCCAGCCCTTTCTAATTTTTTATTTTAAAACAAGGTCTCACTAAGTTGCCCAGGTTGACCTCCAATGTGATATCCTCCAGCTTCAGCTTCCTGTGTTGCTAAGATTATAAGTGTGTGCCACCATGCTCAACAAAAGTAAATCTTAAAAATTTTTAAATACTTTTAAATACACTCCACATAAAAATCATACCATATATTTGATTTTTACCACCTCCTACTGTGTGTGTGTGTGTGTGTGTGTGTGTGTGTGTGTACCAGAGATTGAACCCAGGGGCGTTTAACCACTGAGCCACATCCCCAACCCTTTTTATTTATTATTTTGAGACAGGGTCTTTCTAAGTTGCTTAGGGCCTCCCAAAGTTCTAAAGCTGACTCTGAACTTGAGATCCTCCTGCCTCAGCCTTCTGAGTTGCTGGGATTACAGGCATGCACCACCATACCCAACTATATACTTTTATCACTTCTGAGAAAAAGCTAATTTTTTCCATATATGCCTATGTATTTGTGTGTTCTCAGAGTGAATTGTCTGTTGAAGTCCTTTATCCAATTAGGATGCTAGCATTGTCTTAGCATTTATGTGAGTATTCTTATCAAATACTGATAAAGCACTTTGTCACATTAGTTGTAAATATTTTTTCCATAAAAGGTTGTTTTGCTTAATCCTCTTCTTTTTCTTTAATATTTATTTTTTAGTTGTAGGTGGACACAATACCCTTATTTTATTTTTATGTGTTACTAAGGATTGAACCCAGTGCCTTACGCATGCCAGGTGAGTGCTCTACCTCTAAGCCACAACCCCAGACCTATCCTCTTCTTTTAACATGTTAAAATTGGGGGAGGGCTGCAAAAAGATTTTGAAGGAAGCTCTCAGGGAAAAGAACCATGGAAAGATGAATTAAAAGTAAAAATGAAGCCGGGCGCGGTGGCGCACGCCTGTAATCCCAGCACTTGGGAGGCTGAGGCAGGAGGATAGCGAGTTCAAAGTCAGCCTCAGCAATGGCGAGGCACTTAGCAACTCAGTGAGACCCTGTCTCTAATAAAATACAAAATAGGGCTGGGGATGTGGCCCAGTGGTCAAGTGCCCCCTGAGGTCAATCCCCAGTACTAAAAAAAAAAAAAAAAAAAAGTAAAAATGAGTTGAGCACAGTGGTGCATGCCTGCACGCCTGTAATCCCAGTGGTTCGGGCAGGAAGATTGTGAGTTCAAAGCCAGCCTCAGCAAAAGAGAGGCACTAAGCAACTCAGTGAGACCTGGTCTCTAAATAAAATACAAAATAGGGCTGGGATGTGGCTCTGATGAACCCAGTCTAATTCCATCTTAAGTTGGGAGCCATCTTGTCACAAAGTCATGAAAAATTTATTTCTGTTTTACTATAAAATACTAAGGTTTCTATTTGGCCTGACCATACTCTGATGTTTAAACTTGTTTGGAATTCCTGCCCATACTCTGAACTCACCCATACCTGGCTCTCCCTGACCAGATAACAACCCTCCCTAAAACCTCAGCGGCTCCTCATAAATTCTGATGTTGGAATCTCAATTTACTCCCTACCTTGAAATGTTAAGCCATGTACATCATTAACCTGGTATCTGCCTTTGTATTATGCTTGCCAGAACCCTGTTAGCTGTAAGTTCCCAAGACACCCCCCTTTGTAACTTTTTGTGCTATAAAAACTTTCCTGCTCTGAGAGCTGTTGCTGTTCTCTGGCCTGACTTTTGGGTGAGTCAGCTGATGGCCAGCTCTCTTGTGTATACAATATAAGCTTGCTTTAATTTGGTTTAAATTGGAATTGGTGGTCTTTTCTCTGCGTCACAGGTTCAACAGCTCAGTGGCCAAGTGCCTGAGTTCAATCCCTGGTACCTGCCCCCCCACCACCCCTCCCCCCCCTCCCCCCCCCCACACACAAAAGTAAAAATGTTCTCTTAGAAATTGGAGAAATATAAATCAAAACTACACTGAGATTTTGTCTCACACCAATCAAAATGGCAGGCATCAAGAATACAAACAATAGGGCTGGGGTGGTGGCTCAGTGGTAAAGCACTTGCATAGCATGTGTGAGGTCCTGGGTTCAATCCTCAGCATCACATAAAAATAAATAAATGAAATAAATGCCTATCAACAACTAAAAATTTCTTTTCAAAAAGAATATAAGCAATAATAAATGCTAGAGAGGATGTGAAGAAAACACTTTCACACTGTTGATGGGACTATAAATGAGTACAACCACTATGGAAATCATTATGGAGGCTCCTCAAAAGACTAGTCATGGAACCACCTATGACCCAGCTATAACAGTCCTTGGTACTTATTCTAAAGAATTAAAGTCATCATACTACAGTGATACATGAATACCCACGTTTATAGCAGCACAATTCACAATAGCCAAACTATGGGACCAGCCTAGGTATTCATCAGTGGATGAATGGATGAAGAAAACATGGTATATATACACAATGGAGTTTTACTCATCCATAAAGAAAAAAAGAAATTGTCCTTTTCAGGAAAATGGATGGAACTGGAGAACATTATGTTAAGTGAAATAAGCCAAACTCAGAAGGTTGAGAATCACACGTTTCTCTCAAAAACTAAAGAAGAAAAAGGAAAAGGATAAACCTTCAATTAACAACTTGGTTCAAAGTATTGTTGGATGGGGTACATAGGAGGATTAGAGGAACACTAGAATGGTCAAGGGAAGGGAGGGTAAGGGAGGGAGCAAGAGGGGAGGGAGGGGGGGAAAAAAAAAAGGTGGTTGAATGAGATGGATATCATTTTCCTTAATGCATGATTGAAGACCTAAATTGCACGAATATACTTTGTATACAAACAGTTGTATGTAAAAAGATACTAAATATATGCACTATGAGTTGTACATATTAAAAATTATAAAAAAAAAAAAAAAAAAAAAATAAAAAAAAAAAACAACTTGGCCAGGGCAACTGAGGGTAATGTCAGATTAGACTTAGCTTCTACTGTCTATGCAATTCTGACCCCAGACTCTGAAGTTACTCTAATTCCAACAGGAATTTATGGTCCTTTACCAGAAGGATTTTTTGGTTTAATTATAGGGAGAAGTTCTTCAACTGTACAAGGAATAATTATCTTACCAGGAGTAATTGATTCTGATTTTACAGGAGAAATAAAGATAATGATACAGCCTCCTGAGCATACGGTGCAAATCAGACCACAACAACGTATTGCTCAAATTTTATTGATTCCTTATCTCATAAATCCAAATCCAATTCTTATAGAAAAAAGAGGTGATCAAGGATTTGGCTCCAGTGATGTTGTAGCATGGGTTCAAAAAATTGAACAATCCATGCCTATAAAAACTATTTTAATGGAAGGTTTAAAAAATTAAGGGAATCATTGATATTGGGGCTGATGTCTCTTGTATTGCTGGAAAAGATTGGCCATCTTCCTGAATGACTACTAAATCCCCCTCAACCCTCATTGGATTGGGGCTTACATCTAAATTTGCTAAAAGTTCTCAGATTTTACATTGGAAGTTTAAGAACACTGGAGGCACTTTTCAGCCATATGTTATTCCTTCTCTCCCTTTTACATTATGGGGAAGAGATATTTTACAGCAAATAAACTTAGTTTTAACTGATCATGTCATTTCTCCAGAACAGCTTTTTTCTCAGTGGCTACTGTCTCCTCAGAGGCAGATCCTATCACATGGAAATCTGATAACCCTGTATGGGTAGATCAATGGCCCCTGACTAAAGAAAAACTGGACATTGCCTCTCGTCTGGTACAAATTCAATTACAATTAAGACATATTGAGCCATCTAATGGCCACTGGAATTCTCCAATCTTTGTGATTAAAAAAAAAATCAGGAATATGGAGACTTTTACAAGATTTAAGAGCTATTAACAAAACTATGAAAACTATGGGAAGTTTACAACCCAGTCTTCCTTCTCCTGTTGCAGTCCCTAAAGATTACAATATTATAGTTATTGACTTACAAGATTGCTTTTTTTTTACTATCGCATTATGTAAACAGGATTGTAAGAGGTTTGCATTTAGCCTCCCTTCACCCAATTTGCAAAGACCTTATCAGAGTTTCCAATGGAAAGTTTTACCTCAAGGGATGAAAAATAGTCCCACTTTATGTCAAAAATATATTGATAATGCTTTACTTTTACCAGACAGAAATTTCCTGATTGCTATATGATACATTATATGGATGATATTTTATTAGCGCATTCTGACTCCTTGACTTTACAGAAAGTATTACATTATATGATAGAACAGTTACAAAAGTGGGGGCTTACTATTGCTCCTGAAAAGATTCAAACCCAACCCCCCTATTCTTATTTAGGGAGATTAATAAATTCTAAAAATATTACTTCTCAAGCTATTCAATTAAGAACAGATAATTTGCAAACCTTAAATGATTTTCAGAGATTTCTTGGAGATATTAATTGCATTAGACCTTATTTAAAGCTAACTACTGCAGATTTGAAACCTTTATTTGAAATTTTACATGGAAATTCTCTTCCTACCTCTTCTCGTGTTTTAACCCCTCAAGGGAAGGAAATTATACAAAAAGTAGAAAAGGCTATTATGGGATATTATTTGCAACGAGTTGACTATTCTAAACCTTGCCTTTTAGTTATATTGCAAACTCCATTTACTCCCACAGGGTGCTTATGGCAAAATGATCCTTTAAAATAGATTCATTTACCATCCACTCCTAAAAAAAAAAAAAATAATATTTCTTATCCTACTCAGGTCTCTTCTTTAATATGCAAGAGAAGACTTAGAAGTAGAGAGTTATTTGGACAAGACCCTTCTTCTATAATTATACCATATAAAAAAGATCATCTAGACTTTTTACTAAATACTAATGATGATTGGCCAATAGCATTGCAGAGATTTTATGGAGAAATTTTGTTTCATCTACCTAATCATCCATTATTACAGTTTATTTCTAAAGCTAAATTTATATTTCCTAAAGAGTATTCTCAAAAGCCAATATTAGATACATCATTAATATTTACTGATAGATCATCTAATAGAGTTGCAGTTACTGTTATTGACAATAATATGTCTCTAATACAACAAACCTTTGAGACTTCAGCTCAAAGAACTGAACTTATAACAATCATTACTGCCTTTGCAAAAATGCCTCAAACATTTAATTTATATACTGATTCTCAATATATTGTTAATTTGTTTCCTGCTATTGAGACTTCTACTTTATCATCTCAGTCATTCTATAATATATAGTCTTTTAAAATTACAGTCTTTAATTCATCAAAGAGTAAATAATTCTTTTATAAGCTATGTCCGGGGACATTCTAATCTCTCTGGTTCTTTAAGTACAAAAGATGCTTCTGCTGACCATCTAACTAAAAGATCAATGTTTAATATTATAAAACAACCAAAAAAAGCAGTTTTCCCACCCTTCCAGACCTCAACCAAGACTTACATTGAAGTACAAATGGAAAAACATCAAGTTTAAATCCTAAAAGAAGAAATAAGATAAAAATGTCTTTTTACCTAAGTTTTTGTTACCGGCCAATCATTTTTCTGAAAACTCTTACTTTTTTCTTAAATTCAATATATACATATATATGTATATTTGAGCTCATAATTTTAATCTTATACACCTAAATTGATATTATTTAAATCAATTTTATTTTTTATTCAATTATAAAGTTTTGTACATCTGTACCATTGCAATGGATATTCATCTACAAAAAGCTACAAGGCTTTTGCTATTGTGTTATGTGTGCACACTTGTGTTATATGTTGTATGTCTATGTCCATATGTCATAAATGTAATATAAGATTGATAAATAGATAATGAGCGCTCATCAAAAATCTCTATAAATAGATCCAAATACCTTTAATTCACGTGATTTAAAAGGTTAAATTTATATGAGATAAACAAATAAATATAAAGATGTCTTTAAAATGAAGCTTAACTCACAATTCTCTCTAGGTGGTCAAAAAACTAATATAATGTTAAGTCTAATATCCCTTAGTTCTAAGACTTCTCTTCAACAAGGAAAAAACAGGTAATAATATTCACTACAAGCCGGGCGCGGTGGCGCACGCCTGTAATCCCAGCACTTTGGGAGGCTGAGGCAGGAGGATCGCGAGTTCAAAGCCAGCCTCAGCAATGGCGAGGCACTTAGCAACTCAGTGAGACCCTGTCTCTAAATAAAATACAAAAAAGGTCTGGGGATGTGACCCAGTGGTCGAGTGCCCCTGAGTTCAATCCCTGGTACCACAAAAAAAAAAAAAAAATATATTCACTACACTTGTCTGATATTTTAATAAAAATAAAGCAAATTTAACATAAGATTGCTCATCTATAAGTAACTTTGTTTGTTAAACATCTAATTAATTAATTTATAAGGTTAATATACTATTAAATATCCTAACAGGTAACATTATTAGTTGTTTTCATAAATTAAAAAATTAAAAATAAGAGATTTTAAGTTACTTTATCATCACTGAAAAAGGTTAAAGTTCCAACAGATATAATTCTATATACTTAAACTTTATGTTCTTATAAAATGGTTAACAGACATATATATATAATTCTATATATAAAGGTTATAAAAATTTCTCTATATACAAAGGCTCAAGAGTTTCAACTGTTCCAATTTAGAGTACTATAAATAACAAATTATTTTTATTAAAAATAAAATAATTTATCTAAATTCAAATTATTATAAAAATTATTTCAAAAGGTGAACAAAAAAGGAGATTAATATAAAAAAGAAATTAAAAGGTTATAAATATAAAAATCATATTCAATAAAAGGTAAAGTTACAAAATAAAAAAGTCTTTATATGATGAAATAGATAAAAAGTTTATGATAAGATGTTAGACATATGGTGAGAAATTAGATATAAGATTTATAGAAAAGGTTGAAAGGTTTATATATAAAGTAAAAAAAAGTCTGAGTAAGTGAAATAATAAGAAAGTCTATGTAAATAAAAGATAAATTTCAAAAAGTTTGTGATTAAATTAAAAATAACAAGCCTCTAGTAAAATAAAAAGACTTTTTAACAAGTCAATAGAAAAAACCTGATGTCCTTTTGACATCTGGCTGGTGGAGGCTATGCTTATATTTTTCTACAGAAACTTCAACACCCCTATGGATCCCCAATCATCTTCTGAGACGGAGGCTTCAACGCCAGCCATACCCGCGAAGGACACCCCAAACGCAGGAGCAAAACACAAACATCAACACTGCCTTCTTGGAGTCAAATAAAAATTAACCACCTAGGCACAGTGCCTGGTTGCTGCTCAGAGGTTACCATTTAACCCTTAAAAAAGTGTTTCTTGCTATTTATGTTAATAAAACTCTGGCTAAGGCTATTAACCCATATGAGCTAAAAACTAGTAAAAAATAATTTTATTACTATAATATAATTAATCCTTAAGAAAAATTTCCTCATTAATTTAAATATAATTTTATAACAAAGACAAGTTTTTCAACCTATGTCATCTAATGCTAATATATTTGGTTGGTCAGCTTTATCTCTAGATTCTAATTATAAAAGTCATTTGTAATCTAGTACTAGCAAATTTATTCAGACTAAAGAAATTCTTGCTGATGCTCCCATTCATAGATGGTTCTCTTCTAGATATATCACCCCCAAAAGATTGTTTATCACAATTATTGTTCTACTTACTTGTAAGGTGGCTATAACTTCTGCTGATCAGTCCTACTGGACTTATTTCCCAGACCCACCTCTCCTTAGAATAACTGATTGGGGACAATCAAATGTTAAAATATCTACTAATACTCCTGAGTTGCTTGGGGGAATCTCTAATGTTATGGTTTTACATAAAACTTCTTACAATGTTAAATTTTCAGGTCTTATTGAAGACACACCTATATGCTTTACCAGAGATATTAAAATTACTCCCCCTGGTTGCTTACCAACTAGCTTCAGATCACTTTACAGTGATTCTCCCTCAAAAATAAGAGATAAGAACAGAAAACTTTGGAGATTAGACATAACCTTTTTAGGAGAAGAGGAAAATAAAGAAATTTTAATAATAAAAGCCTACCTGGTAACATAAAATCTTGTTCAACAATCTTACAATCAAAAAGAGATTTTTATTGGAAAAGAATGAGAGACTATGAATCAACATTCCCTTATTAGATTAAATGTGGGCTTAGATACCCCATAAGAGCTCGTGTTCTAAACCCCATGTCCTCACAAACTAAAATTTTCGATTGGTCAAACTTCTCCCCAATTACTGATTAGAGTAATTATATTATATCTAATTCTGACAGGCTTTATAAGATAAAAGGTGTGCTTACTGGTGGTCCAGTACATAGATGGTTTTCACCTGGATGGGTTACTCCCATCTATAAAAGTAAATTATCTAATGGCAAAAGAATGCAATTTTCTAGTTTATATAGATTAATTGCAGCTATTAATACAATAACCTTAGTTGAACCAATAATTAGACCCATTCAATATGAGGTTAAAACCTATGTAAATGACCCCCATGCTATACTAGTGGGGAAAGATAAAGTTATGAAGATAACAATGATTAATGATATATACTCTATTGATTGTCATGACTGTATGTTAACTAATTGTTTGAAAATTTTGTGTGTGTGTGTGTGTGTGTGTGTTAAAAATTCCCTCACTTTCTGTACTTCTAAAAAATGCTCCAGCTCATCTTGTGTACTTCTTGCCTCAGTTCTAGAATTAGCCATTTTTTCAAAGAGCCCTGGCTCCTTTTTTAAATTTTTTTTATTTGTTCTTTTTAGATATATACAACAGTATATTGTTTCTTGACATACTACACATACGTGGAATATAACTTCCCATTCTTGTGGTTGTACATGATGTGGAGTTAGACTGGTTGTGTATTCATATATGAACATAAGGAAGTTATGTCCGATTCATTCTACTGTCTCCTTTACCTTCATTCCGCTTTGTCTAATCTAATGAACTTCTATTCTACCCCCCCCACACACACACACACACCTTATTATGTGTTAGCATCCGCATATCAGAGAGAACATTCGGCTTTTGGTTTTTTTGGATTGGCTTATTTCACCTAGCGTGATAGTCTCCAGTTCTATCCATTTATTGGCAAATGCCATATTTCATTTTTCTTTATAGCTGTCTAATATTCCTTTGTGTATGCATACCACATTTTCTTTATTCATCCATCTGTTGAAGGGCACCTAGGTTGGTTCTATAGCTTAGCTATTGTGAACTTCCTGGCTCCTTTTTATTGGAGAATAGTATTAGAAACCAAGATCTTGCTGCTAGATGTGCCCATTGCTGCTGGGGTGTCTTTCAGCAGACAAAGCAAGGACATGTCTGTGTATGCAAACCTGCATGTACACACATATCTATATCTATATACATTTCATAAGCAACCATCTTAATAAGTTAAACATGAATCATACAGGTATATCCAACTCCACTCCATTTCCACATGGATCCCTTTAGCCTTCTTCCCCTGCTTACCGTAACCTCCCACCCAACAGTGAGGGACCTGGTTGCCACCATCCACCACTTACTTAATCCTGCCATTCTGGCACGCATGTACACTGCTATCAGGATCATTAGCCTGTACCCTGGTGGGAAACAACCTCATTAGCAATAGACAGCATTGTGTATTATTTCTCTTGCCTATAGTCTTTTTTTGGTACCAGGCATTGAACTCAAGGGCACTCAACCACTGAGCCACATCCCCAGCCCTATTTTATTTAGAAACAGGGTCTCACTGAGTTGCTTAGCACCCCACTTTTGCTGAGGCTGGCTTTGAACTCACGATCCTCCTGTCTCAGCCTTCCGAGCTGCTGGGTTTACAGGCATGCGCCGCCCGGCTTGTCTTTAATCTAAAAGATTCCACTTTTCCCCAAAGTTCTTGGGTCAGCACACCATTTAGTGAGGTCGTTTCATGCATCCGTAGTACAGTTAGTATTGTCACATTCCATTTAGGATTCTGGGCTACTAAATGATTTTTGTTTGCATGCATGAAGTCTCACTCACGGTGCTATAAAGTTCTCTGGGTTTTGATCATGCATAGTCTCATGTGTTCACTATTTGTAGGATCATACAAAATAGTTCCATTGCTCTAAAAATATTCCCTGTGCTTCACCTATTTGTTCCTCCTCTCTCCCCACCAGCAACCATAGATCTTTTTTTAAATTAATTAATTAATTTTACAGTAGAATGCATTTTGACACATTGTACACAAATGGAGCACAACTTCTCATTCCTCTGGCTGTACATGGTGCAGAGTCACTCCAGTAGTGTCATCATACATGCATTTAGGGTAATAATGCCTGTCTCTTTCTACTGTCCTTCCCAACCATAGATCTTTTGTATCATCACTATTATTTTGCCTTTTGCAGAAGGTAGTATATTTTATAAAAAAATATTCACCTATGCTGAATTCAAAATTAAAAAACAAAAACACCAATCCTTCACCACAGATAATTTAAGGTGCCCTGATCTAAATAACCTGCCCAAAGACTCTGTGCTTCAACAGGAAGAGTGGAGACAGAAAGCCACATCTGTCAGTTCTCAGTCCTGGCCTGGTTTTCATGTTATGTCTTGCTTCTTTCCTCTCCTAGCCACCAGGAGATGCTTCAGGAATCAGACAAGATTATAGAGGGAAAGAAAAGTGGGCAAGCTATGGTTACAAACAAAGCCTTTACACAGACTCAGAAAGTTGAAGGAAGGAGAAAGAAAACAATGCATATGAGCGTGGACATTAAAGGCTTTCATGTTTCAGCGTGATTCTACCAGCCGAGACAGAAAGCCTCCCTTATGTCAGGCCCCTACCAGGTGTCTATGATACAGATACAAAGGGGAACTGTCCTTCAAGAAGCTCACAGATGTCAGACATGGTGGCACACACCAGTAGTCCCAACAGCTCAGGAGGCTAAGGCAGTAGGATCACAAGTTCAAAACCAGCCTCAGCAGCTTACCAAGGCCCTAAATTGCTTAGTTAGCAAGACCCTGTCTCAAAACAAAAAATAAAAAGGGCAGAGACTTAGCTCAGTGGTTAAATTCCCTTGAATTCAATTCTCAGTACAAAAAAAGAAGAAGAAGTAGAAGAAGAAGAAGCAGCTCACAGACTACACAGGTATTTATCAATATACTGCCTAATAAATTATAAAGAGAAACCACAAAATGATCCATTTTTTTTTAAATGACCAAAATGTAAGACTCAGAAGAGGAAATGACCAGTTGGTTTTTACCCACTCAACTGAAAAAGATGAAAGAATCATATGAAAAGATCAAATATTTGTACTTATTGGGCTTTCAAATATGTGGTAAGTGAGTAACTGAATTATTATGTAAACATTTTGCTTCATTTGTAAGAAAATTTTTTTTTTTTTTTTTTTTTTTTTTTGATGTGAGGGAAGGAACCTAGGACCTCACATATGCTAGGCAAGTGCTCTACTACTGAGCTACACCCCTGGCCCAAAAGGAAAGAATTCTAAATGTGAAAAGTAGAAAAGAAACAGACCAGCCCAGGGCTCAGTGGCGCATGCCTGTAATCCCAGCAAGTGGGGAGGTTGAAGCAGGAGGATCATGAGTTCAAAGCAAGCCTCAGCAACTTAATGAGGCCCTAAGCAACTTAGCAAGACCCTGTCTTAAAAAACAAAATGAGCTGGCGATGTGGCTCAGTGGGTTCAATCCCTGGTGCAAAAAAAAAAAAAAGAAAAAGAAAAACTCAGTCATAAGTATCAAAGACGTCAAAATAAAAACACTATTGGAAGATTTTCAAGTGGACTTTGGGTTTAATTTGGCCTCAGAAAAATTAACCATCAAGTAACTCAATCCAAGCATTGATGCTGGCAAGAGAGATTCTGGAATCTTATAGAATGCACCCTGAGGCCATGCCCTCTGACAAGTACATGTCCTTGTGGACGAGGTCTGTCTTGGTCACAACTGTATATACACTAAGCCTTCAGTCTTTGCTTCTCCTTTAACCCTTACACGAAAATATAAAGACCTGCATTGCAAAGAAGTCTAGTAATCTATACAAAGAGGTAACTTGAACTTTGTCTCCATGGGCATAAACCTAAAGACCAGCAGAGGCTAAAATTGAGCCAAAATAGAATGGGCCAGAAGGAGAGGAGCAGCTCGAGGCTGCAGTGGCATATCTGAGGTTCCACTTGTCAAGAACTCCATCTGATGCCTCATTCCTGTGTCAAAGGTCACAGACACCCTACCTGCTGGGCTAGTGTCTCTGGATGTCTCTCAGACCTTTCAAATTCACATCTCCCCAACAAAACTCATCATGGGGAGCTGGGGTTGTGGCTCAGTGATAGAGCGCTTTCCTGGCATATGTGAGGCACTGGGTTCAATTCTCAGCACCACATACAAATAAATGAACAAAATAAAGGCCCATCGGGGCTGGGGCTATGGCTCAGCGGTAGAATGCTAGTCTCACATGTGTGAGGCCCTGGGTTCGATCCTCAGCACCACATAAATAAAATAAAGGTATTGTGTAAACCTACAACTAAAAAAAAATTTTTAAAAAAGTTAAAAAATAAAAATAAAGGCCCATCAAAAAAATGAGAAAAAAAAAAGAAGAAGAAGAATCTCTTTAAAAAAAAAAAAAAAAAAACTCATCATGGTATCTCAAATCTGCTCTTTTTAAATTTTTTAATTTAATTTTGTATTGATATAAAATTCACCTAATATAAAATTCATAATTTTAGCCACCTAAAAGGTTTTCAACATATGCATAATATTGTACAACCGTCATCACTAACTCCAGAACATTTTATAAATCCCAAAACAATCCTGTACCAAGTTAGCAATTCCTCCCCATTCCTTTCTCCCATCCCCTGCCACCACTAATCCATGTTCTATCTCTATGGAAGGCCCTGTGCTGGACCAGTCAAATAAGTGAAACCATACAGTATCTGGTCTCTGTGTCCGATTTCTTTCCCTTAGCACATTTTCAAGGCTCGTCCAGTTGAAGCATGACACATTAGCATCACTAGTACTTCCTTCCTGTCTATGACTGAGGATTTCTTTTTTTTTTTTTTTAACATTTATTTATTTGCTTTTAGTTGTACACAATGCCTTTATTTTTACGTGGTTCTGGGGATCGAACCCGGGCTGCACACGTGCTAGGCAAGCGCTCTACGGCTGAGCCACAAACCCAGCCCCCTGAGGATTTCTTTATGTGGATGAAACACAATTTGTTTTTCCCAAACCTGTTCTTGCTTCTGTCTTCTGTATCTCCTGAGTATCTCCCTTTACCCAGTGTTCCAAACCAAAATTAGAATTCTTCCTTGATCTTTTTTCTTTTCTCAATCACCCTTAAAATCTGCTCAGATGATAGAGAAGTGCTGTCAACTCTATCCCCCTCTAAATCTCTCCTCTCTGTCCCTTCCTCTCTCCTACATCGTCATAGTCCTTACCCTAGCTCCAGACAAGGTCCTTTCCCACCTGAACGATCACCCAAACCCCCTGACCTGTCACTTTGCCCCTAGCCCTCTATCTACTCTCTAGTGGTGTGAGTGGTTTTCTTTATTTTCAAAATTGCTTGTGTCTCTATCCTGCTTAAAACTCTCAAATGGCTGCTCAAGGCCCTCAAGACACTGGTAATATCCAAATTTCTCATCAAGGGTTATAAATCCCTCCAGGACATGTGCTTTCTTAGCTCTTAGCTTCATCTTGCATCACAAGCTCCAGTAAACGGGCAGCTGGGCTCTGCTCCTCGATGAATATGAACTCATCAATCAAGAACCACTCAGAGCAGGGCCAGGGCGCGGTGGTGCACGCCTGTAATCCCAGCACTTTGGGAGGCTGAGGCAGGAGGATCGCAAGTTCAAAGCCAGCCTCTGCAATGGCGAGGCACTTAGCAACTCAATGAGACCCTGCCTCTAAATAAAATACAAAAAAGGGCTGGGGATGTGGCCCAGTGGTCAAGTGCCCCTGAGTTCAATCCCTAGTACCACAAAAAAAAAAAAAAAAGAACAACCTCAGGTTGGGCATGGTGGTGCCTACCTATAATCCCAGAAACTCAGGAGGCTGAAGAAAGAGGATTGTAAGCTTGAGGCCTGCCTTGGAAACTTAGTGCAACCCTGTCTCAAAATAAATTTTTTGGGGGTACCAGGGATTGAACTCAGGGGCACTCGACCACTGAGCCACATCCCCAGCCCTATTTTGTATTTTATTTAGAGGCAGGGTCTCACTGAGTTGCTTAGCACCTTGCTGTTGCTGAGGCTGGCTTTGAATTCACAATCCTCTTGTCTCAGCCTCCTGAGATGCTGGGATTACCAGCATGCGCCACCGTGCCTGGCTCAAAATAAAAATTTTAAAAAGGGCTTGGATGCAGGTCAGTACAGAGTACCTGCCTATCAGGTGAGAAGCCCTGGATTTGACCTCCAGTACCAAAGCAGCAGGGAGACTCACCTCAGGGGCTGCTTTCTCTCTCGAGCGCTTCCTGATCTCTTCCCCACCCTCCAAACTGGACTAAAGGCCACATTTGGTTGCATTTTCACATTCACCTCTCAGTGGGCTGTGGGACTGGCCCGTCCACCTTGTCCAAATCTCCACTTAGATAATGTTACCTCCTTAGAAAGGCGGTCCTTGAAAATGCCATGCTGCTGCCCACCGCAGTCACTACCTATTACATTTCATTCCTGGTATTTATAACTACCTGAAATTTTGTTGATTTGTTTGCTTGTTTATTATCCATTTCTCTGCACTAAAATATGAACCTCCTGAGAACAGGAACATCCGCCATTATATTTACCTCTGAGCCCCAACCCAAGAGAAGGACTTGGCACACAAAAGGGACTCTCACTATATGTGAAATGACCACGTGGTTAATATGGAAAGTTTACATGTATATAAATAGTATTATATAGAAAACATACAATATAAAGTTTTATATATATATATATATATATATATATATATATATATATATATACACACATGTGTGTGTGGTACTGGGGATTGAACCCAGGGGCACTTTACCACTGACCTTTCCCCCCAGACCTTTTTATTTTTTCATTTTGGGACAGGGTCTTGCTAAGTTGCTGAAGCTGATCTTGAACTGGAGATCCTCCTGCCTCAGTTTCCCAAGTAGCTGGGATTACAGGTGTGTGCCTCCCTCCCAGCCAGAAATAGTTTATATTTTTAAAAATCATAAAGCTTTTTTAGAAAAGCCATAAATCTAACTAAGGACCTTTTACAGAAGTCAGATGCCCCTGTCACTGGGACGCATGCCTGCGCTTGACTTCTTCCTCCTTAAGGAATGTTTTTTACCTTTGACCTTTGCTGCCCTGAGCCACCCTGGCTCCTCAGCCACTCTCTGGCTGGTCCTTTGTCTACTAATCTTCTGCTTCCTCACCTCTTCCTTCTCCTCCCAGCTGTAGACTTTCCTTAATATCTGGGTCTCTGTGCTCTCTTTCGGGACATACTCATCCCCTCGGGGGTATCTGAGTCATTCTAAGTGACCCTACACCCTCCCACCCCCACTGCCAGCAACCTGGAAGGTCCCACTTGGAATTCCCTTTGTGCCTTTAAACTCTGAGATGGGAGACTTAGCTCCTAGCACTAAATTCTTGGGGATTCTGTAATCACTGTAAAATCATTATGTCAAAACCTCATTACAGCAATTATGCAATTGTGTATCACATGGTCATTGAAAAGAATGAGACAGCTGCATATGTATTGATCTGGAACAATTTCTATAATATATTGCATGAAAAAAGCAAATGTGGGAATATGGGGATAGGAAGGACAGTAGAATGAATCAGACATTATGACCCTACACGCATATATGATTACATAACTAGTGTAATTCTACATCATGTACAATCAGAAGAATGAGAAGCTATACTGCATTTATGTATGATGTGTCAAAATGCATTCTACTGTCACATATAACTATTTAGAACAAATTTTTAAAAATACAAAAAGAAAGCAAATGTAGAATAGTATGCAGGGTAATGCTATTCAGCAGAAATAGAATGTATATCATTTAAAATGATATGCCACATTGGGGCTGGAGTTGTGGCTCAGCAGCAGAGTGCTCGCCTCGCACGTGCGCGGCCCGGGTTCGATCCTCAGCACCACGTAAACATAAATGTATTGCATTGTGTACAACTAAAGTAAACAAATAAATATTTTTTAAAAAATGATATGCCACATTAAATGTAAAAATCAATAGGTGAGATTAATTTTTTAAAAATATTTAACCCAATATATTTAAAATATTATCATTTCAACATATTAATATAAAAATTATGAATGAGATGATATTGTACATTTTTCTCATACTATGTCTTTGAAACCCAAGCGTATTTTATACTTACTATACCTCGCAGTCTGGTCTAGCCATATCTCAAGTGTCACCAGACACAGGTGGCTGCCTAGGGACCATGTAGGTGGGCCATTTTGACAGAGCAAACACACAGCAGGAAATGACCATATGACACAGCCGGGAGAAGCAGCCTCTGCATGCTCCGTCACCTTTCCCCCTTGGGTACTCTGTGGTAATGGCAACTAACCTGGGCACAGGATCAAGTGGAGCCTCTTTCTGGAAATACATACTTCAGATTCTTCTCTTGACCCCACTGTGACTTCTCAAAGTGTTGCCATTCTGGAGTACAAAAAGGTTCTGCTGCCAGGTGTGGTGACACATGCCGGTAATACCAGTGATTTAGGAGTCTGAGGCAGGAGGATCACAACGTTGAGGCCAGCCTCAGCAACTTAGTGAGACCCTGCCTCCAATTTAAAAAATAATAATAATTAATTGACTAACAGGGCTGGGGATGTAAAGCACCCCTTGGTTCAATCCCCAGTATTGGTGGGGGGAATAAAAAGCAGGAGGAAGCTCTGCTGCCTCTATCCAGAGGCTGTCTCTCCTAGGAAGCAAACCAGCTCCTCTATCATCCAAATCCCCTTTCCACCATCCTCTATGCCACTATTAGGTGAGTTTGTTCAAAATCATCCAGTCAATTGAAAATGTTCTTTGAGTGCTCACTAGGTGCCAGTTGCTTGCCAGGCCCTGGGTATATGAGATACACCCAGTTCCTGCCCTCATGGTGCTTCCAATCTAGTGGGAAACCTTTCCCCATCCTGCCCTCTGCCTGCCCCTCTTATTGCTCTTACCCATTCCTTCCTCTCCCTGAGACCTCACACCTCTCACCTGACACCCAGGGACACGGGGGAGCTCTTGCCCAACTTATCAACCACACCCCTTTGGGCTTAGTTTCCATTTCAGAGTTTGGCCGGGTCCCTGCTCTTGCTGCGGAGGTTTCTGTTCATGAGTCACCAGCTCAGGGAGCATGGGGTGGCAGAGATGATGGGGTCACCAGGAGGACAGCGCGGAAGTCTGGGCTGCAAAGACCCAGTGCAGGTCTTGCAGCCTGTGTGTTGACACTTAAGATATGGCTAGACCCAACTGCAAGGTACTGTGAGTATAAAATACACTCTGCTATGATCAAGACTGAGCCTCTCCTGAGGTGAAAGGAAGACACAGAGCAGCAACTGTCCTAGTTGAGGCTGGGACTGGGTACAGGTATAGGGTCCACTGATGGCCTTGGGTTATTGAGTGCTGCAGCTTTCCCTTCCTTCCGTTGATCACAAACCTACATGTAATAGGAGCTTGCTCCAAACAACCCATAAATCAGCCTGATATTGCAGGACCTCCAGAAACAGTGCACAAAAAGAGGCAGGAGGGAAGGAAGGCAGGCAGACACATTCCCTGATGCCCCTCCCATGGGGCAAGGGAGGGGGTCCTGTACGGACAGCTAAATACTCAATTGCTTTATAATGAAGGTTTCCTTCTGGAGCGTCTGTATCTTACACCCTAATGACAGGTCATAGAGGAACAGTTGAAGGTCAAGTGAGAACAGCCCCTGATGATTTGGGGATGAAACCAGGGTCTCGTGTTCTACCACTGAGCCGGAGCCCGGCTCTGGAATATTGAGCCCCCACCACATGCCAAGCACTTTACTTATCCATACCATAGTCTCGCAGTCAATGCTCTGGCTGTGTCTATGACACACATGGAAAACATGGAGGCCCAGAAAGCTTGAGAAACTTGATCACAATCGTACTTGGGTCTTCCGCTCCGGTCCTGGCCATGACACTGTGAGGTAGCCAGGAGGATGAATCTGGAATTACTACCAGTCCCCGTGGTAGTCCTTTAAAATCCATCACCACGTTTGTGCTGAGGCGAGGAGGTGCCTTCCTGGGGCAGCTCCCGGACAGTGACTGACAGGCAGGGACATGGGGCATGCCAAGCCCTCCTCAGACTCCTCAGACTGCGTGGCCGCCCTGGCACTCCTCTCCTCCTTCTTCCCTTCCTCCTTCTTCACTCAGGCTCAGACTTGCCGGGCAGTCTGATGCCTCTCCCAGCTTCTCAATTCCCTCCTTATTTTCTCTCAGTTACTTCTCCTACTGAAACCCTTGGGCCTTTAATCCTATCTTGGTATCTTGGTGACTTGGAGGATCTGGGCCAACACAATGAGGCTGCATTTCTTCTTGAGCAGGAATATACTCTGTGGGGCAGAAGCACACACAGTGTCCCTGCAGCCCTCCTGCTCAAGGCTCAGTCCGAGGGGACCTCACTCAGGGTGAATGTGCTCCCCAACCTCCCATCTCAGCCTCTACCTCCATGTCTTTGCCTCTTGCACTTACACGTGGCTTTCAAAGGGTCAAATAAGGCCAAGTGAATTCAAAATGAAACAGTGATTTTTAAAAATTTTTTTTATTTTTGGTACTGGGGATTGAACTCAGGGGCACTCAACCACTGAGCCACATCCCCAGCCCTTTTTTGTATTTTATTTAGAGACAGGGTCTCTCTGAGGTTTTTTGTTTTGTTTTGTTTTGTTTTGCACCTAGCTTTGTTTGTTTGTTTTTTCAGAATAATTATGCCAATTTATTTTCATACCAGGGAGGCATGAGTACCCACCCAGTTGAACAATTCCCTCCAACATTGAAGGTTTTCTCTGTTGTTTTTTTTTTTTTAATTTAAAAAAACTGACACATATATGTACATATTTATCAGGCACATTGGAATGTTTTGATTCATGTATACATTAGATAGTGAACAACTGGGAGTAATTAGCATATTCTGCACCTTAAATGTATCATTTTTTTATGATGAGAATGTTCAAATTTCTCTCTTCTAATTATTTTGAGATATATCATGCATTATTGTTAATTATATTTACCCTGCTTGTGCCATAGAACACTAGAACTTATCCATCCCCTCCATTGAATTGTCATTAGGTACTCAATCTCTGCCAGTCTGATACAAATATAAATTGAATAGACGCCCCATGCCAGAAAGACTTTTTTTTTTGCTTAGCAATGTTGACCACACCTCCAGTCATTCTTTTGGCCATTCTTATTTCTTTCCTGCTGTGTCCACTGCTGCTCAGTGTCCCTGACTGTTCTTTCCATTGGTGTACTTGCATATTTTCCTATTGATTTGGAACAGCTGAATATTATGCCTACACAAATGTGTTGTGATTTCCACTAGCTGATTATTTGACTTTTTGTCTTATTTATGCTGCTATTTGCTATATGGGTTAGCACCTAGCTTTTGCTGAGGCTGGCTTTGAACTCTTGATCCTCCTGCCTCAGCCTCCCGAGCTGCTGGGATTATAGGCCTGCGCCACTGCACCCGGCTGCATTCAGGATTTTAAAGGACATTTTGCAAATACCCTTCAGTCCAGAAAAGGATATGAGGCATGAATGTTCAGGGGAAGAGTAATGGATACCCTAAGGGTAATGGAGGGATTAAGAAAGATAATTTTCTGGCTGGGGGCACGACATCTGAGCTGGACACTGGGGTACTTCCAACCCCGGGGGCCCAGGTGCGATGGGTTAGAGGGTCCACACAGCCTCCCTCGTGGTCACCTCCTGATCTGGGCCTGTGTAGTGTGGTATAGACTTGGGGGATCACCTGAGGAAAGGGGCCCAGGGCTGTTGTTCCATCCGTCCACCCAGGATCTTAGAGCATGGGGGCAGTTAAGGAGGCCCAGGCACTCAGCCCCAAGTTCTTACAGCTATTGTGTATCCACGCAGGAGGGTGGGCCCTAAACACAGTTTATTCTTTCTGTTATAAACAAACCTGGTGCCGGGTATGCTTATAATCCCAGCAACTTGGGAGGCTGGGGCAGGAGGATTGCATGTTAGAGTCCAGCCTGCAATTTAGTGAGACCCTGTCCCAAAATAAAGAATACAAAGGTCTGGGGCTCGGTGGTGAAAGGACCCCTGGGTTCGATCCCCAGTACCAAACAAACGAAAACTTGGCCATGGTCTAGTGACTATGTAACTCTTGCAAACTACAAACACCTGCAAAGCAACCCACAGAGGGAAACATGGGTATCTGGCTTGCTTTCCTACTTACTAGCTGTGTGACCTTGGAGAAATTGCTTCGTTTCTCAGAACTTGCTTTTCTTCGTTAAAGGAAGAGACTATAACACTGACTTCTTAAGCTTTTTGAGAAGATTAGATAAATAAGATGTAAAGTTCTAAGCTTGGGGTTTTATCTGGGAGACCAATCTACCTAAATGAGGACAGCAGTGACTCCTAGGAGACAGTTTGGAAAGCCCGGGAGGCTGACTCAGCACCATGCCAGAGGCTACTGGTGTAAAGGGCCAGGTGCCCAAGGACCTCCTGCAATACACAGGGCAGTAATGCCCAAGGAGGAAATGTCCTGTATCCTACACAACAAAGTAACTTTTTGCACAATTTTAAGACAAACCAAATTTTCTAGGAACCTGACTATTGTGCAAATTGAGGGAGCTTCCTAATGTGTTTTGTTTGGCACTTCACTAAGAGTCATTCAACAATTTGGAAAATCTCACCTCTGATAGCATTGTCACTTGTGACAAATGCTCCACTTACTAGCAGTGACCATGTGACACCTGCATGTCAACCCACATATGTAACAGTAGTCACTTAGATGCACGCATCTGACCCTTGTAATAGCCCTTAGTGCCACATTTCTCAAAATTTTAATGTTCACAAGTGCCCTGGGGATGGTGCAGATCCCAATGTGGGGTCTGAGGTGGGACCTGAGAGTCTGCATTTCTCACAGGGCCCCAGAAGATGACAGTGCTGTGAGGTCCTCATGTGACAGGCCTGGGCACTGACATGTAGAAGCATGTTTATGATAAACAGTGTTTCTTCTTATTTCTCCTTTGTATAACAGGTACTAACTTAAGTGGCGCTCTCCCAGGAGGCTAATCAGAGCATCTCTCAGAAATGGCCCTTCTGGAAAAAATGCAGGACTGGGCAGAGAAAGAAGCTGAGCTGTGAGACAGCCACTGCAGGATCCTCAGGGAGCTCAGCCCTGCTTGGCCCTTTGGAGATGTCTGAAAGTGAAAGAGGAGGGGCAGGGCATCAACTGGCCACTGGAAGTAGATGCCCCCTCCCCTGGAGTCATCAATTCGGTTCTTTGGCATTAGCAGCCAACACTCCTGCCGCTGAAGAAAGGAGAATCCCAGTCCCGGATGAGGGGTCAGGTGGCACACCTGTCATCCACTACAGGCAGTGTACTGATTTTGGGGGGGTCGGGATTGGTACTGGGGATTGAACTCAGGGCCACTCAACCACTGAGACACATCCCCAGCCCTATTTTGTATTTTATTTAGAGACAGGGTCTCACTGAGTTGCTTAGTGCCTTGCTTTTGCTGAGGCTGGCTTTGAACTCTTGTTC
Organism: Tamias sibiricus; assembly: GCA_025594165.1. Taxonomy (NCBI): domain Eukaryota; kingdom Metazoa; phylum Chordata; class Mammalia; order Rodentia; family Sciuridae; genus Tamias; species Tamias sibiricus. The sequence goes on from CM046668.1 coordinate 72,006,358, forward strand.
CTCCTGCCTCAGCCTCCTGAGCCACTGGGATTACAGGCATGCGCCACCATGCCTGGCTCAAAGTACTGATTTTCAAAATACTGCATGGATACCATCTATGAAATTTCATTACAGTAAGGATGTTCCCAAATATTTGGTATCAGCCGGGCGCGGTGGCGCACACCTGTAATCCCAGCACTTTGGGAGGCTGAGTCAGGAGGATCGCGAGTTCAAAGCCAGCCTCAGCAATGACGAGGCACTCGGCAACTCAGTGAGACCCTGTCTCTAAATAAAATACAAAAAAGGGCTGGGGATGTGGCCCAGTGGTCGAGTGCCGCTGGGTTCAATCCCCAGTACCAAAAAAAAAAAAAAAAATTGGTATCAAAAGGGAACACTGGGTCTAATAGGTTTAAAACCTCTCTACAGAGAATGGTGGAGGTTTCTCTTAGCAGGAATAGTAGTTCACCAAACTCAACTAATGTTTATTGAGTGCCTACTATGTGCCAGGCACTGTTTCAGGCACTTGAAGATGCAACAAAGGTCCCTAGCCTTGTGGAGGTTATATTCTTTTTTTTTTTTTTAATTTATTTATTTGCTTTAGTTGTACATAATGGGTTTATTTGTACGTGGTGCTGAAGATCGAACCCAGGCCGCGCACGTGCTAGGCGAGCGCTCTACCGATGAGCCACATCCCCAGCCCGAGGTTATATTCTTGCCGGTGGCAGAGGATTCTGTCTGTGGTAAGTTTTCAGTTTCACCTGCCTTCTAAGCAACCCACAATGTATCAGACTATTGGCATCAGTCAGAGAATGTCCAGGCACAGTAAAGTCACCAAAATACCTGGACTGGAACCTAGGGCTCCCAAAGAGGGGACCCCACTTCTCTGGCCAGAGGGTCTCTGGTCCCTAAGTTATGGGGGAAATCCCCACTGGCTTTTTTTAAAAATTTCCTTTCACTTGGCCCCAGAGGCAGCTGCAGTCACAGGAAGTGTGTAATAGAGCAGGGAAACCAGAGCCAAAGCGTCTAAGAGATTGTGAAGAGGAGGTGGGTACTGGGGATTGAACTCAGGGCCACTCAACCACTGAGGCACATCCCCAGCCCTATTTTGTATTTTATTTAGAGACAGGGTCTCTCTGAGGATGGTTCAAGCGGTGGGTCCTAGAAAGTTGTATGTGAATGTGTGGGGTCATCCCTGTGCTGCAGAGGCAGGGATCAGACCCTCAACTGTGTACTGAAGGCTGTGAGAACTGAACTAGGCAGTCACTATCACTAAGGTCCCACATGGCCACTGGGTGGCGCACATGTGGGAGAGATCCAAAGAGCACCAGAGAGGCTTGAGAATGAACTGACATTGGAAACAGTTCATCGTGGAAGACCGAAACCTGCGGCCTGAACCTATATGTCAATTACCTGCAGAAACAACAAACAAAAACGTTCTCCAGAGACTTTATCAGAATGGGCCCAGATAGTCCTCATGACTCCACAGGTTTGAAAAACTAGCATGGGGAACACTAAGGCCAAAACCAAACCAAGTGATTTTGGTCCTGGAACACCTTGTGCTACTGCCACTGAGGCCCTCAGATGCCCAGTCCTGCCTCAGACAGCTGCACTAAAACATTGTGCTTGTCCTCCAGCCACTATGCAGTTCCCCAGAACCTCCGCTAGGGGGCATCCCCAGCCAGATGTAAACTTCCAGTGCCAGGGTCTGGTGGATTTTCTCTTTATTCTCTTCATAGTGCTCTGCATATAGCAATAAGTAGAAAAGGAGATCTGGTAAACTGAAGATTCACCTCTAGCTTGGGCTGTGGGGGAGCCAAAGTTAGAAGGTAATGCATTCTTAATTATAGCAAGTAGCTCTGCCACATAGACTCCCTGACAATTTCTCAACCTTCTTTAGGATAAAGAAACTGCTCCTAGGACATTTAAAGACCAGAATAAGGTTACATATGAGGAGCAGAGCTGGGAACCAAACCAGGTTTTCCGCCTTTATCTGAGAAAGATGAGAGACAAAGAGATATTAGCTCCCTCATCAGCCTTCTCTGTGGGGCACAGTATCAGTGCTGGCCAGGTTAGTCTGTGAAATTCAGGCCCAGGGAAGAACAGTATGTTAACTTTGTGTTACTATAACAAAATACCTGACACAGTGTACTTATGAAGTAAAGAGAGGTTTATTTTGGCTCATTTTGGTGGTTCCAGTCCAAGTGGCCCTGTTGCTTTGGGCCTCTGGCAAGAATGACACATCATGGCTGGGGAGCATAAGGAGCAAACCATTTAGTCATTAGGTAGGAAGCACAAAAAGAGGTAGGCAAGCCGGGCGCGGTGGCTCGCGCCTGTAATCCCAGCACTTTGGGAGGCTGAGGCAGGAGGATCGCGAGTTCAAAGCCAGCCTCAGCAATGGCGAGGCACTTAACAACTCAGTGAGACCCTGTCTCTAAATAAAATACAAAAAAGGGCTGGGGATGTGACCCAGTGGACAAGTGCCCCTGAGTTCAATCCCTGGTACCACAAAAAAAAAAAAAAAAAAAAAAAAGGTAGGCAGCCTGGCGTAGTGGTGCATGCCTATAAATCCCAGCAACTTGGAAGGCAAGTCGGATCATAAATTCAAGGCCAGCCTCAGCAACTTAGCAAAACCCAGTAACAAAATAAAAAGGGGGTGGGAATGTATCTCAGTAGTAAAGAGCCCCCTGGGTTCCATATTAGTCTGGGGGGAAGAGACTGGGGTCCCACAATCCCTTTCAATAGCATGCCCCCAGTGATTTAAGACTTCAGCCCCTCCTTTCAGAGATCCACAGCACCTCCTGATAACACCACCCAGGGATCATTCATTTCTTAGATTATGCTGTTAGGGGGCTCCTTGTCCCTGTCTGCCTAATCAGAGCTTTTTTTTTTTTTTTTTTTTTTTTTTTTTTGGTGCTGGGGATTGAACCCAGGGCTTTGTGCATGAGGCAAGCACTCTACCAACTGAGCTATATCCCCAGCCCCTAATCAGAGCTCTTGACTCAGCCTGATATAAGTATTTCTGTGTGTGGACATTTTCCACAACTTGCTGTGAGCCCTCAAAAGCCAAATAGCTGCTCCAGAGGGCAGGCTCACTAGTAGACAGGACCACGTGACATGAACCACAGGGTGTTGGCTCTGGGCATGTGGAAGAAGCCGCCTGGGCTGAGAGGCTAGAAAGGCTGTGGAGAATGGGGCATTTCCCAAGATTGGTGGCCATTAGTAGGATTCCAAGTCTTTTCCAGACAACTGGAGGCCAGGCATGATGGGGGAGGGTAAGAAGCACTTGTAAGTCACCACTCCTCCAGGAACATGTTAAGGATGCCCTGAGAAGGGGAAAAGCCAGGACAGAATGTGCTGGTTTGTGGAGGGAGAGCCTGTCTCATGCTAGAGACAGAAACCAGGATTCCTGGCCCATGAACCAGCTGGTGAAGGATGAGACTCCAGCTCAGAAGATCTAGAACAGCGGCAATTAGGACAATAAACAATCAAATTTTAAAATGGTCAAAGGACTTAAGCAGATGTTCTCGAAAGATATACAAATGATCAATAAGAACATGAAAACATGGTCAACATTACTAATCATTAGGAAATGCAAATCAAAGCCACACCATCAGAAAATAACAAGTGTTGGCATGGATGTAGAGAAATTGGAGGCCTTGTGCAGTTGGTGGGAATGTAAACTGCTACCGCTACTATGGAAAACAATACAGAGCTTCTCAAAAATTAAAAACGAAATATCATCTGATCCAGCAATCTCACTTCTGTGTATAAACCTAGAAGAATTGAAAGAAGTGACTTGATATTTCATAGCATGTTCACAGCAGCCAAAAGGTGGAGGCAATCCAAATGTCCAGAGATAAACAGATAAATACATGAGATACACATTCAGTGTGTCATTCAGGCTTCCAAGGAGGGAAACTCTGACAACTGCTACAACATGGATGAATCATGAAGACAAACTAAATGAAGGCCATCAGTCACAGAAGGACAAATACTGTACAAGCCCACCACATGAAGTACTTAGGGTAGTTATAAACCATAGGGACAAGGTAAAATGGTGATCACAAGAGGCTAGGGGGGACGAGGATTTGTTTAATGGGTACAGGGTTTCAGTTTTTTGTTTTGTAGATGGACACAATATCTTTATCTTACTTATGTGGTGCTGAGGATTGAACCCAGTGCCCCATGAGTACAAAGCAAGCGTTCTACCACTGAACCACAAACCCAGCCCCCACAATTTCAGTTTATAAGATGAAAAAGTTCTGGAGACAGATGGTGAAGATGGTTGCACAACAATGTAAATATACTTAACACTACTTACCTGTACACTTAAAAATGGTTGGAATGACGAATTTTGTTGTATATTTTACCTGAATGTAAAACAAACTGTTAAAAATGTATTGCTTATTCAGGGGCTGTTGTTGTAGCTCAGTGGTAGAGCACTTGCCTAGCATGTGTGAGACACTGGGTTCAATTCTCAGCACCACATTAAAAATAAATAGACAAAATAAAATAAAGGTATTGTGTCCATCTACAACTAAAAATAATTTTTTTTTAATGTGCTTATTCCATGTGGGTAGGTAGGATGGGTAAGCAGCCATCTGCAAGGGGTGGCAGGGAGCACAGATCCTCCTGTTAGAGGACCAGAAGCCAGGCAGGGCCACCCAAGACCTGCCACTTCTTTGGGATTAGACTGGAGCTGCCTGAGTTCAATGCTGTTCATACTTCATAGTGTCTGGGAAGCCCTGACAATCTCAGTAAAATGCAGATTCCAGTCCAGCAGCAGGTCCAGGGCCCAGATTTGCATTTCCAACAGACTCCCAGGTGCTGCTGACGCCACTGGGCCCTTTCCGTGCCAGGCCTTTGGAGAAGGGGAGAACAAGCAAAAGGACTGGGGGCTGGGTCTCGTGACAAGGCTGGTGAGGAAAGCACTGGAGGGGTTTCCACGTTCCCCTCAGAATTTGGTGCAGTCTACCTCACAAAGTCCAGCAAGAGGAGGAGATTCTGTATACCTGTGCCAAGGGCTTCCAGGGGGAAGCCATGTGTCCCTGGACAGTGCATGTTTTAACTTTGTATTGTGGAAAGGTCTGTACATGCACATGAGCGGAGGAGCACCAGCCCCACAGCCCACCACCAGCTCCAACGATCCTCAGCTCGTGACTAAAGGAGACGCTATTTGACCATCTGGCTATTCCCTCTATGGATCACTTCATACATATTTTTAAATATATCTCTAGAATACAAGTCCTCTCTTTAGAAACATATGTTTTACTTTAATAAAAGATACAAATCTCTTGGCAAGCCTTTTAGCAATGTTTGTTAAAATAATGTTACAAAATAAAAATGTTAACAAAATAATGTGTTAAACAAGAATTTATCCATAGAATGAAAACTATGCAGTGTTTAAATATCCTTTGAGAATATGACTTCAAAGATATGGAAGCTGGTAGATTATATTTGTGATATAACATGAAATTTTTAAAAATAGGTTACAGATAATACATGCCAGAGGACTTTGTTTTATTGTTTTTGATTTTGGTACCTTGAATTGAACCCAGGGGTACTTAACCATGGAGCCACATCACCAACCCTTTCTTATTTTTTATTTTGAGACAGGGTCTCTCTAATTCACTTAGGGCCTCACTAAGTTGCTAAGGCTGGCCTTGGAATTTGTGATCCTCCTGCCTCAGTGTTCCAAGCTGCTAGGATTACAGGTGTGTGCCACCGCACCTAGCCAAAGGACCTCATTTTTATAAAACCATAATACACACAACATGTATGTGCATGCACACACACACACACACACACACACACACACACACACACAAAAAAAAAAACTGTAAGAAAATACATAGAAATTTCAAGTGGCTGTGGTAATTTTTTTCATTGAGTTTTTCTGAATGTTCCAGTTCGACAATAAGCATCATAACAATCGTAGAAACATTAAAAAAATATTTAGTTGGAAGCCAAGTTACCCCAAATGGAGCTGTGTCAGGCCAGGACTTCCCTAGAGAGTGATTGCATGCTCTCCCTTAACCTTCAGCATCCTACCACATAGCCCTGTGGCCACTGGCTTCTTTCCCCAGGTTTAAGTGTGGCTTCCTTCAGAGTACCCCCATCCAGTCCCTTTTCCTGGTATTAGATCCTAGCTGGTCCCTGGTTTGGCTCCATGTCAGGCAAACCTGTCCCTGGGCTGCATCCATCCCACTTTTTTTTTTTTTTTTTTTTGTACTGGAGATTGAACCCAAAGGTGCTTTTACAACTGAGCTACATTCTAAACCTTTTTATTTTTTATTTTAAGAAAAGCTTACCAAGTTGCTGAGGCTAGCCTCAAATGTGATCCTCTGCGAGTTGCTGAGATTATAGGCGTGCGCCACCACACATGAGCTGCATCCTTTTAAGCACTCATGGCCCTGGGCAGGCAGCACTTGAACTTAATTGATTTACTGGGCAATGATTTTGCATGATCTTATCCTTCCTTCCACGCTGTTATTTAGACTGAGAATTGCAATGTCAGGTTTTGCCAATAGGTGACACTGCCTGACATAAAAGTGCTCTTGCCCTGGGCTTCTCAAGATTGATTTCAGGGTTCATTGAGTAATACTAACTGCTGGAGGAGACTGCTGACACCACGTCACTGCATAAGAGCATGGAGGACAAAGTTACCATCAAATATTATTACTACGTCACCACATAAGAATAGCCATTTTAATAAAAATAGCCAAAAAACAAAAATGAAGGAAGACAAAAAAAATCTCAATAAAGATGGTCGTTAAAATGAAATACACTTAGTTTAAATAAAAGCTCAGTAGCAGGGCTGTTACTCTTAACATTTCACCTCAGACTAATGAAAACTTGACCATAGACCAGCAGTGGCCCTGGACTGACCTTAAAGAGCTGCTGCTCTAAGGATTCCAGGACTTGAAGGCCTCTCCATTCTCCAACTTCAGAGTTGTATAAAAATTAACTTGCTTGAAACTAACACCTTTTTGTTCCCAGGGTATAGTGAGACATGTGCTATATATTTCCCACTCACAGCTGGAGCAGTGAGCCACTTATAAGTAGATCCATCTTGCTTAAAGACACAGATGTGACCACATCTCCCTCTGCTCATTCTCCTCTGCTGTCTCCCTTCATCTAAAAAGTCAAAAGAAGCTGGGCGTGGTGGTGTACATCTGTAATCCCAGCAGCTCGGGAGGCTGAGGCAGGAGGATCAGAGTTCAAAGACAGCCTCATCAATGGCGAGGCACTAAGCAACTCAGTGAGACCCTGTCTCTAAATAAAATACAAAATAGGACTGGGGATATGGCTCAGTGGTTGAGTGCCCCTGAGTTCAATCTCCAGTGCCAAAAAAAAAAAAAAAAAAAAAGTCAAAAGAACTCAGCACGCGGGAAAACCAGATATCCATATGTAGAATGAAACTAGATCCCTCTCTCTCACCCTGCATAAAAGTCAACTCAAAATGGATCAAAGACCCAGAAATTCAACCAGAAACTTTGAAACTGCTAGAAGAAAACAGGGCCAACACTCTAACCTATAAACACAGGCAACAACTTCCTCAATAGGACTTCTCAAGTTCAGGAAATAATATCAAGAATAAGTGGGATGCACAGCAAGGAAAACAATATAGAATATGAAGAGAGAACCTGCAGAACCTGCAGAATGGGAGAAAATCTTTGCTAGCTAGCTTTCTGACGGCAGAAGGCCACACCTTTCCAGAAGATTAATACCTAGAATATATAAAGAACTCAAAAAACAAATAGCCCAGTCAATAAATGGGCAAGTAAACTAAACAGATACTTCTCAAGAGAAGAAATACAAATGGCCAGCAATATATGAAAAAATGTTCTACATCTGAGATTTTACTTCACTCATTATATGACAGCCATTAAGAATACAAAAACAGGGGCTGGGGTTGTGGCTCAGCAGTAGAGAGCTCGCCTAGCACGTGCGCGGCCCGGGTTAGATCCTCAGCACTACGTAAACATAAATGCATTGTATTGTGTACAACTAAAGCAAATAAATAAATACTTAAATTAAAAAAAAAAAAGAATACAAAAACAATAAACGCTGGAGACAGGAGAAAAAGGAACACTTTTGCATTGCTGGTGGGAATGTAAATTAGTACAACCACTACGGAATCAGCATGGAGGTTCCTCAAAAGACTAGGCATGGAACCACCATGTGATTCCATGGAACCACCCAGCTATACCTATACCAATCTTCGCTATTTATCCTAAAGAAGTCAGCATACACACGTTTACAGCAGCACAGCTTACAATAGCAAATTATGGAACCAGCCTAGGTGTCCATGAATGAATGAACGGGCAAAGAAAATGTGGTACATATAAGCAATGGAATTCTACTCAGCCATAAAGAATGAAATTTTGTCATTTTCTGGTAAATGCATGGAACTAGAGAACATCATGCTAAGTGAAATAAGCCAAACTCAGAAAATCAAGGGATGTGTTTTCTCTCATATGTGGAAGCTATAGAGAAAAAAAGAGGGGGAGATCTCATAAAAACAGAAAACCAGTAGAATAGAGGAAAGGGACTAGGGAAGGAGGAAAGAAAGCTGAGGTACTGGGAAATGATACTGACCAACTTATACTGTTACATTGTGTGCATGTACAGATATGTAACAATTCCCACTATTATGTATAATTATAATGCACAAATTAAAAAAAAAAAAAAAACAACAACCAACCAACCAAACAAACAAACAAAAAACCCTCAGCCATTTCACACCAGCACCTTCATGATTCAGGCCTGCCTCACTCACCAGGATCTCAAGAGCTGCCTCCAACCCACTCCAGAACAAGAAAACAATAGGCTCTGGGACAAGCCAGTTCATGACTCTATAACCTTTACAGCAGACCACTACAATGCTGTCAGCCCCTCACCTTCCTAGCATCTGCTTTTTCTTACCCATCAAGTTAGCACAAGGTTACCTTCTGGGGAGTAATCTCCTCAGGAACAGAATGATTGTACAGTACTCATCATCTTGCTGTAATGACATCCCAATTCCCAAGACTGTCAACTCTTCCCCAAGGCACAGACTGTCTGTTTGGCTTGTGCTCCATCATCAGGGCTCGATACAAAGTGCCCAATAAATCCTGAGATGATTCCCTATGTTGGCACAGCAGAATCAGTTTTTTCAACATGCTCCCTTAAGATCACAGTAAATCCAGGAGATGCTTGCAAGAGCTGACAGGCTGATTATAAGACAACCAGCAGGAAACCCTAGTGTTTAGGAAACTGTGTATGACATAATCTCCTGATCCCGAAAAACCTCCATGCTGTAGAATCCCTACCCTTGCAAAGCTCTTCTGAATGTTGTGTGTGTGTGTGTGTGTGTGTGTTTTGTAGTACTAGGATCAAACCCAAGACCTCATACATTCCAGGCAAGAGCTCTGCCCCTGAGTGAGATACAGCCCCAGCTCCTTTATTTTGAGACAGTTTTGCTAAGGTGCTGGGCTGGCCTCAAACTTGTGATCTTCCTGCCTCAGTCTCTAACAGATTCTTAAACCCTCCTACAGCATACAAAGGCTGCTAGCATTTACAAAAATTTAAAGTTTTAAGTGGAATTAACAATGTCCCTAAGATAACTGTGTAGCAAAAGAATAAACCATTTAAAAAAATTTTTTTAATATTTATTTATTTACTTTAGTTGTACACAATGCAATGCATTTATGTTTACGTGGTACTGAGGATCGAACCTGGGCTGTGCACGTGCGAGGCAAGCGTTCTGCCGCTGAGCCACAACCCCCGCCCTTAAAAAATTTTTAAGGGAAAATGGGAAAAGTAGAACACAATTCTATGCTCATGTGGTAGGTGTATAATACAAATAAGTTACTAATTGGTAGAAACAGGAACATGAAAAAATAGAAATTTATAATGGTTACAGTTTAGTAGGTACATTATTATGGTCCACACACTGGGCAAAATGTCGACCTTTGTTATCTCCTTTAGTCCTCACAACCATCCTTTGAAGCAGGAATTGCTTTCCCTTGGTTTACAGGCCCAGAAAGGGTATTGTTTTGTTTTTGTCTTTGTTTTTTGAGACAGGCTCTTGCAAAGTTGTCCAGGCTAGCCTTAAATTTCCAATCCTGCTTCAGTCTCCCAAATGGCTGGGATTATAGGTGTGTAGCCCACCACTGTGTCTGGCTGGTTAAATAACTTTTATGAGATGAGACACAGCTAAAAACAGATGCAAGGTCTAATGGTAATACTCAAAGCTTACTGGCCACAACCCATCCCGAATGGCTTCCGCTTTGTTTTTAATAAACTGAAGCACCGGGCGCGGTAGCACACGCCTGTAATCCCAGCACTTGAGAGGCTGAGGCAGGAGGATCGTGAGTTCAAAGCCAGCCTCAGCAATGGCGAGGTACTTAGCAACTCAGTGAGACCCTGCCTCTAATAAAAATACAAAAAAAGGCCCGGGGATGTGGCCCAGTGGTCGAGTGCCCCTGAGTTCAATCCCCGGTACCAAAAAAAAAAAACAAAACAAAACAAAAAAAAAAAACTGAAGCTACCAGCTTATTTTCTGATTACCTTTTCTTCTTCTTCTTCTTCTTTTTTAATATTTATTTATTTGCTTTAGTTGTACACAATCCGTTTTATGTGGTGCTGAGGATTGAACCCAGGCCGCGCACGTGCTAGGCGAGCGCTCTACCGCTGAGCTACAACCCCAGCCCAGATTACCTTTTCTTAAAGTCTACATAATACATGAAGCTCGAAAAACTAATGTTCTCAATCTAACAATTCCCCCAAACGCAAGAACTGATAAATAATCTCATTTTCTAAAAATGGGTTGTGGAGGGTATATGGGGGAGAGGAAAAAAATGGGTCATGGATATTAACAGACAACTCACAAGAGAGGAAATACAAATGGCTCAACTTTTTAAAAGTGTATTCACTCATAAAAGAAATGCAAATCAAAACTCTAAACACACCATTTTCTGCCAGTCAAACTGACAAAGATCAGAAAGTTCCGTAACACGAGGACAGCTCTCACACACTGCTGGTATGGCAACTGGCACTGCATCCTCTACTGAGGAGAATTCAGCAACATCCATCATCACTGCACCTGCTCTTTGACCCAGGAATTTCACCACCGATAGCTCCTCTTTCAGATTGACTTGCCAGTGAAAAACAGCCACATAGCGACTTATTGCAGCAATGGCTGTAACTACAAAGAAATACAAACAACCAAAATATCTCTTCATTAAGAAGAGCATGATTATGGAACATTGAAGAAGACACAGGAAGTTGGAAAGACCTCCCATGTTCATGAAGAGGCAGAAATAATATTGTTAAAACGGCCACCATGCTACCAAAAGTAATATACAGATTCAATGCAATCCCAATCAAAATACCAATGACATTCTTCACAAAACTAGAAAAACACAGGTCTAAAATTCATTTGGAAGAATAAAAAACCCAGAATAGCCAAAGCAATTCTAAGTCAAAAAAGCAATGCTGGAGGCATCACAATACCTGACTTCAAATTATACCACAGAGCTATAGTAATTAAAACTGCATGATACTGGCATAAAAACAGATATACCAAATAGAAATCACAGAGACAAACCCACATAGTCAAACCCACATCGTTTCTGCCGATCAGTAACTTATTTATGTTATATAAATCTACAGTCATCTGATCCTTGACAAAGGTGCCAAAAAAATACATTGGAGAAAAGATGGCCTTTTTAACAAATAGTGCTGGGAAAACTGATTATCCAAAGAATGAGGCTAGACCCTTATCTCTCGCCCTGTGCAAAAATTAATTCAAAATGGATTAACAATCTAGGAATTAGACCAGAAACTATGCAACTCCTAGAAGAAAACACAGGGTAAACACTCCAGCATACAGGTACAGGCAATAACTTTCTGAATAGGACCCCTAAAGCTTAGGAAATAATGCCAGGAGTTAATAAATAAGATGAAATCAAAATTAAAAAGCTTTTGTGCATCAAAGGAAACAATTAGGAATGTGAAGAGAGAACCTACAGAAGGAAGAAAATCTTCATTAGCTACTCTTCTGACAGAGAATATAAAGAACTCAATAAACTTAACACTAGTCGGGCGCGGTGGCACACACCTGTAATCCCAGCACTTGGGAGGCTGAGGCAGGATGATCACGAGTACAAAGCCAGCCTCAGCAATGGTGAGGCACTTAGCAACTCAGTGAGACCCTGTCTCTAAATAAAATACAAAAAAGGGCTGGGGATGTGGCCCAGTGGTCGAGTGCCCCTGAGTTCAATCTCTGGTACCAAAAAAAAAAAAAAAAAAAAAACAATTAGTAAATGCAAATCAAAACTATCCTGAGATCTCATTACTTCAGAAAAAGGCATTGTGTTCATCTACAACTAAAAAAAATAAAAAAAAATTTTAAAAATTAAAAAAAAAAAAATATATATATATATATATATATCAGCCAGCACAGTGGTGCATGCCTATAATCCCAGCAGCTTGGGAGGCTGAGGCAGGAGGACTGCAAGTTCAAAGCCAGCCTCAGCAACTTAGAAAGGCCCTAAGCAACTCCACGACACCCTGTCTCTAAAATAAAATGTAAAAAAACGGCTGGAGATATGGCTTGGTAGTCAAGCATCCCTGGGTTCAATCCCTGATGACAAAAAAAAAAAAAAAAAAAAAAGAATACAAACAATAGTAAATGCTGGAGAGGATGTGAAGAAAAGGAATATTTTTGACACTACTGGTGAGACCTTAGAGTAGTACTACCACTATGGAATCAGCATGGAGGTTCCTCAAAGACTGGGCATGGAACCACCATATTACCCAGCCAAACCTCTTCTCAGTATTATCCTGAAAAATTGAAGTCTTCATACTATAGTGATATATGCAGAGCTATGTTTGTAACAGCATAATTCACAATAGCCAAATTATGGAACCAGACTAGGTGTCCATCAACACATGAATGGATAATGAAAATACAGTATATATACAAAATGGAGTTTTATTCAGCCATAAAGAAATATGAAATTATGTCATTTGCTGGAAATGGATGGAACTTGAGAATATTAAATAAGTCAAACTTGGAAGGTCAAGGACAGTATGTTATCTCTCATGTAGAAGCTGGAGAGGAAAAAGAAAAAAAGGTGATGGGGATCTCATGAAAATCAAAGGGAGATCAGCAGATAAAATGGATGGTGGGGGGAGGTCAAGGGGAAATAACTGGGGAATGATATTGGCCAACTGTATGAATATATAACAATAAATCTCACCACCATTATGTACAACTATAATGCAACAATTTTTTTTTTTTTTTTTTTTTTTTTTTTTTGGTACCAGGGATTGAACTCAGGGGCACTTGACCACTGGGCCACATCCCCAGCCCTTTTTTGTATTTTATTAGAGACAGGGTCTCACTGAGTTGCTAAGTGCCTCGCCATTGCTGAGGCTGGCTTTGAACTCGAGATCCTCCTGCCTCAGCCTCCCAAGTGCTGGGATTACAGGTGTGCGCCACCACACCCGGCTAGCAACAATTTTTTAAAATTTGGAAATAAAAATAAAAGAAGAGCATGGTTAAAAATATATGGTAACCCAGACATCCATATGGGAAGCTCTCTGAATATTGCTGTGAAGCTCTTCAAACTCTTAAAAGAAACAAAGAATACACAGGAAATAGATGATAAAGGCAGACTCTGGGGAGGGAAGTAGGCATCTGGAGTGGGATGTTTCACTGTACATTCTTTAATACCATCTGAATTTTGAACCATGTGAATATTTTATTCAGAAAAACAAAATACTTCTACATATTGAAGTCTTCCTTTTACTAAGCCTCCTGGCTTAGCTCCACTTAACTGAGTGGCTGTCCCCTCTCCTGCAGCATATCCTGCATTAAAGAAATCCAAGGAGTATAAACATGGGCTGGGGCTGGGGATATAGCTCAGTGGCAGAGCACTTGCCTAGTATGTGTGAGGCATATGAGGACCGCATGAAAAAAGAAATAAATAAAGTCATGTTGTTTATCTACAACTACTAAATAAATAAATAAATAAATAAATCACAAAAGAAACCAAAAAAAGCACAGGTGTGGTCTTCTGGGACAGCTCTGCTAAGGGTTAGGCTTGGGGTTTCCCTGGCCTGCACTTCCTCCCTCTGCCTACAGGTGGTGCTACAAGGCCTGAGCCCTGAACAGATGATAGTGACTTGGGGAGCCTTGGGGTTCAGCAGCTGACCAACAAGCATAAAAACAGGCAGGCACAAGTAAATAACATAAAATAGAAACTAACTTTATTTCTCTGGAAGAAGCAGTATCAATAGCTGGAGCAGCAACTTTGGCCACAGAGGCTGGTGGGAAAATATGGATGGCACGGTGTGGGGGGTGGGAGGGTGGAATAGGATCAAATAGGAAGCACTGGTATTCCCCCAGGGCAGATGCCCCCTTGGTCTCCTTCCAACCCTGGGGCCTTTGGCCCTGGTCCCTGCCAGAAGACGGTCTGGCACCCCTTCTCGGCTTCCTAAACGACCTTCAGCTATATCCAGGCACAAGATTCTAAGACAAAACAAGCCTCATTACATGTCCACTGTGAGGCCACAAGTCACATTCTGTCTGGCACCCCCAACTGCCTGCCAGGGGCTCTCTGGAAAAGGGCCCAGCCCTTAGGGTTTTCCAGGTGCTGACCCACCTTTCTGTGGGGCCAACACATCCTCCCTGCCCAGGACATGCCTGGTTTCCTCTCAGTCTTGTTCCCCTAGGCAGGGCCTGAGGACACACCCCAGTCATAGGCCCTGTCAAAGACCAGAGCCAGAGGCAAGTCACACATAAGGCTTGCTGAGGCAGCCCCCAGCCTGTAACAGGGCTCCTTCCCACCTCTTAGCTGGGGCACGGAGGTCTGAACCAAAGTGTGCAAGGGGCAGCGCTTGGTGAGGGACAGATGGGCAAGGCAGGATTCCCAGCCTCCTGCTGCCTTGGCTTTACTCTGTCCACTGAGAGCAGCAGATAGCAGCAGTTCCTCCAGGCCTGGGTGGGAGTATCTCCCTACCCTTGTCACATGGATAGGCTCACATGATTCCTTCAGAGCAGAACCTCGATCTCCAGACACCTCTCAGCGCCTAAAGAATAGGAAAGAATCAAAAAGTCCCTCCATCAACATGGGTTAGTTATGGAAACTCCAGTGTGGTTGAACACTCGAGAGCCACAGGAAGAAACTGCCTCTAGGCACTAGGCAAATGAGTTGAAAACCGAATGTTCTTGGCAATAATTTTGGGACTTATAATTCTGGAATGTTTTTTCTTTAATAAACTATGAATAAATTAAGAGAACAGCATTATTGTGTATTGGCATATCCAAGGACAACAGAGACAATAAATCCCAAATTTATCTGAATGCAGATAAGGAAAAATAATCCCAAGACAATATCTAACACTTAGAGACTCTCCTTCATATGCAGTATGACAGATCTACCTCTCATATCTTTCTAATTGCTTCTGATTTAAAACTACAGATGAGGAAGTCAAGGACTCAGAAATGTGCACAAGCTCACACCATCAGTGAGCAGCAAAGCCTGCTTCACCTGGGCTGTCCACCTCCCAAACCCAGTAAGTTGAGCCCCATATCCCATCTATGCTTGTTTCCTGAAATGATGCCTATGTTTCATTCATTTGCCTGTTTCACTATTTTGGACTTAAGTTTCATATACACATTTATATAACTATATATTTTGCTATATACAAACATAAGTTTTTTAATAGGAAAGAAGGGGACTTTTTTTGGTTGGATACTCCTTTAAAAAGGCATTAGTGGGCTGGCATTGTGGCTCAGTGGTAGAGTGCTTGCCGGGCACATGTGAGGCACTAGGTTCAATCCTCAGCACCACATACAAATAAATAAATAAAGGTATTATGTCCATCTACAACTAAAAAATTTTTTAAAAAGGCATTAGCATTTGACTGAAATTCAGCAAGGTATGATGGCCTACACCTATAATCCCAGCAACTGTCTGGGGAAGCAGGAGGATCACAAGTTCAAAGCCAGCCACAGCAACTTAGCAAGGGGTTAAGCAACGTGGTGAGACCCTGTCTCAAAATTAAAAAAAAAGGAACTAGGGATGTAGCTTAGTGGTAAAAGTGCCCCTGCTTTCAATCCCCAATACCCACCCCCTCCAAAAAAGGCATTAACATTTGAAATGTTAAAACACAAACATGAAAAAAGAGGAGAGAAACATTTGTTCAAATCATTGGGCCTAAGTCCTACTCCCTGAAGCACACAGCTCCCTGAGGAGCCAGGGAAACTAGTCCTCTTCATCCAGAGGCTACAAGTTCCTCTTTTACTCATCATCTCCAGTGAAAACCAAGTGGCTGAATGTCCAAATAAATTCATTTAGAAGGAATCACTTTCAATCCAAACTGCCTGTTTCCTGGGCCCTATGCCTACCTGGCCATGCATGGCCTTTCAGGTGTTGCATTTTTTCTTCCTGTGGCATGTTCCAGGGACCCCTTCTGGGACAAGGAGGTAGAGCAGAGTGTGGGGCTCACTCACTTGTGGTGGGCAGGGCCACAGGAGCCCAGAAGGTGACAGCCAGCTTGCTCTAGGTTCCAGTCGAACATCTCTAACACTTTGTGGCACTCCACCCGTGGCCGCAGACCCAGCCCAAAGAGCTGCTCCACCTGAGGGGCAGAGGGTGATATCATGAGATTTGCTGGGGCATGAGTCAGAGCCAGGAGGTAGGGGCTAGGAGCAGCAGAACCACTCTTCAGGGTCCCTGCATGCCAGAGAGCAGGCAGGAGGTGGTAGTACCTTCAGATACTGGGCAGCCCTCTGCACGCTCCAGCTGTGGCTCTGCAGGGCCGCCTGGCACTCCTCTGTGGTCACCCCATGCACCATGGCCTGCAGCTGGGCACACCCACCCATCAGCACCACTCAGGCCCTGCTTTCAATCCCCAATACCCACCCCCCTCCAAAAAAGGCATTAACATTTGAAATGTTAAAACACAAACATGACAAAAGAAGAGAGAAACATTTGTTCAAATCATTGGGCCTAAGTCCTACTCCCTTGGGCCCCTACCCCCTCACCTCAAAGCCAGCCTGGCACTTACCATCTGGATCTTGTCTGCTGGCCGGCCAGCCTCTGGCCCATCCCCAGGGCAGCCCCTCTGTGGTAGCCGAGCAGTGGCCCTCAGGGCTGGTGGCCGGGTACCTAGGTTGCTGTTGTTGGTGGAGAAGTTGGCCTTGGGGTCTGGGGCAGCCTGGGGCATTGGTCGAACAGTGGCAGTGGGGGCAGCAGGGGCTGGGGTGCTGGGTGGGGGCAGCAGCAGGGGTACAGGCAGAGGGGCCGGATCTTCAGGGCTCTGGGCCTCACGCAGGTAACGCTGGTAGCGCTCCAAGTAGGGCGGGCGCTCAGGCAACAGGTAATAATGGGTGTTGCTGACCTTCTTGCCATCCCGGACAATGGGCAAGATGCAGGGACCTGCGCGTGGGCCAGGAGCCTGGATCACCTGAGGTGTAGCATACTTGGGGTCTGAAGCGAAGCTCTGGGTAGTGGGCATGGTCTTCCCAGGTGAGCTTGAGAGCCGGGGCGGCAGGGGGGAACTGCCAGGTGGTACCAGGGGGCTGGGGGTCCTCGAGCTTTGAGGGGACAGAGGTTCCCGGGGAGGTACACGGGGAGGAGAGGCAGGTCCAGGCCACCGACCTAGCTCCTCCTCACCTGAGGGGGCTGGAGATAGCTCAACACGTGGGCGTGTGGGCCGAGGGGGGATGGGTACCCGGGGAGGAACCTGGGGCTTATCATCAGCCCCTGGGCTGGGTGAGGGGGCCAGTGAGCCAGTTGGGACCTGCAGCTGCCGCATACACTCCTGCTGCAGTGCCTGGAAGATCTCCGAGGTCTGGGCCAAGCTGGGAGGCTTGCCCCCACCCTGGGGTGGGAGGAACAGGTTGTCCTCCAGGGCAGCGGGGAATCGTGCCTGCTCTGGCACAAAGGCGTAATTGGTCTCTCCCTGCCTGGGCCCAGTAGAAAGCCCTGCACCCACCAGGGTGCTGTTGATGGAGCAGACCTCAAAGTCATCTTCGTCTTGGGCCACATCATCGTAGGTAGGGGGAGGAGGAAGTGGGCGTGCATCCCAGTCCACCACAGGCGTGGGATGCAGGGGTCGTGGCAGTGCCCGTGTAGGGCTCTGTGGAGGAGTCTTGTCCAGCAAGGAGCAGGCATCCATGGCCAGCTGTGCCAGAGAGGGTGCACAGGGCCGAGAGGCTGGAATCACAGGTTCCTCACCAAAGTCAATGAGCGTGACCTCGCCCCCACTGCTACGGCCTGCCTTGGTGCCTGGCACCCGGGCTGAGGGCTTTGACAGCCACAGCCCTCGGTGTAGACCTGGCTTCCGCAGGCCTAGCCTCTTGAAGTCACCAGACAGCAGGTCTTGGTCTTCACTCACAGGGTCATAGGTTGGTTCTGTGATGGAAAGGGAGACCCCAACAGGGAGGCAGTGTTAGACAGGGACAGGAGACAAGGGAAGGCAGGATGTGAGAAAGAAAGCCAAGTATCCCCCACCAACCTTCCACCACCAATTCCCAAAGAGGATGACTCTCAGATGCAGAAATTCTCAGTGCACACCTGACCCCACTCAACAGGAGGCTGAAGCTTGCTATCTGTCAGCCCTCTACAGGGGCTGGTGAGCCTCCTGCCTCCACCTAAATTAGAGCAAGCCACATCCCATTTGTGTCTGTCTCTGATGTTCCCCCATCAACACAAGGACCCCAATACCCTTGCTTCCAGGCCCTGTTAGTAATCCATATCCCCATCTCCATTACAGCACACCATTAGTGCAGGCTTAGGCAACAGGAGCTATCCTTTGGGAGGACAGAGCTCCTAAACCACCACCACAAAAGCCCAGACACAGCCTCTACAGGTCTGAAAGGAAGTGAGACAGGGCTAAGCCATGGCAGGCAAGGTAAATGTGGATGCCAGACCACACACCTGCTATGAAACCTAGGTTTTAGGGGGTGTGGAGCAGGGAGGCAGGCATACTGGGCCAGGTCAGCAAAAGCTCACAGCACACACCTGCTTTCCCCTCCCACCCAAGCCAGCCACCAGAGATCTGTACCTTCCAGGAAGAGAGAAGTGAGAGAAGAAAGGGGGCGAGGGCAGGGGCCAAGGCATCCTGAGCAGCCCCACTTACTCTGAGTGAAGATGGCAGGCTGAGGTGGGCGAGGTGGAGGCTCCCCTGCAAGACAGGCCATGCGGACAGGAGAAGAGAGTGACCAAGCAAGACAGAAGACAAAAGAGCGAGACAGAGCCGGAAAGAGTTTGGAGAGAGAGAGAGAGAGAGAGAGAGAAAGAGAGAGGGGGAAGGGTGCAGTGAGGGGGTGGGAGGAGAGAGAGAAGTGAACAGGAGTGAGTGAATATATAAACCCAACTGCATATGGGAGGAAATGGGCGGAAGGATGGGGACAACCGCGTTTCAGAATGACAGGACAGGAACCAGGAGATGGATGAGGCTCCTGGCTGAGATGGAACCCGTGGGGTGGTTTTGGCTCAGGAGAGGAGAGCAGGATTAGGGGAAAGAGAGGAAAGCCAGGATCTGAGCAGGCCGTTGAGGAAGGAGGGAGGAGGAAGCTGAGGCGGGCAGGGCTGATACAGGACCAACCCAAGGATGCCCACCTCAGCGGATACAGCTGCCTCCCTTCTTCCACCCCACGCCCAGTCAGAGCCAGGGTCACAGCTGTCCCGCCTGCCGCCCTGACCCAGCTGTCCCCAGAGAAGAACAGCAGGCTCAGGGTGTCCTGAGAAGACAGTGTCCCTTCCTGGGTAGCTAATGAACATGGGAACCAGGGTGTGGGAGGGCTCTTACTTTTCACCCTTCCTAGGTGCTGGGTGGGTCGGGAGGCGCTCAGTTCCACACTCAACAGGTCAGGAGGATCCATGGGGTTTCCCAGATACAGTCTGTGGGGAGAGAGCCAGGTCAGAGTGTGAAGCAGTGGCAGTGATTCTGAGCCTATCCCCTGGGTTCAGGCAGAAAATAAAATTCTGGTTGTGTCCAGGGGAAAACAACATCAAGGCCCCTTCATTTTAAGAGAGAGCTGGGCAGGGCTCCCAACTCCCAATCCATAGATCCTGATCCCTTCTATAGATGTAAGCTATAGCCAGACAAGAGTCATGGAGAAAGGGCAGAGAAAGGACACCTAAGCCCAAGTTGAAAAGCCTTCTGCCATAAGGGCAGAGAGGGTCCTCGATTCCCCACCCAGCACCCAAACCACTACAGGCAGCTATCTACTGGTGCATACTCCTCTGTCCTGCAGGCCCTATTGGTAGAGCCTGGGGCAGTGGGCTCCAGTCCCCCTGGTCAGGGTGACTAGAAGGCATCCTTCTGCTCAACTACAGGAGTTTGGGGAGAAGTTGGGCCACCTGCGCTACTTCAGATTCATCCTTAGCTCCTGTGCCAACTATTAGTATCTTGGACTTAGTCACTAGGGCTGATTAAAGCCCAGAGGAATGGGGCTGGGCTGGCCATGGCATGCCAGGAGTGGGGCAGAGGGCACTGGCCTCCTCCTAGAGGTTACCCCAGCTTTCACAGGCCCTTGCCTGATTTTTATGAGGAAAGAGACCCTGACTGAGCCCTCTCAGAGTCTAGTGTTCCAGTGTGCCAGGTATGCAGGGTGAAGAACTGCTTTACCATGCCCTTTAGGAGAAGTCAGCAAGAGAAAGGGCTGCCAACAGGTATGGAGGCTGGCAGGAGGAGCTGCCAGGGGGTTCCCTGGGGGGAGGCATCCAGGAAGTGCCTAATTCTTCTGTGTTTTCCCAGATGCCTCCCAGTGACCTTACTCTTTACTTAAAGGAAGACTACAACCCCCACCAGACACAGTAAGCTCTGGTGTTGGGGGAGCTAGCTGCCACTGCTGTTAACTCTGAAGCTCCCCTGCAGGAAGCTCCCCCCAGGACAGCTCCCCTGATTCTGGGGAGAAGGGCACTCCTGCCTAGAGCCCAGGGCTTGATCCAGCAGGCTCACATTTCCAGGACTCTGGTATCATCATCAGAAGGAAAACTGCTTAAATACAGAGGTCAGAGCTTTCAAACTAAACTGTTTCCAAAATCTGTCTTCCCTAAGCCAATGTGTCAGAAGACAGTAAGGCCATGGCCCTGGTAACCTTCCCACCAAGCCAAACCGTGGGTTCAACCTTAGAAGTTCGTGACCCATGTTTTTGGTACCAGGAATTGAACCCAAGGGAACTTTACCACTGAGCCACATCACTAGCCCTTTTAATATTTTTTGAAACAGGATCTTGCAAAGTTGCTGAGACTGGCCTCAAAGTTGAGATTCATCTGCCTCAGCCTCTCAAGGTACCAGGATTGCAGGCATGTGCCACTACACCCAGCAATGCTTTCTAATTCAGAGTATACTTACAGCCGGGCGTAGTGACACACACCTGTAATCCTAGCAGCTCGGGAGACTGAGGTAGTAGGATTTTGGGTTCAAAGTCAGCCTCAGCAACTTAGTGAGGTCCTAAGCAACTCAGCAAGACCCTGTCTTTTTTTTTTTTGGTTTTTGGGTTTTTTTTTTTTTTTTTTTTTTTTTTTTTGTGGTACCAGGGATTGAACTCAGGGGCATTCGACCACTGGGTCACATCCCCAGACCTTTTTTGTATTTTATTTAGAGACAGGGTCTCACTGAGTTGCTAAGTGCCTCACCATTGCTGAGGCTGGCTTTGAACTCGCGATCCTCCTGCCTCAGCCTCCCAAAGTGCTGGGATTACAGGCGTGCGCCACCGCGCCCGGCTAAGACCCTGTCTTTAAATATTAAAAAGTGCTGGGGGCCGGGCATGGTGGTGCATGCCTCTAATCCCAGCACTTGGGAGGTTGAGGCAGGAGGATCACAAGTTCAAAGCCAGCCTCAGCAATGGTGAGTCACTTAGCAACTCAGTGAGACCCTGTCTCTAAATAAAATACAAAAAAGGGCTGGGGATGTGGCCCAGTGGTCGAGTGCCCCTGAGTTCAATCCCTGGTACCAAAAAAAAAAAAAAAAAAAAAAAAAAAAAAGTGCTGGGGATGTGACTCAGTGGTTAAGTGCTCCTGCATTCAAAATCCCCAGTTCAAAATCCCCACTTTGGGAGTACCAAAAGCAAAGTGGTGAGGCACTTAAACAAAACAAAAAAGGGCCAGAGTATAATCTCAACCCTAAAACAAAACAAAACAAAACCAGAGTTCGTAGGTGGATATATAACCCCATCTGTTAAATGTGCCCATCTTACAGAGTAAATAGGATCACAAACTCAAAAACAGAAGAGAAGGAATCCTGACTCTCAGACTGGGGCTTTTTAGGGTTCCACAGTTTCCCCAAAGCAAAGTAAGGATAAGGATCAGGAGGGAAAAGTGGCGGAGATCTGGGGCTGGAGACAAACACATAAGGTAAGGAGCCCACGAGAGCTTATGGGTAGGGTGGTGAGGGGCTGCTGATCCTGGGATCCCTGGGCCAGGTAGGGCCAGTGGCCCTGTGCAGGTACTTACTCGTCAATCCTGTCAGGGAAGCCCCAGCAGTGGCGAGGGTCGCTATCGCCATGCCCTGTGTGGATGAAGCTATTCTGCAGGGGCTGGCTAATGTCCTGGGCTGACAGGCCAGCCACGGAGGTCACCACATTGCGAGGAAAGGGTCCTACACACAGCGTCCGTGTGTTCTGTCCACGCCACCAGTAGTTCTCAGCCCTGGCCAATAGAGATGACAAGGTGGATACCTGGCACAGGGGCAGGGGACTGCCTAGGCAGTGGGACCCTTCTCAAACCAAGCTCTTTGCCCATAGAAACTGCCATCTTGGCAGAACAGCAACATAAGAGATAGGCTTCAGAACTAGACAGTCTGCATTAGCCCACCTCCCCAAGTAGCACCCCCATGACCTGCGACTCCCTAAACAGGGCCTTCCTGTTGGTTCACAGTCTTACCCTAAGATCCCAAGGTAGGTCAGGCAGCTTTTCATATAGTTTACAAATAAGGCAACAGGTTGCAACAAGTGACATAACTTGCCTATGGTTACCAGAACGATTGCAGCAGACCCAGGATTCAAATCCAGTCATTTAAGTTTGCAAAGCCAGCACTCCTCTCACAATACTATCTTGCCTCCCTACTCCCCTGGCAAGGCCTGGCCCCAGTCCTCTTCTGGCATGAAAATTCATTTTTCAGTCAGTTTCCAGAAGTTTTAAGAGATGCAGAGGTCCAAGGGAGCACTGTGGGCCTTCGCACTAAGCGTGGAGCCCTCCAACTACAATCTATCTCCTACATAAGGCCTTAAAGTGTTTGGAAGCACCTGGGGCAAGCCAAGACTTCTTTCTGCCAGTGCTCCCCACATCCAAGAGACAGGGCTATGAACCCCAAGTCCTTGCCACCTTGCCCATCTCCTCAGGAGTTCTACTCTTATATTAAAATGAGGGGTCCAGAAGGGAACTCAGAACTCACAGTGTAGTCAGACTATGGAACCCTCAGTCCCTCACTATCTCCGAGTATAGAAACAAAGCCTGTGTTGATGCAGCCTAAGCTAGGCCTGGGCTAGGGTGGCAGGCAGACAGGTGGAAAAGAACAGAGGTCTCCCTGTACACTCCAACACCCAAAAGCTGTGACAGACTATGAGACACCTGTACCTGCTGCTGGAATTTCTCATTCCTGGTGACACGGGCAGAATCTGGTCTAAGGCACAAGTGGTGACAGTCTTTTGCTGCTATGACACATGTGGCACCACGCTGCCTGTCCTGTCACTGCCTCACCCTCGTGTCACCTGTCCCACAGCCAGAAGCACACAAAATATATCCTCCAAAATGCAATAGATCAGAGAGGTTGAGCAGAATGGGGGAGGGGATGATGCCTGAGCACCTGGACCCACTGCTTCCTGTGGTAATACAGCTCAGATGGGATGGTGTGACCTCTAAAACAGCCTGTCCTAGAGACCAATGGTCACATCCCAGGAGCACAGCAGTCCTTAGGGAGGTGAGAAGTGGGGCCAGGGGAGAAGGTGCCAAGCTCCCACAGCCTTGTAAACAAGGTTGCCTGTTTGGCCCACCACCAGACACAGCAACCCTGTGATTACACCCTCCCTTCAGGGTGGGAAGGGCAGGAAAGGAAGGAAGAAAAGAAGACAACACCCTTAAAAGGGACAAGACCCATCTGAAAATAGCAAGGCCATTCTAAGTAAGAGAAAAAGGCTTCCCACCACACAGAGCCACCCATGAAAGCTGGCAGATTAGCACCAGCCTAGTAAGACAGGCCCCAGTGCTGCTCCCCCCAATACCACAGGCTCCCTGGTGGTGCCCTCCATAGGGTAGCCCCTTACCACCCTGGGGCCAGCTGCTGGACTCTGTTCTCCACACCTCCTTAGAGGTGCTCATTAGCTTGGGTGAGAAGCACAGCTAAGGAGGAGATGTTGTTCAGAGTAGAGTGGACTCATGTCCAAGGCCAGGTCTGCTAGGAGGTCATTCCCTCTACATCTTTCCTTATAACAACACAGCCTGGCTCCTCCCACAGATGCCTCCTTCTGAACCCACTTCTAAGAGTGAAAGGAGACACCAAAGCCACCTGCCCTTATTACAGGAACAGCCCAGGCCAGAATCCCATGGCCACTGGGAGTCTCAACATCACTTTTTAAAATCATGCTTACTAGAGGAAGGGAAGTCTTTTGGGATTGCACCCAGGCACACTCAGAGGCAGCATTCTCCCGACAAGGCTGAAACGAACATTCCAAGATGGTCAATGCTACATTTCACAGCCCACATATGTCTTTTGGGGCTCAGTGGAGCCAAGGTGCCAGCAGCCCACAGGGCCAGGGCCAGCCTTTCCCACCAGCCTGCTCTAGCCATACCCTCTCTTCCTGTCATACACAGATCAGAATCTCCACACTGATTGGAAGGCCAGGCCAGCCATCCACAATGACTGAAGCAGACGTATGGGAAAGCCTGGGGTGAGTGAAAAGTGGACCCAGCACCTTCACTGAGAACTTTGTACTTCCTGCTGCCCTCCCTCAGGCTTCCCGGAAGATCCCCTAGTGCAGAGAAGACAGGAAACTGTGGCCTGTGCTGAGAACTGCCTAAGGCTGCCCCAGCTCTAGAAATCTCAGCACCTTATT
This sequence comes from Tamias sibiricus, assembly GCA_025594165.1. Taxonomy (NCBI): domain Eukaryota; kingdom Metazoa; phylum Chordata; class Mammalia; order Rodentia; family Sciuridae; genus Tamias; species Tamias sibiricus. The sequence goes on from CM046668.1 coordinate 72,031,400, forward strand.
CTTATCCTGGTTAAGGTAGTCCAGAAATGGCTTAACAAACATCACCTAAACGTTCTCTCTCTCTCTCTCTCTCTCTCTCTCTCTCTCTCTCTCTCTCTCTTACACACACACACACACACACACACACACACACACACACACACAATCCCCACCCCTTGTCTCTGGGGGTCTCAAGTGCTTCTGGCCTCACGGGATAACCCAAATATTTAGTGCCTTCCCCCACACACACCTCCACTGGAAGTGGAGGCTCAAGACCAGGCCAGGCCAAGAACCTGCAAATGGATTTCAAAATCTGAGGCCCCCTTTACCATTTTTGTAAAAATAGAATGCAGAATGACTACTACCAGACATCCCACCCTCTAATAAGATCCTTTGGGAAAGACCAGTCATCATTTGTCCCTCCAACTCTAGACAAAGCCTAATAAGTTCAGCTCACAAACCACTGAGGTATCTTCTCTGTCCACTGCCTGGCATTCTGAGAAGCACTGAGCCTAGAGAATCAGTCAGAGCTGGAGACAGACAAGTGGCTTCCTAGGCTCTGAAATAGGAAAGACACTGGAAATATTTTTAGCAAGGAGGAATTCAACAACCAAGAGAAGAGCCCAGATAAGAAGAGGTAAGAGCCAGAGAAACAGAGACCCTCATATACAAACCATTGCCCAAAGAGACACAAATGGCCCATGCACACTAGGACATGGAGATAGACTAAGCCAAACAAACAAGAGATATTCAGGGACTGAGAAAACAACGGGGCAGAGTTAAAGCTCTGGTACCACCAACACACAGGCCCACTCCCAAAGCCTCACCGGCTGTTGTGGCCTCCTGCCCCTCACCTCCCACCTCCTGAGCAGTTCCATGGACCCAGGGCAGGCACTGTAGTCCTAGTCAAGGCTGGTGGCCTGGGAGGAGGAGCCCTGTGTGCTGAACCATTGGTGACAGCAGCAATGGATGGCAGAACCTGCTGCTGGATACAACCAGAGCCTGTGACGGAAGGGCAGGACAGGGTGCACTCAAGACAGCCTTCCAGGAGAAGCCTCGCCCCCAGCCCCTCCTTCAGCCTGCTTTGCTCACAGTAACCCAGGGCGCCAGCTCCAGAGACACACCCCCAGGAAACACAGGAAGCTCCTGAGTCACCCCCAGGCTCCCTGAGAGGAGATGGGGGTGGTGAAAACCTGGGGTTACAGGAGCATAGGAGAGGTGGTCAGGCCCAAGGCTCTCTGGAGTGGGGCCTGCTGGTTTGAGACCCAGACTTCTGATTTAAGCCTCTGCCAGGAACCTCCAGAGAGGGCCCACACTCAATTTTCCTATTTCCACATTGCTCCTCAAAGTGCCACTTGAGCTGCAAACCCTTTCCTTGCCACTTCAGCTGCAAACCCGCAGATTGTTTCTTCCTATACCCCAGGTCTCTCCTAGCAATTTTCTGCTTTATTCTACCACAAATAACTCCCCAACCATACATATCCCTGCGACCTGCTGGAATGTCATTCTATTCCCAGATACTAGGCCCAAAGGTGAGGGAGCCCTGGCCTGGGGCAGAGGAGCAGGGAATATAGGGCCTATTCCACCACTCAGACCCAGAGACTCACCCCACTCACCAGTCCCCATCAGACACAAGATCTGACCACTGCCCCAACAGGGTCCCCAACCCAAAGTCTAGGCAGAAAGGGCTCTGTGGGACACATACCCCTGCCAACATCCTTGCCCAATTCTGTGTCAGAGGAGGAGAAAACAGGGAATTCCCTCTGCCTTAGTCTTTCCAGTCCTCAACATTCACCCCCTGCCCCAAAGGCAACTCCAGCCTGCCCTAACCAGTTCCTCAGACACCCTGGGGATCAGATAACAAAAGGTGGAGCCAGGAGAGGGCAAGGCCTCCAAGGCAGGCCCAAGAATTACTTACAGGGGGCTGTAGGTATGAGTCTAAGATTTGAATTTTAGCCAGTGGGGAGCAGGAGGGAGGAACAGTCTTGAAAAGGGTGACTTGTAAGAATGGGAAGAAGATGGAAGGTCCAAGCTGAGGATAGAGGGAAACCCAAGACTGTGAAGCCCTGGGAGAGAGCCATGTGGAAATGATATGAAGTAGACAAAAAAGAAGGTAGTAGGATTGGACAACCCCCACACCATGAGCCTCAGGAGCATGGATGGAGAGCTGACAAAGGTGGGCCTAGGCAAGGACAGGCTGCTTTTGGGTCCTGAGAGATACCTGGGTGGGTAGTCAAGAGTCTTATGCTGTAAAATTTAGTGAGGCCCTAAGCAACTTAGTAAGATCCTGTCTCAAGATTTAAAAAAAAAAAACTAGGGATGCAGCTCTGTGGTACAGTGCACATGGGTTCAATCCCCAGACAAAAAAAAAAAAAAAAAAAAAGGAGTCTATGCTGAAGAAGGAAGAAAGAGGCAGAGAGGGATGATGAGAGGAGGAATACCCAGGAGTCAAGTGCTTTGCTTGCTGTGGCCCTAACATTAGACTGGGCTACAGTCTACTCCTCAACATAATGGCAGCTTGGCCCTGATCCACACAGCCAGGGCTGGGGCCTAGTGGGAAAAGGGCAACAGAGGCAGAGTAAGGGAAAATCTCATCTAAATTATAGCATCCACATCCTGACCCTTTCTCTCAGGAAACTGATTCAGGCCGGTTGCCATTGCACACTGACACTCAGGCCTGCTACCAGTCCAAGTACTGCCATGGGAACCTTAGAGGAATGCCCTTCCAACCTATGCCCTTCAAGGAATCCCAGTGCAGGACTCAGCCCTACCTTCCCTCGATGACAGTGATGACATCATTCATCTGGATGTGAAGTTTGTCAGGTTCCTCAAAGTCCTGAAGGGCCCGCATATCAGTGGGCTGGGCCTGGGGACAAAGACAGGTCACTGACCACCCTGGGACTAACTCTCAGGTGGCTCCTTGCTTAGATACCCCACCTCCTGTGAGCAGACCAGACCTCTTTCTCACCTCCAGCAGGAAGTCCCGCAGGGCCACAAATGTGGGTCTGTCTTCTGGCTTATGAGCCCAGCACTGGACCATGACATTATAGATGTCCTGGGGGCAATCCTCAGGCCGGGGCAGGCGCTCCCCTTCCTTATCAATCTTATGCAGGATCTGATGGTGGGGTGGTACATAGTTTGAGGATAGACAGAGCTCATTTCCCATCTTCGCTCCAGACCATCCTAGAACTAGAATTGCTAGCTGCTCTATCTTTCCTCCAAAGGAGAAATCTGCTAGGGAAAGGCCCATCCCCAGACCCTCAGACCATTATGCCCAGGCCTGCGGCCTCAGAACAGTCAGATGTAGCAAAGGCTAATGAATGAGAGCCAACCCCACTTCTCCTCCCTCCACCCCCTGATCCACTGGGGTGATCCTTCTCTTTGCTCAGCTCTCCATGGATGGTACAAAACATGGGGTATGGAGAAGGGAGTACATCAGATGACAGTCAGTTTCAAAAAGGCCAGGCTAGGAACCAGGGACAGAATCACCCCCCACCGCTCCTACAGGGAACACATCCACAGCCCCTCACCTGACTGCCATTGAGGCCAATCCAGGGCTCCTGGCCATAGGTGAACATCTCCCACAATGTGACCCCAAACATCCAAGTGTCACTGGCATGGGAAAAAGTACGCGTCTTCAGGCTTTCAGGGGCACACCTGGCAGAGGAGGGATCAAAGAGAATGGCTCTTGAGCACCTCTACCTGCATCAGCCCAAATGAACATAAAATGCTGATTTGATAAGCATTTACTGTTGCCCTGTGTGCCAGGCTCAACATGGTATGAAGTGCAGAGAAGGGCAGGACTTCTTGATCATATGGTGCACAGCCTCAGAGAAAATCATCTATGCTCAGGTCTCTTAGTCACATAAAGCCTAGGGTGAGAAGGAGGGAGGGGTTTCCCTGTCAGGGAAGCAGGGAGAAGGAGGAGGTCAGAAAGCTCCAGAATAGGAAGGGATGATAAAGTCTCAGGCTATTTTCTGTCTGATAGGAGGATGACAAGTTCTAGCTCTGTGGAAGAGCACAGGCTTTGAAACCATTTCAGCATAAAGGTATAGATGGGAAATTCAGACAGAGCCTGGGCAAGAAATAAAATGGGTACAAACTGTTACACTGGCTTTACCCAAATACATCCACACTCACCCTGAGCTCCCTCCTGAGTGTGGGAGAGACAGCACCATGGTGAAGTTAGAAAAGGGGTCTCCCAGGGTGCACTGAGGTACAGAATGAAAAACATGCATCTTGGATGGAATAGAAAGATCTCTCATGGGACTCTCTCAAGATGGAACTCTGAGAGTCACCTAAGATCCCTAACCCCCATTTTCCTCTTCTGTGAAATGGGAATAATAACCTGCGCACTACACAGAGTTGTTTCATGCAGCCGTAAAAAAAAGGTGACCTCATAGCCAGGCGTGGTGGCGCCCGCCTGTAATCCCAGCACTTGGGAGGCTGAGGCAGGAGGATCACGAGTTCACCCCAGCCTTACCCCAGCCTCAGCAATGGTGAGGCACTTAGCAACTCAGTGAAACCCTGTCTCCAATAAAATACAAAAAAAGAAAGAAAGAAAGAAAGAAAAGGAAGGAAGGAAGGAAGGAAGGAAGGAAGGAAGGAAAAAAGGAAGGAAGGAAGGAAGGAAGAAAGAAGGGCTGGGGAAGTGGCTCTGTGGTAGAATGCCCCTGAGTTCAATCCCTGGTATACTCCCCACCCCAAAAAAAGGTGACCTCATAATTTATCACCCAAATCAGGATGTTTGAACACAAGAGAGGATGCTATTAATCACTCCAGACATAATCCAGGATATATGGTCACCCGTGGTACAGAGTCAGTTATTAACCAGGGTGAGCATACATCCTGAATTATAAAGGTTGCCCACACCCACAGCTCTAGCAAGTACAACTGTAAAAATCCCCTCTATCCTAAAGACTATTCTTCTTTGGATGCCTGTGGCACCAGGGGATCACAATGATCTCATCACAGGAGAAGCCCATATAGAGGTCAGGGCCAGGTGCCACCACAGCACACAAGTGAGCAGCCTATGAGGACCAGTTCAGCCTGGCTCTGCCAGCCAATAGCTCTACCTAAAACATACTTACCAACCTGTATTGTCTAGTTAACCTTCTAATATTTTAGGACCTTAATACTGAATCCTCTATGAAGTCTTTTAATACTCTACTAAGTAGCACAGACTTGGGCCCACAGCATTTATCCCTGTGCCTTCTAGTACCCTGCATGAGGACACTCCAGGCCCAGAACAGGCAAGGGCAGGCCCAGGCAGAGCCAAGGGCTGCAAAAGCTTTAGGCTTGGGTCTGTTGGGACCAGGGTGGGTCCACACCCTCTGAGCCAGCAGCACCTGCCCCTCACCAGGCAAAGGGCACCTTGCGATGTTCCTGCATGACGTAGTGGTCATCATTTTGGGGTAGTGCTCGCATCAGTCCAAAGTCCCCAATCTTGACCAAGTCACGGGTAGCCAACAGCAGATTTCGGGCAGCCAGATCACGGTGAATAAAGCGCTTAGACTCCAGATAGCCCATGCCTTCAGCCACCTGCACAGCATAGCGGCTCAGAGTCCCCAGGAGGAAGTGACCCTGATGCTTACGTAGTCGGTCCAACAAGGATCCCAGAGGTGCCAGCTCTGTCACCTGAGGCCACAGAGAAAACAGAAGGAATAAATCAGAATGAGTCTAACCCCTCTCAGAACAGTCTATGCTATTTCCCAGTCTCTCTCCTGAAGGCCTGCCACAGCCCACTCAACATTTCTTCCTACCTTTTGTTATGGTTTAGATATGTGTCCTCAAAGAGCTCATGTGTAAAACAATGCAGAAATATTTAGAGGTGAAATAATGAGTTATAAGAGCCTTAACCCAATCAGTGAGTCTCCCATGGGATTAACTGAGTAGTAACTGGAAGCAGGTAGGGTGTGGCTGGATGAGGTGGGTCATTGGGGGTGTGCCTTTGAGATACACATTTTGTCCTCGTTGAGCATAGCAATCTCTCTCTCCGATTCCTGGTGTGATGTCTTGAGCCACTTCCCTCCACCACACCCTTCTACCCTGATGTTCAGCCTCACCTCAAGCCCAGAGGAATGGAGCTAGCTGTCTACGGAATAAGACCTCTGAAACTGTGAGCTCCTAAATAATCTTTTCTTCCTCTAATTGTTCTTGTCAGGTCTTTTGGTCACAGCAGCAAAAAAAGTGGACTAAACACCTCTCCTTTAGGAACTTCCACAAGTCCTACAGCTTTTCAGGTCTCTCCTTCCAGGCAATGGGGAAAATTCAGGCTCAGAGAGAAAGAAGCAGACCAAAGAGATTCAGGCTAGAAATTCCAAAAAATTAATTCATAGTCAGCTACTCCCATGGGTATAACTCTTTGCCAATGAGCAATAGTAAAATCCAGAAATGATATAATCAGTACTGGGCTGGGCCCCTATGAGCCCCTTTGTCACATCTGGTGGATCTGGGGAGCTCTGTCCGCATAGGCAGGAAGAGGGGAACACCTGGGGGACCACAACCTACAGGCAGCTTCCTGTCCTCACCCCCTCCTGCCCAGAACACTCACCATCTTCATGGGTGGTGTGAGCACCACACCATAGAGGCGAATGAGATTTCGGTGGTCAAGTGAATGCATGGCATTGACCTCCCGGATGAAGTCGTCCATGGCCTCTGGCTGGCTGAGCACATCCGGCTTCAGGCACTTTACAGCCACACTCACCTGGCCAAAGCAGGATTTGCAGGGAGTCAGGACTTGCCTGGCCCCTAACACTCTAAGATAACCTATTCTTCCCTCCAACTTGGCTTAAAGATACCTGCCCCAGATCTACCCCGCCTGGGTGGGTGGGCATGTCACCAGTGCCGGGCATGCACATTTTGTCCGTGGCCTGGAAAGGGAAAGACTATTGGCTGACCCCTAGGAGCCACTGGATAGGATTCCCCTTCTGGGAAATTCCCAAGTTAAATAACAACCTTACTTTAGTAAGAGATGACCCGTGTGATGACAGAACACTAACATGTTATAATAAGATAGACTACTAAAAATGTCTTTGGTATGAAAGGAAACTGCTTTCAATACAATGCCAAAGACTAAGCTATGGTGCTGGAAGTGGGACTACCCTCCCTTGGAGGATGGGGATACTAAGTGACAGGGGTCTCAGAGCCTTCTGGGGTGTTGGTCATTGGTCACCAGTTGGTCATTGCTCATAAGATTCTATTCATAAGTAAAAATTCACTTAACTGTATGCCTTAGTGTACATGTTATCCTCCAGGGGAAAAACTTTTAAAATATAACACCAAGGAAAAAGGATAAGATCTAAAAAGCTATATCCAAAGTTTGTATGTAAAATTTAACTAGAGGCCGGGCATGGTGGTACATGCCTGTAATCCCAGTTGCTCAGGAAGCTGAGGCAAGAGGACTGCGAGTTCAAAGCCAGCCTCAGCATCTTAGCAAGGCCCTAAACAACTCAGTGAGACCCTGTCTCAAAATAAAATATAAAAAAAGGCTAGGGATATGACTCAGTGGTTAAGCACCCCTGCATTCAATCCCCGGTATGTATGTGTGTACGTATGTATGTATAAATTAGTTAATTTAATTTAATTTAACTAGAGCCCAGTGTGGTGGCACATGCCTATAATCCTAGTGACTCTGGACTCTGAGGCAGGAAGATCCCAAGTTTGAGGCCAGCCTGGGCAACTTAGCAAGAAGCTGTCTCAAAATATAAAGGGCTGGGGATGTAGCTCAGTGGTAGGACACCCCTGGGTTCAATACCCAGTACTGGAAAAAGAAGGAAAAACAAATAAGTAAAAATCAACTAACTTCAACAAAATACTGGAGGGAGGATAAAAGGCAGAAACACTAACTATGCTTCCTCGGAGTATTGGGATTACAGGCAATTTTTTTAAGCTTTTGAATTGTTGCCAAACTTTTATAATAAGTAAGTTATTTTTATAATTATAAAATGAAACAATGTGCTTTACTTAACCCTGAGCACAGACTCCATAAGCCACTTTATGACCTGTCCCCAGTTGCATTCACATCCCAGCAGAGGGGGAAAGGAGCCTCTACTAGTAGTCTCAGGGCCCCCACCCCTCTGATACCACCCATGGGACATGGAGCTCACCGTCTTCCCTGCAGGGGCATCCCACTCGCCCCTGCGCACCACGCCAAAGGAGCCATCTCCCAGCTTCTCAAGGAGGCGCAGGTCCTTTTCCCCAATGAGGCAGGTGAGGCTTTGCAGGGGCCCCTCGCCCACTGGACCCCCTGGGGTGGGCGAGGGTTTCCGGAAGGTGCTCTGAGAGTGATGAGGGGGAAACTCAGCCTCCAGCCGCTTTCCACTGAATACCTGTTTGAAGGCAGCCAGGAGCAAGATGGAACCCAGGGCCCCAGAGGACAGACTGCCTAGAAGTCTATACTCCCTCTATATCACACCCCCCCCAACAGGGAACCCACAGCAGAGTGGCCTCATGGTAAATATCTGAAACAGACTGACAGGCATGCAGCCTGTGACTGTGGTGGCCCCACACCCATATGTGGGGTACTGAGACAGCCCAAAGCCACGGGCACTCTGCCTCCCAAGTCTGAGTCTCCTCCCTGCCCTCCTCATGCTCCACCACTCCCTTCCTATACTCCCTACCAATCACAGACTCCAGCCCTTAACCCCCAAAGACGGGGCAGGAGCCTGAGGGGCCCTCCATAAACACCTCTCTGTCCATTTTTTAGCCCTGGCCCCTACTCTGGGTTGACCATTTGGCGCTGTCTGTCTCCACCCTCCCTAGGGAGTCGGCTGCCCTTCATACTGCCCAGGGGAGAGGATAATTTTAGTCCGAGGTTGAACAGACAGACAGAGAGAAAAAGAGACAGAGACACAGAGAAAGAGAGAGAAAGTGTGTGTGTGTGTGTGTGTGTGTGTGTGTGTGTGTTTACTGGGAAGACAGCTGGGTTTCTGGAGGAGTGCCCAGAACTAAGAGCTGAAAAAGAATGAAAACTGGAGGAGACACTGAGGTCTAGTTTGGGGAGGAAGGGGCCAAAGGTCAGAGGACAGGAGGAAGAAGGCTGTAAGCAGCAGAGTTGGCTATGTCAGTCAGACTTAGCCACATTCACTGGGGTGCCAGAGTTTGGCTTCAGGCTGCAGATTCTTTCCATCCCACTTAAAAGTTGATGGAGGGCTGGGGATGTGGCTCAGCAGTAGAGTGCACGCCTAGCATGTGCGCGGCCCAGGTTCGATCCTCAGCACCATGTAAAAATAAACGCATTGTGTACAACTAAAAGCAAATAAATAAGTATTAAAAAAAAAAAGTTGATGGAGCCTTATCTATATTTGCTAAGAGGTGTCTCAAATCTGAGGGTCTCTTTTGGCCTCATTCCATCCTTCCTGCCAGTAAACTGGACTTCCTTATATTTGTAAACAATGTTCATCTTATAAGGCCCTTCATAATCATTAACTCCAGGAGAAGCATAGGCTCCCCACAGCCCTGCAAGGTGAGCTGGGTAGTGGGGCTAGCACTGTTGCTTAAGACACAACTAAAGTCTGGAGAGGGTCACTGACCTCCCAGAGATCTACTGTGAGCTGGTGGGAGACCCTAAATTCCAGTACACACAAAGCTCCTCCCTCCTGCCTTTACCAGCCCCAACACATTCATCCTTCCCTAAAACCTGGGCCAGGCCCAGAACTGTGTCCCCAGAAAAGGCCACAGGATCCCAAGAGACAGTCCTTTTGCCAGATTGCAGTCAGGAAATCTCTACTGCCCAATCCCAGTCCAGCTGTTCTGCCTTGCCCATCCCCCACTCCAAGCCTTCCTTGAGGCCAGAAGTAGGGAGGGAGGCCCCAGCTGGCTCATTTCCTCTCTCATTGTCTTCTAGACAATGGGCAAAACTCCACTGAGTCAGACCAGGGACTGACTACACCATAGACCCAAATTAGGACAAGGTAGTGGGGGAGGCCTGGGGAAGGAAGATATCAATAGGGCCAGATGACCAGAGATACCTAGAGACCAAAAAGGGTGGGTAGGAAGAAACAAGGCAAGATATTCAAACAGTCCCTACCACCCCGCACACCAAGAAAGGCCACTGGCCCCAACACTCAGTCAGAACAAGGCTCAAGTAGAGATGCATTGTCAACACGCTCCTGTTTCCACACACCAAGAGGGGCTATGAAGACCTCACTGCACACAGGCTGCTCACGTGTCTGTCTCGGCCAGCTCCACAAGTGCCCTGCTTGATAAGACCCTGGAGGAGGGAGGTCTGTACAAAGTACAGGGGAACAGAGCAAGATTATACCTGCCTGGGGAATGGGGGAAGATTTCTAGAACTGGCAGCAGAGTGAGGCCTTGAGGCTGCCCAGACCCCACTCTTCACTCACCCACCTTGCTCATCCAGGACTTGCGTTTGCACATGGCTTTCCTCCTCTTCACAGCTTCCCACAGCCGCCGCTGGCCTGCAAGGAAGGAATGAGATCAGGTGCTATTAGATAGCTCTCACTCCTCAGAGAGGCCACTGCCCACCTCACAGGCTTCCCCAGTCCTCATGGAGTAGGTCCATCACTGGATACTGCCCACCACAATGATACTAACTAAATCAATCTCAACCACCTAGGAGCTTCCATTAACCAGACGATCACTGCATTCCACTTCTGGGCAGTGGTTCTCAAACTAGATGGAGGACTGCTAAAGTAGCAGTCTTTTCAACTCAAGAAAAATCAGGTAATGGATTAAATTTTCTCAATTTTTAGTTTTCTTCTCATAAAAATTTTCTCATGTTACTGATATCAGAAACAACTATCCAAGCCAAAAGTAGTGTAAATTCTATCTATTTTTGCACATTATTACCCTAACTACTTTAAGTTGAATGCACTGATAGGTTTCTAATGCTCTTTGAAGAACGCCATGACTTCTAGATGCTACAACCATTCCTTTAAGGAGAGAAACACAGAAATGAGTTCAAATATGAGGGAAAGAGACACAGCAAACCATCTGAAGTTTTTATCTTCTCTTCTCTCTTTAGATCTCTGGGCACTAACCCCACTAATGTTCAGAACAGTAAATAGAACAGTCTCAAATCTGTGCTTATAAAAGAGCAAAATGAGGAAATACATCCTACAAATATCTGATCAAACAAAAAGGGGTATGTATTTACTCTTGAGTAGCAGAGCCTCAAGTAAGACTACATTCTCCTCAAACTGATTCACTTTTACAACTGCAAACTGTTCCCAGTGAATCCTGTGTGCGGCATCTACTGATGCCCCTCCTACTCCACCTCAGGGTCTTTGGGACTGGCAAACTGAGGTCTTAGCAGCCACCCCATGGAATCATGAGAAAGGGGTTCTAATGTGCTCAGCCATACTAAGGACAGAGAAGGTACTACTAGGAAGGATAAGGAAGAAGGAGCTTAAGTTCAAGGCCTGCCTCTGCACCTTAGCAAGACCCTGTCTCAAAAGAAAAAGGGCTGGGGAGGTAACTTAGTGGTAGAGTGGCCCTGCGTTCAATCCCTAGTAGCACCAAAAAAGACAGAGGAGGTTAATGATCAGAGGGGAAAAGCAAGGAAAGCAAATGTCCCACCTACCAGGCCGGCCCATACCAATCTTCTCCAGGTCCTCATTCTTAACATATTCAAAGTGGGACAGGCGGGTAACATTGAGGTCATCCCGAAGACGTAGGAAGTACTGCTGTAGCTGTACCTCAGACAGCAACTCCAGCAACCAGCCTGTGCCCTCCTCTGGCTGCATGCTGTTGCTCCCCAGCCTCTGTGGAGAAGGGGAAAATGGCTCAGGGACCAAGGCAAAGGGACATCTTACTATATAGCTGCCTAGGACTGAAACCACCTGCTTGCTCCCCAAAACAGCTATACCCATATGTGCCTATTCCTGCCAGCAACAAGGGTAGAATTGCAGCAGCTGAGATACAGCCCTGGCCCCGGAGCAGTCAGAAGTCAGAGTCTTAATCACAACATATGTGATCTATGGCTGTTATAAGCTGGAAATAACCTCTCTCTGCTCAATTTCCTCACCTGCTTCTAAGTTTCCAGAGGTTTTTAAAAGCCCTTTGAAAATCTGATTAAAAACTATATATTCTTTCTCCAGGAAACAAAACCTACTCTTGCTCCTAAATTTTTTTTTTTTTTTTTTTTTTTTTTGGTGCCGGGGATTGAACTCAGGGGCAATTGACCACTGGGCCACATCCCCAGCCCTTTTTTGTATTTTATTAGAGACAGGGTCTCACTGAGTTGCTAAGTGCCTCGCCATTGCTGAGGCTGGCTTTGAACTCGCGATCCTCCTGCCTCAGCCTCCCAAGTGCTGGGATTACAGGCATGCACCACCGTGCCCGGCTCCTAAAATTTTAATTAAAAAAAATTGGGGGGTGGCAATGTCCTGATACCCATCCCTGAGCTCCTTAGATCAGATTTACCTCACAGAAAGATCTAAACGAAGTTCCTCCCAATGCCTGACATCACCAGAACCTTTCCCACCAATTCTAAGGCCAATTCACAGGCCACCACTCAGGTGCCTCCAGGGCCACAAATGTAAGTGGGAAGGGTAGGGATCTGAGTGGGCTTTCAGATACCCCAGCTCAACTCCTGTCGATGGTTGTCACAAGAGACTGTGGCCCAGTATTATCAAAGCTTTCCATTTACTCAATATCAGACACCTAAATTTATGTGAAATCTTGCGATTTGTTTTTTACAGGTAGTATGTACACACAGTAAAATAATCAAAAGGTACAAGGGAGTCTTGTTATTCCCTCCCCTACTGCATAGCCATCTATCTCCCTATTCTCAAGGGCAGATGCCAATAATGCCTTTTATGTGCCCCTTGAGACTGTTTTCCCCTCACACAAATAAATATTCACACATTACCCATACTGTTCTGTTTCTTGATTTCATATCACACTTTATCTTTCTCCTGACTTTTAAATAGTGTCAACTAGTTCAAGTCTGCAAAACTCACACATACACACACACACACACACACAGTACTGGCAAAACAAAACATCTGGAGGCCACAATCTGCCAATGACTACCAGTAAGTGACCTCTGACCTACACTCTCAGACCCAGAGAAAAAAGGCCAGTGGCACCTTCAAAACTAAGCAGGCTGACATACCAGACACAGGGCCCATCCCTGTTCAAGTAAAACAGCCCGGCCAGGCCAGCCCCTGACCACTACTGCATTTCCAATGAGGAATACAGGCAGGAGGGAAAAGACCAGCTATCCGGCTAAGGGCCAAGCAATCCTCCCTCCACAACATAGAGGTGGCCTCATCCCCAGCTCTCAGCACAATAAGATGCACCAAGAGAAACAGGCACTCACAACCCAGGCCCAGCATGAGCCTCCTGCCCCCACAGTTCCCAGTGGTCCTGCCAACTCAGTGCCAAGAGCTCAGACTTTCCCAGGCAGCTTAGAGCAATACAAAGAGTGACAAATGGGAATGAGAAGCCCTCAGTTCAAACCCTGGCTCTTCCACCAAGGCGACTGAGCCAGGCAGCTGGGCCAGCCAGGTGGTTCCCAAACTTAAAAGCTGTAACCCTTTATTTGGATGGTTGTCATAGGAAGCACATCCCTCTAGGGGACATTTTTGGTTGTTACAATGTTAGGTGGGGGACACTGTGACATTTAGTGGGTGTCTGGAGGATAAAAACATGAGTTATCCTGCAGTGCACAGGACAGTCATAAACACTGTCCCAAATCCCACACAATTTAATTCATGCAGGTAGAAAACATTCATAATCCTCCACACCTAGACTAATTCCATTTTACATAAGTGTAAGAAAATACTTTCATAGTTTCAATATGCACTGAGTTTTCCTCGAATGAAACTACTATGTAAACTGAAGAAAGGCTGAACTTTGCTTTATCTAGAACATAGTAAAAGTCCACTATTTGGAAAAATGTCAATGAAGGCAATCCACCCTTATTTCAAAACTTTCCTGTCAGCACTTGTAGACATTGCCTTCCTATGGTCTTAGAATCTGACAATTTCCTATGCTGTTCAGTGTACAGACGTATTAAGAATACATAAAATATTGTCAATGTTTCATTTTATTTCTCCTAAATATTAAAGTTGGCATTATGATTATCTGACACTACACACAGTGAACTGTTTACATTTCTATAATTGTATTTAAGAGTGAGAATTTTTTAAAAATCCAACACTTCAAAACTATGCTTACTAAACTTTTAGCTGTATTAACTTGTTATCCGCAACAAAAACATCTGCTTGCAAAAAATGGGGGTTTAACACTTAAGTGGATGAGCATCAATGCTTCCCAGAATAAAGCCCAAATGTGCACTGTGAAAACCACTGGCCTGGGCAGATCTCCCTATAGCCGGGTCAGGCAGAGCCAGCCAACATTTCCATCATTGCTGCCTTATCCCTGAAGCAAAGTGATCCACTGGCTATATAGCTCAGCCTCAAGATGTTTGCCACACCAGAGTAAGCAGTTTGTAGGTCCCCTCCTCTCCTTCCCCTCAACCAAGTTCCAGGGCTCCAGGCTCCCCCATTCCTACCCTCCTCTGGGCTCTTAAAAGCAGCTCAAAGTCATGCCATTGGTGATCAGGGCTGAGGAAAACCCAGAAACCCCTATCCTGAAGCTACTTAGAAAGCACAGCCTTGTCTGTACCCTTTTCCTGAAACACCAGCTAAAAAATTGCTCAGTTGGACACTCCCCACCCTGCTCCCCAGCCCAAAGAACAGGATGGTTGTGTAGGGGGTGTGTGGGAAGACTGGGAAGAACAATGGGATCCCAGTGAGGAGAAAGGAGTCAGAGTCCCAGTCCTGTCTCTACTGCTAAGCTCAGGGTGACCCTGGACATGTTACCTCCTGTCCCCTATCTCTACCTCCAGCCCATTTTTTTGTCTATTGAAGCAGAGTATTGCTACAGCTTTCCCCAGCTCAGTCCAATTCTGCATATGCCTGGCCCCCAGCATGGGGCAGATTTTGCAAACCTGTGTCTGACACGTGCAGCTCCATGGCTGACATACAAGTACACATTTGAGCTGGCTCCTGCATGTACTTTCTAACACATATCAACCAGCATGAATGCAACAGATAGAAAGGAAAAGGCACTCAGCCCAGACCCCCAAACTCAAGCCCTCACAGGAGGTGTTCTGCAGTCCTACTATGCCCCTCAGTAAAGTGCCGCTGCTGCAGAGCTGACCCTGTCCCAGCCAGTCCAACCCTAGCCCCCCCCCCCCACTCACTGTGTACAGTCGTCGCCGCAGTCTGGCCAGGAGAGGGAAGGAGAGCTCTAGGCCAGGGAACCGACGAGCTGCCGGCATCTCCACAGAACTGAACTCTGATCAGGTCAATGGGGCTGTGGCCTGGGAAGTGGGCGAACAAGGGCCTCAGCTCCTGAGTTTTATGCTGTGCCCAGAGGGAAGTTGACCAGAGTTCTGTTCCAAGTCTCCCAAATCTCACACAGGGGACAAGTGTAAGAAATGGGGCAGAAGAACAGGGTAGCCCCCTCTGCTTTACTGCAAGCCCCGCTGGATATCTAAAACTGGCTGCAGCCTGGGTCCTCCGTTCTGTTTCTGTCTTCTCTCCAGTGCAGTGGCCACAGCTCCAGCCCTACTCCCTGGCTCCCCCACCCGACTGCTGCCTGCCTGCCTGTCTGTCTGCCCGCCTTCCCTCCTCCCTCCCTCCCTTCCCAGCTGAGCAGCTCTGACACTGGCTGAAAAAGGACCTTTCTGAATCACTGCCAAGAGGACGGCAGGAATGGGGGGGGGACTCTTCCTCCCAGCCACCCGCGCTGGCCCCCCTGCCTCCCCATACACAAGGCCCCCTGTCTCTGGCTTCCACTGCTGCCCTCACAGTTGCAGACAACTCCTGGGATTTGATGGTGGGGGGTGATGTGCCTCAAATAGCATGTGTGGACAAGGGGTTGCAGGCCCCCGTATGGGCCTATCTAGGACTGTGGGGGCTAAAATACAACCTGAATTGGAAGCATGGACCCCAGAATCTTTCCTGAACCCTGGAGACAGATCCTTCAGGGACCCTCCCCCATCCCCAAGTCCCGGTCTTGGCCGGGTGTCTTCTGGCTCAGACCCTAATGTCGCCCTGTTACCCTGGTGCCCGACGGAAATAGGAGGCCGACAGCTTGCCAGAGTGGGGCAGTCCAGCCAAGAGCAAGGGTGGGGGGGGGGTAGTGTGAGGATCTCTACCCCCAACCCTAGGACTGCCTTGTCTGCCTACAAAATGCAGGGTGCCTCCTCCCCAGACCAGCTGGCAAAGATCTCAAACAAATATGTCCCAAGATCTCTGCTGGGATGCCTGTACCAAAGCTATAGGATCCCAGGCTACAAGATACCTCTTGTATAGCACCCCACAGAGAAAACAGACAGCTTAAGAGGGCTGGAGACACTCTTATCAAGTCCCCATGGGCCCCCCATGTTCCTAGAGCTGACAAATGGTCCCTCTGCCCCTTCTCAAAGGGTGCCAGCTGCTCTTACAACCCCCTCACTGCGGCCCCCAAACACACCTGACAGCTGCAAGAAGTCCTTTCCTGTTCCCCATCCCCCCGGCCATGCCTGAGGAGCCCGTTTCTTGCACACTGATCTCTTGTCCCTATTCAGCTGGTCATCAGTTCAGGGAACCCCAGCTGGCTGGCAGGGTAAGCAGCTGGGGTTAAAAGAGTTTTATGGATTCGGGATCCCAGGCTCTCTTTCAAAGGCCTCTTACAGTGCTTGACATTCCTGGGGGTGTCTGCAGGAAAAGTCATTTCCTATTCTGATGGGGGTAGGCAACAATCAGTCCTTCTTTCCCTCTCCCTGTCATCTACCACATTAAGCTGTAGACAGCCAGGTACAGCCTCCCCTCAGTCCAAGTGAATAACAAGTCAAGAGAGCTGGGTGAGCTAATGGACAAGGCCAGAGTAAAGTTACCTGGACAATTACTTTTCCCCATAAGCTGGCAGACCACACCCTCAGACTGGAGAAGCCTACCATCCATCAGGTACCAACTTGAAGTAGACCCAGTGACCTGTTGTTAGTAAACAACCTAAACAGATGCAGTAGAGATCCCTCTACTGCAAGATGGGGCTGTTGGATCAGAACAGCCAGATTAAAAATTCTAGTCATCCCATAAAGATGTGCACCAAACCCACCAGAACTCTTATATCTGACCCCTTCCCTATTTTTATTTTTCTGGTACTGGGGATTGAGCCCAGGGGAGCTACATCCCTAGTCCTTTTAAAATATAACTTTATTTATTTATTTTAGGACACAGTCTTGCTAAGTTGCTGAGGCTAGCTTCTAACTTGTGACTCTCCTGCCTCAGCCTCCAGAGTAGCTAGGATTATAGGTACAGGCCACCACATCTGGTCTGACCCTTTACTTGGGTGTATAGTAAGAACAAGTTCTAAAAGCTTTTCCAAAAACACAGCTGTAGAAGGCTGTGAAGAGAAGCAATGTATATTGGGGTAAGAGCCAGGTCCACTCCTGAACACCTTACTCCTAACCATAGGCAACAGCCCCAGCCTTTCTACCTTAAAACTCTCCCGCATATTCCCTTTCTCCTAATAGGACTGCCCCCTGCTGGCTAAGAGAAAAAGTGCTTATCTCAAATGGAAGGGAAGAAGCCCCATAAACAGTGACCACATTTTCCAAAAGCTACAGGGACATCAACTTGATATACATACTCAGTAAACTGTAAATAGCCAGGATACACAGACATGGTTCCCACAGAAGACCGAACTTGAATCCCAGCAGTGCTTCCTAGGCTCCTAGGGGACATTACAGAAAGCCCAAAAGGCAGCTTGAGTTCCAGGGGACCTAGGCACACCACGGCAAACACTAGCATCAGCAATTCATCACCAACACCACCCCTGTTCAACCATGGCCCTCCCCCCCCAACACGCATGCATGCACATACAGGCGCGTGTGTACGTACACACACACACACACACACACACACACACACACACACATCATACACATCATTCTTTACTCAGTCTCCTAGCCCCCAGGATCAGTCCCAGACCCAGGGGCACAGACATTCTTTACTCCTGGGAGGTTGCTGCTGCACAGTGCAGGGTTGGGCCTTTGCTCACTGCTTATGATGGGGCCTGGGCCTCAGGTACCTGGCTGTTACCTAGCTGTTCCCATTACCTGCTGTCCCTCCTCACTCCCAGCCAGGCGCTGGTAAGCAGATCTCTCCCCCATGAAGCCCAGATTTCAGCTTTAAGCCAGGGAGGGAAGCAGCAGCCGCCTGCAGCCCCCGCCCCTCCAGCGGCAGCAGTGGCGTGGCGGCGTCACTGCCTGCGTCCAGGGGGGATGGGCCTCGAGCATCCTCCAAGAGAGCAGGATTACTAAAGAGCCTCAGCTGGGAAATGGCTCCAGTCCACACACCCCCCACTCCACCCCATACCTTACAGTTTCAAGTCCAAGAAAGGTAGCTGGAGCCTCTCCTGCGGGGCCTGCCTGTCCCCTCCCCCAATCCTGTCCCCAGCCTCCATTTGACTATGCAGCACTGCTCCTGTCTGCCCTGCCTCAGCCAGTAAATAGCAAGCTAGCATGGCCAGGCATGACCCTCAGGAGAGACAGGGCAGAGGCCCCACCCTCACTGATCATAGAACCACAGCTCTTCTCAGTCCTTGACCCACCCACCTCCAGGAATTCAGAGCAACCAATTAGGTCCTCTGAGATACAAGCACCCCCATATTCCATGATAAGGTGGGGGGAGGTCCAAATCTAAGAAGCCACAGAAGAGAAGCCTCCATTTCAACTAGACCAGAGACCCCTCTTTCTAGACATCCTGGGGCCTGAAACCTATTTCTCCACCTGCCCCAGCTTCTACTCTGCTCTAAGAATGCCAGAAGCCGAACTGCTCAACTTGTATAGCTCTATTCAGGTACCTCACCAAGCCACTCCTCACTCATGCAAGCCATGACTCCCACACTGGAGGGAGACAGCAGCCCACCTACCCAGGCCTGCCTCAGCCTGTGCCTCATCTCTGCTGGCCTTGACCTCACCCTCCCCTCTGCACCTGGGAGTACAGGGCAGGCCTTCATACTGAAGCTCTTCTCTGACTTCAGAGTGACTCCAGTTGGAAGAACTGCTCCAACACATGCCCATGCAGGGGTGCCTCACCCAGCCCTGGGGTGAGGCCATGGCCAGCCAGCACAGGAAGTTCCACTGCAGAGGCTCCTCCTCTAGCCCCCAGGGTCCCAAGGTGCTACACACACACACCCTCTCATTCCAATGGCATCTGAAGCATCCACTGACTCTTTCCTACCAGGTATTTAGGGCTGAGCTCAGGATACCTTCACTCCTCCCTGGGTTGGGGCAGAGGAAAAAGATGCTGAGACATCCCCTTCTACACTGGGTGAGTTTCCATCAGGCTCACTACTCATACAGCCCTTTCCCCATCTTAAAGCTTGATGGGGTATGGGCAGTACCCTGCCAGCAGGGGGTCCAGAACACATGGGGTTTTTTGTTTTGTTTTTAAATATTTATTTGCTTTAGTTGTACACAATGCAATGCATTTATGTTTACATGGTGCTGAGGATCGAACCTGGGCCGTGCACGTGCTAGGCAAGCGCTCTACCGCTGAGCCACAACCCCAGCCCAGAACATATGGTTTTATTCTGTACAGAAGCTCCTTGGTATCTTATCACAGCCATGGCAGAAACCAGTCTTAGGAACAGCTACAGCTGCAGAACCCAAAGCCACCAAGCTATGAAATAAAGAAAGCTGAAAATGCCACATCTACCCTTTCTTGCCCTAGTTGGATAAAAGTTCTGATCCAATCCATTCCTCCTCCTTGCTTTCTCCCTGCCTCATCCCCCTAGAAATCCTATCCCTCCCAACACCATCTTGTGACACCTACAGGAGCTAAACCATCTCTGGGAATCAGGGAACACCACACACATAAACCCCTCTGGTCTTTATTTGCCCCTTTATCATTCCACACCATGTAACTAAAGGGAGTCAGGAGTAGCTGGGGACAGCCTAACTCTGCTGTCCACTCCCCTCTCCAAAGCCTCTCCAATGCCATCAGTGAAGTGGCACATCTACACTGAGGAGCAGACATGACATGCGATTTCCGGCCAAGAGGATTTTTCCAAAACAAACTACCATATTCTTGGGAATATATGCCAACCTTACTTCCAAACTGGCCCTCTCCTACCTCTGCCTCCCTCTTCTCCAAGCCCCAAAGGAATAACATATTGGAGAAGAGAGGAGGGCTTTCAGTTCCCCCTTACTACCCGGTTGCCAGAGGGTTATCTTCCCTCCCCATGTGAGCCCCACCAAATTCAGTCAGCTTTAACTCACCTCTCTATACAGGGCCCAAGCTTCTGGACCAAAGCCAGGAAGGTTTCCCTCCGGACCTCATCCCAAAGGGAAATGTACCAGGAAACCCTGCACCTTCAGGTCAGTCTGGTCTTACATCATACTGGTCTGAGGAGGAGGCTGTCAGGGGCCAAGAATGAGAAGGGAGTGATTCAGACACACAACGTAGCTGTCCACACCCTCTTCATCTCCATTACATGGGGCCCACTCCCTCCCATGGGGAGTTTGGCCACTGAGGTCCTGTGGGCAGGCATGCTAGGCCTTGAAGCCTCTTCACCTTTCTTAACTGTTGCTATTTCCTAAGACTTTTGACATTACCCTTTATTCTCTTCTCAAAGGATGATCTGCTTCCTGGGGGTCAATTCCTCTCCTCCCAAAGATCCTATTGCCACCCTGTGCTGAATACCTCCATTCCTGAGCTCCTACAGCTCTTGCTTCACATTTCCAGACATTTACAGGACAGCTCCATCAGGAGGCTGCACAAGTACCACAATCTGCAGCACAAACTGGGCTCATCATCACCACCTTGAACTCTGCTAATCCTGCTCCTGTATCCTGACTGAAAACATCACAAGCCAATTCGGGTCAGAAGCCACAATACCCATCTCCAGCCAAGACTCCTTCTTCCTTTACCTCCTCTTCCACCAGGCCACCACAAAATCATGTTGCTTCAACCTCAGTATTCCCCCTCTGGAATTAGAATTAGGATTCCACTGGGATTAGGAATCACAAAGACCTGAGCCAAAATCCTGGCTTCATCACTTTATAGATGGACAACTTTTGGGCAAATCACTTAACCCCTAAATTTCAATTTCTTTATCTGTAAAGTGTGAATAAACAAAATCTCCCTCACAGAGCTGTTGAAGAGTCAATGACTTGCCCAGTACATGCCTGTAATCCCAGCAGCTTGGGAGGCTGAGGCAGGAGGATTGCGAGTTCAAAGCCAGCCTCAGCAACAAGGAGGCACTAAGCAACTCAGTGAGACCCTGTCTCTAAATAAAATACAAAATAGGGCTGGGGGTGTGGCTCAGTGGTTGAGTGCCCCTGAGTTCAATCCCTGGTACCACCCCCCCACCAAAAAAAAAAAAAAAAAGTCAATGACTTAAACCAGGCATGGTGGAGCACACTTGTAATCCCAGTGGCTCTGGAGGCTAAGGAAGGAGAATCATGAGTTCACAGCCAGCTTCAGCAACTTAGCAATGCCCTACACAATTCAGTGAGACTCTGCCTTAAAATGAAATATAAAAGGGACTAGGGATGTAGCTCAGTGGCTAAGTGCTCCTGAGTTGAATCCGTGGTACCAAAAAACAAAAAAGAGAGCATCAGTGAGAGAATGACTAGAACAGCACTTGGCACATAGTTGCCTGTTATTATTGCCATCTTGAGGTAGAAGAAATACTAGGTAGAAAGGGGACACAAAGGAAGGACAAGAAAATGATTTTTTTTCCTTTTTTTGTACTGGGGATTGAATCCAGGGGAATTTAACCACTGAGCCCATCCCCAGCCTTTTTAAAATATTTTTATTTAGAGACAGGGTCTTGCTAAGCTGCTAAGTGCCTCACTAAGTTGCTGAGGCTGGCTGAGAATTCATGATCCTCCTGCCTCAGCCTCCAGCACTGCTGGGATTACAAACCTGCACCACCACACCTGGCAAGAAAATTATTTTAATCCAGAAGTTCCACGTACTCTTCCAGGTCTGTTACTCTCTAATCCTACCTCCCTTCCAGGCCTATTATTCCCAGATTCCTGTAAAATCTGTAAATCTATCTGAGCACTATTAATTAAACCAATTAAACCCCCCAGTAAAGATGAAGAGGCAGGATCTTGAGGAATCTATAACTCAGGAGACTTTCCAGTGCTATCAATCAAATAATGAAGACCACATTATCCCAATGATCCAGACCAGTATTGAGATCACCAGAATGATGATATCATTCCCACATACCTTCCCATACCCACCCCTCAACAAGTTTCTTTTAAAAGCAGACCTGGGAACCCCAAAACCATATCTCTCACTCTGGAGATGACCCATTCTCTCCCTCAAATGAATATTTCTTGCTTTACCTCCAAAGGCATCTCTCTCAAGATCACCCTCACTTTCCCTTGAACCTACTTCCTAAATAAACCTCTATCTGTGCCTGGCTGGCAATGTGCTAAAATTCTATTCTGTCATGTATGCCAAGAACCCCACTGGTCTGGAGTCAGGTTTCACATTCTCTCGGGAGCTCCTTGGACCCTTTGGAGACACCTCTTCTCCTTTGACAGTATGAAAAGACCTGAAGTCACCCCCCTTGCATCCTTGCATACTTCTGTGAGTCAAACTGCCTGTTGGCACTCTATTTCTTCAACTCTACCTTACCATTTATTTCAAATGTCTTGTGTCCCAGTCTAGTCAAAAGCTTGCCCTACCCCAGCCACACCCTATTCCTTAATTCTAATTCCTCTGAGCTATTCTTTGCGACACTATTCTCTATCTACAAGATGAAGTCCTCTATACCCTTCAAGACCCCTATCAAATGCCATCTCGTGTAAAATCCCATTTCCTATCTCCAAACAGTTATTTGTATATGTTCCCATGTTTGTTTTTGTTAAAGAACATTTATAAACAAAAGCAGTAGAGGGCTGGGGATGTGGTTCAGTGGTAGAGTGCTTGACTAGCATGGGGAGGACCCTAGGTTCAATTCCTAGCACCACCAAAAAAAAAATTTTTTTTTAAACAAGAGTAGCATAAGCACACCTAAAGTATTTCAAAGGCTAAATTATCCATCTTTCTCTAATTATTAAAGGGTCACTCTCTGTAACCGTCTGTATTAGTACAATTCTACTGAACACCTGTATGTGGTTTACACATTGTAAAGTGCAATGAACCTGGTTAAGAGTTTGATGAAAAGACTTTAGCCTTAATGACAATAGAGAAAAGTTCTGCCTCTTTCCTTGTGTGCTACTGCCACTTGACTACCCCAATGGATACACACCCAAGTCTGGTTGCCCTCCCCATTATTTCTAATCCAGAGAACCTATCACCTTCATGGGAAGAGAAGCTGTCAATCTCATAATAGCCACTCCTATCCCAGACCCACTAAGCTACTTTGCTCCCACAAAGCTGTTTCAGACCCATGGACAATTCAGCCAGTCCTGAACCAATCTTCACTAAGGGGCCTTCTCATTAGACTACAGAGAAGAGTTGGGCCACAGGATGCAAAAATGAAAGTCTGGGCTTATCAGGCATCCCAGTTTTACTAAGAGTGAGGAGGGGATCCAGGGAGGGCCAGAGTGGTGTGGCAGGGCACAGAAACACCAGACACAGGGACCCTCCTGTGACTTATCTCCTCATACTCCAATGGAAAAGGTGTAACTTTTAGAGAAGAAGGGGAAAAAAAAAACCTTACTGAACAACACAGTAAACCGTGCTTAACTCATCACCAGCCCCAAGTTGGTCTTGAAAGTATGATGAAGCTATTTCATGCTGCAGCAGCTGAACAGTAGTGTGCCAACCCTGCCATCCAGATATAATACTGAAAACCCTAAAGTGCTCCTGGAATATCCCTCACTTCCCACACACACATAAGCACCAGCATTGACAGAGGACAAATTCCTGTGGCTCCCTGGGACTCATGGCCATGTATGTCATGCATGTTCAGTGCCAGGACTAGGATGCCAAGTTCAGAGAGCTGCCTCTTGCCCATCATCCTGCTCAGGCACCAACACAGTACCAGGGCCCAGCAGTGGACCCAGGGAAGAGAGGACAGTAGGTGGGAAGAAGGATGCAGTCCAACTCTCAGCAGTCTGACACTCCCAGAGGTCTTCCAGGGTTGTGCAGAGGCTATCCAGCTGGTTGCCCTGCCCACTGCTGGCTCAAGCCTCAATCCACCCCCACCCTACCCCCACAGTGAGAGTCCAAAGCTGAAGGGACCTATTGTTGGGCCCTGGAGGTGGGGTGGGGAAAGGAATAGTGGTGAGGAGATGCAGCACAGTTACTCTGCAAGAAACACTGCTCATCCCCTTCAGACTGTGTCTACACCAAAACCCAAGGACTAGGAACATGAAACCCATGCAGGCTGCAAAGCTTAGAAGAGAATCGGAGTGAGAGAAATGTCAGGGACTTCAAGATATACATGTTAAAACCCATCACATCCTTCCCATCCATTTGACCAATGAAGAAACTCAGATCCTGAAATGGGAAACGGTTTATCCAGTCCAAGGCACTAAGAAGCTGTCATAAAGGACGGATCTCAGGTAGTTAGAGCAGAGTAAATGTTCAGAGTGCTAATTTTTTGGCCATGGAGGGGAAGCCCTACCAAGGTCAGGAACTGGTAAAGTTCAGGGGCCCAAAATGGGGACCCCACCTCATTTAGTGATACAGAAGACAGGAAAAAGCCAGTGTTGCCCCACTTAGTTTGAGAGCAGGAGGGCTTGGGGGGGGACAGCTGCTAAAGAGAGGGACCAGGCCAAATCTCGTGGCCCATCCCTCGTCAGTCATTCATCGTGTATCTAATGTGTTCATCCTGAGCTAGGGACTCTGGGGAAATCTGAAGGAACATAAGTCAACAGTCTAAGAAGATGATATGGTGGTGCACATCTGTAATACTAGTTGCTCGGGAGACTGAAGCAGAAGGATTGAAAGTTCAAAGCCAGCTTCCGCAGCTTATCGAAGCCCAAAGCAACTTAGTGAGACAGTCTCAAAATTTAAAGTCCAAGCCGGGAGCGGTGGCGCACGCCTGTAATCCCAGAACTTTGGGAGGCTGAGGCAGGAGGATCGCGAGTTCAAAGCCAGCCTCAGCAATGGCGAGGCACTTAGCAACTCAGTGAGACCCTGTCTCTAATAAAATACAAAAAAAGGCTGGGGATGTGGCCCAGTGGTCTAGTGCCGCTGAGTTCAATCCCCGGTATCAAAAAAAAAAAAATTTAAAGTCCAAAAAGGGCTAGGGATATGGCTGAGTGGTTAAGCACCCCTAGGTTCAATCCCTGGTACAAAAAAAAAATATGACAATATGTACAAACTCCTTACCACAGGCTTCATATGCACTGACTGATTTAATACCCTCCTAGATACCCTATCCATAAATTTCACAGATGAAGAAAGTGAACCTCTGAAATAACTAGAGTCACCCAGAGGGTAAAAGATGAAGCCAGGATTCAGTCCATATACCATAAGCAAAACTGCTTGGCTTATGGATTCAAGTCTCTGGAAAAAAGAGCAGAACTCTAATAGCCCACCATATCAGACATGTCAAATATATACCATACTATTCTCCAGTGCTAAATGAATTTATGGAGTCTATGAGACAGTTTAAAGAGGCGCTTGGGCCGGGCACAGTGGCGCACGCCTATAATCCCAGCACTTGGGAGGCTGAGGCAGGAGGATCGCGAGTTCAAAGCCAGCCTCAGCAATGGCAAGGCACTTAGCAACTCAGTGAGACCCTGTCTCTATTAAAATACAAAAGAGGGCTGGGGATTTGGCCCATTGGTCAAGTGCCCCTGAGTTCAATCCCCAGTATCAAAAAAAAAAAAAAAAAAGAGTGCTGCTTGGGATTCCAGGAAAAGACATTATATTGACCCATGCAGATAATTTCACTCTTTCCTAAAACTCCAAAGTTATAATAAAAAAGTTTTTTGTTTTGTTTTGTTTTGAATGGCATAGTTCCCTAAGACTGGAGAAACTGGTAGATCAGACAAACATATATCTTTGGAAGCTGAACAGCAGATAGGCCAGTGACAACTGAGAGCAGACATGAGAGAATCACAGGTTACAAGGTGACAGGAACTCAACGACCTCACAAATCCTCCAAAGGCCTAGAATTGGCAGCCCCAAGCACCTGTGAAAGAAGAGGTGATGTGTCTGAAGGAAAATGAAGGAGTACTTATACTTAGAAGCTATTAAAGAAATAGTAAGTTAGGCTCAGTGGCACACACTTGTAATCCCAGCAACTCAAAAGGATGAGGCAGGAAGATCACAAGTTCAAGACTGACCTTGGCAACTCAGCAAGACCCTTTATCAAAATATAAAAGAGCTGGGATGTGGCTCAGTGGTCAAGCACTTGCCTAGCATGTCTGAGGCCCTAGGTTTGATCCTCAGTAGTGAGGGGAAAAAAAAAAAAATACAGTAAGACTTTTCACTTTACTTCCCAATACCCTGTCAAAGCAGGGGACTGTCCCTCCCCCCCTGTCCCAAAAATGCCCCCCCCCCCCCCCCCCCCCCCCCCCCCCCCCCCCCCCCCCCCCAGAGAGATAAGTTGAAGGTCTTTCCAAGGGGCTTTCTGGACAGCAGGGGGTGCATATCCCAAACAAGGGAAGCACAGACAGTAAATGCCAAGATCCCAGTTCCTTTTCTAGCTGAGAACTAAAGCCTCCACGCCTAAAGAGACAAAAGTGTGTTATCTAGGGCCTCTGACCAAGCCAAGAAAGATCTAAAGATACCAACACTTGGAGCCATCCATACCAAGAAATGGGCCATCGGGGTCACGGAGCATGGTAGTCCTTAAGATAAGACAACAAAAAATTACCAGATGCCCAGGAGAAGAAAATTTCAGACAAGAGTAATAAAATGTCATAACCACAAAAAATAACAGGATCTTTTTTTTTAATTGGTGAAATAAAAAAATTATAAACAAGCCTGGCACAGTGACACACACCTGTAATCCCAAAGGCTCGGGAGGCTGAGACAGGAGGATCACGGGTTCAAAGCTGGCCTCAGCAACAGCGAGGCACTAAGCAACTCAGTGAGACCCTGTCTCTAAATAAAATACAAAATAGGGCTGGGGATGTGGCTCAGTGGTTGAGTGCCCCTGGATTTAATCTCCAGTACCCCCCCCCCGCCAACAAAAAATTACAAACAAAAGCAAACAAAAAACTCAAAAGACCCATCCCCATTCTAGCAGACTCCAGCATACAGTGGGTGCTTATAAATATTTGTCATATGGATAAAGGAGGTATAATTCACTTGCCTTTCAAACTCTAGTGAATATACAAATAATAAATATAGATCCTGATCCCTAAGAATTGGAGTAGGGCTCAAGAGTCTATATTCTAACAAGTTCCCAAGTGATGCTGTTGTGCTGATCCATAAAACACAAACTGAAAAGTAAGGTCTTCTAAGCGCTAGTTTTTTTGCCCTCATATGCATTAAAGTCTACTGTGAGCTTGGAAACTGTCAATGTTTGGGCATCCCCTGAGATTCTGATCAACTGGATCTAAGTGAGTCTCAGGCATCATATCTTGAGGTTCTTCAAATAGATCCAAACTGGAGCTGAGAATCATAGCTCTGATGAAAGCCCATAATTGTGCCAATCATTTGTCCTTGCCAGAACAGTATGTTCTCAGATATTATCTCTATCGTTGACCTGGACCATTTTTTAGAATGTCCTTCATACCATGATCATGAACATCACTTTATGGATCTAATTATTATTCAGAAGATAATTCTCAAAGATAAGTTTTATTAAATGTCAGTGGATAAATAAATCCCCAAAAAAACTGTTCTGAGAATTTTTTCCTGATTAGATTTTCACTTAATCTTTTTTTTTTTTTTTTTTTTTTTTTTAATGGAGTCCTCCTCTAAGCCTTCTTTGGAAAAAAAATTTTTTTTTAATGAGATGTGGACTATCTCATGGTATAAAAATTCTATTAACAGCTCATCCTCACAAAGAATGTGGAATTATATTAGACTGCAATGTGAACTCTGGAACCTAAAAGGCAATGGAGTAATGTCCTGAAGATGCTGAAGGAAAAAAAGTTCCAACCCAGATTTCTATATTTATCTATCAACCGAGTTATCCAGTGTCAGGCTGGCACAGTCTCAAACCTACCACCCGTACACGGTCCTCTCTCAGAAACTACAGAGGATATGCTCTACTGAAACTAGAGAGTAAAGCACCCAAGGGGAAGACTAGGGAAATCATGAAATAGGAGTATATAACTCAGTAGGGCAGTGAAGGAAATGCCCAGGATTTTGAAGGGTGCCTAGTCCATGCTGCTATAGGGCAGAAGGTTGTTAAAGAGTCTTCTTCAGAAAAATGAATTTGACAAAATACCTAATGGAACTGACATCTTGGGAAACTTAGACAGTTACTGAAGATAGTGACTAATCAAAAGGCACACAGGACACTTAGCAAGGCTAGAGTATATAACTCAGTAGTTAAAGAGCTTGCTTAGTATACAAAAGGTCCTAGGTTCAATCTCCAACATAGAAAAAAATTAATAACTAAAAAGAAAACTAGGGCTGGGGATATAGCTCAGTTGGTAGAGTGCTTGCCTTGCATGCACAAGGCCCTGGGTTCAATCCCCAGTGCCACCAAAACAAACAAACAACAACAAAAAAACTAAGCAAATAAACAAAAACAACTCCAGAGAGAACAAAAAGTTGTTCAGGAAAGGAAAAGCCATCACAGTTTATGACATCATAATAACATGAGCACAATCAATTAAAGCAAAAGAAAAAAAAAAATCAACACGGAATAAGAGGGATCAGATTTAACAGGAATCAGCTGAAACACAAACACACACAACAATAAGGGTCTTGGAGAAGGAAAGGAGGGGAGGGGAGGGGGGGCATCATGCCAACCTGAAGAGACACCAAGTCTGGAGAACATCCTGTGACCTGGTGCTATGACCCTGACAGCTTCGACCACAGCAACTCTGTCTTAGAACACGTTTCTGTTCCTCACAGCTTCTCTTCCTTAGATGCCCTTGCCCTTACCCACAGCAATGGTCAACAGACCCCTACCCAAAATGCTTTCTCTCCCCAACAGAGGTATCAAACCACAAGGATGGACCCAATCTTAATTATGTAAATAAGGGATGAAATGATGCAGTTCTGATTGGCTTATTAAGTTCAGAGCTTGAAGAGTTTGATTGGTACATGTTGACATCCCTCACCCCACCAATCACTTATGCTGGGCCATCAGACATACCTTTAAAAACCCCAAGACAAGCTGGGCGTGGTGGCGCATGTCTGTAATCCCAGCACTTGGGGGGGTTGAGGCAGGAGGATCTAGAGTTCAAAGCCAGCCTCAGCAATGGTGAGGGACTTAGCAACTCAGTGAGACCCTGTCCCTAATAAAATACAAAAAGGGCTGGGGGTGGCGCACACCTGTAATCCCAGCACTTTGGGAGGCTGAGGCAGGAGGATCGCAAGTTCAAAGCCAGCCTCAGCAATGGCGAGGCACTTAGCAACTCAGTGAGACCCTGTCTCTAATAAAATACAAAATAGGGTTGGGGGTGTGGCTCCGTGGCCAAGTGCCCCTGAGTTCAATTCCCCCAACCCAAAATAAAACCAAAACAACAGACACCCATTGCGTCTATCTATCTCCTGGGGCTTCTCCCCTTCAGGAGCTCTGCTTTCTATTATTTTAATAAATCCCATTACTTTGCTCTCACTCTTGTATCCATGAACTTCTTTCCTTGAATTTGCTAGACAAAGAACCCAAACTGCCTAATTCCATGTTATACAAACAGACAAAACATACAAAATACTTTAAGACACAAGATATCAGAAAATAACAGTGTGAATCCCTATGACTGAGAGTTTACAGGCTATGGCATGAGGAAAAGAACCCAATTGAATACAGGAAACTCCCTGAATTGAGAAGATGGAGCTAAGAGCCCAGAGAGATTTAGGTGATTAGTATTTGCACAACAGGATATCAGAGAGGAGAGACCACCACAGATCTGCAAAACATCCCCCTTGAGGATCAGCAGAGCAATGGTTATCACAGGAATGTGAAGAAACTATCAAAGGCTAGGGAAATGAATCACCCAATAACAGTGTCTGGCACTCACAAGTCTGGGAAAGTGCTTGTTCTCACCTGCCAGACTGGAAAAGGTAGGCCCTGGATAGAATTCACCAGAGGGTCTTGCCTCAGCAGAAGGGAATTATTAGCCCTAGACTGAGTATGGTTCTGGTCCCACCTACCAAAACTTAAAAAATAAGACCCAAACAGAACAAACCATTTCCAAGCCACATAACTGCATTCCAGTACAAAGCTCAAGAATTTTTATAGGAATTCAAAAATATTCAACAAACAATTAGGTGAAATTCACATTGTCTGGCATGCAATAAAAAATTACCAGGTGTGAAAAAAACAGGAAACTATGACTCATAACAAGGAGATGAAGTAAACAATCCCAAACAACCCCAGAATGGACAAGATATAAGAATTATTAAACACAAGGATGCAGGTGTAATTTAGTAGTAGAGTACTTGCCTAGTACATGCCAGTTTCTAGGCTTATGAAAGTTTTTATAACTACATTCCACATGTTCTAAAAGTTGAGACAATTATTTTGTTTAAAAAGATCCAAATCAAGCCGGGCGCGGTGGCGCACGCCTGTAATCCAGCACTTTGGGAGACTGAGGCAGGAGG
Organism: Tamias sibiricus; assembly: GCA_025594165.1. NCBI lineage: Eukaryota > Metazoa > Chordata > Mammalia > Rodentia > Sciuridae > Tamias > Tamias sibiricus. The sequence goes on from CM046668.1 coordinate 72,062,005, forward strand.
ATCGCAAGTTCAAAGCCAGCCTCAGCAGTGGTGAGGCACTTAGCAACTCAGTGAGACCCTGTCTCTAATAAAATACAAAAAAAAGGGCTGGGGATGTGGCCCAGTGGTCGAGTGCCCCTGACTTCAATCCCTGGTACCACAAAAAAAAAAAAAAAAAAAAAAAAAAGATCCAAATCAAATTTCTAATATAACCAGACATGATGGTGTACACCTATAATCCCAGCAACTCCAGAGGCTGATGCAGGAGGATGTCAAGGTCAAGGCCAATCTCAGCAACTCAGAAAGGCCCTAAACAACTTAGCAAGACCCTGTATCAAAATTTAAAATTTTTAAAAAGGGGTGAGGATATAGCTCAGTGGTAAAGCACACCTGGGTTCAATCCCCAGTACCCCCCCCAAAAAAAATTTCTAAAATAAAAATGACAATTCATGACAGTAATGTACTGAATGGACTTAACAGCAGATTAGACACTGCAGAAGAAAAACTTGGGAAACTTGAAGACACTGCAAAAAACTATCCAAAACACACACACACAAAAGAAAAAGAAATTAAAAAATAAACAAAGCAGGGGCTGTGGCTCAGAGGTAAAGAGCTCGCCTACCATGCGTGAGACACTGGGTTCGATCCTCTAAACCACATAGAAATAAAATATTGTGTCCACCTATAACTAAAAAATAAATATTAAAAAAAAAGCAGCAGATAAATATGGTGGTACATACCTACCATTCCAGCTACTGGGAGGCTGAGGCAGGAAGATCCAAGTTTGAGGCCAGCTTGAGCAACTTTAGCAAGAACTTGCCTCAAAATAAAAGGATTGGGGGGCTGGGGTTGTGGCTCAGCGGTAGAGTGCTCGCCTAGCACTGGTATGGCCCGGGTTCGATCCTCAGCACCACGTAAACATAAATGAATTGCATTGTGTACAACTAAAGCAAATAAATAAATATTTAAAAAAAAAAAAACTATTGGGGATGAAGCACAGTGATACTTTCTGGGTTCAATCCCCAGTATAGGGAGAGAAAAAAAAAGCATCAAGGAATAGTAGGACAAATTTAAATGTAATATATGTATAACTGGGGTTCCTGAGAAGATGACAGATAGTTGAGAATAAAAGGAATATTTGAAGAAATAATGGCTGAATTTTTTTCCAAATTTGGTTAAAACTGTAAGCCCACAGATCGAAGTTCAATGAACACCAGTATAAGAAATATGATGAAAACTACCTCAAGGCACATCATAATCGAATTGCTCAAAATCAGTGATAAAGAGAAAAATTTTTTAAGTATCAACAGAGGACACAGGAACAGTGAACATGATCAAAGCACAATATCTGCATGTATGAAAGCCATTAATTTGTATAATTAATGTTAATTATAATAATTTAAGTAGCAGGAGAGGGAGAAGACACATAATGTATGGAGGAACAAAGATGACAGCCAATTTCTTGCAGAAACGACAAGAAGTATGAAAATAATAGCATAACACAACTACAGTACTGAAAGAGGAAGCTGGGGTTTAGCTCAGTGGCAAAGTGCTCGCCTAGCACACACAAGGCCCAAGGCCCTAAGCCCTGGGTTTGTTCACACACACACACACACATGCACACACACACACATGCACACACACACACAAAAAAAAAAAAAAAACGAAAAGAAACTTGACAACCTAGAGTTTTATTCCAACAGAAAAACGGAAATATCTTTGAAATATAATGCGAAATAGTCTTTTCGACATACAAAAGCTGAAAGAATTCACCACCAGTAGACCCACACTACAATAAATGTTAAAGGAAGTCCCACCAATAGAAGAAAAAGAACACCACTAGAAATACAGCAAAGAGCCAGGCAAGGTGGCACACACCTGTAATCCCAGCACTTGGGAGGCTGAGTCAGGAGGATCATGAGTTCAAAGCCAGACTCAGCAATGGCGAGGCGCTTAGCAACTCAGTGAGACTCTGTCTCTAATAAAATACAAAAAAGGGCTGGGGATGTGGCCCAGTGGTCCAGTACCCATGAGTTCAATCCCTGGTACCAAAAAAAAAAAAAAAAAAAAAAAAAAAAAATACAGCAAAGAAATGAACAGCACTGGAACCTGTACAATTGTAACTACATGGGTAAACAGATTTTTTTCTTATTATTCAAATCACTTTAATAGGCAAATGTAGTATAAGTTTATAACATAGTTTTCTGGGTTTTTTGTTTGTTTGTTTGTTTGTACTGGGTATTATACCCAGGGGTGCTTTACCACTAAGTTACATCTCCAGCCCTTTTTATTTTGAGATAGGGTCTTGCTAAGTTGCTGAGGTTGACCTCAAAAGTTATAATCCTTCTGCCTTAGTCTCCTGAGTCACTGAGATTACAGGTGTGTACCACCCATCTTATATAACATAATTTTGATAATAACAGCATAACAAGAGAGGAGAAATAAACACACTATTTTAAGTTTTTGTACTAATATCACTTGAAGGTGTTATAAGTTAAAGATGTATACTATGAATCCTATAGACATTACAAGAAAATGACCCATAAAAAAAGATACAAAAATATTCAACAAATTCCTTAGTAAGGGCACAGTGGTACGCACCTGTAATCCCAATGGCTTGGGAGGCTGAGGCAAGAAGATGGCAACTTCAAAACCAGCCTTACGCAGGGCCCGGTGGTACACGCCTGTAATCCCAGCACTTGGGAGGCTGAGGCAGGAGGATCGAGTTCAAAGCCAGCCTCAGCAATGGCAAGGCACTTAGCAACTCAGTGAGACCCTGTCTCTAATAAAATACAAAAAAAGGGCTGGGCCCAGTGGTCAACTGCCCCTGAGTTCAATCCCCAGTACCAAAAAAAAAAAAAAAAAAAAAAAGAAAAGCCATAGAAAAATATTAAGCCAGGCATAGTAGCACATACCTATCATTCAAGTGACTCAGAAGACTGAGGCAGGAGGATTGCAAGTTTGAGTTGCCAGCTGGCAACTTAGTAAGACCCTTTTTCAAAATAAAAAATAAAAAGGACTGGGGATGTAGCTCAGTGAAAGAATACCCCTGGGTTCAATCCCCAGTACCACCAAAAACAAAAACAAAAAACTTCTCTTCAAAAACACAACGTTAAGAGAATTAAACTGCAAACTACAAACTGAAAGATTTGTAAATCAGATACCTGACAAAGGGCTTATATCCGGAATATAAAAATCTTTTCAAAACTTAACAACATTATAAAAAATACACAATTAGAAATGGGTAAACATGAGCTGGGCGCAGTGGCGCACACCTGTAATCCCAGCACTTGGGAGGCTGAAGCAGGAGGATCCCGAGTTCAAAGCCAGCCTCAGCAATGGTGAGGCACTTAGCAACTCAGTGAGACCCTGTCTCTAATAAAATACAAAAAAGGGCTGGGGATGTGGCCTATTCAGAGTTCAATCCCCGGTACCAAAAAAAAAAAAAAATGGGCAAACATCTGAAGAAACATATCACCAAAGATGTAGTTTGCAAATAAGGACAAATCATTAAGGAAATGCAAACTGAAACTATAATCAGATACCACTATAGACACATTAGAATGTCTAAAATTAAAGAGACTAACCATATGAAGTGTTGGTTGTATACTGAATTGTTCAATCACTTTGGAAAACATTCTGGCAGTTTTTTGTTTGAGTTGGGGTTTTATTGGGCTGTTCAGGTAGGCTCTGAGCCACTGGGCTCAAGCCATGCTCCTGCCTCAGCCTAGACTTCAAGTATGCGCCACCATGTCCAGCTTTTTTTTTTTTTTTTTTTTTTTAGTTGTTGATGGACCTTTATTTTATTCATTTATTTATATTCGGTGCTGAGAAGCTAACCCAGTGCCTCACACATGCAAGGCAAGTGCTCTACCATTGAGCCATAACCCCATCCCACCCCTCTTTTTTTTTTTTTTTTTTAAATACTAGGTATCTTTTCTCATTTAAAATTTGTAAAAAATTAAATTTATACGATTGGATAAAGAAATAAACACATACATAGCAAAAAATTGTTTATTTAACTGGTTCATAAATAAAAATTGTACAAATTAATGGGGAAATGTGATCAATATACCAGTTTCTTGAAAGCTATATGTTTGCCTATTATATGATCCAACCATTACAGTCCTGGAGATTTACCCAAGAGAAAAAAAAAGCATATATCCATACAAAGACTAAGATAAATGTTCGCAGCAGCTTTATTTGTAATACCAAAAACTGAAAACAATCCAACAGGTAAACAGATAGATACTGTGGCATATGCATGCAACAGACCACTCAGGAATAAGAGGATAAACTACTAATATATGCAACAATGAGGATGAATTTCAAAAGTTAAAGGGCGATGGGGCTGGAGTTGTGGCTCAGAGGTACAGCATTCGCCTGGCATACGTGAGGCACTAGGTTCAATCCTCAGCACCACATAAAAATAAAGATACTGTGTCCACCTATAACTAAATATTTTTTTTAAAAATAACTTAGGCTGGGCGCGGTGGCGCATGCCTGTAATCCCAGCACTTTGGGAGGCTGAGGCAGGAGGATCGCGAGTTCAAAGCCAGCTTCAGCAATGGCGAGGCACTTAGCAACTCAGTGAGACCCTGTCTCTAAATAAAATACAAAAAAGGGCTGGGGATGTGACCCAGTGGACAAGTGCCCCTGAGTTCAATCCCCAGTACCACCAAAAAAAGAAAAAAAATTAAAGGGCAAAAGCCAGACCCAAAAAAGGGCACATGCCATTTGATTTCCATTTACACAGAATGCTAGGTACTGCAAACTCAGAATGACAGAAAGCAGATCAGTGTGTTACCTGAGGAGAGAACAACAGAAGAGAGATGGGATGAATTCCTAAGAGAAAAAAAAAAAACCCTGGGAATATTCACTATCTTGATAATGGTGATGGCTTCAAAGGATACACACACCTTAAACTAATTAAACTGTACATTGTACTTAAGTATGTTCAGTTTACCATGTCATTATACCTCAATAAAAATGAATAAAAAAAAAAAATCTTCCAGAATAAGCACAGAGCAGGGTGGTAATCTCAGACTTAAGGGATATGATCAGAGGTCCTGGGAGGTAGGAACCAGGCAGGTACCACTGCACCTAGAACTCTGAAGGGAGTCATGGCCCACTATTCAGACAAGTAAACAAACCCAAAAGATGTTATCTTACCCAAGGTTACAGAACTAGTAATAAGTGGTATCACCAGATTAAAACAGATAAACCTGATGCTATAAATATAAAGCCTTTCTCCTTCTCTTCATCTACCACAAATTCAAAAAGTAGAACTAAAACAAATAGGTGAAGGTGTATGTATGTTTTTGTATATGTGCTTAGAACAGACAATTCTCTCCTCTGAAGCCAGAGAACCAGAACCCCTCTGGCCATTCCAGAAGGGCCAGGCACCGTGGACACTGCAGCTGAACTTGCGGTACATGAATGTTTGGGAGGCAGTGTGACAGGCACGGGATGAAGCTGACAGACTAGTTTGGGTTCGCCTGAGGAGCAGGCTAACCGGATTCTCCAGCAATCCCAGCCACCACCACTCCCTCTGCCTCCACAGGAAAACACTATCTCTACCCAGTATAGTTCATGAGGACTGGGGTCTGGATATAACCTGACTCAGCCACCACTCAGGGGTTGAGGAAAGATGGGTCCCAGTTAAGGCCTTGAAGCAGGCAGCAACTCTGCATCCCTCCCTGAGGACTAGAGAAGCAACCAACAACCCTGACAGTGCCAGAGGTTAACAGCCCTAGAAGGATAAAGCCCATAAGCTGCTAAGCAAGCCCCCAAACCACCCCAGTAATGAGCAGAGCTGGCATTCAGGCCCCGGGAATCAATAAGAAGCCATAAGTAGCCCCTGGCCCTGCCTCTGTAAGCCCTACCTCTAGGCTGGGCCAGGAGCAGGCCCTACAGGATGCAGAGCCCACAACACACCAGATGCCCATCTGTCAATCTCCAGTGGGTGGGGTTAAGGCCTGCACCAGAGGCAGTCCAGTGCAGTACACCTTCCTCTCCCACCTCTTTCACATTGGGATCCCAAGGTCCCACTCAGACAAAAGACCTCACCCAGTTGCTCTCTGCTCTTCTGCCCACTATTCAACCTTGGCTCTGGGCCATCACCCATGACAAGACCTCGTGGTGGAAGCAGGTCAGGCTCGTGCCCGAACCACTGGCCACCACAATTACATCTCGGCTCATGTAGCCAACAAGGTTACAAGGGTCTGATGCCTTCCTCCTTTCTCTGGATGGCTGGAGGCAACTTGTGCTGATCACTCCATGCACACTATTGTGTAGAGGCACCCCAAACTCCACCAGTTGGCAGGTGGAGGGGGTAACTACTTCCCCTGCAACTTAAAACCTGGGACTATCCTTGTTTTCCCTCTGCCCAGACCTGACAACCACCCAGAGGCTCTCATATCCAGTCTAGGCTAAGAGAGGGAAGCTCCATCACTCCACTCGCCATATACAGTACTGGAAGAAAGCATCAACCTAAAAGAACACAAAAGCAGTTTGGGAAGAACCCTCTCCTGTGCTTCCAAACACATCAACTCCAGCTGAGAACAGAACTGGGCTTCCTTACCTGCCACTTTCAGTTGCCTCCCTGCAGAAAAAGCTTCGATGATGCCCAGGATGAGGAAGCAGAAGAGGATCCCGCAGACCACTTCCTTCCCTTGGGCAATGGCTTCAGAAGCTCGCAGGTTCACAGTGCTGTTCTGCGCCCCAATCCCCAACCTCCTACATCCCGTACTCCCCTCAGCCCTGGAGGGATCCCAATGCCAAGCTGGTGGCCTGAGCGTTACCACCTCCTCCTACGCCTGCGCCTGCGGGTACTGTGCCCTTCGGGGGGTCCCGCTCCCTCCCGGACCCCTTCCCGTTCAGATACGTTTCCTGAACAGACCAAACCACCTGTCCCTCCTGCACCCCTGGCAGCCAATTTGCTTCCTGCACCCCCAGGCGCCCTTCCCCGTCAGGCCCCTGGGGGCCCACAGGCCGGGCCCTCCCCACCAGCTCAAGCGTCTCTCGGCGCGCGGGGGCCGCTCCCAGGACCACCGCCTCGGGTCCGAGGTGCCCGCAGCTCTCCCAGTTCCGCTCCCGCAGCTCGCCCGAACTTTCGAGCCCCTCCCCGCGCTCGCAGGAACCGTCACCGAACCCCGGCAGTTGCTCTGGCTGCTGCAGCAGCCTGCGGGGGCTCCCCTCCCCCCGTTCCTGCACCCCGGCGCGGGCCTCGCCCCGCTCCTGCACTGCGGGGCTGCCTCCCCCCTTCTCCTGGTGTTGCTTGCGAGGCCCCAGCCCCTCCTCCTGCGCCACAGGCCAGCCAGCCGAACCCTTCCACCCGGGCGAATGCCTCCAGTCCGCGCCCGTCTGTCAGCCCCCACACCACCCCCAGGTTGGGCTCGTGCCCGCGACCGCCCGCTCCTGGACCCCCAGACCCACCCCGCCCTCCTCCTGCACGGCCGGACCCACCCCGCCCTGCTCCTCCACGCCGAGCTTCAGCCCGCGGAGCTGCTGCGGGCCCCAGCTGAGAACCCCGACGCGCTGCGGCTGCTGCTCCGGCAGCGCTGGGCTAAGCCCGCCGCGCTCCTCCTGGGCTCCCCGCCGGGGACCCCCCGCCCCCACAGCCCAGCGCACTCGCCTGCCCCCGAGAGGCCTCGCGCTCCCGCCCCTCCAGATGGTGCTGCCCTAGGCGACCGCTCACACCACCCCCCGCCCGGCTCCTTCCGCCTCGGCCCCCAGGGGAGGGGGCTGCGGGGTCCCGGCCCCAACCGCTTCGCGGCCGCCCCCGCCTAGCGAGCCCGCCTCCCCACCCTCGCCTCCGGGCGTTGACGTCGGCCGCCGGGCGCCGCGCCCCGCGCCGGCCCCCGCAGGTGCTGCGGCCCCGCGCGCCGGCCGTCAACGCGCGAGCGCCCGCCTGGTTTCCCGGAGCCCGCGCGCGCCTGCGCCGCCCCGGCGGGGCGGGGCCCGGCTGCGTCGGTCCACCCTCTTAAAGGGCCCAGGCCCATTACTTCGCCGCCGCCCCTCCTCTGGGTCTCCCGGATCCACCCCCTATTCTCCCACCCGCCACTGGCTGGTTCTGGCCTTCCTATAGTACCAAAGGCAGGAAAGATGAAGCAGAAAGTTGGGGGGGCCCCACTGAATTAAGGGGGCTCAATGGGGAGCACTGGAATGCGAGTCTGCCATCTAAATAGCAGTTCAGCAGCAGCTTATTTACCCTGTGAGTGTAAAAACGTCACTTCCACCCAACCTCAATTGCTAGGCTCTAAATGAGGAAGGGTGGTTTGGAAGGTTTCCAAGGTCACAGTGAGGGTGGGACTCTAATCCTAATCTCTGTAGCAGCCTGGAGGTCTAGGAACCTGGGCCATTTGCACTCTTTCCCTGGGGCCTAGGGAGGGATCCCGAACAAGGGAGAATTTGTCTCCCGCCTGAGACATTTCTCTGGGGCCTTGGGCAGAAATAGTCCCAAGCAAAGGGGAGCCTTCTTCCTGCAATGCTCCCTCATGATTCCTCTTCTCCCTGCTTACAATCACTTAAGGAGAGAACTCAAAGTTCTGATTCTTAGCAACATTGCAGCCTGCAAACCCAGATCCAACCCTCAATGGAGGCAACCCTAGGCAGCAGGACTTAGAACCCACAGGCTTAGGGCCACTCAGCCCTGTTACTGTCTCTTCCTCATCTATAAAATGGGTATAACAAAGCAATTCAAGAATGAATGAAGCCGGGCGTGGTAGCACATGCCTGTAATCCCAGCGGCTCAGGAGGCTGAGCCAGCCTCAGCAACAGTGAGGCGCTAAGCAACTCAGTGTGAAACCCTGTCTCTACATAAAATACAAAATAGGGCTGGGGATGTGGCTCAGTGGTCAAGTGCCCCTGAGTTCAATTCCCAGTATCAAAAAAAAAAAAAAAGAAGGACCAAACATCAGGGAATAAATAGGAGTAACAGTAGTTACCCCCTTGACAAGTTGGACATCCTCTCTCTTTGCCCTAATTCTAAATTTTGAAGAAAAGCTACACCTAATGATTGTTAACTGCTAAATTTTTCTTTAGATATATAAAACCCAAAATATCTGATAATGTTTAGATAACATTAGAATGTGCAATGTTATTCTAGTCCTGTGTATCAACAAACCCAAAGCACGGAAGTTGTTGTGAGGTTTAACTAGCATAAAAGTAAAGTTTGTCTAAAGAATTACTGGACCTAGCCCCAGGAGATCAAGGCAATTGCAGTATTCTAGCCAGAGGGGAAAAAACAGACACACCCTAGATGGCAAAAGACCCTGCTCAATACTTAACCTTTCTGCACGTTATCCCTCTGTTCCTCCTTTCCCTTGGTGTAAAAGCCCTTTCAAGTGCCTGAGTTCCCCAATATATTCTTTTGAGGGAATGATAACTTCCCTCAACCCATGTCAGGATACCAGCCCATGAATAAACCTGATTTCTTTCCATCAGCTCTTGGCTTCAGAGTATTGACTTTTGAGTGGTGATCAGATGGACTTGGGTCCAGTAAAAAACATGTTGTTCAGTATTAAGCCCAAAGACCATAGCCAAAGGACAGTAAGACAACCAGAAAGGGAGTGAGTTCCAGATACCTACACAGGGCCTAGTCTGGGTGAATTTGGGTTGGTGCCTTGCCCTGTGAGACAAGCAAGGCAAGTTTCTACTCAATTAATTATTTGATAATACTATGTGTGATAGGATCCCTTCCCCATGGAGCCACAGAGTCTTTCCTATGTTGCCTGGTCTCAGGGGGAAAAAAGTCAGAAGTTCAATAGATTTGGGGGAAACAAACAGGGATTCTTCCAACCTCCCTCAGCTACATACCTCAGTAATGGCAATCATTAAGGTTTAAGGAACCTAATTGTGGGTAGGGCCTTGCACTTTGCATTTATTCTCATTCAACCCCCCACAGAAACCCCGTTAAGATTCATATTATCCCCCCACCCCATTTCACAGATGATAGGCTCTATCTGGTTAAGTGACTTGTTCAGGTCACAAAGCTGGCAGTAGAAAAGCCAGAAAACAAATCATATTTTTTGACTCGTCTATGCACTGAATCACTAAGGCACAATAAAGCAACACTAACCTGGAAGCCTTGCTGTAAGAAGTGTTAGATTTCAGTGGTCAATAGACAACAACTGATTTGGAGCAAATTATCCTGCAGGCTTATCAAACAAAGCAAGGGGTCAAAACAGCTCTTAGGTGATTCTCTTCAGGGAGCCCAGACTCCCATTCTCCCATTTCTCTCAAGAGTCAGATCCATACTTCCTACAAATACCTAGTGCAGGGTTACCTGTAGCTTCAGACTTGAGAAAGAGGAAAGTCTCCTGCTTCATCTTCTCCAGTTCTTCATCAACTCCTGGACTGTCCTCATCATACCATTGAACTCTGGGGCCATGCTGGGAGATGTCTCTGAGGTTGTCTCCATCTCCACATCATTCTGTAACTCAAGTACAAGTGGCCAGAAAAACACTGAGGGAGACTGCTTTGCCACCATGAAGCCAACAGCATAACCGAGAAAAGAGCCTCTGAGTAAAAAAAGCAGAAGGCTCAGGAGATTCAGGAGGTGGCTGCAGGGGGAACCTCAAGCCTCAACGTACCTGAGCCAGTCTCTTCCCAGATTTGGAACTTTAGGAGAGCTGCCCACAGCAGAGTGACTCTACAGGAAAAAGGGCTTGTCAGGTCTAGTTCTAAACAGAGGGGCCCAAGCTGCCAGAAGGAGGCTTTTGGTGATTCCCTGAAGAACTTCCACCATGAGGTGGTTGCCCTGTGGGGTAAGCAAGAAGGCAAGGCAGGCACTGTCAGGGTGAAGGGCAGCCCAGCTCACACCTGCATCCTGATGCTGAGTGATTGGGCTGAAGGTTTTTTTCTTTCTGGTTTGCTTTTCTTTTTTCCTGCATTTTTGTTTAAATTTATTTGAGATCACCTCCTTACATTTTCCAGGCAGAAAATAGAAAACAAGAAAAGACTTGGCTTCAAATACATAAACAGTGTGCTGGAGCTTATAGCATTACTGATAACATTGTTCCAGAAGAAAGTCAGCTTACTCCAAGGCACTTTAGTATTCCTGAGGAATAAACATGATTTCTCTTGTCCTCTCACTGGGATGTTCTCAGTGTAAGTCACTGCTCCTGTTCTTTGACATATTTTCCATGGAGAAGATATGGAAACTGTAAATCATGCTGGCAATTGGAGTAGGTCATCTCCAATCCCATGCCAGAACCAAAGGCTAACAGCCACATTTTTCTTTTAAAGAAGGTAAGTGAAGCCAGGTGCCGTGGCACATCCCTGTAATCCCAGCGATTTGGGAGGCTGAGGGAGGAGGATTGCGAATTCAAAGCCAACCTCAGCAATGGTGAGGCACTTAGCAACTCAGTGAGACCCTGTCTCTAAATGCAAAAGAAAGGGCTGGGGATGTGGCCAGTGGTGGAGTGCCCCTGAGTTCAATCCCCGGTACCAAAAAAAAAAAAAAAGTAAGTAAGAAAACAATTCCTAATCCCAAACCAGTAGCTATCTTCTCCACTGCATCTGCCTTGCACCAGTCCCACTTCCTGCCGAGGTCTGACTCCAACATGTTCCCCTCCCTGGGCTCCAGCTTTCCTCTCTGGTTCGTTTTTTTAAGTAGAGCAAATTTTTTTAAACTACCATTGCAACATAATAGCAGGAATTGAATTGAATCTAGTGGATTTTGACTGGCTTTTTTTTAATGAAAGAGCAATAGAAGAAAATACCAGAATATATTTTTTTTTACTTTTTATTGACATGCAACATACATCTGAGAATTACAAAAACTTTTTATTTTTACCAAGTGAATATACCAATCATTCAAATTAAGATCCAGAACATATCCAGCACCCCAGAAATCCATCCCTCAAAATCAGCTTTTACAGCTGGGTGCAGAGGTGCATGCCTGTAATCCCAGCAGCTCAGGAGGCTGAGGCAGGAAGATTGAGAGTTCAAAGCCAGCCTCAGCAAAAGCAAGGTACTAAGCAACTTAGCTGAGACCCTGTCTCTAAATAAAATACAAAATAGGGCTGGGGATGTGGCTTAGTGGTCAAGTGCCCCCGAGTTCAATCCTCAGTAACAAAAAAGCAAGTTTTACAAGAAATTTTTAGGTCTGGGAATGTGGCTTATTGGTACAACATTGCCTAGCATGCCTGGGGCCCTGAATTTAATCCCCAGCACTGCAAAAAAGAAAAAAGTAAATAATTCTATATTAATTTTCTAGTATGCTCTTCATATTCATGGTTTATTTTTTACTTTCTATTCTCTCCCCAACACACACACACACACACACACACACACACAATTTGTTGTTCTAGGTACAAGTAGCTGGAACAATGCTCAGCACAAAGTAGGCACCAAGAATATATGTGAAATGAGCGAGACTGCATTACGGGTCGTAAAGGTATTTTTTGGTAACATTTTTGCTTCATTACATATATGTATATACCCTGTATATTTTGATGTAAAATTCATTTATTTCTGTAGGTCATAGTGAAAAAAATTCAAAAAGGCATTCCTACAGTTTAAAAAAATTGTACAAGCTGAGAATTAGACTGGGGAGATGAACATGAGTGAAGAACATCTGCTGCAGATTTTATCAAAATGCAGATCCTGATTCATTAAGTTGGGAGGGGGGATGCTGAAGTCTGGCATTTCTATCTATGGTGGCACTTGAGTAGCAAGGTCTAAAGACTCAGATTCTCAATAGTGTTGCACATAATCACATGGAAGACTTTAAAAAAAAAATACTCTGATGCTCAGGCCCCACCCTAGCACAATTATATTGGAATGTCTAGGATGGGGCTCAGTGTCTATGGCTTGAACCCAAGGCCCCTTAATCACTGAGCCACATCCCCAACCCTTTTTTTTTTTTGTATTTTATTTAAAGACAGGGTCTCCTCAGTTACTGAGGCTGGCTTTGAACTTGTGATCTTCCTGCCTCAGCTTCTGGACCTTCTGGGATTATAGGTGTACCATGCTGTGCTAAGCAATATCTATGGCTTTTAAGACCTTCCCAAGTGATTCTAAGGTGCAACCAGAAATTGACAGTGCTCAGCTAAAAGGTAAACTTGGGCAGGGAGGGGAAAGGCCAGATGTGTTTGTTTCTGTCTCCTAATACACCTTTGGTGCCTAAAAGGTGCCTAAACTCAGGCCAAGGGAAGTAAATTGTGGGATCAGGAAGTGAATTGTGCCTGGGCCAACAATCTGATTTGACAAAGGCAAAGGATTTCAGAGTCAAGAAGGGGACATTAACCTCTTAGTAGAGGTGAAAGGAGGGATTTCTCAAAGAATCCTTAGGTGTGGGGTAACAGCCAACCATGGCCATATCCTTCTAGGATCAAGAACAAACTGTGCCTTCACCCTGTTGTCCAGGTCAGAGCGTCCCTGGAGCTGCTGAAGGGACACACGCCCCCAAGCAATTCAGTTTCCAAAACCTTACTAGGGCATCAGGAGGAGCTGCTTGCTGCCAGCCACTCCTACAACAGCTCAGCTAGAGTAAGAGCCAAATAAACCAAGAGATTACAAAACCCTGAGGTCACCATGGGCTATTCCCAAATGAAGCACCAAGGAGTCCTGGGTTCTGATGCCCTCTGGTGGACAACGAGAGTTAAGGTCGGTAAGCAAAACAAACTGGTGGGTAGATACTCAGGATTTGTTCTGCAGTGTTGGGCACCATCATAGACATACCCAATACACAAAAATCAAAAACTTCTGTTGAAGAAGTCAATATTAATCATATGAAGAACTGGATCCTTTATTTTTCATCTACCCACTTCTTAACTCCCTAATAGCTTCTTCTGGAATCTACTGTTCTGAATCCCAAAATGAGTGGCAGTCAGGACTTGCCTTTAAATGGTGACGTTTTCTTATTGCTTAACTTTCATACCTTTCTTCTGCAACTGTCTTCTTAGCTCAGCTCTCCTAGTAGAGAGACCACAACCCTTAGCTGACTGTTCCTTCCTCCTCCTTCCCCATGACACCCTACGCAGGCAAGCCCAGACCTGCTGAGTTTTGGGCCAGCTTGGTGAGCTAATTTCCACTCCCTGCAACCCCACGTCTGAGTTAGTTAGACCACAAATATTGAGCTCCATTCGCTGTGGCTGCCCTCCTACATGCTAATATTTAGTTAACTACAGACATTTCCATGTGGTCACACCAAATCCAAGGACATAGCAACAGAACCCAAACTCGAATCCAGCTGTCTCTCCCCTGTTTCCCTGGCTCTCGTTTGCCCTGAAATCACACTCAGGTTGTTGGCAGCCTGTTTCATCCATCTTCTCTTTCAGCACTGGACACAGGCCCCAAATACTTAGGCTTCCATTCTCCTGCCTCACCTCCTCAGCTACCACACTTCAGTCCAAGTCCTAGCTTCACATTCAGGTTCTCACTCAAGTGGTAATCAAGCACCTTTGAAATGCCAGACACCTAACCATGAATTGACTTATATATATAAAAAAGATGGAACAGATCTTTCCATCAGCAGCCTATTTCTAAGATGTGATCCCTTCAATGGGAGATTGTAAGGATTAGACAAGATAATGCTATAATATTTACCCTCAAATGGTGTTATTACTGTAAGTGTTCTTTAGAAGACCTTGCTGACTTCGGTCTCTGTGCCTGTTAATTCTCCATTAATCTTCCTAAAACATTGATTTCATCATGTCACTCCCTTACTCAAGAATTATAATTGCTCCCTAGTTGTCCCCTGGTGTTCTGGAAAAAACAGGGGTTGATTCGTCATGGGAATAAAGGGGGAAATTGGGTCCAGAAGGGCCAAGCCAAAAGTAGAGGTCAAGATAGGTGCCACTGAGATAAATCCCCAAACCCATGACCATCTAACTTCTGCAATGGGCTTGTCCCTAATAAAAATTCAAATTCCTAGAACATTAATTTCAGCTGTCAAACATCTCAGCATCAACAGCCTCAAAGAGGGTAATCAGGTAGTTAAATGACCAAGAGGAACACTAGCTGTAGAAACACAGGACACCTGCACAAGTGTCTGAAGAATGCCTGCAAGGTAAACACAGATCAATATAGTCTCACCAAGCTGGCTGCCTGTAATCCCAGCAGCTCAAGAGCCTGAGACAGGAGGATCACCAGTTCAAAGCCAGCCTCAGCAATTTATTGAGGCCAAAAGCAACTCAGTGAGACCCTATCTCTAAATAAAAAGGGCTGGGAATATGGCTCAGTGGTTAAGTGCCAATAAGTTCAATCCCTGGTACGAAAAAAAAAGAAAAGAAAACCTATAAAATAAGCTGGGCTTGGGGACACACAAGGTATTCAGAAGGCTGAGGCAGGAGGATCTCAAGTTAAAGACCAGTCTAGGAAACTTAGTGAGACCCTATCTTAAAATTTCAAATAAAGGGCTGGGGACATAAACAGTAGAGCAATTGCCTAGCATGCCCAAGGCCCTGGGTTGGATCCCTAGTACCACAGCAGGTGAAAAACAAATATAAAATAAGAACACAATTTTTGTCAGTAACCGTGAATGCCTACAAAAGCCACAGGATCTAAGATACTCTTAAGGGCAAGGAGGGCAATTACAGAATGTCCAACACCAAGACAGAACCTGATATAAACTGTGGACTTGGGGTGATAAGGATGTGCCTATGTAGGTTCATCAGTTCTAAGAAATATGCCACTCTTGGGGCTGGGGTTGTGGCTCAGCGGCAGAGCGCTCGCCTTGCACGTGTGCAGCCCAGGTTTGATCCTCAGCACCACATAAACATAAATGTGTACAACTAAAGTAAATAAATAATTAAAAATAAAAAAGAAAGAAAGAAAGAAAGAAATGTGCCACTCCAGTGTGGAATGTTTAATAGTGAGGAAGGGGGCTGGGGTTGTGGCTCAGCAGTAGAGCTCTCACCTAGCACATGCACGGCGGCCCAGGGTTGAATCCTCAGCACCACATAAACAAACAAACAAATGTATTGTATCCAACTACAACTAAAAAAAAAAAAAAAAATGAGAACGGATGTGCCAGTGGCAGAGACAAGGGGGTATATGCAAACTGTACTTTCTGCTCAATATTATGGTGAAACCAAAACTGTTCTTAAAAAGTCATTTTAAGGGGCTAGAGTTGTGGCTCAGCGGTAGAGTGCTTGCCTTGCACGTGTGCGGCCCGGGTTCGATCCTCAGCACCACATAAAAATAAATGCATTGTGTACAACTAAAGCAAATAAATAAATTTTTTTTTAAAAAGTCATTTTAAAAAATGACAGTTCAGGGCTGGGGTTGTGGCTCAGCAGTAGAGCACTCGCCTAGCATGTGCGCAACCCGGGTTTGATCCTCAGCACCACGTAAAGACAAATGCATTGTGTACAACTAAAGCAAATAAACAAATATTAAAAAAAAAAAAAAAAAAAAAAAGTTCAGGGCTGGGGTTGTAGCTCGCAGTAGAGCACTTGCCTCGCATGGGTTCAACCTCAGCACCACATAAAAGTAAATAAATAAAGATACTGTGTCCATCTATAACTAAAAAGAATTTTTAAAAAGTGACAATTCAGTGTTCAAGCATTTTATTAAATCAGATAAATCTCCACACTGTTGCACATACCAACTTGTATATAACATAAGGGCATGTCATTTGTTTACAAAGATATAGCTGAGCAGTAGGCTGGCAAGTCTAAAATTTCAAGAACATTCAAAGAGCAAACACAGAAAAGGTCATGCAAGTTCTAGAATAGTGAATCATGACAGAGCTCACTCAATTTACACTTTACCCTTCTAATGCACATATCTTTAAGCAGAAAGAAAAAAAAAATCTAAGACCAGCAGGCTACTGCTGTCACTAGTCAGACACACATTTCAATCAGGGATATTTAGCCTCTTACCATTTACCGGCTTGTTTTGCAATAACTTAGCCCTAATCATAGAAAAGGGTTCATTTATTTGAAGAGACTTACTGTGGTAAAATGTATGCCCTTTATCCATTTTATGCCTTGAAGTCACTGAGTTTTCATTAAAGTATGAATGCATGATACCCAAACTAGAATTCCCAGCTATGACCTTTCATTTCGCTACACTAAATGTCCCAGATAAAACACTGTAAAGATTAAAGAGACTGTGAGTAGCAAAACAGTTCAGTGAGACTGTAAAATAATCTAGGTCTACCATAATTTGGTAAGTGACACTAAGTTTAAGAACCTTAAGGGACCCTATGGACTTTTTTCTCAGGTGACAGTTTTGAACTATCTTATGACACATTTGATTTTCAGCTTTATAATGATGGCTAACTAGAAAATAGACTTTTTACTCATGCAACCTCAAACTTACTTGTTCATATCTAGATAATTTATAACCCACCACACTAATGAGTGTATAGACATGATCAAAGATCCTTTTTGCAAGCTTTGCCTCACCATACCCTAGACTCCTCCCCACCCAAAATCTATACAAGTTCCCCTTGCTTTAAGCCATTCGATCAATTCTGAACTCAAACTTGCCTGAATTAAGTTTATAGGATATAACATGCAAATCAGGGACTAAAGTTATATTCATTTGTCAACAGCAAACATTATAAATGTATGCTACTATCCCACTAAACAGAAGACCTGGAGAAATCACAAAGATAACAAAACACCCATATTAAATTAAAAAATGTTCTTGAAGTAATAATTTTATTTTACAGCAGTTGAATTTACCACCAAATGCTTAATGACCACAAAATGTTTCTGCAACTAAAACTAAGAGTTATAGGGAGTTGGGAATATATGTTAGATACTAACTATCTTCAAGCTTTAAAGATGTCATTGCATGAAGAAAATTATGGGAAACACTGTTCCCGATAATTACGTACACCCTTAGTGTAACATATGGAGATCACTGTCTCCGATATAGACACTGTGGTAGGCAAAAACTACCTTGTTCTTTATACATTATGGAAGACACTGCTCCCGATAATGTGAGTTAGGTTTGTGACAAAGGTACTGGAAATTTTGCAAAATTGGAATTAAGTTACACCCTGGATAAATTGAGCTATAAAATTTTGCATCTATGAATACTACCACAGCCTTTAAATGACATTTATTTATAAATTGGTCACAATTCACTGCATTTAGCAGAAATTCATTTTTATCTGGTCAGCTAAATAGAAGTCTGATTAACAACCTCTAATTAAATTTAATCCTTTTCTAATACTTAGCATCATAATTTTATTTGGCTTGCGGCTATTTTCTGAAACCCTCAAGTATTGACCATGAATGCAAAACTTCCAGTATCTGTTGGGTTTTATTAGCAGATGCTGCTTTTATTCAAAAAAAACGACAGTATAACTGTCATAATTATGGAAGGCACTGCTTCCGATAATTATCTTCTATAAAAAAAACACCATTTATAGTGAACTCTGTCACTGATAAATAAACAATAAATATCTCAGTGCCAAAAAACGATAGAAAGTTTCCCAAAAGATTAACACTTTGACCAAAAAATTGGCAGTGTGTGTTCTTTTAAAGTCTGACAAACTGAGTCTGAAATTAAATGCCTAAAATTGATTCTCTTTCAGAATACTTTGGAAGAAACAAAAAAACAAAGAATGAAACAAAGGCTATGGGGCAGGGGGCAGAGGTCAGATGAAAAGAAAATGTACTAAGTCTTTGGCTTCTGGTCTCCTCTTTTCATGAACAATATAACACATTAAGGCCTTACTCCCGAAATAAACAGTTGAACCTCATTTTCTCCAACTGAAGGATCCCAATTTCAGATTTCATTGGTAAGCAAACAAGTCCTATCTCTTCTGAAAGTCAACTGTTTCATTCAGGGAAGGAGAAACCAGCTAAATCCTCATGGAAGGGCATATTATCTCATTTGGAGAATAGGGTCTTACAATCTGGTATCTCTTAGCATCAAATGAATATGAAGGATCACACCAAGATACCATATCACCTTCTTCCTTCCACCTCAAAAGATACCAGAGCTCAGCTGGGTACAATGGTGCATGCCTATACTCCCAGCAACTTGGGGAGTTGAGGGAAGGAGGATGGCAAATTTGAGGCCAGCCTCAGCAACTTTGTGAGATCTTGTTGCAAAATAAAAAAAGGGCTGGGATATAGCTCAGCCATAGAGCACCCCTGGGTTCAACCCCCAGTACAGTGGGGTGCAGAGAGAAAAAAGAATAAAGAAAAGACACCAGCTCATGTCAGCTCTTGTCCTTGGGATTTACAGGAACAGTTCATGTAACTGGTTCTGACATTTTCCTAACTATGATGCAAAGAGGCAATTACCTTTACAAAGCACTTAACATTCTAGAGATAATCAGAGAAAATACTCTGTCATGAACTTTTTTGGTGGTTACTCACTTTAACTTGAAATGCAGGTACCTACCCTGTATTAAAAGCTGCCACCTAAAGACATCTAGTAGCATCGAGATGACGGGGTAGAATTTTAACATTAGGTTTTGTAGTCCTACTGAAAATTTAGCATAACCAGCACAAGTCTAGAAACCAGACTACTCTGATGTTCTTACATAAGTTATGGGTGTCATGTTTAAAACTCATTGTCAATATTCCAAATGTCACCAGAGAGAGCATTTGCTACTCCTTGAATAGTCCACGTAGTTAGAGCCAACTGGTTTCTAAAGAGCGTTTCATTAAAAGCACTGTTATTTTTCTGACGTAGTTTCAAGTTCTCTAGTAAAGCTGACACCGTATGAGAGCCAGAGCCCCAGAAGATGTGCCGGAAAGGAGAATCTCTTGGAGACACATAGGGTGAAAGAAAGTGATACTCCACCTATGAAAATAAAACAGGGCAACTTACATAGTGTTATGACTGCAGAGACTGAGGACTCAACACAGTAAAACTGTTGTTGTTCTCCCCACTTCAAATGTTAGATTCCCCTGATGAGAACTTTGAGACCCAAGCACTAATCTTCTAAAGTTAAAATTCTGAAGCAAACTGTCAATTCCTCTGTTAAAGTGAACTTTATAACTGTATTGAAATTTCTGGGGTAGATGCAGATATATGGAAGGATTACAACACATCCTCTGTTCCTTCCAAGCAGACTAGGATAAAACAGTTAAGGCCTAACTTAAGACAACAGAAATAGAAAATGACGGTTAAAAACCCTAAAAAATGGTTGATCTGTTTTATGGGATCCTAGGGATAAACTCACAGCCTGGTACATGCTAAGCATTCTAACTCTACCACTGAACTAACAATGCAGCCCCCAAAGTGTTTTTTTGTTTGTTTGTTTCTTTGCTTTTGGTACCAGGGATTGAGCCCAGAGGTACTTGAGCACTGGGCAACATCCCTAACCCTTTTTTGTATTTTATTACAGACAGGGTCTCACTGAATTGTTAAATGCCTCAGCCATTGCCAAGGTTGGCTTTGAACTTGCAGTCCTCCTGCCTCAGTCTCCCAAGTGCTGGGATTACAGGCGTGCACCACTGTACCCAGCCCAAAGTGTTTTTAAAGTATTTAAAAAGAAAAAAACGCGGGGCATGGTGGTGCACGCCTGTAATCCCAGCCACTGGGGACGCTGAGGCCCTAAGCAACTCAATGGGTTGCTCTAACAAAATATAAAAAAGAGCTGGGGATATAGCTCAGTGGTTGAGCCTATCTGGGTTCAATCCCTGGTACCCCCCCCCAAACCCCCCAGGTAAAAAAAAAAAAAAAAGGTCTTAAAAAAAAAAAAAAAAAAAAAAAAAAAAAAAAAAAAAAAACCTGAAAGTCAAATGTTTCTTGTATTTCTGGGTCATATATGTTGGTTTTAGATTTGGCTAACAGTTAAAATCTGCCTTCAATTCTAAAGCAGCTAAGGACTCTAGGCTCCCAGATTTACCCCACTTTTTACAAATACAAGTTTAACAACAAGTACAATTTTACACACTTCATTGGGCATGGTGGCACATGCCTGTAATCCTAGTGACTTGGGAGGCCTAGGCAGGAGGACCGCCAAGTTTGAGGCCAACCTCAGCAACCAAGTGAGAGAGTGTCTCAAAACAAAAATTTTTTAAATGGCTAGGGATGGGGCTGGGGTTGTGGCTCAGAGGTGGAGCGTTCGCCTAGCGCGTGCGCGGCCCAGGTTCGATCCTCGGCACCATGTAAACATAAATGCATTGCATTGTGTACAACAAAAGCAAATAAATAAATATTTTTTTAAAAAATGGCAAGGGATGTAGCTCAGTGGTTGAGCACTAGGTTTGATCTTTAGTTCTTTCTTTCTTCTTCTTCTTTTAATACTAGGAATTAAATGCCAAGCGCAGTGGTGCACGCCTATAATCCCAGCACTTGGGAGGCTGAGGCAGGAGGATTGCGAGTTCAAAGCCAGCCTCAGCAATGGCAAGGCACTTAGCAACTCAGTGAGACCCTGTCTCTAAATCAAATACAAAAAAAAAGGGGCTGGGGATGTGGCCCAGTGGTCGAGTGTCCCCAAGTTCAATCCCCGGTACCAAAACAAAACAAAAAAAAACTAGGGATTGAACACATTTTTATTTTGGGATTGTGATCCGCAGCTTCCCCTGTCCCTACAGTTACAGGAATGCACCATTATTAAGAAGTTTACTTACTTTCATGATACGGTCATTGATTTCCCTCATGACAAATCTGTTTGTTTTCTCAGCATTATGGAAATCCGTTGTCAGTCTGGAAGTAGCACGGAAAAAGTCTCCACGAGCAGAATACAGCCACTGTAGATTCAGGCCCATCTCCTGTCATAGAAAGACATTAAATTCACTATTAGAAGTTGTATTTTTCAGTATGTTATTTTATGTATCATTTTTCTTTTTACTTTTTTTTAAATTTTATTTTTATAATTTTTAATATGTACAACTCATAGTGCATATATTTAGTATCTTTTTACATACAACTGTTTGTATACAAAGTATATTCGTACAATTCAGGTCTTCAATCATGCATTAAGGAAAATGATATCCGTCTCATTCAACCACCCTTTTTTTTTCTCCCCCTCCCTCCCCTCTTGCTCCCTCCCTTACCCTCCCTTCCCTTGACCATTCTAGTGTTCCTCTAATCCTCCTATGTACCCCCATCCAGCAATACTTTGAAATAGCCTCCTTATATGAGATTATGTATCATTTTAATAATGTAGATGTGGCAACTGAGTTCAATCTCTGGTACCAAAAAAAAAAAAAAAAAAAAAAAAAAGAAAAGAAAAGAAAAGAAAAGAAAAAGAAAACCACCCTCATTAAGAAATTCTACATAATTTACTAAGGAAAAAGTATATAATCCTACGTATTACAGTGTTTCCAGTTGAATTTCCCTATGGAGGAAACCTCATGTTGGTTCAATGAACTTTAGCATCTAATTATTTCTATCTGGTAAGTCCCATTTTCTGAACATTTACATTTAGTTTTAAGAAAGCCATAATAATTAAGATTCAGTTATCAGTGATTTACTTCAATTAAGGGACCAGTTGGAAACTACTTATTAAAAACCAGTTGGAAACTACTTATTAATTTAATGTTTGAATATGAAGCACACAGGATTAACTCTACAGTGTAAATAAGACTGTTAACTACTGGCTATGCTCTTTCCATCTGAGCATTGTCCACAGGGCATACACATTCACATTGAGATTTTCATGTCCTACCTATGTACAGGTTGACTGGGATCAGGCTCAACAGAACACCACAGTTCTAACATTCTGAAATACTTGTTGTGGTCTATCCTAAATTTATATCCCACAGCTTCCTCCTTTTTCAAATGAGTTATTTATTCTAAAGCAAACTTATACCTCGATTTACTTTAAAACACACTCTTGGCCAGGCGCAGTGGCGCATGCCTGTAATCCCAGCACTTGGGAGGCTGAGGCAGGAGGATCAAGAGTTCAAAGCCTGCCGGGCGCGGTGGCGCACGCCTGTAATCCCAGCACTTTGGGAGGCTGAGGCAGGAGGATCATGAGTTCAAAGCCAGCCTCAGCAATGGCGAGGCACTTTAGTAACTCAGTGAGACCCTGTCTCTAAATAAAATACAAAAAAGGGCTGGGGATGTGACCCAGTGGTCGAATGCCCCTGAGTTCAATCCCCAGTAACCACAAAAAAAAAAAAAAAAAAAAAAGAGTTCAAAGCCAGCCTCAGCAATGGCGAGGCACTTAGCAACTCAGTGAGACCCTGTCTCTTAATAAAATACAAAAAAAGGGGTGGGGATGAGGCACAGTGGTCGAGTGCCCCTGAGTTCAATCCCCGGTACCAAAAAAGAAAAGAATGAAATCCTATCATTTATGACAACATGGACAGAACTAGAGATCATTTTGTCAACTGAAATGCCAGACACAGAGAGGTAAGTACTACATGATCTCACTCATTTATATGTGGAATATCAAAAAGCGGATATCACAGAAATTGAGTAGAATGGTGGTTACCAGAGGCTGGGGAGAATGGAGGGGAGGTTGGGGAGAAGGAAGGGAGCGAGGGAGGGAGGGATGGGTAAAAGCTCATCAATGCCTATTAAAAGTATGAAGTTCTAAGCCGGGCGCGGTGGCGCACGCCTGTAATCCCAGCACTTTGGGAGGCTGAGTCAGGAGGATCGTGAGTTCAAAGCCAGCCTCAGCAATGGCGAGGCACTTAGCAACTCAGTGAGACCCTGTCTCTAATAAAATACAAAAAAGGGCTGGGGATGTGGCCCAGTGGTCGAGTGCCGCTGAGTTCAATCCCCGGTACCAAAAAAAAAAAAAAAAAAAAAAAAAGTATGAAGTTCTAAAAAGAAAAAAATGTTTTGTTTTTTTGTTTTGTGGTGCTGGGGGATTGAACCCATGGCCTTATGCATGGAAGGCAAGCATTCTACCAACTGAGCTATATCCCCATCCAAAACGTTTGAGAAGATATGTTTACCCTGAGTTAAAGATTTTATACAATGTATAAAAACACCACATGGTACTCCATAAACATACATTTTATGCGTTTAGGTATCAGTTAAAAAATTAATTTAAGGTTGGGGCTGTAGCTCAGTGGTAGAGAGCTTGCCTAGCATGTGTGAGGCACAGGGTTCGATCCCCAGCACCACATAAAAATAAATAAGTAAAATAAAGGTATTGTGTCCATCTACAACTAAAGAAATTTTTTTTTTTAAAAATTTTTAACTTAAATTTTAAAATAAAATTTATTTTTAAATAAATGTATTTTCAATTAGTGTTTACCTTTATATCTGCTCGATATTGGTTCAGATCTCTCACAAATGAAAATAGTTTGTTGTTATACATCTCATAGTCCAGGTTCAACTCAACTTCATGAGTAAGTTTAATCATGAACTGACCAGCCACTTCTGCTGCCGTTTGCACCATTTTGTTCAACTGAGGGATTTCTTTTTAATCAGTACATCATAGGTATCCAAATTAGTATTCAAATAAGGATAATTCCCATCCTGGAAAACAAAGGGAGGCTACTGTACTCATTAGGGTTATAAGAATTGGAGCGTCACATTCTCGCTTCACCATCAAGGTAACAGTTACTACAATTCTTCATTTTTAATATATTCACACCCACTTTTATCTCATATCTGCTTCTATAAGAAAGATGCCATTCTTGCTACTTTCTCTGAATCTAACCTACTCCTAGGATGACTACTTTCTTCCATCCAGGTCTGATAGAATTCATATTTTATCATATCACAGATTTCAGGCCAAAATCCTTGAAGGTATATCCTTTGCTCTCTCTGGAAAGTTGGCCCATATTGGTGGGGAAAGAGAAAAAGCATATATGAATTGCACTATAAAAAGTGTTACTCTTGGATTAAAAATTACCTTCTTCCTAATCGTGCAGCATTTGGTCCATTCATACATATTATTATCTTTCCAACAAAATGTTTGATACTTCTTAAACAACTTTTGTAATATTTCTTATAACTCAACTCTACTCCTTGCCATTGTCCTTGGTGAAAATCATACCGATAATCCTTCTGTTTGATTTCAATTCATTATTTTCAGACTGTACACTTCTCTGACTGTACCTCTTAACCAGAACTGCTAGGCTTTGTCATCTCAAACTACATTTGATGTTTTAAAATATCTTCTTAAGATCAATAGGGCACAGTGGCACACACCTGTAAATCCAGCGAGCTGGGAGGCTGAGGATCAAGAGTTCAAAGCCAGCCTCAGCAAATGGCAAAGCACTTAGCAACTCAGTGAGACCCTGTCTCTAACAAAATACAAAAACGGGCTGGGAATGTATGGCCCAGTGGTCGAGTGCCCCTGAACTGAATCCCCAGTTTAAAAAAAAAAAAAAAAAAAAAAAAGATCAATAGGAATCATAAAGTCCTTCAAACATAGGATTTGATACCCAGTTCTTTCTAACGTAAAGTACACATTATGACCAGCTACTTCAATCCATTTATTCTGTTGCTCTTGCAATAGGTCAAGAAAATTTCAACAATGCTAATCTCTAAATTCAGATCTTTCATTACTCCCTCCTAGTCCTAGCTAAAACACTCAGTGATAAAAGGTTCAGTTGAGGACCCGGTTTCTACTGTATTGACAATTAGATGTCATTTCAATAGCTTCCACCTGACCCCATGATGCTAATACTACTCCAGCTACTTCAGTACAGAAGCCTCCATTATTCTGTTTACTCTTCCTAGCCTTCAGTGCCTTCTAATTGGCTCTTGTGCCACCCAATCTTATTTCCCTACAATATAGTTCATTTCAAAGTTCTGCCTCATGACAATCATAACCTGTCTAAGTTTTCTGCTTTTACTCATAAATACCCACTTAAGACATTAGCATTGCTAGACAAAGATCTAGAACATGTGCAATATCTTTAAACAGTTTTGTCTGGTGGAACTTTCTATTTAATGCAAATATTCCATACCTGCATTATTCAATATTTAGTCCTTGGCTACTCAATCATTAAAGAAACTAAGCCTTGTTAGTAAAAATCATTATACTTCTTTGAAGAAGTTTTAGGAATAAACTCAAATGCTAATTAAGCTGAGATAACAAATCCATTTTAAAACTGATAATAAGGGAGTATGCAGTAATTACAACTTTTGAAAAATCTCTGAGCATTCTAGGAAAGTTGGTCTCAACATATAATGCTTCACAACTCTTTAGACTTACCTCACAAAAACAGAAAGAGACTGCTGGAATTCCAGAATATGCAAGGAATGGGAAAGCAGCATTATCAAAAGAAAGTTTTTCACTGCCAAGAAAAGAGAACATGTCTTTAGAAAAGTTTCCTAAAGAATTGATTGCTGAGGGCTGGGCTATGGCTCAGTGGTACAGTGCTTGTCTCGCATGTGTGAGGCCCTGGGTTCAATTGTCAACACCACATAAATAAAATAAAGGTTTGTGTCCACCTAAAAGTAAAAAAATATAAAAGAATGGACTGCTGCTAAGCAATCCCCTCTAGCCTCCAAGTAAATTCTTAAATTGAATATCCCTAAGGATACCTAAGGTCACTGCAAGGTTAAGTAGTCTGGAGTTCCAACTAACATAGTAGGTGCTACTGAGTGATTCTGCTTTTCTTTTGGATTGTTCATTCACTAGTCAACTTACGCTTTGTTGACCCAATTGCTGTCCTGATACAGAGATAGTCCAGTAATTGGATGTTTCACCTATAAAATAAGAAATTATCATTATAACTAACTTTTCTGAACTTATTCAGGCTAGTCACTAAGACATGTTTCTCTATAAATATTCATATTGAAATAATATAACTATTCATAATTTATATATACTTATATTCAAAAAAATTTCTTCAAAGCAGTTAAAACTGCTCAAATTTCTGAAGCTATCCCTATAGGTTTATATGTCAGTTCCATTACTTATGGTGAGGAAAAATAAAAATAAAAATATTGTGTCCTCCTACAACTAATAAAATATTTAAATAAATAAAAATAAAATTTTCTATGTAGCCTACAGGATATGCCTATCTTGTTTCTGGTTTCTTCCTTGTACCACGTTTTATACTGCTAATCTAACCAGCAAACACATTACTGCCTTGAGGGCCTATACTAATTTCTAGATTCCAACAGGATCAAGGCCAATATCCAGTATCTGATCTTTGTTTTCCTCCAACTTTATATATCCTCTAAACCCATTAGGCAAATATTCTCTTTCACATGTGTTCCTCCCTCATTTAAAGATACAGTTATTCCAATGTTTGCCTTTATTCAATGAATATTTCATCTGGACTTACTGAAGTCCATTTAAGCCTTCCTTAACGTTCTGATTTATACACACTGTCCTATGGGCAACAGTTCAAGGTCTCTTGGCATTTTGCTACATATTCCAAAGAAGATTATGTATTCTTTGAGATTGGAGCCATATATATATTCATATCAGCTCCCTCACCTCACCTCACTTAATTCAACAGGTTAGGGATTAATAAGTCAAGAGCATCACTTAAATAATGCTGTTATAAAATTTATCCTAAATTCTTGTCACTGGTTACTGATAATGGCCTAAATGTTTTTCATATTATGTAAACATGACAAAAAAGTTATACATTTTTATAATTAGTTATACACTCACGTCTTGCATTGTTTTCTCAATAAGCTTGTATAAGAGTGGGCTGGCAGACACCTTGAAGTTGCTGGTACCCCTGCAAAGAAATAATTTTAAACACTGCCCCTTTTCCAGTTAAGTACATTTCACAATGAAATTTCTACAACTAAAAGTACTGACAAACAGGAAGTTGAGTAACATACCTAGAGCGGTGGCCCTATGCAACATATAGTAACAAAGCATACAAAAAAAGTAGTTGAGAGTAGCAACTATGGGAACTCAACTCAGGCTCTTACTCCTTTTGATTTTACATACTTTTATGTGATTTTTTTGAGCCTTTTTAAAGAGTAATTTCAGGTTCACAGCAAAATTAAAAGGTACAATGATTTCCCATACATATCCTACCTCCACACATGCATAATATCCCCTATAATCTGTACTTTTGATTTTTTTTTTTTAATCTTTTTGATTCCGCCAGATTTAGCCTGGCAGTCAAATGCTAAAGTAAGTTTACTGTACTCAATACATTCTGCTACAGAAGTACAACAGGAAAATAAGGAATGATATAAGAAAGATTTTAGTTTAATTATATCACCTTTCTTTTTCTTTCCAAAGTATACATTGTACTATTCTCAATCCATCCATTGGGTTACATATGAACTTTAAATAACATGCAAACTCTTTTATGAATTTGATTATATACTATTTCTATCAGTATTGCCACAATCCAACAGGATATGAATTAGTCCCTAGAAGTTCTACTCTGTATAGTATGGTTTAGTTCCTTCTGGTCTAAAATATGGTCCAGATTAGTGGTTTTGAACCTTAAAACACAGTTTGTTGGACCTATGTTCCAGCTGACTCAAAAGATCTGGGGTGGGGCCTTGAAGTGTGCATTCCTAACAGTCCTGATGGTATTGATCAGGGGACCACACTGAGACCCACTGCTCTAAAGAAATCAATCTGTGCCCATTCAGTAACCTGATGGATTATTTAGATCGGATTATGTCCAGTATAAACTGTAAAACAACAAACTGCCTGCTTTATGAAGTTTTCTTATGCTGTTTCAGAGTTCACCTGAATTCATAAAATTACTAGTGAAAAGTATACTTACCAAGAACAACTTTATCCAGATTAATATAAGTAAAAGCCTTTAAATGCAAAGAAGAAAGGTATCCCTAAAAGAGAAAATACTAATGAGTATGTATTAATATATATTTATTAGTAAGCATTAATCTATCCATTACAGAATAGCTCTTATTAGGGATTCATTCTTACATTGGATTCTATTGAGACTTATTATACATTAAGTAAAAATAGTATAAATAAACCTAAAAGAATGGCACACGCCTGTAATCCCAGCACTTGGGAGGCTGAGGCAGGAGGATTGCGAGTTCAAAGCCAGCCTCAGCAATGGCGAGGCACATAGCAACTCAGTGAGACCCTGTCTCTAATAAAAATATAAAAAAGGGCTGGGGATGTGGCCCAGTGGTTTAGTGTCCCCTGAGTTCAATCCCCAGTACCAAAAAATTTTAAAAAAATAATAATAAACCTAAAAGAGCTATTTCTATAGGACAGCCAAAGCCAATACAAGTTCAGGTGGCTGTTCTGAGTACAAATAATACCTCAAGCCATTCAGTGGCACCAACAGCTCCAAAGTCTCCAGCACTCCAACTAGCAAAAATGATGCTTCTGCTGGGTTTAAACCCACCTGAAAGAGAAAAAAAAAATTAGGTTAATGTTGTGAAAGGGGTACAGGCAAGTAACTGACTTAATAAAGCTTCTAATTCAAGACAGAAGATTAAAAAATATCCCTTTTCCTTTTGAGTCCCCAGGTGAAAGGGTGCTAAAGGAATAAAAATGAATTTTTTTTAAGTGATCTACAAAGAGTAGACTATGAGATCTTCTACCAATAAGATTTTGAAATATACAACAGTTACTCCTTTGTATGAGTCCCTTGGTTTTATGTTTTTGGTATTGGGGATTGAACCCAGGGGCTCTTTACTACTGAGCTATACTCCCAAACACCCCCCCACCTTTGTTTTTGGTAAGCAGGGGGTAAGGTGGGGTGTACTTGACCACTGAGCCACATCCCCAAACCTATTTTGTATTTTATTTAGAGACAGGGTCTCACTGAATTGCTTAGCACCTCGCAGTTGCTGAGACTGGCTTTGAACTCACAATCCTCCTGTCTCAGCCTCCTGAGCTGCTGGGCTGGAATTACAGGCGTGCGCCACTGCGCCTGGCCCTCCGAACCCTTTTTTATTTTGAGACAAGATTTTGTTGAGTTGCTTAGGGCTTCACTAAGTTGCTGAGATTGGCCTTGAACTTGCGATCCTCCTGCCTCAGCTTCCTAAATCACTGGGATTACAAGGGTGCACCTGACTCTTTTGAGTACCTTAACACCTGGACCAAAAAATATTTGAAATTGTACTGCAAGTATGATGTGCATCTTCTATAATCTATTTTTTTGGGAGGGGTGGAGTGAGGAGTACTGGGGGTTGAATTCAGGGGCACTGTACCACTGAGCTACATACCCAGCCCTCAAAACAAGAATTTTGAGATAGGGCCTCAACTAGCCTTGAATTTGCAATCCTCTGGCACCAGTCTCCAAGGGGCTTGTATTATGGGCATGGGCCCACCATGCCCTGTGATATTTATCTTCTTTGAGAACAATTTGCTTAGCAGCAAAGTCATTTAAAGCTTGGGTTTTTGTTTGTTTATTCATTCATTCATTTGAGACAGGTCTCACTATGTTACCCAATCTGGGCTCAAGTAATCCTCCCACCTCAGTCTTCCAAGCAGCTGAGAACACATGCATGCACCACCATACCCATGAGAACATGGAAATACTTTTATGAAATAGAACAAAAACTCAGAAACTTAAGTTATGGGAAGTTTCCAAAGAAATTACATTTAAGGCAGCTCCTTTTGGCACTACATGTACACTGCCCTCCATCCCACCCATTACCCCAGATATTTATTTTTCTGTATCAATGTATAAAAGCTAACCAATTTACCATACAACTGAAAGATTCAAGGATGATGTGGGTTTGCATCGTGTGTGTGGATGGGTGTGAAGAAGCAAGCACCATGAGAGAAAAGCTTGAAAATAAGCAGAATAAAAATTATTATTTTGTTTGGCTTTAGCACATTCATATATGCCACTACTTTGAGGTAGATTCCTTAGAGCCCATATTAGATTTGGCATC
This sequence comes from Tamias sibiricus, assembly GCA_025594165.1. Taxonomy (NCBI): domain Eukaryota; kingdom Metazoa; phylum Chordata; class Mammalia; order Rodentia; family Sciuridae; genus Tamias; species Tamias sibiricus. The sequence goes on from CM046668.1 coordinate 72,092,590, forward strand.
ATTGTGGATATGTCAAATTAAAAAAGAAACAAATTAAAAAAAAACAAGGCTCAATATTCTTCCATTGTCAAAAAAACATGATGACTCCCAATAAAAAAAAAAGACACTTTATTAGAGTCATTTCAAAGTCAAAAGGCAGCAAAAACAAAACACAATCTACCTTATATTTAAAAATTGGCATAAGAGAATCCTAAGAAGATAGGCAAAAGTGAAGAAAGCAAATGTACATGTACACTAGAACTATACATAGTACATAAATGTTCAAAGGTACCAAAACTTTGTACTTTACCTTTTAAACCATATCTGAGAATGTCCGGGCAAGTTCCAAGAGAAGAGCTGTTCCTACACTGGATTTTGCAGCGCCAGGACCCCAGGAATCCCTCTGGGCCCCTAGTACAATATAGCGATCTTGGAGGGGTGGGGAGAAAAAGAAAATAAATAGCTTTTTACAAAATGAGTTTTCTTTCTTTTTTATTAAAAAATATTGCTCAGGATGCTGGAGTTATAGCTCAGTGGTAGAGCGCTTTGCTTGCCTTGCATGTGTGAGGCACTAGGTTTAATCCTTAGCACAGTTTAGTTGGTAAAGAGCTTGTCTTGCATGCACAAAGCCGTGGGTTCAATCCCTAGCACCACAAAAATAAATGTGTTGTGTCCATCTACAACTAAAAAAAATTATTTAAAAAAAAAAAAAAAAAAAATAGAGCCAGGCGCAGTGGCGCACGCCTGTAATCCCAGCACTTTGGGAGGCTGAGGCAGGAGGATCATGAGTTCAAAGCCAGCCTCAGCAATGGCAAGGCACTTAGCAACTCGCTGAGGCCCCGTCTCTAAATAAAATACAAAAACTGGCTGGGGATGTGGCCCAGTGGTCGAGTGCCCCTGAGTTCAATACCTGGTACCACCAAAAAAAAAAAAAAAAAAGAGCCTAACTACAGATCTGACCCAGAACACCAGGGATTAAAAATATGCTTATCCCTAGTATAATAAAAAAGATTTTCTATTCTAGTAATGATGGTCAGTTTTTAACTAGGGCCTTTTTACCTACCAATAAGACTGATACCTAAACAGTCCAGTTGAAGACAGATAAAAAACCAACCCATGCTAGCCTTTCTGCACTCCCCACTTCTCTGGCCACATCCCCCCCCCCCACCTGACCAAAAATGGAAAAAGTACAAAACAAAGGTCTTTACCTGGTTCTTCAAAGCCTTTAATAACTCCAAAGATATTAAGAATTCTTATCTCTTTCAGCACATTGTTGACAGAAAGCTTCACATTCCTATCCTCTGGGAATTGCATCTTACATGAAGAGTCTGTTCTCCAACTAAAAGGACAGTCTTTTTCCATATTTCTAGAAGTAGAAAACAGGCAGAGATCTGGGTTACTCTTATTTCTGTAAAGTTTGGAAAATCAGTCCCTACTGTCTGTCCAGTGAGGTTCTAGGTTCAAAGGACATATAAAGAGAATATTCAAAATTTAATCCCTAGTGGTCAACCATTTTCCTCTTACTCTAATTAGTAAGCAGTATTGAAAACCATGATTTATTTCCTAGTTTAACAATGTTTTTAAGATGCCTCCCTACTCTCATCTGCCTGAGACAAAGATAGTTTACAATTGACATACATGCCAAGATGTACTTAGAACGAAGGTCTCATAAAAGTCCATTAATATAGGGCTGGGATTGTGGCTCAGCGGTAGAGCGCTCGCCTAGGACGTGGGCGACCCGGGTTCGATCCTCAGCACCACGTACAAATAAAACGCATTGAATAAAACGCATTGTGTACAACTAAAAGCAAATAAATAAATATATTTAAAAAAAAAAAAAAAAAAAGTCCATTAATATAGTTCATATTTCTCAGCTCTCTCCACCAACAAATGTAATGTATATTCTCATCTATTACAAAAGAATATCCCCATGTTGCTGGCAATTAATTATCTTTCCCAAACGTTTTGTTTAAAACAAAACAAAACAAAACAAAACAACAAACTGCCCCACAGGGTCTTACTTGCATAAATTTAAAAGTCAGCCAGACCGGTGGCGCATGCCTGTAATTCCAGCACTTTGGGAGGCTGAGGCAGGAGGATCGCGAGTTCAAAGCCAGCCTCAGCAATGGCGAGGCACTTAAGCAACTTAGTGAGACCCTATCTCTAAATAAAAATACAAAAAAAGGCTGGGGGTGTGACCCAGTGGTCGAGTGCCCCTGAGTTCAATCCCCGATACCACAAAAAAAAAAAAAAGTCAAAACATTATGCCCAGTCCAGTGGTGGTGCAGGATACAGAAGACATCAAGGAGTTCAAACCACCCTTGGCAACAGTGAGCAACTCAGTGAAACCCTGTCTCAAAATAAAACACAAAAAACGGTCAGGGGTTGTAGCTCAGTGGTAGAGTGCTTGCCTAGCACATGTGAGTCACTGGGTTCAATCCTCAGCAACACATGAAAATAAATTAATTAAAGCTTTGAAATAAATAAAAATTTTGTGTTGTAAAATACAAAAAAGGGGACTGGGGCTGTGGCTCAGCAGTAGAGCGCTCACCTAGCACATGCACAGCCCTGGGTTCAAAACCCAGCACCACGTAAAAATAAATAAATAAAATAAAGGTATTGTGTCCAGGGGCTGGGGTTGTGGCTCAGCGGTAGAGCGCGCTCGCCTAGCATGTGTGTGGCCTGGGTACAATCCTCAGCACCACGTTAAAAAAAAAAAAAAAAAAAAAAAAACGCATTGTGTACAACTAAAAGCAAATAAATTAATATTTTTTTTATAAAAGGTATTGTGTCCAACTACAACTAAAAATATTAAAAAAAAAAAATACGGGGCTGGGGTTGTGGCTCAGAGGTAGAGCGCTCGCCTAGCATGCGTGAGGGACTGTGTTGGATCCTCAGCACCACATAAAAATAAAATATATTGTGTCCACCTATAACTAAAAAATATTTTTAAAAAAATTTTTTTAAATACAAAAAAGGGCTGGGGATATGGCTCAGTGGTTAAGTGCCCCTGAGTTCAATCCCGGTACCCCCACCAACACCACCCCAAATAAAAAACAATTCTCGCTGGGCGCAGTGGCGCACGCCTGTAATTCCAGCACTTTGGGAGGCTGAGGCAGGAGGATCGCGAGTTGAAAGCCAGCCTCAGTAATGGCGAGGCACTTAGCAACTCAGTGAGACTGTCTCTAATAAAAACACAAAAAAGGGCTGAGGATGTGGCCCAGTGATCAAAGTGCCCCTGAGTTCAATCCCCGGTAACACACACACACACAAAAAAAAATCTCACCCCTTTACTATAAGGAGAAGATGGGGGCTGGCTTAACAGGTAAGGAAAGACTTATAGATGGTGGGTAGAACAAGTTGATAAGAATCACCTACTAGCCGGGCGCGGTGGTGCACGCCTGTAATCCCAGCTCTTGGGAGGCTGAGGCAGGAGGATCAAGAGTTCAAAGCCAGCCTCAGCAATGGCAGGGCACTTAGCAACTCAGTGAGACCCTATCTCTAATAAAATACAAAAAATGGCTGGGGATGTGGCCTAGTGGTTGCAATCCCCGGTACCAAAAAAAAAAAAAAAAAAAAAAGAACACCCATTACAAATACCCTTTACAGCCGGGCGCGGTGGTGCACGCCTGTAATCCCAGCACTTTGGGAGGCTGAGGCAGGAGGATCGCGAGTTCAAAGCCAGCCTCAGCAATGGCGAGGCACTTAGCAACTCAGTGAGACCCTGTCTCTAATAAAATACAAAAAAGGGCTGGGGATGTGGCCCAGTGGTCGAATGCCCCTGAGTTCAATCCCTGGTAACCACAAAAAAAAAAAAATAAAATAAAATAAATAAAAAAATAAAAAAAAAAAAATACCCTTTACATTTTAATAGTCACATAGGACTTTACAATGACCTTACATGTAGATGCTCTTTATTCGAGAGACCAATCACTCCATAAGTAGGAATATTTTTGCTATCCAATAAAGTTTAAGTAACAGGTTCACAGGGTTTAGAGTAACTTGTTCTATGTCATACAATTTTTTTAAAGTTTGAATAAAGATCTAAAATTAGATATCCATTTTATGACAATATTAGGCAGAAAAGACAAAAATTAATGATATGTGCACTCTCATCAGACCGGAATATTTTTTGTTTTATTTGAGATGGGGGGGTCTCACTATGTTGCCCAGGCTGGTCTTTTTTTTTTTTTTTTTTGGTCCCAGGGATTGAACTCAGGGGCACTCGACCACTGGGCCACATCCCCAGCCCGTTTTTGTATTTTATTAGAGACAGGGTCTCACTGAGTTGCTACGTGCCCTGCCATTGCTGAGGCTGGCTTTGAACTCGCGATCCTCCTGCCTCAGTCTCCCAAGTGCTGGGATTATAGGTGTGTGCCACCATACCCAGCTCAAATTGGTAACTTGGATTTTTTTTTTTTTTTTTTTTGGGTACCGGGGAGTAAACTCAGGGGTACTTGACTACTGAACCATATCCCCAGCCCTATTTTGTGTTTTATTTAAAGACAGGGTCTCACTGAGTTGCTTAGTACCTCACTTTTTGCTGAGGCTGGCTTTGAACTCGTGATCCTCCTGTCTCAGCTTCCCGAACTGCTGGGATTACAGGCGTGCGTCACAGCACCCACAGGCTGGTTAAACTGCGGGCCCAAGTGATCGTCCTGCCTCAGCCTCAGCCTCCTGAGAACTGGAACTACAAGCTAGTGCTACCATGCCTGCTTATGTTCTACTTTTAAAGAGATACTAGTTTACTAGGGAGGATTATCCAGAAGAATTAACTGTGACCATAAAACACTTGGAAACCATCATAAGAACAAGGACATTCAATATAGACCAGGAAATCAGAATAATTCTGTGCTACCAAAGAAAATAATCTAAAATAGTGGGTGTTACCAAAGAAAATCATCCAAAACTAGTGTGGTGTTACAGTGAATAAAACTGCAGATCAACATGAATCCAACATATTTTCTCTTATAACTGAATGGGTTACCATAGTTAACAAAGTGCTTCACCATAAGGACTCAAGCAGAAGCTATACTAGAATACCACACAATGAATTAACTGACAAAACTGGGCAAGAACTCCTGAGTTTATAAATCTAATAGCTATTATCAAGATCACTTTGTAGAGTAATTTTTTATTTTTATCTATACCAAGTTATTAGATAAGCATTCCCCAAATTCCCAAATGTGGAAAATTATACACAATTGTTTTAAGATTTTATTAGATCAACTTAAGCTTATTAGTCAGTCTTCCCTTATAAAACCTCACCCCCTACAAGACAGCTTTCAAATAACAACTTACGAAAACAGCTTTTCTGCACCCTCTCTGGAAATTGTTTGGACAGGTATATTAGGCAATCCTGATGACTGAGATGGAGGAAACTGAGTATGATTGAAAGATGGGAATCCAGGTGTGTAAGGGTCGCCTGTTCCCAGATGAGCCTAGTAAATAAAAACAAAAGAGTTAATTAGCTCTCTCTGGCACTTAAGAAGTTCCCTAGAAGATTTGGTATGAGGCTACAAAGCCCAAATTAAGTTCAATAACCTAATGTCTCAGAGTCTAAGTGGCTCTATGATGTGTGACACTTATTTTTAGATGGCATAGGCCAAATTCTCAATTCAAAGCACTATTGATGAAGCGTTTTTAACAACAAGTATTTTTAGCAATTTCAATTGAAGGCACTATATATACCTTAATTTCGTTATGGTACTGGAATTGAACCCAGGGCACTCTATCACTCAGTTATAGCCCCAGACCTACACTCCCCTCCCCCCTTTGGAGACAGGGTCTCACCAAGTGGCCTTGAACTTAAAATTCACCTGCATCATGCTCTGCTCAAACCACAGCTCAAGATACTACTGATAAAGTACTTTAGAAATTAAGTCTAATCTATCTCCTTGCTTCCTACTAAAATGCTCCCAGAGGAAAAGTATTAAAGGAGGCACAATTCTATTTATTTATTTTTCCTTTTTTTTTTGGAACCAGGGATTAAACCCAAGGGCACTTAACCACTGAGCCACATACGCAGCCTCTCGCTAAGTTGCAAGGGGCATCACTAAGACTGGCTTTAAACTTGTGATCCTCCTGCCTCAGCCTCCCTACTCACTGGGATTACAGGCATGCTCCACCATGTCCAATGCATGGTTGTAATTCTACTATAGTAGGTGGAACCAGTAACAATTAGGATAACTCAAAAACTCACTGATTCAAGAAATAAGAACTCACATGTCCAAAGACTCCAAGGTCTGCCTTAAGAAGGGGAAACATAGCTTGGTCCATGTATATTAAGACACCAATTGCATTTGCACTTTCAGCATTCGCAACCTACAGAAAAATAAGCTCGGAAAATGAAGATCTAATTATACAAGGTGAGAATAATATACACTGGACTTTAAACTAAAAAACAAATTCTTACAGAGGACTAAACAGATATTCAAGTTTCAAATATCTTATACATTTGGGGGGGGGGTGGAAACAACTCTTAAGACTTACTAATTACAGAGAATCATGAAAATTTCATTCAAGATAACCATTTTTTGTATTTTTTTATTAGAAGCAGGTTCTCACTGAGTTACTAAGTGCCTCGCCATTGCTGAGGCTGGCTTTTTTTTTTTTTTTTTTTTGGTACCGGGGATTGAACTCAGCGGCACTCGACCACTGGGCCACATCCCCAGCCCTTTTTTGTGTTTTATTAGAGACAGGGTCTCACTGAGTTGCTAAGTGCCTCACCATTGCTGAGGCTGCCTTTGAACTTGCGATCCTCCTGACTCAGCCTCCCAAAGTGCTGGGATTACAGGCGTGCGCCACCGCGCCCGGCTTGTGTAGCCTGGCTTTTTAAGGATTTTTTTTTTAGGTTGATTCTCAGCACCACATAAAAAGTAATTTTTATTTTTTTATGTGGTGCTGAGGATCGAACCCAGTGCCTCACGCATGCTAGGTGAGCACTCTACCACTTGAGCCACAACCCCAGCCCGTGTAGTTTGGCTTTTAATTTCTTCTTTTACAAAACGTAAAAAATTCTATACATACATAAAAAACTGGGTTATACAGGGCTGGGGTTGTGTCTCAGCGGCAAAGCGCTTGCCTCGCACGTGCGTGGCCCGGGTTCGATCCTCAGCACCACATAAACATAAATGCATTGCATTGTGTACAACTAAAGTAAATAAATAAATATTTTTTTTAAAAAAAACTGGGTTATACAGACATAATTTAAATTGCTTTTGCTTAATCTTTTTTTTTCTTCTTCTTTTATTACTGGAGATTGAACCCAGGGGCTCAACCACTGAGCCACATCCTCAACCATTTATTTTATCTATCTATCTATCTATGTATTTATTTATTAAATAGAGGATTTAAGCAACTTAGTGAGACCCTAAGTTGCTGAGGCTGACCCTGAAATTGTGATCCTCCTATCTCAGCTTCCAGAGTCACTGGGATTACAGGAGTATGCTCATGCCCTGCTCATTTAAGCATTTTTTATTACTTCATTTTCACTGAAAATGATGGCTAGCTACAAAATACTACTAAGTGAATATGCCATAGTTTTGTTGAAGTATCCTGTGATTTTTAGATAAATGAAATTTGAGAAAATTAACAAGAAATAGCATTTAACTAAAGAATAAGATACCAATGAATTTAATAACCCATACTCACCTTTTCTGCAAAAGTTATTTTCCCAGCTCTAACAATCACTAAAGATCCATTAACAGGTACATCTAAATCCTCAAAGTCTTCTTTAGTGCCAAAATTAGCATGGACCAATTTGCCCTAGAACAAAGACAGTAGATTTAACAAGGATTAATAAGCTGCATCAGAACAGCTATAAAACCTGAGAGTAAGTTTTACAGATCAAACCTGAGAGGAAACCAAGAAAGGGAAAGGAAAAAAAAGTGGGGGAATCAAAGCCAAAGAGATTGCAAAGTTCTAAAAGTCAAAAGTGGTCAATTATCAGGAGTGAAACCAAGATTTCCAGCTTCCTTTATTTATGCCTTTGCTTATCCCATGATGGCTTTAATTTGAAGAGAATTTTACATTGCTTCAGATATTTCTGGGGAAGAGAAGTGATAATATGATATCACAGAGGCATATATAGGCTATCATGGAAACACCAATGACATAAGGTTTCCATACCTGAATCTCAGACAATTAAGGACATGCCTAAGTTTTAACTAAAGAGTATAACAAATCTTTCAAAAAATTTGTTAAGTACTATATATTAATATAACGTGACTTGCATAAACCAACTTTTAGATGTTTTCATAAGTTGTCATCGTGTTTCAAAACTCTAGTGAACATTAACAACCCAATATCTGAATATAGAAAAATTGCAGATGAACTAAAACCTCAATGTTATGTAACAAAACAATCTTACCAATCTCCAAATTCCTGGCTTATATTGTAGGTAACAAGGAAAACTACAGGAATGCAGAAAACAACCATAAAACTTCATCTGGCTCAGAAGGCACCCATTAAATAAAGCCAACATGCAAATATGATTTTTTAATATCTATTTTTTAGTTGTAGTTGGACACAATACCTTTATTTTATTTATTTATTTATTTATTTATTTTTATTTATTTTTTTTTGGTGCCAGGGATTGAATTCAGGGGCACTCGACCACTGGGCCACATCCCCAGCCTTTTTTGTATTTTATTAGAGACAGGGTCTCACTGAGTTGTGAAGTGCCTCGCCATTGCTGAGGCTGGCTTTGAACTTGCCATCTTCCTGCCTCAGCCTCCCAAGTGCTGGGATTACAGGCGTGCGCCAACATGACCGGCTTTGTTTATTTATTTTCATGTGGTGCTGAGGATTGAACCCAGGGCCTTGCTAGGCAAGCACTCTAGCGCTGAGCCATAACCCCAGCCTCCAAATATGTGATTTTTAACAGGCAAATAATCTATCTGCTAATTTGCTATTTTTGCTTTAATTTGGCTATATTTGCCTAAATTTAAAGAGATCAAGCATTTAAAAATCCAACTAAAGGGGCTGGGGATATAGCTCAGCTGGTAGAGTGCTTGCCTCGCATACAAAGCCCTAGGTTCAATCTCTAGCACCACCAAAAAAAAAAAAAAAAAAAAAAAAAAAAAAAAACATATCCAACTAAGGCAATACCCCAGCCACGATGGAGATGTTTTTACACTAATCTTTTATTGTTTGTTTTATATTTTATATATTTACTTTTGTGGTGCTAGAGATCATACCCAGGGCTTTGTACATGGTAGGCAAGCATGCTACCGCCACTGGTCACACCCCCAGCCCAAGGGAGAATTTGATATGTTCGTTCATTAGTAAATACCACCATGTGTCAGGTACTCTCCAAGGCTGTGGGACATATCATAAATGAAACTAATGTCTAGTTCACATTCAGTGGAAATAAATGAATAGATGATGTCAGGTGCTAGAAATCTATGAAAGAGGAAAATAAAACAGTGAAAGGAAAGTAATTAGAGAGAAGCTATTTAAAAAAAAAAAAAAAAAATCAGGAAGCCATCTCAATAAGGTGATATTGGAAAAGAGACTTAGACAAAGTGAGAAGACAAGGCATACTGTGATGGTTAGGGGAAGACTGGCCCAAGTAAAAGAAAAGCTTTTGTTTGTTTATACTAGGGACTAAATCCAGGCTGCTTTTGCATCCCCAATCCTTTCTATTTTAAGACAGGGTCTTGCTAAGATGCTTAGGACCTCCCTAAGTTGCTGAGGCTGGCATCAAGAACTTGTGATCCTCCTGCTTCAGCCTTCCAAGTTGCTGGGTTACATATGGGTGTGCATCACTGCACCCAATGGAAGGCAAGTTTTATAAAACTTCATAAAAGGTTTATAAAACTTTTTATAAAAGGCTTGAGGTAAGAGCATGCTTAAGTTTAAAAGGTGAACAACAAGGAGGTCAAAGTAACCAGAGCAGAGTGAGTGAAGAGGAGAGCTATTCATCAGGGTATAGTCTCATGCACTGTTTTGCCTTACTTACATTAACTGTTGCAGCTTTACTGTAGGCCACATAACCCTCTGGATTCTCCAACAGGTATACCAGGCTATTATTCTTATCCATTATAGTCACTGAATTTTGAACATGGCTAAAAAAGATTAAGTTAAAATGAAGGCCAACCTTGGGAAAAAATATTAAATAGCTTGAGTACATTTAGCATCAGACTTGAATTATCTAGCTTGAGGAAATTTTGCTCTAAATCTTAAATTTGGTTTTTACTTTGAAACTCATTGCTATGGTTAGCATGATTTGAAAGCCATTACTTCTATAAATAAGTTTACTATCTTTTGACATACCTGGCTTTAACCTGAACCTTAACATAGTGTTCATCACGCCAGACTTTGCTGAGTTTAAATTCACGGAATTGATTTTCAACAAAATAGGCAAGATTTTCATCTTTCTGAGACCCAGCCTCACGAGGGATATACGTATTTTGATTCAATTGCCTGGAGAGAAAAAAATGTCTGTTAAAACATTTATTTAAAAATAAACATTTATTCCAATTACCAAGCAAATTGTTTTTTAAAAAAGCATAGCTCAGAACTATCCCTCATAATTAAATGACCCCAAACTTCTCAACTGACCAGATAGAAAAAAATTTAGAAGAAAAAAGGTATGTAGTTTCAATTTTTACCTCTTTGAAGCATTCTGAATCCCCTCAAAGCAAACCTGTTAGATCTCCCATGGTTCTTACTAAATATACTCAGCACACAAATTTTTTGCCCCTGTCCCCCTTGGACCACAATTACTTTGTCTATAATGCCTGCTATACAGCATACACAAAAGTATTCCATAGATGAAGTAAAAATACCAAAATTTCTAATGTAAGACTGAAAGAATTACAGTACCATTGAAAATGCAGGAAGCTAGCAAAAGGTAAAAAGATGATTTGTTTTTTATGCAGAAACATTTATCTGAGGAAGATTGGACGGAAACTTTATAAGGATACTTCTTGGGTTATGGATTAATGAGTGGGAACCAACAGAAATCAAGAGATAGTAGAGGACATATCAAGTCAGGCAGTCAAAAAGTCATGATGTAGAAGATGAAAGAAAACTATTTATGCCCTTGTGGACAGTAGCAGAGCTCAACATGACAAAGGCTAAGATGGAACATCAAAGCAGATAAAAAGTCTTGATGATAAGCAATGATAAACTACAAAAAACGATGGCAAAAAGATCAAAGCTATGAAATTTTTAAAGGAGAATTCCCAGGAAAGTTCTAACTTTTCCCCACTACTGTCGAGTTTCAATTCTTTGCTGAACCATTTTCTCTGTAACTATACATGGGAAATCTCCCTTACCCTAAAAAGCCTTTCCTCAAGACTCACCCTTGTTTTCTTTCACTGCCACCTAATAATCAGTAAGTATTCGTTTAGATATTGAAGATGAACTTGTGAAGTAATTCAAGCTTACTTGATAGAGCTGGTAAAATCTATGGTATTCAGTTTCTCTGACAACATTTTTTTAAGGTCTGCCCAATACAAGCGAGAAGGTAGTTCATGAAAGTCCTCTTCTGCCTCAGAGTTTTCAGATTCCTCCATCTCTGTTCCTACTGAGTTTCCACACTCAGTTTTTGGTTCTACTCGTTTACAATAGCCAAGATAGCCAATCATAAATCCTGAAGATAAAAAAGTTTGAGTTGAACTTGTAGAACTGATTAATAACCTATACCTGTAAGAATCGTTAAATTTTTTTAGCTAAGTCTTGAAAGTACTGATTTCAATTCTAAGTAGTTTTAAAGTTTCACAGATTTAAACTACTGAATCTACTATATAGTATAACTACTTAAACAGTTATTTGTTCAAAATATAGGTATGTTTTCTCATCAGAAGCCTTCCTTGAAACATCAGGCTGAGTTTCTTTGCTCCAAATAACCTGTGTATGTTTCTAGCATAACATCTGCACAAGATACTGAAATGATCTGTGTATTTTTCTTCTACCACATTAAATTCAATGGCAGATATAAAATCTTCGTTAGCATTGTACTGCTGGTGTCTACCATAGTGATACTGAAAAGGTACAAAATAACTATCTGCTGAGCTGCAATAATAGACTTCCCAAAATTGGTTAGAAGAAACACTTACCAATCAAGAAAAAGACGATTACAGCGATAGTCCCATAGCAGATACCTCCATTAAACCTTTTTGGTTTTGGGACATTGGGCCTCATATTACTGTCAGCATTTTCTTCTTCATCTACAGCTAGTTTCATTTCCACATGACTGTTATCTCCATCTACTTGCCGTGCCAAACTAAATCGGGTGTATGACAATGGTTCTCCACCAAACTGAGATTAAAAAAAAAAAAAAAAAAAAGCATTATGAAGATAAAAAGGAATTTGGAACATTTACAAAAGCTTGCTCAAGTACTAAACTTGGTTTTTCTGGGGAAGGGGGGTGTGTGTGTGTGAGGGTTGGGGTACTGGAATTGATCCCAAGGCCTAGAACTTGCTAGGCACTATACAACTGAGCTACATTTCATAGCCTGTTTTATTTCAAGACAGGGTCTCACTAAGTTGCCCAGGCTGGCCTTCAACTTGAAAACCTCCTACGTCAGCCTCCTGAAAAGCTGAGATTATAGGTGTATGCCACCATGCATATGCACAAGTACCATACATGGACCATTACTATCACCTGTTACAGAGTTTTTTGTTGTTAATGTTGTTGTTTTGTACCAGGGATTGAACCCAGGGGAGTTTAATCATTGAGCTACAATGCTAGTCCTTTTTCTTTTATTAAATTTTGAGACAGGATCTCACTAACTTGCTGAAGCTATCTTTAAACTTGTGATCCTCCTGCCTCAGCCTCTCTGGGATTACAGGTGTGCACCACCATGCCCGGCCCACTTAACATACATTATTAAAGGAAAAGAAGTTATTATTCTTTCAAATTAATCTTCCCTGTAACCAGTTCCATCAATGGTAGATGAGGGCTAGATCCCACACCGGCCTTCTTCATTTCATTAAGCCTTTTCATTTAGGATTTCTGTTTATATGTTTCCTCTATACTTTTCTTTCTTTCTTTCTTTCTTTTTTTTTTTTTGGTGCTGGGGAGTTCCTGGGGCACTCAACCCCTAAGCGACCTACCCAGCCCTATTTTGTATTTTATTCAGGACAGGGTCTCACTGAGTTGTTTAGGGACTATATATACACACCAACAAGCTTGGCTTCCTTTGATACCTCTTGATATTCCTTAGCTCATCCTATCAAGTAAAGAACATGAACCAACATAACCAAACATACCCAAACTACCCTGAAGCTTCTTACAATATTTTCCATAATTAACCTTAATCAAAACTGAATCTAGGGCTAGGGTTGTAGCTCAGTGGTAGAGTGCTTACCTAGCATATGCGAGACATTGGGTTCTATTCTCAGCACCACATATAAATAAAATAAAGGTACACTGACAACTAAAAAAAAAAAAAAAAAAAAAAAAAAAAAAAAAAAAAAAAACTGAATCTAGCCAGGTATGGTGGTGCACACCTGTAACCCCAGTGACTTGGGAGGCTGAGGCAGGAGGATTGCAAGTTCAAAGCCAGTTTCTCAGCAACAGTGAGGCACTAAGCAACTCAGTGAGGTCCTGTTTCTAAATAAAATACAAAACAGGACTGGGGATGTGGCTCAGTAGTCGAATGCCCTTGAGTTCAATCCCCAGTACAAAAAAAATAAAATAAAAAAAAACCCACAACTGAATCTACAGTCTGGTGTGGTGGCATGTATCTACAATCCCAGCTACTCAGGAAGCTGAGGTAGAATTTCAGGTTAGAGGCTAGCCTGGGCAATTTAGTGAAATACTATCTCAAAATAAAACATTAAGCCGGGCAAGGTGGTGCATGCCTATAATCCCAGAGCTTGGGAGGCTGAGGCAGGAGGATCACAAGTTCAAAGCCAGCCTCAGCAATGGCGAGGCACTTAGCAACTCAGTGAGACCCTGTCTCTAAATAAAATACAAAAAAGGGCTGGAGATGTGGCCCAGTGTAAATAAAATACAAAAAAGGGCTGGAGATGTGGCCCAGTGGTCGAGTGCCCCTGAGTTCAATCCCTGGTACAAACCCCCCCCCCCCCAAAAAAAAATAGGCTGGGGACATAGCTCAGTTAGTAGAGTGTGCTTGCCTCACGTGCACAAAGCCCTGGGTTAAATCCCAAGCACCACAAAAAAAAAAAAGAAAGAAAGAAAAAGAATTCAAAATTAAAAATTTAAAAAAGGGTTAAGGCTCAGAGTCCACCTGGGTTCAATTCTCAGTATCACATATGAACACATACACACACACAAAACTGAACATACCCTTCCTTCATGGGATCTGTATATGTCACAAGACAACTAGTTCAAATGTAAAAGATTACCTAAGTATAGTTTGGGGTATTATTTCGTGCTTGCTGGGTGAAACTCAGGCTTGTGTAGTTCACATACTTGCAGACAGAAATAAAACTGAAAATATCTTACCAAGTTAGAGAGTGCTGATCTGGCTTGATCCATCATTCTGTGTTGCCACACGGAAGAACCTAATATCAGAATGAAGAATTAATATAATGAGATAGATATTTTCATCATCAGGCTAGATTATTACATATCAAATTCCTCAATTAAAGCAGGGTAGCACTGTAGTCAGCTAGAAAAGACAGTATAGAAGCAAATAATAAATTTGAATATGAACTACCTACTGGATAATGCTACTGTATAAATGCCAGATTTTGGGAGTGTGACAATGATGTTATATTTTTGTTCTTAGATTAATACCAAGTAATTTACGGATTAAGTATCATGTCTGTAACTTACTTTCAGTATGTGTATACATATATATTATGCCAATGTAACAAGCTGGTAATAGTAAATCTAGTTAAAGGGGATAGAGAGAGTATCACAGTACTATTACTTCAACTTTACCTGCAGGCTTGACATATTTGAAAATTAAAACGTGGGAAAAACTAGTGAGAATGTCATCCCTGCTAAGCAGATTTAAGTAACCAAATTTAGCAGCCAAATAAAGGGAGGCGGCGGGGAAGATAGGGTTGAGGATGTAGCTCAGTGGTAGAGCACTTGCCTAGCATCCTCAAGACCCTGGGTTTAATATTCAGTACTGGAAAAAAAACAAAAGTGGGAGGGGGGCAAAAAGACAACAGACTATCATCTAGGGGAGGGGGAAACTGAAGCAGAATTAAGTCAAGTTCACAAAGCATCTCCAATAGACATGAGAGAATCCTAATCCTTCATTTAAAACAGCTGCTCTAGACAATCTGTTAGATCTTACACAACACATAGGTATGCTATTTTACAGATGAAGAGATCAATTATCTAAGAAGCTAAGTGATTTATAAGACTGCAAGCTGATACTTTTTTTGTTTGTTTTGGTACCAGGAATTAAACCCAGAGGTGTTTAACCATTGAGCACATCCCCAGCCATTCTTTTTTTTTTTTTTTAAATATTTATTTGCTTTAGTTGTACACAATGCATTTATTTGTACATGGTGCTGAGGATCGAACCCGGGCCGCACGCGTGCTAGGTGAGCGCTCTACCGCTGAGCCACAACCCCAACCTCCCCAGCCATTCTTATGGTTTGTTTTGCTTTGTCTGGGGGAGGTACCTTTGTTTAATCTAGTATTTTCCACCTCCTTTTTTTTTTTTTTTTTTTTTTTTTGTGGTACCGGGGATTGAACTCAGGGGCACTCGTCCACTGGGTCACATCCCCAGGCCTTTTCTGTATTTTATTTAGAGACAGGGTCTCACTGAGTTGCTAAGCGCCTCGCCATTGCTGAGGCTGGCTTTGAACTCGCGATCCTCCTGCCTCAGCCTCCCAAAGTGCTGGGATTACAGGCGTGCGCCACCGCGACCAGCTCCACCTCCATTTTTTATGTTTTATGTTGAGACAGGGTCTTGCTAAATTGATAAAGCTGGCTTTGATCCTCTTGCCTCAGCCTCCAGCTCCAGGGCAGCCAGAATTACAGGCATGTGCTACTGCACCTGGCTGCAAACTGATGATACTCTAAAACTGAAGTATTCTTGGCCAAGGTAGTGGTATATACCTGTAATCCCAGTGGCTCGGATGGCTGGGGCAGGATTACAAAATTGAGGCCAGCCTCAGCAATGTAGCAAGACCCTAAGCAACTTAGTGAGACACTGTCTCAAAATTAAGAGGAAAAAAAGAACTGGGGATATAGTTCAATGGTAAATAGTAGAGCATCCCAGGGTTCAATCCCAGGGAAGGAAGGAAAGAAAGAAGGGAGGGAGGGAGAAAAATTATATTCTTATCCCTGGAATTAATTTTTTTAAATATTTATTTTTTAGTTGTAGTTGGACACAATATCTTTATTTTATTTACTTTTTTTTTTTTTTTTTTTTGGTGGTATCGGGGATTGAACTCAGGGGCACTCGACCACTGGGCCACATCCCCAGCCCTTTTTTGTGTTTTTATTAGAGACAGGGTCTCCCTGAGTTGCTAAGTGCCTCGCCATTGCTGAGGCTGACTTTGAACTCGCGATCCTTCTGCCTCAGCCTCCCAACGTGCTGGGATTACAGGTGTGCACCACAGCGCCCGGCTTTACTTATTTTTATGTAGTGCTGAGGATTGAACCCAGGGCCTTGCATGTGCAAGGCGAGCACTCTACTGCTGAGCCACAAACCCCAGTCTTTTTTTTTTTTTAATTTTTAGTTTTAGTTGTAGTTGGACACAATACCTTTATTTATTTATTTTTATATTCTTAATTTTGTTCAAAGCAAAATATATCTCTATGAGTCCTATGTCAATTTAAAGCCTTTACTGAAATCAGAATTTTCTAATTAATTTGGTCTGAGTGCAGCCAGGTGCTTGAAAGTGATGTTGAGATTTATAAAATGGACATCTATTACATACAATCCACTTTTAAGTCTTTTCCCATACACACAAGTACACTTACAGCACATTATTTAAATGTCCATATGGTAGAAAACATGCCACCTACAAAATGAAGGACACTGTGTAAACTGGCTTAAGAAAAAGCCTCCTTTGTTTCTTTCTTACTTAGAGACAGATAGGAGCCGGCCCAGTGGCGCAGGCCTGTAATCCAGCACTTGGGAGGCTGAGGCAGAAGCATCACCAGTTCAAAGCCAGCCTCAGCAATGGCGAGGCACTTAGCAACTCAGTGAGACCCTGTCTCTAAATAAAATACAAAAAAAATGCTGGGGATGTGGCTCAGTGGTTGAGTGTCCCGGAGTTCAATCCCCAGTACCAAAAAACAAAAACAAAAACAAAAAAACTTAGAGACAGACAGGGTCTCACTGAGTTGCTTAGAGCCTCATTAAGTTGCTGAGGCTGGCTTCAAACTTGCAATCCTCCTGCCTCAGCATCCCAAACTGCTGGGATTACAGGCATGCATCACCATGCCTGGCTAAAAAGTTTCCTTTCTAAAAAGTATTATTAAACATTTTTTTTTAATCCCAAGCTTTAAAGACCAAAGTCATATGCAATCTATCATATTCTTAGAAGTACAATCTCTTGCCCCTTCTGGTACAAAGTTTTATCACTACCATTGCACCAAAAGTGTATAACCCCAATCACTTGGGCCAGAACCAGAAGGCCCCACCCTAACCCAATTTAATCATCCTTTTTCTAGGAGAAAACAGTTTACAAGTTTAAGACTTGTCTGAGCCAACCATGCCTCAATTTTTCTAGTTTCAAATTAATTTTGTTTATTTATTGCAGTACTGGGGGTGGAACCCAGGATGAAACACCCATGCTAGGCAAACACTCTACCACTGACCTATACCATTGGTCATGGAATTAATTTCAAAACTAAAAGCTATAACACATTTAAATAAATGATATAAATAAGTTAAACAAATGATGAGATTGATTTTCAAGTCTATAAAACAGGTGAATATTTACACATATTTATTTATGTAACTAAAGCCAGAGGGGCTGGGGTTGTGGCTCAGTGGTAGAGCGCTCGCCTAGCACGTGAGCATCCCAGGTTCAATCCTCAGAACCACATAAAAACAAAAGTATTGTGTACAACTAAAAACAAATAAATAAATGTTTTAAAAAAACCATAGTACATGTTACTGATAAAACAAATGTTATTTTTAATTAAATCCATAGACATAAAATTAATAACATAACATAAAATAAATCAAGTCAGCTGGGCATGGGTGCAAAAGCCTGTAATCCTAGCTACTTGGGAGGTTTGAGGCAGGAGGATCAGAAGTTCAAAGACAGCCTCAGCAACTTAAAATGAGACTCTGGCTCAAAAATTTTTAAAAAAGGACTAGGGTTGTGCCTCAATGATTAAACACTCCTGGGTTCAATCTGTGGCATCAAACAAAACAAAAACCCAAGCAAAATCAACTCTAATTTAAGTGGTCTAAAGGCATGGGAGAGAAACTTTTCCTACCAGTTCTTAACTCCATCCTATCTATAAACAGTTCTATTAAAAAGCCATATCTAAGCCGGGCGTGGTGGGCACACGCCTGTAATCCCAGCACTTTGGGAGGCTGAGGCAGGAGGATCGCGAGTTCAAAGCCAGCCTCAGCAATGGCGAGGCACTTAGCAACTCAGTGAGACCCTGTCTCTAAATAAAATACAAAAAAGGTCTGGGGATGTGACCCAGTGGTCGAGTGCCCCTGAGTTCAATCCCCGGTACCACAAACAAACAAACAAACAACAACAAAAAAGCCATATCTAAAAGCCAAAAAACAACTCATTTGGTTTATTTCAAGATGTCATCACCAATGCTGATTAATCTATTACAAGATACAATCCTAACATCACCTTGATTTTTACACACATTAGCAAATTATATATATATATATATATATATATATATATATATATATATATATCTGATGTTCTCTACAGTGACTACTTTTTTTTTGCAGTACTGAGGTTAGAACTTGGGGACTCATATATGCTAGGCAAGTACTCTACCACTGAGCTACAAATATTCCCCAGCCTTTTTTATTTTGAGAAAGCGTCTCACTAAGTTAAGTTGCCCCCTTGTCTCAAACTTGTGATCCTCCAGCCTCAAATCTCTGGAGAAACTGGGTTTAAGGCATGCATCACCACACTCAGCTTGGGGGTGGGAGGGAACTCTTATATTAGTAATAAATTAATAATCCTTATAGTAATAATAAAAATTAAGATAAGCAAAACACAACAAATTAGAACAAATAAATAAATTAACTAAAAAAAAGATAAGCAAGGGCTGGGATTGTGGCTCAGCGGTAGAGCGCTCGGTAGAGCGCTCGCCCAGCACGTGCATGGCCCAGTTCGATCCTCAGCACCACGTACAAATAAACACATGTTGTACAACTATAAGCAAATAAATAAATATTAAAAAAAAAAAGATAAGCAAAACTTTGTCCCATGTTTTGAATTCTGAAGCAGAAAGATGGTCTGAAATGTCTCTTGAGTTGTGAGACAGAAGACAAGCAGGCAAAAGATACTAGGTAGACTACAATCCCAGCCTTCCTTAAAATAAAGTCAACTTACTAGGAATGTACCTCAGTGTTGAATATTCACCTAGCATGAGAAACCCTGTGTTCAATACCTAGCACTCACTGCAAAACAAAATTCAATCATCTTACTCCTGTTTTTTAAAAATAGGGCATTAAATCCCATTTAACTTTTTTAAATACACACTAATTATCTTGAAGTCTTAAGCTAACTGGAGAGTCAAGACCAAGGATCTGTAAACATTTCATAGAGCTGGAGGGTGTGGATGAGGTCAGATATATCCTTAACTATGTATAACAGCCAAAGCTACTACTCTCGTGAAGTAATAAGCCATTTGTTAATACCGGCAAGCCCACTTCAATTTAGAAAATCAGCTACTGTTTCAAGTCCTTAGAGTTCACATAAAAGGAAGTTCTTGTACCTGCTTTTGAGGATCTGTTCCAGAGATCTTCACTGCCTAATAAGTTCATTGTCCTGCACTTTCTCCTAAATGAGACAGAATCCACTTTACCAACATTCTTCCCCTGGTTCCTTGAGGTCCTACTCATCTCTTCCAGACTCAGCTCAAGAGCCATCTTTATTAAGTCTTTTCTGTCATATTTCCCTATCCTGGAACACTTGATAATGGATTTGTGTTAATTAATAAGGAGTAAAGATTTTATTTTTTTAACAGTATTGGTGCATGCTTCATGCATCTGAGGTTCCAAATGACATGAGAAAGAACATAATAAAAGCTTGGAACTAGAATCTTTTCCCACCTCATCATTAGGCTGGTTTATCCTGAAATCATTAGGTAAATCTTGGGTAGAAGGAAGTTTTTTTTTTTTTTAAATATTTATTTATTTACTTTAGTTGTACACAATGCAATGCATTTATGTTTACATGGTGCTGAGGATTGAACCCGGGCCACACACGTGAGAGGCAAGTGCTCTGCCGCTTAGCCACAACCCCAGCCCTAGAAGGAAGTTTAAAAGCAGAAAAACTGCCAGGCACAGTGGTACACTGTGGCAGAATTCCAAGTTCAAAATCAGCCTCAGCAACTTGCTGAATTAGGTAAGTTAGCAAGACCCTGTCTCAAAATTAAAAAGGCTGGGAATGTGGCTCAGTGGTTATATAACCCCTGGGTTCGATCCCAGGTAACTAACTAAATAAATAAAAGCAGAAAAGCTGTAAAGTATACCTGGAAAGGTTCTAAAATCTCAAGCACTTGGTTGTAGACAATGCAAACATTTCCTTAGACAACTATGCATTCACTAGGTGAAAAGAAACAATTACATGAATTTACCAAACTTGTGCAGGGTATACTTGTATATACCCAGAATGAATTCACAAGAGATGGTCAAGGTGTTCGAGTTTTAAGAGTTTAATTTATGGGCCTGAAATGAAAGGGCAGTGGAGTAGCAGCAGCTTCCTTCCCATACAGCTTTCTGAAGAGATTGCCCAAACTGAAGGTCAGAATTACAGAACTACTTGAAGTCACTGTGGTCTGCTCCACAAGGCCATTTTTAACTAGGTTTCATTATTTGCCTCAGGTTTAGCTAAGAACCTTACTCCATAATAGATAAGCACATTATCAGAAACAAATAACTGCCTAATGTGGAGTTACCCAAACTGATCTCTATCCAACAATCTTCAACACTGGCTAGGTTTACAGTCACCATTACTTGACAAAAGCATCTCAAAGGAGGTGGCGGGGTGCTAGATTATATCCAACCCCAAAGTATTTCATACTAGTGATAAATGTTCAACTGTGGGTTTTTCATGTGAAGCACATTGAGTTTATTATAATTCAAAACAGAAAAACAATGCAGGGCCCACAAGTACTTTAGAGAGCCTAAACTTAAATTTTCACAGTAGATAAATTCTGGAAATCAGCTTAAATTTGTCACTGGATCAAATTTCCCAGCTCAGAGACAAATGAGTCAGCACCTACTATTACAGATTGGTAGTTAAGCCCCCAAAAAGGTGTCAGGTACCAAATACTTGTGTAACTGGACAACTATTTCCTATTTCAATCCTCTTATTGGAAAAAATAAACAATGCAGTCCTCTCCATAAGTCATGTACCCCAAGGTCACTAAAACCAGTGGGCAGGGAGAAAGTGTTAAGTGAAAAGAGGTGTCACTAAATATTATTTTCTTACACACCCTCTCCACACAACCACTTTAGAGAGCTGTCCAACAGAAACAATGAACACAATGGGTCTCCACAGCCATTCGACCACACTGCTAATTCTTAAACACACAAGTCTTATTCCTACGGTCTCCCATCTTGTAGTAAGGACTGCCAGCAGAACTCTTAATGTGAACACCTGGGATTCTGTTGGATTCCGCCTTGGGAAAATTTTAGAGTCCACACACAAGGCCAACAGGCAGAGCCGGGAAAGATCAGGTGGTACCGGAGCTCAAATGTACGGTTCTCAGAAACTGCCACCTAAATGCCCATGACACTCTAGTAACCGAATCGGGGTCAGCTTTGTCCCTTTTAGTAGTGAGACTAGGCCCTGCAGAAGAGAAGGGTTACAAGCCCAAGGTCACCCTAGAACCCCGACAGCCATCGCTGGGGCGACTTCCTGGAGCAGCCACGTGCTCCAAAGCTCAGCAGTGCTGCCGCAGCGTGGCTGTCCCTGAGCCTGCGAACACACGGCCTAGAGCCGGCTAGGAGGGCCATGCAGCTTTTAAGAGCCAGCTAGTGAGGAGCAGGGATCGACCGGGCCTAAGGAGCCGGAAGCAAAATGGGGAGGGGGCAGAGCGATAATGGGGTATCCTTCATCTTGCCCTAAGCCCTAACAGAAAAACCACTCGCCGCTCCCCGACCCAGGCAGGCGCCAAACGGCAGAGGAGAAAAAGGACGCTCCTCTCTGCACAGCGGCCCCACCCCTCTGCACCTGCACTGCAGCCTGCTCTCGGCGCCGCCGCAGCCCCTGGCCCACAGCTCACGGCTCCCGCTGCATCCCGCCCGCCCCACCGAGCCGCTGTAGCCTCCACACCTCCCCACGGCTCCCGCAGCTGCTGGACAGCACCGAGGTGGGGTCGGCCCGGAGACCGCTCCAACCGCCCCGCAGGCTGAGGAAGGAACTAGAGGGTCGCAAGAGTTCTAACAGCCGCGCGTCACTCACTCAGGCGCCTCCTCCTCCGTCCGCTACCGCCCAGCCGCCACTGGCGATCCAGACGCCCTGTGAGGGGTTGGCCACCCCCAACCGGCGGCTTATAGCCTGGGCCCGCCCCTGCCGACCCCCTAGGACTTGCGTCACTTCCTGCCTCACGTACACCTAAGGAGGTACTCTAAAGAAACCGCCTAGGGCGATGTGCGCGCGCACCGGGACCCGGCCGTCCGCTAGGGGTGCGCGGGGTGGGGGCGAGGTCTTAGAGAAAAGGCGCCAAGACAGCAGGTGCCGGGAGAAGCCGCGCGATTGGCGCACGGGCTTTCTACTGGGCGCCCTCTTCCGCGGCTGTGGCCACCAGACGCAGCCCTTGTCGCCCGGAGCCCTCTGCATAACCTTGACCGACCTCCAGGCCCTGCAGTGCAAAGTCGAAAGTGTGAGCTTTGACTCCAAAATATTTACGGTGAAGTAGTTACTTAAAGTGTATGACCAGGATGCAATATTAGGTAGCCACTAAAGCATATTGTGAATATATACATGTATACATGCATATATTGCCGCTTCAAAAATAAGCAAAAAGGGGAGAAAAATAAAAGCAAAATGCAGCGCTTGAACCTAGACAAAGGGATTTGCATAATGTTTAATGCATCAGAAAATGAAAAGGAAGATAGAAACAGGTAACTTGCTGAGGTGATAGGATTGTAGATTTAATTTAACGTTCACTGCCATTATTGTTACAGGATTGCTCAGTGAATAACAAAATACTACAGGATTCTTGTTACTTTTAAAACTCTTTGCGGGGCTGGGATGTGGCTCAGCGGTAGGGCGCTCGCTTAGCACGCGCGAGGCCCGGGTTTGACCCTCAGCACCACGTAAAAATAAATGCATTGTGTACAACTAAAGCAAATAAATAAATATTAAAAGAAAAAAAAAAACTCTTTGCAAACATTCACATTTTGCCTTTCGTCTGTAATTTACAGACCAAGACCAATGAGAGAGAGTTCACAAATAGCTTCAATGCAAGTTAGACCTGGACCAACAGAGGGTTTGCAGATAAAAACAACACACTTTCCAAGTGGAGCCCTTTGGGACTTGGGACAAATCTATTCTGGGGCTGCAGGCTCTTGCCTTTCCCCCAATTCCTCCCTGAAATGAGGGCAAATACTTGGGATTTATTACTGCCTGGTTTTGTTTGTTTCCTCTACGGTATTGGGGATTGAACCCTGGGCTTGGTGCATGTTAAGTAAGAGCTGTACTACTGAGCTACATCTCCACCCTTAGATTTTATTTTTAGATAGGTTCTTGCTAAGAAGCGCAGGCTGGGGTCAAACTTGCAGATTCTCCTATCTCAGCCTCCCAGTAGCTGGGATTACAAGCATGTGCCACCCAAGAGCCCTGCGGCCAGGCCGGTACATTTACACCCCACCCCTTTCTAAAATCTCTATATATCTAAATCTCTCTATATCCCTAAAATATGTATTTAAAAATATTTTTTCTTTCTTTTATTCTAAGTTGTTATATACATAACAGCAGAATGCATTATAATTCATATTACACTTATAGAGCACATTTTTACATATTTCTGGTTGTATACAAAGTATTCACACCATTTGTGTCTTCATACATGCACCCAGGGCAATGATATTCATCTCATTCTACCATCTTTTTTTTTTTTACCCTTTTGCCCTCTCCCTTCCCCTCCCTCCCCATTGGCCTTTCTAGTGTTCCTCTAATCCTCCTATGCTCCCCATCCCAATCCCACTGTGAATCAGCCTCCTTATATCAGAGAAGACATTCGGCATTTGGATTTTGGGGATTGGCTAACTTTACTTAGCATTATATTCTCCAACTTCATCCATTTACCTGCAAATGCCATTAATTTATTCTCTTTTATTGCTGAGTAATATTTCATTTTGTATATATACCACATTTTCTTTATCCATTCATCTATTGAAGGGCATCTAAATTGGTTCCACAATCTAGCTATTGTGAATTGTGCTGCTATAAACATTGATGTGGCTGTGTCCCTATAGTGTATTTAAAAATCTTATAAACCAGAACATCACTGCACCTTGTTGCCTTGAAATTCAGACAATAGACTGTCTGCTTTTCCTTGGCTGTGAGATACAGTGGGTCCTCTCAGGAGGATGGTGCATCCCTCCTGCCCCCCAGTTTTACTGGGGGTCCCAGGGAAGTTTCAGAGAGTCCCGCCCAGGTCTACCACCTGACTTTTGAATGGCAAAATGGGAACTGCATGGGTTGCCTCCAAAAGAGGATGGTGTGGTGCTCAAAGAATTGGTGATTTTAAGGAAATTGAGTCCCCTCTTTTTGCGTCCATTGACTGCCCCCTTAATCTGTTTATTACCTTTGAGTAGCCTTCAACAAGCTTTTGTTGTGGGGGTCTTCCGTGTTTTAGTTGCCACAGTGATTGGAGTTTGCCATAGTTTCGGTGATAAGGGAGGGTCCAGGCCACCTGGTAGGGTGACCTGATCATGAAACATTTTTTTTTTCCCCTTAAGGGGATGTAATTAACACACCAAACCCCCATCTTCCAGGTGCTTATCTGTCAGATAAGGCCCTCTGTGGTTTTCAGTTGCCCATTCATTGTCTTTTCCCTGCTCCTTTTCATGGCTGATAACGAACCTAACATTCCCCACCATATCCCTCCCCCATCCCTTAAGGACTTGAGTCCTTAAACTCTTTTAAAGTAATTGGGCATCATCTGGTCTGGCTATTTGTTGCTGAGAGAGGGCAAAGATGGGGAAGTGACCTCAAGTCCTGGTCCTCTATCAGGTGATGCATGGAAGTTAAGGATATTTAACAATGCTAGTATTTCCAGGTGAAAAATCTCTTACCTTCATGGAGAAAACCAAAGTCAGGATCATCCATTGATATGAAATTTCAAATAAAATTTTATATTCACTGAATGAAACAAGATGACACCAAAGAGGATGTCAATTGTTTTTATTTTCATGCTTTTATTAGTGGTAACAGACACTATGCAATCAAATTCCCTTTACTAACTCTTTCTTTCTGGAAGTTTTGCAGGATCTTCCTCCTCTACACTTTCAAGTAAATGAATATAAATATATCTCGCTTTGTTGTGAAACCTATATGTACTTAGATATCTTTTTTTTTTTTTTGCCTCCAAATCCAAACATTCAGATATTTTCTTTTTTTTTTTAAATCTGATTGTAACTGTTGTTATTATTGCCATTATTACATAGCATTATCTCATACTTGTGGCGATCCAGTAACTTGGATGTTTATAATGAAATAAGGTTTTAGTAAACTTTATCTAAACTATCGGGTATACCTGATGTGGATATTTTCAATGTCCAACCTTCCACAAACTGTAACAAAAGATTTACCTTACTCTGTAAATAAAATTTTTGTAGTTCTTCCAAAAAGTGCAGAAAAATCAAATATGTATGCTAGAATTTTCATAAAATTTATGCAGGTTGGCAAAATGTACAACGTTAAAAAAAAAAATGCGCTAAAGAAAAAACAGCACCTTGAGTTACAGGGGAAAGAGCACAAAGCCTGGAGAGTCAAGGTGCTGAATTGTATCAACTTTAAAATGGGATAACCTGCCTCCTAACTTTTACTGTAATTTTCCTAAAAAATACAATGCAAGAAATAAAGAAAAAAAAATAATAAACTTGGGGCTGGGGTTGTGGCTCAGCGGCAGAGCGCTCGCCTTGCACGTGCGCGGCCTGGGTTCGATCCTCAGCACCACGTAAACATAAATGCATTGTATTGTATACAACTAAAGTAAATAAATAAATATTTTAAAAAAATTAAAATAGACTTTAATGAGATCTGAGCTATGGGGCAGGATGTCATCACTTAAGTGTGATCTTACAGCAGATGCCATTCAATCACGTGTCTAGAAATGGAATTTAACTATAATAGGAAAATGTTTAAGTGGAAATGTTAACTTTCCTTCATAAGTACTCACTTAAAATTTTTACAATTGAGCCGGGCGCAGTGGCGCACACCTGTAATCCCAGCACTTGGGAGGCTGAGGCAGGAGGATTTCCGGTTCAAAGCCAGCCTCAGCAATGGCGAGGCACTTAGCAACTCAGTGAGACCCTGTCTCTAATAAAATACAAAAAAGGGCTGGGGATGTGGCCCAGTGGTCAAGGGCCCCTGAGTTCAATCCCCAGTACAAAAAAAAAAAAAAAAAAAAAAAAAAATTTTACAATTGAGATGTAATTCAGAAATCATAAAATTCTGCCTGTAATCCCAGCACTGGGGAGGCTAAAGCAGGGTGATCACGAGTTCAAAGCCAACCTCAGCAATGGCAAGGCACTTAGCAACTCAGTGAGACCCTGTCTCTAAATAAAATACAAAAAAGGGCTGGGGATGTGGCCCAGTGGTAGAGTGCTCCTGAGTTCAATCCCTGGAAACACACACACACACACACACACACACACACACAATACCTAGCTGGGCGCGGTGGTGCACACCTGTAATCCCAGCATTTGGTAGGCTGAGGCAGGAGGATTGCGAGTTCAAAGAGCCAGCCTCAGCAATGGTGAGGCACTTAGCAACTCAGTGAGACCCTGTCTCTAATAAAATACAAAAAAAAAAAAAAAAAGGGTTGGGGATGTGGTCCAGTGGTGCAGTGCCCCTGAGTTCAATCCTTGGTACCAAAAAAAAAAAAAAAAACCTGCTTCCCAGGTTTTCCTTTCTGTGTTTAAATGAGCTGATGCAGTGAGGAACTCCTAAAAACAATGGCTGGCTCAGAACCTTGGTCATCATTGGTTCAGTAAGAGTCTGGGTAGGGAGGACTGGGGTCCAGTAGGACTGTGACATGGAAGATGTCTACAGACTGGGATAGAATTTAGGTTCATGTACAGGAAGAGAGAAGACATTTCAGTGGAGAATGGCCCTACTCACGTGAAAGATCTGAAGTGAGCATGAGGGTGGGGGTTGTTTACAAAACCCTACCCTAGGTAGGGCACAGTGGCACATGCCTGTAATCCCAGCAGCTCTGGAGGCTGAGCCAGGAGGATGGAGAGTCCAAAGCCAGCCTCAGCAAAAGCAAGGTGCTAAGCAACTCAGTGAGACCCTGTCTCTAATAAAACACAAAATAGGGCTAAGGAGGTGGCTCAGTAGTCAAGTGCCCCTGAGTTCAATCCCTAGTACCCATCCCCCCCCCCAAAAAAAATCTTACCCTAGCCAGGCATGGTGCTGCTTGGCCTTTGATCCCAGCTAATTGAAGGCAGAGGCAGGAGGATTCCAAGTTCAAGGCTAGCCTGGGCAATTTAGTAAGACCCTGTCTCAAAATGAAAATATAAAAAGGGCTATGGATGTAACTCAGTGCTAAAAGTGTCCCTGGGTTCAATCCCCAATCATCCCACGCCCCTCAAAAACACCCACTCTAAAGGAAATACCTGATAGCTACTGCAGGGGGATTACTGATGAAAAAGAGGGTACAACCATCATCCACTATAAAATTCTCCCTCTTTTTCTTCACATGCAGACCCCTAAAGAGGCTTGCTAGTTGGTGAGGGAAGAATAGCAGGAAAAGCAAACCAGAGAAGCCGCTTAAGTAGTAAAAAGAGCCCCAGCCTAGAAGTCAGCATCTGGTCTCAGATATGTCACCAACTGTGCTGCAGAACCACGTGATTAATGGCTCTGTGCCTCAGTTTCCTTGTTTGCCACAAGGAAATAACATCCCTTTATTTCCTTCATCAGTGAATTTAAAAGTAGGAGCCGGGCGTGGTGGCGCGCGCCTGTAATCCCAGCACTCGGGAGCTGAGGCAGGAGGATCGTGAGTTCAAAGCCAGCCTCAGCAATGGCGAAGCACTTAGCAACTCAGTGAGACCCTGCCTCTAATAAAATACAAAAAAGGGCTGGGGATGTGGCCCAGTGGTTGAGTGCCCCTGAGTTCAATCCCCGGTACCAAAAAATAAAAAATTTTAAAATTAAAAAAAAAAAAGTAGGAAAGCTTCTTAAACTATATAGTTAAACAAATGTGAAGTATTAACTCATTCAAAGCCCAGTGCAAGTAAGAACATGTACAGTGATGGGTAGAAGCCTGGAAACTGAAAATTTCTAAGCTTCTAGCAATAAGGCTATTGCTTAAGAAATTTTCTTTTCTTTTTTGGTACAGAGGATTGAAATCAGGGTTAGGCAAGTGTGCTACCCTTGAGTTACATCTTCAGCCCAAGGCTATTGCTTAAGAAAGAAAAGGTAAAAAGAAAGGTATCTTCAAGAACTTTTGAATGCTTTGATTCCAGAAAAAAATGACTTAGTCATTGATAATGGCTGAGATGAAAAGGTAATCCCTTATTGTTTATTGAGTAGAGTTGTGTGCTGGGCAGACATGTAAAGAGGTATTCAGACATGTACCTCTGAAAAGTCAAACAATACAGCTGGAGAAACTATTTATATATAAGGGATAAATAGCAAAAATGCAGATACAAGCTGGTGCGGTGGCACATGCCTGTAATCCCAGTACTTGGGAGGCTGAGGCAAGGAGGATAGAAAGTTCAAAGCCAGCCTCAGCAATAGCAAGGCACTTAGCAACTCAGTGAGACCCTGTCTCTAATAAAATACAAAAAACGGCTGGGGATGTGGCCCAGTGGTGGAGTGCCCCTGAGTTCAATCCCTGGTACAAAAAAAAAAAAAAGGGCTGGGGATGTGGCCCAGTGTTCAAGTGCCCCTGAGTTCAATCCCTGGTACAAAAAAATAAAAAATAAAAAAAAATTAAAATTAAATTAAAATAAATAAATAAAATGAAATTATAGGGCTGGGGATATAGCCCAGTTGGTAGAGTGCTTGCCTCACATGCACAAGGCCCTGGATTCAATCCCCAGCACACACCCACCCTACCCCCCCAAAAAAAAGAAAGAAATTGTGTCATTTGGATGAACCTGGAGGACATTATGCTAAGTTAAATAAGCTAAGCACAGAAAGACAAATAGGGCTGGGGATATAGCTCAGTTGGTAGAGTGCTTGCCTCACATACACAAGGCCCTGGGTTCAAGCTCCACCACCACTCCCCACTAAAAACAAAACAACAACAACAAAAAAGAAGGGCTGGGGATATAGCTCAGTTGGTAAAGTGCCTGCCTCGCATGCACAAGGACCTGGGTTCAATCCCCAGCACCACAAAAATAATAAAATACAAAAAAAAAAAAAAAAAAAAAAAACCCAGAAAGACAAATACTACATAATCTCACTCAAATGGGGAATACAAAAAAGTTGATCTTGGAAGTAGAGAGCAGAATGTTGAGTACCAGAAGCTAGAGCAAATTGGGGTAGGAGTGGGATGGGGCAAGGTTGATCAATGAATACTGAGTTACAATTAGATAGGAGCAAGAATTTCTGGTGGGCTATTGTAATGTAGGGTGACCATTGATAATGATGATATGTTTCAAAAAGATAGAAGAAAGGATTTTGAATGTGTCATCATAAGGACATGATAAATGTTTGAAGAAAGAGGTATGTTTAAGTTGATTTAAACATTACATATATATTCATGTGACAAAATATCACGTGGCACCCCGTAATATACAATTTTTATGTTTTTATGTATCCATTGAATATATATAAATATATACATATCTATCTATCTAGATAGATACATCTATATCTAGCTCTCTCTCTCTCTGTGTGTATTATACATATAGGGGTTTTTTTTTTTTTTGTTTTTTGGTACCAAGGATTGAATCTAGGGGTGCTTAACCACTGAGCCACATCTCCAGCCCTTTTTTTTTTTTTTTTTTTTTTTTTTTGTGTGTGTGTGTGTGTGTGTGTGTGGGTACCAGGGATTGAACTCAGGGGCACTCGACCACTGGGCCACATCCCTAGCCCTTTTTTTTTGTATTTTATTAGAGACAGGGTCTCACTGAGTTGCTAAGTGCCTCGCCATTGCTGAGGCTGGCTTTGAACTCGCGATCCTCCTGCCTCAGCCTCCCAAAGTGCTGGGATTACAGGCGTGCGCCACCACGCCCGGCTTTTACTTTTTATTTTGAGACAGGGTCTCACTAAGTTGCTGAGGCTGGTCTTGAACTTGCAATCCTCCTGCCTCAGCCTCCAGAGCCACTGGGATTACAGGCTTGCGCCGCCATGCCTGGCAGTTCTTTAAATCTAACTGTTCCTAATTGTAGTCGCCGGAAAGGGAATGCAGCCTGGAACGGCAGCGCCGCGGGAAGGAGTCCGGAGACAGGATGGAGACGAAAATATTCTTTAATCTTACAAGAAACTACAATATATCTATACAATAGCGATAACCCTGTCTTTTCTCTCTCTGGTCTCTTCCCATGCGCCCGAACAGCAATGGCGCTCGCTCGATCTGCTGAGTCACCGTTCAAATCTCTTGAGATCCTCGACCAAGTCCCGCGAGATCCCAGACCAAGTCCCGTGAGACTACGGAAGGCGGAAATGCCCAAAAATGTCTATGGCCCAATAGTCAACCGCAATCTTAGCTATCTCCCCAAACAGGGCTCCTGCATTTCCCCCTTTTGTTTTAAAAGAGTGGATGCTCTAGGACGTCTATGTGCAACCAACATTCTTACCCGTCATCGGATAATCAAGGCTGTGCCCTTGACTCCTGTCTTAGGTTGATAAGTCGGCCACATGAGACTATCCCGTGCGACTGTGCCTGTCTTAGGTTGTCCCCCTCTGGGGATCTTACCCGTCATTGGCTAACCAGCCATCCAATGGAGCCCTTTAGGATCGACTGTGTAAGATGACTAACAGCCGTCCAATTGTGGGGAGATGCTGCGGCTTTAAGGCAACAAGCCTTTTGGTGACGAGCCAAATTGCATAGCATATCAAATTCTTTAAACAAATCAGCTGCCTTAAGTTCTATCAAGTAACACACTGAGTTGTCTAAACAAATACCCCCAAGGTACTGTCCCATGAAGTCCCAAACAATGAAAGATCAAAATGTCCACTTGTTATAACACGTAGATCTAGGAGGCCCCATGCATGCAGAGCACAGGCCACACTGCTGGTGAGGTTGTTTGACATTTGAGCAGCAGGGATGCTTGCAGCGACCGCGATCCCTGCATCTGTAGCAGCAGCCGTCTTTTTTTATGTCTAGACAATGCCACCGGCAAATCTTCAGGGCCCGCTCCCTAGAGACTCAAGCATCAATTATTAAAGGAAAGGCAGTGCTATTCCAGCACTGAGTCAAGAGGCGAATTGTCAAACTAAAAAATAGAATTATTAGATTAGAAAATTAAAGTTGATTTCTGCTCACACACATTGCAGCCTGAGCTCCCACAAACATAAGCTGGCAAAACATCATATTTAGAACAAAACAAAGAAAGACTGAGGGTATTTACTGTATTAAAGATAGATTAAAGAAAAACTAAAAGCACTTTGGAGAAATAATTTGTTAGCTGGAACTCTCGAGTTTCTGCACACACAGCAGTCCTTTACCTGTTGAAATGATTGAAATTAATCATTTATTAAACAAATGAAGTTAATAACAAATAAGCAACCTTATGTCAAAACACCAAAATATCAGGTTATACAGCCCTAGTCATATTTTTCGCTTAAGAGAAATCCCTGGGACACCTATAAAACAAAATTGAGGGGCTGGGATTGTGGCTCAGCGGTAGAGCGCTCGCCTAGCACGTGCGCGGCCCGGGTTCGATCCTCAGCACCACGTACAAATAAAACGCATTGAATAAAACGCATTGTGTAAAACTAAAGCAAATAAATAAATATTTTTTAAAAAAAAAAAAATTGAAGGTACCTTCACTTATTATTTATTTACCCAATTAGAATACTCTTAAACTTAAATGAATTAGAGTTATTTGGATCCATATATATATATATATATATATATATATATTATATTCACAAGCGCTTTGTTATTTTTGATGTCAGACTGGACAGACAGACGCACATACAAACATATTTGTAACGTCACATTAACATGAAATTTAGACAAATACACAGACATAAACACATATATAAAAAGAAAAAAAAATACAATTGTGTGCACACTAAAGAGAGATCTCTTCGTCCCAGCCGGGAGGAATGACACTTAAGTTGTGACGTATTTTGAAGGACTCTTTTAAGGGAATCATTCCATATCTTCATCATGGTCCTCTTGATTTTGTACCTTTTTTATTAATCTTGATTCCTCAACAACTTCATCTTGATCCTTTTGATTTGGTACTTGCTTTATTAATCTAGATGGTATCCATATTGGAGAGGATTCATGCTTTGGAAAAACACAAACAGATTCCCTCCCCCAAATTAACACTGGATCTGGACCTTTCCATGTACCTGAAAGAACATCCTTCCAGTAAACCAAAGGTTTATGTTGTTGATGTGGGTTCCAATGTCTGTCTCCAGCAGAATAACCATCAGAGTCTAAAGTTAAAAAATTTAAGGTAAACAGGGCAACTGCCAATCTGTCCTTAGGATTTTTCCAGTTTCCTTCTTTCTGTTTTAACAACATAACTTTTAGTGTGTGGTTTGCTCTTTCAATAATGCCCTGACCCTGAGGATTGTATGGGATGCCTGTTTTATGGGATATGTTGAATTTTGCGCAAAACTCTTTGAAAGATGAGGACGTATATGCGGGGCCATTATCTGTTTTAAGCATTTTGGGGATGCCCAATGCAGCAAAAGCTTGTAAACAATGAGATGTGACATCTTTAACTTTTTCTCCGGAATGTAAGGAAGCAAAAATCATGCCTGAGCATGTATCTATGGTTACATGAATAAATCGCAATTTTCCAAAACTTGGCTCATGAGTAACATCCATCTGCCACAAATGATTGGGCATTAATCCTCTAGGGTTAACACCAAAATGAGGATTGGGCAAATGTGTCATACAAGATTTACAATCTTTTACAATTGTTCTGGCTTGCTCCTTTGTGATTTTAAACCTACGTTGCAAGGTGGTGCTGTTGACGTGAAACTGGGAATGAAATAAAGTAGCTTGTTGTAGCGCTGAAAGTATAAATATTGTTTTTGTAAGTTCATCAGCCTTTTGATTACTTTCATGGAGGGGGCCAGGCAAATTAGTATGTGCTCTAATATGGCCTATGAATAGAGGTTCTTTTCTTGCCCACAAAAGTTTTTGTATTTGATAAAACAATTTAAAAGCTGGAGTATGAGGTGCTATTGGTCCTGCTAACTCTAATTTTGGGACGGCTTGTACAATATAGTGGCTATATGAAAAAATGTTTATGGGCTGGTCTCTAAAATTTTCCAGAGCTCTTACCACAGCTTCCAATTCCACTAGTTGAGCTGATTTGTGTGCAGTTATGTAAGTCATATTTTCTTTTGTAGTGACTACTGCAGCAGTACCATTCGAGGACCCATCTGTAAATACATTAAATGCCTTAGGAATAGGTTGATTTTTTATTACCTGTGGAAATATAATAGGATGATTAATACAAAAAGACAATATAGGAGACTTAGGAAGGTGATTATCAAAATTTGCAGAGGTAGAGCATCTAGCTATAGCCCAGTCATTATCGTTGAAGCATAAATATTCAATCTGTGACGATGAATAGGGAGTAATAATAGTAGCAGGGTGTATGCCAAATATTTTAGTAGAAGTTTTAAGTCCTTGAAGAATAAGTTTAGCCACCATGGAGGTATAAGACTCAATTATGCTTTTAGGAGAGACAGGCAAATGTATCCATAATAAAGGCCCTTGTTGCCAAAATACTCCTGTGGGTGTATATTGTGAAGAAATAATAATCAATATCAGCGGTTGAGTTAAATCAAATCTGTCACAATGAGCTCCTTCGATGGCTTTTTCTACTACCTTTAAAGCTTTCCTAGCATCAGGAGTCAATGTTCGCGGTGAGGATGGATCAGGGTCCCCTCGAAGGATATCAAATAAAGGTTTTAATTGGCCAGTAGTGAGTTTTAGTGTAGGGCAAAGCCAATTAATGTCTCCCAGTAGTTTTTGGAAATCATTGAGGGTGGTTAAATGTTCTTTATTTATTAAAATTTTTGGGGGTCTAACAAAAGTATCCATGATTTTAAATCCTAAATATAATATGGGAGATCTGGTTTGAACTTTTTCTTCTGCTATATATAATCCGTATTTTTTTAAATTTTCTACCACGTCACTGAATATATTAAATAAGATTTTTTTATTAGGGTGGGCCAATAAAATATCATCCATGTAATGTAGACACATGAGGTTTGGATATTTATTTTTAATGGGTTGGATGGCCTTGTCCACATATATTTGGCATATGGTGGGGCTATTAGCCATTCCCTGTGGCAAAACCTTCCATTGATATCTCTGATCAGGGCCATTATTGTTAATAGAAGGAACTGAAAAGGCAAACCTGGGGCATCCAGAGGATGTAGGGGAATAGAAAAGAAGCAATCCTTTATATCAAGACTAATAACATGGAAATTTTTTGGAATAGCTATAGGATTCGGAAGTCCAGGTTGAGTAGGGCCCATGACTTGTATGGTTTTATTAATTTGTCTAAGATCATGTAATAATCGCCATTTTCCTGATTTTTTCTTGATCACAAATATGGGGGAATTCCAGGGAGAGGTGGAAGGTTCTATATGTCCTGCTTCTAATTGTTCCTGAACTAGTAGGTGGGCCGCTTGTAATTTCTCTTTAGATAGGGGCCACTGAGGGACCCACACTGGCTTATCAGAAAGCCATGGTATTTTCAAAATTATTTTCTCAGTGGCCCCGAAGAAAAATGTCTTTTTCCTATATGATAATGATTTCTTTTAGGGTTAAGTTTACCCTGTACTTTTTGATGATTTCTTATAGGGTTAAGATTACTCTGTAGATTTTTACATTTAACACCTGCAGGTTGGGTTGCAAGGTGTACTCCCATTTGTTGTAAAATATCTCTTCCCCATAAAGTAACCGGTAGATTAGATAAAACATAAGGCTGAAATGTGCCTTTATGTCCTTCATCATCCTCCCATTTTAAAATTACCGCACTTTTTTCTGGGAGGTTATTATATCCCAAGCCTCTTAAACTGGTTGAAGCTTTTTGCAGAGGCCAGTGTTTGGGCCATTGACATAAGTTAATGATGGAAGAATCAGCTCCAGTATCTTTAAGACCCTCCATTTCTATTCCTTGGATTCTTATTTTACACATAGGCCTCCTTGTACAGTCCCGAACCCAGCAAACCATGGGTTTCGAATCAGTGGAACAAAATCCTCTATTGTTCCTATTTAGAGGCATATTCATTTTAAATGACTTATGTAAATTTGGAAGGAGGAGCAGCTGAGCAATTCTATCTCCCTGATTAATAGAACTTATACTTTGGGGTGAGCTAAGCATTATTTTTATTTCCCCTTTATAGTCTGAGTTTATTACGCCTGGGGCCACTTGCAAACCTAATAAGCTCTCAGGACTTCGCCCGATAATAAGTCCTACAGTCCCTGAGGGAAGAGGTCCCCTGACTCCTGTGGGAATCAGTTGAACCCCCATTTCAGGTGTTAACACTATTCGGGCGGTGGAACAGAGGTCTAATCCTGCATTTCCTCCTGTTCCTCTGGCGAGGGAGTGGATGGGTAATAGGGATTGTGTCGGGGAAGCATCTGAGTGGATGCTTGAGGATACTCCTCCTCCAATGCCTCGTACTTTTGTGGGCCCCGGGGCATTGGGCCCCTTGCCCCGTTTTTTGAATTCCTGAACAAAGGATTTCCATGGATGTCAAATTTTGAATAGCATTTATTGGCCCAATGATTTCCTTTCTTACACCTGGGGCAGCAACCTGGAGCACGGTGTGAATTTGGTCTTATTTCTCTTTTAGGATTTTGCCTAGAATAGCCTGATTGATTATGATAATTTTGCCTAGAATATTCTGATTGATTATAATGTCTATGTTGAGCTCTTGTAAAATTTTGAGGGGCAGCATCTCTCACAGCTGCTGCAATCATATTCCCTGTGACAAAGGCATCATTTATATCTTTACATAATTGTATATATATGGAAAGATCCTTTTTATTTTTCCATGGCCTGATGGCTTCCTGGCAATACTTATTAGCATTTTCGTACGCTAATTGAATAACTAATGGCATAACTTGATCAATGTCTCCAAAAACTCTACCTGCAGTTCTCAAAAGTCGATCAGCAAATTCAGCATATGGTTCATTAGGTCCTTGAATTACTTTGGACAAGCTACCTTGTAGATCCCCAGGTCCTTGTACAGTTTTCCATGCCTTTAAGGCAGCTGCGTTTATCTGAGCATATACTCCTGGGGTATAATATTTTTGATCCTGTACGTCTGCGAATTGCCCTTCTCCTGTGAGCATTTCTATATTATGGTCTCCAAACGCTGTATCTGCATTTCTTTTAGCTGTTTCTATACAAAGTTCTTGAAATTGCGATCGCCAAACCAAGTATTGTCCCCCACTTAATGTTGCTTTACATAGATGTTTCCAGTCTGCGGGGGCTAAGCTAAAGGTGTTAAGGGACTCCAGTATACTCAACGTGAAAGGAGCTTGGGGTCCATAAGTCATTACTGCCTCTTTGAGATTTTTTATTGTTTTGAAATCTACTGGCTGGTGGACCCTCTGTCCATTTTCATGTTCAAATACTGGCAGTTCCCAACGTATCTGTGAGTTACCCTCGAGAGCACATAAGCGCTCAGAAAGACTTTTTATTTCTGTTTCTAGGGTATGCAAACGCCTAGTGATACCCTTCATATTTTCTGTAATCGATTTCACCCATGGGGGAGTAGAGGACACAAGTTTCCTCCACTTGATGATCCCTTATCTTGGTCTTCCTTAATTTCCTTTTGTTCATTTTCTCAAAATCACCTTTAGTTAATTCCTCCTCACTACTACTACTCTCATTGGTCCTAACTGACTCAGTAACATCCTGAGTCCCAGGTTCAATTGAGACCATGTATCCTTGAAGTATCTCTAATAAATCTTGAATAGCTTTAGCAGCTCGGATCTTTGTCATTTTGGGGACGCTTCTAATACTCTCCTTACTGGTCTTAGTTGACTCAGCGGAATCTACGCTTTCATGATCGCCTTCACTGTTTTCTAAATCCTCCTCACTAACGACAGACTCATCTATATCAAAGAATTCATCAAGAGCCTCGTACACTTGGGTCTTAGATATTTTCGAACCCATTTTAACCGCTCTGACTAGAGACTCCTGTGAGGTTTCTCAGTTCTTACCTGCCGTGCTGAATTCCCCGTACGGGCCACCAACTGTAGTCGCCGGAAAGGGATTGCAGCCTGGAACGGCAGCACCGCGGGAAGGAGTCCGGAGACAGGATGGAGACGAAAATATTCTTTAATCTTACAAGAAACTACAATATATCTATACAATAGCGATAACCCTGTCTTTTCTCTCTCTGGT
The DNA here is from genome assembly GCA_025594165.1 of Tamias sibiricus. Classification (NCBI taxonomy): domain Eukaryota; kingdom Metazoa; phylum Chordata; class Mammalia; order Rodentia; family Sciuridae; genus Tamias; species Tamias sibiricus. Next base: position 72,130,383 of record CM046668.1, read on the forward strand.
CTCTTCCCATGCGCCCGAGCAGCAATGGCGCTCGCTCGATCTGCTGAGTCACCGTTCAAATCTCTTGAGATCCTCGACCAAGTCCCGCGAGATCCCAGACCAAGTCCCGTGAGACTACGGAAGGCGGAAATGCCCAAAAATGTCTATGGCCCAATAGTCAACCGCAATCTTAGCTATCTCCCCAAACAGGGCTCCTGCACCTAATGATGTGCCTACTTAGATTTTAGCTAATGTTTATCTGTTTTTTAATGTAAAAGTACAATTAAAATTCATTTTCCGGCAGGGCGTGGTGGCTCACGCCTGTAATCTCAGCACTTTGGGAGGCTGAGGCAGGAGGATCGAGAGTTCAAAGCCAGCCTCAGCAGTGGCGAGGCACTTAGGAACTCAGTGAGACCCTGTCTCTAAATAAAATACAAAAAAGGTCTGGGGATGTGACCCAGTGGACGAGTGCCCCTGAGTTCAATCCCTGGTACCACAAAAAAAAAAAAAAAAATCATTTTCCGGGGGCTGGGGTTGTGGCTCTTCGGCAGAGCGCTCGCAGCCGGGTTCAATCCTCAGCACCATGTAAACATAAATGCATTGCATTGTGTACAACTAAAGTAAATAAACAAATATTTAAAAAAAATTCATTTTCCTCTTCAGTCCCAGGTACAAAGAAGGGATCTTTGCCACTTGCCTCTTAAGAGCAAAGTCAAACACAAACCTCTTTCTTTTTTTTTTTTTTTTTTGGTACTGAGGATTGAACTCAGGGGCACTCGACTGCTGAGGCACATCCCAAGCCCCATTTTGTATTTTATTTAGAGACAGGTTTCACTGAGTTGCTTAGCACCTCACTTTGAACTCGTGATCCTTCTGCCTCAGGCTCGGGAGCCACTGGGATTACAGGTGTGCGCCACCAGGCCTGGCTCTAAACACAAACCTCTTAGCTGAGATGTTGACCAGGAACAGAGGAGGAATAATCAGTGTAGAGAAGGCATTGGAAAACCAAATTTTCAAGATGAGGGGAAGGGTTCTTAGTTTTTAGACAAAGGCATTTATTATTTGGTCTCTTACATTTGAAAACATTATTCTGCTTATGTTGTGTATATTTTATCACATTTAAAAAAATATTTATTTATTTGCTTTTAGTTGTACACAATGCGTTTTTACATGGTGCTGAGGATCGAACCCGGGCCGCACACGTGCTAGGCGAGCGCTCTACCGCTGAGCCACAACCCCAGCCCCCACATTTTTTAAAATACCACTGGCTGGGCACCATGGTACACACATGTAATCCCAGCAATTCAGGAAACTAAAGCAGGAAGATTACAATTCAAGGCCAGCCTGAGCAATTTAGAGAGACACTGTCTCAAAATAAGCTTTACAAAAAGGACTGGGTATGTAGCTCAGTGGTAAAACACCCCTGATTCAATCACTAGTACCAAAAAAATTGATCTAGATCATCTAAAACCCATGTGTTCTTTCTGGGGTTGTATTTCTGGCCCCAATGGTATATGGGGTCTTTTGGGTAAGCATTTCTTAAAGATTTTTTTTACTACACTCCCTAGGAAATCATCCACTGTGTGTGTGTGTGTGTGTGTGTGTGTGTGTGTGTGTGTGTTCTCATGAAACTGAAATAAGTTTCACGAAATAATAATTTTGCTGTGTGCAAAGCACTCTGGAATTTTCTATCCTACTTAATTGTAAAAATGCTGATTTCAGTCCACTCCGTTGATTTCCCAATGGGGTGTATGATTGTGTTTTAAAACCACAGGAGATAATCCTAGGCTATCTAATTTTTCAAGGCACATGTCTTTTTAATGAATAGGACACAGGACTTGCTCAAAGTTAAAATTCAACTCTCAATGTTTCTCCCTGTTTCTTTGCCCACTGTTTAAACTTTCTACCACCCTACACTTCAGCAAATATTGATTAAGGTTTTATGAGTGGAGAGACTAAGTAAGAAAACACAAATCAAATGCTTTCAAACAGTGTCACACATTTTGACCAGTGATGGCAGACCAGTCACACAACAGGTCTTTGTAGAAACCTCAATAAAAACCACTCTAACTACATTGGCTCTAATTAGAGCTCCTATGACCATGCTATATCAATTTTCTTTCTTTCTTTTTTTTTTTTTTTTTTTTTTTGGTACCAGGGATTCAATAATCCAGGGGCACTTAATCACTGAGCCACATCCTCAACATCCTCAGCCCTTTTTTTTTTTGGTTGGGGGAGTGGTACCAGGAATTGAACTCAGTGGCACTCCACCCTAAGCCACACCCCTAGCCCTATTTTGTATTTTATTTAGAGACAGGGGGGTTGCTTAGGGCCTCACTGAGTTACTGAAGCTGGCTTTGAACTTGGGATCCTCCTGCCTCAGCCTTCTGAGTTGCTGGGATTATAGGCATGTGCCACCAGACTCAGCTGTATATCAATTTTCTTTACCTTGGAATCCTAAGCCTAGGACAATCACTTCAGGACCAGAATCATAAAATTAAAATTTGGAACTCTGCTACATTGGGACAGGATACATTCCAGAAAATGGCTGTTGGACTGGCAATTTGCAGTTTTGAAATTGGTACTATTTTCAATTTCATTTTGCATTTCTTTCTTTTTTCTATTATTATTATTATTATTATTATTATTATTATTATTATTATTGGTACTGGGGATTGAACTCAGGGGCACTCAACTCAACCTCTGAGCCACCTTTCCAGCCCTATTTTGTGTTTTATTTAGAAACAGGATCTCACTGAGTTGCTTAGCACCTTGCTTTTGCTGAGGCTGCTTTTGAACTCGTGATCCTCCTGCCTCAGCCTCCAGAGCCTCTGCGATTACAAGCATAAACTACTGTACCCATCCATTTGTCCTGTGCCCCCCCCCTTAAATGTGTACATGGAAACCTTCAGTTTCCTATCCATATATTGCTGACTGAATTTTTTGTTTGTTTCCCCAGTGCTTATTTAAAAAAAAAAAAAAGCTCAAGCCGGGCACGGTGGTGCACGCCTGTAATCCCAGCACTTGGGAGGCTGAGGCAGGAGGATCGAGAGTTCAAAGCCAGCCTCAGCAATGGCAAGGAACTTATCAACTCAGTGAGACCCTGTCTCTAATAAAATACAAAAAAGGGCTGGGGATGTGGCCCAGTGGCGGAGTGCCCATGAGTTCAATCCCTGCTACAAAAAAAAAGAAAGCTCACACAAGGAGAACATGGAACAGAACCAATATCCAGGTTAATATGGAGTTTACCCCCACTTTATAGCAAATGACAAAGGTTACTTAGGGCATGGAAAAGAGAGTAATTAATTTTTAATTAATTACAAAGATAGTTGTGCCAATAATCTAGTGATATGAGGATACAGGTTATGAGGTTCTATTTAACCCTATCTGGGCAAAGTAGGTTTGGCTTCATAATAGAATTTCAAGATTAGAAAGACTTTAGCTCATGTTCTGACTCTGGCCTATAGTAAAGGTAAGCATTCAATAAAAGTATATTGAGCCTGGCATTGTGGCACACGCCTGTAATCCCAGCCCCTGAGTTCAATCCCCAGTACAAAAAAAAAAAAAGTATATTGAGTTTATTAAACAAAATCCCTATTTCATCCCATCAATGGCTGTTATTTAGTTTCTCCTTTTTCCTGTCCAAAACAGTAATTTCCCAAAGTAGAGAACCTTGGACATTTTTAACTGTCAAAAGTTTTTTACCCATAGCCGGGCGCGGTGGCGCACGCGCACGCCTGTAATCCCAGCACTTTGGGAGGCTGAGGCAGGAGGATCGCGAGTTCAAAGCCAGCCTCAGCAATGGCGAGGCACTTAGCAACTCAGTGAGACCCTGTCTCTAATAAAATACAAAAAAGGGCTGGGGATGTGGCCCAGTGGTCAAGTGCCCCTGAGTTCAACCCCTGGTACCCCAAAAAAAAAAAAAAAAGTTTTTTACCCATACTGAGCTGAATCCTGTCTGCCTTTATTTCCTACAAATTTATTATTGTTTGAAGACTACTCTCCTATCCACAACTGTCTTCTCTTCTTTAGGCTAAATACCCAAATCCCTTCTAAGGGCCACCACAGGACAAGATTTGACATCTCCCCATCCATTAGTCCCTTTCAGAAGCATGATATTACTGACTTTTCCAGAAGAAGCAGGGCAGGCATTCCTTTGTAGATGCTGTGTTTTTACGTTTTTACGTGGTGCTGAGGATCAAACCTGGGCTGCGCACATGCTAGGCGAGCACTCTACCGCTGAGCCACAACCCCAGCCCCTATTTTTTTTTTTTTTTTTTTTTTTTTTTTTTGAGACAAGTTCTGAGGGCCTTGCTAAATTGCTGAAGCTAGTCTTGAATTTTCAATCTTCCTGCCTCAGCCTCTGGAGTCCCTGGGATTACAGGCATGTGCCACCATGCCAGGGGGCTACAGTCACTCTTATTATCCCTACAAGACAACTGATCTCTTTAAATGTATACCTGCTTTTGATTAGGAGAGTTATTAAATCAAACAAATTATTTTAACTTTGTTTCCAAACTATTTGTGAGTCATTTTGGCTTTACAAAAATAATTTCTTCTTCCTTCTTTGGACATGTGAGCTTTCAGCTCCTGCTTATATGTGAGTTTCCCTTCCTCTGGTGTTGAAATCTGGCATCTAATACTTTTTTTTTTAATATTTATTTGCTTTAGTTGTACACAATGCATTTATTTTTACGTGGTGCTGAGGATAGAACCCAGGCCTCACACTTGCTAGGCGAGCACTCTACCGCTGAGCCACAATCCCAGCCCTGGCATCTAATACTTTTGATAAACTATGTGCTATATGGCCAAACACTGCCTAAATTGAGAACTTTATTTATTTATTTTTATTTATTTATTTATTTTTGGTAGTTGTAGATGGACAGAATGACTTTATTTTATTTGCTTTTTTTTTTTTTTTTTTTTTTTTTTGTGGTGCTGAGGATCAAACAGAATGCCTCACACATGCTAGGCAAGCGCTCTGCTGCTGAGCTACAACCCTAACCCGAAACTTTTGAAAAGACTAGTAAAGAGGACTTTGAAAGGAACATTGTATTGATGTAAATGAACATATGTATAAAGAAAACACTTGAAAAACAGATGATTAAACCTAACTCCCATGTCAGCAAATTCAGTGTGCAGGAAAAATACCAAATCATCAAAAACTTTTTGGTTTCTTTGGCTTAATATGCATAGTAGACAGTTTCTCCCAGTTTGGAAAATAATCCTGCCAAAACTTTTATTTCTCATACATGGAAATGTGGTCAAGTAGGCAACTTGGTGGGTACCTCTATGAGAGCTGGCCCAACTTCCCCTGGTTCATATCACATGGGCTCCCAAATGTGGGAAAAACCTAACCCAGGGCTGGGGTTCCCAGGCCTCAGGGTGAAGTAACATTAACTGAAATACCCAGCTTGTCCAGGTACTAGGCTGGGTGCTTGTATTTGTGTCATCTTATTTGACTCCTGGCAACTCTATGAAACAGGTATCTTACCCATTTTATAGATGAAGAAGAAATGCAAAGGATACAAACTAATTGGCTAGAAGTGACACGACTTTTAAGTTGTGTCTTTGAGACACAGGTCTTTGAAATCTTCTGTCTTAACCACTTTTCATACTTCTCAGTATTGAAATACTGAAGTATTATCTAGAAAGCAGAGGGTTGAAGCTCTGTGCCCAGGGTAGAGTGACTTAGTGCCAGCCTAACCCTAACTCTAATCCTAACCCTAATTACACCCATTTAAAAAAGATTTGAGTTTCGTTTACAGTTCAAATTTATGCCAGGGACTCAAAAGATTCTAAAATAAAATGACAAGGTCACAAGTACAGTGTGCCTGGAATAACTCTCTCCCAGATGCTTCCTAGAAATAACCTATGGTACCATGGGATTTAGAACTGGCTTAACTAATGAGATGAATGTTCACAGCTGCCAACCAGGTGATCGGAAAGCAGCCAACCTAAAGCATAAGCAGGATAAACTGTCTTCAAACTTGCGTGATATTACTTCTTCTGAAACTGAGTTCCAGTGAGGATAGGGAGCATCTAAAGAGAACCACTGGCTTCTGTAATAAGGCCAAACCCAGGACATAAGGTGGGCAAAGGTTGCCTGTAATCCCAGCCACTTGAAAGGTTGAAGTTGGACAATCACAAGTTCAAGGCCAGCCACAGCAAGTTAGCAAGACCTTATCTCAAAAGTAAAAATAAAAGGACTGGAGATACATATATAGCTCAGTGGTAAAGCTCCTCTGGGTTCCATCCCCAGTACACACAAACACACACACACACACAGTGGGAAAAGGAAGCAGAGAACTCGAAAGGGTACAAGAATCCTGGGAACAGTGCAGATCCTGAGCCTGGTGTCCTCTCCATTGCAAGGAGCCATTCTTACTGGTAGGCAAGATCCAAGATCCTACCTTGGCCTCATCTAGAGACAGGTAGGGGGGTGGGGTTGTGGCTCAGCAGTAGAGTGCTCACCTGGCACATGCATGGCCTGGGGTTCGATCCTCAGCACCATGTAAAAATAAAGGCATTGTGTACAACTAAAACAAATAAATAAATATTTAAAATAGAGAGAGATAGGTAGGTTTCCCTTCGGGTGTTGGGATGAATTAAACTGAAATTGGCTTTGAGATCCATAGGGATGGTAGACTCTAACCCAGAGCTTCTTAAACTTTAACATACATCTGAGTCACCTGGGGGCCCATTAAAATTCAGATTCTGATTCAGAAGGTGAGGGGGGGTGGGGCAAAATTAAGTATTTCTAACAAACTCCTTGAGGATGCCAAGGCTGCTGGTCTTCAGAGCACACTTGAATAGATTTTAGAGGAAGGAGAGGTTTCATAACTATCTCTCCAGCCCTTCCCACAGAGAGGGCACACTGCGCAGCCAGCTGGCATGAAAGTGGTTTCTGCTTGGCAGCTATTTTTATTTAGCTATGGTGGCCTATTATTCTACTAAGCTTTTGGACAAGGTCAATTCCTGGGGCTATCACAGCTTAAATAAAACAGCCCTTAAGACCATTTAGTGCCTTTGCTGGGACTCCACAATTACCAAACAATCCACTCATCCTAGTTCTTGAGAGGATTTTCCTACTAAGAAGATACTAGACTCCAATCTGAAATTTTGGCCTACACAGCAGCTCTTGCTCTACACAAAGTAATAAATTGGCTGTTTGAATCAGTGTTCTCTGCCCTTGGGTAGCAGATTACCTGATGACCCTGGATGAACTGATTGAGTTCACCAATTGAGTTTCTAAAGAAGCTATAAACCAGAGGAGCAGCCTGGACCTGTTGTGAACTTAACTGAGTGCCTTGGGAAGGCCAGCTGAATAGCTAGTCCCCAGACACTCTGCTCTGGAACCTCTCCTGCAGAAGGGGCATGGGCTGGAAAAATGGTAGGGTTTTTCTAAAACAATCAAACAACAACCTCCACCACCACCCCAAACAAACAACAACAAAAATTCTTATTGGGAAACATATACAAAATCACTACTTTCCCTCCCCCTCTCCATAACCACTCATACATTCACAACATACAAAACAAACAGATCACAGACTGTACATTTAGGAACCTAAATTTGGAGTCTAGTTCAAGGTCAGCATGAATGGAGTACCATCCTTGACCTGCTCTCTCTTCTCTACTTCTCTAGGTTAGCAGGCAAGGACACACTTGGGGGGTTAAATGCTCAATGCAGGTGATATCGTCCTCCCCGACCTGTATGACTGTTGTATGGGTGGCCCTGACCTGAGTCTTCCCCCATCCACCCAGGTTCTCCCTAGAGACTGAGCCTGCAAACGCTCCTCCAGCCTTTTGGCCTCTCTTGTGTAGTTGGCTCTTGGAAGGCTGCCCCTTGCCCTCACTTGTTTTTCTCTGGCTACTTATCCTAGTCACTGGGCTGGGTCATGCATGGCCCCAAACCTGCACCTGCACCTCAGTGGCAGAGGGCACCTGTCCAGTGCTTATCTGTGTACACTGCATTAGCTCCTTCTGCCAGAGAAGATTGTGTTGCCTCATCCTGTTTCTAATCTGAGTTTGCACTGGGGCCATTCACTAAGCCCCTACCTCCTGTCTGAGGGAAGTTTCTGATTTTCCATTGTTCAGAGAATAGACTCTGAGTCTGTGAGTGAGCCTTAATGAGCTCATGTTCCCATTCTTCTCGCCCTTGTTCCTGACAAACATTCACCAGGTGTCTACTATGTGGCAGACATTGTTGAGCCCTGGTGATAAAGAGCTATCCCAGGAAATCCCTTGGGTTCTCTGATGATTTATCCATCCAAGTGTCCCACAGGGGAGGGGTTTTCCAGAAGCCTGCCATTTCACTTGTCTACCACCCAAAACTTGTGAAATGAGCTGGGCGCGGTGGTGAATGCCTGTAATCCCAGCAAAGCCAACCTCATCAATGGCAAGGCACTTAGCAACTCAGTGAGACCCTGTCTCTAATAAAATACAAAAAAGGGCCGGGGATATGGCTCAGTGGTCAAGTGCCCTTGAGTTCAATCCCTGGTACAGGAAAAAAAAAAAAAAAAAAAAAGAAAGGAAAAAAAAAAACTTGTCAAATATAAAGAGAAGCATCCTCGTTTCATATTTAGATATCAAAGACAAATGGCCAGGGCTGGGCTGGGGCTCAGCGGTAGCACACTTGCCTGGCATGTATGAGGTACTAGATTCGATTCTCAGCACCACGTATAAATAAATAAAGGTCTATCAACAACTTAAAAAAAAAAAATGGCCAGTACAGAAGGACCACTAAAATGGACCTGTCATTACATTTCCAAGAATTTTTTGGAAATAAACTAGACATCAGATGTGCAACTGCCATGTGTTATCTGAGGGAAAGTCTGTGATGAGTGGCAGGTGAGGTACCACACACTACCATCTGGATCTCTACAATGTTATTAGGATTCCTTCTCTATCCCCTGCTCATTGTACAAATACCAATTTGTGTTCTCTCTCTAAATGCCAGATTTGTATTCTCATGTGTCCTCTGGACACCTCCACCTGGATGACCCACTCAGATTCAACCTGTCCCAGAGAGAACACATCAAACTCCCCAGAGCTGGTGCTTTTATCTCCTGTGCTCCTTGCTTGCATGGCACCATGTTTTGAAGATTCAGAGGATACTCCTGAGAGTCCTGGGGACACTCCCCACAGACATCTGATGGGTGCTCAATAAATGTTTATTGAAAATAATTCCTTTAGCATCAGTTTGTGCCTAAGCCCAAATAAAGTCAGCTTATTTGCTGGGAAATAATTTGTCCACACCAACTGCCCTGGAGTTGAAGATAATCATAAATCTGAGAGCTGCTGGTGATTAGCATTGAACAGATTCCATTATCTCTACTTTTAATATTTAAATCAGAGCTTATTCTTTTTTTTTATCTTTTTAAAAAATGTTTATTTATTTACTTTAGTTGTACACAATGCAATGCATTTATGTTTTAAGAGCACTCTGCCGCTGAGCCACAACCCCAGCCCCAGAGCTTATTCTTAAGGAGAGTTTCAAGTTAATGAGATATTGACTGAGACTTCTTCCACACCTGGGCAGTCATCCCAAGACACTGTCTTTCTGGAGGAACAGTGAGGACTTCAGCTTGGCCTGGTTCCAGTCACTTGGCCTGTGTTGACTAATGGTTTCTCTGCAGAGCACCAGGATAAGCCCTGAGCAGGAGGCTCAGACACACTAAACAAACTGCTTCTAGAGATTTGCTGACATGTGTTTAAGTGCATAGAAAATGACCAAGAAGGAGAAACACTACACTAACATGTTGATAATAAGGAAACTGAGTGCTGGGTATATGAGAACTCTGCTTTTTTCTAAGTTGTTCTCAAAATAAAATCTGTCTATTTATTTATTTATTTTACAGTAGAATGCATTTTGACCCATTGTACACAAATGGATCACAACTTCTCGTTCCTCTGACTGTACATGGTGCAGAGTCACTCCAGTACTTGAGTGACTCAGTAGTGCAAGCATACACGTATATAGGGTATTAATGATTTCAGAAGGGAAAATATTAGGAAAACAAAACAGAAAAGTGAATTGTTAAAAGTTTGGAAGTTGCATAATACAAAAGCTGAAACTCAAGGTAAAAGTACTTGCTAAGAAGTTTGGAGGAGGGAAGACTGTGACCAGGGAGACTTAGTGGGGGATCCTGGAAGAAATAAGATATGAAGGTACAATCTGGGCAGGCTGTTCTTCGGTCCCCACCATTGGAGCTTTAGGTTCCAAATAATTTGCAAGCACAAAGAAGGCAGATTTGAGACCAACTGAACCTAGATTAGAAGTTCAATTTAAATTCTCTAAGTACCTTAGAGATGCTGATCTCTAAGTGTCTTGATTATCTTTTATCTGTAAAGTGGAAATAATATGCTTACCTCAGAGGTTTGAACAAGACCATTAAAATCAGATAACACAAGTAGAGTCAGATAATGCATGGTGATCGGCATCTTAGGACTCAAAAACAATTAGTGGCTGCTGCTCCTCCTCCTTTTTTTTTTTTTTTTTTATGTTGGGAATTGAACCCAGGGGCGTTTACCACTGAGCTAAGCCCCAGCGCTTTATATTTTTTATTTCTGAGATTGGGTCTTGCTGAAGGATATGGAGAATAAGTACAAGGACATTTTCTGTATCTGCAGCTCTTCCCCCATCCACTTGTGGGAGGTAAAATTGGAGCTTTTATTATTTAAAATCTTAGGCCTCAGCAGGAGTGAAGAAACAAAAGGAACTCACAGTTGACTGGCACCTGACCCCACCCCCAACCTAATGGGTCAGCTGACCCCATACAATAAACGCCAGGAAATTCCCTATTCACATTCCTGTCCCACACTAATGGATCATCTCACCCCAATACGATGAACACCAGGAACTACCCTCCTTTTCCACCTTAAACTAAGGAAGTCTATATAATCCAGACCCACTGCTATTTTCTGCCCCCCAAAATGAGCCAGGCTGCAGGGGCGTAGTGGAGCTCGCCTGTAATCCCATCTGCTCAGAAGGCTGAGGCAGGAGGATGGAGAGTTCACAGCCAGTCTCAGCAAAATCGAGGAGCTAAGCAACTCAGTGAGACCCTGTCTCTAAATAAAATACAAAAAAATAGGGCTGAGGATGTAGTTGAGTGTATTTCAGTGGTCGAGTATCCCTGAGTTCAATCCCCAGTACCAAAACAAAACAAAACAAAAAAACCCAAGAGCCAGGCCAGGGATTCCATCAGTTGATTCCATCGCTGAAAACTGAATAAAGCTTGCTGATCCAAGGTTTGTTTCCCATTTCCTGCCTCAGTCATTTGTGCACCTTGTGCTTACACTTGCAAAGTTGCGTGGGGCCTCACTAAGTTTCTGGGGCTGGCCTCCAATTTACCATCAACCTTCCACAGCCTCCCGGGTCGCTGGATTACAGGCGCGCACCTCCGTGCCTGTCCTCCTCGTGCCTTTCCTCCTCTCCTGATTTCCTAACCGGTCTTTCTGCATCTTTCCTTTTCTCCACCTCTTCCATCCAGTCCCATGGGAATCTCCACCATGAAAATCGCCCCTCCCTGCCATCTGCTTCTTTTCTCTTCCCTAGGTAGGTTCTTCTTCTTTCAATCTCTCTCCTTCACTGACCATAGCTCCCTGAACACCTTTTGTCATGCTTGTCTGAACATCTTTCAGCACCTTAAAGCCAGAAACCTCAAGGCCATGTTTATTTGCTCCTGTCACCAATGTATCCTAAGATTCATCCCCAGTGAGAATTCAAAACTAGTAAGAAAGGGATCATAGTGTCCTCTGGCACTTCAACCAAAATGTACCAAAGTAACTCCATTTTGAAAATCAGCACCTGCCCACCCAGGCATGATCTACCCGTTATGCCCACCCACATGATCCCCGTTAAAAAGGAGTCCCTAACTACGGCAAGTAACAATCACAGGACCAGGTGGGTTATTTTTTAACTACTCCATTATACTTAACTGTACAGTTAAGACAATTTTTCCATCAGGCTGCTGTACCTTGCAGAAGGGCAGCCTAGCAGATATTCTCTGTAAATATTCTTTGCTTGAACTCAGAGTTGTGTCTCACGTGGATATTTGCGCCAGATACCCTAATACCTACTATAAACAACAAAATCGGAAAAGACAGCTGAAGCAGTTTCTCTTTCTTTTTCTAATTTATTTTTTAGTTGTAGGTGGACACACAATATCTTTATTTCATTATTTTTTTTAATATGTTCCTGAGGATCAAACCTAGTGCCTCACGCGTGCTATGTGAGCACTCTACCACTGAGCCACCAGGGAATGAATCCAGGGGTGCTTAACCACTGAGCCACATCCCCACCCCCTTTTTATGTTTTATTTAGGTCTCACTAAGTTCTCCTAAGTTGCTTAGAGCCTTGCTAAATTGCTGAACTAATGACCATCCTGCCTCAGCCTCCCAAGCCACTGGGATTATAAGCGTGTGCCACCGTGCCCACCCAGCAGCTGAAGCATTTTCTGAGAAAAATAATATCTGCAGGGTCTGGGGTTGTAGTTCAGTGGTAGAGCGCTTGCCTAGCATGTGTGAGACACTGGGTTCGATCCTCAGCACCCCATAAAAATAAGTAAACAAAATAAAGGTATTGTGTCCATCTACAACTTAAAAAAAATTTTTTTTAAATATCATCTGCGGTGTCCCATAGCATGGTACCATCTAGATTATTGGGAAGCTGTGCAAAATATACATAGCCTGGGGAAAACCTCAAATGGAAGTTGAGATTATGAGTGTTAGATTCCAGGCAGGGAGGCCACACTTCCCAGGTAGCCTAAGGAGAGATTCCTTCCTCCCATAACAGCAGTCCTTAACTATAGGCAGGATAAGATATCCTTGGACTTGATTTCAATACTGGTGTTTATAAAGTTTCCCATTGGCCAAGAGACTGATAAAATTAATCAAAGCTCCCATATCTCCCTTCAGGCACACCCTTGCCTTCCCACAGTTTCCCATGACCTTAGTTCAGCAAAAAGTAACTTAACAAAGAGCCCTAAATTTAGAATCTGGTAACTTTATCTGGTAAATCATCTGATGTAATGTAAGGAATTCTCATTCATTGCTGGTGGAAATGCAAAATGGTAGAGTCACTCTGGAAGACAGGTTGGCAGAGTCTTAATATAAAGTTAAACATAGTAGATTTTACAATACAATCCAGCAGTCACATACTTAGGCATTTACCAACTGTTGTTTTTTTTTTTTTTTTTTTTTTTTTTTTTTGTACCAGGGATTGAACTAAGGGGCACTCAACCACTGGGCCACATCCCCAGCACTTTTTTTGTATTTTATTAGAGACAGGGTCTCACTGAGTTGCTAAGTGCCTCGCCATTGCTGAGGCTGGCTTTGAACTTGAGATCCTCCTGCCTCAGCCTCCCAAGTGCTGCCAACTGTTTTGAAAACTTATTCCATACAAAAATGCAAATTTTAGAGCAGCTTTATTCATAATCTCCCCAAAATGGAAGCAACCAAGATCACTTTCAAGAGGTGAAAATATAAACAAACTTTGGTTAGTTATGCAATGGAATTTCATCAGTAAAAAGGAATGAGCTAGCCGGGCGCGGTGGCGCACGCCTGTAATCCCAGCACTTTGGGAGGCTGAGGCAGGAGGATCGCGAGTTCAAAGCCAGCCTCAGCAATGGCGAGGCACTTAGCAACTCAGTGGGACCCTGTCTCTAAATAAAATACAAAAAAGGGCTGGGGATGTGGCCCAGTGGTCGAGTGCCCCTGAGTTCAATCCCTGGTACCAAAAAAAAAAAAAAAAAAAAAAAAGGAATGAGCTATTCATGAAAAGCATTGCTAATAAAAATGCATAAAAAAGCACACTGCTAAATGAAAGAAGGCAGTCTTAAAAAACTAACATACTATAGATTTCATTTATGTGACATTCTGGAAAAGGTGAAATTATAAAGACTTAACTTTATACGGAAGGTTTCCAGAGATTTGAAGAGGGGGGAAGAGTTGAATAAATGAATGGTAACATGATATTTTAAAGCAGTGAAACTATTGTGTATGGTACATGAAACTCTGCATTTGTCAAAACCCATAGAACTTTATAGCTCAGTCAACCTTAATATATGCTAATTAAAAAATAAATTAGGAGGTCAGTGAGTCCCAGAATGGAATGCTGTCTTTGATAAAATCTGTTACAAACATATGACCTACCCGCACTGAAGGTGGTATAAGAGTGCTCACTTAAGTGACTTTGGAAACGAGTGAAAACTAAGATTAAAGACAAAAGGAACTGTGTATAAGTACTTTACTATAATCGGTAAAGTTGTTTCCATGAGAACACGGGTTAACAATTCTAAAACCTTTACATGTGTATAACTGGGATTGAACAAATAAAAAGATGCCTGGTAAATTGTGGAAGCCAGATGTTTTCATTATTGGAGTGTGAAGTTACAGATAAGCAAGGGAGAGAGCTGGAATCAATCATGTCCAGAGTTGAAGACATCAGTGTAAACTTGTGTATAGTTTAACATAGATACTGTATTTAGCTGGGCATGGTGGCCCATGCCTGTGATACCAGTGACTTGGGAGACTGGGGCAGGAGGATTTCAAGTTCTAGGCCAGCTTCAGCAAGGTACAGTATTTATCTATATCTACATATAATCAAGGATGTGTGTGTATGTATAGATTAGAATATATGTATAAAAATGGCAGAGAGGGCTGGGGTTGTGGCTCAGTGGTAGAGCACTCACCTAGCACGTGCGTGGCCCGGGTTCAATCCTCAGCACCACGTAAACATAAATGCATTGTATTATGTGCAACTAAATCAAATAAATAAATATTTTTTAAAAAATGGCAGAGAAAGTAAAAAATTGAAATTGGTTCTTTGAAAAAATAAATAAAACTGATGAATCTTTAGCTAAATGGATCAAATTTTAAAAGAGAAAAAATCCAACATGTGAAAATCAGAAATAAAAGAGAGAGAGCCGGGCATGGTGGCGCACGCCTGTAATCCCAGCACTTGGGAGGCTGAGGCAGGAGAATCTGGGAGGCTGAGGCAGGAGAATCGCAAATTCAAAGCCAGCCTCAGTAATGGCGAGGCACTCACTCAGTGAGACCCTGTCTCTAATAAAATACAAAAAAATGGCTGAGAGCCGGGCGTGGTGGCGCACGCCTATAATCCGAGCACTTGGGAGGCTGAGGCAGGAGGATCAAGAGTTCAAAGCCAGCCTCAGCAATGGCGAGGCACTTAGCAACTCAGTGAGACCCTGTCTCTAATAAACTACAAAAAAGGGCTGGGGATGTGGCCCAGTGGTCGAGTGCCCCTGAGTTCAATCCCGGTACCAAAAAAAAAAAAAAAAAAAAAAAGTAAATAAATGTAAAGATATTTATAAAAAGATATGGAATCATAATTTTGAAAACTTCTCATGAAGAAAAGCTGTGGTACAGAGAGTTTCATTAGCGACTTCTAACAAATATTTCAAGTAGAATCAATAACAGTTTTTACAAATGTTTTCCAAAAAGTGGTGGAGTTGGGCATGGTGGCACATGTCTGTAATACCAGTGACTCAAAGGCAGGAGTCTTGCAGGTTCGAAGCCAGTCTCAGCAACTTAGTGAGACCCTGTCTCAAAATAGAAAGGGCTGGAGATGTAGCTCAATGGTAAAGCACCCCTGGGTTTAATTCCCAGAACTGCAAAAGCAAAAAAAGAAAAACAAACAAACAAAAACAAGCAGTAGGAATACTTCCCAGCTCATTCTGTGAAATTTCTGTTACTCTAATATTGAAACCAAGGACTTCATTAGAAAGCTACAATAAAATAAAATCCTCAATTAGAGGAACACTAGAATGGTCAAGGGAAGGGAGGGTAAGGGAGGGAGCAAGAGGGGAGGGAGGGGGAGGAAAAAAAAAGGTGTTTGAATGAGACGGATATCATTTTCCTTAATGCATGATTGAAGACCTGAATTGTACGAATATACTTTGTATACAAACAGTTGTATGTAAAAAGATACTAAATATATGCACTATGAGTTGTACATATTAAAAATTATAAAAATAAAATTAAATAAATAAATAAATAAATAAATAAAATCCTCATAATGACTAGCAAAATTCTAGCAAGATGAAATCAGCAACATTTAAAAAAGGATCTAGTCAGACACTGTGGTGCACGCCTATAATCCCATCAGCTAGGAGGCTGAGCCTCCTTGGAGAAATAGCTGATTCTAAAGTTGGGTCAGGGGATATACAAATGAACCTGGAGCATCTTTTAGTATCATAAAAGGAAGACAGTCCTCAAAGAACAGTGGGGGTATGTCTAAGGACACAAGAGCCACCTGAAGGAACAAAAACCAAAGCTGGAACAATTTTTTTTTTTGGTACCAGGTATTGAACTCAGAGTCATTCGGCCATTGAGCCACACCCCCAGCCCTATTTTGTATTTTAGGCCCTTCTTCTCCTCCTCCTTCTCCTTCTTCTTTTTTAGTATTTATATTTTAGTTTTAGGTGGACACAATATCTTTATTTTATTTTTATGTGGTGCTGAGGTTTGAACCCAGTGCTTCATGCATGCTAAGTGAGCACTCTACCACTGAGACACAATCCCAGCCCTAGGACCTACTTCTTTTTTAATTTTTTTTCCTTAGGCCCTACTTCTTAAAGGTTAGTCTGACCTCCATTTCGTCATTCGCTAACTCTTAGTCTTTGAGCAAGATACTGAACCTCT
Organism: Tamias sibiricus; assembly: GCA_025594165.1. NCBI lineage: Eukaryota > Metazoa > Chordata > Mammalia > Rodentia > Sciuridae > Tamias > Tamias sibiricus. The sequence continues at coordinate 72,147,030 of CM046668.1, forward strand.
TTGAGCCCATTTATCAATTGATAAGATGATAAAACAACCCACAGGGTTGTTCTGAGGATTAATAAAATAATCTATATAAAATAATTAGCCTATTAGCAGAAGTGCTCAATAAATTGGAGTTAGTATAATAATAAATAAGTCATATTTATTTCCGTTGCCACCTCAAGTCCTCCTTTGGAATGATATAGGGGTAAAAATAAATATAAAACTCTTAGCCTAGATTTTTCTATGCACCTATATGTCACATTATTTTCCTATTAGACAAAAACAGAAAATCAAAATGAAACAAGAGGGGTGCTTGGTAGTGCAAGGGAAGTCCCTCTCTGGGGATTAGCTAGGCTGAAGAGAACTGCCTCACCCAAGGTCATAGAAATCCCCCTCTGGGAAGTAGCTAGGCTGAAGAGAACTGATTTACCCAAGGCCATGCTAGGTAGACCCAGGAACAACCAACTCCAGGAAAAGGGCCATGCCCAGAGAGTTCCATTCAGCTGCACAATCAGTTGAGGTCTTTGTTACACAGACACTCCCAGGCCAAACTCTCCCAGTCCTGCTACTCTCTCTCCTGAGGGCATCTTCTAAAAAAAAAAGACGTTCTATATGCAAATCTCTATCTTGGTCTGTTTCCCAGACATACTACCTGTGACAGTTGTAAGGTGTGATTATTAAATGACCCTATCTCTGTCATTCTGATGTGTTTTATCTTCACATTGGGCATGTATCCTTCTAGTTCCCCTGAATCAGCACTGAGTCCTTAGGTTTTTGTTTTGTTTTGTTTTTGGTACTAGAGATTGAGCCCAAGGGTGCTTTATCTCTGAGCCACATCCCAAGTCCTTTTTATTTTTTAATTTTGAGATGGGGTTTCACTAAATGGCTTGGGGCTAAGTTGGTGACTCTGGGCTTGAACTTCCCATCTCCTGTCTCAGCTTCCCTAGTTTCTGGGACCACAGGTGTGTACCACTGCACCTGGCTGCACTGTGTCCTTGAGGATGCATGTAAACCAGGTAATTTGTAGAAAATGATCAAAGTCAGAGACTGAGAAAAAATATAAAAATACTACTGATTCTTGCATCATTTCCCAGCCTTACCTCCTACTCCTACTCCTACCCAAGTGGAAAAAAAATTTTTTTTTTCACAAGCCACTGAAGAGGGACAAGCCAAAACACACATCTCAGAGGTGCTTGGCATTGAACTTGCTTCACATGCAAAGGATCTTCAGTAAAAACCGACTTTTTTTGCTTTCCCCTAACATCTTAAGCAAAAAGGGAAAAACTCCCTCTTTACTCTGCGTAAGAAAAGCTGCGAAAATCCTCTAGGCTCATCAAGATTTTAAATGTGAGCAATAATGAGTTTCTTAATGGATCTTGGTCTGTGGGGATTTGAACGAAGAGGGAACACACGCTGAGGTAGCAAATTCTAGCTTGCTAGATGACTCTGAAAACACTGCATGAACTAATGCCTACTCTCCTGAGTGACTTTCAGGTCACTGATTGAGCTGTCCAGAGGAAAAGAAATGCAATGTGGTGGTTCAGTTGAGGGGAGGGCGTAGTAGCAATGAATCTAATGGACTGTGGAACTCAGAGGCGACTATTCTCAATTTCCAAGATCCTTGACACAGTTGATAATCCTGTGCACACAAACTGTGAAAATGTCTTGAAACATTCCTTTAGCATTTGGGCAGAGCCTAGTCTTAAGACTAGCTATTTACCTGGGTAAAATATTCTCCCCTCTTATTGAGATGCAGAGTGATAGCAAGTGGAGGAGCAAGCAAGGGAAGTTCTCTTCTCCATGGAAATGGCTCCATAATCCTCTCATCTACATGACCAGTTTCATCTTTATCTATTTTCAGTAGAACCCCATTTTGGGCCTATTGACCAGGCACATTGTGATAATCTTTGTTGGATGAGAAACATTCTGGATTTCCAACAGACACCATGCATGACAGAGGCTGAGTTTTATATCTAAAACTACTCTAATTCCAAGATCACTCTGCCTTTGTTTTGATATAACTTAGTTTTATTTTCTTCAATTCCCAGAATCTATTTGTTCACTTGTATCTCTCTAGAATGTACTCCCCAATTAAGTAAGGTATAATATTGACCATTCTTCTGCACCATATGGTTTATAAACATAGCCTTTCTTTTTCATGAATTTATTATTCTGTGATGCTTTCTATCTGGGTATGTTTTAGCTTGTTGTTTTTAAAATTATTTTAGGGGGCTAGAGTTATAGCTCAGTGGAAGAGCTCTTGCCTAGCATGTGTGAAGCACTGGGTTCGATTCTTAGCACCATAAATAAATAAATAAAGATCTATCGACAACTAAAAAATATTTTTTAAAAACTATTTTAGATTTACATCTATACCAAATTTATTGCCTACTAGCTCCCTTGAGCATTAGCACTAGGAAGAAAGATCTTTGAGGTCATCTGGTTCCTCCCCACCCTGTTTGAATACACAAATGGAGGACCAGAGACACACTTTGAGGAGGAGGAGTTACTCGTAAACCATTTCAGAAATATCGTATTTGTTGGTAAGATTAGTAACATCTACTTTGTCTTGTCATTATGATTTTCCAGTAACAGCAACATCTTACGTAAATATGGTAAGGCTTGGAACTTAACTGATGGAGCCAATGTTGCCAAATGGAAGGACAGGACTGGAGGTCCAGGCTGAAGTAGAAGTCCCAAGGACTTATTGTTGAGAGTGCTTTGTTTTCACTTTACACTTAATCCACCATATATACATTTTCACAATTTATTATATTTTTTGGTACCAGGGATTGAACTTGTGGGCATTCAACCACTGAGCCACATCCCCAGTCCTATTTTTGTTTTATTTAGAGACAGGGTCTCACTGAGTTGGTTAGCCCCTCGCCATTACTGAGGCTGGCTTTGAACTCATGATCCTCCTATCTCAGCCTCCCAAGTGGCTGGAATAGTTCGCAATTTTTAAAGGGGTAATTTTTTTTAAGTTGTAGATGGATACAATACCTTTATTTAATTAATTTATTTTTATTTAATTAATTTATTTTTATGTGGTGCTGAGTGAGGATCAAACCCAGTGCTTCATGCATGCTAGGCAAGCACTCTACCTCTGAGCTACAACACCAGCACCCCCAGCCCTTATATCTATATATATATATATTTTATTTAGAGACAGGGTCTCCCTGAGTTGCTTAGGGCCTCTCTAAATTGTTGAGACTGACCTTGAACTCATGATCCTCCTGTCTCAGCCTCCTAAACCACTGGGATTACAGGCACCACCACACCCCTCTGTGTAATGCTCTTACTGTCTATCTATCTTGTAGATAGATAGAATGTTGATACATCCATTTCATGCCTATTATACAACTGTTTAAAGGAATGAGGTAGAATTCTGTGCATTGATAGCAAATCTCATCCAGAATACATTCAGTTAAAAAAGCAAGTGGTAAAGTGATTACCTTGGTGATGGGAGACAGGAATAGTAGGGGCAGTGGGAATCCAACTGAAGGAGGCATGAAGACAATTTTGGGGGAATGAAATGTTATATATCTGTTTTGAGTGGTGGTTACATGAGTGTATACAATGTCCAAACTCATCAAATTAAAAATAGTGAAATTTATTATATGTAAATTATGGCACTATTTTAAAAAGCAAGCTGCAAAATACCATGTTTAATGATTCCATTTGCATTATAAAAAGGAAAAATAACCATTTTGTGCTCCTATGTGCTTAAAATTATTTCTGAGAGGACACTCAGGAAATTATTGATAATGATTACTTCTATGGAGTGGACCAGGGTGGACAGAGACAAAATTTTGTTTTTCATTTCATAACCTTTCATAGTATTTGAGTTGTCTTCTTTCCCCATATACATACTTATAAATGTGCATACACATATGTACACAAACATACATATTTTTAAGTGCCCTTTTTATTGCAGTAGGAGCCCGGCTCCCTGGAATAACAAAGGCCTTTCAGAAATCTCTGCTTAAATCTACACACCAGTAGGGCTGGGGCTATAGCTCAGTGGCAGAGCACTTGCCTAGCATGTGCAAGGCACTGAGTTCAATCCTTAGCACCACATAAAAAAATAAATTAAATAAAGGCATGATGTCCATCTACAACTACAAAAACTTTTTTAAAAATTCTATACGCTGCCGGGCGCGGTGGCGCACGCCTGTAATCCCAGCACTTTGGGAGGCTGAGGCAGGAGGATCGTGCGTTCAAAGCCAGCCATCAGCAATGGCGAGGCACTTAGCAACTCAGTGAGACCCTGTCTCTAATAAAATACAAAAAAAGGGCTGGGGATGTGGCCCAGTGGTCGAGTGCCGCTGAGTTCAATCCCCAGTACCAAAAAAAAAAAAAAAAAAAAATTCTATACGCTAGTGACTTAAAAATAAAAGAAAATTTTCATATTATCTGAGAAAGCATTTCTTTAAGTACTTCTGTGAATTTGAATGTGAAGGCTACTAACTTTGAGTGGTTCTTCTAGAATAGGAAAGGTATAGCTATAGCAAGCCAACTGTTTGCACTCAATAACCTAAACACAACCCAGCTGATTTTACACATCTCAATACTTAGTTTTAGAAGCATTTAGCACACAGGTACAACCCTTATTCTTAAACACCTCTATTCTACTTGTGAAAAAGTAGAGGATTATTGTAAAATAAGAAAAATGTCTGGATCATATCATATCTCTATAGAAAAAGGTAAGTAACAAACTAGAATGTGAACAAGAATCAAGACTCAGCACCACACAGCACCAATGCTCACCAGCTTCATTTCAAAGGAAATGAGTTTGGGAACCCCCTACAACCCACAGACCCATATAAACTTCTCTTTTTTTTTTTTTTGGTACTGGGGATTGAACTCAGGGCACTCGACCACTGGGCCATATTCCCAGCCCTTTTTTGTATTTTATTAGAGACAGGGTCTCACTGGGTTGCTAAGTGCCCTGCCATTGCTAAGGCTGGCTTTGAACTCGTGATCCTCCTGCCTCAGCCTCCCAAGTGCTGGGATTACAGGCGTGAGCCACTGCACCCAGCTAAACTTCTCTCTCTCTCTTTTTTAAAATGTTTATTTGTTTTAGTTGTACACAATGCCTTTATTTTTACCAGGTGCTGAGGATGAACAGGGCCACCCACGTGCTAGGCAAGCGCTCTACCACTGAGCCAAAACCCCAGCCCCTAAACTTCTCTTTATATGTGAAAACAATGAATCAGGAAGCAGAAAATGTATGACGGTTTCCTTAACAGTACATTCTTTAATAATGATTCAAAACTTTAGCAATCCCATATTTCCTTTTTTTCTTCTTATATAGGCCCACTTATAGACAGACCCACAGGAGATGCTAAGTGAGACTTTATAAAAGTTGAAAAAAAGCAAGCTTTGTGTGGTAACAGTGTGAGTTTAGAAAGCACAGACATTAGAACCTTGTAGAGTAGGAAGAACAAGTACCTTACCTTATGTCATCTCAAAAAATAAAATAAAATAAAAACCTAGATGGTTTAAGGATGTAAATGTGAAAGGCCAAACTATAAACCTTTTAGAAAAAACAATACAAAAATGTATTTATGACTTTGGGATAGGACAAAATTCTTTAAAATCATACATAAAATTGCAAACCATAAAATAAAATGTTGATAAATTCTATATTTTTAAAAATATTTGTTTATTTGCTTTAGTTGTACACAATGCCTTTATTTTTATGTGGTGCTGAAGATAGAACCTGGGCCTCACACGTGCTAGGCCAGCAGTCTGCCCTGATCCACAACCCCAGCCCGATAAATTCTATTCTATTAAAATTAAGATCTTATTAGCCGGGCGCGGTGGCGCACGCCTGTAATCCCAGCACTTTGGGAGGCTGAGGCAGGAGGATTGCGAGTACAAAGCCAGCCTCAGCAATGGTGAGGCACTTAGCAACTCAGTGAGACCCTGTCTCTAAATAAAATACAAAAAAGGGCTGGGGATGTGGCCCAGTGGTCGAATGCCCCTGAGTTCAATCCCTGGTACCAAACAAACAAACAAACAAGAACCCCAAACAAACCAAAACCGAGGGTTCTGTGACTATAACAGGACCTCTCCAACTTGTTTTGTCACGTTATACATACACATAGTAATAGTTCTTTCTTCATGAGGTTTGTGGAGTTTAAATGACAGTCCTAGTAAAGCGCCATGCCTGGTACATGGCAAGAACTCAATAAATGGTTAATTGGTGGACCAATGGTACAGAATTGAGGATACAGAGACTAATACATATAATTTCAGCTATCTTATATTAGACAAAGGTGCCAAAAATGTACAGTGGGGAAAGGATAGCCTCTTCAACAAATGGTGCTGGGAAAACTGGAAATCCATATGCAACAAAATGAAATTAAACCTTTATCTCTCACCATGCACAAAACTCAATTCAAAGTGGATCAAGGACCTAGGAATTAGACCAGAGACAATACACCTAATAGAAGAAAAAGTAAGCTCCAATTTCCAACATGTTGGATTAGGCCCCAAGTTCCTTAATAAGAATCCTGTAGCGCAAGAATTACTACCAAGAATTAATGAATGGGATAGATTTAAACTAAAAAGCTTCTTTTCAGCAAAAGAAATAATCAGTGAGGTGAATAGAGATCCAACTAATTGGGACAAATATTTAATACATGCACATCAGATAGAGCACTAATCTCTAGAATATATAAAGAACTCAAAAAACTTTACACTAAAAAAACAAATAACCCAATCAATAAATGGGCTAAGGAATTGAGAAGACACCTCTCAGAAGAAGATACACGATTAATCAACAAATACATGAAAAAATGTTCAACATCGCTGGCAATTAGAGAAATGCAAATCAAAACTACTCTAAGATATCACTTCACTCCAGTCAGAATGGCAGCCATCAAGAACACAAGCAACAATAAATGTTGGAGAGGATGTGGAGAAAAAGGCACACTCATACATTGCTGGTGGGACTGCAAAATGGTGAAACCGTTATGGAAAGCAGTATGGAGATTTCTTGGAAAACTGGGAATGGAACCATCCTATGACCCAGCCATCCCACTCTTGGGTCTATTCCCAAAGGACTTAAAAACAGCATATTACAGTGACACAGCTATCTCAATGTTTGTAGCTGCACAATTCACAATAGCTAGGTTGTGGAACCAACCTAGATGTCCCTCAGTAAATGAGTGGATTAAGAAAATGTGGTATATACGCACAATGGAATTTTACTCAGCAATAAAAGAAAACAAATTAATGGCATTTGCAGGTAAATGGATGAAGTTGGAAGACATAATGCTAAGTGAAGTTAGTCAGTCTCAAAAATCCAAGTACCAAATGTTCTCTCTTATATAAGGAGGCTATTTCAAAGTATTGTTGGATGGGGGTACATAGGAGGATTAGAGGAACACTAGAATGGTCAAGGGAAGGGAGGGTAAGGGAGGGAGCAAGAGGGGAGGGAGGGGGAGAAAAAAAAAAAAAAAAGGTGGTTGAATGAGACGGATATCATTTTCCTTAATGCATGATTGAAGACCTGAACTGTACGAATATACTTTGTATACAAACAGTTGTATGTAAAAAGATACTAAATATATGCACTATGAGTTGTACATATTAAAAATTATAAAAATAAAATTATATAAAAAAAAAATAAATGGTTAATGATTATATCTATAAACAAGTAATAGCATCGGAGCCAGGCAAGAATCCAATCCGTTGTGACTTCAAACAGGACTGTTCCTGGATCCCTCGACTGAGGTGAGGGTGGCCCTGCCAGAAGAGGAAAGGAACAGCAAGCAGGTACAGAGGGATGGGGCTTTAATATGACCACCAGGCTGCTATGTACATAACTTCCAAGCTATTTCTCCTACAGCTGAATACATTTTCTTCTCAGTGTCTCATGGAAACTTCTCCAAAATAGACCATATTTTAGGTCACAAAGCAACTCTTAGCAAATACAAAAAATATTGACATAAAATTATAAATTGACACCCCCTTCCCCAAAAAAAGAACCTACAGAAACTATATAAACACATCGAGACTGAACAATACACTTTTGGATAATGAATGGGTGACAGAAGAAATCAGGAGAGAAATTTTGAAACTCTTAGACTCAAATGAGAATACTGATACAACATATCAGAACATCTAGGACACCATGAAGGCAGTTTTAAGAGGGAAGTTCACAGCTATGATTGCCTACACAAGAAAACCAGAAATATCCCAAATAAACAACCTATCCATACATCTCAAGGCCCTTGAAAAAGAAAAACAAACCATCAGGCATGGTGGCACACACCCATAATCCCATCAGCTTGGGAGGCTGAGACAAGAGGATCACAAGTTCAAGACCAGTTTCAGCAGTTTAGTAAGCCTCTAAGCAACTTAGTGAGACCCTGTCTCAAAGTAAAAAATAAAAAAGGCTGAGAATGTGGCTCAGGGGTAAAGTGCCCTTGAGTTGAATCTCCAATACAAAAAAACAACATCAAACCCATTCCACAACCAGTAGAAGGAAGGAAATTTTTTTTTTTTTTTTTTTTTTTTTTTTTTTTTTTTTTTTTTTTTTTTGATACCAGGGATTGAACTCAGGGGCACTCGACCACTGGGCCACACCCCCATCCCTTTTTTTGTATTTTATTTTCAGACAGGGTCTCACTGAGTTGCTAAGTGCCTCACCATTGCTGAGGCTGGCTTTGAACTTGCCATCCTCCTGCCTCAGCCTCCTGAATACTGGGATTACAGGCATGCGCCACCATGCCTGGCTGAAGGAAGGAAATATTTAAGATCAGAGCCAAAATCAATGAAACTGAGAATTTAAAAATGAGAAAGGATCAATGAAATGTTTGCAAGAGACTCACCTTACAGGCAAAGACAGCCACAGGCTGAAGTGAAAATATAGAAACTGACATACCATGTGAACGGAGGCCCCAAAACAAGTAGGAGTAGCTACTCTTATAGCTGACAAAGCAGACTTCAAGCCAAAATTAATTAGAAGAGACAAAGAAGGTCACTTCATACTGGTAAAGGAAACAAGAAGATATAACAATAATAAATATTTATGCTCCAAACATGAATGCAACTAATTACACAAAAGAGACACTATTCTGGCGGGCATGGTGGTGCACTCCTGTAATCCCAGTATTCAGGAGGCTGAGGCAGGAGGATTGCAAGTACCTAAATAAATAAATAAATAAAAGAGCCCTGCTTAAAAAAAGAAAAGAAAAAAAAAAAAGAGAGAGCACTATTCTTACTAAAACCTCAGATGGACCACAGGACCATAATACTGGGTAATTTCAGCACACCTCTCTCACCCATGACTTATCTATTGGTGAGAGATAGTTTATATCTATAAACTCAGAATCTGAAAGATATTATAGATCAAATGGATTTAACAGACATCTACAGAATATTTCATCCAACAACAGCTTTCTTCTCAGTAGTTCACAGAACCTTCTCAAAATAGACCATATTTTAGGCCACAAAGCAACTCTTAGCAAATACAAAAAAATTTTCCCGAGTTATTTCTTCTGTTCAACCCACTCCCTGGCTCTGAGGCAGGAGCTTTTTATCTCCAAACACCTCCCACAGTGAACCTTCCCTCCCACAAAGAGAGCTGCAGGACTCAGCCTGGGGCAGGCAAGATCCTGGGGGTGGATACCTGGGAGGAGAATCATCTCAACTAAGACATTTTTCTCTTTTGTCAGCAAAGATGCTCCTTAGCAGTGGATAGTCAACTTCCATTTTTCAATAGAAGAAACCAATTTAGGAAACTCACTAGGCCCTGACTCAGCTGTACTGAAACCAGGAATTCTTTTTTGGGGGGGTGGGGTGGGGTGTAGGGGTACTGGGGATTGAACTCAGGGGCACTCAACTCAACCTCTGAGCCACCTCCCCAGCCCTATTTTGAATTTTATTTAGAGACAGGGACTCACTGAGTTGCTTAGCGCCTCCCTAAATTGCTGAGGCTGGCTTTGAACTCACCATCCTCCTGTCTCAGCCTCCTGAGCCACTGGGATTACAGGCATGTGCCACTGCACCTGGCCAGGAGTCTTTTTTTGTTTTTTTAATATTTATTTTTTAGTTTGTAGTTGGACACAATACCTTTATTTTATTTACTTATTTTTACATGGTGCTGAGGATCAAACCCAGGGCCACATACGTGCTAGGCAAGCACTCTACAGCTGAGCCAAAAACCCAGCCCCAGGAGTCTTAATAAAAGTCTCAGTGCCTGGTGACTGAGGTGGATGGAGAATGGGGCCCAGTGGAGACTGCAGCAAATGACCTTCATGGAATGAGAAGAGACAGCCTCAACACCATGAACATGCCTGTCTCATCTGATTCTGTGTCTTGGTTTTTTATCCCCAAAATATTATCTCCATGTGTCTTTGATTCTAAGGCTTTTTGAGGACTTGTTTCTTTGTATCACAATTTTAGGGGAAGGAAGTTTGGTTCTCTCCAAAACACTGAAGGGGAAAAAAGGACTGATAGTAGATCACCCAAGCAACTCTGGCCCCAAGGGCACAGGCCATGCAGTCCTCATGTCCCATGGGACATAGCTAAAGACATGGTCCCCAGGGGTGGCAGAAGCAACCTTATCCATATTGTCACACTCTCACAGTCAAGGGTGGAGAGAGCAGGGCAGGATTTAGCAGAACCTGGGAGCAGGGCCCCTCGGGATCTGCTGGGCTATAGGTTGGCATGGGCTTGCCCCTGAGACCACAGGAGGCCTGAAGCTGAAGCTCAGCAAATGTCTTCCTCTCTTGTCCTCATGTACCCTGACTGCCACCTTGGCTCCCAACCCAGACAGGCGGCTGGTCAGAATAAGAGCTGAACATGTGCAAGGGAGAAGGGGCATGGAAGCCGGGTCTCCCGGGCTGGCAGCTGACTGGAAGTCAGCCTGGAGATCAAGAAGGAAACACTCACTTTACCAAATTCCACATGGCAAATGATTGCCGGGCTTCTGCAGAGAAGTTCATGAGAGGAAATCGAGCCACAGAGGCAGGGCTTGGTGACTTCCTTCTCTGCTATACTTGCACCAATCTTCAGTCTATCTAAGCCACACAAGCTTTGCCTTCTGTCCCTCGGGGAAAATTTGCTGTATCAGGAAAACTTATTGCAACATCATTCTTGGATTAACATGTCTCTTTACTTAGGTCTTTATTTACTTTTCTGCCAGGTGATTAAAGTAGGACCTGCAGAATTATCCTTACACCACAAAGACATGTCCCTGGGTCTCAACCAACTGGGCTTAACAAGTCATGCCTCAAAGACAGAACAATAGGTTACATATTCAAACACTGACATTTTTAGGAAGTTCAGGCAAAATCTAGAACTTGCATTAAAACATCTGTATAGCCAAGCATGATGTGCCATGCCTGTGGTTCTAGCTATTTGGAAGACTGAGGCAGAGGATTGCTTAAGCCCAGGAATTTTTTTTTTTTTTTTTTTTGAGGATACCAGGGATTGAACTCAGAGGCACTCAACAACTGAGCCACATCCCCAGCCCTATATTTTTGTATTTTATTTAGAGACAGGGTCTCACTGAGTTGTTTAGCGCCTTGCTTTTTGCTGAGGCTGGCTTTGAACTTTGAACTTGTGATCCTCCTGTCTCAGCCTCCCAAGCCACTGGGATTACAGGCATTGACACCATGCCCCACCAAGCCCAGGAATTTAAGACCAACCTGGGCAACATAGCAAGACTCTACCTCAAACAAGAGAAAGAGAGGGGGGGTGGAGAGTAAGTATTTGTAGAATTCTTCCTCATATATTTCCAGTGGATTTTTTTCTTAATGGTTAAATTTGGAAGTGGTTCCCACAGAATAGTATTCATGGGTAAACTAAACTTTAGTTCTACCCTTCCTCTCATTGAGAAGTTGAACAGCTCTGGAGTGTTCAATAGATGTGTAACACAGCCACAAATATAATTTTAAGTCTTTTAGTTAGCTTCACTTGAAATTAAAAAAAAAAAAAAAAAAGAGAGACAGGTAAAATTAATTTTTTTTTTTTGTACCAGGGATTGAACTCAGGGGCACTCAACCACTGGGCCACATCCCCAGCCCTTTTTTGTATTTTATTTTTTTATTTTTTAGGTACTGGGGATTGAACTCAGCGGCACTAGACCACTGGGCCACATCCCCAGCCCTTTTTTGTATTTTATTAGAGACAGGGTCTCACTGAGTTGCTAAGTGCCTCGCCATTGCTGAGGCTGGCTTTGAACTCGTGATCCTCCTGACTCAGCCTCCCAAAGTGCTGGGATTACAGGCGTGCGCCACCGCGCCCGGCTCTTTTTTGTATTTTATTAGAGACAGGGTCTCACTGAATTGCTAAGTGCCTCACCATTGCTGAGGCTAGCTTTGAACTTGCAATCCTCCTGCCTCAGCCTCCCAAGTGCTGGGATTATAGGCGTGCGCCACCACGCCCGGTGGTAAAATTAATTTTAATAAAGTATGTGATTTCACTCAACATATCAAAATATTTTCATTTCAACAGGTAATCAACATATTAATGTGATATTTTATATTCCTTTTGTCATAAAAAAAATCTTCAAAATCTGCTATATATTCTACACTTGCAGCACATCTCAACTCAGAGTAGGCCCATTTCAAGGGCTTGCTTGGTCAGTGGTCAGTGGTTTAGTACAAACTTAGAGCATCAAGTCTGAACTTCCCAGCTCAGCCTTCCAGATCCTTCTTCTTCTTCTTCTCCTCCTCCTCCTCCTCCTCTCCTCCTCCTCCTCCTTCTTCTTCTTTTTAATATTTATTTATTTGTTTTAGTTGTGTACAATGCCTTTGTTTTTACGTGGTGCTGAGGATCGAACCCGGGCCATGCACATGCTAGGTGAGTGCTCTACCGCTGAGCCACAATCCCAGCCCCCAGATCCTTCTTAATTCGACTTTCATTTACTGAGTTAGGCATATTTATCTTTACCCTTGAGCAGAGAGGAAAGAGTTAGCTTCTCTCACTTTACATGGAGTCCCACAAGAGCCCAGAGATGGAAAGTGATTAGCTTAAAGTTGAAAAAAAAACAGTGACAACACCCAGGCTTTCCTGACTTTAGGAATAAATGGAACCATTTGAACCAGATAAGTATTGTCACCTATTTTTTTTTTTTTTTTTTAATATTCCTGGGGAGAATCAACAAATGAATGGTTCCTCTTCTGCTTTGCTGAGAGTTTTTTAGATGATCTCAGCTTCTCAGAACCTAGTGCTGAGGATTAGTCATTCCCACAGCCAGCCTCATGACTGTCTCCAGCAGGCTGTGCCGGCTTTTAGATGGCCATTGGGGAAGCTGCTGCTGGCTCTACAGGTCATGGGGTTTTGTAGAGTTGGTGGGGGGAAGCTCCATAAAGATGCACCACCAGCGTCCTGTTTTCAGTAACCTAGGGCAAGGCCTTTCAAGAGACAGGGAGATAGAAGTGACATCCAGACCCCAAGTCCTGCAGGAAACAGAGATCAGGGCAGACAGTCCTGGGACCAGGTACCTCCAGCAGGCAGAAGGGCGGAGTGTTTCTGGGTGCAAAGGGATCAAAGCCCCTCCACATAGAAATGCCTTCATGCCCAGTTCAGAGGGCTATTCCAGGGCTCCTTAAAAATTAATGTTCCAAGCCGGGCGTGGTGGTGCACGCCTGTAGTCCCAGCACTTGGGAGGCTGAGGCAGGAGTTCAAAGCCAACCTCAGCAATGGCGAGGCACTTAGCAACTCAGTGAGACCCTGTCTCTAATAAAATACAAAAAAAAAAAAAAAAAAAAAATAGGGCTGTGGATGTGGCCCAGTGGTAGAGTGCCCCTGAGTTCAGTCCCTGGTACCAATAAATAAATAAATAAATATAAAAAAATAAAAAAGAAGATTCTGCTTCAGTAGTGTAGCCCCATCTTCCTGTCTCCCAGGTGACAGTTACTGCTGGTTTAGGGACCACACTTACTAGCAAGGGTTTATGTTATCTATCCAAAGGTAAATGACTCAAAGGTGAGGAGGCCCAGTCGGGCTGGACAGGGCTGGGCTATTCCTCCCCATGGAGAGGTGTGGAAGTAACAATGATAGCTAACATCACCAAAGTACAACTGGTGCTCCGAGCTCAGTACTCTCTTTCAATCTCCACAGCACCTTATGAGCAGGTGCCTACCCTGTCCTATTTACAGATAAGGAAACCAAAGCACAGAGAGGTTAGGTAACTTGCCTAAATGGGTCGGTCATAAAGCTGGGATTTGGACCCAGGCCACCTGCTTTGTTTTGTTTTATTTAGAGGAGGAAAAGTTTATTTGGGGGCGCATGGTCTTAGAGGTCTCAGTCCATAAATGGCCGCTGTCATTGCTGGGGGCCAGCCATCTGACAGAACATCATGGTAGAAGAGCATGGTAGAGGAAAGTGGCTCAGGATGTGGCACCAGGAAGCAGAGGGAGCACCACCTGGTTCTTAACACACCCCAGTAGGTGCATACTTTAAGGTTGTATAACGTGACCAGTCTTGAGAGACTCCGAGGCTGGAGAATGTTATCTTGGTAGCTGGTGGCAATTGTGTCTATGATCTATTATCAGAATCCTTCCAAACTGTGATGAGCTCTCCAAAGTTTGTTTCAAAATGCTTGTAAGCCTTCCCCTTACCAAGTTTGGCCCATGACATACCTTTTATCTTCAAACAACTTCAAAGTTTGTTTGTATTTATTTATTTTTAAATAAACGTTTAGTTTCTTAGGAGTTCTGAAAGGGTATTAAAAGGAATCAGTATGGACTTGAGGAATTTTATCTCTAATTTCCTCCCTCTGGTGGACAGGGCCTACTGAGCTTCAAACGCTGTTGATCCATCTTCTCTCCCTTAGCAGGGGTTGGGGGGGATTGGGCCACGTTGGGCCCAGGGTTTTCTTCTTTGTTCTGTTTGATCCACTGCCATCTGTGGTTCCAAGAGGAGCTGAGGGTGTTGAGGCTGAGTTCCAGTTCCCAGATCAGGATAACTGGGTTCCAGTTCTGCTCTTTCTCTATTTAGCTATGTGGCCTGGTCAGTTCACAATCCTTCTCTGGGCCTGAGCATTCTCATCTGTACCATGAAGAGTCTAAAGAGTCTAGCTAGATGCTCTGAAGTGCTAGCATTGTGTGTGTGTGTGTGTGTGTGTGTGTGTGTGTGTGTGGTGTGTCTTGGTACTGGGGATTGAATTCAGTGGTGTTTTACCACTGAGCTACATTTCCAGTCCCCCCTTTTCTTAATTTTGAGATGGCATCCCCCCTAAATTGCTGAGGGCAACCCCAAAGTTACAGTCCTCCTGCATTAGCCTCCCAAGCTGCCTCCAAACTGCATTAGCCTTCCAAGCTGGAAGTATTGCAAACTTCCAGGCAGGTGTGTTGTTTTTTTTGAGGACTTCTGATCTTTGGCAGGATTTTCCTAACAGCTTGTGATGTTCTGTGTGATTGGTTGACCACAGTGCAGAAAGAGATGACTGCTTTCCTGCAAAACAAGGTCCATAAAAAGGCCCAAAGAAAGGTGAGAAATTGTTTGGCACACAAGTCTTGGTACTGATTCAGAATCCCTCTTGGTGGATCTGGTCCTTTTAACTTACCCCCAACATTCCCCGTTCTTCATGTGGCCCAACCACCTTGATATTCTGTAACCTGCTTGATGTCTTCAGTTCTGGATTCCAGCCCCTTGCTTAAACTCCTGCACAGCTCCCTACTGCCCACTCAACCTAGTCCACACTTCCCACCATGGCTCCCCGGCACCCTGGTTCTACTTACCTCTCCAGATGGCTCTCAGCTCTCGCTGGGCCTTCTGGCCTGCACCCTCCCCTTGCCCTTTCGTGTGCTGTGCCACTTAAACCCAGAAGTGCCCCTTTCCCTTCCCTCCCTGGCAAACTCCAACTCATTCTTCAAGACCCTCTTTGTGGGGGACGGCGCTTCCTGAGGCGCCTCTTGTGATCCATCTGGGTAAAACAAATCACCCATGCCATGTGCTTCTGCTGTGTCTGGTGCCAAGCACTGTTTTCAGGGCTGTTGTCTTATTAGTTTGGATGAGTTCAGGTACAAGTTAACAGAGCATCTCACTAACAGCGGCTTAAACAATAGAACATTTAATCATCTCTTAGTCAGCTGGGAGTGGACTCTTCAGGGTAGTTCATTGGCTTGACTCTGCCACCAAGGACCAGGTCCCCTCCCCTTATGTCTTCCTGAGTGTGTAGACTGCACTTTGCCTCCTGGCCACCAGATAGAGGGTGTGGCTTCAAGCAACCGTCTTTGCCCCTTTAGCATCCAAGAAAGAAGAAAGGGGTTGGGGAAAGGGACCTTTTATTCAGGAATGTCTCTTTTGTCAAGAAGGAAAACATTTTCCAGAAGTATCCAGCAGAGATTTGCTTCCATATGATTGGCCAGCACCAGGTCATGGGCCCACCAACCAAGGATAATCATTGACAAAGGGAAATGGGACTGTTGTGATTAAGTAGGCCAATCATGAATCATCCCTGAGACTTGGTATATTGCCACCAAGAAATCATGGTTCTGTTGTAGAGAGTTAAGGGGGAGTGGATTTTGAGTACCAGGGTTTTTTTGGGGGTGGAGGGAGTGGGGGCACTTAATCACTGAGCCACATCCCCAACACTTTTTTATGTTTTATTTAGAGACAGGGTCTCACTGAGTTGTTTAGCACCTAACTAAGTTGCTGCGGCTGGCTTTGAACTTGTGATCCTCCTCCCTCAGCCTCCCAAGCCACTGGGATTACAGGCATGTACCACTGCACAGGATGCGTACCAGTTTTGAATTCAATTCAACCTTATTACCTTGAGGTCCATAGACCAACAGACTGGCTTCAACTGAGAACTTGCTAGAAATGCAGAATCTCAGGACTTATCCTGTACTTATAAATCAGAATCTGCATTTTTACAAGATCTCCAGGTGATTCATATGCAGCTAGAAGTCTGAGAAGTACTACCTTAAAAAATGGAGCCTGAGTCAGTTTTACGTACTAGCACTTTATTGGGATTTATAATCCAGGACCAGGAGAGTAAAGGAAAAAGGGAAGTCAGATGGGGAAGGACATGAAGAGACACAGCTGACTACGGAGTCATGTGCATCTCAGGAAGGCCTTGCCTATCTGCTGGCTCTCTGCCCCGCACTCCATCTCTCATTGGTAACATTCCTCCACCAAAATTAACCCACCATGCTCTGGGTCGTATCCCCTGGCTCTTTCAAGAGCCAGATCTTATGCGCTGCTTCACCCAGGCCTGAAGGGTCAGGAGGCAGCGCTGACAGAGCTGCAGCTTCTGTCCCGGGGAGCACAGCAGAGGCCCTGCAGGAGGCTGGCCCTCAACCAAGGCCAGGCCAGGATATCTGGCAGAGTAGGTAAATAGGAAGGTGGCAGGTGTGGCTCCAGGAATGCTCCATGCTCAAGCAGCCAAGGACTTGGGAGACCCATGAGGATGAGGGAGTTTTTTTTTTTTTTTTTTTTTTTTTTTTTTTTTTTTTTTTTATATTTATTTGTTTTAGTTGTACACAATGCCTTTATTTTTACGTGGTGCTGAGGATCGAACCCGGGCCGCGCACGGGCTAGGCGAGCGCTCTACCGCTGAGCCACAACCCCAGCCCAGGATGAGGGAGTTTGAGGCGCTGCACCCAATGTACCCTAGGTGGTTGGGATATATCCACAGGGCCACCGCGGGGCCCGGGCTTCCTTGCTTCTTTGAAGGCAGGGGTTATGTCTTGATCATCTCCATAGAGAGCTCCACATACAGTAAGTTCTCATTACAGCTGCTTGAATAGACAGTACTGTGGTTTGGATATGGTTTATCCTCTCTGAAACTAAACTCATGCTGAAATGGCCGTTTTCTTGATGTTGGGAGGTGGGGCCTCTAGGATGCCATGATGTCATGAAGAGGGATTGATGCCTGTTTGGCAGCAGTGAGTTCTCATGTTTGCAGGACGGAATGTGTTATCACCAGAGCAGGCTGTGATTGCCTGTGCATGTGCCAGCAATTGCTCTACCACTGAGCCAGCCCTGGGGTCCTTGCTCCTAGGGCTCCTTTTCCCTTGGCAGGAGGCCCAGCAATCGAGAATCACTGTCACTCTTCTGTGTTCCTTCAGGGGACTGCCCTTCTCTGCACCAAGTGGGTTCAGTGACCACTCCTTTCCCCCACCCAGCCCCAACTAGAACAGAACAGATGGGGGCAGGAGGACATGTGCAAGCAGGGGTGCAAGGGGCAGTGGACATCTCTCAGGTTGTGATAGTCACCCCTTGTGTTTGCCTCATTTGCATACATCTGTTCTTCCTTCTGCTCTCCAGGATGAGTTGAAGCAGCATGAGACCCTTGCCATCATCATCCTCTTGAACTTTCCAGCCTTCCAGAACCATGAGCCAAATCAAACCTCTTTCGTCTTTAAACTATCCAGTGTCAGGTATTCTGTGATAGCAATAGAAATTGGACTAAGATGACGAGTGAACTTCTAAGTGTGGATTCCTATGCTTGCTCTTGGCCTCCTTCCCTGCCCTTGGTATCTATCCCTGCACTCTATCAGATGCTCTAGTCATAATTACCCAATCTAACCAGGCACCTTTAAATGTCCACACTCAAGATCTGACTTCTCAAGTAGCCAAGGCTAAAGACCTTTCTTGTCCTTTAAAAAAAAAAAAAAAAACTCTTCCCGTGATTCACAGAATCATGAAAGGTTCTTACCATCTGGACATTTCTTAGCTTTTGAATAGTTTTGTTATGTGTGGCTTTTGTGGTGAACCACCTTGAATACTTTTTGGACATGGGTGTGGTATAAATAATAAATAAATGTTTGAATATCTGGAAGTGTGGCTGTTTTCATTTAATCTTGGGAGAATGTGATTACCTCTGTGATAAGCCCCTCTGGACAAGAATAAACAGGATGGCTTGGCCTGTTTACAGAATCTAAGAGCTACAGAACATTACAGGGAATGGGTCAGCATGTGGGGAGGCGGTGGGCCTTGGCCTTGATTTCTGGTATACCTTGGAGGCACAGTGTGGATTTTGAAGAGGGAAAATGTCAGAGGTGAGGTTTCATCAGAGCCAACAGTGAAGCTGGCTGTGAGATGGAAGGATCCTCTGTCTAGGCCTCAATACTGCCAGTGTAAGGCCGGGGGTCTGGGTTAGGTATCCTCAAAGTGCTCTGCAAGCTTGGCTGGTGTGTGTACTGGGAAAGGGTCTGTGATGTGCTTCCCAACCAAGGAGGTGGGGAAGAGGCGATGGCACCCTGTCACCTTCTCTCTTCACTACAAGTGGCCTTGGCCCTTCTACTGTCACCTGCCTACCTCAGAAGGATGTGGTTCCCATGCTTTTTTCTTTTTCCCCCTGGTGCAGAGAATCAAATCCAGGGCTTCGCAGATGCCAGGCAAGTGCTGTACCCCTGAGCCACAGCCCAGCCCTGGCGTCCTCGTTCTTGGGGCTCTTTTTCCCTTGGCAGAAGGCCCAGCGATAGGGAACCACTATCACTCTTCCTCTGTGTTCCCTCAGGGGACTGCCCATCTCTGCACCAAGTGGGTTCAGTGACCCCTCCCTTCCCCCACCAAGCCCCAACCAGAACAGAACAGATGGGGGCAGGAGGACATGTGCAAGCAGGGGTGCAAGGGGCAGTGGACATCTCTCAGGTGCCTGGGGAGGTGTCTACGGGGACCCCTGACTGAAGAGAGCTGCAGGGAACTCCATATTTTCCTGAGTCTCTCTCTCTGCTTCTGCCTCATGCACGGCAGGGCCAGGCTTGCTGAAGGGAAGTGAAGCGAGACGAGAAGGGAAGGGCTGCGAGATGCGTCTCTCACGAAAGGTCTGCCTGACCTCACAGGCCTCACCTCACCCCACTTCAGGTGTGGCAATGGCAGCGTGACTCTTCAGGACTGAGTGAAGGGCTCCTCACCCGCTCTGGTCCAGAACTTTCCCTGCCTTGAGGCTTTGGCCACAGTCCTGGAAGAAGGGGCCGTGGTTTGGACTGGCATCCAGGAATCAGGGCACTTTGCCATTGTTCTTGAATGTACTTAAGTCCTCAGCAACTTAGAGACCCTGACTCAAAATAAGAAATAAAAAAGGCTGGGGATGTAGTTCAGTGGTAGAACACCCCTGGGTTCCATCCCCAGTAACACATACACACACAGACAAGAGATTGGCAAGGTGACAATCAGTCAGAACCATCTAGTGTTATGCGTTACCAGCAACAAGGCCAAGCAAAATGGTGTTTGTCTGGTTGCAACTTCAAGTGAAGGAGATGCCAAGAGGTTTGTGTAGAACCAGCCCCTGCTGATAGAAATGGTGCAGGGCGCCAGCACAGGGGTACAGGCCTATAATCCGAGCAGCTCCGGAGGCTGAGACAGGAGGATTGCAAGTTCAAAGCCAGCCTCAGCAAAAGCAAAGTGCTACACAACTCAGCGAGACCCTGTCTCTAAATAAAATACAAAATAGGGCTGGGATGTGGCTCAGTGGCTGCGTGCCCCTGAGTTCAATCCCCACCACCCAAAAAAAGAAAAAGAAAAAAAAAAAAAGAAAGAAATGGTACAGGGCCTGTTATATCCAGTGTAAACTGTGGTGGTGTGGTTGCTGTTCCCTTGGTGTGGTAATGTTAACAAAAAAGCATGATTACAGAGGCTCTCAGAGTCTCCTTGCCAAGTTTCTGTCTTTCTCCTTCCTGTATTCTACACCATGAAAAGTCTGTGCTCCACAGATGAAGAACCCTTCTCTCCGAGGTTAAGCAATTTAGTGAGACTCTGTTCCAAAATAAAATATAAAGGGCTGGGCACAATGGCAAGTTCAAAGCCAGGCTCACCAATTTAGTGAGGCCCTAAGAAATTCAGTGAGACCCTGTCTCTAAATAAAATACAAAAAAGGGCTGGGGATGTGGCTCAGTGGTTAAATGCCCCTGGCTTCAATACTCAGTACCAAAAAACAAATAAATAAAATAAAATATTAAAAGGGCTGAGGTTATGACTCAGTGGTTAAGTGCCCCTGGTTCAATCCCTGGTACAAAACAAAACAAAACAAAAAACAAACAAACAGAAAAACCAAAGGAAGGAAACAGTGATGCCAATTACACCTACACGTGAAATGAAATGTAGAGAAAAAGCATAGAAGAAAAAACATTTAAGAAATGAACAGATTTGCTGGGCATGGTAATGCTTGCCTGTTATGCTCACAACTTGGGAGGCTGAGGCAGGAGGATCACATGTTTGA
Organism: Tamias sibiricus; assembly: GCA_025594165.1. Lineage (NCBI taxonomy): Eukaryota > Metazoa > Chordata > Mammalia > Rodentia > Sciuridae > Tamias > Tamias sibiricus. Next base: position 72,168,154 of record CM046668.1, read on the forward strand.
GGGCAGCCTCAGCAACTTAGTGTGACCCTTTCTCAAAATAAAAATAAAAAGGGTTGGGGATGCATCTCAGTGGTAGAGCCTCCTTGGGTTCAGTCCTTAGTACCACAAAAAAGAAAAGAAATGAAATAAACAGATTATATTAATTTCAAGTGCTCTGTAGAGAAGAAAACAATAAAATTATTATAATTATAGTGGCAGAAGATTTACATTGGTGTAAGGAAGAACTTCCTGAATGGGGATTGACTAGAAAGGGGTGCCCAGGCAGGAAGCTCTGCCATCCCTCCGTCCTCATGGGTGACAGACCTCTCAGCGCCTAGAAGAGCTGGCACTTGCTTGGAGGCCAGGGTGGCGCAGTTGATCTCTACCTCACTCTGATGCCCCCAGAACAGATCCATCCTGAAATCAATTTCATGTTTCTAATCCTATTATCCTTATGCCTGGCAGGCTCAACCTTGAGCACACTGAACAAACACTAAGTTGATTAGAGTTAATTGATTGGGTTTCCTTCCGTGTTTGGAGAGGTTCTCATTTCCCATGAGGATGGATGGTAAGTGAAGCTTCTCCCCTAGGGGTCTTGCTTGCTGGAATTGAATCTGCTTTTCCCTTTGTTTGACTCATATCTGCTAGGTGGTACATTCTAATCCCAATTTGGGAGTATAGTTTAGTTTTTTTGTGGCTTTTTTTTTTTTTTTTTTTTTTGGAACTAGGGATTGAACCCAGGGGCACTTCTCCACTCAGCTACATCCCCAGCCTTTTTTTTTTTTTCTTTAAGTATGTATGTATTTATTTATTTAGTTGTACACAATGCCTTCATTTTTATGTGGTGCTGAGGATTGAACTCGTGCCGCGCACACACCAGGCAAACACTCTACCACTGAACCACAACCCCAGGCCTGATCCCCAGCCTTTTTTATTTTGAGAGAGGATCTCACTAAATTGCTGAGAGTCTAGTTAAACATTGAGGCTGGCCCCAAACCTGCAATCCTCCTGCCCCAGCCTTCCAAATTGCTGGGATTACGGGCATGCATCATCATGTCCAGCTATCGTCTAGCTCTTATTTATCCATATTTGTGTTTCATTTTTACTATCCAAGTCATTTATATTTATTGCAGAAAATTTAGGGAAAAAATAAGCAAAAAGGGAGAAAAACCACCTGTAGGCTCGCCCATCAGAGATAGCTGATCAATTTTTTGTCTACTAAGATATAAAATTGTCAGCCAGGCGCGGTGGCGCACGCCTGTAATCCCAGCACTTTGGGAGGCTGAGGCAGGAGGATCGCGAGTTCAAAGCCAGCCTCAGCAATGGCGAGGCACTTAGTAACTCAGTGAGACCCTGTCTCTAATAAAATACAAAAAAGGGCTAGGGATGTGGCCCAGTGGTCGAGTGCCCCTGAGTTCAATCCCCGGTACCAAAAAAAAAAAAAAAAAAAAAGATATAAAATTGTCAAAATAATGCCGGGCGCGGTGGCACACGCCTGTAATCCCAGCACTTTGGGAGGCTGAGGCAGGAGGATCGCGAGTTCAAAGCCAGCCTTGGCAATGGCGAGGCACTTAGCAACTCAGTGAGACCCTGTCTCTAAATAAAAATACAAAAAAAGGGCTGGGGATGTGGCCCAGTGGTCGAGTGCCCCTGAGTTCAATCCCCAGTACCACAAAAAAAAAAAAAAATTGTCAAAATAAAATAATATCACAAATACTGTTTGGGAACATGCTTTTTCATACATCCTCAATCCCTTTTCAAGATTATGAGCATGTAGGTCTATGTGTATATATTTTAATAGCACATGTCATTCTATCATATGGATCAATCATTAGTTAACTATCTTTGCATGGTTAAACAGGGCTTCTTCCAACATTTTTAAAAAATATATATATATTTAGTTGTCAATGGACCTTTGTTTAATTTATCAAACCCAGTGCCTCACACATGCTTGGCAAGTGCTTTACCACTGAGCCACAACCCCAGCCCCCTCCCCCTTCTTTTTTTTAATCGATACTGGGAATTGGCTGCAAGGGTACTTTACTGCTTTACCACTGAGGTACATTGTCACTCCTTTTTTTTTTTTTTCGAGGCAAGGTCTTACTAAGTCACTAAATTGTTGAGACTGGCCTTGAACTTTGCTATCCTCCTGCCTTAGCCTCCCATGTCACTGGGATTACAGGCATGCACCACAATACTTGGCTTTCTTTCAACTTTTTGTGATTATAATCAGTGCTGTGACAAACATATCTGTCTTCATTTTTGCCCTTATCTTGTCATATTTACTTAGGCCAAATCGTAGGAGAAAAGTTTCTAGTTTGATTAGAATGCAATTTTTCTTAGATGAGATTTTGCTATGTTGTCATGTTGGCTTTAAACTCCTGGGCTTAAGCAATCCTTCTGCCTCAGCCCCCCGAGAAGCTAGGTCTACAGTGCCATCACACTTAACACACTTGACAAGACTTTTTTTTTTTTTTTTTTTTTTTTTTTTTTCAGTACTAAGGATTGAACTCAGGGATATTCTACCACCACTGAGCTACATCGCCAGCCCTTGCTTTATTTTTTATTTTGAGACAAGGTCTCACTAAGTCGCCTAGGCCAGCTTCAAACTTGCAATCATCTTACCTTAGCCTCTCAAGTCTCTGGGGATACAGGCATGTGCTCAGCAAAGAATATAATCTTTTTAACTATGTTTCTTTGAAACTGATGGAACCTAAAGCTACAAGCCAATCACCATCCTTATTTGTTGGCAAATTCAGGAGCTGAAGATGGGAAGTGCTGACCTAGAAGAGCTCTGGGCCCCCACCAGCACAGGGCCTCTGGTTCTGGGTCCTTTGTGAAGTCAGATCTGGGCCAGGGTCTCTGACTCTAGCCCCTATGAAGGCTGCCACGTTGTCCCACTCACCTCTCTTCAGGGTTAAAGGATCTTGAATGTTTGTGTGATCTATTGCCAATAAAAGTACATTTCCAGCCGGGCGTGGTGGTGCACGCCTGTAATCCCAGCACTTTGGGAGGCTGAGGCAGGAGGATCGCGAGTTCAAAGCCAGCCTCAGCAATGGTGAGGCACTTAGCAACTCAGTGAGACCCTGTCTCTAAATAAAATACAAAAAAGGGTTGGGGATGTGGCCCAGTGGTCGAGTGCCCCTGAGTTCAATCCCTGGTACCAAAAAAAAAAAAAAAAAAAAAAAAAAAAAAAAAAAATCTAGATAATGGAGACAATAACACTGACCTCATTGAACCCTCCTGAGGATTAAATTGAGATAAATTAGGCAAAGAGCTTGGCAGTAGGTGAGCTCGGAAAAGGCAGGGCAGCTGGCCTGGCTCATTCTGCAGAGTCTGGGCTCCAGGGCCTGCTCCTGGCTAATCAGCCTGGCATTGCCCTCAGGGGCTCTCTTCCAAATCCTGGCTGTGTGTGCAGGGAGGGCCTCAGCAGGGGGCTGGAGGCCCAGGCAGGACTTCATGAGAAGGAGATGGTATGTGGGCATATTTTCTATGTGGCTCCAAATTTCTACCCACATCCTGACTTCTCCTTATAAAGAATTTCTATAAAACAATATCAAGGCCCCAAGAGAAACTTTAAAGGAAAAAATGAGTCTCCAGAATCCTAGCATTCTAGCCCAATGATGCTATTTTCTTTCTGTCTAGTCCTTCCTGTTTGTTCAGATCCATGCTAATTTATTTAGTGGTTGGTAATCATGGGAATCTATTTCACCTTTTGCATTGTCACATGACAATTTGATAATAAATGTTCATGCATACCTATGGCCTTCATAAGAACTTTTAATGGTGGCCCAATCTTCCATCCAGTTGAGATACCGACATTTGTTTATTCATTATCCTATTGCTTGTTTTTGCTGTTATAGGTAAACATATATATTTGTATTTAGCTTTTTAATTTTTTTTTTTTTTTTTTTTTTTTTTTTTTTTTTTGTACCAGGGATTGAACTCAGGGGCACTCGACCACTGGGCCACATCCCCAGCCCTTTTTTGTATTTTATTTAGAGACAGGGTCTCACTGAGTTGCTAAGTGCCTCGCCATTGCTGAGACTGGCTTTGAACTCGCGATCCTCCTGCCTCAGCCTCCCAAAGTGCTGGGATTACAGGTGTGCGCCACCGCGCCCGGCTTTTTTTTTTTTTTTTAAATATTATCAGTTAAGATGCTTATTGAAATATTTCAAGGAAAACTGATGTCTCAGATTTGCTTTTGAAATTCCCAAAACAAAGTAAAAGAAGGAGGGGGGATTAAATAAAACTAAATTGGCAAAATGTTAATATTTGTTGAAACAGGAAAGTGGATATATGTGTATTTATTTTATTATTCTCTCTACTTTTTTAGTTTTTTCTGAGATGAATGTTTACAAAGTTACTCTCACTTCTAATGAGAAGTTCTGATTTGGTTTCTCTCCTTCACATTTTGTTATTATCTACCATAATAACCATGTTCTTATTTTATGTAGGGCTTGGGGCTTACTTTCCCTCCCCAGCTGCAATGTAACCCCATCCGGTGGCACTTCTGTCTGTTTTGGTCTCTGCTCTTGCCATCAAAGATGTCTGAGGGGCTGGGGTTGTGGCTCAGCTGTAGAGCGCTCGCCTAGCACGTGCGCGGCCCGGGTTCGATCCTCAGCACCACGTATAAACAAATGCATTGTGTACAACTAAAAGCAAATAAATAAATATTAAAAAAAAAGATGTCTGATACTCAAATAATTGCCAAATGAAAAGAAAATCATTGTTAACATTTTTAAATTACAAATATTTGTTTTAACTTTAAATTCAACAGAAGAGGAAAAGATATTGAAGTGGAAAGAAGGAATTGCTGCCTGTCAGATTATGGCTTTTCAAAAGACCTTTCTAAACTTAAAAAAATATATATACGTGAAAAGCAAGTTGGAGACAGTAGGGTTTTTGTTTTTAATCTTTTATTGCTCATTTCTTAATGGGCATCAATTTAAATTTCTAGTCAGTGAAGGCAAGTCCTGTGCTTTTAATTTGCACACACACCAAGAACAAAGCAAAAAACCTCACCTGACTTTTGGGATGATTCTCCAGGCAAAACCAACAGGGAAAGGCTGATCTGTGCGTAATACCCAATAAAATACCCTGACTCAAGGGGAAAGCCACCTACCATGAAGAAATGATTACAGCTACTATATTTCCTTTGGGTATCTTTTTATTACTTTTTAAAAGAATCCCTCGCTTGCCAGACTGGAAACAGATGTGCGTGGGCAGGGCCAGGCAAAAAGCAGAAGGAACAGGCCTCCTTGCGTCCCAGCTGCCAATCTCTGCCCTCTTTCTCTTCTGCCCTCCAGGACCCCGGCCCCTCCAGTTCTTATCTTGCCCAGGCTCCTTCCTCACATGCCATTCCACTCTGCGGTGAGGCCCACCGGAACTGCTGTGAAAACAGGCTCCACCTTCACAGAGTCGACCCTTGTAGGTCTGGGTGGGGGTAGAGTTCCCCTTTTTGAAACCTTCCACATAATTTGCTGAGCAGGTTTGGGGACCATTCTGCAAATGTCTTTTATTCCTCTTTACATACCCCAGAACTCGCCACATGATGCTCAGCAAATTATAGATACTGTATAAATATGTAACAAATGAATGAACTGAAGAAAACATTTAAAATTCCCTTTAATGTGTAATAGAAGTCAGTATAACCGCTTCTGATTTTCACAGCTACGCTGTGCGGCACAGGATGTTATTGTCCCCACTTGACAGAGCACAGGCAAGCGTAAGGTTTGCCTGTGGTGGCAGATGGAGGGAACAGTGGCCGCCTCCCTTCACCAAGGCCAATTCCTGGAGGCTCAGGGTGGGGTGCCAGAGGTCAAGGAGGGGAGAAAGGAGAACTCATCTTGTTACTTAGAGGGTAGAGAGGAGCAGAGGCACGAGGGGAAAAGGGGGGAAAGAAAGAAAAAAGAGGAGGAAGAGAAAAGAAGAAGGGGAGGGTAGAAGTGCCCAAAGAATGGAAATAGAAGACATTAAAATAATGCAGAAGCAAGTTGTGGTACAGCTCAGGTGGACATTGCAGGGCAACGCAGAGGACAGGGCCAGAGCAGTCACAGGAGGGTCAGAAGGAAGCCAGTGGAGGTGGAGGGAGAGAGAGGTGGTTCTAGGAAAATAGCTGAGAGGGGGTTAGGCCCCCAAGCCTGTCTCTGGGGAGCAGGTATGTGGGAAGCGGGAAGTTTGATGTTTCCCTTGAAATCAGAGCTCGGGCCCAATTTCCCTGTGGAAAATACATTCCTCTGCTGGCTGTGGCCTCTGCCCCACAGCCTCCCCAACCAGGCCTGTGTGTTTGGGCAGCTGCACTGCATTTTTAGAACAATTTTTAACTTGTCGGCCATACCTGCCGAACCAGAGTGCCTGGCCAATACCTGTTACATAACACTCTCAGACCTTAGGGTATGAGGACAGCCGTGGCTCTGGTCCAACACAGGTGTGGGCTGCACTTGGCCAAGGAGGGCAGAAGGCGAGTGAAATGGGACTCCGTCCCTCCCGGAGAACTGACATCCACACTTCTTGCAAGGAAAAACTGAGTGGGGCAGCCCCAGTCTGAATCTTCCATCCAGAAGTACTTGGGATATAGCTGTGTTTTGTTTTAATTCTTCATGAAGGATGTAGGCTAGACCTAGGAAAGAACCTCACTGTGGAGGCTCAGCCAAACAGGCCTATGTTACCCTGGGTGTGGGAGGTTTTCCTCTAGTTCTACTGAAAGACTGTGGCTCATCAACCTCTGCCTGGAGGAGGGGATGAACTGCAGGACTTCTGGAAGGCCCTGTCCAGCCGATGATTCACAGTGTGCTGAGCCCAGGCCAGGACACAGTGGCCCCAGTACATAAGTGCTCAGCCGGGAACAGCACCAAACCTCAAAATAGGTTTGCAGAATTAAGATGAGGAACTGAGCTTATCACAGCCTTCATGGCTCCAAAGGACAGGCCTGGACAGAGGGCAGCAGGGAAGGAGACCACACTCAGGGGGCTGGAATGCATTCCAGAAACACAGACCCCCCCCAAGGGGGTGGGTAGACAGCCAGTAAGTCAGGCGCTGGCAGCAGCTACAGGTAGCAGTAATCCCATCTCCTCTTTTTATGGGTGAAGACTGAGAAGTGATTCACTTGCCCATGGTCATACACAAGAGGGGGAAAGGAGGCTGGCAGGTAGGTAGCAAAAATAGCTCAAGGCCTGAAGTTCTTCCATGAACTTCAGAAGGGTGAGTATGGAGCAGGCTCTGGAAGAGGCTGCCGGGGTGAGATCAAGAAGACTTTGCAGAGTTCTGAGGCTGAGCCATGCCGCAAGTAGACCAGACAACATGTCAGTGGTGTGGGAAGAACCATCAACAAGGCATAGAGATGGGCCTCCTGGGACCGGAAGTGGCAGCTGACATCTCCACCCTGACCTTTCTTCCCAGGCTCCCAAGGTTACTGCCCAGCTCTGGCCTCTTTCCCTTTCCAAGGCCCAGAGCAAGACCCTGCCTGCCTGCCCTGTGCCCATCCAGTCCACAGGCGTCACGGAGCCTCTCCTGCCGCTCACCATGTTCCTGGATCCCTCCCTTCCTCCCTGCCACTCTCCTGGCTCAAGGACAGGCTTGATCTCTTTCACTAGCACTGTAGATGCCACGTTGGTCACAATTTACCTCCTAATTATCTTCTCTGACCCTCTCTCCTCTTGCCCCACATCAACACCCCCAACATCCACCTGGACACCGGCCACAGCCTCCTCACTGGTCCCTTTACCTGCCCCAAGCTCCCCCAGTCCTCTTCCACTTAGCAACTAGAGAGGACTCAAACACAAGCCTGAGCATCTAGATTCCCTTCACACTGATCATGGCTCTCCAGAATTCTGAGATAAAGCACCAGCTCCTTAGGAGAGCCTGCGAGTCCGTCCTCTCTCACTTTCATCTCACCATGCTCCTGCCATGTTGCTCTAGAACCCATCAAGCTTCTTCCCACCTCTGGCTTCTGCAGTGCTTGGACTGCTCTTATGTATCCCCAGTCCACACAGACATCTTCTACTCATCTTTCAAGTCTCAACCCAAAGCTGTGTTTTGTTATTGCTTAGAATGAATACATGCTTTTACTATGGTAAAATACCTATAAAACATAAAATTTGCCACCTTAATATTTTTAGGTATACAATTTGGTAGCATTCAGTATATTTGCAATGATGTGTAGTCATTACCACTACTACTAAATCACCCCAAGCAGAAACTTTGTATCCCTTAAACAGTAACTCCTCATTCTACACCCTCACTCTCCAGTCCCTGGTAACCTTAAATCTGTTTTTATTCTAGGAATTTGCCTATTCTGCGCACTCACATAAGTGGAATCATAACAATATCTGACCTTTGTGCCTGGCTTATTTCGCTTAGCATAATGTTTCAAAGGTCATCCATGTTATATCATAAATGTTGTTCCTCTATTGTGGCTGAATAATATTGCAATATATCTATGCCGCATTTTATTTATCCATTCACCTATTGAGTTGCTTCCAGCATTTGGCTATTGTTTTTTTGATACTGGGGATTGAATTCAGGGGCACTGGATCACTGGGCCACATCCCCAGCCCTTTTTTTGTATTTTATTAGAGACAGGGTCTCACTGAGTTGCTAAGTGCCTCGCCATTGCTGAGGCTGGCTTGGAACTCAAGATCCTCCCGCCTCAGCCTCCCAAGTGCTGGGATTACAGGCATGCGCCACCACGCCCGGCAGCATTTGGCTATTGTGACAGAGGCTGCTATGATCACTAGTGTCCCAAAGTGTCTTCCCTTGAGACACTAGTGATCTCCTCAGGCAGGGCTGGCATTATTCCTGTGTGCTGGTCTCTCTTGGCTCTTGCGTCTCAGGAGCTCCAGCCTCCCTCTGCCTGTGGCAGTGAGCAGCTGGTGCTTCTCCTTGGTTACACCCTCCACTTGAATGTGGGTTAACCGACTCATTTCTAATGACAAGAACATGCCGGTCCTGTCCCAGTCAAGCCTCAGAGATGTCGCAGTCACTGTTCCCTAGATGCTGAGCCGCTAGGCTGTATGCGGATTCCAGCTCCACAGAAACCTTGAGATAACAAGGGTTCGTTGCTGTTAAGTCTCTAACTTTCTGGGTAATTTATTACACAGCAGCAGATAACCAACACGCATGTTTTCTTCACTGGCCTGAGACCTCCTAGAGGACTGAGACTTATTCTTCTCCATATCTGCTGCGGCAGCTCACTTGGACAATGAAAAGATAAAAAGTGTTGTTGTTGTTGTTGTTGTTTTTAATTAAGTATTTTTTTAGTTGTAGATGGACACAGTACCTTTATTTATTTATTTATTTATTTATTTTTGTGGTACCGGGGATTGAACTCAGGGGCACTCGACCACTGGGTCACATCCCCAGCCCTTTTTTGTATTTTATTTAGAGACAGGGTCTCACTGAGTTACTAAATGCCTTGCCATTGCTGAGGCTGGCTTTGAACTCGCAATCCTCCTGCCTCAGCCTCCCAAAGTGCTGGGATTACAGGCGTGCGCCACCGCGCCCGGCCCTTTATTTATTTTTATGTAGTGCTGAGGATCAAACCCAGTAACTCACACATAAGGAGCAAGCATTCTACCACTGAGGTACTACCCCAGCCCCAAGATACATTTTCAGAAAGCAAAACAAAAAAACGAAAGATTTTTTGTACGATGAATCAAGAATCAGAACTGCATCAGCCTTCTCAATAGCGTCTCTAAAAGCCAGAACATAATGGAATAAGACTATTAACTCTTCAAGGGGGCCAGGCAGTGTGGGTATACCTGTAATCCCAGGAGCTCAGGAGGCTGAGGCAGGAAGATTGTAAGGTTGAGGCCAGTCTCAGCAACTTGGTGAGATCCTCTCTCAGAACTAAAAATAAATAAGTAGGAGTAGGGATTAGCTCAGTGATGAAGTACACCAGTTTCAATCCCCAGTACCACAAAAGAAAGAAAAAATTTAAAAACCTCAAAGGGAAAATGACAGCTTAACCTAAGGCAATTATGTGTGTATATGAAATATTTTTAGAAAATATCTAAAAAATGTACCTTCCAGGCTGGGGATGTAGTTCAGTGGTTGAGTGCTTGCCTGGCGTACACAAAACCCACTAAACAAATAAATAATGTGCTTCCCATTCACTCATTTGTGGAGAAGCTCCTGGAGGATGTGCTCTGACAAAATGAGAGAGTAAACCAAGAAAGACGAAGTGGGGCTGGGCACGGTGGTGCACGCCTGTAATCACAGCGCTTGGGAGGCTGAGGCGGGAGGATCTTGAGTTCCAAGCCAGCCTCAGCAATGGTGAGGCACTTAGCAACTCAGTGAGACCCTGTCTCTAATCAAATACAAAAAAGGGCTGAGGATGTGGCCCAGTGGTCCAGTGTCCCTGAGTTCAATCCCTGGTAGCAAAAAAAAAAAAAAAAAAAAAAAAGAAGAAGAAAAGAAGTGGGATCCGGGGGCCGGGGTTGTGGCTCGGTGGTAGTGCGCTCGCCTCACAAATATGAAACACTGGGTTCGATCCTCAGCGCCACATAAAAATAAATAAATAGCGCCAGGCGCGGTGGCACACGCCTGTAATCCCAGCACTTTGGGAGGCTGAGACAGGAGAATCGCGAGTTCAAAGCCAGCCTCAGCAATGGCGAGGCACTTAGCAACTCAGTGAGACCCTGTCTCTAATAAAATACAAAAAAGGGCTGGGGATGTGGCCCAGTGGTCGAGTGCCCCTGAGTTCAATCTCCGGTACCTAAATAAATAAAACAATGGCATTATTTTGTCCATCTACAATTAAAAAAAATTTTTTTAAAAAGAGGGGCTGGGACCAGCCGGGCGCGGTGGCGCACGCCTGTAATCCCAGCACTTTGGGAGGCTGAGGCAGGAGGGTCGCGAGTTCAAAGCCAGCCTCGGCAATGGCGAGGCACTTAGCAACTCAGTGAGACCCTGTCTCTAAATCAAATACAAAAAAGGTCTGGGGATGTGACCCAGTGGTCGAGTGCTCCTGAGTTCAATCCCTGGTACCACAAAAAAAAAAAAAAAAAAAAAAGGGGGCTGGGGCTGTAGCTCAGAGCCAGAGCGCTTGCCTAGCATGCGTAAGGCACTGGGTTCGATCCTCAGCACCACATAAAAAAATAAAACAAATAAAATAAAGGCATCTGTCTGTCTACAACTAGAAAAAAGAAAAGAAAAAAAGAAGTGGGATCCAGGAACCATGTGAGGCACACGGGACTCTGGCCAATGATGAAGGGCCGCAGCTGGGGCGAGGTCTGGAGGGCAGCCCCTGCAGACAAGGGGGCAGTCAGGAAGGTTCTGGGACAGATCGTGTCAGGAAGATGGACTCTGATGTCTTATATATGTTAGGTCTGGGGTTGAATTAGTTGACAAGTATACAGAATACTAAACAAACCAGAAAAATAGGACAATTATTAACTCTACATGATTAATTATTAACATCTAAAACAAGACATGCAGGGAAAAGTCATCACAGCATTCTACATCAGCTGTGACTGGTTTACAAAGGCAGGAACATAAATAGCGAATGTTGAACTAAGCAAAATTACAACATAACTAAGGCAGGAGGAAATGGGGTGACAAGTGTTCTGTGTTGGTGGGGCAGGGAGAGCAAAAAGGAGCAAGACCTGATTGTCCACAAGGTTAACAACAACCAATCAGCTGAAATAGTCAAAAGTGGTTGCCTCTGACAAGGTGGAAAACGGGTCAGAATTGTTCTTCATAACAAGTCTTACAGAACTATTTAACTCATAAAATCACACGCAAATATGACTCTGTTAAAATTAAGTTGGGTGTGGTGCTCCATGCCTGTAATCCCAGATACTCAGGAGGCTGAGGCAGGAGGATCTCAGGTTTGAGGCCAGCCTGAGCAACTTAGTGAGACCCTGTCTCAAAATAAAAATAAAGTTAAAAAAGGGCGGGAATGTAGCTCAGTGGTAGAGTCCCCCTGGGTTCAATCTCCAGAAGGAAGAAGAAGAAAGAGGAAGAGGAGGAGGAAGGAAAGGAAGGGAAGGAAGAAAATATTCTATGTTAACAATTACAATTTCTACTGTTTGTGTCAGATTGCTACAATTACAGGTGGATGTGACATATGAGGACACTTGATTGCAAATGACAAAGCCTAAAACTGGTGAAAGCATAAAAGGGGATTATACTGTGTCATATCACAAAGAGGCTCAAAGATAACAGGCATGACTAGATCTAGGTACGCTGTGCCAGCAGAGATCTTTCCGTCTCCATCTCTTGGCTGTATTTCCTGTGTTCATAAACAGGGTCCTTCCTCTCAAACCTTAGGAAGCTGGACTCCAAAATCTCCAGGCTTCTATCTTACCAGTGCAGTGATCTTTTTTTTTTTTTTTTTTTTTTTTTTTTTGTTGTTGTTTTTTTAATGCCTTTATTTTTATGTGGTGCTGAGGATAGAACCTGGGTTGCGCATGTGCTAGGCGAGTGCTAAACCGCTGAGCCACAACCCCAGCCCCATCCCCCCTTTTTTTTTTTATAGCAGGGATTGAACTCAGGGTCACTCAACCACTGAGCCACATCCCCAGCCCTTTTTTGTATTTTATTTAGAGACAGCGTCTCACTGAGTCCCTTAGTGCCTCCCTAAATTGCTGAGTCTGGCTTTGAAATCTTTTTTTTTTTTTTTTTAATATTTATTTATTTACTTTAGTTGTACACAATGTAATGTATTTATGTTTACGTGGTGCTGAGGATCGAACCCTGGCCGCGCACGTGTGAGGCGAGCGCTCTGCCGCTGAGCCCCAGCCCCAGCCCCTGGCTTTGAAATCTTGATCCTCCTGTCTCAGGCTTCCAAACCACTGGGATTACAGGTGTGTGACACTCTGTGAGTGCAGTGACTCGATGTAAGGAGTCTCTGCCTAGTAGTTGCAACCAAATGCCTCAGAGGGATACTCTTCCATCTGGCCTGGGTCATATGACTATTCCCGAACAGACAGCTATAGCCAACAGGACAGGCACTGTGATTGGTGGAACCTGAGTCATATGCCCACACCTGAAACCGTGGGCAACGTGAGAGTGGAGCAGTCTCCAAAGGAAAATATGGTGCTGTTAATGAAAAATGAGAGGACAGATGCTACAAACATCTGTCCCCTGTGCCTGAACAGCTGAGATTGCTGCTTGCCATCATAAGTGCTGGAGCCACTGGTTAGGGAACATTCTCCCCTAGGACACTACGTAACTGGCTCATTCCCTCTGCTTCACAGAAGCTGTTCAGTATTTAAATACATGTTCCTTCTTCCTGTGTCTTTTCATCTTCAGGGGAAACAACCCTTGATTCTGATTGTCCTTTACATAACAGTTTCCAGACCTCTCAATTTCTTGGCTTTTTCCCTGGGTGCTGAGTACCTATAACTGAATGAAGAAGCTCCAGCTATGGCCTGAGCAGCCCAGAGGCCAATGACAGACTCATTTCATTTCTCCTGGGCAGTGAAGCAGCTTAAAGAGGCACCAGCTTTTTTAACAACTGCACCGCATTGTCCACTCATATCAGCTTGCAGCTAACGCTGTATGCATGGTGCGTGTGCACGTACACACACACAGTACTGGGAATTGAACACAGGGCCTTGAACGCTGAGCCCCATTTCCAGCCCTTTTTATTTTTTATTTTTGAGACAAGGTCTCACTGAGTTTCTAAGATTGACCTTGAACTTGTAATCCTCCTCAGCCTCCCAGTCCTTGTGATTACAGGTGTGTGCTGGCAAACCTACTGCCAACAGCTTTTTTTATGTGAGCTGTCACCAGGCCAGGGATTTCTCCTCTTGCATTCATGCATTTTGTTACCTGAACCTAAATGACTTTGCCCTTGGGCAATTTCTATGTATAAAATTTACTCCACTTTTGCAGTTCATTGTGTTCTCAAATACAGATTCTGTCTTCAGTACTGTCCCTCTCTCCAGGTTTTACAAAATCTATCAGTTTGTAAAATTATTTTCATGCAAGAGAGTAATAAAACACATCTGGGTCAAGGATAGAATGCTCTGGCCCATTATTCAGGTCCACATGACACTCTGACACTAATTGGTTTTCTGGGTGTGATTGCCCAATTGCCTCTGAAGCAACCACGCTGCATTCATTTTCAAGGACTGGCATCACCCAAAGCAGATGACAACAGAAATTTGGAGGCTAGAAGTCATAAGTCAAGGTGTTGCAGGTGCATGCTTCTGCTAAAGGCTCTAGGAAAGAATTTCTTGCTTTTTCCAGTTTGTGTGGGTTGCTGGCACTTCTTGACATTCTTTGGGTTTTAATTTTATTTCTACATCCCTGCCTTCAACTTCACATGCTCTGTGTTATGGTTTGGATCCTAATGTCCCCCTCAAAGCTCATGTATTAGGCAATGCTAAAATATTCAGAGTGAAATGATTAGACTATGAGAACTGTGACCTTATCAGTAGATTCATCCCTTTGATGGATTTGATGGATTAATAATTTGAATGGACTGCTGGCTGGTAACTATAGGTAGGTGGGGTGTGGCTGAAGGAGCCACACACTGGGGGTGTGGCTTTGGCCTATATCTTGTCCCTAGCTCTTCTCTGGCTCTCTCTGCTTCCCAGCTGACATGAGCTGAGCAGTAATCCACTGCTATGCCCTTCCGCCATGAAGTTCTGCCTTACTCCGGACCAGAGCAATGGACTTGGAGGACCGTGGACTGAACCTTTGAAACAGTGAGCCCAAGACTTTTGTCCTCTGAGTTGTTCTTGTCAGGTATTTCCATTACAGCAGTGCAAGGTTGAGATCCTGTGTCCAAATTTCCCTTCTCTTATAAGGATACCAATTACTGGATTTGGGACTCACTCTATTCCAGTGTGAGTTTATCTCTATTTGATTATATCTGCAATAACCCTATTTCCAAATAAGGTCACATGCACAGGTACCAGGAGTTAGGACTTGACCATATCTTTTGGGGGTCACAATTCAATCTCCTACACAAACAATATCAGAGCCAGGCACAGTGGTGCACACCTGTAATCCCAGTGGCTTGGGAAGCTGAGACAGAATGACTGCCAGTTTCAAAGCTAGTCTCAGCAATTTAGCAAGGCCCTAAGCAACTCAGTGAGACCCTGTCTCTAAGTAAAATACAAAATAGTGCTGGGGATGTGGCTCAGTGGTTGAGTGCCCCTGAGTTCAATCCCTGGTACTCCTCCCCACCCACCGAAACAAAAAACCAAAAAAACAATATCAGTCTTCATTTCCCTGTTTTTCCTTCTTGGCCTCTAGGCTCTGAAGAACTTCTCTACTAGAAGTTTTGCTGTAGGGCTGGGGATATAGTTCAGTTGGTAAAGTGCTTGCCTTATGCACAAGGCCCTGGGTTCAAACCTTCAAAAAAAAAAAAAAAAATCTTGCTGTAATCCAGATGGCCATGGGGATTCCAAATCAGTCTGGAGCTGTGGCTGCCAGCAGGAGTCTGTGTGACTGCCCTCTCCCCTTCCACTGTTTAGAGATCCTCATGGCACTTCCCCAGGGGGAGGAGTCAGAGAGGGGCAGGTGGAGGAGGGAGACCAGAGAGTGGCATTGATAAGAGCTCGGACTTTGGAATGGGACAGACCTGTGTAATTTTGGGCTAGCTTTCTACACCTCATTTACGTACTGTTTTCTTCAGCTGTAAAGTGTGGATAATAAGGCTGTCATCCTTATTAGGGTTCAGTGACATCCCACTTGTAAACACTCAGCCCAGTCCTATCCGTGGTTGCTGCTGCATTGTCCTTACCGCGGCTTCTCCCTGAAGCAAGTTTTTTTTTTTTTTTTTTTTTTTTGTTTAATTTTAGTTAGTTTGCTTGTTTTTTTCCCAAATTGCTGGGATTACAGGCATGCACCACACCACCATACCTGGCAACTGTAGTACTTCTGAGGAAGTTCCAAGGGGAGCAAGGAATGAAAGTGAGAGACAAAAAAACCTCTAGATCTGTAATTTCTATTTTTTTTTTTTTTTTTTTTTTTTGGTACTGGGGATTGAACTCAGGGGCACTCGACCACTGGGCCACATCCCCAGCCCTTTTTTGTATTTTATTAGAGACAGGGTCTCACTGAGTTGCTAAATGCCTCGCCATTGCTGAGTCTGGCTTTGAACTCACGATCCTCCTGCCTCAGCCTCCCAAAGTGCTGGGATTACAGGGTGCGCCCGGCTTCTATTTTTTTTTTTTTTAAGTAATTGAACTTTTTTTTTTTCTTTCTTTTTCTTTTTGAGATGAGTTCTCATTATTTTGTCCAGGGGGTCTCCAATTTTCCTGTTTCTGCCTCCAGCGTAGCTCTTGAACTTATTTTTAGAAGTCCAGGTGTTTTTTTTGCAGGGCATGATGGTGCATGCCTCTAATTCCAGCTACTCAGGAGGCTGAGGCAGGAGGATCACATGATGAAGGCCAACAATGGCAATTTAGTGAGACCCTGTCTTGAAAAAATAAAAAGAGCTGGGAATGTACCTCAGTGGTAAATTGTCTCTGGGTTCAATGTCTGGTACTACAAAACAGAACAATAGCCTCCTTTAAATTTTTTTTAACATTGGGTTTGATGTGTGTATGTCAAACTTGAAAAACTACAGACATTTCCATTTCTCTCTATATAAATATAAACATAAAATATATTGTATTGTTTTTTTAAAATATTTAATTATTTGTTTTAGTTTACACAATGTATTGCATTATTCTTTACATGGGCTGAGGATTGAACCCGGGCTGCACACATGCCAGGCAAGTGCGCTACCGCTGAGCCACCATCCCAGCCCTATTGTATTGTTTTTATGTGACTGCTTTGCATAAATGAAGAAATAGCATGGAGTACCACAGGTGATTTGGTAACTTTCATCTGTTAGACCACAATTCATTTTGAGAGTTCTCTTATTGAAATACACAAATCTGGTTTGCCCTTCAGTTCTTTGGTTTGCACCACAAAGGTGCCATGCTTGAATTAGGTTTCTCCTGTTGATAAGCCCTTGCCCCTTCTCACACTGCCTGGAGCTGGACGCTTTGCTGAGAGGCCCCTGAGCTGTTTTCAGGAAGATTCCTAGGCTTTTAGACTTCCTCTGGTTGAAAAAGGCCCAGATCCTGGGGAGTTTCACTTTGAAGGTGGAGCCACCCACAGACCCTGGGTTCAAGATCAAGGACTTCCCCCAGGCCACCTGCCTCGGGGGCAGGAAAGACCCAGCAAAGCCTCAGGAGCTTGCTGTGGCCCACAGTTCCTGGGCAAGCCCTCCTCAATTCTGCTGGCCAGCAGGGCCTATCAGTAGTGAAAGATAAAAAGAGAAGCAAAATAAACACGATAAATAGGCTAAAGGTTTCTGAATAAAAAGGCAGCTGTAAAACAAAACAAAAATACTACAAAAATATAAAGAGATTAAACCCTTTTGGGGCTAGACCTTGATCTAAATTAGGACTTTCCAAGAACAAGGCCTCAGGCTGGAGACTGGGAGAACTTCCCTAAAAAAGTACTCCCTCTTCCCTGTGGGGAGTCCTCCTCCCTGCTGGAGTGGTCTAGGCTCCTCTAAAGGGCCTCCTTTTTTAGGAACTCTTTTCATGAACTCGCAGGTCTGAACTTTTTCCAAATCAGTGGCTACACGCATGAATCTTAAAAGAAAAAACAAGGGCTGGGGGTGTGGCTCAATGGTAGAGCACTCGCCTAGCACGTGCGTGGCCCGGGTTCGATCCTCAGCACCACGTAAACATAAATGCATTGCATTGTGTACAACTAAAGCAAATAAATAAATATTTAAAAAAAGAAAAAAGAAAAAACAAATTTCCCAGTGGTAGAGTGGTTCAGTTGGGGTGGGAAACTCTGGCTGTTTGCCAATTAGTGTTTGCCAATTTCCATGGTGTAAATACTCCTACCATGGCTGATTTTAACTTACTAATGATTTACCAACTGGCTTATAAGTTAATTCAGTATTCAGAAATTGGCACCACATTTTAGAAACTCTGGTTTTTCTAGCTTGCTGAGAATTTCCAATACACACCATAATCACTGAAAATTCAGACCTAATCAAAGTTCAATAAATTTGGCTAAAAGCTGAAGGAAATGAAGTCAGCATATAAAGGCGATACCCACATTCACACGGATTTTGTTTTTGTTGTTGTTCATTTGTGGGGTGTTTTTTGCTGTAGGGGATTGAAGTCAGGGTACTCCACCACTAAGCCACATCCACAACATTTTTATCTATCTATCTATCTATCTATCTATTAATTTTGAGACAGGATCTCTCTAAATTGCTGAGGCTGCCTCAAACTTGTGATCCTCTTGCCTCAGCCTTCCAAGTAACTGGGATTGCAGGTGTGCACCACCACGCCTAGCTTCCATTCCATGTTTATTGTGGCACTATTTCCAATTGCCAAGATATGGAAACAGCCTAAGTACCCATCAACAGATGAATGCATAAAGAAAACGTGGTATACAAACACGAAGGAGTATTACTTGCCATAAAGAAGAATGAAATCCTGTCATTTGCAGGAAAATGGATGGAACTGGAGGTCATTGCCTTAAGTGCAGTAAACCAAAAGCAGAAACACAAGTTCTCATGTTTTCTCTCATATGTGGAAATTTAGAAAAGAAGGGGGAAGAAAAAGATGAACTGAAGCCGGGCGCGGTGGCGCACGCCTGTAATCCCAGCACTTTGGGAGGCTGAGGCAGGAGGATCGCGAGTTCAAAGCCAGCCTCAGCAATGGCGAGGCACTTAGTAACTCAGTGAGACCCTGCTTCTAATAAAAATACAAAAAAAAAAAAAAAGGGGCTGGGGATGTGGCCCAGTGGTCAAGTGCCCCTGAGTTCAATCCCCGGTACCAAAAAAAAAAAAAAAAAAAAAAAAAAAAAAGACCTGAAAATAGAAGAGGGGTTATTATGGACTGTTAAGGGTGTCAAAGAGAGGGAGGGATGAGAGAGGAAGGTGGGAGAGGGTTCAAGGGAGGGTAGGCATGATCACTACATGTTGTAAAGAATGTAAGGAAATGTCATAGTGAAGCCCATTAATGTGTACAATTAATACATGTTAACAAACTTAAAAAAACAATAAATTATTGATTGCCAAACAATTTACAAAGTAACTTGCTTAAAATCCTTTCAGAAAGTTTATAGCAAAAAATATTTCATGTGGGTTGCAGGAGTATGTGTGTTCTTTTTTGTTTGTTTGTTTTTTTTCGGTTTGTTTGTTTCTGATTTCTGTAATCCTGGGAATGAAGCCCAGGGACACTCTAGCACTGAGTCACATCCTCATCCCTTTTTATTTTGAGACAGGGTCTTGCTAAGTTGCCCAGAATGTCTTGAACTTGCAATCCTCCTGCCTTGGCCTTCTGAGGAGCTGGGATAACAGGCATGTGTCACGGCGCCCAGCTTGCAGGCATGTTCTAATATGCTTGATAGGATGTGCAATAGGCCTACAAAAGAAAGTATTTCCAGGGCCTACAGAAGGAACATAAGGAGAGTCCCCACTACGGGGAAGTGGACAAGAGCAGCACCCACTAGCTGCTGATGTTCTCTTCAGAATCCGTAGAAGTCCACAAAGCACGTTCACGGGGAAGGAAACTGGAATTCCTAGAGGTAAAGTCACTTGCCCACAGTCACACAGCCAAGTCTCAACTGAGACTTTGTTGTGTGTGTGTGTGTGTGTGTGTGTGTGTGTGCCTGTGCACATGTGTTGCATGCACAGTGCTGTGGATGGAATCAAGGGCTTCACACATGCTAAGCATGTGCTCTATGACTGAGCTACATACCCAACTCAGCACTGTGGATGGAAGAACTCAGCCTCCTTAAAACATACCAAAGGAGTCATATTGAAAGCTCAGCCTGGAACCTTCACAGGTGGGGCACCCCTTGCTTCTCCCCTTTCTTGACCCTCTGCCATGCCTTGCAGGTGACCTGGCAGACCACAGGTTGATTCCCCCAGAACACAGGGCCCAAGAAGAGGGCTGTAATCTAGCAGATTCCTGACCCCAGCAGAAAACCTTAATTACCCCATTTCCCTGCCAGTTCAGCACATCTCTCTAGGACAGGAGGGGCCACAGGGACAGGAGGGGGGAAGCCAGGAATATTTTCAGAATGTCTGTTAAAGGTCAGGTCAGGAGATACAGGGAGTCACATGGGATGTGGCTTAGGAGCCAGCACTGATGATCCCCAGACAGCCACATAGTGGGAGCAGCTCCCCGCAGCCCTGGGGCGGCCCTGGGTTACATAACCCAGGAGGTCAAGAGAGCAGTTGGAAGTTCCCACAAAAAAAAACTTTTTCACAATTCCTGTGGCCACCCACACCTCCAGGGGCCTCCTCAGAGTTCACTCCATTCATTGGCAAAGCTATAGGACCTCCTGAGTTAGGGGAAAGTTGAGCCCCACCCCAATCTTGCATTGGGCAAGATTTGAGGACTTCCTGGGAAGCCAGGAAAACTTTCAGAAATGTCTTCTGAGGGCCAGGGCAGGAGATATGGGGAGTTACATGGGATGTAGATCCTTAGTGGTGATCACAAATCTGAGGTCAGCTGCCCCTTTCCATAATTCTGCATTGGGCTGGGTTGGAGGACCTGCCCCAGGGGTCAGCACTTCCTCAACCAGCCGGAAGTATGGTGTTGCCTCAGGAGTGAGCCTGGTGGGGAATGAGGCAGATGATTCCTTCTATTAGCAGCCACTCCAGTCAGTCCTGCACCTGCTGGGCTGGGGGGTGGGGGCAGAGGAAGTGCCCCAAAGAGCCCTCAGGATAACCCAGGTGTCCTGGCCTCCCATGTCTGACTCCGGGACTGAGAATTCTGGAGAGACTCTGTTCTCACACACTGAATGGCACAGCCCCTGGGCAGGGTAGCTGGGCACAGTGGGGAGGAAGGAAGGGCAGGCTCCCTGTGCGCTGGTGTCTGCACCCTCTGGTCCCCGTGGCAACCTCTTCTGTGTTTGAAGTTGTATGTGGATTAAGAACACTCCATCTGGCGAGAGCAGATGGAACTGGGCAGAAGCACAGTCAGGACTCTGGGTTTGGGCTATGTGGCTCTCCATCCATTAAGAAGACAAACATAAAAGCCAGAGGGGTCAGATGAGGTCACTTACTTCCATGTGTTGTGTGATGTGTGTAAGTGATGCATGTGGTGTGTGTGTTGTGTAATATGTGACGTGTGTGGTGTATGTTGTTGTGTTATGTGGTCATATGCATGTAACTTGTGTGGGTTGTATGTGACATATGTAGTATATGTGTGGTATATTTGTGTGGGGGGGCAGTTTTGTGCTATGTGATATGAGGATTGGAACTTGACTCTATGTGTGACTCTATGTGGTTTTTCAGACAAGGGACTAATCAGAGAAAATGAAAAATTGAGATCAGAACGTATAAGGGAATTGAAAAATAGGGCAATATGTGAGTAGGCAGAAAAAGATAAGATCTTTCTCAAGGACCCACAAGAATCCCAGATAGAAGGTCTGAATCAGCAGGGAGAGAAGCCTTGCAGCACAGGGAGGGTTCCTCAGGGCCTGAGGGCACCCCCACCTGCAGAAGGGAAAAGAAGGAAGTACTTAGCCAGAAATATATTTGGCTACCAGGAACAGAAAGCTTGATGTGCAGTATTTAAAAAAATAGTGGTTTGTCTCCCATAATAAAATATCTGGAGGTGGGTGGGTCTGGTGCTCAGATTGTCAGGGCTGGCAAATCTGGGGTTCTCTTGGCCTTTCCCCGTAGATCTGAGGTTGCTGTAGTTTCAAATATCAGGAGACTTTTCACAGCAGGAGGAAAGAGAAGGCAGCCTGTCCCAGGAGCACTCCTTCCACTTAGATCCTACTGGCCAGAATCAGAATCGGCTATTTGGCTTCCCCTAACTGCAAGGCAGGCTGGGAACGCAGAGCGCAAGGTTGCCATGATCCATGGTATGGCCTGGCTGTTCTCTCCATTGCTCTAACAAAGATGGGGTGCCGTTAATAAGGAAGAAGGGGAAATGGATGTTGGGAAAGCGACCAAACCCTTTAAGTGAGACCCTGAGTGTGAACATTACTGGTGAAGGCTAAATTAAGATAATATTCCAAAATCAATCTGAATAAGCTTCAAGAAAACTGGAGCCGGGCGCGGTGGCGCACGCCTGTAATCCCAGCACTTTGGGAGGCTGAGGCAGGAGGATCGCGAGTTCAAAGCCAGCCTCAGCAATGGCGAGGCACTTAGTAACTCAGTGAGACCCTGTCTCTAATAAAATACAAAAAAGGGCTGGGGATGTGGCCCAGTGGTCTAGTGCTGCTGAGTTCAATCCCCGTACAAAAAAAAAAAAAAAAAAAAAACAAGAAAAACTGTGAGGCCCCACTTTGGGAATGGTCATCCAAGACCCCAAAGTCAGGGCTCTGGCCCCTTTTTGCAACCTCTCCTGTCTCAATTACTCTTCACAGCGACCTCATGATAACATAGATGCCATTATTTTTTTCACACTACAGATGAGAGAGTCTTAGCCCAGTGTGGTAGTGTGTGCCTGTAGTCCCAGCTACTGGGGAGGTTGAGGCAGGAGGATCGCTTGAGCCCAGGAGTTCAAGATCAGCCTGGACAACATAGCGAGACCCTCATGTCTCAAAAGAAAAAAAGAAGACAGAGGAAGAGGAGAAGGAGAAGGAGAAGGAACGGGGTAGGCCAAGCAGGGGGAGTAGAATCATACATGGCTCAAGATTATAAGGCTCTGATAATATCTTCCTTAGCTTTTTGGCCCTAATGTCTTTGGCTGCTCCTTTTAGAAAGTTATCCCATCCTTCTTCACTTATCTCTGGCCCTTCCCCAGGACCAAAACACCAGCACCAAGGCTTTGAAGTCAGGCAGACCTATGTGCATATTCACGTTCTTCTACTCAGCAGTGTGAGGCCCTGAGCAAACTCCATGGCACTCTGAACCTCCTACACAGGGATGATTCTCAAGAGGTTGTGCGATTAAATAGGAGATCACAGCACAGTGCCAAGAAATGCAGGTATTTGATAAATATCAGTGCCTTCCTAGAGTAAGACAGCAATATGGAAGCTCTGCCCCAACTAGCCCTGCTCTTATGAAAACCTAGATCACATTGTTTCCCAACTTCTCTTGAGAAAACCCACTCAATAATCAGGAGTCATGAGTTCTGCTCTCCTTTGCCAATAAAAAAAAAAAAGAATGATTTGGTATGGAATCTCCACTAGTTTCTTCAACTAACACTCAGTGAGCATCTACCAAATGCCAGGCGCTTTGCTACTCAGAGGCCTGGAGCTTGTCCTCACAGTCTGGCTGCAGAATAGCACATATCGGTAAATAACTGTAAGGTAAGGCAGGGTAGTGAGAGGTGTGCAGCAATACAGATAAGCCCATTTTCTGTTGCTAAAACAGAACTCCTGAAGCTAGGCACTTTTTTTTTTTTTTTTTTTTTTTTTTTGGTGGTGCTGAGGATTGAACCCAGGGCCTTGTGCATGTGAGGCAAGTACTCTGCCAACTGAGCTATATCCCCAGCCCAAACGAGGCACTTTATAAAGAAATGAAGTTGATTCAGCTCACAGTTCTAGAGCTTCAAGAGCATGGTGCTGGTTTCTGCTTTGTTCTGGAAATGGCTTTCCGCCTACATAACAACATGGCAGACGAAATGATGGTGGGAGCATATATGAGAGGAAGAAATCACATATGAAACAAGAAGCAAAAGGAATTCAAGATCCAGGCTCACTTTGTATTTTCTATGCTGGCGATCAGTCCCAAGGTCTCAGCAGTGCCTCCGGTCCTAGGCTCACTCTTTTGCTCTTGGAAGCTAACCAGGGTTCCATGAGAATGATCTTAATCCCTTTTGAGGGCAGTGCCCCCACTTCTTAAAAGGTTCCACCACCTTTCAACACTACCATACCGGAAACCAATCTTCTAGCACAGAAACATTCGAGGACATACTCCAAACCATAGCAGATACTTTCAAAGTGCTGAGACTTCAGAGGAGCCAGAGGCCATCTGGGGGTGATGTGGTCTTGTCATGCCTTCCCTAGGGAGCAGTCCTGCAGGGCTGCTAATGGAAGAAGTGTCACCAGGACCAGGTATGTAATTTGTGGGACCCTTGTCTTAAAAATTATTGAGGCCGGGCTCAGTGGCACATGTCTATAATCTCAGTGACTTGGGAGACTGAGGCAGAAGGCCCTAAGCAACCTAGCAAGATCCTATCTCAAAATTAAAAAAACAAAAAATAAAAAGGGCTTGGGATGTGGTTCAGCGGTAAAGCACCTGTGGATTCAATCCCCAGTTTAAAAAAAAAATTATTGAGAATTTCAGAGAGAACAGAGCATGGAACCTCTACAACTGCACAGGTCACACATCCTGCTATTCCCCCAGGTCCTGCAGAGAGGGAATCTGCCCTCTGGGAGATGTGGACACAGGGCAGAGCCCATGGGAGATGGGCCAGTGGGCCTTCTCCAAGCTGCTGACCATGTATCATAGCTTCCCACTCCTGCCTGAGGAGAATCATTCCTGTCTGGTGAGAGTCACCAGGAGGGTGACTGTAGGTTTCCACAAACCAGGATGCATGGTGATTTCCCCAGCATGAGAAACAGCTGCCCAGGATAGTCTCAGGGCTGTTGACAATGATCTGTCCCTGTCCCTCACTATGTCTTCTATCTCACCATAAACCACCAGGAGAAAGTTCAGAGTTCAGGAAAAGGAATGGGAACCATTTTTGCTAAGGATCCCAAAGAAAGGAAGCTCCAGGGACCCTCTGGTCTCAGAGACAGATGCCATGGATAGGGGCCAAAATAGGATAAATAATAAACCATCTTGTATACACAAATATTTATAATAGGAACAGCACAAAAATGAGTTATCAAGTCACATCTTTGGGCTGGTTGGGCTCTCCTAAGCTTCCAGCATTTCAAGGCAAATGTCTTGAAAGTTCTGAGGTAGAGCTTCCCAGGCATCAGCAACCGGAGGTCATCTGAAGGTCGGCCTGGAGGCGCACACAGCTGAAATTGTGGCTTCCCACCTGCTGCTTAGCTGCCTACTTATGATTTAATTTTACCCTCCCAGGCACCCAAGAATAGATCCCTGACAATGCTCTAGTTGGGCAGGGGGCCCCTTTCCTGTGCACTGCTTTTTTTTTTTTTTTTTCTTAATTCTAATTTGTTATATTATGCACTGCTTTTTTTTTTTTTTTTTGGTACCGGGGATTGAACTCAGGGGCACTCGACCACTGGGCCACATCCCCATCCCGTTTTTGTATTTTATTAGAGACAGGGTCTCACTAAGTTGCTAAGTGCCTCACCATTGCTGAGGCTGGCTTTGAACTCGTGATCCTCCTGCCTCAGCCTCCCAAGTGCTGGGATTACAGGTGTGCGCCACCGCGCCAGCTGTGCACTGCTTTTGAAAGAAGCTTTGACTGGGGAAACCTAGCCCCAGTCCTCCTGCTGAATCAGCTCCAGAAGCCAGGCTACACACACAGGGCCACACACACAGGGCCAGGGGCAGCCTTCTCCTGGCAGTGATGAGAGAAGCAAGGAAGCCACCGTGTGCGGTGGGTCACTGCTGTGCTTGCCAAGTAAGGCCTGAATGCAGCCTGTACAGCCCACACTTGCAGGGCAGGTTACAGCCCCACCTCCTCAGCTCAAGCTCTGGTGCAAGGCCTTCCCAAAAGCCCTTGCTTTGAAATGGAAAAAGCCACTTCCCAGATCCCTCAGCAGGAGGAGAGGGGTCCTCACAACCAGAGCGTGTCTCTTGGCTGGTCCACAAGTGATTGGGACTTTGTTTTTGGTTTTTTTTGCTTGTTTGTGTTGTTTTTGTTTTGTTTTGTTTTTATTTGAACCCAGGGGCACTTTGCTGCTGGGCTACATCCCATCTTCATATTTCTTTTCTTTTAATATTTATTTATTTGTTTTAGTTGTACACAATGCCTTTATTTTTACGTGGTGCTGAGGATTGAACCCAGGCCGTGCACGAGCTAGGCGAGCGCTCTAACGCTGAGCCACAATCCCAGCCCCTTCATATTTCTTATTTTGAGCTGACTTGCTGAGGGTCTTGCTAACTTGCCAAGGCTGGTCTCCAAATTGCAACCCTCCTGCCTCAGCCTCCCAAGTCACAAGGACTATAGGCATGTGCCACCACATCTGGCCTGCGATGTGTATCCTTAAATTTATACAGTTATCCATGTTTCTGATCATTTCATAGGAGGATTTCCCAGAAGTTAAGCCACAGGGTCAAATATGGCATATTTTGAAGCCAGAGGTACATGCTGATTGGGCCCTTCCTGATGGCCCTGTTTTTGTTCACAGGGCCACATCACACCCAGTGCTCTCTGCTCAGTCCCTTCCAATGTTCAGAAGGCCCCAGACTTTTTCTCCCCTGGCTTTCATTGCTTTTAGCCTTGCAGGTGTTGGCTAAAAACTCCAATTTAAGCAAAGTAAAATGGGGCCCCTGTGTCTTCACAGACTAACTGTAACTCAAATGAAATCTTGCCAAAAAACCCGGAATCTTGATTGCTGGAAAGACCTAGAGATTGCCTCATCCAACACTTATATTATACAGAGCAGGAAAATGAGGGGCAGAGAACAGGAAATGATATGAGATTCCCTTTCCTTGATGGATAGACTAAGTAGAAATTACGCTTGGTCCCTCACCCAAGAGAGTGATAGCTGGAGCCACAAATTCTCCAGCTTACTGGGCCAAGCACCAGCGTCCAGAACAACTGCGCGGGTCGAGAAGGGCCACATCTCTGGACTCAGGCTATGTGACAGCTGCCTTAGGCTCACGTCCTACTGCTCAGGAGGAGCCAGTGAAGTTCTCTCTAGGGCAGTGGATCTGACTTCTCTCCTACAGTTAACCAAGTAGCTAGGAAGGGAAGGGGGACAGCGAGGGAGAGTCTGCATTTGGCCCAAGAGAGGCAGATGAGACCCAGACTTGCTCAGGGCAAGAAAGAGTGAGGAAGGGACAGGAAAAAGACCCACCTTGCCGAGTGCCTGCAGCGTGCCAGGCCCTGTGCTGGGCATCCCACCTGCTTAGCTCCCTCAGGCCTCGGCGCCACTTTGGGAGTGGGCATTAGCCCCCTTTTGCAGATGAGCCTTGGAAAAGATGAAGAACTTGACCAAGGGTCAAACTGAGAATGACAGAGTCAGGACTCCAGCCAGGTTGATTACCCAACAAATGCAGTGCTCAGTACCCTCCACGACAGCTCTGCAACACACCTACACATCCATGCAAAAGCCAGGCTCAGTGGCACACGCCTGTAATCCTAGTGACTCAGGAGGCTGAGGCAGGAGGATAACAAGTTCAAGGCCAGCCTGAGCAACTTGGCAAGACCCTGTCTCCAAATAAAAACTTTTAAAAGGGCTGGAGGTGTAGCTCAGTAGTAAAATGCCCTGGGGTTCAATCTTCAGTACTTCAAAAAAAAAAGAAAAAAATCCCATACATCTGGAAACAGATTCCATACCTACAGAACACCCACATGTCAGGAGGGACTAGATCTCTCTAGCTCTAAGGCTCTGTGAATCCTGGTGCTCTTATAGGAGGAGAGACCAATCCATCATCCAGGGACTCCGATAATGACCATAAGAAAGAGGCAGCAGCTGGGGACAGGGGGAGGAGAGAGCAGTATGCTGGGACTTGGGGACTTTCTGAGACACTCTAGCTGTGTGAGCTTGGGTGAACAACTTAACCTCTCTGAAGCTGGCACTTCCATGCAAAATGGGAAAATTCCCCTCATCTTCTTCCAGCCATCACCTCATTTCCTTCCCTCCCTCTACAACAAAACTCCTCTAAGTGCTATCTGTATTTATTTATTCAAATTCCTTTTCTCTGATCCTTTTATTTTAAATTAACACTTATAAATTACCTTTTCTTTCTTTTTGGATTGGGATTGAACCCAGGGCTTTGTGCATGGTAGGCAAGTGCTCTTCTACTGAGCCACATCCCTAGTCCTTTTAATTTCTTTATTTTAAGACAGAGTCTTGAGAAGTTTCCAGGTTGGCCTCAAACTTAAAATCCTCCTATCTCAGCCACACGAATAGCTGGGATTACAGGCGTATGCCACCACCCCTGGCTATAAATTACTTCTTAAATAAAAATAACATATGATATATATTATAAAGAATATTAAAATCAGCTGGGTGTGGTGGAACACGCTTGTAATCCCAGTGGCTCCAGAGGCTGAGGCAGGAGGATTGCGAGTTCAAAGCCAGCCTCAGCAAAAGTGAGGTGCTAAGCAACTCAGTGAGACCCTGTCTCTAAATAAAATACAAAATAGGGCTGGGGATGTGTCTCAGTGGCCGAGTGCCCCTGAGTTCAATCCCTGGTACCCACCCCCACCAAATATGAATATTAAAACAAGTGTCTGAACCTGCCAGTTAGCTTATGAAGTAGAAGAATAAATAGGGCTGGGGCCTGGAAGCCTCAGCTACTTGGGAATCTGAGGTAGGAGGATCACAAGATTGAGATCAGCCTGGGCAATGTAGTAAAACCCTCACAAAAAGTGGGGGGGAGCATAGTTCAGTGGTAGAGTACTTGCCTAATATGTGTGAGATCCTGGGTTCAAGCCCCAGCACCAAAAAAAGAAAAAAAAAAAAAAAAGAAAAAGAAAAGAAAGAAAGAAATAGAAGAATGCCAAGATATCTGAAGTTCCCAATCATATCAGACTCTTCCACCCAAGTGACCACTATTCCAAATTTAGCCTTTGTCATTCCCTTTCTTTTCATTAAGCTTTTAAGAGTTTATGTATCCTTAAACTTTCTATTAATGGTTTCATGATATACATATTTTGCTATTTTTTATTTGTAATGGATCGAATCATGTCTCTACAAAAACCAATGTGCTGTAGTCTTGACCCCAGGTACTTTAAAATGTGACTTGATTTGGAGATGGGGTCTTTGCAGAGGTAATGAAGTCAGCATGACACCAATATGAGTGTTCTTATAGAAAGGGGGCACTGTGGACACAGATGCATGCCCCGGGGGAAGCCACAAAGCCGGGACTTGTGCCGCCATGAGCCAAAGACCATGTGGGACCGGGAGCAGCCCTCAGCACCTTCATCTCAACTTCCAGCCTACGCAACTGTGAGACAGATTTCTGTGATTTAAGCTACACGATATGTAGCACTTTGCTATCACAGCTACATCCCTGAGTGTGTTGTTCGATACCATACACTTGAAATTCATTTGTAAATAAACAAAGCGAAGGTTTAAAATCTTCTGTGCCAGTTTCCAGTATATGATACATCACAAATTATCCATTTTATTTTGAAAAACTGTACAGCTTGCTTACAGCTTTCTGGGTTTTGTTTTTTACATTGTTAAAGATGCTGCCCAGCTCTCTGCTTCCTGTTGCCATGTCCAGAGCTGCTTTCCTGAGTGGCCATGATGTTCTGCCTCACCTTAGGCCCAAAGCTATGAACTCAGCTGTCTGTGGACTAAGACCTCTCAAACCATGAGCTGAAATAAACTTGTCCTCTTCTATTTAAAAAAAAAAAAAAAAAAAAAAAAAGTGCTCCTCTGAAACTTCCAATATATTGCACCCTAGGAGGGGAACTGCCACCCTGGTCAAGAGGGCAAACACAAGTCTTAATTGGATAGCACCAACCAGAGCAATAATATACTTGGCAAGATTACTCTGTTATCCTAAGGGGGTGAAACTTCACTCTCACAGACAGGCAATGAGAGCTCCCTCTGACCCACATTCCTGTCAATACTTTGACTTTCCTGTCTTTTAAGATTGTTGCCAACCAGATGGGCGGCTTTAATTTGCATTTTCCTGTTTTCTAAAGAGGTTAAACATCTTCTACATATTTATTTCTCTATTGCAAAACACCTGGTTCCATTTTCTTTTTTTATTTCTAGGAGTTCTTTATATATTCTGGGTTCTAATCCTGCATTGGTTAAATGCCTTGCAAGTATCTCGTTCTTGCAATTTTGTTTGTTTGTTTGTTTTATAGTGTCCTTTTAAGAATAGAAGCTTTGCTTTTCTTTCCTTTTAAAGAGAGCAGTTTAAGGTTCACAGTAAAATAGATCAGAAAGTATGGAGAGTTCCCAGACACCGCCTGGTAGAATTGTCTGTACTCCTTGAAGTTCATCCTGACCAGGAGGCAGGGGTTAGGCAAGTCCCTGGCCTGGGACTGTGGCCAGAAAGTCATGCAGCATGCAGTTCCCGGATGTCAGCACTGGAAGGTGGCAGATGGAGGAAAAGAAGGTCAATGGGGCTTCAGAAAAAGTTGGGGAATCACTGACATGCCGGGTGTCTTCATTGTGGTGATGGTTTCATAGGCATATATATATGTCAAGATTCATCCCAAAATGTAGCAAATTGTACACTTTCAACTTTTACAGTTTAGTTAATTATATCTAGTTAATGGTATCTCAATAGAACTTCTAAAAACCACAAAACAGTGTGGTAACAAATTTTAGTAAGTATGCATGTTAATAGAGTATGGGAAGACGCTTCCCCCCAAAATTATTTAAGTGCATAGTTCTGGATTGGAGGATTACAATGGATGTTAATTTTTCTTTGTTGTTTTCTATAGTTTTAAAACTTTTCAATATACAGTTGGACATGGTGTGCAGGTCTATAATCCCAGCTACTCAGGAGACTGAGGCGGGAGGATTACTTGAGTCTAGGATCAAGGCCAGTTGGAGTAATAGCAAGATGCTAGCTTAAAAAAAAAAATCCAAAATATATTTAGCTCTTATAATTAGAAAAAAAATATTTTAAAATAAAGCAATCTCTAAGGCACAGGGAGCTTATGAAGATCAGCAACTATAGAACTTAAGGGGCTTAGCATGTGGGGGGTGCTCAGTATGGTGGAGTCACAATAACAAGAAGCAAAATGGGGCTGAAGAAGCCAGCACTGGAGCAAACTGCTAGGGTCCCATCTTGGCTCTGCCACTTGTTTGCTGTGAGGCTTTGAGCTAGTTATTTGACTGCTTGGTGCCTCAGTTTCCCTAATGTCATGAGGAGATGAGTGAAGAGGCTTCTGCAGGTAACCAACCATAATAAACATCTTATAGGTGGCTCTCAGCAGTGTCCCACAGCACAGCAGACTGGGCATTACAGCTGCTATTCCCACTCCATCTTAGTTTCAGGATATTAAAAGAAAATAGAGGGCTGGGGGTGTGGCTCAGTGGTAGAGTGCTCACCTCGCACATGTGAGGCACTGGGTTCAATCCTCAGCACCACATAAAAATAAAAATAAATAAAACAAAGGTATATAAAAAAGAGAGAATTGCCAGGCGCGGTGGTGCATACCTGTAATCCCAGCACTTTGGGGGGCTGAGGCAGGAGGATCATGAATTCAAAGCCAGCCTTAGCAATGGCGAGGCACTCAGCAATTCAGTGAGACCCTGTCTCTAAAATAAAATACAAAAAGGGCTGGGGATGTGACCCCCAGGGGTCGAGTGTCCCTGAGTTCAATCCCCTGTACAGCAAAAAAAAAAAAAAAAAAAAAGAGAGAGAGAGAGAGAATAGAATGGACTTAAGAAAAGCTTTGATTAGTTTTTCTTTTTTTGGGGGGGGGCGTTTAAAGAAAAAAGATTGTTGACTAATGTCTGAAACAGAAAACCGGTTTCTGGAATTGAAGGGCTTTGAGGTTTCTCTTAATGGGCATCAGAAATCTTCCCCTTTCCACCAACCTTAAGCACCATCTGTGGCCTCCTCTGGCCCCCACCAGGAAGAGTGCTCCTCCTTCCCTGAGCCTCTGCTATGAAAATCCCAGCTCACTTCTCCTGAAGCTGCTTTTCTGGGACCTTACTCTTTCTTCTCTCTCTCTCTCTCTCTCTCTCTCTCTCTCTCTCTCTTTGTGTGTGTGTGTGTGTGTGTGTGTGTGTGTGTGTGCGCGCCAGGGATTGAATTCAGTGGCACTCAACCACTGGGCCATATCCCTAGCCCTGTTTTGTATTTTATTTAGACAGGGTCTCACTGAGTTGCTAAGTGCCTCACCATTGCTGAGGCTGGCTTCGAACTCGTGATCCTCCTGCCTCAGCCTCCCAAGTGCTGGGATTACAGGCGTGTGCCACCGCACCCAGCACTCTTTCTTCTCTTATTTGCTCCTTTTCCACAGACCTGGGGAGTAACTACCCACGCCTTGCCCTTGACCCCTAGATCCAAGCCAGTCTTCACTTGGCCTTTTCTTCAAAGGTCTGGATACCATCTTGAACTGCCTTGTCTGGTGACCTGGGCAGCTTACCTCCCTCTTCTCTGAGCCTCAGTTTCCTTATTTGGCTGATTCATCCCTATGCCTTCCCCTGGATTGAGGGCCTGCTTTGAGAATGGATGTGAACATGTCTTGTGAACATGTCTTGTCACCTGTGCCACCAACCAAATCTCCTCAGCTGGCATCATCAGCAGGAAAGAGGAAACCCTCTCTGACTATCCTGAAGGTGGGCCAACCACTAGGAACAGTCATGCACTTCATTTTGACCTCCTCAAGTATTATTGAATTCTTTGCTCTCTGGCCCTTTAAGACTTGCAATCAAGGTCCCCTCTTTTCACCTTGAGGGGCTCTAGGTTCAAGGCCAAGGCCCTCTCGCTTACTCTTCACTCCACCCTTATATGTTTTATTTACACAAATCCACGCCTCGCCTGGAGCAAGCTCCATTTGAACCAGTATTTGCCTCTTAACAGCAGTCATGAAACAAACATAGCCATTAAACTTTATGGGAGACAATAGAGCAGAGGCAAAGGGACAGATCAGTAGTAGATCATTTCAAAGATGAGAAACACACCCCATGGATTTTATAAGAGGCTCCAGGGCAAAAGATCCGTGTGGGCTGCTCCAGCAGGAAGGGGCCCTGTCCCTGCCTCCTGGGGGTGCTGGGGCTGCACTGAGAACTGCTTTTGTTCTGTGAGGCTGTGATGTCCCTGTCACAGCTTTCCTTTGACTCAACTGCTCCTCACCTGTCACTAGATTAGGTGTCAGAAGCCTGTGGGAGAGCAGTAACCTCAAGGGAGGAGGCATTCTGGATCCCTGGGTTGGCCTCACCTGGCAGGCCTCTGACTGTCTTTTGTCTCTGTCTAGTTCTCCCTCCTGCCCTGTCCCCTCCCTAACCCCCAGTCTGCTATCTGCCCTGCCACAGACATGAGGTCAACCAGCCTGCTGCAACGGTTTCTGGTCCTAGGACAAGCCCTTGCCTGGAGTGGGTCACCTCAGGACAGAGCTGCAGCACCAGCTGTGTGCCCCCTGGGGACAGCTCTCTCCAAGCCCAGCACTCTGTTGTCAGCAATGAGGAGTGGGTGATGTCGCCTCAGCTCTTTGGGCCCGTTTCCAGCTCTGAAGTGCCGGCACCTCCCCTCTCTGAGGGCCCTTGTGGGTTGTGAGTGGGAAAACAGCGTCTCCCAGTTCCCGTCATGGTTCTTACCACATCTGCTTTTTCCTTGGTGTACACTAAATCAACTGTAAATCGTCTCACTCTACAGAATACTTTGCTAAAGAGCACTGGCAATTGATTAATATGTGCAGCCCCTCTTGTTCCTTTGAATTGATCCACTTTTTTTTTTTTTTTTTTTTGTACCAGGGATTGAACCCAGGGTTGCTTCCCCAGCCCTTTTTTATATTTTATTTAGAGACAGGGTCTCCCTGAGTTGCTCAGGGCCTCCCTAAGTACTGAGGCTGGTTTTGAACTTGCAGTTCTCCTTCTTCAGTCTCCCGAGCTGCTGGGATTACAGCCTTTATCCACTTTTTAAACTGTCTCCAAATCCTTCAGTTTTTGGTCAGGTCAAGCCTCTTTAGCTAGCAACTCTATTTTCTAGCACATTAATATAGAAAGTCCTCTAAAAGAAAACTGCCAGGCTGTCATAGCATACTTTGATCTCTCAAAGCATGGGAAGAGGTGGGCAGCCCAAGTCTGTGCCAGCCCAAGGCTTTGGCATACCTTTGTCCTGGGCCAGTCATTAGCCACCTGGAGAGCCAAGATCACAGCCCTCCAGCCCCAGAGCCCAGGAGACAGAGGGACACAGGGAACTAGGGCCTAATGTGAAGTTGGACATCAGCTCAGCCTAGGAACCCCTCCTTTGTCACTGTCACAGCACACAGCTCCTGAGTAGGTGTCTGAGAAGTAAGCAAAAGGAAAGCCGAAATCAGGCAAGGGAGCAGAAGCCAGACGGCTCCTCACTCCAGCTTAGGCTTCTAGGGCTGTGTGGGCAGGCCGGCCCTGATACCATCTCACAGCCATCTGTCCTGACCAAGACTTGATGATTTCAGGACTGGAGTTATATCTCTCAGGAAAATAGATTAACTAAGAGGTGCAATGGGGCCTCCTATAATGATCCCTTCGTTGTGTTCCTCGCCTTCATTATAGAAAGCACTTGACACAACCGGGCACAGTGGCTCACGCCCAGCTACTTGGGAGGCTGAGGCAGGAGAATCACAAGCTCTAAGCCAGCCTCAGCAACTTCTGAGACCCTGTCTCAAAATCAAAAATAAAAAGGGCCTAGACATGTCACTCAGTGGTGAAAGGCTTGCATACATGTGCAAGGTCCTGGGTTCAATTCCCAGTACTGGAAAAAGAAAAGGAAAAAGAAGAAGGAAAAAAAAAATAAAAGCACTTGACATTCTCAGTACCTCATAGCTACCCTAGGAAGATGAAGAAACTGGAGTTGAGAAAGGCTAAGACATGAACTCCCAAGTCGGCATGGTGTGGGAGGCAGCATGGGGGTGTTTACTGAGCATTTATTATACTTTACCTTATTTGATCCTTGGAACAGCCCTGTGAAGTGTGGTCCTTTTGGACAAGAAAACAAGGTTAAGAAACCTATCCAACATGAGTTTAATTTGTTAAGAATAAAGGCAGCCCCCAGCTTTTGACTACATTATATTCCAACATGTGATCAAAACACATTTTCCCAGTGCACAGTGCAGGTAGTGCATGGAAAGCCAGTTAACCCACAGTACTCCAGGATTCTTTTTTTCTTTTCTTTCTTTTTTTTTTTTTTTTTAGTTGTAGATAGATACAATACCTTTATTTTATTTACTTTTTATGTGGTGCTGAGGATTGAACCCAGTGCCTCATACATGCTAGGCAAGCGCTCTACCACTGAGCTACAGCCCCAGCCCTCTCTCCAGGCTTCTTGAACATCAGAAAATATGATTGCAATGCCAGTAGTGAAAACAGAAAAGCACTGACATATAACTGTTATTGTTATTTCCAGTAATGAGAAAAGCAATAGCATTTGATTAAAAAATTACTTTTTATTTATTTTGTAATTTTTTTTTAACTAGGGATTCAACTCAAGGGTGCTTTACCACAGAGTCACATTCTCAGCCCTATTTTGTATTTTATTTAGAGACAGGGTCTCACTGACTTGCTTAGCACCTTGCTAAGTTGCTGAAACTGGCTTTGAACTTGCAATCCTCCTGCCTCAGCCTCCCGAGCTGCTGGGATTACAGGTGTTGCCCACCATACCCATCTTTTCATTTATTTTGAATGTCTGCCTGAAAAACTGAAGCCAGGTGGAAGAATGGACATAATATCTTTTGCCCTCCTGTTGGAGGCTTTAAAGAAGAACTAAAAGGGTGCAGCACATAGTGGGGAGCAGGCTGAGAATGGGGAAGAATAAAATTAGTTGATCAAATAGGAAGGCTGGAAAAAGAAAAAGCAGGATCCCGGAGCCAGCTCAGCATGAGGGGATGGCAGGACAGTTGGGGACCCAAAATTCTAGCCTGTGGGCTGCTTCCTGTAAGAACAGGGACTCCCAGCCTCCACAGAAAGATCACTGGAGTTGCTGTGGCCCTGCCAACCTCTGAGGTGTCCCCATGATGCAGAGGGCTGAGAACAAGGAAGGGAGAAGCAATTCTGCCAGTGAGATTTCCTAGGAAGAGAAATGTGTTTCCCAACAGGTGGAAGAACTGGGTCTAAACCCCTGCCACCACTAGACTTCCTTGGCAGGGCAGGGGCGGGGTCTGACTTGGCTGTGACTGGCAGCTGGAAATCCCTCCTCATTCTCTGGGAGAGCAGGGCAGGGCCTGGCTGCTCCAAACCTGAGGCAGAGGGAGGGGGTTCCACCCTGCAGCGACTGGACACAGTGCTGTCCTGGCAGAGCCCCTCAGGCTCCTGCTCCCCACCTTGGGAAGTCATGGAGAATGAATGGCTGACTCTTACAAGACAGATCAACATGGCACCTGTCACATGGGGGGGACATGTTTGACTCTCTTCTTCCCCTGACTGAGCCTTCAGGACACAGTGGCTGTGCAGGCAGAGGCTCTGCCAGAGCCCCCTTTGTTCCTGGTCACAAGCTACAGCTGAAGGCGGGGCGGAGGCGACTTTTCATGATTCAAAATGAGACAGGGCTAAGAGGCGGGATTCTAATTTCAGATCAGAGCTCAACAGCTGGTCAGGCTGTGGGTGGCACTTCCTCCCCTTGGTGGATCCGCGAGAGAAAGGGCTGTGGTTGTTCAAGGCCTGCACAGGGTGGGTAGCCCTGTTCATGCCAATGAAATTGTCCATAAACCCCTAGTCCTGAATATTCCCTGGTAACATCACAGCTAGAAAGAGCCACAGCCTCCTGGTTCCACACTCTCATTTCACAGGTGAGGAAACACGCCCAGAGAAGGGAAGGGCTTGTCATAGTCACACAGCAAAGCAGGGAAGAGATCGGCCTAGAAATCAGGTGTCCTGACACCCACACAAGCAGCCAGAATCCCCCTAATTAGGAAACTCTTCTCCGTGAACGTTTGATGGATTTGCTTCAAGTATTTTTAAAAACACATGTGACTTTAAATTAGTACTTACACTATATATAAATGCATTCTTTTTAAAAATTTGCTTCATTGCCTCATGGACACATGGTAGTTACTCAGTGTTTGTTGAAAGATGAATGAATTCTTACACCTTCCAGTGCAGGCCCAGGCTTTTTAATCAGCTCTTCCCTAGATGACAGCAATAAGCTGTTAAAAGGCTTCCCACCTCCCAGTGTCTCTTCTCCCAGAGTCCTCC
The DNA here is from genome assembly GCA_025594165.1 of Tamias sibiricus. Lineage (NCBI taxonomy): Eukaryota > Metazoa > Chordata > Mammalia > Rodentia > Sciuridae > Tamias > Tamias sibiricus. Next base: position 72,204,934 of record CM046668.1, read on the forward strand.
TTCCCCACCCCACCCAGTCCTGCCACAGCCACTATAGCAGGGGACCTCGGGGCAAAGAGGGAGAAGGAGGCTGCTAGAGGCTTCTTCTAATACACGCTCCCTTCTTGTCCAAAGCCAGCTTTGGGATGCACTTTGGATTTTTCTAACCCAGCCCCAGACCTGGCATAGGTGTGTGACACTCAGACTCCTCTCCTCTGCGTCCTGGCCCTGGCATCTGCTCAGTTGTCCCTCACACTAACCATTACTCCTCTCACTCAGGGGCTATTTGTGCCTTCACTTTTTCTCTCTCTAGGGCCAAGTCCTGGAACCACCTGAGTATCTGCAGGCCTAGAGATGGAATTGTGGCAGGACCCAGAGGTGAGGAAATGAATGAGTTTTTCAAGAGGGGGGCATGCCCCCAGGCAGGGGACCTGGGAGGGTTTGTAGTAGTAGTGAGAGGAAGAGTCAGAGCCTCCAAGAGTCAGGAAGAGTTACAAGTGTGTCTTGTCCCTGAGGTCGAGGGAAAGAAAGTACATGGTCAACAGTGGCAAGTGCAGCTGGGGATCAAGGCAAAGCGACCTCTAAAATCAACAAAGCAGGGCTGGGGTTGTGGCTCAGCAGCAGAGCGCTGGCCTCACACGTGCGTGGCCCGGGTTCGATCCTCAGCACCACATAAACATAAATGCACTGCATTGTGTACAACTAAAGCAAATAAATAAATATTTTTTAAAAAAATCAACAAAGCAAAACAAAAAACCCAGGGCTGGAGGTGTAGCTCAGCGGCAGAGCACATGCTTAGCATGCACAAGGCCCTGGGTTCAATCCCCAGAACCATAAAACAAAATAAAACCAGAGACAAGTGACCTTTATTTCTTGAAGTGACTGCCATTTCTTCAGGTGGTTATGTAAAACCCACCCCTGGGACTAACTTCTGAGCTCCAGCTGTGACCAGAGGTCTCAGACTGCATCCATGCTGTGGCTGGATGGGTAAGCCTTAGAAGGGTGTGGACTCTCCACCCAACCTCAGGGACAGGTGCCCAAGATCCCACTGAGCAGAAACAGGGTGGGACGGAAACCAAACAAATTGCTCCTTTAAAGCCACCTGAAATCCAGTTTCAGGAATGTTTGCATTCTGGCTTCTCTTTCCTGCAGCAGGATATTTAAAGAAAACAAATCCTTAAAGGCTTTAACTCCAAAGCAAAGAGCCCTCTGTGTGTCTACTTCTGGTCTCTGCTTTGGGAACAAGCCTCCTTTACTCTCTGTTCTGGACTGTACCCAAAGCAGCCCGAGCCTCCTGGTTAAGCCATGCCAATAGCCCACATCCCTGTGGAGGATCCAGAGCGAGGCTTCCACTCCAGGGCACTCGGAGGCAGGGGCTCAGGGGGCTGCACCCTGGGTTGCTAGCTGGGAGTCCAGCGGCGGGGGGACCTCCCTGCCTCAAACCTAAGCCCAGCCAGTTTCTTCCCTAGATACTCGGTAGGGAGGAGAAGGTGCGGAGGTCACCCCAGGAAGGCAATTCAGGCTTATTCTATCTGGAACTTAAAATAAGGGGACCCATCTTCAGCCTTGGCCATTACCAAATGATCTAAATCCAGAGTCTACAAAAGGACCAGGACCAACGAGTGGAAATGGAGATGAGAGGGGAGTTACTCCTGCCAGGCCCCCCAGGCCCTATTTGCTCCCACCCCACACCCACTGGGTCCCAGTCTGAAATAAAGGAGAGTCCACAAAACATCGCCACCAGGCACTCATCTGATCCTACCAGGATATGTGGGGGAGACCAGGTGTGGGCTGAGGGTCACTTTGCAGATGAGGTAAGGGAGGCTTTGAGAGGTCAGGGGCTTGCCCAAGGCCACACAGCTGGGAAGTGGCAGGCAGAGCCTACTCTCCACTCCAGCTCTCCTGAGGCCCGCTCTTACTCTCCACAGCATCTCACTGCCCCGGCCCGGAAAGGGCAGGCAGGAGCATCTTTCCATTTTTGTTAATGGCTGACAAGCAGATATCCAGGAACTACTGGGCCCTTCCCACAGGTCAGTATCCTTGTTTGATGACCTCATGCCCTCCTCATGCCCTGCGGACAGATGAGATTCAACAGGAATAAGGTTCAGGCTGGGGATCCTAATGGGCCATGGGATAAGCCCTGCCTGAGGCTCCATCTATCTCAAGACTCATCCCCAGACCAGTCAAGGAATCCCCAGGGATCCTCCTACCCCAGGGCAGAAGTAGCTCTGGAGACCCTTCAGCAAACCGTGTCTTTGCAGGCTCGAGGGCTGTCCTGGGTCATACTCACACAAATGTAACAGCAGCACCTTCCTCACACACTTGCAGGAATGCTGGCACGAGGCGATCATTCACACTGAGGCCGTAATTGTTGCCATCAGCATCTTGTCCACTGGAGCCAAGCTGCTAGGCCTCTAGGCCCTTCCTGTTTACAGGCCAGGCTTCTGGCCCAATTGTCTTTTCACTGTGAGGTGTGGAAAGGGCACCAGACTGAGAAAGTGGGACACCTGGACATAGCCTCAGCCAGGCCTCTTTTTAGCTGTATGACCCCAGAGGAAGTCCTGCCTAACCCCTCTCCCTTGGTTTCTTTCTCCCTTAGAAATAAGGGAGGTGGCTAGGTATTCAATAGGGCCCCTTCCAGCTTGAGAATCTCTGCTTTGGGCAGCAAAACTGTCCCAACGAGAAAGCAGCTGGGAAAGTGGGTGCCTGGCTGGGTGGCAAAAGCCCCAGGCAGAAGCAGACAAAGGTGCCCTGTGCCGGAGTGGCCTCCAGCCTGGTTGAAGCTTCCATGAGTTTCCATACCCGGACCCAGGGGCTTCCAAGAATCACAGAAGTTATTACTTGAAAGGTGTCAGTTTACTTTGTGTTCCTGGAAGCTATGGTCCAGGAAAAGTGGGGGAAGACGAGAGAGACCAAGAAAGAGCAGAAGAAAGGGAGAGAGAGCGTGATCAAGGAGGAAGGGGACAGGAAGAAGAAAGAAGACAGGAAAGAGGGGAGAGGGTGACAAGAGGTGAGGCAGAGACAGGATGCAGAGAGACTGAGCCCGGCACACTGAGACAGGCTTCAATTAAAGGACAGACAGCAGGAGCTGGGGATGCCGTGGCTCTGAGCAGCTACCTGGCCACCATGACTTTTGCCTTCCTTCAGCCTGAGGCGCTCTGCCTAGCCACAAAACACAAGCAAGCAGCAGCTTTCTTAAAAGGCAGGCAGAGCCATGGCGGGATGGTCATCATACTGGTCTCTTGAGGAATCTCAGCCCATGTTCCGGGCCTGGGTGGCCTGGACAGAACAGAGACACAGACCTCCCCTATGAAGCAGCCCCAGCCCCAGGGGAACCCACACCAACAGGGCAGGAGCAGGCTGCTGTTGTCATGGTGACTGGCATCCTGAGGCCCTGAGCAGATCACTAAGTCCTGCCTCATGAATCCCTGGGATCTTACTATGCTGATAATCACCAGCCTGGGCCAGTGCTGGTGCCCAGCTCTTCACACACCAAGAACTCAATCCCATAACACCACCAAGCTGTGGCTCCTCGTTTCAGTTCATAGAGGAGAAGCCCAGCAGTCCCGTTTCAGAGCCCACATCTTAACCTCTACTCTACATTGAAATCAAATGTGGTAACCATCCAGAAAGGCACAGTGTCATGGGGAAGAGCCTAAGGGATTTTTGGCTCTGTCACCTAGAAGAAGCGTGACTTAGGGGAAGTAACTGGTTTGTTCAGTGCTGGCTTCCTCATCTCTAAAACTAGAATAACAGCTCTGTATGGTTAATTTGAGGATTAAAGGAGAGAATATGAACCACTTGGCACACTTAACCACTTAGGCTCCGGCCCAGGCAACACTCAGTGAAGGTTTTGTCATCTGGGCCAGGGCAAACCTTCAGTCCCAGGCTACTTCCCTCCAGCCATGCCTTGCATGCTAAGAACTGAGGAGAAAGGATCCTGGCACAGATGGAGAATCATTTGAGTGCCCAGCACTGTGCCCAGGGGCTCACAAGGGTAGACACAGAGGTGCCTGAGCCCTGTGAAGGGTGAGGAGTCAGGGCCCTGATCCCACACTGTGGTAACCTCCTCTACTCCATGGGTCCCCACCCTGCCCCACCCTCAGCCACTTGCAGGGCCTCCTTGGGTGGGGCAGTCAGGCAGAGCAGGGCAGGGCTGAGCCTGAGGCAGCAGGAGCCACTATCGGCACAACACAGGGTTGGAGAGGGGTTCAGACTGGCCTTCTTATCAGCAACCATCCCTGTGCTGAACTGCACTGCCCAGCTCTAAGTTTGGGCTAGAGAGTGGGGCCCTGTGGTCACTGCCCAAGCCCTTCCTCTGTGGGAATGGCCCTGGAAGCAGGAATGGGAGTGGTCTCTTGGGAACCAGAGAAAGCCATCAGAGTTGCTGCCACCAGGTCATCTTGGGCAACCACTTCCCTCTGTAGGTCTGAGAGTCCCAGGTGTGAAGCTAGGGGTAGCAGACAGCTGGATGAGGTGGCCCTGAGTCCCTTCCCTCCCTAAAGACTTAGGACTCTGCAACCCCCAATGTGGTACCTATGATTACCTTGAGGACTCCAAGTCTGAGCAAAGGGAAGACAGATTCTCCCATGGCATACTAGTTGGCAGCAGAGCTGGGTGACTGGGTTGAGTCTCATCCTATATGCCTTGACTTCTCTGGAGGCTCATGAGGAAAGGTCTGGAGATGGGAAGGAGCTACTGCTAGGCTCTCCATCCCAGGTTCTAGGAGCTTGTGGGCACCTGGTAGCCCTGCAGGGTTGGGGGTCATTCCTTGGCTCTGGCCCAGGGATGGCAGGGTTTCCTGGGTGTGTGGACAGTGGGCCCCACAACTGGGCTCCGATAAGACCCCTTGCCTTATCTGTGGGCCAAGGACTGGGTGGGGCACATCTGAGAATCAAGGATACATTCAGCAGAAATGAGGAAGGGGCATAAAGAGAAGGGGGTGCAGCCCAGTTGAGGCTTCTCAGCTAGGCAAGGAGTCACGAGACTGGCCCAAGGCTTAGGGTAGAGGGTCTGGTAGAGGATGTGAAAGGAAGGAATGAGCTATGTCCCTCTTTTTTTTTTTTTGGGGGGGGAGGGTACTGGGGATTGAACTCAGGGGCACTCGACCACTGGGCCACATCCCCAGCCCTTTTTTGTATTTTATTAGAGACAGGGTCTCACTGAGTTGCTAAGTGCCTCGCCATTGCGGAGGCTGGCTTTGAACTCGCGATCCTCCTGTCTCAGCCTCCCAAAGTGCTGGGATTACAGGCGTGCGCCACCGCGCCCGGCTGCTACGTCCCTCTTAACCCTCAAGAAGCGGAGAGCTTGATCCAAGGCCTTTATTAAAGAAATTCTAGGAATCCCAGGCTGGGGGCAGGGAGCAGAGACACAAAATCTTTAGCCCAGAGCGGGAAGTCATTGCCTTTGGAGAGGCTATGTCCTCTTTTGAGAATCTGAGGGACATTACATCTTTCCCCAGTGGGGAAACTGAGGCCTGGGGTGTCAGAGGAGATGACTCATTCACACCTAGCTAATGACTTGGAAGGCCCTTGCCTGAGACTGAGAGCCAATGAGTGCAGTCCTGACCAGGCAGGATGGCAGAGGGACAGCCAGCAGGGCCAGCAGGAGGCAGCATGAACTCCCCGGAGACTAAGGCCTGGCCTTCTCAGCCCCCCATGGAGCTGGACTCCCTCCAGCACTCCCCCACCCAGGCAGTTCCATGATGCACATCCAGGCCTTGGCCCAGGCTCCTGGACCCTCTCCCTTCCTCTCTCACGCAGATCCAGGTTATCGGAAGGGTTCTCCTTTGGGGATGAGCTTGGGAGCCTCTGGCTTCCCCACTCTGCCTTTGCCCCTGTTGGACAGCAGGGTTGAGCCATCCCTCCTGCACACACAAGAGGTGAAACACACAGGTCACAGGCACAAAAACCTGGGCGCTGGGACTCAAAAGGACTCCTCCCTCCTTCTCTGCCATGTGCCCATGAACTTGGGCTTCCCAGAGAGAGGAAGTGAGCAGGAATAAGATTTGAGAAAAGCCTTAAGCACCAAAGGGACTTGGGCCCAGGGAGATAGATAACTGGGACAGGGAAAGGGGAGTGAGAAGAGTTGGAGGCCCTGGCTCAGAGTGGCAGAGCCAGGGCAGGCGGGTGGGGCCAGGGCCTGGGCAAGGAGAGGCCTGGGCTTCCAGGGACAGGTAGGGGAGGGAAGGAGGAGAGGGAAGAGCATCCTTGTGGTGGGATTCTGTGGTCTGGAGAGCTGGAGAGACATCCTGCATCGTAGGTCACCCACCTCCTAGGCTGGTCAGGGAGGATAAGGGGCTGGGCTAACAAACCCCAGAGGATGAGCGCATACCAACATGTTCGCTTGTGCGCGCGCGCGCGTGCACACCCCCCCCCCCCCCAGGGAATGTGCATCTGACCAATTGGGTGACATCCTTTTGCCTTCGCCTTCATCATACACCGTGATTTCCCCTAGATACAAGGGTGGGAGGAAGCATTATGGTTTGTGGCTGTCCTGACGCTTCACATGGCAAGATGATATGGGGTCCTTTATACAAATTCAGAGCACCCTACGTGGTGGAGAAAATAGCCATGGATCATTTCAGCTGCATTCATTGTTGCCTGCTGTGACCACATCCAACACCTCACCTCCTCCTCCAACAACCTACTATGAAGGTTGTTAGAAAACTGCTGAAACATAGTTAACTTAGCTGGGAACACCGTGTTAGTGAAATAAAAGGATTTATTGGGGTGCCACGTGGGCAAGGGTAGGGAAGGGAAGGGAAGGGGGGTAGGGAAGGGATGGAGGGGAACCGAGGCAAGCACGAACAGAGAGCAGGAACAAGGAAAAAGGGCAGAGTTCAGTCCGGGGCTGGCTTAAATAGAGTAGGGGCCATAAAACCCCCTTGGAGTGAGTCCTTGTCCTATAGGCCAGCAGAGGTCATGGGGGGAGGTAGTGGTAGTGGACAAGGGACTTGCTGATCAGGTTTTGGTCACGCTGAGGATCTCGGGAGCCGTAGTTTTTCACAAGGCACCTGGAAAGGTGTGGCCTTCTGCCTGGGAGGCGCGGCCTCTGCCTAGAATCCAACAAAGGTGATATTATTCCCAGTCCCAAGGTCACACTCTGGAGACTGATGTAACGTTTGAAGTGCCTCCTGCCCCAGACTCTGGGGCCTACAGACTCACAGGACCTGGGTCTACCCCAGGGACAGGACCAGAACCAGCACCCAACGCACCCCAGCAGGAGGAAGGGACCAGGGTGGGACACAGTTGCAGGAGAGATGCAGGATGAAGTCCCCCACCCTTGCACATCTCCGGGATGAGTAGCCAGGAGGGTGCTCCAGACTGCCTCAGGTTGGCTCACCTCCCACAGGAGGGCTGGGCCAGACCTGGTTTTCAAATTCCTGGGCAGCGGGCACCCCCTGCAGTCGGACAGGGGAGCTGCAGGGCAAGGCTGGTTCCCTCCCCAGCGCTGACATCCAGGCTGGTGGGTTTTCTCTCCTCTCATCTCCTGCCCTTGCCAGGAGGCCAGCCAGGTCAGTCCCTGTGACTATTACAGTTGCCACATTTTAAGGATGAGAGAAATGCTAAATGTCAACAAGTCAGACAGTGTTGGTTCCTGAGCTTGGGTCTCCAGAGAGCAAGGATCTTCCCTTCCAGGAAGGATTTTTTTCCAGCTCCTCAGAGCCTCCCCAACACCCCCAGGAAATGCGTTTCTCTGAATCTACAACAGACAACACAGAACAGCTGTAGGAAGCAGCAAAAAAAAAATTTATGAGAATTTAACAGGCGCGGGGATCTTGGCACTCCCAATGGGAGTGAATTAGGGCTCAGGCAAAAGAGACTTCCATGTGGGGCTTACGAAATGAAGTTCAGGTGCACGTCCTGGCATCGCTGGGTGTGAAGGGGTGAATGAGAGGCCGAGCCTCCCCTGGGGGCCTCCCACTGCAGCATTGGGCTGATGGGAAGCTAAACACAGAGTCAATACATGGGGGCTCTCCCTAGCCTCCACCCCATAGCTCACAGTCAAGCCCCTAGGCCCCTGGAGGCAGGACAAATGAGAGGGCTGGCACCACAAGTCACTGCAAGGGCCCTTGGAGGCTCTGTGGGTTACCCACCCCACTGCACTCCTAATGCTCCACTCTGTATGTTTCACATGGGACTTCAAGTAAAAATTTCCATTAAAAAAAAAAAAAAAGGCTCTCCTTTAAAACACAATACACTAGTCTCAGTTCCCATTAATAGCTGAGGAAACTGAGGCCCAGAAAGGTAAGGGATTGGCCCAAGGCCAACCAAAAAGTTAGCGGTAGTCTTTTCTCTTTGTCTATCCAGGACACCTGGGTGTGCTCTGAAGCCCTGTGACCTGGACCCTGCACCTCCAGGTCCATAATCCTGTTCCTTAAACTCTAAGTTCTTCAGTTTCAGGGCCAGCCCAACCTCAGGGGCTTCCCCCAACACATGTACAACCCACAGACACTTCTCTCCCAATGCACACCTGCTAATCCTCACCTCCTGGATAGCTGCAGCCTCGCCACTCCCTGGGGGGCCCTGCCCATGTGTGTAGAAACCCAGAGTTTGAGATGTGGGCCCAGGGAGGTCTGTGGGCTGGTGTGGGAAGAGTGTCTTGTGAGCACAGCACATGCGTGGGATCTCACTTGGTTCCTTCCTCTCTCTGCAGCCAGACAGCTTCCAACACATACCTGGGGAGTGACAGGCCAATTGCAAGGAGTCACCCACCTTGGCCTGGCCTCCATGACCACCGTCACCCCTCAGCTTGAAAAGCACAGAGCCCAGGGCTCTCATCCAGGAGCCTCATCCAGGCTGCAGTTCTCCTCTACCCATTTCTTGGGGGCAAGAAACTAGAAAGGCAAGAAGAGGGAAGTTCCCAGAGGTTCCCAAAGCACCATGGAGAAAACCCAAAGGAAAAGAACAGTGGATTGACAGGGCCTGGGAGCTGGGGTCAGGGACCAGAGAAGAAGATCCAGTTTCACCCCACCCCACCAGCCCCAGGGTCCACCTCTTGAGCCTCTGGTTTACCAACTCACTTGGGTCCCAGCAGTGCACAAATGGTCAAATACCAGTTGCTGGCACAGCCCTGGTAGAAGAGGTCCCCTGAAGGAATTTGCCCTGGAAAGAGATGGGGATGGGAAGAGGAGCTCAGAACCAGCAGGATCGGGCAGGGCCATCTTCCAGTGAGCCTCCTTACATTGGCCAACTAAGCCAGGGCTCAACCCAGGCCTGGAGCAAGACTCCAAGGCCAGGGAAGCCCAAGAGGTGACCCAGGGCCTCCTGCCTTCCTGGGCTCCTAGGAAGAGTGACCTCCCTTGCCCCATTTGTGAGCTGCTCTCCCCAGACGGTGCTCACACTGCACCCACCTCTCCTGCCTTCTCAGGGCTCCCTCATCACCTTGTGCCTCCCTTTGCTGCATCCTTGCTCCATCCATCAGCCTCGCCCCCTCCTCCTCTCAGACCAGGTTGTCTCAACTTCAAGAGATTTAGCTCGGGGGCTGGGGTTGTGGCTCAGCGGTAGAGCGCTTGCCTAGCACATGCGCGGCCCAAGGTTCAATCCTCAGCACCACGTAAGAATAAAGGCATTATGTACAACTAAAACAAATATATATATATATATATATATATATATATAATATATATATATATATATATATATATATATATATATGAGATTTAGCTAGCAAATGTTCTGTCACAATGGGAAGTGTCCCAGCAGCATCTCTGTCCATCCCAACTCTCCAATGGCCCAAACATGAAGACTTTGATCTTCAACACTATCCTCTACATCAGGACAGTTCTGGAATATTCCACCATGTCCAAAAAGCAACACAAACCATTGTGTTCTGTGAGGTTCTGCCTCCTTTAACATGTTCACAGCACTTAAGAAACTAGTATCCATGGGGCTGGGATTGTGGCTCAGTGGTAGAGTGCATGCCTAGCATGTACGCGGCCCGGGTTCGATCCTCAGCACCACGTAAAAATTAATAAAGGCATTGTGTACAACTAAAATAAATAAATATTAAAAGAAAGAAACTAGTATCCTGCCAGGTGCAGTGGCACACACCTGGAATCCCAGTGACTTGGGAGGCTGAGGCAGGAGGATCAAAAGTTCAAAGCCAGCCTCAGCAACTTAGCAAGACCCTCAGTAACTTAGTGAGACCCTATCTCAAAACAAAATATAACAAGGATTAGAGATGTGACTTAAATGGTAAAGCACCGCTGGGATTTAATTCCTAGTACCAGCAAAAAAAAAAAAAAAAAAAAAAAAAAAAAAAAAAAATGTAATGGCAGAGTATTAAAAAAATTTACAGACTTTTTAAATTTAGAGAAAGAATTTTTGCTTAGATGTATATAAAGTATAGAAAATGTGTTGTGATTGTACATAATATATAGAAAAATACTTAAAAGGAATGATAATTAGTAAATTCTTAAGAACTGAGCAGAAGCCAGGCGTCTGAAGTTCTTCCCGCGGCTCCGGTGCTCCGAGCGCTTCAGGCGGCAACAGTGGCACACGCCTGTAATCCCAGCACTTGGGAGGCTAAGGCAGGAGGATCGTGAGTTCAAAGCCAGCCTCGCCAGCCTCAGCAATGGCGAGGCACTTAGCAACTCAATGAAACCCTGTCTCTAATAAAATACAAAAAAGGGCTGTGGATGTGGCCCAGTGGTCGAGTGCCCCCAAGTTCAATCCCTGGTACCCCCCCCCAAAAAAAAAAGAACTGAGCAGAAAATTTGCATACCTTCCTCTCCCCACATTGAACCCTATTAGACATGAATAGAATCCAACAGCTCTGAAGCACTAGGACCAGCCTCCTTCACTGGCTCTACTCCTGGGGCTCCTGCTCCAATTCTGTGTCTCAAAAGCCACCATACCCCACAGGATTGAAATCAAGTGGCACCTTCTTCTTACCCCATCATCTGCCCAACTTCCTGCTGCCTCTCCTTTTCCTCCTTATCCTGGGGGGATCAGGGTATCAGGCTTCTCTCTGTTCCTTTCTCTCTTTTCTTCTATCCCCAAATGTTGATTCTTTTGTTTGTTGGTTCACTCATTATTCAGATTTCTTTTCTTTGTGTGCTGGGGATTGAAGAACTCAGGGCCTTGCACATTCTAAGTACACACTCTACCACTCAAATAAACCCCCCAGCCAGAAATATTTCAGGGCTTCAAAAATACCTCAGTCAAACTGGACACAGTGGTGCATGCATGTAATGCCAACGACTCGGGAGACTGAGGCAGGAGGATTACAAATTTGAGAGCAGCCTCAACAACTTAGTGACACCCTGTTTCAAAATAAAAAATAGAAGGGGCTGGGGATATAGCTCAGTGTAAAGTGCCCCTGGGTTCAATACCCAGTAGCAAAAAAATAAAGTCCAGTCATTGCACTGGGGGGTTGAAGGCATCCTGAAAACAGCACAGCCAGCCTACTTTTAGGGTGGTGACCGCAGTTGCATCACGAGGCCCTGATACCATGGGGAGTGGCCAGGATAGTGCAGAGAGAGGGTATCATGGGAAAGGAGTAGGCAACCTAGCCCACAGCACCCAGGTACATGCAGAGGTGAGTGCTAAGAGCAAGTGACTCCAGGAGGAGTTGCAGTCAGGGAATGGAGTATGGTGGGAGTGAAAGTTGGAGCATGGAATCAGTGCCTGAAAAAGGTGCTGCAAGTAATGGAAAGGAACCCTGTGTGGTGAATCCCAGAGTGCTGACCACATTCAGGTCCCTTGAGACTTGGGGATCCTGGACTTCGAGGGCCTCCTTCTGAGCAAAGGAGGAAGGGCAATGGCCTATGGCCTGACCTGGAGCTGGAAAAAACCACAGGATGGAGGAAGGGAAAAGGCTGCCAGGCAAACTCAATGATGGACTGAAGCTGGAGAGAGAAGAAGACAGGCAGACCACAGGGCTGGTGAAAAAGGGCTAAGCAGAGGAGTCACAGGTGGGAGGGGAACCAAATATGGCAGTCGTGGGGTGGTGACTAAAAGGCAGGGATGTGATGAGCAGGGGGTCTCCTCTGTCTGTTCAGCTGTCTCAGAGTTTGCAGCTTCCCCCTCCCCCATTGATGCTGCCACCAGTCTTCCTGAAGGAGCCTTTAGTCAAGTGATGGTCACACTAAAGGAGTCTCATGGCAAAAGTACCAACTCCTATCATTCTTATTCGATGCTCAAAAAAAAAAAAAAAGCAATAAAGACACACAGATGGGAAAGAAAGCAATGAAACTGTTCCTCACATATGAGTTTCCATTTAGAGTGAACAACAAGGAATGCTGGGGAAGAAACTCAGTGGTAGAGCACCCCTGATTCAATCCCCAATACTGGAAAAGCAACATTAAGAACTCCTGCTCTTGGGCTGGGGTTGTGGCTCAGCGGTAGAGCACTCGCCTAGCACGTGTGAAGCCCGGGTTTGAACCTCAGTACCCCGTAAAAATAAAGGCATTGTGTACAACTAAAGCAAATAAATAAATATTTTTTTTTAAAAGAACTCCTGCTCTTAGGAAGATGCTATGAATAAGAAAATAGAATGACAAGCCACAGATTGCACGAAGAGATTTGCAAAACATAGATCTGAATCCGATATACAAAACTCTTAACTCAATAAAAGAAAACAATCTGTTTTTTTAAAAATGGGTAAAAGATTGGAGCAAACACTTTACCAAAGACCTACCAATGGCCAAGAAGACATGAAAATATGTTCAACATCAGTACATTAGGAAAACACAACCTGGAGCCCTGATGATATACCACGACTCATTTATTATACAGGTTACAATTAAAAACAAAACAAAATAACAACAAATGACAGTGTCAAATGCTGTTGAGGATGTGGAACAAATGGAATTTTCATACATTGCTGGTAGAAATTAGAAATGGTATAGTGGTTTTAGAAGACAAATTTGGGGGCTGGGGATGTGGCTCAGCGGTAGAGTGTTCGCCTAGCACATGCGCAGCCCGGGTTCGATCCTCAGCACCACGTAAACATAAATGCATTGCATTGTGTACAACTAAAGCAAATAAATAAATATTTAAAAAAAGAAGACAAATTTGGCAATTTCCTATAAAGTTCCAAGAAGGTTACCTTATGACTCAGCAATGCCATCCCTAAGAATTTACCCAACAGAAATGAAAACTTAAGTTCACATGCCTGTACACCAATGTTTGTAGCAGATTTGTTTGTAACCTCCCAAAACTACCTGGGCACTGTGGTCCACACCTGTAACCCCAGCAGCTTGGAAGGCTGAGGCAGGAGGATTTCAAGTTCAAAGCCAGCCTCAGCAACTTATAGGCCCTAAGCAACTTGGTGAGATCCTGTCTTATAATTTTTTTAAAAAAATTCTTTTTCCAAAAAGAAAACACAAAGGGGGAGAGGTTCTGGGAATGTAGCCAGTGGTTAAACACCCCTAGGTTCAATCCCTGGTAAATAAAAACAAAACAAACAAAAAATGCTGCCAAAAACTAGATACATTGTAAAAATCCTTCAATTGGTGAATGTATAAATAATCTGTAGGGCATACATACAATACCACATAACAATAAAAGGAAATAAATTACTGATATGAGCAACAACGTGGATGAATCTCAACTGTATTGTGTTAAATGAATAAAGCCAGACTAAAAAGGCAACAACTCAATTTTTACATGATTCTGGAAAAAGAAAATCAGGCAATGCCTGCCTGTTCTCTGCCTCTCCACAATCACACTTAGGATGTAAAGAGCAGCACTTCCCCCTCTACAACCGCGGGCCTTGCCAAACTCTGTTTCTTCCAATCTGTTACACCACTCAGGTACTAGCCCCTTTCAGAGTGTTCCTGGGTGTCTGCCAGTGTTATTCTGATTGCAGGTTTCTTATCAACACAAGTGCAGATGTACTTACTCACCTCTACACCCATCCCTCAAATAACACGTAGCCTAGCACACAGTAGGCTCTCCACACATTGCACCCAGGAGGGAGAAGGACCACTGAGCTCCAGGGGGAGGAGAGATCTGAGCTGCATCTTAAGAGGTGGGCCCAGAAGGACTCAGGAGGCATCATAAGGGCCAAGGGCAGTGGACAAAGCACAGAAAGTTCTGGAGTGGCAAAGGTGCAAGATGCCTCAGCACAGCCGGGTATCATGGCCCAAGCATTTGGCCCTGCTTACCTGGCCCTTGTAGGGGCACCTGGCGGTGCTCACCCTTGCAGCTTGGATAAGCAGGAGCAGGATGAGCAGCAGCAGGAGGCTGGTGGCTGGTGGAGCTAAGATGAGCTTGGCTAAGAAGCCAAACCTTGGAAGAGTTCTTCATTGGCCCCATCCCTTGACTCGACCACGCCCCTGTCCCTGACCCAGTTAGCCCCGCCCACCCACTCTATCTCCCTGGATGGACAGTTAGTCCAGTACACCCAAGCGAAACCTCACCCCACCGTGCTGTCCCTTTTCAACCTTCATTACCCCACTTCTTGGTCTCGCTAGATTCTTTTTTTTTTTTTTTTTTTTTTGTGGTACCGGGGATTGAACTCAGGGGCACTCGACCACTGGGCCACGTCCCCAGCCCTTTTTTGTATTTTATTAGAGACAGGGTCTCACTAAGTTGCTAAGTGCCTCGCCATTGCTGAGGCTGGCTTTGAACTCGCGATCCTCCTGCCTCAGCCTCCCAAAGTGCTGGGATTACAGGCATGCGCCACAGCGCCCAGCTTTGCTAGATTCTTAACTCCACAGTCCATCCTACCCTGCCTAGCTCCCTGACCCCACTCACCTTCAACCTGTCTTTCACAGGTCCTCCCCAAGTGGCTTCTCCCTCTAGCCCCACCCACATCAGCCCCACCCTCGGTTACCCTGCCCCTTAGCTGTCCATCCCTCCCGCCCCAAGCCTGTGCTCTTCCCAGTGTGGGCCCTTGGTACTGTGTGGATACGTCATGGCTTTGTCCAGGGAGAAGGGCCCGTGTCTCCTGCGCAGGAGGAATATCAGGCAGGTAGCCAGCAGGGCACTCAGGTAGAGGTACAGGGACACAAGCAGCGTCAGGAAGATGCAGAAGTTGTGATGACCAATGCAATTATTGACCCACTTGCAGTGGCGGTCAAAGTCCTAGGGAGAGGAGTCAGGCCTCGAGGGTCTATCTGGCCTAGCCCATCACCCCCAAATCTTGAGGCCTCCCCCAACCCAGCCCCTAGACCTCCTGCTCTTATCCCTACACACAGGCTCCCATCTCCAGGGAGAAACTAGCATTTCCATGATTAGAGCACAGTTAGGACTCCATGGCTTATCAGGTCACCTCTCATGAATGAGACAAGACCTGCGTGGTGTCACTTCAAGCAGGATGCAGAATAACTCTGGACTTCTGTTTTCTCAGATACTGGATAAGGATGTAAAGAACTCCCTTGCCCAGCCAGCCCTCTGCACTTGGAAACTTGTGCAGAGCAGGCCAGAGCATGCAGAACCCAGGAAACCTCCAACTTGGACACCCAGAGGTGGACAGGCAAAGATCCCCAGGACAGGGCAGCAGCCAGCTTAAAGGTCTGGGTATCTAGTATCAGCAAGCCAGGGGAGGGGACAGTCACTGCCTTTCCTCCCCCTGACTCCACCCAGTAAGCACAGATGGGATAATGCCCTTTGCACATCAGCACCTGTGCAAGCAAGGCCAGCCTCTCAGGACAGGTGCAGACACAGAGGTGATAACAGACGTAAGTGACCAAGAGTGGCTGAGAGCCACTTTAAGCAGTCTGGGAAGATCGTCTCATAACTAACCCTGGAGCCGGGCGTGGTGGCGCACGCCTGTAATCCCAGCACTTTGGGAGGCTGAGACAGGAGGATCGCGAGTTCAAAGCCAGCCTCAGCAATGGCGAGGCACTTAGCAACTCAGTGAGACCCTGTCTCTAAATAAAATACAAAAAAGGGCTGGGGATGTGGCCCAGTGGTTAAGTGCCCCTGAGTTCAATCCCCGGTACCACAAAAAAAAAAAAAAAAAAAAAAAAAAAAAAAAAAAAAACTAACCCTGGCCCACATATGATGTGAGGTTCCTGGACCCGGCCAGGTGCCCGGGGATGGATTGGTGAGCGGACAGGGAGGGGGAGTACTCACCTCCTCATAGATATTGCAGGAGGGGGGCAGTGGAAGGAACAATGTGGGCACCAGGGCATTTGAAAGGCCCTTCGATACATACAGGCCACACGTGCTGCCTCAGGGTCCTGCTCGAAGGAGCCTGGCATGGGAAGAGGTTTGGGCAGTGGCAGGGGGCCCTTCCATCATTCTGTTGCTCGGGGCAGCTCCATAGCATCACTGGGCAACAAGAAGGTGGGGAGGAGGTGGGCAGGGGAATCCCAGTCCCTGATGAGCAGCTGACCACTCAGATGGGCTGGAGCAGTCCAAGAGAAGGGGTGTTCCAGCCACAAGAGCTCTCTATTGAGCTCCACCCTTTGCAACAGTGATCAGTGCTTGGAGCTGTGTGTGAAATGGGAAGGAGAGAGAGTGAGCTATGTGGTTTGGAAGAGCCTGCTGGCCTCTCTTGCCAGCCTGCCCAGTCCTCCCTTCTAAAACAAATGGAAAACCTCCGGGATTCTGTTTCTTCTCACCTCAGTGGCTTGGAAAATGAAGTGCCAGGGTCTAAGTAATGATGACATGGAGACAAGGGATCCTGAGGTCATAGGTGGGTTAGCACTTTAGAAATCATCTCTGTAGGCATCATCCCTTGGGGTGCCACCTCCTTCTCTCAGGGGTCTCAGGTCTTACCTCAATACAAGATACCAGGATCTGAGAAATTGAGAGAAATCATACTGCAGACAGTTAGGACAAAGAGAAGTCCCATAACCACAGGAAAAGCCCACTCCCCATTCTGGGCCAGCCACCTGCAACTGAAACCAGAGCCATGCTCAGTTCTAGTCTGGGGCAACCCAGTGCTCCCTATGAGGCCTGGGTCCCCTGAGTAGGACTCACACACCTTAAGGACAGATCTAAATATCCAGGCTAGAGGAAAACCATGAAGACTCCACCAAATGTCACCAGCATTATCAGTCACCCACAGTTCCCCAAGTGCATCTGGCATTCTAGACCTCTGTGCTTGCACATCAGGTTCCCTCTAACTCTATTTCCTCCTTTCCCCTCCTGACCCTCTCTCCACCACCCTGCCTCTGCACTATCATTGTCTATTTTCCCTTCTATCTCTCTTTGTTAAGAACCCTGGCATCTTGCATGGGAGACTCACAGGAAGGAGAGGAGGCCATTGAAAGTGACCAGAAGCACTACATTAAAACTGCAAAGAGGATTGGGAGAAATCAGGAATATCTGACCAGAGGTTGGGGTTGGTGCATGACGTACTGTGAGAAAGGCATGGCTAGGCCTCCTGTTCTCAGAGAAATGAGAGCCACCAGATCCCTCTTCTGGGTTGGCACCCAGACTGCTGTGACTACAGCAGGGAAGGGAAGAAATGTCAAGTGTGACATCACAGAGGCTCAGGAATTCAGGGCTCTGGCTGCTTCCAGTGACTTCTCAGAGCAACCCTCCCTGCCCCCACATACACACATGTTGTAGACTGGGACATCTGCTCTTACAATGCTGGCTTTGTTGGAGCTTGTGATGATGTGATGTGGTATGTCCCCCAAAGGTTCATAGGCTGGAGGCTTGGTCCTCAGTGTGGCACTGATGAGGTGGTAGAACCTGTAAGAGGTGGGGCCTAGTGGGAGGTAATTCGATCACTGGGGATGAGGCCCTCGGAAGGGAGCAATGTACTTCTAATGGGCCCCCATTTGCTCCTGTGAGGGTGGGTTGTTGTAAAAAGAGAAAGACTGGTCCCCCTCCCAGCAACAGTTTTCTGGCCATGAAATCTCTACCCTTGCATGTCTTCCCACCATGATGCCACTCACCATGTTGTAATGACCCTCATAGTTGCAAGGGCTGCCAAATCTGGACTCTGAGATAAATAAACCTCATTTCTTTATAAAGTACCCATTCTTGGGTATTTTGTTAGAGCAAAAGAAAACAGGCTAATACAGGGTCTCTGAGGAAATTGCATGGGGAGAAGTTTGGTGATTCTTATCACCCTTTCTGGCCCAGTCCTAATTGGCACCAACAGTGCTCATTGCTTATCCTATCTCCAGTTCTTCCTTTTTGTTGTAAGAGTTCCAGTTTGGGGAAGGAGGTAGCAATCTACCCAACCAAATAACTTCCCAGTTTCCCTCATTTCCAGGGTGGGCTTTATGACCCAATTCTGGCTAAAGAGACATGTGCAAATGTCTATGGAGGATTTCTGGGAAAGCTTTTGCCTTTCTAACAAAAGGGAAGATCATGCAGTTGGCAGAGCTCTGCCCCCCTTCTTTCTGTCTTGAGGCCAGACCTGCTGGCTAGGAGTGCCACCTGGGACACTTTAGGCAAAATAAGTCATGCTACCCAGACACAACTTGTGACATGGTTGAGTCCCTGTCCTATCCCTCAACTGCCTCCCCCTGAGCTGCATATTATAAGAAAATAACTGGGTTTCTATTACACTGACATGTGTCATTGTATTGGCCATTAAGCACCTGAAACTGTCTGTGTTGGGTGGATACTTTCCACCATAATTTTTGGTGAGGGGCAGAAACCATTTTCCCATCCAGTTGAAGCTGAAAATGGCCAAATACTTGTGGCTTCTCTTGCAGTGATTACAAAGGCCTGTGATTCAGGTGACATCAATTTCACTCTAGAAATTTCTAGAACTGCAACCACCGACTGACTGAGAAGTCTGCCGAAATGCAGCAACTGCATAGATGTCCAATGCCCTTATGTAGTGCCCCCTGTTTTTTGGACAGGGGATTGAACCCAGGGGCACTGAGCTACATGCCCAGCCATTTTTATTTTGAAACAGGGTCTCACTAAGTTGCTGAGGCTGCTTTGAATTTTTTATCTTCCTGTCTAGCTTCCAAAGCTGCTGGGATTACAGGTGTGTGCCACCGTGCCTGGCCAAGGAAATTAAATTGATTAAAAATAGATAAGGGCCGGGCGCGGTGGCGCACGCCTGTAATCCCAGCACTTTGGGAGGCTGAGGCAGGAGGATCGCGAGTTCAAAGCCAGCCTCAGCAATGGTGAGGCACTTAGCAACTCAGTGAGACCCTGTCTCTAAATAAAATACAAAAAAGGGCTGGGGATATGACCCAGTGGTCGAACACCCCTGAGTTCAATCCCCGGTACCACAAAAAAAAAAAAAAAATAAAATAGATAAGGGCTGATGGCATAACTCCGTGGCAGAGTATTCCCTAGTATGTGCAAGACCCTGGTTTAACAGTACAGGGAGAAGGAGAAAGAGGAGGAGAAGGAAGAGGAGAAGAGGAGAAGAAGGGGGGAGGGGGAAAGGATGGAGAGGGGGAGGAGGAGGAGGAGGAAGAAAGTAAAAGATTCCTGGTCAGCTGGGCACAATGGCATGTGCCTTTAGTCCCAGCTTCTCAGGAAGATGCAAGAAGATCACTTGAACTAGGACTTCACAGCCAACCTGGACAACATAGGGAGACCCAGTCTCTAAAAAATATTCCCTGGTCAACACACAATTATTACTGCATTATCTTATTCTATAAGTAAGAAAACATGTTTTCTTCATGATTCTCAAATCGAGAGGTTAAAGTCGATGGAATAAGAATTGTAATGGTGATTGATAACGGCTGATAAGGAAATATATATATACATATATATATATTTTAATATATATTGATACTGGAAATTGAACTCAGAGATGCTTTAGCACTGAACTACCTCCTCAGCCCTTTTTATTTTTTATTTTGAGACAGGGTTTCATTCAGTTGCTGAGGCCAGCCTCAACCTTGCCATCCTTTTGTCTCAGCCTCCCAGTCACTAGGATTACAGTTGTGTGGCACCATGTCCAGCTCCATAAGATTATATTTTAATTGCTAAATGTTAAAGCTTTTGATATTTTCACTTGTCACATTTGATATAACTATGTATTAATGCACATTTAAAATACCCACATATTGAAATATGTTAAAATTAATTAATTTTTAAAATTGTATGTATAGTGGGAGGTGAGAATTAATATCCTGGAAGAGAAATAATTCTTGAATAACAATTTGATTTTAACATGATGCAGTAAAATGTTATTATTTGGCTAGGTCTGGTGGCACACTCCTGTAATCCCAGCAACTTGGGAGGGTGAGGCAAAGGTAAGAGGATGGCAAGTTTGAGGTCAGGCTCAGCAACTGAATGAGACCCTGTCTCAAAATAAAAAATAAAATGGGCTTTAGATGTAGCCCAGTGGTAAGCACTCCTGGGTTCAGTCTCCAGTACAAAAAAAAAATTATGATTTGCTTTCTCCCTATTCTACCCCATGGCAGAGAGTTATTACCTCACCTACCTTATTTAATGGGGCCTATGCTTTTTTTGCTGTTTTTTTTTTTTTGGAAATTTTATGACCATAGACAATTGTATGCATATTAATAGAACAATAGGAGATTCCTTGAGTCTAAAGAAACTGAAAACACTGAATGTTATGTGACCTTGGGCTGTTCCATGGAGAGAACTGACAGTCTGATTAATGGCTAGGTGGACACTATGAGCAGTTCTTAGCGTCAGGCACCTGGATTCCTATCTGATGACAATTTTTTAAAAACTTCTTTGGTACTGGGGATTGAACTCAGGGGCACTCAACCACTGGGCCACATCCCCAGCCCTTTTTTGTATTTTATTAGAGACAGGGTCTCACTGAGTTGCTAAGTGCCTTGCCATTGCTGAGGCTGGCTTTGAACTTGTGATCCTCCTGCCTCAGCCTCCCAAGTGCTAGGATTACAGGCGTGTGCCACCGTGCCTGGCTTCTGATGACAATTTTGGATGTTGCTGTTTTCTGATACTGGACCCCAAATTCAGAATAATAAAACAGACCTCATGTCTTTTTGCCTGATAGATAGCACCAAAGGCTCCCTCCCACCCCCCATGATCCATGATAAAGCCCTTTCAAGTACCTGGCATGCTTATCAAATACTTGTTGAATGGAAAAATGAATGAATATGCTAACACTTATTTAGCCAAGCTCTATTAATAGATGTTTATGTTGATTCATCTTTTTCAGAGTTACAATAATGTAATAAGGATTCCTGGTTTTTTTACAAATCTATTTTTACCTGTGTCTCCAATTATTTCCTTAGAATAACACCCTAGTGATTAGATTCTGGATCAATAAATGTGAACATTTAAAACATTTCCACAATTTTCAAGAAGCCTTGCAGAAAAATTTTCAATTGAACTGTATTCTGATGTTGGGGGAACCTCTATCATCCTTGCACCTGGTCCTCCCACTCCTCATTGGGGTCTTACAAAGGGTAACTACATGCTCTACCACTGAGCTCCATCTCCAGTCCACTGAAGCAAGTTTAACACAAAATTTTGATGCTTATAATCAGTTTGTATAGAAAGTTCAGGGGGTGGGTGTTAATACCACAACTTTCTGGTCTTCCTCCTTTCACTGCTCCACCTCAGTCCTCTTTGCTGATGCTCCCTTCTCTTTCTAACCTCCAAATATTGGAGTACCCAGGACTCTTCTCCATTCTACTCCACTAACCAGATGATCTCATTTCATCCACACCTTAACTACTTATCCATGTGCTTTTAGCTTCCACATTAATGTCTGTGGCCTTGATCTCACTGCTGAACTCCAGACTCATGCTACCAACTACTCAGACTGCATCTACACTTGATGCTCAACAGGTACCTCACACTTAACCTTTCCAAAGCCAGTCCCTGGATTTCTTACTCCCCAAATCTCCTGCTCTGATAGTATTCTTCATCTCAGTAATTCACTTTTGTTCAGATCAAAACCCTGGATCAGATCTTCAGTGCTGTGACCAAAATGTATTTGGGGCCCACAGTTTCAGAGGTTCGGTTCACAGTCAGCCAATCCCACTGATTCCATTGATCTGGGCCTGAGGTGAGGCAGAACATCAGGATGGAAGGATGTGGCAAAGGAAAACTGCTCAGCTCATGGCAGCCAGTAAGAAGAGAGGGGGACACAGGGGGAGAGAGCAAAAGAGGGAGAGGAAGATGGCGGGGGAGGAAGGGGACCAGGGACAGACATATTTCCCAAGGCTGTAGCCCAGTGACCCACTTCCTCTAGCCATTTCCCACCTGCCTATAATTATCACCTAGCAGTATATTCAGCTATCAGTGGATTAATCCAGCAAATGGATTAAATCACCTATGAAGTCAGAGCCCTAATCATTGCCCCCAGATCTCACCTCTGAACCTCACTGCACTGGGGATTATGCTCCCCAAACATGAACATTTTAAGGGACATTCCAGACCCAAACCATAATACAGGCTGAGGCAGGGGACCATTGTTTGCCTGGGAAACATAGTGAGACCCTGTCTTAAAAACAAAAACATAAACAAAATCCTGTGTAGTCACCGGGTTCTGTGGCATCTTCCATGCGATACAGTTTGAACAAAAGTTCCTCTTCGCAAAGGGGAGCGGGGCAAAAGCACCCCCCTTACGGATAGAGGCCACTCAAACATGGCGCTGAAAGAGTCAACCCTGTCTGTATGTTCCTGCTGTGTCCTGTCTGTTCCATTTTCTGTTCATATATGTGGCCACCAGGTGTCGCTATTTCAATTATTTAGAATGAGACTGGTCCTGGAAATTATAACCTTTTGGAATCTGAGTTGGAAGCACAAAAACATTTTCTAAAATTGTACTAATATAGCAAGTTTCTAGTTAGGGAAACAGCTTTGTAAATGCCTGCTGTTTAATCTCTTCTCTTATAATCATATGCACCAAGAAAAAGCCTTAAGAGTCCTTTTGTGACTGAAAGGGATTCCTTTTACTTTTAGAATAAGTTTAAAATAGATATACAAACTCCTTAGGGTGGAAGTCCTTCAGAGCTAATATTTGGCTATGCCTCTCTTCCCTGCCCCTAGGTTCTAAATAAGACTATTATAGAGAAACAATAGTGCTTTGAAACCAGGCAGAAAAAAATAACTTCTATCAGGCAGTTGAGCAGGTGTGCAGAGGAATGGCTTCAGAGAATCCATGAGAAATGATTTGGACCCAGGCTAGTTTCAGATAAAGAGTAACAGTAATACAGGGCATTCAAATAATGAGAGCACGGGACCTTGAAACATGTTGGGTAAAAGATTAAAATGTCTTGCCAGGTGTGGTGGCACACACCTGTAATCCCAGCACTTGGGAGGCTGAGGCAGGAGGATCACGAGTTCAAAGCTAGCCTCAGCAATGGCGAGGCAGTTAGCAACTCAGTGAGACCCTGTCTCTAATAAAAATACAAAAAAGGGCTGGGGATGTGGCCCAGTAGTCGAGTGCCCCTGGGTTCAATCCCTGGTACCAAAAAAAAAAAAAAAAAAAAAAAAAAAAAGATTAAAATGTCTGAAATGTAATCAGCAGATGTTGCTGCTTCCCTAAGTCTTATGACTGTGATGTAACCAAAAAAAGTTAATGTATGCTGCCAAAAAATATGCTTATATACTTGCAAAAAAGAAAGTAAAGAACAGAAGATTCAGCAGCCGGACTCATGTGTCTGTTTGCTGATTTCTTTCGTCCGCCAACTCTTTTCATTAGCACCATCGAGAAAAACCCTTCTTCTTCTTTGCTGAAGCTGGCTTTCAGCAGGGTTCCTGTCTTCATCTCACATCTCATATCTGATCCATTGGCTCCACCTTCAAAATACAATCTACCAGTCCCAGACATCATTCTGTCTGGAATTTTTTTTTTTTTTTTTTTTTGTACTGGGGATTGAACTCAGGGGCGCTTGACCACTGGGCCATATCCCCAGCCCTTTTTTGTATTTTATTAGAGACAGGGTCTCACTGAGTTGCTAAGTGCCTTGCCATTGCTGAGGCTGGCTTTGAACTCGCGATCCTCCTGCCTCAGCCTCCCAAGTGCTGGGATTACAGGCATGCGCCACCGTGCCCGGCTGTCTGGAATTTTAATAACCTCTTAACTGACCTGTGTTGCTTCTGCCCTTGACTCTTAGTAGACTCTGCTCCAAATATTAGCTAGTGCTGCTTTTAAAACTGAAATCAGGACTTCAGCTCAGAATTCTCTGAAGCCTTCCTGTCTCCCTCAGAGTAAAGTGCAAGGTCCTAACCAGGACCTTCAAGGCCTATTGACCTGGCCCCGCTAAATTTCAGACTTCATTTCCTAACATGCACACCCTTGTTCATGCCACACTGGCCAGGCACAGAGGTCTCTGTGATTAGTCTCCTCAAGTACACCTGTATATTCTAGCCTGGGTCTCTTTACTGTTCCCTTTTCCTGAATTTCCCACCACAAATATTCACAGCACTTGCTCTTCACTTCAAGTTCTTTGTTCAAGTGGTACCTTCTGCCATTGAGAAAAACAAGCTCATCAGTCTTTTCTGTTAAACCAGAGAAACTCCATTCTAACTCCCTCACTTCCTGATGGCCATTTTCTTACAATGGCTGCCTACCTTTTTAAAATCTGTACTTCCCCAGCCTTCACTTTCTTCTAAGTTTACGTGCCAAAAGGCATTCAACCCAAGAAAACTTTCCCACCACATGAGAGCAAAGTGAGGGTTAGGGTTAGGGAGATGTAGAAGGGCTTGGGCAGCAGGGCAAGATGGCTAGGAGGGTAAAGAGGTCGGGAACAGGGTCAGAACAAAGGAGCATGGAGAGGGATCTTCTTTTTTTTTTTTTTTGGTACCAGGGATTGAACTCGGGCACTCGACCACTGGGTCACATCCCAGACCTTTTTTGTATTTTATTTAGAGACAGGGTCTCACTGAGTTGCTAAGTGCCTCCCATTGTTGAGGCTGGCTTTGAATTCATGATCCTCCTGCCTCAGTCTCCCAAGTGCTGGGATTACAGGTGTGTGTCACCGCGCCAAGCTGAGAGGGGTCTTCTGATGAGGTCAACTTACTGCCTGACAAAAGTGCTCATACACGGGGACCCAATCAGGCAGACATTTCTGTGCTCATGCTCCTAAGTGGGGCACATCATTCAACAGAAAAACAAAAACAGATGCATGGACAGAGGGGGCACCAATCAGTAATAGTGAAGAGTATGTGGACAGAGGAGGAGATAAGGAAAAAGGAAATTCCAGAAACCATAAAAAGAACAGGCCAACACTCTCCCACTGGATTCCCAGCTCTAGGGCCCCTTCTCTTTGGAGAAGCCTATATCTGTATCTCTCTCTCTCTTTAATAAACCTACTTCTTGCTTGCTATCTCTGTGTCCTGTTCATTTTTTTGCTGAAAGAAGACAACAAACCCAGCACCCATAGACCAAAAGGCATTCAACCCAACAGAACTCTCCCACCACAAGGCAACAAAGGCAGGTGGGGACAACTGAAGGTATATTTCTTTAAATAAACCATTAGGAGACAGTGCAGTCAGTCCCAACCAAGGAGCCCTGGCTAAGTGTCCCTTTCCTCAGTGGCTGTTTATGCCAAAGATTGTATGGTTAGTTTGGATCCATGGGCAGTGGCCAATCAATCACCCTTGTGTCAGGGATAAAGTTGAGCAAACTGCCTGCTGGGTGCACCTGATTTCAATTTTTATTTGCTTGTGCAACCTTCTTCTCGTAGAAGTAAAATTCTTGCCTTTCCAACAAAGCAAATTTGTCTCTGAGTGTTTATTTCAGCTCCTGGTGAAGCCAGCATTACACAGGCAGGTAGGCAAGCATCAAATCCAGAAAATGGAGGGATTGAAATGTTAATTCCTTCAGGGCCCTTCCTTCACCCTTATCAAGAAACTGCCCCTGCTCCAACCTGTTGCTAAGGTAACCTGTCCCAGGAATTGTCCCTCTCTACAGGGACAATACTATAGAGTTGTTAATTAATGTGTCCTGGGCTGCTCCATCTGCTTCTCACCTTTTGGCCATCCCACCAAGCATCTCCTGGGCCTACTCACATACACAGGAAGGAGAGAGATAATGGGAAGAGAGCAGGAGAACAAAGGAAGCCTAAGACATATAAAAAAGGTGAAATCCCTTCTTGGGATACCAGTTTACCAGCTATGGCCCCCTTCTACTTCCCAGGAGAAGTGTATGTTACCCCTTTTTAAGTAAACCCTGCTTTATACACTTGACACCAATAACCAGCAGCATCACTGGAGTGCCCAGGACCCCTAATATTCCTAACACCATTATGGTAGACACTTACATGAGAATGTGCTTGCATATGCATGCAGGCACAGGAACTTGGTGTGTTTTGTTATTCTGATTTCCCTGAATCTGCCTGGCACAGAATATGTACTTAGTAAATCTTTGTTCAGTGGGGGAATGGATGAATATGCTAACACTCAAATCAATATGATACTGTAATAAGGATTCTTATAAATTTATTTTTGCCTGTATCTACAATTATTTCCTTAGAATAGAATCCTATTGATTGGATTTTGGATTCGTGAACTTAAATATTAAAAACATCTCTTGCAAATAGACACAAATGTCTAACAAATATATGAAAAAATGAACAGCATCTCTGGCAAAATAGGGAAATGCAAATCAAAACTCACTAAGATTTCAACTGACTCCAGTCAGAATGGCAATGATCAAAAATATAAACATGGCTAGGCCCAGTGGTGCACGCTGGTAATCCCAGTGGCTCAGGAGGCTGAGGCAGAGGATCGTGAATTCAAAGCCAGCCTCAGCAAAAATTGAGGCGCTAAACAATTCAGTGTAGACCCTGTCTCTAAATAAAATATAAAAAATAGGGCTGGGGATGTGGCTCAGTGGTCAAGTGTCCCTGAGTTCAATCCCTGGTAACCCCCCCAAAAAAAGAATAAACATGAGCCAGGTGTGATGGCGCATGCCTGCAATCTCAGCAGCTTGAGAGGCTGAAGCAGGAGGATTATGAGTTCAAAGCCAGCCTCAGCAACAGGCAACATGCTGAGCAACTCAGTGAGACCCTGTCTCTAAATAAAATATAAAATAGGGCTGAGGGTGTGGCTCAGTGGTCAAGTGCCCCTGAGTTCAATCCCCAGGACCAAAAAATAAAAATAAAAATAAAGAAGAATATAAACAATGATAAATGCTGGCAAGGTTGCTGGTGGCCATAAAAAAGAATGAAATTATGGCATTTGCTTGTAAATGGATGGTAATGGAGAATATCATGCTAAGTGAAATTAGCCAAAGTCAGAAACTCAAAGGTCAAATGTTTTCTCTCATATGTGGAAACTAGAGTAATATAAGGGAAAGGGGGAGGGAAGGATAGACTAACATAAAGAACCAATCAATTGTAAATTAATAAACAAGCAAAAGAATGTCTAGTAGAGTAGAGGGAGAATGGGAGAGGAGAAGGGGAAGGGTAAAAAGTTGAATCATGAACTGGAACCAGTTTCCATGCATGTATGAGTTTGTCAGGATGAACCCAACTACTATGAATAACTGTAAAGCACTAATTAAACTAAAATAAAACACCATTTGCATAATTTGCAAGATGCTTTCCAGAAAGTACAAGTTTTTGCCTGTTATGAGAATACTTAAATAATAATAAGTGTAATTGAATATTAGTGTAAAATATCTTTTTCCAATTTTATAGGTGACAAATGATAGCTTGATCTTTTGATTTCATTTACTGTTACTTATGAAATTTAATATTTTATATACCTAAAAGTCACTTTGTTGTGTTGTTTTGTGAGTTGCCCATCATACAATCTATTCTTTTGGGTTTGGTTTATCTCACTTAGCTTAATAATATTTTCAAGATTTATCCATATTGGAGCATATGTTAGGATTTATTTCTATTTATTTATTTATTTGCTTTAGTTGTACACAATGCCTTTATTTTTATGTGGTGCTGGGGATCGAACCCGGGCCACACACGCACTAGGCGAGCACTCTACCACTGAACCAAAACCCCAGCCGCAGAATTCATTTCTTTTTAAGGTCAAATAACAATCCATTCTATGTCACATTTTGTTTATCCATTCATCTGCCAATGAACATGTCGGTTGCTTCTACCTTTTGGCTACTATAAATAATGCTGCTGTCTATGTTGATTACAAATATCTGTTCAAGTCCTTGCTTTTAATGCTTCTGGATGTATCTGCAGGAGTGGAATAGCTGGCTCATATGATAATTACATGCTTAATTCTTTGAGGAATTGCCATAGTGTTTTCCTCAGTAGCTGTACCATTTTAAATTCCTATCAACTATGCATGAGAGATCCAATTTCTCCACATCCTGGGTGGTTTGTTTGTTTTATTTTTATTATTATTTTACATAAAAACTTTATGTAACAAAAATAACAGGTAATATAGAACAGGCACCTATATTAAGAGAAAAGCTGATTAGAAGAATTTGGGATGGGATGGTGGTACCCGGAATTGAACTCAGGGGCTCTCAACCACTGAGCCACATCCTCAGCCCTATTTTATATTTTTTATTTAGAGACAGGGTTTCACTGAGTTGCTTAGTGCCTCGCTTTTGATGAGGCTTGCTTTGAACTGCGATCCTCCTGCCTCAGCCTCCCGAGCTGCTGGGATTACAGGTGTGTACTACCACGCCCTGCTAGAAGAAATTTTAGCTTAAGCAATTTACAATAACCTATTTGTATTTGCATTTAACGAGTGCAGCTATGCACAAGTCTGGATGAATGATTTGTACATTTTTCAAGTACTCATTGAATATTACTTTATATACACATACACATTTAAATTCGTGAAAGATTTAATTGATGATCCCAGATGCACTTCATTTTTGTTGATTTTTTGGAAGAGGTCGTCTAAAGGGAAGAGTATGCGGTTGTGGCTCATGAATCATGTAAAGAGCCCAGCCTAGACATTGTTGGGCACCAAGTCTCCTCCACCCCCCTTAAGACATTACATGGGTTTTGGGGTACTTGTTTGGAAAGTTCTCTGGGTAACATGGCATACCTGTACACCTAGTGCTTGATGAATTCTCGTCTGAGTACTAGGTCTGCGTGTGGGCCATACTGCTGGCGTCCAGTGACGCAGAAGCGAGGCGGCGGAGACTGAAGACAACACGAACTGGCGAAGGAACGGTGAAGCCGGTGAAACCGCGTGGACGCACGTCCGTTTCAAGCCCGGGCAACGGACCCAACTCCACTACTGTTTTTTTGGTTTTGTCATAGCCATTTTAACGGGCGTGAAGTGGTAGCTCATTGTAGGGTTTTTGTTGTTGTTGTTGTTGTTGTTGTTCTAATTAACTATCACTATAGTTTTAATGTAAGTGTTGGGTTTCTCTTTTTTATTTGCAGGATCACTTTTTTAAAAAGAATAAGATTATGGCATTTGCCAGTAAATGGATGGTAATGGAGAATATCATGTCATGCTGAGCGAAATAAGTCAAACTCAGAAACTCAAAGGCTGAATGGTCTCTCGTAGGCGGAAGCTAGAGTAAAATAGAGGAGAGGGGGAGGGAAGGATAGGATATCATAAAGAACCAATCAAATATAAATTAATAGACATTAATATTTTCGTTGTGTTTATTGCAAACATGTTCTCAGTTTTGTTGTTTGCCTTTTAATTTTGTGTGAAATTTTTAACTAACTGTTTTGTGTAATCAAATCTATTAATCATTTTATTGGCATCATCTAAGTTTACTTTTGTTTCCCTCTCCTTCAAGCTGATCATTATTAGGCTTATTGTTTCCTTTTTCTTTCAATTCTTTAGTCTATTTGAAATTAATGCAGGGTAAGATAACAGTCTAATCCATGTCTTTTCTCCATAGTTATACTCAATGGTTCCAGCATCATTTATCAAGTAGATTTCATATCCATGATTCCTGACCAACACTTAAACAGACACCAAGTTATTCATATACAGCTAAGATCTGTGGAGTGGACCCTGAAGGTGCCTCCCAGATTCCCCTCCAGGAATGAATAATTTATCTGCCCGGCTGCTGCTGGAGTGTGGGTGGGAGATAGCTCCAAATCTGGGTCTTGCCTCCACCCCTCCTTCCAGGGACAGTTTGCATCCAAGGACTGGTCACTACACGGCATAAAGGCCCAGCCACTTTGCCTCAAAGCAGGGCAATTTTGAAAGGCTACATGACCTTTAGGTTTGGGGAGCTTTTGCTGGGTCCCTACCTCAGGTGACTCTCCTCTGCTCAGTCTTGCATCTTCCCCTTCCTGTCCATGGATGTTTATTCCCAAATCATTCTCTGTAAACATCCTGCATGTTGAGTCTGTGTGTGGATGTTTTATTTCATTAAAGTATTGATTTTAGCGCCGCTTTTTTTTTGTTCTCAAATACAATGAGCTTTTTGAATTATTAGTTGTTGTCTGAATCCATAGAGTTATGATGTTGTGTAATAAAACACCATAGAAGGACTGGCAGTGTAGCTCAGTGGTAAAGCACTTGCCTAACACGCATGAGGCAAGGCTCTGGGTTGGATCCCCAGTACCACATCAACACACACACACACACACACACACATCATAACACAAAAATATTCACTAATGAACTCACCTAAGAGCCTTCACTCAAACATCTTTTGTTTAATACTAGCATTTTGAGCCAGGCATTGTGGCATAGGCCTGTAATCCCAGCCATTCAGTGGCTAAGGCAGGAAGACCACAAGTTCCAAGGCCAGCCTGGGCAACGTAGTGAAACCCCATCTCAAAAAAACAAAGAAAAACAACACACTAGCATTTTCCTTTCCCATCAATCTCAGCTGCAGTGTAAAACATGTTTACAATGACAAGTTATTACAAAGTGAAATTAAAATTCTTGCAAGAGGCAATATTTTATGATGCCAATAGAACTGATACTAGAATTGCATTTAAATTACTTAAAAGTCAACAACTATAAGGAATCTGTTCTAAAACAGCTAAAAATTGAATAGAGAGAAAATCAACAAGGTCGATAACTTAGTAGGCTCTTCTAAAGATGACTATGAGTTCACTGGCAAATTCTACCAAACCTTTAAATAGATACCACTCTTTCTCAAACTCTACCAAGAAGTAAAAGAGGAAGGAACAATTCCCAACTCATTTTACAAGACCAAGATTACACTGATACTAAAGTTAGACAAAGATATTACAGGGAAAAACTAAAACTAATACCCTTTATGAGTACATGTAAAAATCCTCAAAAAAAAAAAAAAAAAAAAAAAAAACCCTAATGATCCAAATTCAGCAGCATATTAAAAATATTATATATCATTGCCAGAGGGATTTATCCCAGGAATGCAAGAATGATTCAACATATAAAAGTGGAGAGCCGGGCACGGTGGCGCACACCTGTAATCCCAGCACCTGGGAGGCTGAGGCAGGAGGATCGTGAGTTCAAAGCCAGCCTCAGCAATGGCGAGGCACTTAGCAACTCAGTGAGACCCTATCTCTTAATAAATTACAAAAAAGGGCTGGGGATGTGGCCCAGTGGTCCAGTGCCCCTGAGTTCAATCCCCGGTACCAAAAAAAAAAAAAAAAAAAAAAAAAAAAATAGTGGAGTATAGGGCTGGGGATATAGCTCAGTTGGTAGAGTGCTTGCCTCACATGCACAAGGCACTGGGTTCAATTCCCAGCAACACACACACACACACACACACACACAAAGGAATATAGTCAGTGTGGGGGTGAACACCTATAATTCTAGCAACTGAGGAGGCTGAGATAGGAGGATCACAAAAAGTGTCCCTAGATTAAATCCCCAGTTGCACCCTCACCAAAAATAGTATATAGGTGATAGTCTGAGATATTACCTGCTAGATGAATTTGGGCTAACAGGCCACACACCCAGCTGCCTTTAATTGGTCCCGCCCCAGGTGCCTTAGGTTATCCAGTGAGCCTGAGCTTTAACTTTCCGGAAGTGCCCATCTCTTGTGAGTATCTGATCCTGGGAATACTTGCCTCTTGCAGGAATTCACTTGGGGGTGGGCTCGCCCTTTCTGAGCCAATCCCGAGCCTACAAGTCCTGCTTCTGCCCCTCTCTATCCTGAGTCGCTACTTAAACCCCTGCAGGGCTGGAACTCGTCCCTTTTTCTTCTTCACCCCTTCTACACCCTTCTTCTCCCTGCCAGTTTCCCTTCCGTCCTTCTCTTTCCCCTTGTTCCCCTTCCCTCCAAGCACCCCTTCGGTCCCTACTGGCAGCCAAGACTGGTTAAATAAACCCCTTTGCTACATGGCGGTTTCTGGCATGGGTTTTTTGCCCTTCATCACCAAACTGGGAATTAGAGAGATGGTCAAGAGTGACTCCAACATCATGCAGGATCTCACCTTGGTGGGTACATGTTCCTGAAATGAATGCAAGATACATGTCAGACCTCATCACATGATTGCAAGAATTGACCATATTAGTAGTCACATCAGTGATTGGAGAAAAATACTACAGACCTCATGAGTCAGGCTAGGGTGGAAGAGCTTGAAAATAGAAACTAGATACTTGCCACATGAAAGGTTAAAAGTTGCTAGCAGTTTACACTGAAATCTGGAACATCATTTTCCTAAGCTAAGAATGGTTTCTTGAAATTCTACTACATGTAGAAAGGTTTTGTATTATAATGTGCATTCTTATAACATAGTTTGTAGAGTAATTTTTTTCTAGTTTCTTGAATATAGTATCTTTGTGTCTTGGACCTGGTCAGTCATGCTACTAGTTATTAAATACTAAAATTTGGAATAATGTCAGTTATGTAGTACACCACAGTAATAGTGAAGGAAAAAATTAACACGATCATTTGATGCAGAAAATTTGAAAAATTTTAATACCTTTCCATGATTAAAATAGAAATATACACACAAAACAAAGATAAAAGGAAATTTCCTCAACCTGATAAAGGGCATTTATGAAAAATCTAACTTTGTATTTATTAAAAGTTATGCCCACAGAAATTATGAAAGAAAAAGAAGTTTAGAAGTATCTACTTCATAAAAAAAGAAGCAAAACTATCTATTTGCAGATGGCAAAACCTTGCATATAGAAAATCCTAAGCTAGTTATGGCAGTGAACTCCTATAATACCTTGGGAAGCTACATGGGAGGTGGAGACAGGAGGATCACAAGTTGGAGACCAGCCTTGTCAATTTAGTGAGACCACATCTCAAAATAATAAATGGCTGGGGATATAGCTCAGTGGTAGAGTGCTTGCCTACCATGTATAAGGCCCTAGGTTTGATTTGATCCCTAGTAACTAACACACACACACACACACACACACACACACACACGTTCACACACAGGTAAAAGAAAATCATAAAGAATATACACACATGCACACATAAAAAGTAGAACTACTAATGAATGAGTTCAGCAAAGGAGCAGGATACAAGATCAAACACAAAACTCAGTTGTATTTCTATATGCTAGAAATAATACGAAAAGGAAATTAAGAAAACAATCCCATTTACAATAGCAATGAAAAAGAATAAATTACTTAGGAATAAATTTAACCAAGGAAGTATGAGACTTGAACATAAAAAATTATAAAACACTTTTAAAAGAAAATACTTAAATTAAGAAAAAGACATTCTCTGGTCATAAATTAGAAGAGGTGGTATAAAGATGGCACGCCTCCCCAGGCTGATCTACAGATTCAATGCAATTCCTAGCAAATTCCGACTCACTTTCTCACCCCAGCAATGGAGAAACTGATCCTAAAATTTATATGTACATGCAAATGACTCTGAATAGCCCAAAAGTCTTGAAAAAGAAGAACAAAGTTGGAGGACTCACACTTTCTTTTTTTTTCCCCTCCTAAGGAAATCATTTTGTTGTTGTTGTTGTTATTTGTTTGTTTTTTTTTAACTGGGGATTGAACTTAGGGGCACTTGACCACTGGGCCACATCCCCAGCCTTTTTTAGTATTTTATTAGAGACAGGGTCTCACTGAGTTGCTAAGTGCCTTGCCATTGCTGAGGCTGGCTTTGAACTCATGATCCTCCTACCTCAGCCTCCCAAGTGCTGGGATTACAGGCGTGTGCCACCATGCCCGGCTTTTTTTTTTTTTTAATAACTGTATTTTATTTATTATGTCGTGCTGAGGATTGAACCCAGTGCCTCACATGTGCTAGGCAAATAATCTCCCATTGATCCACAACCCCAGCCTAGGACTCACACTTTCTAATTTCAAAATTTACTACAAATCTACTGTAGTAAGAACTGTGGTACTAGCACGAGGATAAACATGTAGATCAATGGGATAAATTCAGAGTCCAGAAATTTAAAAAATCTATTTTCTAAAAGATTGCCAACTACTTCCAGGCATGGTGGTGCATGCCTATAATCCCAATGATGCCAGAGGCTGAGGCAGGAGGATCTCAAGTTCAAGACCAGCCTGGACAACTTATCAAGACCCTGTCTCAAATAAAAAGTAAAAAGGGTTGGGGGTGTAGTTCAGTGGTGGAGTGCCCTTAAGTTCAATCGTGAGTACATAAAAAAGAAAAAAGTTTGCAAACCATTCAAGAGGGGAAAGAAAAGTCTTTTCAACAAACAGTGTTGGACAACTGAATATCCACATGCAAAAGAATGAATTAGGATTACTAAATCACATGACATACAAAAATTAAAATGGATGCAAAACCTAAGTGTAAGACCTGCAGCAATAAAACTAAAACTCTTAGAAGAAAGCATAGAGCCAAAGCTTCATGATGTTAGAATTTGAAGTGATTTCTTGGATATGACACCAAAGGGACAGGCAACAACAACAACAACAACAAAAAAAAAACAGACTTCATAAAAAATTTTTTTTAAATCTATGCCTCAGGGATGGGGATATAATTCAGTTGGTAGAGTGCTTGCCTCGAATGCATATGGCCTTGGGTTCAATCCCCAGCACCACACACACAAAAAAAAAATCTATGCCTCAAAGATGGAGATGTAGCTCAGTGGTAGAGCACTTGTCTAGCATGTGCAGGTCCACAGCACTTGAGGTAAAGTTGTGCCTCAGAAGATATGATTTTGAATTCAATTTGCAAATACTTTATTGAGCATTTTTTGTCTATATTCACTGAAGATATTGGTTTCTATCATTTTTACTTTCTCTTCTTTTTCTTTTTCTTTTTTTTTTTTTGGTACCGGGGATTGAACTCAGGGGCACTCAACCGCTGGGTCACATCCCCAGCCCTTTTTTGTATTTTATTAGAGACAGGGTCTCTAATAAAGCAAGTCTTTTTTTTTTTTTTTTTTTTTTTTTTTTTTTTTGCTTTATGGCCTAAAATATGATTTGTTTTTGAGAAAGTTCTGTGTATTGAGTTGTGAAGTGCTTCGCCATTGCTGAGGCTGGCTTTGAACTCGCAATCCTCCTGCCTCAACCTCCCAAGTGCTGGGAATAGAGGCGTATGCCACCACGCCCGGCTACTTCCTTATATTTTTTAATCTTCTTATCAGGTTTTGGTTGCAGGGTAATACTGGCTTCATAGAATGAGTTTGAAAGAGTTCCTTCTCTTTGTATTTTGTGGAATAGTTTGAGGTACCTTTAGTATTATTTCTTCTTTAAAAGTGGTAAAATTCAGCAGTGAATCCATCTGGTCCTGAACTTTTCTTTGTTGAGAGACTTTTTATTACTGTTTCAATCTTATTGTTAATTAATGATCTATTTGAATTTTTATATCTTCTTGGTTCCATTTTGGTAGGACATAGGTGTCTAGAAATTTGTTCATTTCTTCTAGATTTTCCAATTTATTGGTATACAATTCTTCAAAATATTCCCTAATAATCATCTGTATTTCAGTGGTATCTGTTGTAATAACAACTTTTTCATATTTAATTTTATTTATTCAGTTTTTTTTTTTTTTTTTTTTTTTTTTTTGGTTAGTTTGACTCAGGGTTTTTAAAATTTTGGTTATCTTTTCAAAGAACTAACTCTTTATTTCATCAGTTCTTTGTTTTTTCTTTTAGTCTCTATTTCATTTATTTCTGA
This sequence comes from Tamias sibiricus, assembly GCA_025594165.1. Taxonomy (NCBI): domain Eukaryota; kingdom Metazoa; phylum Chordata; class Mammalia; order Rodentia; family Sciuridae; genus Tamias; species Tamias sibiricus. The sequence goes on from CM046668.1 coordinate 72,240,624, forward strand.
TCTGATCTTTATTATTTCTTTCCTTTTACTGATTTTGGGTTTGGTTTGTTCTTATTTTTGTAAGGCCTTGGAATGCATCATCAGGATTATTATGTTATTATTTAATATCTCTGTTTTTCTGATATAGCCACTCACAGTTATAAGTGTCCTGCTTTCTTTGTATCCCATTGGTAGCTTTGTGATTCTAGGAATTTTTAAATGAAACCCCTGATTTCTTCAATTACTCACTACTCATTGAAATGTGTATTGCTCATGGGCTGAGGTTGTGCTCAGAGGTAGAGTGCTTGCCTAGCATGTGTGAGGCACTGGGTTTGATCCTCAGCACCACATAAAAATAAAATAAAGGTATTGTGTACACCTATAACTAAAAAATAAATATATAAAAAGTGTATTTCTCAATCTCCATGAGTTTTTATAATTTCTGAAGTTTCTCTTGCTGTTGATTTCTAGTTTTATTCTTTTATGGTCTGATAAAAATGCAAGTTTTTTTTTTATTTGTTAAGACTTGCTTTAAGCTGGGCGTGATGGTGCACACCTGTAATCCCAGCACTTGGGAGGCTGAGGCAGGAGTTCAAAGCCAGCCTCAGCAATGGCGAGGCATTTAGCAACTCAGTGAGACCCTGTCTCTAAGTAACACTTAAACACAAAAAAGGGCTGGGGATGTGGCCCAGTGGTTGAGTGCCCCTGAGTTCAATCCCCGGTACCAAAAAAAAAAAAAAAAAAAAAAAAAGACTTGCTTTATGGCCTAAAATATGATTTATTTTTGAGAAAGTTCTGTGTATTGATGAAAAGAATATGAACTCTACAGTTGTCGGGTGGAATATTTTGTAGATGTCTGTTAAGTCCACTTGATCTAGTATAATTTAACTCTGATTTTTTTTTTTTATTGTTGTTTGTTTGCCTGGATGATCTATCTATTGTTGAAAGTAAGGTATTTTTCCACTATTACTGTACTGGGCCTTATCTCTCCCTTTGTGTCTAGTAGTGTTTATATTATAAAATTTGGTGCTCTGACATTTGGTGTATACATATTTGCAATTTTTATATCTTCTTGATGGATTAGACTATCAATATAATGACTTTCTTTATTCTGATTTTGGCTTGGAGTCTATTTTGTCAGATATGAACATAGCTACTCCTGTTTGCTTGGGGATTCCATTTGATTAGAATATCATTCTCCATCGTTTCATTCTCAATCTGTATAAATCTTTGCTTGGTGGGTGAGTTCCTTGCAGCAACAAAGAGTTGGGTTTTGTTTTTAAAGCTAATCAGCTAGTCTGCATTGTTTAATTGGTGAATTCAGACCATTTACATTCAGGGTTATTATTGAAAAACATATGCTTATCATTATATATTGTTCTTTTGGTTGTTTTGAATAATCTATGTCCTCCCCCCCCTTATTCATCTTAGAGGTTTGATGGTTTACTAAAATAATCATGTTTGATTCTTCTTTGCGTCTAATTTGCTTATCTACTGTTCTAGTGAGAATTATTCTTTTCCATGTTTTTGTGGTCATATTTTCTTGCTTCCTCATCTGGGTGTAGGATTCTTTTGAGTATTTTCTGTAATGCTGACTTAGTGGCCATGAATTCTTTAAGCTTATGTTTATCTTGGAGTGTTTTGTGTGTGTTTGAGGGTTACTGGGGTACTTTACAACTGAACTACATCCCCAGTCCTTTTTTGTTTTGAGACAGGGTCTTGCTAAATTGCAGGGTTGGCCTTGAACTTGCAAACCTCCTGCCTCAACCTTTCAAGTTGCTGAGATTACAGACACATGCCACAAAGTCCTGTTTGTCTTAGAGTCTTTATTTCTTCTCTGATTCTGAGGAATAGCGTCTCTGTATATAGCAACCTAGTTAGGCAGTCATTTTCCTTCAGGGCTTAAAATACATCATTCCATGCCCTCCTGACCTTTAGCATTTCTATGGAGAAATCTTTATTCTGATGGATTTGCCATTTTAGTAACTTGATGCTTCTCTTTTGCAGCTTTTAATATTCTCTGTTCTGTACTTTTGGCGGTTTAATATGTCACAGAATTCTTTTCTGGTCACAACCATTTGAGGTTCTAAATGCCTCAAATACCTGGATGTCCATATCATTCCCAATGAATTTTATGCTATTATTTCATGGAATAGAATTATTTTTGTTGTTGTTTTGTTTTTTTTTAGTAGTACTGGAGATTGAACACAAGGTCTCACACATGCTAAGTAAGTACTCTACTACTGAACTGCATTCCCAGCCCCATTTGTTTTAAGACAGGATCTCTCTAAATTACTCAGGCTGGCCCCAAACTTGTGACCCTCCTGCCTCAACCTCCTGAGTAACTGAGATTATAGGCAATGCCACTGTGCCTGGCTATTGAATAGGTTTTTCTATGCCATTCACCTGTAGCTCTACTCCCTCCTCTAAAAGTTGAATGGTTTTCAGTGTTGTCATAGAGATCTCATATATCCTGATCCTATTGTCTTATTTTTTTTCTTTATTAGTATCAAAATGTGATAATTCATCCACCTTGTCTGTAAGCCTTGATACTCTTTCTTCTGCTTGATCTAGTCTGTTGCTGAGGCTTTCAATTGAGGGTATTTTTTAAAAACTTGACTTATTGAGCTTTTAATTTCCAAGATTTCTGTTTAGTTCTTTTTCAGAACCTCTATCTCATTATTAAATTGCTCTTTCGTGTCCTGCATTGTCTTCCTTAATTCATTCAGCTGTTTATTTCTATCTCCTTTGAACTCATTGATCAGTTTAACAATCAATCTTTTAAATTCTTTGTCCAGAATTTCATCCACTTCAATATATGTGGAGTCAGTTTTTAGAGTTATTTACTTTTGGAGGAATTACTTTGCCTTTTTTCCCCCCCTCATGTTGGAATTTATGCATCTGTTGGGATGGAACTTTCTTCTACTTTTATGTGAAGGCCTTCTTAGTAAGTAGCCTTCTCTTGACAATGTTTCTAGGGAAATAGGTTTGCATGTAGTGTTGAGTTTAATTCCAAACAGAATTCTTAGTTTCCATGTGGTTTCTTTGGCTGTGATTGGAAGATTTTGACACAGTGCATGCTTTGTGAGAGCCTAAGTGACCCACTTTCTCTATAGGTTTTGCAAGAGACCCTCTGGAAGTTCAGACAGGAGTGTTGTAGACAGCTGCATGCATGGTGTGCACCCTCTGTGGTTACTCCTCTAGATTTGTCAGCAACGTATTTTAAGGGACCCCATTAAAAAAGTGACAAGATAATCCGAGGAATGGGAGAAAATATTTGTAAATCATGTATCTGATAAGGGACTAGAATTCAAAACATACAAAGAATTCTTACAACTCAAAAATAAAAAGGTAAATAGCCCGATTTTTAAATAGGTAAGATATTCCAATAGACATTTAACATAATTAGCCATTAGGGAAATAGATATCGGAACCACAGTGAGATACCACTTCACTCTCAATAGGATGGATATAATAAAATAAAGCTTAAGAAGGAAAACAGCAAGTATTGACAAAGATATGGAAAAAAACTGAGCTATATCACATTGTTCCTGGGAATGTAAAATGGTTTAACTGCTGTTGGACGGTTTCTCAAAATGTTAAACACAATTGCCATAAAAACCTAGCAATTCCATATGTTCACACAAATACTTGCACATGATTCTATAGCAGCATTAATTATAATAGCCAAAAAGTGGAAACAAACATCTGTCAACTCAAAGAATGGACAAAACAAAATATATATGGTATACCCACACAAGGGAATCTTATTCAGTCATAAGAAGAACTGAAGTATTGCTATATACAACAATATGAATAAGCCTTGCAACATTATTAAATGAAAGAAGCCAGACACAAAAGGCCCATATTATATTTGTTCCACTTTTTCTTTTGCTTCAAAAAGTGAGATTTAGCCGGGCGCGGTGGCGCATGCCTGTAATCCCAGCACTTGGGAGGCTGAGGCAGGAGGATCGCGAGTTCAAAGCCAGCCTCAGCAATGGCGAGGCACCTTAGCAACTCAGTGAGACCCTGTCTCTAATAAAATACAAAAAATGGCTGGGGATGTGGCCCAGTGTTGAGTAGTGAGATTTATTCAAAGGAAAAATGAAAGGTGTCCATCCCTTGGCTCCCTCCCCTTCTCCATCTGCTGCTCCTTAGCCCTTCAGGATTGAATCTTGGCCTGAAATAGGTAACAGCCCTTTCAGTTGAGGTTGGTAACACTGAGTGGCATCTCATCGGTGGAGGTGTTGTGGAAGTTCTTGATATCTTGAAGGGTCCTCTTGCTGTCTTCTGTCATCATGTTAATACCCACACCCTTGAAGTCAAAAGGTCCTTCACAGTGGACTCTGTGGCTGCAAGTCCCCCCCCCCCTTTTTTTTTTTTTGCAGGGGGGCGGGCAGGGAGCATTACTGGGGATTGAACCCAGGGGCACTTGACCACTGAGACACAGCCCCAGCCCTTTTTATATTTTATTTTGAGACAGGGTTTCATCGAGTTGCATATGGCCTCGCTAAGTTGCTGAGGCTGGCTTTGAACTTGCAATCCTTTCGCCTCAGCCTCCCAAGCGGCTGGGATTACAGGTCTGTGCCACCATGCCCCGCATGCAATTTCTCTCTTGATGGGGAGGTCACAGATGATAATACTCGTCAAGTGGTGGGTCCATCTTCCTCTCCTCTCATTCCATGTAGAAGGGGCAAATAACTCCCAGGACCAAATCTCCCTTCTATTTTTTTTTTTTTTTTTTTTTTTTTTTTTTTTTTTGGTACCAGGGATTAAACTCAGGGATTGAAATCATTCCTGTAACAGAGTGAATTGAATCTGAAGGCCAACCAAACCTTTGTCCTGGCATCTGCTTAAGAGTTGGCTTAGCAGACTCAGAAGGTGGTCGTAGCATTCGAAGATCACATGGGTGCCCCTGTCATCCCTGCATTGAGGGCACCAACATGTGTGCTGAGGTGCCAAAGCTGCAGATGGATGCTCCCTGCATCATCATGGGTACCCTTGACCAAATGTTTGACTTGCTTACCTGGAGATACCTGTCTCCCGAATACATCAAGATGTTTGTACTGGATGAAATTGAGGAAATGTTAAGCCATGGATTTAAGGACCAGATCTATGACATATTTCAAAAGCTTGACATCAATACCCAGATAGTTTTGTTATCAGTCACAATACCCTCTGATGTGCTTAAGGTGACCAGGAAGTTCAGGAGAGAACTCATTCATGTTCTCATCAAGAAGGGAGATTTGAGCTGGGTGCAGTGGCGCTCGCCTGTAATCCCAGCACTTGGGAGGCTGAGGCAGGAGGATCGGGAGTTCAAAGCCAGCCTCAGCAATGGTGAGGCACTTAGCAACTCAGTGAGACCCTGTCTCTAATAAAATACAAAAAAGGGCTGGGGATGTGGCCCAGTGGTCGAGTGCCCCTGAGTTTAATCCCTGGCACCAAAAAAAAAAAAAAAAAAAAAAAAAAAAATCAAGTAATTGAGGAGCCCTTCAGAAAACTGAATAAATTTTGGTGGGTTTCTGTTATTGTTGCTGTTGTGCTGTTTTGTTTTGTTTTCTAGTTGACTCTTCTTCACAGAAAGCCTGCGTTTGACAGCTAGCAGGTCAAAACCGCAAGAGAAGAACCTGATTGGCCCACTCTCACTAAGCCTTAGTGTGGATGGGCCTTGAGTCAAGGCACTACCCTGTACTAATCTGAGGGCCACTTAGTATGGAAAATGGCCACTTGGAGACTTTGGGAAGGGCAGAAGAACCCGTCAGAGCTGAAGCCTCCCTCTCCCGGACACCCTGCCATTTCTGCCTTCCTCAGTCAGTGTCTGTCCTGAAGTGTCTGGTCTCCCAGCCTCTGCACCCAGCAGCCAGCACCAAGTCTCAATCAGCCACAGTCCCTTCCTGCCTCCTCTTGCTCTCTAACCCCACATCCCTCCCTTAGGCCATCCTTCTGCACTTGAGGAAGTTTGGGGGAAGTCCTCCACACCCTGTTATCTGCTCCAAGAAGTCTAAAGTTCAGACATTTAAACTCAAGGCCTCTCCCTGAGCTAGAGATGAATGACCCAGGGAATGTTCTAGTGGAATGGTTTGAGGAAGCTGAGTCAGCTTGTGCATTTGTCAGGGTGGGGCTGAGGCCATTAACCTTCTGGGAACCGTGACAGGCCCCTGAGACTCCTGAATCACTACACTGTCTTGTCCCAAGCATTGTACTTCAGGAGGAGGGTAAAACTAGAAGACTCTGCTTGACCCTCAAGAGATATTTTGAGGTGTTTTGGGACAGGGGTAGGAAGTGTTCCTGGTATCATGTCCATAATTGCTTCCTGTGGTTGCATCTATCTTCCCCAGTGGACTCCTTTAACCCTCTTATAGGCCCTTTTCTCATGATCTAAACTCTTCCCCTGAACCTCTGTCTCCATATCTGTGGCTCTCTAACCCGGTTTCTTCTCTCTTGACCTCAGCTTCCTTATCTGTAAAATGGGACTAGAGATAGCATTTACTTTATAAGAGTGGCTGTAAGGTTTAGATAAGTAGCATGCTGCATTTCCCACAGCATCTGGCAATCCATACATGCTCAGTAGACATTGGCTGCTGCTGTTCTAATGTTATTATTTTACCCATTATACAACCAAAATCTAAGGAGCACTTATGTGTTAGGCTTCATGCCAGAAACCTAGTGGGTGCATAACATTGTGTTTGATCTCAAAGCAGTTTAAATCTACTTGGAAAAAGAAGAAAAACCATCAATCAATAAAATAGTTCATAAATATATAATCTGGCAATTTTTTAAAACCTGTCAAAATGCTCGGAAATCTTAATCTGCAACTTGCTGTACTGGGGTTTGAATCCAGGGCACTCTACCACTGAGCTATGTCCCCAGCCCTTTTCATTTTGAAACATAGTCTCACTAAGTTGTCAAGGCTGGCCTTGAACTGAAACACCAGGCTGCAATTCTGACTTTTAAATGCACTCTCCTCTCTTGCCTGCATATTCAGGCCCAGCTGTTTGGCTGGATAAACCCATCATCAACAATGTCATGGCCGAGCTTGAAGAAATCTTCATGGTTTCCTCGGACTTTTCCAGCCAGTTCTCCCCTTCACATGCCAGGCCAACAGCATCCAACACAGCTGTTGGCTTGGTGAGGTCTACCCTTAAGTTTTCCATCTCCAGGTGACCAGGAGATTTGCAGGGAGGAGTAAGGATTTTGTCCCCAACCTGGGCCTGGGCAGGAGGACTTTTGTCTTGGGACCAGCCAGTCCTAGAAGCTCTTTAAGGGAGGATGTAGGTTGAGGGTTGGGGGGAAGGCAAGAGGTAGCTAAAGGCATCCGTTTGAGGGAGGGAGGAGGGGCCACACATAGGACAGGGAGGAGTCCAGAAACTCAGCCAGTTAGAGGATCAAATTCCTCTGGGGTGGAGTTAGATAGGAGGTTGGCACCAAGAGCAGAGAGACTCAGCAGGGACGATCTGCATTCCACCTGCCTTCCACCCTCATTCCTGGAGAAAGCCTGCAGCACCACAGTACCAGGCAGGAGTCACCCCCTCTGCACCCCCAGCTGTGGGCCCTGCCTGTCTTTCCTCTCCTTCAGTGACTGCAGGAGAGTGGGAGAGAAAAGAGATGATGGAGCCAGACAGGACTCAGATAAATCTTGACCCTAGGTAAGTAAGCCTGGGAGACCGTGGGCAGGGAGCCAGCTGCTAATCAGCAGTATCTCCTGTTGCTCTGACCTGTCCCTCCCACCCTCCCAGAGCACTTTGACTCCCAGCACTCAGGCTGCATAAAGAACTAAAAATGCTCTGATTGTCCCCTAGGTCCTCAGAGAAATTGTGGGATGGGGCCAGTGTGACCACTTCAAGGACTTCCCCCTACAACCTGGGCAGAGAAAGATCCCAGAGGTGGGGGCTTTGCACAGAGCCCCTGACCAACAGGGGACCCACCACTGGTGCTAAGAGTCCATTCTTTCTCTGGTTCCCTGCTCTTTCTCCCTGAGTTGCTGCCCTCTTGGATATTAAAAGAATTATTGGCTCCTTGGGCATTGGAGCCAGACCTGCCCAGTAGCTAACTGGCAGCTTATCCTACACCCTAACTGGGCCAGTTCCCCTCTCCAAGAAACAGAACATTGAGGGGAAAATGAAAAAAACCCCTGCAGGAAGGAGCACAGGAGAAGTATCATATAACTAGGGTTACTTGCTGCTTGCGAAGGTCACACACCCTTCTCTAGACCCAGTGGTTCCAAACACAAGCTGGTGTCTCTCTAGGTACACAGAAGATCTTTTGGAGGTGCTGAGAACCAACTATGGCATCCCTTCAGACTGCTTCTCCCACCCCCCGACTGCAGCCCAGTTCCTGAGAGGTGAGTCAGGGTCTTCCCCAGAAGGCACTGAAGGGAGGAGATACACAGCCCAGAGGGAAGTCTGGACAGGTGGGGGAGCGGAACAGAAGGGGTCCTGAGCTGGCCAGCCTGATCAACTTTGGGGGATGACTGGCACGGTATTCATAGTAACTAAGATCTTGGAGAAGGGCAATTCCCTGAGGAGTCAGCAGGCCCAAAGTGGGGCATGACAACCTAGCCCAGGAGATAAACCTGAGGTGGGGCCTCCACAGATCCCAGCCTCAAGGTACATTCAAACTGTGGACACTGAAACCTGGAGCATTTTCCAGATTCCAGGGCTTTCCAGGGCCTCAAGATGGCACCCAAATGATTCAAGTCCCACGGGGTCCCGGAGAGGCAGTGTGCACAACATCCTCTCAGGAAAGGGCACATAGCACTTAGAGGGGAAGCTATTGTAATGACCTCAACTTAAATGAATCTATAAAAGTGTTCTCACAGGCCAGGTGCGGTGGTGCACACCTGTAATCCCAGCCACTCAAGAGGCTGAGGCAGGATGATCACAAGTTTGAGACCAGTCTTGGCAACTTAGTGAGACCCTGTCTCAAAAATAAAATAAAGGGCGGGGATTGTGGCTCAGCGGCAGAGCGCTCGCCTTGCAAGTGCGTGGCCCGGGTTCGATCCTCAGCACCACGTAAACATAATGCATTGCATTGTGTACAACTAAAGTAAATAAATAAATATTTTTTAAAAACACAAATTTCTTAAAAATAAAATAAAATAAAATAAAATAAAATAAAAAGGGCTGGGATGCAGCTCAGTGGGAGAGCACCCCTGGGGTCTATCTCCAGTGTGAAAGAAAGAAATGAGAGTTCTCAAAGTATTGGCTACTTAGATGCTATTGCTCAATTGCTTTTGAAAGTGAAAGGCAGGGGCTGGGGTTGTGGCTCAGGGATTGAGTGTTCTCCTAGCATGTGTGAGGCACTGGGTTCAATCCTCAGCACCACATAAAAATAAATAAAATTTAAAAAATTTAAAAAAAGAAGAAGAAGTGAAAGGCATGGAATGTGATTTGGTTCATTCCCTGGACACAAAAGCACTGAGAATCAAGTGGTTCTGCATCTTTCCAACAAATGTGACTTACACACAGGCATCTTGTTTTGTTTTCTTGCTATACAATAAACCACCTCTGAGATGTTGAATAGGAATCATGTGGTACACTTAATGCTTTCCCAAGCTTCCCAATGTTGACACTGTGCAGAGTAGACTTCCTGAGCAACAGGGTGCTTGCTGTCACTGTGCTTTGGGAGGCAGATGTGGGCATGACCCTAACTCTCCTTCAGATGCTCTGAACCACAGTGCTGCCAGCTGCCAAAGTGTCTAGAGATGCCTGCTGGTGCTCAGTGGTTAGTGCCAACAGTTGGCAGCTACAACAATTTTCTGGAAGCTTCTGCTCTAAGAGTGCAGCTGGAGACACAAGTTTTCCTCGTTTGAGTCCTCAGACCAGCAGACATTTGGCAATATCTGGAGACAGTTTTGACTGTCATACCAGAGATTACCAGTAGCATCCAGTGGGTAAATGCCAGGGAGGCTGCTACACATACCTCCTACAGTGCAGAGGACAGTCTCCACAACAAAGAATTATCTATGCCAAAGCATCACTAGTGTTCAGGTTGAGAAATCTTGCTGAACACAACAAAATAGTTCCCACACTGCTTTGCTAAAAAATTGTAAACAGAAACACTAAAGATGATCAACATAGGTTGAAGATTCTGGTCTGGGAGCTGAGCAAGCTGCCTTGATCCAGGAGGAACAGGTGGGATCTGGGAAGTGAAGAGCAGGTACTGGGCATTCCTAGGGCAGGGATAGGGGCAGAATGAGTTGGCAGGCTTCCCAGATACAGTGGGGAACTAGATCTGGCAGAATTCAAGGTTACTGGTGGAGAAGTAGATGACAATTGAGAGGGTTGGGCAGGTAAGGTGGGGCCTCAGGCCCCGGAGTTGTACTTTATTCTGTGGGCAGAAGCAGCTGGTGGGCTGTAATGTGGGGAGGGCTAAACGAAACAGTGATTTAGGACCATTAATCAGTAATCAAGATGAACTGCGGGGGAAGAGCCTTGAGTAGCAGAGATATAAATGAGAGGTTACTGTCCTCAACTAGCGTGATAGAAAAGAGTCTGAGTCATGGAAGTGTTGGGAAAGGAAAGGAATGGTTGGGGAATGCAGAAGGAGCAGGTGATTTGGTAAATATTTAGACAGGTAAATGTAGGGCAATGACAGTCAAAGGAAAGGAGAACCAGAGGATGGAGAAAGTGGTGAAACCCTTTCCTCACTCCCTTGGCAAACCTCTCGTTTCCTAAATAGGTTTTTGTGTTTTTTTTTTTTTTTTTTTTTTTTTTAATTGGGGATTGAATCTAGGGGTGCTTAACCACTGAGCCATATCCCCAGACCCCTTTTAAAATATTTTGTTTAAAGACAGGGTCTCTCTGAGTTGCTTAGGGCCTTGATAAATTGCTGAGACTGGCTTTGAACTCATGATATTCCTGCATCAGCCTCCTGAGCTGCTGAGATTACAGGTGTGTGGCACCATGTCCAGCTCTTAGTTATGTAAAAAAAAAAAAAAAGAAGAAGAACTATTAAATCTTCCCAATAATTGGTATTTCAAATGCTAATGATGTGATTGTGATTATAATCCTTATAGGTTTTTGTTAATGGACTGATCTGAAAATTTATATGAAAGAGTCAAGAAAGCCAAGACAATTTGGAAAAGTGTATGAAGGAAAGCTGCCCTACCAGTGATTAAGGGTTATAATAAAGCTGTAGTAGGGCTGAGGCTGTACCTCAGTGGTAGAGCACCTGCCTAGCACATGTGAGGCGCTGGGTTCGATCCTTAGCACCACATAAAAATAAAATAAAGGTATTATGTCCATATACAACTAAAAAAATTTTTTTAAAAAGCTATAGTAATTAAAGTAATAAGACAATAATGGCAAAGGGCCAGAGACAAACAACAGAATAGGGGGCCCAGAAATCAGCTATTCCTACTTAGGGTGTCACCATATGAATGGATGCTCCCACATCCCTTGGGCCAGATAGACTTTTTTTTTTTTAAACATTTATTTATTTGCTTTAGTTGTACACAATGCATTTATTTTTATGTGGTGCTGAGGATCGAACCCGGGCCGCACATGTGCTAGGCGAGCACTCTACCGCTGAGCCACAATCCCAGCCCCAGACTTTTTTTTTTTTGGTACCGGGGATTGAACTCAGGGGCACTGGACCACTGGGCCACATCCCCAGCCCTTTTTTGTATTTTATTAGAGACAGGGTCTCACTGAGTTGCTAAGTGCCTCGCCATTGCTGAGGCTAGCTTTGAACTCATGGTCCTCCTGCCTCGGCCTCCCAAGTGCTGGGATTACAGGTGTGCGCTGCTGCACCTGGCTCCCAGATAGACTTTTTTTTTTTTTAATCTGTTTTTTTTTTTAAATATTTATTTATTTACTTTAGTTGTACACAATGCAATGCATTTATGTTTACGTAGTGCTGAGGATCGAACCTGGGCCGCGCACGTGCGAGGCGAGCGCTCTGCCACTGAGCCACAATCCCAGCCCTCCCAGATAGACTTTTAAGAAGAGGTGCCGGGCAATAGCCTTCCCTATGGCAATAAGCACATAGGAAACTAACTCTAGAGTAGCTTTAATTCAGATAAATTAAGTACTTAAGTGTAAAATGCAAATATTTTTACAAAAATAATATAAAAAGACATTTTTAGGATTGACAATAGAAAATAATTTCTTAAAACAAGAAAGCACAAATGATCATGAAGATCAACTACATGAAGGAAAAAAACAAAACTATTCAACTAAAAGTGCTGTAAAGAAAGTTGAAAGTCAAACCACAGAATGGGGAGGAGAAAATGCTTTCAAACCTCTAATGGACAAAGGATTCGTAGGTCAGTATGAGTAAAGTTAGCCAATCAAAATTGGATAAAATAGCTGGGCATGGTAGCACATGCCTGTAATCCCAGCAATTTGGGAGGCTGAGGCGGGAGGATCTCAAATCCAAGGCCAGCTTCAGCAAATTAACAAGGCCTTAAGCAACTTAGTGAGACAGTCTCAAATTAAAAAATAAAAAAGGGGATTTGGGGGTATGGCTCAGTGGTAAAACACCCCCAGGTTCAATCCCCAGTATCCTCCCCCCAAATGGATAAATATATATGAACAGATGTGTCATAGAAGATGAAACCCAAATGGCTAAAAAAAAAAAAAAAAGCTCTCCTTTGCTAGTAATCATGGGACTACAATTAAACAATGAAATATCTTTTCACCACTATTACACTGGCAAAAAAAAAGTCTGTACCTTATGTACATACATGACTGCATGACCAATATGATTCAACAACATGTGCAATCAGAAAAATGAGAAATCATACTCCATTTATGTATGACATATCAAAGTGCATACATGTATTCTACTGTCATGTATAACTTACTAGAATAAATTTTTAAAAATCTTAAATGTCTGATAGGTGATAAAAAACAGAATACAAAATATTTTATACAGTACAATGGCTGTAATTTTATATAGTACAGTGATTATAATATAACATGTAGAAGTCAGGTGCAGTGGTGCACGCCTCTAATCCCAGTGGCTCAAGAGGCTGAGGTAGGAGGATTGCAAGTTCAAAGTCAGCTTCAGCAACCTAATGAGGCCATAAGAAACTTAGCAAGACCCTGTTTCTAAATAAATTATAAAAAAGTTGGGCTGGGGTTGTGGCTCAGTGGTAGAGTGCTTGTCTAGCATGCATGAGGCACTGGTTCGATCCTCAGCACCACATAAATATAAAATAAAGATATTGTGTCCACCTAAAACTAAAAAATAAATATTTAAAAAACATATATAAAAAAGTGCTGGGGATGTGCCTCAGTAGTTAAGCACCTCTGGGTTCAATCCCTAGTAATGATGATGATGATGATGATGATATTAATAATAATAATAATAAAAAAAATGTAAGCCCTTTAATCAGATGCTGGGTTGTCCTTTTTTTTTTTTTTTTTTTTTTTTTTTTGCTACCAGGGATTGAACCCAGGGTGCTTACCCACTGAGCCACATCCTCAGCCCCAGCTCTATTTAATTTTTTATTTTGGCAGGGTTTCACTAAGTTGCTGAGGCTGGTTTTGAACTTGGCAGTCCTCCTGCCTCAGTCTCCTGAGTCACTGGGATTACAGGCATGTGCCACCACCACTGGCAATCAGATGCTTTTAAAAGCTACTTTTTATTGAGTACTACATGCCAGGTGCTTTGCTAAGTGGTTTAATGAGAAAATAATTCATCTGTCCATGGTCATAGAGTAAACAGTTAAGTGGCATTTTACTTTGAATTCAAGTATCTCTCACTCCAAAACCTGTAATCTTAACCTCCAGAAAGAAAATATGAAAAAACAGAAATAAGTTTTTAGTAGGAAGCTGGGATTATTAGTGACTATTCTTTCAAAATTTTATGTAATGTTATTATATTGTTTTAATTATTTAAAAAAGTATTCTTCAGGGCTAGAGATGTGACTCAGTGGTAGAGCATTTGCTTGACATGTGTGATACCCAGCCAAAAAAAGGGATTCTTTACTATTTCAGAAACAGTGGGAAATTTGATAGTTGCTAAAGATATGTTTAAAATGATTAATTAGACAAGCATATGCCATAATGTCTTCCTTGGAATATTAATTATAAGGAGTGCTTCATGAAAATAGAGTTCTATAGAAAATTGTTTTGTAGAAGATGCATTCTATACTTTCCTTTTGGAAATTCACATTGTAAAATAGCAAATTAGAAACTTAAGTATGCTCTGCAGGAAAAGAAAAACATGTTAAATTCTGTTTAATGCATTTCTTTTTTTTTTTTTTTTTTTTTTTTTTGGTACCAGGGATTAAACTCAGGGGCATTCGACCACTGGGCCACATCCCCAGCCCTTTTTTGTATTTTATTTAGAGACAGGGTCTCACTGAGTTGCTAAGTGCCTCGCCATTGCTGAGGCTGGCTTTGAACTCGTGATCCTCCTGCCTCAGCCTCCCAAAGTGCTGGGATTACAAGCGTGCGCCACCGCGCCCAGCTTTAATGCATTTCTAAAAATCCTTTAGTCATAGAATGATTTTTGTCTCAAAATAGCTATTAAAATGCATTTTGAGAGGAACTGGGTTAGATCAGAAAAGTAAGGGAGAGATCAGTCTTACAAAAGGATAAATGAGCTTAGTGGATTCTAAGGAACTTTTCTGTTTTTCTTAGCTTTTGCACTGTGGAAGTGGATACAAAAACCTGTAAATACTGCAAGTAGGAAAAGAATAGAGGACCAAAGCAGCAATGATGAGAAACTGCAAATCATTTTTGTTTTGGCAGTCAATACTCCACCCTTACTTTATAAACTTGAATTTTGGGGTTGCAGTTGATTTTCCCTCCCCTATCTATGTACACATGTACCAAAAGTCTGTGTGTGATGGGTAAGAGTATGGACTTCACATCAGGAACCTCGGGTTTAAATCTCATCTTCACTTCTAGGAGGTGTCATCATGGGCAAGGTACTTGACTCTCCAAGGCTAGATTCCTGAAAAGCTTATTAAATGGGGGTGGTAATAGGAGTTCCTACAGGGTTGTTTCTTTCCTTCAACAAATAGTTACAGAATAGTTACTGTTGCAGGCACTTGGAGACAGAACACAGAACAAGCCTGACAAACAAAGCCCCTGCCTCGGCAGATGAAAGCAAGTAAACAGCTATGTAAATGACCGCACTGAGATGTGTAGCCAAATCACACAGGGCTGTCAGGGCCGGCTGCTGACCCCTGAGCATGGGAGCAGGAGCCAAGAGCTCAGTGATGCAGAGCTCAGGGAGAAAAGCAGAGGCCAAGGAGAAAGTCCTAAGGTAGGAAGAGCTCAGAGTGGTTGCTGGAAGGTTGGAAGAGTAGCAGCAAGATCTCAAGCCTTGACATTCAGGGAGGAGCTAAGCGGCAGTGATTTTTTTTTTTTTTTTTTTAATTAACGCATAATACTTGTACACAGTTGTGGGATACAGTGTGATGTTTTTTGGTTTTGTGGGTTTTTTTTTTTTTTTTTTTTTTTTCCACCAGGGATTGAACTCAGGGGCACTCGACCACTGGGCCACATCCCCAGCCCTTTTTTGTATTTTATTAGAGACAGGGTCTCACTGAGTTGCTAAGTGCCTCACCATGCTGAGGCTGGCTTTGAACTAGTGATCCTCCTGCCTCAGCCTCCCAAGTGCTGGGATTACAGGCGTGTGCCACTACGCCGAGCTTTGAATATGTATGTGCAATGTGTATTGATCAAATCAGGGTAATTAGCATTGCCATCTTCATATGATTTCCTTATTTTTGGAGACTTCAAGCTCCTCTTTCAAGTCCTTCATAAAATATATACCAGGTTGTTGCAAGCTTAGTCATAGAACACTAGAACTTGTTTGTCCCTCCTAACAGGTGTTGCAGTACTTGTTATCCATCATCCCTCTGTGCCAAGTCCCTGCTTCCTTCCTAGCCTCTAGTAATCACTATTCTACTTTCATTTGGACATTTCTAGCTTCCACACATGTCAGGCTTGTATCATTTAACAAGACTTCCTTGAAGTCTAGAGAAAACAGAGTGTGGGAGAGGGTGAGGACTAAGAATAAAATCCGGGGTTGGGGCCAGGAGAGGAACCAGGAGAAGGGGGACCCCGGTCAGTGAAGGCTGGGAAAAGCTTTGGTGTTGATGGCTGTGGAAGGCCACTTCTGGCTCAGCAGAGGACAGGAGCTGAGTGGGAGAGGGGCATGGATCCCAGTGGACAGAGATTCCCAATAATTCAAACATCAATTTTTGGAGACCTACTGAAGTAACTTTTTCTTTTTCCTCTCTGGACTTTATTATTATTATTTTTTTTTTACCAAACATTTCTACTATACAATAATCTGGGTTCAGTAAATTTGAAAAAAATAAAAAGAAAAAAAAAAATCAATTGTCTGACCGAGTCAGGCATTGAGAATATTTTTGTGATTTTCCTTTTTTTTTTTTTTTGGTACTGGGGAGTGAACTCAGGGCACTTCAACCACTGGGTCACATCCCCAGCCCTTTTTTGTATTTTTATTAGAGACAGGGTCTCACTGAGTTGCTAAGTGCCTCGCCATTGCTGAGGCTGGCTTTGAACTTGCAATCCTCCTGCCTCAGCCTCCCAAAGTGCTGGGATTACAGGCGTGTGCCACCGAGCTGGGCTTTCTTTTTTTGATGGTGCTGTGGATTGAATCCAGGGCCTTGAGCTAGGAAAGAACTTTACCACTGATTTACATCCCCAGTCAAATCCGTTTTTAATAAAGGAGATAAACCAGTGCTTTAATGTTAACTCACAAGGACTACTGGAGAGGTATCTGGTCTTCAGCTTGTCACCAGAGGAGATCTAAGGAGTTCCTGAGAGGGGGACTTCAACTCAGGATGGGGTTCTTGACACCACAGAAATGAATTTAAGGATGTGTCAGAGGCATAGACAGTTTAATTTAGGAAAGCAGAGACACATTAAAGGGAGAATGTGGGCCATTTTGAGAGCAAGAAGCAGCAACCCCTTGGTCTGCAGTGATATTTATAGAGAGACAGTACTAAGGGGCTGAACTATAGAGGTGGAGTCAGGGCAGCTATGCATTTTGTCACTTTTCCCTGCGATTATGCATTGCTCTAACAATGTTTCACTTTTAGTGTCCAAGGACATGGACTGGGTTGCTCACAGTTGCTTATTTTGCATTCCAAAGGTTCATGGTCATGTCTTACACTAAATGGTTACTGGGTGCTTCTTTTTTGAGACTTAGTATAGCTTTTTTCTCCAAATCCCCAAATTCCTATCTCAAACTCACTGGAATCTACCTTCCCCTTCTACTCTAGCATTGGGCCCTGTAGAAATTACCCTCATGGCCATCATGACCTCTCTTTCCCTGGGCTCAATTGCCATCTTCCTGGAGGATGCTGTCTATCTGTACAAGAACACTGATTGCCCCATCAAGAGAAGGACTCTGCTGTGGAGCAGCTCTGCACCAACGGTGAGGGCCCTGTAGCTGCTCTTTGGGAGGGACTGGAAAGGAGAAAGAGATCATTTTAAGAATTTCTCTAAATGAATAATTCCTGTCAGCAGAGAGTTGCCTGCCACTACCTAGGGTGGAGGGGAATATAATCTGAGCTCCACTGACCAGGAAAGCCAATAGGCAATTCTTCTTTTTTTCTTTTGGTATTGGGGCTTTAACCAAGGTCACTTTACCACTGAGCTACATCCACACTCCCTTTTATATTTATTTTTAATTTTGAGAGAGTATCTTGCTAAGTTGCTTAGGGTCTCGTTAAATTGCTGAGGCTGGCCTCAAACTTGCAATCCTCCTGCCTCAGACCCCTGAGTTGCTGGGATTACAGGTGTGTGCCACTGTACTCAGTTTAGGCAGTTCAAATTCTTAGGCTCTAGAATAGCTAGACAATCTGCTCAGCTTGGTGATCCACATACTACTTCCCTGCCACAGTATTGCTGTTGAAAAGTAAACCTCCTCCCTATACTGACAGGGAGCAGTTCCTGAGTATAGGAAAGAATTTTCCCTCACAGGGTCATTTTCAACTCTAGCCTCTTATTGTAGGCCTCCTGAGCTCACTCTACAGCCATTATAAATAGTTTTTTGTTTTTTTTAACCAAAGATTGAACTCAGGGGCACTCAACCACTGAGCCACACCTCCAGCCCTATTTTGTATTTTATTTAGAGATTTTATTTAGAGACAGGGTCTCCAGAGTTGCTTAGCACCTTGCTTTTGCTGAGGCTGGCTATGAACTCTTAATCCCTCTGCCTCATCCACCTGAGCCGCTGGGATTATAGGCGTGTGTCACTGCACCCGGCTATATTGGTCCTTATTTTTCCAGTTGCAACTTTGTGTGTTATGGGATGGAACCCAGGACCTTGTGAATGCTAGGCATACTCACAGCTGAGTCATACCCTCAAGCCGTCCCAGCAGCAATTTTTAAGGACTGACACCTCAAATGTATATATAGGTCTTGCTTCCTTGAGGCCTTGTCATAATAGGTTGGAGCTATGTCCCTCCCTGCCCTAACCTGCTTATTGCTCCTCTGCAAACAGGTAGTGTCTGTGTTCTGCTGCTTTGGTCTCTGGATCCCTCGTTCCCTCATGCTCGTGGAAATGGCCATAACCTCGTGAGTGTTTGGCCCCAACCCCACCTCTGGTTGGGCATTTCCCTGCTCCCCAGGACTTCAGAGTCCATTTCTTTAATGCCAGTTGTTTGTGAATCCAACCCTTCCCAATCCATGCTAATTCAAGGCTCAACTTTCTGGTGTATTTAGGGAGTGCCTTATTCTGGCAATTCTTCAGTCACCTCTTTTTTCCCCTGATCCCCAAATTCCCATCTTCCCAGTCCTCTTGACTCTGTCCTCTCCCTCTCTCTCTCTCACTCCTCTTGGGTCACATATGCAGAATGTCATCCTCTATGGTCTTCCCCTCAGTAAGCCCCAATTCGCTCCACAACCTTCCTCCTTTAGCAGCAAGGGATGTCCCCTCTGCTGTCCCCACTATGCCACTTGCAATCCCACTCTCCCCCCATCCCAGGTTCTATGCCGTGTGCTTTTACCTACTCATGCTGGTCATGGTAGAAGGCTTTGGTGGTAAGGAGGCAGTATTGAGGACTCTGAAGGACACCCCAATGAGGGTTCACACAGGCCCCTGTTGCTGTTGCTGCCCCTGCTGTCCTCCACTCATGCTCACCAGGTAAGGCAGGAAGGAGAGGCATCCTGAAACAGGTGAGCAGCCTCTTCCCACACTCCCTCAAGAGCTTCTTCTGGCTCGCTAGCCCTGCTTCAAGGCTCTTAAAGTTAGTCTCGTAACTAACATCCAGGACCCACACATGGGCATCCATCCCCCAGGGAGAGGAAGCAGGAGGAGGAAGACTCCTAAACTTCAGCCCACTTCCCCACAAACTTTAATCATAAAGAGAAAACTGGACTTTGGGGCATTTATTTGCCCCCTTCTGCCCATTTCGATTACAAGTTTGAGGTGAACACTGCACTCTGATCATTCTTGCTCAAAAGGCAGAATTCTAGTCTGCAGATAAATGGGAGACAAGGAGGGTTCCCAGTGCTCTCAATTCTGGCTTCTTCCTATATCCCCATGCATTTTAGTGTCCATGTCATCTGTCTAGCTTCAGCCCCAGAGCCCAGTGAGGAAGCTGGGAGGTCTTGGGGTGGATGGTTTGTGGGACCATCTTCCTAACCCTATTCCCTCCTCAGAAAGAAGCTTCAGCTGCTAATATTGGGCCCTTTCCAATATGCCTTCTTCAAGATAACACTGAGCCTGGTGGGCCTGTTCCTCATCCCTGATGGCATCTTTGACCCAGCAGATGTAAGCCAGGAGTAAGGGGCAACGAAGTCCAAGACTCATTTAGTACCCTTGGGCTCTAGAAGTAAGAGCTGGAGCCAGCACTCCCTGACACAGGGCCTCAGGGTCAGGGTGGCTATGGAAAAGTAGAGGCTCAGGGATCTGATAGGGAGAGATGAGACTGGAATAGGTCAAGGCTTTGGGCTTTTTATTACCTTTCCTGACATGGGAGGGGAGAAATAAAAGGAGAAAAGAGCTTGCCTCCCCCACTGACTACTTTCTGGTCTGCCAACAGATTTCTGAGAAGAGCACAGCTTTATGGATCAACACTTTACTTGGCGTGTCCACCTTGATGGCTCTCTGGGCCCTCGGCATCCTTTTCCGTCAAGCCAAGCTGCACCTGGGTGAGCAGAACATGGGAGCCAAATTTGCTCTCTTCCAGGTAACTATTGGGGAGGGAAAACATGTTTAATAATAGATCTACAAAGGATTGGGATTAGGAGGTGAGACTACAGGCTAAAAGCAGGAATGAGGATCTTTCTCTTAAACTGTGGGGTTCCCCGTGATATATGGAAAATGGTCTCTCCCCTCCTTTTTTTTATACCTTTATTTTTTTATTTTTATGTGGTGCTGAGGATAGAACCCAGTGCCTCACATATGCTAGGTGAGTGCCCTAATGCTGAGCCACAACCCCACCCCCTCCTTCTCCTTATTTTACACCTTTCTGTGCTGTAATAGTCTCCTAGGGTTGCTATAACAAAATACCACAAACAGGTGGCTTAAAACAACAGAAATGTATTGTCTCAGGATTCTGGAGGCCAGAAGTCCAAAATCAAGGTGTCAGCAGGGCCACACTCTTCTGAAATCTGTCAGGGAGAACCTTGCCTGTCCTCCTCTTCTCTGATGGTAGCCAGCAGCTGCATCACTCCAATTTCTGCCTCCATCATCATGATGCTCTCTCTTCATGTGTCTGTGTCTTCCATTTTTATGACACCAGTCCTATTAGATTAGGGACCCGCTCTGTTCCATTATGACCTCCCCTTACCTAATCACCCTATGATGTCACACTCTGGGATACTGAAATCAGGACTTCAACATATCTTCTGGGCAGAGACAATTCAACCTATAATACATGCATTATCGAACCTTTTAAAAATTTTTCTACCTATTACTTCCTAAAGTCCTGTAATCTGTCAATGCCACTAACAGTAGCATTATTACAGCTACAACTATTAACTACTCCACACCATGTGCTAGGCACTTTTCATATATTACATGTAACTTTTCACAGTAATCCTAGAGGTCATTATCATTTCCATTTTACAAAGGAGGGCACTGAGAACCATAGGTGTGATGAGGCTTGCTCAGGGGCAAATGAGGGATGGAGCTAGATTTTAAATCCAAGTCTAACTCCCAAGCCCACATTCCTTCTTATCGCACTGCCTCTTTATCTCAACACCTCTTAGGAAAATTCTCTGAAAGACACATTTGTTCACCTCCTTTGCTTTTTTTTCCCCCCAAGTGTCCATCAGTAGCCATTGTTAAGATAAAGAAATAAGTTCTTATTTCTTGTGAGCAACTCTTCATATTGGATAGAAGATGAGATTGTGATTTTCCCAAAGATTAAAATTCCACAAATGTTTCATCAAGTGTGAGTCCCAACCCTCTTAATTGTACAGATTTAAAGGTGGGTCAAAAACCACAATGGAAGCCGGGTGTGGTGGCACACGCCTGTTAATCCCAGCACTTGGGAGGCTGAGGCAGGAGGATTGCGAGTTCAAAGCCAGCCTCAGCAATGGCGAGGCACTTAGCAACTCAGTGAGACCCTGTCTCTAATAAAATACAAAAAAGGACTGTGATGTGGCCCAGTGGTCGAGTGCCCCTGAGTTCAATCCCCGGTACCAAAAATAAATAAATAAATAAAACCACAATGGGAGGACAAGTCCTTGCAATGGCCAGTTGGCTTCAGTGCCCTGGCTGCAAGCCCCTTCCACTCATCCCCTCTCTTTTGTTTTATAGGTTCTTCTCATCATGACTGCCCTGCAGCCTGCCATTTTCTCCATATTGGCCAATGCTGGACAGATTGCTTGTTTACCTCCATTTTCCTCTAAAACTAGGTCTCAAGGTGAGGATACAAGGGCTCAAGGGCTCCTATCCCATTGTGAGATGGATGAGATAGGAGATGGTCAGGAAAGAGATGATCTTGGAAAAGACATTAGGCCAGCCTGACTTCTCAGGAAAGGGGTCTCCAAGAAATTTGAGCAGAGGTTTCGACTATGACCTCACTGATTACACAGAGAACTGCAATCCCACAGCTTGAGGGCAGCCCTGATGGCTAACCCAGGAAAGCCAAGGGTGTAACCCCCAACTTCGAAGAGAAGAAAGGGAGTGAGTTGAATGTAGATCATACTTATTAACATGTAAGAATGAGCATTAATGTTACCCTCAGATCACAGAAAGTAGAGAGCCCAAGTTTGGTTCTAGCTCTACCATTAATCTACTTTTTGTTTATGACAGTATCTCTAGGTCCTGGTTTGGGGATAAATTGGGGAAACTTCTGCTTAACTGAGACACCATGGCTGCGAGTAGGATACCTACCACCTTTATAATTAAGCATAACCTATGTTATATTTCATCTCACACTGCAGTGATGAATTGCCATCTCCTTATACTGGAGACTTTCCTGATGACTGTATTGACACGAATGTACTACCGAAGGAAAGATCACAAGGTTGGGTATGAAACTTTCTCATCTCCAGACCAGGACTTGAACCTAGAAGTCTGAGGAGAATGGCTTGGACAATGATGGTGATGCTGTATGCATTAAGAGAACATGGGATTTCTTTGCTGTCCATCACTTCACCAAATTGGAAAAAATCTCATTTTCAGCACAATCAGGCAGATTACATTGACTATAGAGATGAAGGCAAATTATGCAGTAGAATGAAACTGTTTTGGATATTGCCCAGGGAAGGTATTTTAAGTTTTGTAATAAAACAGAATACAATCTGAAACTCTGTAACTAGGCACATTGCCTCTGTGGATGCCACTAATTATTAGCCCTGAAAATTTACATGCTGAAAGTTCACTCTGAGCTTTCCCAAAACAGAAGAAAGGGGGAAGAATATATAGTAGTTGTTTGATATAATAACAGGAGAAGACCTTGGCTGGGCAATATAGCCCAACATCTCAAAGAAGCCAGGCTTCCAGTGATGGATAGAAGGTTTCTTTCCTTATAGATGTGTCACTAGGGCACTGATGACAACAAGCATGGGAGGTCTTGAGCTTCCCTTTATGAGATAATAGCTTTTTCAATCTTTTGTGCCAAGCAGCAAAAGTAACCACCTGATAATATTGTCATGAAGCTTAATTTTGAGGAGAGAGATTAGGATTCAAAAGCAAAAGAATTGAGAATACAAGTAAAAGCCCAAAATACATAAAACATCATATACAAGTATATCAGGTCAAAAACCCAGGAAATGGAACATTCATGTAAAACCACATTGCCTTTATTTGGCTATATGACAAAGCCAAAATAACTCTGAACAAATTCATAATAGACAAGAAGATGATATACTGAACCCCGACTGAGGAAAACCTCTCTGCAGACTCACACTGGTGATGGGGTGGATATTCGTGCCAAGACTGGAAGTTCTTTCCAAGACTTTGTTTTCAGGATTCTTAACATAAAATTCCCAACCAATCAATTCTCAGTGTACAAAATGGTCAGTGCCCCCCAAAAGAGGGTAGAAGGCCCACTTCAAATGTAAAGGGACACAATCTGAGTCATCCTAATCTTAAACCTGGAGCTTTTATTTCTATCCCAATCTGAATATTAACATAAAACTTTGGCAGATAGAAAAATCTTTTAAGAAAATTAACACTTAAGAGTATAATCCCAAGAACATATTCTACTTATTTGGAAAAATAGAAGCTAGGAACCACTTTTTATCCCATGACAATCTATGAGAGAAAATAAGAACAGTTATTATGACTGTGAAAAATATAACCTTTAAAAAATACTTATATTGGTAAGCTTAAAAAAATACCATTCATTTTTAAAACATTGTTAAGGGAGGTTTTTTTGTTTGTTTGAAATCTGTATTGGTTCAACTTTTGGTGAGTATATGCTAACAAAAATCTAGAAGGTATGGCTTTTAGAGAATTAAAGAAAAGCAGCAAAATGTAATTGACTTGGAAAGATTTTAGGTAAAGGATGTGGAACAGGATTAAAAAGGCAATGAACTCCAGAAAGTAAGCTACCCACAAGAAGTGAAGATAATCCAAAAACAAAGTCCTAGGGGAACCATTGTAGAGGGTCATCCTAGGGACTGCCTGAATAGCTGTGTGGTCACAAGTAAAGTAACTCAGATGCTGCCTAAATTATCAGCAATCAAAAAGGGTTTAAAAAGTTCCTCAATCTCCTCACATTTCTTCTTCTTCTTCTTCTTCTTCAGGATTTTCAATTCTGACAACCCCAACCTTCTTACTCAAGCCTCTACAGAGTAAGGGTCATTGGCTTTAGCTATCAGAAGCAACTGCAGCAGTACAAATATCCATTTATGTTCTTTTAGTTTTCACTTCTATTCTAAGCCTAGCATGTGAAAATAGCAGATTTTCTGTCCAAGACCCTCAATGTAACTGCTGAAATGGCACCTCCTCCTTCATGATCAGCTACAGGGCTTGTCCTCAGCCTCCTTCTATCTCGTAGACAGGCTCTTGAGGCCAATCATCTTTTGAGGCTGTCTCATCTTTGCTACATTTGGTTCATCAGGGCTGACTGCTTTCTTGTGTGGAATTTGGGGAAACAGCCCCAGAGTCTCAAACATTCATAGTTGAAGAGCTACAGATCATAGGCATGGTCATGGTGTATAAACCCCTAACCTCATTTAACTGGAACAAATGCACAACAGTGCACCATTTCAACAGCATCCTTCTCCAGCACCTAGGATCACATTTACCCCAAAGTATCTAACATGCCACATCTTAAAAGTTTTTGTTTTCAGTCCAATTATCAAAATATGCTAGTGTCAGGAGACTAAGGTAGTAAAGGGGCAAGAGAGCCTTCTAACATGTGTACAAGCTGGCTTAGCAGTGGCACAGACATGTCAGCCAAGAGGCCCTATTCTATGCCAAAAGCAGCCCAATGAAAGCAAGGAACACTCAAACACTGGGGATCAGAAAATATTCCTGAGAGAGACTGCAGGGAGGAAAATCACATTGTGGACATCTATCTCCCCCTTCCATTCCAGTATACTTGAGGAACATGTGCATTGAGAGAACAAGTAGGTGGGTGTCAGCAAGGACTTCATTGCCTTTCTATACCAGGGAGAATAAGGCAGAGCAAAAATGGCGGAACTCCTAGAGGGAAGACCAAAGCAGAAGTTAAAATATGAGGCTATATAAAGCTGTGTAATGTGGGAAAACATTAACTTCACTGTTCAAAGAAAGGATTCTAGGTCAAGGCTTGTGTGAATCAGATTTGATAGTAAAAAACAGCACTGTATGAAAAGAGTTATAAATGTAGTTTCCATGGGCTATGAGGATAAGAGTTGGCTCCTCTTTGTCCCTCTCCTCTGCCATGTCCTACAGGTCTGGGTGATGTGTGAGTTTACATGTAGGCAAGCAATGATTTTAGCCTCTGGCCCTCAGGCAGAAGAGCAGTCTTCACCAGAAAAAAAGGGTTTAGGGAGGGGACTATGAGATGCTCACAGTCCTAGCAGAAGGGCAAGAAAGAGAAAATGTGGTTTTCTTTTCTGAAAACACTAAAACTCCACCCCCACAAGAGGTATTTTATGAGTGATAGGGGTGAGGCCTGGACATAAACAATCTTACCCTTATTCCAGATACAGGATTTACTGATGGTTGATGGTCTGCTAGGGTCAGGTAGCTGAGGAGAGAGATAGGATGCTAGGGGATTAAAAAAATTGATCATGTTCAACAGCAAGTGTTACACATCACATTCTCTGATTTGAAATTCAAGTGCTGAATTTCCACTGGGCAACCAAGCAGGAGAGATGAGGCAATAACCACCAGGCCCAGGTGAGAAAGAAGAGAACTTACCACCCTCTTATAAAGCAAATTCATGCTGGTGGCTTTCTGGAGGAGTGGTGGAGAGAAGTC
This sequence comes from Tamias sibiricus, assembly GCA_025594165.1. Classification (NCBI taxonomy): domain Eukaryota; kingdom Metazoa; phylum Chordata; class Mammalia; order Rodentia; family Sciuridae; genus Tamias; species Tamias sibiricus. The sequence goes on from CM046668.1 coordinate 72,266,418, forward strand.
CCTGTCAGTTGCAGCCCTCAGAGAAAAAGAAACACTCCACGGAGTATTGGTTCTAGTTAAGAACATTCTTAAGAGGGGCAGAGGTCAAGATTAAGCTGTTGCTTTAGAAAGGAAGGTGTTTCCTTTTGCTTTTGCCTCTATGTTTTGTGCAAATCTAAGTATTCGACATGGAGTAAACAACATGGATTAACAAATCAAGTTCAAATTGCAGACATTTACAAAGCGTCCTTTGTAAAAAAAAAAAAAAAGCTAACAGCATTGAAATAGGAGTAGCATAGCAAGGCCAGAAATTTACTCCCAGCAGGAAATGAATTTAAACTGATGTACAGGATTGAGTTTTGTCCCACTCCTCTCCCTAATCACAGTAACCCTCAAAGTGTTCCTGGCTTTAAAGGAAAGTCACAGGAAAGAGACTGACAAGAGCTCCCAAGTTATTGGGCAACAGATTTTCTGAGAAGATGAACAACAGAAAAACTGTAGTTGATACCACGTGGTCTGGTTCCATCCCCATCAGTGTCTTCATGGACCCCATTGGGTCCAACAAGAAACTCCTCAGGGAGTAACAAAAGTTAGGCTCAGATCTCCTTCTTCCCTCAGCCATGCAGACATATGTGCCAGCAGTGCATTTAGGGGATTTTTGTGACTAGCTCAGTTTCTTTCTTTCTTTTTTTTTTTTTAAGGAAACCAAAATTACAATATTCCCCCAGCCCCCAAATTGCCCATAAGCATGGCTCACTGATTTGGCAAGCCACTTTGCTTCAGAACAGAAGGCAGACAGTACAGTGTATCAGGAAGAAAAGGCCTCTGGGTATTACCTTCTTCTGCCCACTCCTCAGGGGCAAAATAATTAGTTCTACTTCCTATATTTGAAAGACTAATTTTTAAAAAAAATTAATAAAAATGACAATTTCCCTGTCAAGATCACATGAACATAAACAGTAAAACAAAGTCCTTGGGGAGAGTAGATGGATGCAAAACAGGCTTCTAAGGTGTAGTCAGCCTCCTCCTTGGTTTAGGTAATTGATGTCTCTTAGGGGATGGGCTATTTTGGTTCCCCCATTACCAGTTCCTCTTTCCCCAATTGTTTTTCCTTTGTAGCTGTCCTTAGGTTTAGTGTTGGGATCACAATGTGGAATTCAAGAGAGAGCTTCTGAAGGTGATGGGACACAGGGGAGAGGAAAGGAGGAATGAAAAGTTAGTCTTCTTCATCCTCACTGATATCATAGGCTGTAGCCTTGTGCCTAGACAGATTTGATGGGGAGGAAGACGGGGATGTCTTGCCAGAGAAGGGCCATCGGAAGGAGGGGGAGGGGGACCGTTCACGAGTAGGGCTGCTGCTGGGACTCTGCTTTGGGCTGATGGCCTGTAGCATCCGACCTTTTCCCTCTTTCAGCATATGTTTCTGGGGAGACCAAAAGGAAGAGTTAGAAGATATTTATGAATCCTACTAAATCACCACTGGAAAATCTGAGACTTCGAATTATCATGAGTGCTCCCTGCATTTGTGGGGGTGGATGGGTACTGGAGATTGAACCCTGGGCCTCATGCATGCTAGGTAAAGTGCTCTACCACTGAGCAATACCCCTAACCCCTGCAATGCTAAATATGACTGAACAAGAGGAGGGACATAGATATAATTCTAAGCGATTTCTTCCCTAAAGTGGCCTATGCTATTCTATTAATTTAAAGGTTCCCATGAGCCATCCAAAGTCACCAAATCCTTGCCTTCAACGTCAAAAGGTTCTTTGAAGGCTATTTAGTCTATAGTCCCATGCTAGAAAATCCCATGTCCTTCCCAATACCCACACAATTAGATCTTTCCTGATGTCTAACCTAGTGTCACTTGTTGAATCTTTTGCTTGGTTTGAAAAGATTCTGCTATTCCTCAGAGACAGAAGGCCCACTTCACCCAGGATCCCATAGCATTTCTTTATAGTGAAGGCAGCTCTCTTTTTACTGTTCTTTATTCTTTCCTTTCCTTACACTTAAAACTATGATGTAGAAGTAAGCTGAGAAAGGAGACTTGCTTGTCTTGTCACCAGATTTCGAGATTGAAGGCTGGTAAAATTATTTAGGAAAATGTGTAACTTCTTTCTGTAAAGATTTTGAAGAACTATTTGTGGGACAGTTGAAACCCAGATAAAGGGAAACAGATTAGATACGTTCTTAATGTTGACGTCCCTTTCTGTTCAAGGATTCTTTCCACAACATTGAAATTCCCTGAATTTCCCCAAATCGTCCAGTGGGAAAGAACCATACCAGTGCTCCTTCCGGACCAAACATTTCCAGGAAATTTCCAATGAATTCTCGGGACTTCTCCTCCCATTTCTGGATAAGGTCAATGCTTTTTTCCTCCACCTTCTGAACAAATTCTTTTGACTTTTCCTCCACATCTTTCACTTTCTTCTTTACTTTGTCAACACGTTCCTGCAAGTGGTATTTCTTCTCCTAGGCAAAGAAATAACTATTTTGAGAAATAATACTCATCCTGACCTTCCCTACCAGAAGGAAAAGAAAAAAATGGCTATTGACATGCTTTTCAATCTTTAGAATTTTCTTTTGTTTTAATTTGCCCTATACTTCTTTAGCACAATAACAGAAAAGCTATACTCCTGAGCTTCCAGGACTAAACACAAAACTAAACTAAATATACAGGCAAGGCCCAGTAACAGGCAGGCATGCAGTCAAAAGAAGTCAGGTTTTTTAAAGATATAACCAAAACTTGGAATATAAACATGCACAATATGACCCAAATCATCTTCTAGATGGAGATGCATAGGCTGCAAAAATATCATTGCACAAAATTGCCAAGAATAAGCCAATTATAATAGATTGAAAGTAGAAGTACTAGATCTTTACTTAATGTATTATTTTTCTATCACTGGATTATTCTGTGATTTTAGATGAGTTGTGTGTTTTATCTTTTAGTATTTGGAGGTCCATTTTCTCATTTGCAAAATGAAGATGATACTCTTTGGTCCTATCAACCTTCCTAAAGACAAGGGGAAATGGTATAAATCTTCTGGTAGAAGGGGAGGAACATTGAGTCAAATGAAATTGTATCCTCCTAATTTACAGATCATAAAGAAGAAAGAGAAGTGATGGAATGTAGCTTAGTGGTAGAACATGTGCTTAGTTGTACAAGGCCCTGGTTTCAATAATAAGAAAAAGGAGAAGAAAGGAAGGAGGAGAAGAAGAAAAAATAAGGAAGAGAAAGGGAGAAGGAGAAAGAGAATATGTTTAGGGTTGTTACTGGGTGTTTGTTTTGTTTTGTGGCATTGGCAATGGAATGCAGGGCCTCACATATGCTAAGCAAGTGCTCTACCAATGAGCTATATCCCCACCCTTTAGGATTTTTAAACACTTTGAGTTGTAGGAAAATAAAGATTCTATAGCAGATTAATTATTAAGCAGCTAGGGTCCATTTGTGCAGATAAACTATATTCAGTTGAAACCATCTCACCTATTATAGCATAATTCACAAAGCTGGGAGCAGATGAGGGAGCATGGTCAGCCAATAATACAGAAGATATAGTTAGTAACTTTCTTCTTTTTAAATCACCTTAATTGAGACATAATTTATATACAAAGTGTATAGTGTTTCTAAAGGGCAATATTAAGCTAAGAAAAACTTAAGCTTTTATAATTTAAAATTTAAAACTTGGAGTCGGGTGTGGTGGCGCACACCTGTAATCCCAGTGGCTCAGAAAGCTGAGATGAGAGGATCTTGAGTTCAAAGCCAGCAAAAGCAACCGTAAGACACTAAGAAACTCAGTGAGACCCTCTCTCTAAATAAAATACAAAATAGGACTGGGGATGTGGCTCAGTGGTTGAGTGCCCCTGAATTCAATCCTTGGTACCAAAAAAAATCCAAAACCAAAACTTGAGTCCATGTGGGAAATTTACATGCAGAATGCTGTATGTCACTATCTATACAGGGAGAGGATCTATAGTTTTCATTAGATTTTCAAAAGAATATCCAATCCAAAAATAAAAAGGCAAAGAACAACTATTTTAAATGTATTGATATAAAGAATATACTATGTGTTACACAAGTTCAGCTTAGATGAAGTAGGAGACAACATGTGCCTATAGAGCCAGGGAACTCTGAAATGAGGTTGAAACTCACATTGATAAAGCTGACGTTGAGCTCCTTTGCTGTATAGCCCCTTTGTAGGTTCCGTCGAGCATACACATCATAGTCTCGGACGATTCGGGTGATGATGTCTGATGTGGAGATACCTTCTGTCCTCTGTGTTGGAGCAAACATGCCTAACTCAAGAACACATACAGACAAACACTATGAAGTTCCGGTATGCTCAGAAAGAGGACTAGATGGAAAGTAGAAGCAACACTTCTGTCATTTCCTCAAAAAAGCAGATTCCATTATTATTAAGTGAATCTAGAGATACTGACATACAGATGAGGAACTGAATTCAAGAGCCAGGCATAAAAGAAGGAGGAGTTACATGGCTCTACAATTTAAGAAAAATATGGGACTGGGAAGGGATTTCCTGAATTTAAAAGAGATCAAAATTTAGACATTTAGAGCAAGAATTGATGAATGTCAGTGCTATGCTCACCTTTATCTTTTATCCAAAGTGTGACCTGAAAGAGGATGTTGAATTTCTTTCTTTCTTTCTTTCTTTTTTTGGCACCAGGGATTGAACCCAGGAGCACTAACACTGAGCTACATCCTCAGCCTTTTTTTGTACTTCATTAAAAGACAGGGTTCTTGCTGGGCAGGGTGGCACATGCCTGTAATCCCAGCACTTTGGGAGGCTGAGGAAGGAGGATCGTGAGTTCAAAGCCAGCATCAGCAACCGCGAGGCACTTAGCAACTCAGTGAGACCCTGTCTCTAAATAAAATACAAAAAGGGGCTGGGATGTGACCCAGTGGTCGAGTGCCCCTGAGTTCAATCCCCAGTACCACACACACACACACACACACACACACACACACACACACACACAAATAAATAAATAAATTAAAAAAAAAAAAAAAGACAGGGTTCTCACTTGAGTTGCTTAGGGACTTGCTAAGTAGCTAAGGCTGGCTTTGAACTTGAAAATCTTCCTGCCTCAGCCTCCCAAGCTGCTGGGATTATAGGCATGTACCACCATGCCTGGCTAGGATGTTGAATTTCTTAAGTGTACAAATTTTCCTCTGTAAAGTAGTGATGTGGCTGAATTCTGAAGGCTAAATCTGCTCAAGAACCCATAAAGTGAGGATGCACATCAACTTACTCACCTGCTTCCTTAATGTGTTTATAAACATCATCACTCCCAGCAGAAGAATAAGGGATGTCATCATGGGCTACAAAATCAATCTAAAAATAAGGAACCATCATTTAAAATCCAGAGTAGCTACTATTCAGAAATATCCTATAAATATTCTCAGGCTTAGAAAAAGGACAATAAGCAGAGACCAGGCCTCAGACGGGTTTTTTCTTTATTATCTCTCTTTTTTTGCTGATAAATTCCACAATCCATTCACAAACCACCCAACCTAATTACTTATGGATTATAAATAAGAAATTAGCCAGTTTCTTTTCTAGCTGCTTCCCATGTTCTAATAGAAGTGTCACCCTCCCTCTATACACCAATCACCATGCTGTGGTCAGTGGGGAGAAAGATTTTTTGGTGAGCTAGTTAATGGGTAGAGTCTTTAAAAAACAGAAATTTTCCTATCCTCCTGAGTCTACAAGGATTGGTCAGATTGAGGGTTTCTAAAAGTATAAAGAGGTTACTTCTTTGTCAACTGGCTTCTCTCTCAGTTCATGAGAAATGAAGGAGTATAAAAAAAGCAACCAGGGGCTGGGATTGTGGCTCAGCGGTAGTGCGCTCGCCTAGCACGTGCGCGCCCCGGGTTCAATCCTCAGCACCACGTACTAATAAAAAAAACACATTGTGTACAACTAAAGCAAATAAATGGATATTAAAAAAAAATAGCAACCAACATCAATGTTTATAGCAGCACAATTCACAATAGCTAAACTGTGGAACGAACCTAGATGTCCTTCAGTAGATGAATGGATAAAGAAAATGTGGTATATATACACAATGGAATATTATTCAGCATTAAAAGAGAATAAAATCATGGCATTTGCAGGTAAATGGATGGAGTTGGAGAATATAATGCTAAGTGAAGTTAGCCAATCCCAAAAAACCAAATGCCAAATGTTTTCTCTGATTTAAGGATGCTGATTCATAATGTGGTCGGGGTGGGGCATGGGAGGATTAGATGAACTCTAGATAGGGCAAAAGGGAGGAGGGGAAGGGAAGGAGGCATGGGGATAGGAAAGACAGTGGAATGAGATGGACATCATTGCCCTAAGTATATGTATGAAGACACGAATGGCATGACTCTACTTTGTGTACAACCTGAGATATGAAAAACTGTACTCTATATGTATAATATGAATTATAATGCATTCTGTTATCATATATAACAAATTAAAATTCTAAAAAATGGAAGAAAAAATAGCAGCCAAGATTCTTTTACTGGAATAAATATATCTATACTATTGAGAAATTCAAAACCCAAAGTTATAAAAGAACTTTTAGGTCTCAGGATCTATCATTTTACTCCCCTTTGCAAGAGTGGGGAAAAAACTAATGACAATGGGATCAATAATCCTTTTGAGACCCATGCTAAACTTCGCTTATTTATTCCTTTCTGAATAAGCCATAGGCCTTTGCTAATGTAATTACTATGCCACTATACTCAATTCCCAGAAGCCACTACAGTGTGAAGCATGCTATCAGGACTCTCAGCTAACATCTCAATTACACATGAACAACTTGTAAGGAGCCCTAAGGCAGCAGAGTAAAGGATGGAGGGCAAGAAAAATACATGATTGAGATACACTGAAAAGGAGAACATAGAAGTTAGAAGTTTCCCTAATCCCATACTTCCAACTGGGCTTGCTTATCTCCTTTGTTACCACTGGCTGCTAGGTTCTGATACAGAAAAGCTAAAGAACTATAAAAGGTCTGTCTTAATCCCAACTAGTTCTAATAAATACACCTTTCCCCAACTAGTTCTAATAAATACACCTTTCCCTACACAAGTATTGCTTTAGGAGCACTTTGGCTACCTTTGTTCTTTCCTACTTCACTGAATAATTCACCTGCAACATTATATATACCCCTGTAGAGAACTGACAATATATTTTCTGGTTCCTCCAGGTTGAGGGCTTCCAATCTAGCCTGATAAATCCTTCTCATCCTTTACACCCATCCTATTATAGGAAACCTGTTGCTTTAATACAGGATAATATAAAAGGAGATAAGGGATTTTATAACTCATTACATGAGATAAAATGAGAAACATCCCTTATTTTGGATCCCACACAATTTTTTGGCTCAAAATCAAAGACCTGAAATTAAATTTAAGTGAACCAGAGAGAAGTCTATGTAAATCTGTCTTATTTCCTGGAATGTGAACCTCTTGAGAGCTTAGCTGGGGCTATGGATATTCTGAAGAGACTGGCATGCTGCAGGGGCAGACACACCCACAGTGGTGGTGGTGGTGGGTACATCACATAACTGAAGAGTGCAATTACAGCCCTACTAAAGTTGTAACCTTGAACAGGTTATTTGGTTTCTCAGGACCTTGCTCCTTATATATAAAGTGGAAGTAATAACTACTCTACAAGACTGTGATGGGGAGCAAAACGGAATATAATGATTTAAAACGTGCTTGTAAACCATCAAGCCCCATATAAATGTCAGGGATGAATACTATTGTTAGTCATATCAGTGTCATCACATAAAACTTATATAGAAGGTGCAAGTAAAATAGGGCTAGTGGAAAACTAGTGCAAGTGCCATGAAAGTTGAGGGCATTCTGGAACAAGGAATGGAAATGTGCCCAGTTTCTTACCCGGTGTTCTGCCAGGAACTCAGGTGTCAGGGTCCAAGGGGCGTTCCTCACCACCTCATCCACATAGCGACAGTGCTGCACTGCATCATAGCGCTCATTTTCATTCATCACTGTGAAGCCTTTGAAGTTGTGTGTTAGCTCATCACTGCAGACTGGATTACAGCATCATAAAGTTGTAAGCCAAGGTTCCCTTTGCTTAACCCTCCCTAAGCCACCAACCTCTCCCACCTTTTCCCACTTCCTAGCCCTGAAACCATCTGGGTAGCAATGCTTTTCCTAATATCATGTTCATGTTTTGGAGAAGAGGGTACAACCTGATGTGCATTTCTGCATCAATCGAGTTTTTAAATATGTTTCCCTGTTTTATTTGTTATAAGACCAGACAGGCCCACATAACATTTGCTTGGTAGACATTTGTACTTCACTGATTCAAAAATGATAAGCGGAAATCTAGAGCAAATGCTGTTCTTAAGTAGGCAATCAAGGTCAGTATTGCTCCCATGACTACAGAAACTCAGCTAAAAACAGTGAGATAAATACTGGACATCTCAAGTTGATGAGAGTCTCATAGACTTCATGTTTTAGAGAGGCTATACTATATTCTTTATTTAAAACCTGAAAAAAGGTCTAATGTACAGAAGAGAGAGAGAGAATAAGGCTACTATGATTTTCTGAATAGCATCTAAAGTCACCATCAAACGTTTTCTTACCTCCCACAATGAGGTATGTATTAGGGAAAAGGTTCTTTGCTTGCATCAGAGCCCGGGCATGACCAGAGTGAAATAAGTCAAATATTCCATCTGCATAGACTCTCACAGGCCGCTCAACTAAATCCAAATGAAAGAATCATCACAAAAATACATTTATTCAACATCTCCTATTTGACAAATGAAATTGGTACTCTGTGACTGTGCCTCTCTGCATAACCCTCTCTTTTAGGTGTTCTCTGAGTATTCACCCTGATTTGGGGGGTAAATTGGGGCTGTGAGAGATAATATCACTGAACCCTTTCTTAAACCAACCCCAGATGCTCCCCTTGCCCATGTCAAGTGTCTCCCCAGCCTTCTGGCATCTCAATTCCCTAAGACTTAACCCTAAATCTTTGGTAAACACAGGCTGTTATACTAGTCATATGGTTCAGAAGGTATTGAACTAGTCTAGAATAACTAGCAAGAGTTAGCCATTCTTTACCAAGTAGCTGTTGATGGTATGGTAAACCATACCCCCTTGATTTGTAACTGGTCTCCAGCATGTTAGTAGAGCAACACCTGTCACTCTCAAATCTCCCCCTCCCATTACAAATTAGATCAGTGCAGTACTACTGGAAAAAATAACCAGATGTCCTCCTTTAGGCAGAACAAACCTGGGTTTCCATTTATTGTCTTTTTTGAATCTATTCTCCCAAATACCTATAATCAAAACAAAATGTCCCTAACAGATATCTACTGCCCCTATAGACTCTCCCTTTTTCTTCATTTTCAGAGTGAAACATATTAACTTTTAAAATTTATCTTCCAATATATTCCCAAATCTGATCTTTCTCTTCTCTCCCTCTCTCTCTCCCTCTCTCTCTCTCTCTCTCCTTCCCCCCACCCTTCCCTCTCTTGTACCAAGGATTGAACCCAGGGGCACTTAACCACTGAGTCACATCCTGAGTCCAATTTATATTTAATTTTGAGATAGGGTCTTGCTGAGTTGCACTGGGCCTCGCTAAATTACTGAAGTTGGCTTTGAACTTGCAATCTTACTACCTCGGCCTCCTGAGCTAGGATTACAGGTGTATGCCACTGTGCCTGGTCTGATTTCATCTCTTAAGTCACATTTATTTTTTCTCTGGGTAGTGAACTTTGTCCTAGATGATACAAACTCCCCTTCTAAGTTTCCTTAACTTCCTTAGTGAACCTCGGGTGGAGAGGGTAGGGTTTCCCGTTGTGCAGTTACTGAATTACAATTCACAATCTACAGCTCCTCTGTACCTCACATCTGAAGTGTGCCTTTCCGTCTCCCTCCCTCCCTCCCTCTCTCCATTCCTTCCTTCCTTCCTGACGATACTGGGCACCTGTCAGCTAGTTAAATGCAGTTAGTGCAAGCTGTGGCTTTGGTGACTCCTAATCGCTTGTCCTGCGGATCAGACATGTTGGGTTCTGCCAAAGCCATTCTCACTGTCCTATCCAGACTTGGGGAGTGTCTGGCATCAGTAGACAGCCATCCCTAAATCTGGTTTGCCTTTGGTTACACAGAGATGAACAAAGGGATGAAACAACTATGAGATTCTGGTCAGGGCTACTCCCCAGTGAATCTCAAAAGTTTCTCCCCCAATCTCCTCTCCTTACAGCCCAAGGGGTATCCTACTATGACTGGTCCATCACGCGGTACTGAGCAAATGCCCCAGTAACACATACACCTCCCTACGAGCCCAACTACACTCTCTTTGGCTCCTTCCTCCAGATCACTCCCCTCCCCTCACTGATCAGACTCTATCCCCCTTCAGAGAGGGGCCATTTTACATGGAGTGGTTTATAAGGAATAGCCTGGGTTCCCTTTGTTCACATATTAAGCCCTTATAAGCCTGTAAGGATTCTCCCCATTGTTATTTCTGTGCTCCTGTGTGCCTTCCTAGCTTCTTTGGCTGAGAAAAGGGAGATTTAAATCCATACCTTTTTCAATTCACCCTTGACTTAAGATTCTTCAGGGGAAAAGGTGTTAAGCATCTAACAACCAGTAGATGTCCTCCTTAACCTCTGGATATTCCTCTAGCCCACAGAGCAGAGGAACACACTCCCCACTGTAGGTAGGTTTTTTATTTTTCCCCGTAGATCATCACATTCGAAAGTTTCATAGTGGCAGGAGGGGATCAGTCATGACCACTAAGTCTGAACCCTCCAAGGTCTTTGACATGCACCAAGCAGAGACCCTTGTTCATTCTTGCTGATGAGACAGCAATAAATCCAGAAGAACCAGGTAGTGAGAGGCGGGTTTTGCTGATCATCAGAAGCTCATTTAGAGGGGCATCCCTAATAAAATGGACAGTTTTCTCTGGTGAGGGCACATGAGTTCTGTTTTCTCTCATTCAGATGTGAGCTTCATTCTCAACAGTTATGCTAGGTTCACCACTAGCTTGCACACTAAAAACACTGGGATAATTTTGACCCACAGACGTGTAAGAAAAAGTGCCCCATTGTCTTCTACTGTCAGGCCTGGGAGATGATCTAATCACAACTGAAAAAAGGAGATGTCTTATAATTTTCTGCATCCAAACCTGGCCTGATTACCAACTGGGGGAAAAAAAAAACATAAACTCTAGCACCACAACTTAAGGGACCAAATTTACTAAATAGAAAAAAATTGGTTAAAGGGACCTATACATGAGTTTTTTGCCTTTCAAGCTCAGAACAGTAGCTTTCCTTATTTCTTGGCTTTCTGTCAGATGTCTCTCTTTCCAAGGCTTGCATCTGAATGTAAGCTATAGAGGCAATTATCCAAAACCAGTTTGAGACCAAAGGAAAAAAAAAGTGTCACTTTTAAATTCGAGTCGCTGTAGGACCTAAATGACTATCTTATCTGTTCTTGCACTCTACCATCCTGTACCAAGTTTCTCCCTAAACACTACAGCACAGGGAGGAAAAATGGAATGATCTCATATTTATACAAGCCTTCTTCACCTTGAGAATCTTTACCTGAGGATTTCAGGACTCTCACATTCTTTAGATATCTGGACCGACTCTAATCTGACCGAAAAGTGCACTCTGATCTGAGAATGATGTTCTGCATGCTTCCTTTTTTTTCCCCCTAATATTTATTTATTTGATTTAGTTGTACACCATGCAATGCATTTATGTTTACGTGGTGCTGAGAATTGAACCCGGGCCGCGCACATGCTAGGCGAGCGCTCTATTGCTGAGCCACAACCCCAGCCCTCTGCATGCTTCTTTACTGGAGTAATTATAGCTGTGTCATTTGTTTTAGAACTGTTGTTTTTTTTTTTTTTTTTAATTTCTATATTTTTGAAATCATGGTTTTATGGTAAATGCACATTTGATCCTGCACAGCTAAATCAACATATTTTCCTGATCAGTCTTATTTTATCTAAATGTAGATAAAATAAGGATTTACACTCTGCCTTTGTTAAGAGGCCAATTATTTAAGGGTTACCTCTCAAATACATTTTAAAAATCTCCTTTAACAGAATCCTAAGGAGGACATTAACATGACGATGTTGAGAATAAATCTGATAACCATCTAGGACAAGTAACCACCTGAACCTTTAATTTCAGTGTCCACCATGGCTGTCAGACTTTACACCTTTGATTTCAGTGTCTACCATGGCTGTCAGACTTTACATCTGGCATTTCCAACTGTATAGGCCTGCGCTATATATTCTTTTAAATACACACACACACACACACACACACACACACACACACAGACATATATTTTAGTTGTCAGTGTACCTTTATTTTTATTTATTTTGAGAATCAAACCAATTGCTCCACCACTGAGCTACAACCCCAGCCCCGGCGTGCCCTATGTTTAAGTCATAATGTAAAAGTCTAATAGGCTCTATTTTAATTTCTAACAGGTTAAATCTAATAGAGGCTTTAATAAATATTTGTAGCATTATCTCCTACCTGTGAAAATCCACCTGCAAAAAGCTATGTAAGAACTTTTTTTTTTTGTACCAGGGATTGAACTCAGGGGCACTTGACCACTGGGACACATCCCCAGCCCTTTTTTGTATTTTATTAGACACAGGGTCTCACTGAGTTGCTAAGTACCTTACTATTGCTGAGGCTGGCTTTGAACTTGCGATCCTCCTGCCTCAGCCTCCCAAGTACTGGGATTACAGGCATGCACCACTGCGCCTAGCTAAGATCTTTGTTTCCTGTCTGTGTTATGTATGTGTGCATACCTCTGTATTGTATTGTTGTATCTACATATGTGCTTGTGTCTATATACTTGTACATGGTATTAAAATTGACAGGTAGGTATATGAATGCTCATAAATTAAAATTTAAATGAGAAATGGATCCAAATACCTTTTAGTTCATAGGACTTAAAAAAAAAAAGAGAGATTCGATTTAAATTAGGTAAACAGATCAAAGTAAAAATGTCTTTATAATTACTAACTTATAAGTTTTTCTAGGTGGTTAGACAATTAACAGAGTGTTGGTTTCTATAAATGTCTAGAATGCAATATCCATTGCTTCTATGAATTTTCTTCAACAGGGAAGAAATGGCCAATACTGGCAACTACACTTGTCTGATATCTTGGTTTCTATAGTTAAAAATAAGTAAATTAGATTTGGCATAAATGGGATTAATCTTCATAAATGTGTTTGTTAGATGAGACATTTGACTAATTTACAAAGTTAAAATGCTAAAACACCAACTGCTAAATATACAATCAAGTACTCTTAACTTCTTAAATTCCATAAAGTAATATATTTAAATGTGTTTTCAATAAATTGGCAAATGAGAAAAGGCTTGAGATTGCTTCATTTCTGTGTTTTCACTAAAAACAAGGTTACTAAGAGTTAAGATTCTATCAGGTGTAATTTTATATACAAAGTACAAGAGATTTCAGTTGTATTTCAATTAAAGCACTTTAAAAAAATGCCAACATATTTCGACTTATTAAAATGAAGTCATTTATCTAAATTCAGAAATTTCATGAGGATTGTTTCAGAATGTAAATTTAATAAGGGGTCAACAACTAGGAGAGAGATATAAGAGAAAGTTTTAGGTATGAAAATATATTTTAATATGGAAAGTAGAAGAAAAAAGAAATGTTTCTGGATGAGAAAGTCTTTATATATGGTAAAGTAAAAAGTTGTAGAATGTCTAAGTAAGTTGCACAAGGTTTGTGCAGGGTAAATCTCAAAGAGTTTATGTGTGACTAAGTTGGCTATAATTAGCACAATCAGTTATTTGAGTTTTTTCCTAAGGTCAAATATTAATGTACTGACATATACCAAAGTTTAATCTCTATGTATTAAGTAACAAGGATTTGTTAAAATATTAATCTGTTCTTATCTAATAAAATAATTTCTTTTTTGTCTGTTAGGTTTTATTATTTAGGGAAACTAGTCTTAAAGGAATTAGGATTTGTACAACTCTGGATAAACAACTGTTATTTTTAGAGTATTACACTACAGATTCTAAATTGTTCTTCAAAAGCTATACTCAGTTAACATAAGAACATCAGTGTAATTGTGGCACTGTTACTGGCCTCTTTGTATACTAGATGTATTCATGTCTTCCAAGTATACAAATCTTTAAAATATAAGGTTTAAAAGAATATTTTACCAAGCTGGTATTCTTCAAACTAAAGTTGGAAGTAAAGGTTTGGGATTATAAAAAATTATGTTTCTTGGTTCATAATATTATACAAACTAAATGTTTTTACTCTTGTTAATTTCATTTTGTATTTACCTTGTAAACTTTATAACTACTGTCTGGTAGTGCTTTGCAGAAGTACAACTTCTAATATAACAACCTAAGTTAATTTGAGATAACAGGTCATAGGACAAAGGACAGACAGGATATAAGGCTAACTTCCACTACTAACACTGACCCCAATTTAATGGAAGGATAAATAACTGTAAAGTTACAGAATTTAGTTAAAACCCAGTACTCCTACTTTAAGACTGGTAAAACTGGTTTGCTAGATGTTTAAAACCTAAGCTTGGAGACAAAAGTTAAGGAAGTAAAAGGACTGAGAAAGAAAATAGCCAATATTTGGCTCTTGCCCTCTGAGGTCAGCTTGAACCCAGGGAATGAAGAACTTCTTCAAGGGCTTGCAACTCTGCGCCACATGACTTCCCGATCAAGAGGATCAATGGTATCCTACAGAACACAAAGTCAACCAGCGTACATGCTGCAAACAGGAGGGTCACTGGAGAAGGCCTATCCTGGCAGATGGCACTAGAGAAGTTAAGAGGCTTCTCCCAAGTTCTCAAGAGCGGGAACCCCTGAGGAAACTTAGCAGACTCTTAACAATATATAGGAACAATATCAATTTGACCAGCTTGGTCTTAAATACTTGACAAGAGAGTTATAACCAAAGCATAGTCATAGCTGGACATTTAAAAGGAAAGACAATTGTTCTTTTAAAGTAACTTAAGATGTACACTTGTGTCAGCCCCACCAAAAGTAAGTAAAGCTGGAGGCTATAAAAGAAGAATTCTTAGAAAGGAGTGCCTGATAATTATCAAAAGAGACTATCAGAGTCAGAAGCTTTTTTCTTAGTCAATTTAAAACCTACAAATCTTCCTAACTTCCTACATAGGCAGACTCAATGTGTGTTTGATAGTATCATTATCTAGCCCTAAGTGACAGAAATAAAGGGATCTTTACTGAACACAGAGGTTATGCCAACAGAAAGGTATTTTTCAAAAATCAGATACATTAAACATCTTAACCTACATCACATGGTGGCATCTGCGACATTATAAAAACTAAGTGTTGCCCAGCACATGGCCCAGCCTCCCAGCTTGGGAGGCTGAAGCAGGAGGATCTCTGAGTTCATAGCCAGCCTCAGCAAAAGTGAGGTGCTAAGCAACTCAGTGGGACACTGTGTCTAAATAAAATACAAACTATGGCTTGGGATGTGGCTCAGAGGTCGAGGGCCCCTGAGTTCAATCCTTGGTACCAAAAAAAGAAAGAAAGAAAGAAAGAAAAAAAACTAAGTGGTGTGTTTACATTTCTAAATCTACATTCCCAAATAGAAGCCATGTCCTCACCAGCCTTGTCATGGGAGCAACTTCTTAGCTCTTATACCTGCTGGTAGAAAAATTGCTGGTCTCTATCATCATCATCATATTCATTGTTTTTCTATCAATCTCATTCCAGTACTCATGTCTTCTTGTTTCTCTCATTGAGCACCCACTTCCCACATGACTTTACAACCTGTTCTTTCCAAACCAGACTTTTACCATGGACCCCTCAACAAACCTGAAACACACCTAAAAGGGAAACCTGAACTGCTTTTATTTACCACACGTCACCCCATCTCAGTCTGAAGCAGCCAGAGCGGTCATTGCCCAATTTCCCTTACAGCAAGCAATAAGGGTTCCCTTAATCAGGGGTAAAGGACATGTGTCAATGAGACAGGGGTAAAGGAAAGATGGGGGCTAATTATCAAAGAAAAGGAAATGGGATGCTAACACCTCTGTAGAACACTTCCCCGCTCAACCGGCTGCTAACATTTTGGGTGGGGGAAAGGAGGAGGGAAGGATAACACTTTCCAACACAAGCAACTGCCCCTTGAGGTAATCCTTTCCAGCCTTTGGGCAAGTATGCAGGAAAGAAAGAGAAAGTAGGGGGGCCTATAAAAAAGCAATACACCCCTACTCCCATGGATATCAGCTCTGGGTCTCCTTTTCTTCAGAGAAGACAATCTCTGTTCTGTCTCTTAAATAAAATTTGCTTTCTCTGCTTGCTTCAGCATTTCTCAGGTGTTTAATCTTCAACACTGAGGGAACAAGGACTTGACCCTGATATCCAAGACTGGTATCATTATCACATCTAAATATGAACCCTGAACTGTCTGTTGGCATTTTGAAATTCGACCTGCCACTATTAATTACACCATGTTACATAGAACCTGTGGTTATCCTTGTTTTCATTTTACCCTGTTCCCATCATCCTGCCTATTACTCAAGTAATGGAAGTCAAACTCAAACATCACTTCATGAATCAGAAGGGCTGTGATCAACATGAACTATATCTAAACACTTTTGCAAAAGAAAAGTATTCTCTGGAACTAGCCTCTTTTTTTGTGGACCCGCAAACCATAATCCATACAGCCAAGATACCAAGTACCAGCATCTTGGCCTTGTACTGTCCATAATTGTTTCTATTTGAATTTCATTACTCCTCAGTTATAACAGAAGAACAAACAAGCAAGACTAAAAAGTAATCACCAATATTATATATATATGTGTGTAAGGGGACAAATAGATGATGATGGTGGGAACATAAGGTTAAGAGAATAATTCTATAAAATGAATTCACTGTACTGACTCTCCACATGCTTTCTTTGCCAAAAAGGAATCTGCATCCCTGCCTGGCATGAGGGTACAGGAAATGTCACATTCCTTAACAAACTGAGGCAGGAGACAGAAAAGCTGGCAGTCAATGTAGGTAATGAATGATGGGGTTGATTATCAAATGATGAGGGCTGGTTATCAAAGAAAAGACAATAGGTTGCTAACACCTAACCTTTGGATCACAGTTCTCAGCACAAGGAGTTACTAATGATTACCCCCTATGCTGCTCCTTTCTGTCCTTTAGAGAAGAAAAAGGGAAGAAAGAGAAGGTGGGGGATTCTGGGGTCTATAAAAGAGCAAGACACTCCCACTTCCACAGGCACCCAGCTCTGGACCTCTGTCTACCTCTATCCCTTTCTTAAATAAAACTTGCTTTCTATGCTTGCCTTGGTGTTTGTCAGGTGTTTAATCTTCAACATCAGGGGACAAGAACCCAATCCTGGGCTGGGGTTGTGGCTCAGCGGTAGAGCACTCACCTAGCACGTGCGTGGCCCAGGTTTGATCCTCAACACCATGTAAAAATAAAGGCATTGTGTACAACTAAAATAAATAAATATTTAAAAAAAAAAAAGAACCCAATCCTGATTGCCAAGACTGATATCATATGTACATAGGAAATATTTGTAGCTATAATGGCCCCTTATTTCCTGGTCTAAGTCCAGCTCTGCATTTACAGAGTAGAGAGAGCATTTACTATAGTGATTAGAAGAAATAGAAAAGGATTGGAAAAAAGGAATAATTTACAGAAAAGTAAGAATAGCTGCCTAAATGACTGTATTCATAAAAAGTGCTCATGGAAGTTTCTATTTATGAAGATCCCTAAAACCAATTGCCTCAAACAGGAAGAATATCCAGATCACATATTAGTAATTTATGTGGTTGGGCTAGGGCTATAGTTCAGTGGCAGAGCACTTGCCTAGCATGTGTGAGGCATTGGGTTCAATCCTTAGCACCACATAAAAACAAATAAAACAAAGGCATGCTCATCTACAACTATAAAAAAAACTTTTAAAAAAATTTATGTGGTTAAAAATTATTAAACAATGATATTAATTAAGCCTACAAGTAAAGAGTATGAGCTTTGAAAATAATAAAGCAAATCTTGCCAGGAGTGGTGGTGCACACCTGTAATCCCAGTGATTCAGAAGGCAGAGACAGGAGGATTGCAAGTTTGAAACTAGCCTCAGTAATTTAGCAAGGCGCTCAGCAACTTAGTGGGATCCTGTCTTAAAACAAAAATTTAAAAAAGGACTGAGGATGTGGTTCAGTGGTAAAGCCCCCTGGGTTCAAGCCCCAGTACCAAAAAGGAAAAAATAAATAAATAAATAAATAAAACCTGGAAAATTATAATACCACTAAGAATAAAATTAAGTGATAAATAATCTCCCAACTTGGGATATTCTGTCCTCTAGCAATCAGCATCATATCTGACAGATACAATGAAGGAAGATTGTGCGAAAAATTCTGAAGGATATGAAAAATATGACAGATTGGTATATTATCTGGATCTTTATAAAAACAGACAAGATCATGGGGCTGTGGGTGCAGCTCAGTAGGCAGAGCATTTGCCTAGCATGTGCAAGGCTGTGGGTTCGAGTCTTAGGACCACAAATTAACCTACTTCAGACTAATAACTTATTGTTCATGCTTCATTATATCTCACAGCTGTGACAACAGGCCAAGAAACATATGCATAAAAATAAGGAAAATAATAAAATTTTATAGCATGGAGTTACCCTCCCAAATTGAACATTGGCAAATGGGAGGAATCCTTCCACTACTAGCCTTTATAAGTAAACTTGAGGGAAGTATATGGAAAGTAAGTATGTATTTGATAGATACAACAGAATGTTAAAAACAATAGTAAAACAACAAAATAATTAGGTATCTACTTACAAGGAGTTCCTTTGCTGGCTTCTTCCATAGTTACCCTGACATAGGGCTTACTAAAGTCAACTTCAATTTCATCAGAAAAAGGAGCTGGCTGCCGTAAGCCCTTAAGAGGAGAATCAAGGAAAAGAAAGTTAAATTCAATGGCACACATTGAAATACTAAAAAAATTACAGCTTTAAAGAACAATTAGGCCAGGCACGGTGGCACGTGTCTCTATCCCAGTGACTCAAGGGGCCTAAAGCAGGAGGATCACAAGTTCCAAGCCAGCCTTGGTAACTTAACAAGACCCTGTCTCAAAATAAAAAACTTACAAAGGGCTAGGGGTGTAGCTTAGTGGTAAAGCACTCTGGATTCAATGCCTAGTACTGAAAAAAAGAATCAGTTCTTGAATATGATGTAACAAAAATTCCTCCTAAAACTTTATAACATGAAGAAGAAGCAGGGTACGGTATTTCAAAGTGACAAATGAAAATTGCAACCTTTTACAAAGTGGGTAAATTACGGCATGAAAAATAAATGCCTTGCTGGTGATTTCAGGGTAAGACTGAGTGATCCAATTGGGAACCTAAGCACAACCCCAACTATCTGGGTCTAAAATGATGGTTCCTGCTCCTCTGCAGCAAGATAGAACAGGCAACCCTGTATCGTGTGACAAAACTACTAAGGTCCTGAGTGCATTTTCATACTACTTCATCTAGACACCTGGGAAGGCAAACAGTTGCTGGGTGCTATATTTAGTATAATTATCACTGTATGATGCTTTATACTGTAATTATGTTTTAATGTTCATACAGTAGAATTTTCAATGTAAAGATGAGGGAAACAGGGCTGGGGTTGTGGCTCAGTGACAGAGTGCTTGCCTAGCATGTGTGAGGTACTGGGTTCAATCGTCAGCACCACATAAAAAATAAATAAATAAATAAAGGTATTTTATCCATGTATAACTAAAAATATTTAAAAATAAATAAATAAAAATGAGGGAAACAAAGTTCAGAAAAGTTTGTATGAACTGTATGCAGTTACTCACAGGCAAAGCTGAATTAAGAATGCTAGCATGGGGGCTGGGGATATAGCTCAGTTGATAGAGTGCTTGTCTCACATGCACAAGGCCCTGGGTTCGATCCCCAGCACCACAAAAAAAAAAAAAAAAAAAAAAAAGAATGCTAGAATGGCTGGGCATGGTGGCACACACCTACAATCCCACTGGCTTGGGAGGTGTAAGAGCCTTTGATGAGGAAGTAGCTCTGAGATGGCGGCTGGCTGAGAGTCAAGAGGTGGCGCTTACTTGTTTGTCAGAAGCAAGGCTTTGTTTACTACAACTTACACCTGACTTTCGTAGTAGCTCGTGGGCACTGTGTGCTGCACCTGTAGGTCGGGCTTGTGAGACACGTGTATGCCTGTTAAGAGAACTAATGCACCTGTAATGGGTAGAGAGTATTTAAAGAGACTGTGGGGGCGGAAGGGGAGAACAGAAGATAGAGAAGGGAGAAGAAGGAGGAATAATAAAAGAACCACTCATTCCCAGTTTGCCTCCGATTTCTTTCCCGCGGTATCATTGCTGCAGGTGGCAACAAGGAGGCAGAAGCAGGAAAATTGCATGTTTGAAGCCAGCCTCAGCTACTTAGCAAAGCTGAAAGCAACCTATTTAGACCCTATCTCAAAATGAAAAAATAAAAGGGCTGGGGATGTGGATCAGTGGTTAAGCACCCCTGGGTTCAATCCCTAATACCAAAAAAAAAAAAAAAAAAAAAAAAAAAAAGCAAGTAAGTATGCTCATTTCTCTGTACATAACTTTGTTTGAAAGTTTTTGTTAAATTTATTCCTAATATTTTATTCCATTTGATACTATAGTGGTAGAATTATTTGTTTTATTTTTAGACTGTTTCTTGCTAATATACAGAAATATAGTTGATTTGTATGTATTTGTGTAATTGTAGTTGATCTATTTCTATTGTTCTATGATGCTGCTAACCTCAATTATTAGTTTTAGTAGCAGTTCTTTATAGATTCCTTAGAATTTTCTAATATGAGATCAGGTTGTCTATAAATAAAGATAGTTTTACTTACTCCTTTCCAATCTGGATATGTTTTTTCTTTCTTTCTTTTTTCTTTTTGTAGTGCTGGGGATCAAACCCAGGGCCTCACACATGCTAGACAAATGTTGTACTGAGTCACATCTCCAGCCCTATTTTCTTTTTATTAGCCCTCATTGAAGTTAGAATAAGTATGACATTGGGTAGAAGTTGTTAGGACAAATATTCTTGCCTTGTTCCTAGTAGCAAGGGAAAAGCATGCAAATTTCAACATTAAGTATGATGCTAGTTTCAGTTTTTTTTTTTTTTTTTTGTACTGGGGATTAAACTCAGGGGCACTCACCCACTGAGCCACATCCCCCTATTTTGTATTTTATTTAGAGACAGGGTCTCACTGAGTTGCCAAGTGCCTTGCTATTGCTGAGGCTGGCTTTGAACTCTCGATCCTCCTGCCTCAGCCTCCCAAACCGCTGGGATTACAGGTGTGCGCCACTGTGCCCGGCTAGTTATAGGTTTTTTATAGATGTTCTTCATTAGGATGAGGAATCTCTCTTCTTTGTGCAGTTTCTTGGAGAGTTTTTATAATGAATGAGTGCTGGATTTTGTTAATTATCTTTTCATCACCTATTGTAGTAATCATACTTTGGTTTTTTCCTTTATTTATTAATTATGGTATATATTACTTGACTTCAGAATATTAAACCAATCTTGCATTTATAAGCTAAATTCCTGTTAGTCATGCTGAATAAACTTTCTGTATGTTCCTGGATTCAATTTGCTAATAATATCATTAAGGATTCTTGCATCTGGGCTGGGGTTGTAGCTCAGTGGCAGAGCACTTGCCTAGCATGTGTGAGGTACTGGGTTCGATCCTCAGCACCACATAAAAGTAAATAAATAAAAATAAAGGCATTATGTCCATCTGCAACTATAAAATAATTTTTGCATCTAAGTGTGTGAGAAATTTTTAACTGTAGTTTTCTTATGATGGTTTTCTCTGGCTTTGATATCTGGTCTCACACAATGGGCTGGAAATTGAATTTTTTCCTTTATGTTCTGAAAGTATCTGTGTAGGATTGCTATTATCTCTTCCTTAAATGTCTGATAGAATTCATGAATGGTTGGGCTAGGGTTGTGGCTCAGCGGCAGAGCGCTCGCCTCACACATGCGCGGCCCGGGTTCGATCCTTGGCACCAACATAAACGTAAAATGCATTGTGTTGTGTACAACTAAAGTAAATAAATAAATATTAAAAAAAAAAAAAAAAAAAAGAATTCATGAATGGCTATCTAGGCCTGGACTTGTCTTCATGGGAAAATGTGTTTTATTTTGCTTTTGTAGTGCTGGGGCCTGAATCTGGAGTCTCCAGTTCTACCACTGAGTTATGCCCTCTTGTCCATGGTGGGAAATTTTTAATGACTAATTCAATGTTCTTACTTGATACAGCTCTATTAAAATTTTCTATTTCATCTTGGCTCATTTTGGTAATTTGTCTCTTTCTAGGAATTTATCTATTTCATCTACATTATCAAATATTTTAGCATGCAGTTGTTCAAAATATTCCCTTACAATTCTTTTAATTCTATAGAACTGTAATGATTTACACTTTGAATTTTAAATTCTAAACAGATCGTATCATGATTTGCCTATAAAAGGAAATCAAATCGTGCCACATGTTACCACCTGAATGCACCTTATAAACACTATGCTAAACAAAAGAAGCCAGATACATTATGTATGCTTTCATTCATTCACTCATTCATTCATTCAAGAGATTAGCTTTTTTTTTTTTTGGTACCGGGGATTGAACTCAGGGGCACTCGACCACTGGGCCACATCCCCAGCTTTTTTTTTTTTTTTTTTTTTTTTTTCCTATTTTATTAGAGACAGGGTCTCACTGAGTTGCTAAGTGCCTAGCCATTGCTGAGGCTGGCTTTGAACTCGCGATCCTCCTACCTTAGCCTCCCAAGTGCTGGGATTACAGGCGTGCACCACCACGCCCAGCTGAGATTAGCTTTTAAATGCTACATAAATTCAAAGGCTGGAAAGATATTAGAGAAAACAATTTATCTTCTAGAAAGAAGTTAATACACAAAAAGTGATCAATAGTACCTTGTTTCTAAAAGTATATGCTTATTCACAAAATAATACACATTTTATGATTCCTGCTATATGAAGGTTAAAATAGGGAAAACTAAACTTTGGTAGTGAATAAATTTGGCAGAAAAAGGTACTAACCAGCAGGGGGTATAAGGAAGTCTTTTGGGAGGATATAATTAGCTGTAACTTGGGCTGAGAAGGTTAGGAGAAATGGTGCATGATGCTAATGGCTATGGGGGTTTTCTCTGGCATGATAAAGATATTCTAAAATGGATTATGATGATGTTTGCAAAACTTCATGGATATAAAACCACCTAATTATATGCACTTTAAGTGGACATGTGAATTATAATGGTTTATGAATTATAAAGCATATATTATATATGGAAAAATAGAAAAATAATGCTTATAAAAACAATAGTGCAGGTGGATAAAAGATCAGCCCTACTGTGTCTCTGAAAGTTAATATCAATGGTGTGTCTGAGCAGGTTGTTAAATATTTGGGAATTTTTGTGGGCTAGTTGTTATACAGATAGCTTGAAAACAAGTCACAAAAATTAGCAAATGCGCCAGGCATGGTGCATGCCTGTAATTCCAGCAGCTCAGGAGGCTGAGGCAGGAGGATCACCAAATTCAAAGCCAGCCTCAGCAATTTAGTGAGGCCCTAAGCAACTCAGCAAAACACTGTCTCAAAATAAAAAATAAAAAGCACTGGAGATGTGGCTCAGTGGTAAAACACCCCTGGGTTCAATCTCAGGCACCATAAATAAATAAATAAATAAATAAATAAATAAAACAAAGAAAGAAAGAACACATGTTGTCACTTAAATAAGAGGTAAGTTTATAAAAACTGGATATTTGAACTAACGAAAATACGATTGTGTAATAGAGTTTTTAAAAAAAGGAGTTGATTCCTAGATAACATTAATTTTGTGATTGAGATAATACTTAATCATCGTCAAAAACACAGGTGTTGACACTAATAAAGTTAAGTAGTGATGATGAAAAAAATAAGATTAAATCTTTAAGAGAAAAAAATGTAAAAAAACTCATAGGTGAAGAAAAAAATCTGAAAGTTCATATTAGAGAGTTGGGAAAGCCAGAAGATGTCAGAGATGCTTAAAGAGAACTCTGATAAAAGGTATGTCACAGAGACCAATGAATAATTTCAAAGAAAGGGATTACTCTAATTGTTAAATATTCCAAGGAGATTAAAGTCTTTAAATTTGGAGGTTCAAATAGCAATTCTAGAATATATTAGTGAAAGAACACCAGTGCCTCTAAGAAAACTGGAAGACAAGAAAATAGATTAGTTATAATCCCTCATTAAACATATATGACCATACAAGGAATGAGAAAAACAGAGGTACCTAATAAGGACAGAAAAATCAACTGGAAGTTTTTTCAAAAGTTGAAATCTATGCATGTCTAACATGAAGCAGAAGAAACGAAAGTGATTGAAAATACCAAAAGGGGGGAAATAGATACTTTAGGAAGCAGGAATCTAGAAGAATGACAGGGAATGGCCTCAAGGACAGCAGGGAGAAGGTGTTAACCCAAGAAATACCAAGGATTACATTTTTCTAAAAGTAGAAGAAAGGAAAGGTAATAAGAGGACAATGTTGGATGAAAGGAAGGAAGAGGTAGAAACTTTTGTCTGATGCTCTCATTTTTCTCAATACAGTAAAGCAGGGAGTGAAGTAACCTATGATGAGCAGGGAAGCTAGAATGAGATTCAAAACTTGAAGAAAGGAGAAGATTATCTGGAATAGCTGTCGTGAGCAATGTACAAAACATCAACAAATGATTAGTGGAACTACTGAGCACTATATTTATCCCAGATCAAGCTAGAAACTTTAAACTTTAGAAGGCCAAGTGAACAGATCCAGGAAGAAAAATTAAAAATTAACAGAAACTACGAAAGATCTAGGGTTAGGCCCTGATGAATACAAGGGAGAATGGGGAAGTGAAAAATTAAATAGACAAAAGAGGTATACAAGTTTCTCCAGAAAAGATATACAAATGACCAGCAAGTACAAGAAAGGAAGCTTAACAACACGACTCATCAGGAAAATCCAAATCAAAACCACATGAGATACCACTTCACACCTACTAGGATGTTATGCTATAAGCACAAAGAGAGACAAAACAGTATTGACAAAGAGGAAAAACCTTCATACTTTGCTACTTTGAATGTAAAATGGTGTGCAGCTTTGGAAAACAGTTCAAGATATTTCACACAGACTTACCATAATACCCAGTCAGTAATTACACTCCTAGGTATACACCTAAGAGAACTGAAAACACATATTTAAGAAAAAAATAATTTGTAAGTGAAAAAGTTCATAACAGCATTATTTACAATAGCTAGGAAATAGAAACAACACAAATGCCCATCAACTAATGAATGGTTAAACAAAATGGTGTTTCCATACAATAGAATATCATTCACCTATAAAAGGGAATCAAGTAGTGACACACATTACCACCTGAATGCACCTTATAAACACTCTGCTATACAAAAGAAGCCAGACACATAATGTATGCTTTCATTCATTAATCTAAGACAATAGCTTCTAAATGCTACATAAAGTTTCAAAATCTGTGCATCTAAAAACCATAACTTATAATAATGACATCAACATCCCCCCAAATTGTGAATGATCTCTGAATACAATATTGCTTCCATAACAATTTTTCCTGACTATGTTCACACACAGTAACTCACTATTCCTCAAAATTCCAGTTAAAGAGAGGGATTCTGGTGTTCATACAAATAGGGAATAGAACACAAATAACATGAGCCTAGAACTTGATACTGGTTTTCCACTACTCTTTCTATTCTCTAAGGATTCTTGAACATTTTTTAGCCAAAAAGGTTCCAAATGCCACAGTTCCCTTTCACCCAAACATTCTGCACAAATGGTGACAAGTCTTTCTGGGACCCAAATTATTTTAGTAATGCCAGGGAAAAGTCAAGAGGGGCAATATGTGTGATGAGAGAGTGGGGATAGGAGTGGAACAGAAAGATTCCATCCCCTGGGTATCTGTTTAAAAAAAGAAGTAGAGTGCTGTGGCAAACGCCTATAATCCCAGAAACTTGGGAGGCTGAGGTGGGAAGATTGTAAGTTCAAGACCCACCTCAGCAACTTTGTGAGACCCTAAACAACTTAGGTAAAAAAAAAAAAAAAAATTCTAATATTAGTTGGAGTGATAGATACACTACAAACCACTGAATTCCTAGGTTGGTACTGTGGATTATATGATATCTCAATAAATCCATTACAAAAGAAGAAAAATCTTGTTTGCTTTCATTACAGAATTCAAAGAGGATTCAAAGATAGAAAGTACAAGTGAACAATGGAGATAAAAGACAAGTGTATTTAGCAGATACTACTCCTCACTAGGATTGGTCCAGCCAGTTTGGTGAGTGACTCTTTGACCATTAGCCCATGCTGAAAAGCTAGTGTGTACTAGGGAGGAATGTGGAATAGGTAGCAAGTCACTGAACTGCTTTTACATGAACATATGAAACAAAGTAATCTAAAGCACTGAAATTCCTCAGATTCTAAAATCTAAGCAATGCAAGTACTCTCAGAGTTCATTCCACTAAAAAGACTGGACTCATTTGTTCTATTCCTGAGTATGATAACTGGCTGAGAATAGCACCCATTTGGTTTTATCTTGTCCCTACTCCAAGTGCTGAACCTACCAACTCTTTAATCTGAATTCTCTAACAAACTTTCAGAAATTAACAATGCCCTATTTTATTGAGCTATTTTCTGAGCTTAGTTGCTATGGAAGGCAGAAATAATGGCCTCCTGGGGCTGGGGTTGTGGCTCAGCAGTAGAGCGCTCGCCTAGCACGTGCACGGCCCGTGTTCGATCCACAGCATCACGTAAAAATAGATGCACTGTGTACAACTAAAGCAAATAAATAAATATTAAAAAAAAAGAATAATGGCGTCCTAAAGATGTCCACATCCTGCTGGGTTTGGTGGTACATGCCTGTAATCCCAGCGGCATGGGAAGGCTGAGGCAGGAGGATCATGAGTTCAAACTCAGCCTCAGCAAAAGCGAGGTGCTAAGCAACTCAGTGAGATCCTGTCTCTAAATTAAATACAAAAAATGGCTGGGGATGTGTCTCAGAGGTTGAATTGCCCCTGAGTTCAATCCCTGGTACAGTCCGCCCCACAAAGAAAGATATCCACATCCTATTCCTTGGACTATGACTATGCTACATTACATGGAAAATGGCTTTGCAAATGTGATCAGATTAAGGATTTTGAGACAAGATGATGATTCTGGTTAATTTGGATGTGCATAATGTAATCACAAGAGTCTTTATAAGAGAAAAGAGGAGGTATGGAGAATCAAAATCAGAAAAGGAGATGCAATGAAAGGAGCAGAAGCCACAGTGATATAATTGCTATCTGGCACTATGTGCTAGGCAATGTGGGTAGCTTCTAGAAGCTGAAACAACAACCACCACCAAAAAAAAAAAAAAAAAAAAGGAATTCTTCCCTAGGACCTCCAAACCTCCAACCTTGCCAACACAGACTTCTGACCTCCACAACCGTAAGAAATACATTCATACTAAAACTGGGATTGGAACCACCTTATGACCCAGTTATCCCACTCCTCGGTCTATACCCAAAGGACTTAGAAACAGCATACTACAGAGACACAGCCACATCAACGTTTATAGCAGCACAATTCACAATAGCTAAACTGTGGAACCAACCTAGATGCCCTTCAGTAGATGAATGGATAAAGAAAATATGGTATATATACACAATGGAGTATTACTCAGCTATAAAAGAGAATAAAATCATGGCATTCGCAGGTAAATGGATGAAGTTGGAGAATATAATGCTAAGTGAAGTTAGCCAATCCCAAAAATCCAAATGCCGAATGTTTTCTCTGATATAAAGAGGCCAATTCACAGTGGGGTTGGGACAGGGAACATAGGAGGATTAGAGGAACACTAGAAAAGCCTATGGGGAGGGAGGGGAAGGGAAGGGGCAAAAAGGGTGAAGAAGAAGAAGAAGAAAAAAAAAAAAAAAGATGGTAGAATGAGATGGATATCATTACCTTAAGTGCATGTATGAAGTCACGAATGGTATGAATATACTTTGTATACAACCAGAGATAGGTAAAAATGTGCTCTATAAGTGTAATATGAAATGTAATGCATTCTGCTGTCATTTTTAACAACTTAGAATAATAAATGAATAAATAAATAAATAAAAATAAATACATTCATACTATTTTGTTGTAATTTGCTATAGCAGCAATGGGAAATTAATACACTTGTCCCTGACAATATCATCTATATCAGGCCCAGAGGTATATGCTACCTATTTGTAAAGTCCAGTCATTCTTATTGCTCAAGATAAAGTACTATTTTATGCAGGGGCTGGAATTGTGGCTCAGTGGTAGAGCACTCACCTAGCATGTGTAAGACACTGAGTTCGATCCCTAGCACCTCATAAAAATAAATAAAATGAAAGTATTGTGTCCAACTACAACTAAAAAAAATATTAAAAAAAAAAAGATGAAGTACTGGTTTTCAACAACTATTAATTGTCACAGAGAAGAACTGTTTTTTTTTTTCGTTAGGGATACAAAGCTCCAGAACTAACCAGTAGAAGCTGCAGTTTGATCAATGGCTAGTGCTCAATACAGGTAAATAAAACAGAGAAATATATAATTATGTCACTAAAATTTTGAAACTCAGATTTCATAATAACATTGTGTATCAGTAGTAACTTCAATTATGTATCTGTGTATCTGTGATCTGTGTGTGTATGTGTATTTTTGCTTTTTGGGGGGTGGGGTGCCAGGGATTGAACCCAGGGGTGCTCAACCACTGAGCCACATCCTCAGCCCTTTTTATTTTTTATTTTGAGACAGGGTCTTGCTAAGTTGCTTAGGGCTTCATTAAGTTGCTGAGGTTGGCCTTGAACTTGAGATCCCCCTACCTCAGCCTCCTGAGTTGCTGGAATTACAGGCATGCACCACCATACCCAGTTTGACATGCTTTTTAGGGGAAGTCTTAAGAAGGATAAAAAGTTAAGACAGGTCAGGCAGTTTAGAATGGGGACTTTTATTTAAGGTTTGGCAGAAGATAAAAACTATAATAACTGTCCCAGAGTAAAGGAGCATCAAGTAGTCAGTAATGGAAAATGATTTTCATGCAAGATACAACAAGTAAGACTGGAGGAATGATATAGGGAGAAAAGACAATAGGACACAGAATACTAGACACCATTAAGATCAAGTCATTACCTGGAGCCCCAATTTTCATATTTTATTAGTATGGATTTGATCTGTAGCCTAATACACACAGAGCCTCCAAATTTTCCTAACATTCTTTTAACATTTTTTAACATTCCAATGTAGAGTTCCTACAACTGAGCTGTGAGTCAAAATTTGGTAAGAAAACATAAGATTTCCAAAAGCTGTGGAAAACATCTTTACTGTTCACTTACTTTTCTTTCTTCCCATTATTTAAGTAGATATATAACACTAATATTACCAATGTGATATCAGTTTATACCCTCCTACTACCAGGTTAAGTGTTACAAGGAAATCTCTTCTTTACTTACAACTGTACAGCACTGAACTTTTGAAGGAATCCCATCTTCCTCTGTTGCTCCATTAGGTCCGGGTGCCTCTTTCCTCCTCTTCCTTGAATTGACTTTGGCTGAATTCTGTGCATCCATCTTCTTTTAACTGGTCATAGAAAGTGAAAAAAAGTTTATCACCAGTATTTCATAGATGCTAATACACTCAGCAAAACATTGCACACATTTCACCAAGATGAACCAAGAACATCTGGCAAAAACAACAAAGGCTCACAAAACAGGCTCTAAGAAACACTGAAATGCTTCTGTGTGAAGCAATTAATCTCCTGAGCTCAGAAGTTGTACCTGCTACCAATGCAGCCTCTATACTTCTCATTTTATATCTTGACTGTATGCAAAAGATTAGGATAACTTGGCTAAAAAAAGACTGCTATCTAGGTTGCTTATCTGGCATCTAAAATGCTTGGGACCAGCTGGGGCTGTAGCTCAGCAGCAGAGTGCTTGCCTAACATGCGTGAGGCACTGGGCTCAATCCTAAGCACCACATAAAAATAAAATAAAATGCTTGGGACCAGAAGTATCACATTTCAGACTCTAGAGATTTAGAATATTTGCATAGGGTTAAGCATCTCTAATGTGAAAATCTGAAATCAAAATGCTTGGGAATCTGAAACTTTTTGAACAGATTAAGAATATCCAACCTAAGTAGATTGAATACCCCTTTTATCATTTCTGGGTCAACTGAAGGAATGGCACATGCAAGGCAAGTAAAATATATGACTGGTAAAGAATTGGTAGAGGGGCTGGGGTTGTGGCTCGGCAGTAGAGCACTCGCCTAGAACATGCGCAGCCTGGGTTCGATCCTCAGCACCATGTACAAATAAACGAATTGTGTACAACTAAAGCAAAAAAATAAATATTAAAAAAAAAGAATTGGTAGAGATAGAGGAGAAAAAGGGCTTTTATTATTTTTTTAAATGTATGTATGTATGTATGTATTTGTTTATTTATTTTATGCAATACTGGTATTGAACCCAGAGGTATTTTACCACTGAGCTATAACCCCAGCCCTTTTTGTTTTATTTTGAGGCAAGGTTTCATTAAGTTGCTGAAGCTGGCCTCAAACTTGTGATCCTCATGCCTCAACTACCTCAGTTGCTGAGATCACAGGTGTTTGCCACCACTCCTGTTAAGAAAAGAGACTTCTTAGAGGGATAGCTATTACCAAGTCCAGGTTTAACATATAAGCATGGATTTCTTAACTCAAAATGCTTTGTAAGCCAGGTGTGGTAGTGCACGCCTGTAATCCCAGTGGCTTGGGAGGCTGAGGCAGGAGGATTGCAAGTTCAAAGCCAGCAAAAGCGAGGCACTAAACAACTCAGTGAGACCCTGTCTCTAACAAAATACAAAAAAGGGCTGGGGATGTGGCCTAGTGGGGCACTCTACCAGTGGGTCACATCCCCAGCCCTTTTTTGTATTTTTATTAGAGACAGGGTCTCACTGAGTTGCTAAGTGCCTCGCCATTGAGTGACCCTGAGTTCAATCCCTGTACCAAAAAAACCAACCAACCAACCAACAGAAAAACGCTTTGTAAACCATCCACTAGCATTTAGTTCTATGGAAACTGAAGTAATAGCGTATCTTTTAAATGTTATTTCCCTTCCTTTTTCAGTACCTATTTTCCCTTCCTCTTTCAGGGTCTTAGCACCTTAAGCTTGCTCAGAGCCCCCAGCTATTAAAACTCCACCCAAGTTTCTCTTCACCCAAAGGAAACTCATTTTTACTGTCTCACTTTGCAGAGAGTTTCTAGCAACTAGTTATCATAGAAAAGTTCTGAATATTTGCTATTTCCTGTTTAAATGTTGGCTTGTACAGCCTCTCCTGCAGGGATATTTATATTTTTCTTAGGTAATACAACTTGCTCAAATAAATTAATTTCTTGATAATGACAAAATGTTAAAACATCAGCCAAATATTTGGGATAGGAAAAGCTCTGTGATCAACTGTCACCTCTAAGATAATGATACAGTAAAAAATCATCAGGGTAGAAGTAAAAAAACAAATGCCAAGACACAATGAGGACATATCCTGCCTCACTGCCTCCTATAAGACCTTCTGGGTCGGGCCAGGTGGCACATGCCTGTGATCCCAGCACTTGGGAGGCTGAGGCAGAAGGATCAGGAGTTCAAAGCCAGCCTCAGTGATGGCGAGGCACTTAGCAACTCAGTGAGACCCTGTCTCTAATAAAAATACAAAAAAAGGGCCAGAGATGTGGCCCAGTGGTGGAGTGCCCCTGAGTTCAATCCCTGGTACCGAAAAAAAACAACAACCCTTCTGAATGGGCCATTTATCTAAACAAGGTGTGCTTTACTTTTTCTTTCCTCCTGCTAAATTCCAAGTGGTGATATGACAAGATCTATAAGAAACCTGGCCTGGTTCTTAAGAGACTGAAGGTGACTATACCCCATGAGTCATGGGTAAGTATTAGGCTGACAAAAATATAGCTGAGTCTGAAGTGAAAGATAAACACCACACAGAAACTGTCTTTCATTACAAATGTGAATTAATATTTAATACTAAGTTCTTCCAGTGATAATGACCAGAGCTTTTCTTTACTGCTGTTATTAATTATTCTTTCAAAATATCCAGAGGTCAGTACTCTCAAGTCATTGTCTAAGAGGCCTGCTAAAAATGTCTAATCAATCCAATTAGTCACAGTTTCTATCACATGAGAAAAGTGCAACTTGGCATCAGACAAATCAATATTATCAGGCAGTCAATAATATGAGCACTTAACTGTAAGCAAGGCATTCTAACATAATTTTTAAAGTACAAACTGAACCCAGAGAAGCCATGTACAGAAAGAGAAATACTGCATGATCTCACATTTATGTGGAATATAAAAAAGTGACCATAATAAATAACAATAGATATATTATTACCCATTGTATATTTCAAAATTGCTAAAAGAGTAGATTTTAAATGCTTTTACCACACACACAAAAGAAGATTAACTATGTGAAGTGATCAATTTGTAAATTAGCTTGATTTTATTATTCTATAGTAAACATATATCAAAACATCATAGTGAGGCCTGGGGATGTAGCTCAGTTTTAGAATGCTTGTCTAGCATAAGTGAGGCCCTAGGTTATATCCACATACCTAACACACAGAGACACACACGCAAAATCACACTGTATCCCATAAACATATGGTTACTATTTGCCAATTAAAAATACAATAAAGTGAAAGTACAAAGTATTTTCTCAAGGAAAATTTAATCACTGTAAGAAAAATCACATGCAGAGCCCCACCTTAACATAAATATTTGATATATGAATGTTCTTTAGCATTCCAAAACCAGTGGGTGAACCCTTTGCTGAAGAACAAGATATTTACATAGTTTCAAAGTATCTCTCCATAGATTATTTATTAATTACAAAGGGAAAGTGTTTCTTTGTTAGTAGAAAAAAATTTCAGCAAAATCATCACCAATAATGCCTCCTGATATAAGGCACTGAGAACATATTACCTACCAAAAACCCAAAAACGTATAAACTACATCAATTCACAAGAAAACAAGCAAACAAACCCCCCAATTAAAAGCTATTCTACTAGGAATCTGTAGTCTTGAAAAAATGTCAACTATGGGAAAAAAAAAAAACAAAAAAACTCAAAAGACTGAAAGACTGTTCCAGGTTAAAAATAAAGAGATAACTGAATATAATGCATGATTCCAGGTTGAAGAGGAAATTGTTATAAAGGATAGTTATTAGGACAATCAACAAAATTTGACTATGGACTATGTATCAGATAACAACATACATCTATGTTTATATTCCAGAATTTGATAATTATACTGCTACGTAGAAGACTGTCATTGTTTTTAGGATACACATAGTGAAGTATCTTGGTATAAAGTATTATGATTTCTACAGCTTACTCTAGGTGAAAGAAAAACAAAGGAGAAGTAGGAGGAGAGGGCAAGGGGGAGAACATATTTTTAAAAGTAGAGAAAATATAGCAAAATCCTATCAATTTATTAATCTAAGTGAGATTTATAGGAGTACATTTTAATATTCTTGCAACTGTTCTAAAGGCTTTACTATTTTTTACTTTTTTTTCCAAAATAAAAAGAGGAGGGGGAGAAAGAGAAGAAAAACGTGTATATTGTATATACAATGAGCTGGGGATGTAGTTCAGTAGAAAACGATGGTACAGTAAATATGGCAATATGTTATCAATACATGAAATTAGGTAGAGCATAAGGAAATTTAATATTCTTGCAACTTTTCTATAGGCTTTACTTTTTTCGAAATAAAACATTAAATTTTTGTTTGTTTATTGTTTTTTATTTTTGTTTGAGATGAAATTTCACTATTTTGTTTGCCGGGGCTAGTGGAGAACTCCTGGGCTGAAGCAATCCTCCATCTCAGCTGCCACTGCAACTGGCAAAAAAATGCTGTACAACAATTTTCTGTACAGAAAGGCCCTCATAAGCGATTGACATTTAGGGTTTCCAGAAACGGATTCCCTCTTCTTCCTAACTCTTTGAATCAATGTACATGATTTTTTAAAAAATATTTATTTATTTGCTTTAGTTGTACACAATGCGTTTATTTGCACGTGGTGCTGAGGATCGAACCCGGGCCACGCACATGCTAGGCAAGCACTCTACCGCTGAGCCACAATCCCAGCAATGTACATGATTGATACATACACACACACACACCCAAGAAGCATGTTTTAGCAATTTAAGAGTCTAACAAAGAAAATAATAATAGCAACAGTTATAACAATAGCTATCCTTTTTTGAATATTCACTATGGGCTGGGCACTGTGCCATGTATTTTATATGTATTACCTTCTTAACCCTTATAATCTAAGAAGCCGGTATTATTAATCCAATCTACAATTGAGAAAATTAAGGATCAAGGAAGTTAAACAACCCACCCAAGAGACCAGACAGCTAATAAGTAGGAAAACCAAGCTTTAAATTCAGCCTTGTCTAATTCTAAAGTTTGTACTTTTCTGTCTTTCAGACACACGAATTTTTAAAAAAGAAGGTGCGTCATCATCATGATTTCACCACCTTCCTCTAAGAATATTCTATACCATGGGTTTCTTAAGTTTTTACAGACATAAGCCAGGCCAGTCTAACTAAACACTGGAATAAAAAAGTCATGATTACTTAAAGGTAAAAAAGGTCCTAAGCAATCCAAATAAAACTGATACAGCTACTGGGCTGATTCAGAGACTGCCAATCAGGCAGCCATACAGATCAACAGATCTTTCCTGGTGGATGGTTTTGCTAGGGTTTCCTGATAAACTTTCACTTAAGCAATAAAGAAATCTTTTACCTCTGTTCCTCCCGCTTCTATATTACAAAAAGGTGATCTTTTAAAGACCCGTATATTTTTCATTTGTGGTACAAAACAGAGTTTTGAGGATGTTATAATAAATAAGGGGTCAAAGTCATATTCACTATTATTTCCCATAACTTCAAGTTAAAATCCCTAATCCTTACAAAAAAAAAAAAAAAAAAAAATCCAAAACCACATTTACAGGAGCTTCTCAGAAGTCTTTGCTCTGTGTTTTTTTTTTTTCTTCTTCTTTTTCTTGGGGGGAGGGGGTGATTGGGGGAGCTTTTAGAGCTTTATTGAAGCAT
This sequence comes from Tamias sibiricus, assembly GCA_025594165.1. Lineage (NCBI taxonomy): Eukaryota > Metazoa > Chordata > Mammalia > Rodentia > Sciuridae > Tamias > Tamias sibiricus. The sequence continues at coordinate 72,301,639 of CM046668.1, forward strand.
AATTGACATTTGTTAAAGTGTATTTATGAGTTTTAACACAGTTACACACCTGTGAAATTATCAAAAGTAAGAAAATGAACATATCTACCACCCTCAAGTTTTCTCATACCACTTTATAATCTTTGTAATCTTTCCTTCCCTACTCCAACTTTTCTTTTCCTTTTTTTTACAACACATAAAATATACAACACATAGCTGGGCATGGTGGCGCACGCCTGTAATCCCAGCACTTTGGGAGGCTGAGGCAGGAGGATTGCGAGTTTAAAGCCAGCCTCAGCAATGGCGAGGCACTTAGCAACTCAGTAAGACCCTGTCTCTAAATAAAATACAAAAAAGGGCTGGGGATGTGACCCAGTGGTCAAGTGCCCCTGAGTTCAATCCCCGGTACCACACACACATACACACACAAAATACATATATATATAACACATAAAATTTGCTTTGTTTTTAAATGTTTATTTCCTAAAGTACTATATCATTTTGTCATATGATTGAATTTAACTAGCCAAACATAGCAGATATTATCATACTAAAAAGAAAAAAAGGCTTTTTATTCCAAGAGTTAATATTGTCAATGTGGCTATCAAAGACATTTTAAAGCCTATCAATATCTAAGGTCTCTAGATGGGGTCTCTAGATCTTGTCACACTGATTCTATTTCACTAGATTAAAAAAAAACAAAAAACAGGACTGGGGTTGTGGCTCAGCTATAGAGCGCTCGCCTAGCACGTGCGCGGCCCAGGTTCGATCCTCAGCACGACGTAAAAATAAACACATTGTGTACAACTAAAGCAAATAAATAAATATTTTTTAAAAAACACAAAGAATATAACTCAAAGCATATTTTAACATACTACAAATGGGATTTGGGACAAGAAAAAGAAACTGCTGACTAGCTATTAAAAGTTAAAGTAAACTGGATGGAGTGGCACATGCCTGTAATCCAAGCAGTTTAGGAGGCTGAAGCAGGAGGATCACGAATTCAAAGCCAGCAATCAGCAATGGCAAGGCACTTAGCAACTCAGTGAGACCCTGTCTCTAAATAAAATACAAAAAACGGCTGGGGATGCGACCCAGTGGTCGAGTGCCCCTGAGTTCAATCCCTGGTACAAAAAAAAAACCACAGCAAACAAACAAACAAAAAAAACCCTTTGGTATATAACTGTAATATTCTATCTGTATTTCAGCTGGTCACATACATTCTTTTAACAAAATCTCTCTCCATCCTATATAAATCTCTCTCATCAAATGGCTAAAAAAGAGAGTGTTTCTTAGTACTTTTTTACCTATGTTGCATTTTGAGAAATATAAAATTCTTTAACCTCACCCTGTCAGTATAGTGTAGTGATTAAGAAGTCCAGACCTAAAATCAGATTACCTAAGTATGAATCCCATCTCTACCACTTGGCACTTAGACAAATTCCTTAATCTTTCCAAGCCTTATAAATATCATCTATCAAATGATGTTTAAGATAATCCAGGTAAAGCCCTAGCTCAGTACCTGGTACAGTAATTGCTTAAAAATATTAGCTACTATTATTATTCAGTAGTAGTTGTTGTCATTATGTGCCTTAAGCTTATCTTCTTTGTATCCCTATATCAAAAGAGATGTTAAGTTTTCCTCCTATGATTATTGTATTAGTCTGGTTTTCATTATAACAATAAAATACCTGAAAAAAAGCTATTTTATAAAGAAAAGAGTTTTATTTAGCTTACAATTTTGGAGGCTGAAAGCCCAAGATCAGTTGGCTTCTTGTGTTCAATCTCTGGTGAAGGCCTACTGGCAGATGTCATCATAATGGTGGGAACATATTCAAGAGGAAGAGATCACATGACCAGACAGGAGACCAGGGAGAGGGGAGGGGTCAAGTTTATTCTTTTTTTTTTTTTTTTTTTTTGTGGTACCGGGGATTGAACTCAGGGGCACTCGACCAGTGGGTCACATCCCCAGACCTTTTTTGTATTTTGTTTAGAGACAGGGTCTCACTGAGTTGCTAAGTGCCTCCCCATTCCCCATTGCTGAGGCTGGCTTTGAACTCGCGATCCTCCTGCCTCAGCCTCCCAAAGTGCTGGGATTACAGGCTTGCGCCACCGCGCCCGGCAAGTTTATTCTTTTTATAACAACCCTCTTGAGAAAACTAACTCAGGGTCCCACTGGAACTACCTTAATCTCTTTAAGAGAAGAACCCCCCGCCCCATAATCTCCACTACACTCCATCTCTTAAAGATCCCATAACCTCAAACACTGCCACACTGAGGACCAAGCCTCAACACATGAACCTTAAGGTATACATTCTAAAACCATATGTAAACCAGGTGTGGTGGCACACAACTCTAATCCCAGTGACTCAGGAGGCTTCGGGAGAAGAATCACAAATTTGGGGCCAGTCTCAGCAACTTAGTGAGATAACTTAAGCAGACACTGTCTCAAAATTAAAAATAAAAAAAAGGCTAGGAATGTAGCTCAGTGGTAAAGTGCCCCTGGGTTCAACCCCCAGTACCCAAAATAACAAAAGCATATAAACCATAGCATTCCATGCCTCCCCCAACCTATAAAGTTTCATGTCTATCTCACAATACAAAATACACTCATTCCACACTATAGTACCAAAGTCTTAAGTAGTTCTAGCATCACTTAAAAGTCCAAAGTCTCATCTGAGGCTCAAGGTAACATTTTACAGTTGTGAGCCCCTGTAAAATTAAAGACAAGTTACAGACTTCTAAAATAAAATGATGGAGGGGCTAGAGTTGTAGTTCAGCGGTAGAACGCTTGCCTTGTATGTGTGAGGCACTGGGTTCGATTCTCAGAACCACATATAAATAAACAAATAAAATAAAGGTCCAGGGTCTAGGACTGGGGCTGAGCAGGATAGCGCTTGTCTCAAATGTGTGAGGCCCTGGGTTCAATCCTCAGCACCACATAAATAAAATAAAGGTATTGTGTCTACCTACAACTTAAATAAATAAATAAAGGTTCATCAACAACTAAAAAATATTTTATAAATAAATAAATAAATAAATAAAAATAAAATAGTAGAATTAGAATAAAATAAATACTCCTATTCCAAAAGGAAGATATAGGCAGTAGAAAGGTATAATCAGCTCAAAGCAAAATCAAAATCAAAACCAAAACCATAAAGCTCCAAGTCCAGGATATTGTGCACAATGTGGCAAGAGGTGGACCCCCAAGTTCTTGAGCAGGTATATCCCATGGCTTTGCTGGTCACAGAACACACTTTGGGGCTGGTTCTACATGCTGCCTGGCAAGCATTGCACAGTGCTGGTAGCTTTACCTTTCTGGTCCCCACTGTGGCGGAAGGAAGGAAGTTTATTTAGTTCATGGTTTAGAGGCTCAAGGCCCACATTTGGTTAGTGACAGCCTTCTTGTTAGCACTATCTTGAGGTGGCACAGAGCATCACATAGCTAGAGACAAGGAACATCCATGTCTATTTTGGTTTCTCTCTCGCTTCTTATAAAGCTACAAGTATTCAATCATGGGGCTCCACCCTGATGATCTTATCTAGTCCTAATCACCTCCCACCAAACATCTCAACCACCTATAAACACTATAGCTGGATTAATTTTTCATCCTCTTAATACCTCACAATGGGGATTAAATTTTAACACATGAACTCTTGGGGAGCACACTCAAACAATATCCAAACCATAGTACTACAATTATAAAAAGTATACTTTTGCTGGGCGTGGTGGCACACGCCTGTAATCCCAGCCCCTCGGGAGGCTGAGACAGGAGGATCCGGAGTTCAAAGCCAGCCTCAGCAAAAGCGAGATGCTAAGCAAATCAGTGAGACCCTGTCTCTAAATAAAATACAAAATGGGGCTGGGGATGTGGCTCAGTGGGTGAGTGCCCCTGAACTCAATCCCTGGTATCCACTCCCCCAAAAAAGTATACTTTCAATGCAAAAGTATCATAAAATATGAAGTATACTACATCTCTCCCATCCTTACCCCTATTCCATTTAAAGATCACTATTTTAGCAGGAACTCTTCTGGTGTCTGATGTTAAATTATGATGAAGAAACATTACTACCTCTACTATTAGCACTTACATAGCACCTGTATGCCCAAACACTTCAAAATTACTAAAACTCTCTTAATGTTTGTTTAGTTTTGGTATCAGGGATTAAACCCAGGGGCGCTCAACCACTAAGTCACATCCCTAGCCCTTTTTTGTATTTTATTTAGAGTCTCACTAAGTTGTTTAGAGCCTTACTAAATTGCTAGGTCTGGCTTTGAACTTGTGATCTTCCTGCCTTAGCCTCCCAAGCCCCTGGAATTACAGGCATGTGCCACCATGCCTGGCTAATGCTTCCAACCTTTTGAGATAGGTGTATTATTTTTATCACTACATTATGGATGAGGAAACTGAGGGAGAGAAGGTCACACAGCTAGCAAATGGTCCAGGCAGGAATGAAATTCAAGTAATGGGCTTCAGAAAACACTAATGTATAATTCCTATACTATTCTACATTATACAAGAGGCACCTGATAACTCTCTAAATATCTGAATGTTTGTCATGTTGAACAGGGCAGAAACTTATTTTGTAAAAGTCCAGGGAACAGAAAATTACCTTGTTGGAAGATGCGGACACGGATTTTAACTAAACACAATAACAATAACAACAACACCACCTTGTAAGAAACAGGAGTTATCTGAAAAGGGACTGGGTTACCCCAGGAGGCCCTGCATTTTGGCATGCCAAAACACTCAAGCAAAGGTGTTCACTAAAGATAGTTTTCTGCTACAGAAAATGCTCAAGACAAGGCAAAATATGTAGAAAAATTTTCTGACTCACTTTCTAGATACGACTTTAACAAACTAACACCTGTGATAATATACAGCGATGCCAATTCACGCCTAAATTCAGTATGAGTATCCACCCACCCCTATAAACCTGTAGCTGCATTGCTTGCTTTTATAAGCAAATGTTTGGCTAGAAAATATTTTACTGGGACTGGGATTGTGGCTCAGAGGTAGAGTGCTTGCCTAGCACATGCGTGGCCCAGGTTCAATCCTCAGCACCACATAAAAATAAAATAAATAAAATAAAGATATTGTGTCTAACTACAACTGAAAAAAATTTTTTTTAAAAATTCAGTTTAGGGGCTGGGGTTGTGGCTCAGCTGTAGAGCGCTTGCCTAGCACATGCGCGGCCCGGGTTCAATCCTCAGCACCACGTAAAAGTAAATAAAGGCATTGTGTACAAATAAATAAATATTTTTTGAAAAATTCAGTTTGAAAAAAATATTTTACAATGATCTTTATCTACTGATAAAGAGTCTGAGTCAGTGTTGAACCTGAGAAATTATGGAAAACAAAAAAAGTTAAGATAAGAACTGGACAAATGTCTCAGAAGTCAAAGGAGAACTCCTGAAACTATAGCTGAACCACTGTAGAAAATGTTCTCTTCTCTCGACATATTTTAGATAATTATATTTCATGACAAACAGACAAGAAAGAAAACAGCTATGTGCTTCAAACCTGAAAGGTGGGCATAATTATCACTGGTATTTCTAAAAGCTATCAAAGATAGTATTTCAGATTTTCTTTTTAATTACACAAGGCCCTGGGTTCAATCTCCAGCACCAAAAGAATAAAATAAAAAGAGTACATTTAAACATTTTCAGGAATAGGAAGATTACTATCTCATAAGGAACTCATATTGACAAATGAACTAATATTGTGTCAGTGCAAAACAAGTTTAAAAAAGTTATTCTTCTCAATTAGATGAAATCTGCTTTCTAAGGTGGGAAGTTTCAACTCAAAGGGCTAGTACTAACCCATGGGGCAATAAAGAAAAAGTTTATAGCCTGTCTTTTATCATAGCCTTTCAAATACATGAAAACATAATTTGTGTTCCAAAGTCTCCCCTTTCCATGGCTAAACATTTCCTATGACTGGTCCTCAGATTCCCTCACCATCTCTCAACCTCTTCCAAACATATAGTATGTCCATATTCCCAGAAGTGAAACCAATGATTTCAAAGTAGAACAAGACTTTCTCTTCTGGATATTACATGTCAAAACCTGAAATACGGGCTGGTGATGTGGCTCAGTGGTAGAGCACTTGCCTGGAATGCATGAGGCCCTGGGTTCGATCTCCAGCACCACAAAACAGCAACAACAAACAAGCAAAAGAAAAACTAAAATAATTTCAAATGATGAGGAATGACTGGCTTTAGATTGAAATCATTCAAACTTCTTTAAGAGTAAAACTTTTTTACTTCAACAATTTAGATGGAAATACTTCTAAAACTTTTCCACACTCTGCTTTCATTAGCTATTAACTTTTATTGACAACTCTAGAACTCTGGCCTGACCAAGATCTGTAAAGCTGGGCTTTTAAGCTATGTTATGTTTTCTGTCGTTTCTGTGATTCTTCTCTAGCTTTCAACCATCATTTTCCAATGCTGCTAACCAATCTGCCTGCCTATAGCAGTACCATGTGTAGATCATTTTTTATGATCTTGGAAACCAAAACAAAATTCTTGTAATAATGTGAGCTCTGCCAGGGAGATTCTCTGAAACAGGGATCATAGCTATGTTTCCAGTCCCATTATTCCTTGTAAATAATGACTGCTAAAATGTTGTTGAATGAACAAATGATATGCACACTAAATGTAAATACTTATTCTACAATAATACTCTAGTAAAAACACTAGAGGAAGAATCTGTAAACAATTAAGTGCTAAGACTTTGTGTCATCTATTTTTTTTTTTTTTTTTTTGGTACTGGGGATTGAACTCAGGGGCACTCGACCACTGGGCCACATCCCCAGCCCTTTTTTGTATTTTATTAGAAGCAGGGTCTCACTGAGTTACTAAGTGCCTCGCCATTGCTGAGGCTGGCTTTGAACTCGCAATCCTCCTGCCTCAGCCTCCCAAGTGCTGGGATTACAGGCGTGCGCCACCGCGCCCGGCTTGTGTCATCCATTTTGACCTACCCACTGAATGCAGGCCATAAGTGAGGTATTTATTCCTGGACACCTGTCAACGAAGTTCAAGTTTATAGTAGCATTCTGAGAAATCACTGGTGTTTAAGTATATTGTTATTTAAAACCTCTAAGCCTTTTTCATATGAACTTCCCAAGCTAGACCTTCCACTATCCTGGTTCTGTATACTTATTTTCCTGAAGATTATACATTTATTCTTTTTTAAAGTTCATTTTGTTAGTCACAATCCTGTGAAGTTAATATTGGTTAGTCTGTTTGTTCTAATCTGTTGAGATAATTTCAAATCTTGAATGGCATCTATCATATTAACTATTTATCACAAGTTATATAAACTATAAATTTGGAAAAAACAACAAGGCTTTTTTATGTCTATATCCAAGGTACTCCTGAAAATATTGATCAGGACAGATATATGTTCACATATTCCAAAATGACACATCACTAGAAGCCTCTCTCCTCATTGAGATCCACCCTTAATATTCTTTATGTAAAATATAATGAAAGATGGTTCCGGGGATATGGCTCAGTGGTAGAGCACTTGCCTAGCAATGCGTGAGGCACTGGGTTCGATCCCTGGCACCACATAAAAATAAACAAATAAAATAAAGATATGTGTCCATCTACAATTAAAAACAATTTAAAATAAAATATAATGAAAGAGATTATCTTCAGAAAATAGAATACAGATTGTATTTAGAATTCTTAGTAGTTATGGTATTCAATAAGATGTAAATCCATTTCACAGTGCAAACATACAATCCACACATCTACATGACAGCCCCAAAGATTATAATGATAATAGTGATTACAATAATTATAACTAGCTAGGAACAATGGTGCAGGCCTGCAATCCCAGCTATTCAGGAGGCCAAGACAGGAAAATTGCAAGATCCAAGCCAGCCTGGGCAACGTAGCAAGATCCTGTCTCAGAATAAAAAATACAAAGGGTTGGGGATGTAGCTCAGTGGTAGAGTACTTCTGAATTCAATCCCTGGTACTGCAAAATAATAATACTGGTTGTTGTTATTTTATGTAAATATACTTGTATTTATACTAATTATATTAATAATAATTTATTAATATTATTATTATAGTTAGCATAACTATAATATTGTAACTATAATATTGTTATTATTATAGTTATTATAATGAACACTCATAGAGTACTTACTATATGTCAGTAAGTTTTACATATATTAAATAATTTATTAAATAATTTAATTCTCACAACAATCCTACAAGGTAGATAATGCTATTTTAGCCAGGTGTGGTGGTGCACACCTGTAATCCCAGAGGTTTGTGAGGCTGAGGCAGGAGGATCGCGAGTTCAAAGCCAGCCTCAGCAATAGCAAGGCACTTAGCAACTCAGTGAGACCCTGTCTCTAATAAAATACAAAAAAGGGCTGGGGATGAGGCCCAGTGGTCGAGTGCCCCTGAGTTCAATCCCCGGTGCCAAAAAAAAAAAAAAAAAGATAATGCTATTTTATCTTTATTTTATACACAAGGAAACTGAAGCACAGCTAGGTTAAATGACTTGACTGAAATCACTCACACACCTAGCACAGAGCAAAAGCAGGATTTTTTTCTATATTCCAATAAAACTTTACTTATAAAACACAGGTGGCCAGCCCATGGACTATAGTTCACTGAATTCTCAAAACAGATTTGAACTCAGAAATTTTGACTTGAGTGTCTGTGCTCTTAACTACAACACTCTACTGCCCATTACATAATACAATCATAGATTCACTTAGTCATGGTCGCTTATTGCACTTTGACCAGGACAGTCAGAGAGGAATTTAATTTCACCTTTCACAGAACTGGCCTCCCTTTTGAGCATATCACTGGCAGAGTACTTAGGCACTCTAGGGGCTTGTTTTGGTTTAATCCAGAGTAGAAAAGTGGAGAAGCCGCTATACCAGAAATCACAACATATGAACTGAGATTTAATTCTAGGTCCTCTGGTTCCTTAACCGTAAGTTAAGTCCCTTGATGCTAGGAATTTCTTCATGTAACTAAAAAAAGTTCTGATAAAATATACTTACCTTCTGAGACATGGTAAGAATCAAATGAGAAATTAGACTATAAATTCTTAATTACTAGATACCTCTTTGCCTTCATAGTATTCAATCACCCTATTCTGAAAAGACCCCCTTTTTTTCATCAGAAATCTCATTTGTTCAGTTTGGCTTCATCCTCAGCCCTAGAGGCAGAATGTGCCAAACCTAAACCGATCAGCACAACACACTCCCTGGCCACAGAATACCAGGGAGCGAGGGTGGCGGGGGAAGGGCTGTGGTATGCGACCTAAGTAAATCTAATCAGAGCAAGTCTGGTGACTCTCCCAATGGGAATGCTTGGACAAAGATTATCAGTTCTTTCTTTGTGTATTTAAAAACACACCTGGAAGCCGGGTGCAGTGGCGCACGCCTGTAATCCCAGCACTTGGGAGGCTGAGGCAGGAGAATCGTGAGTTCAAAGCCAGCCTCAGCAATGGCGAGGCACTTAGCAACTCAGTGAGACCCTGTCTCTAATAAAATACAAAAAAGGGCTGGAGATGTGGCCCAGTGGTCGAGGGCCCCTGAGTTCAATCTCCGGTACCACACACACACACACACAAAAAAAAAAAAAAAAAAAAAAAATACACCCGGGGATGTGGCTCTAGGAACCATTCTGTAACTATCTAATGGCCATTCTGTAACTAGAAGGAAAGCCTTTTTGGAGACAAGCAACGCAAAGAAAACAGAGCTGATGATGATAAATCAGATCAAGAACTGTTTGGTTCTGCCAATAAGTACATGCTCCTTTTGCTTAAGCCTGTTAAGCTATTTGTTTGTTTGTTTTTACCACTTGGAACAATAAATATCATAACTCAAACACGCAGTACCAATCAATGAGCCCTAGAGTACAGTAACAGAAAGTAACTGAATCAATGTAGTAACAGAAAGCTGCTTTGAATTTTCAAAAAAGTATTTTGCTTCATCTGTTTCCGCTATTTCTTATCTGTTATTTGTTATCTGCTTACATATACTTCTATTTATATATATAGAAGCAATAGCTTGGGTTTAAGACACAGTTGAATACATCTTTTGAAATCTGATATCTCAACAAATAATACAAACCATTAAATCTTTGTTGGAACAGCTAAATCACTACTCAGAGGCAAAGTTGTCAATTCAAAACACAGAGATGTTTTGGGAAAGCAAAAGGAAAAAAAGTAAAGAAAAGTGAGAAAAGAAATGACACTGTTCACCTAAAACAAAGCCTCAACCAATCCAGCATAGCATGAGATCAGAGACTACTTAGAGAAGCACATTCCCACTCAGCAAAGGTAACTCACTGGCTGAGGAGGATTTGCAATGCTTTATGCAGAGGTTCTCTCAGTTCCTGCAATGTTCTTTCTCCAAAATGGACCCAACAGTCTTCTATTGAGCTTTCTGGGTTAGCAGGGCTAAACACTGGAGAAGTGTGATGGTCAAAGCCTGTGCTGGTGAAGGCTTCAGAAATTTCTTTGTCCAGAGATTTTAGCTCTTCTTCAATTTCAAATTTAACTTTTAAAAATACGTCTGGGTCCAGAGATTGTGAAGCTTTATCTAGTTGAACCCCTTGAAGTGAGAAGATGTTGCTCTTAAAGCTTCTCCTGAGGGAGTCCCAAGTAGGTGAGAGCCACACACTTTGTTTCATAGTGAAATCCTAGAAGCATAGTAGTGGAGGACACCATTGGGTTGGCCAACAGAGTTCCCAAGAGGTCTACTTTTAGATGTGTAAACCTGTAATCCCAACTGCTTGTGAGGCCATCCTGGGTAGCTTAGGGAGATCCTGTCTGGTCCTGGCTCCTGTCCCAGAAGAGATGAAAGAGGTAGCGGTTGCAGTTGCTTCCGAGAGGATCCCCAAGAGGCGGTTAATGCTTGGACCCACAGCCCTAATAGACCACTGACACTATGTTGGAGGGTGCACATCATAATGTCTTGACAGCTTTTTAAGTCATCACACTGAAACTTCACTATACCTAAAACCACATCACCTTTACAACATTCACAATTGCCCAATAACCATTTAGATATTTCCAACAATAAGGACAACATTTCTCAGGCTATTTATGAAAACTGCACCTTTGTAATCAACCAATACCATTCAAGGAAAGATTCAGTGATAGCCCTGGAAAAAACTGTGACTACAAATATCTACATTCAAGAGGAAAGAAATATGTATACACACAGACTGCCTTAATATCTTTCTTTGTCCAGTGGGAGACAGGATTGGAAAATGATAGCACCTTTTCAGAACCAATACAGGTCAAAATGGGGCAGCAGATCACCTAATGCCCTGCAGATGGATCCTGGCTTTCAGTCACAGCACCCACATTAATTAAGTGGGAATTAGTCAGAAAGAAAAGCCGTCAGACATAGAATACAGAATCTCCCTCATGAGCCCTACAAGGGTAGGCCAAAATTTCCTGTTTCCTTATAGAAAATTTTTAAAAGATGTATAACAAGAGAGAGCTGAAGGAGGCTGACAGTCAGAATGCAGCATTTGTAAGGCATCATCTAACACTGCTACCCATTCAGTCACTGTATCTTAGTCACTAAAATTCTCCATTTAAGCACAGATTCTAAATATGGATATTAAATGCCCACCTGCCTCCTACCACCACCATCATGCAGCCTATGAGTACTTGCGGGTCTCCAAAGTTCTCTAGGGATACAAAATGCAGTGTGGGGGCTGGGGTTGTGGCTCAGCGGTAGAGCGCTCGCCTAGTACGTGCGCGGCCCGGGTTCAATCCTCAGCACCACATAAAAATAAAAACACATTGTGTACAACTAAAACAAATAAATAAACATTTTTTAAAAATGCAGTGTGTACTGTGATTTTTTTAAACTCAGATTCATAAAATCTGTCATAATTTCTGCTGACTCACCCCTAGTACACACTGCTCCCCTTGTTCTTCTATGTTCTAATAAATGCCTGCTTGGATACATCAACTTTGTTAGAGAAGTGGAAAATGTGTGTTTGTGGAAGGAGCAGAGTTGTAGTGAGAAGACACCAAGGACAGATCTAGTCAAGTATTTTTTTTAATATCAACGTCTTGAAGGAGATGAAATCTGGGTGCTAATGTGCACATCTTTTTTTAAATAACTTTTTTGATAGTTGTAGATAGACGGCATGCTTTTATTTTATTTGTTTATTTTTGTGTGGTGCTAAGGATCAAACCCAGTGCTTCACGCATGCTAGGCAAGTACTCTGCACTGAGCTACAGCCCCAGCCCCATATCTGTGTCTTAATGATGAAAGTCTAATGACTTTTATGGACTCCAACCTCATCCCCTCCATTCTACTTCCTTTTAGGCCTGGCAAACAACCTAGGGCAAAAGAGGAGGTCAACTCAGTTTCCTAAACTATGTAACTACCTCAATGATAGCAAGTTGTAATTACAGACTTCCATGTTTCAAAAATCTGATTCAAATTTAGCATTCTGTTCCCACTTCCCCCATCTCTGGACCTACCTTATCTTCCTCAGTAAAACTCTATACTCAGCATTTTTCTGCTGGCATATCAATGCCCAGTTCCAAGGCTGAGTAAGTAAACTTATTTTTTATGTGGGATATTTACCTACTTCTACCATGGTGGCACTTAAAAAGGTGGTGCTCTAAAAAGGCAAGATCTGTAAATTCCAAGAGGTCCATCTAATACTCTTGGCATTCATTAATCATGTCATGTCATGTTCAGGCCTTTCAGCAAGTAACAGTACAGTGGCATCACCCCTTGTGGAAAGTCCTTTGAAGCTTGAAGGAAGATATGGCTAACTCAAAATAGGAAGAGGAACTGGCTTTAAGAACCAGCAGACCTCCTAGATCAGGGGTTAGCAGACTACATTTGGAAGGCCAAAAATGGCCCACTGCCTGTTTTTGAAATTAAGGTTTCTGGAAAACAGCCATGTTCATTCACTGATATATTGTCCCTGGCTGCTTCTGTGCTACAACAGAACTGAGTAGCTGCAACAGAGACTATATGACCTAGAATGTTTAAAACGTTTGCTATCTAGCCCTTTACCAAAGAAATCTGCCAACTCCCATTCTAGATAAAGGCAGAATAGCTGGGCGCGCTGGCATTTGCCTGTAATCCCAGCACTTGGGAGGCTGAGGCAGGAGGATTGCGAGTTCAAAGCCAGCCTCAGCAATGGCAGGTAAGGCACTCAGCAACTCAGTGAGACCCTGTCTCTAAATAAAATATAAAAAAGGGCCAGGGATATGGCCCAGTGGTCGAGTACCCCTGAGTTCAATCCCCGGTACCAAAATAAATAAATAAATTTTAACAATAATTTGGTGACAAGTTTTCCTAGATCTGTGTAATCTAAAGCGGAAATGGAGCTAGGAATAGGATTATTTCAAGACATAATTTTCGAATTTAGGACTACTATAGTTTAGGTAACTAGCCTGTATATATCACCACACTATACAGAATAAATCAAAAGAATGCTGATTCAAGAACTTCTAAATACAAAGGTGAATTTCACAACATCACCTGCACTGACAGATTAGTTTTAAGCTAAAGTTCAATGTTACTACTCAATATCTGAGGCCTATAAATTGCTACATCTAAGACTTTAGCTTTGAACTCGATTTCCTCACTCTAATTTCTCCAGAGAAACCCTTATTCAACAAACATTGAGTGATCTCTACTTTGTGCCAGACCCTGGTTTAGCCATGCAACAAAATAAAATTTATGCTTGGAACTGGCCACATATTTCAGGAAAGAGACTATCCTAGAAATACCAAGGGACATTTGTATCAGTTCTTAACAGTTCAACAATTTTAATCTGCCACTATTCTATCAGAAGATTCAGTTAGTAAACTCTGTATGCTCTTCCTAGAGCAGGTTAGGAAACTTATTTCTCTAAGGCAGGGTCTATGATAGAATTCAGGAAGTCTGCAAATTTGGATCCAAAGAAGTTACATATCTATTTTCACTAACTTCTGATCAAATCACCATTTCTTTCAGTTATGAACACAAGCGTAAGCCACATATGTAATAACAGACTTAGTAGACAAATAGACTGCCACCAATAGATATCATGGATAATTTTTTTTCTTTAGTTGTAGATGGACACAATACCTTTTATTTTTGTTTATTTATTTTTATGTGGCACAAAGGATTGAACCCAGTACCTCACACATGTTAGGCAAGTGCTCTACCACTGAGCTACAACCCCTGCCCAATTTCTTATGTTATACTTGCTACAAATTCTCTTGAAATGGTGTTTACACCCAAAACCATTTTAAAATTACTATAGTTATAAGACCTACTGATAGACAATAAACATTATTTACTGTGTTAATAAAAGGCACATGTAGTGCTATATCATACACTTAAAAATACTTTGATACCTATTCCAATTGGCTTTTCCTATAATTTTTTGTTTTTGTTTTGCATATAAAAACATCATTCCAATCCAAGAACAGTGGCCCATGCCTGTAATCCCAGCTACTCAGGAGGCAGAGGCAGGAGGACCAGTTCAAGGCCAGCCTGGGCAACACCGTGGACCCTATTTCAAAAGATTCCACAGAGCCGGGCGCAGTGGTGCACGCCTGTAATTCCAGCACTTGGGAGGCTGAGGCAGGAGGATTGCAAGTTCAAAGCCAGCCTCAGCAATGGTGAGGCACTTAACAACTCAGTGAGACCCTGTCTCTAATAAAATACAAAAAAGGGCTGGGGATGTGGCCCAGTGGTCGAGTGCCCCTGAGTTCAATCCCAAGTACAAAAAAAAAAAAAAAAAAAAAAAAAAGATTCCACAGGTTTCACCATACTGCCAAAGGGGTCATGACAAAAAAGATTAATACCCCTGTTTTAGGACCAAAAAATAAGCAACATAATCACATCTATATTAGTTACATCTAATGTAACTCTGCAAATTAAAACGACAATAACAACACTGTTTTCTGTTAAGAGTCACACACTTATTATGTTCTCTAGTATAGAGCAAAGACCAATGTCACTATTTTTAGCAGCCCTCACTTCAAAACTGGTTTGCAAATACTTGTGGATATGATATAACAGCCTAGTAGATCCACAGGTTCCCTTAGCTCATTGGCAGTCATCCTAGTTCAAACATAGAAAGCCTCAAACTAACATAACTTTCAACTTGTGATTACAAAAAGAAAGGAGGGAAAAGATTTTTTTTAAAGTATACTATATACCTACCTACTAATCTGGTTTGTAAATAGTAAAATACAAACAATTCAATTATTTAGGAAAACTAAAACAAGAGAAATTATAATAACACTTTTCATAATCACAAAATGAGTCAACATTGACATCAGGTAAAGTAACCTGGGACTTCTGAATCCAAGGCTCTATTGGAATAAACCATTCTCCTTAAAGGATCACATATCCAGAGGAGCTCCCCAAGAAAAATAAAACCCCACCTATTTAAGCAAAGAGAAATTGTATGCTTGGGGGGGGGGGGATCAAAGTCCATTCCCTATCAATCAAACTATTATATTAAAAAAAAAATTGGGGCGGGCTGGGGTTGTGGCTCAGGAGTAGAGCGTTCACCTAGCACGTGCGTGGCCCAGGTTCGAGCC
Organism: Tamias sibiricus; assembly: GCA_025594165.1. Lineage (NCBI taxonomy): Eukaryota > Metazoa > Chordata > Mammalia > Rodentia > Sciuridae > Tamias > Tamias sibiricus. Next base: position 72,317,195 of record CM046668.1, read on the forward strand.
TCAGCACCACATAAATGCATTGCATTATGTACAACTAAAGCAAATAAATAAATATTTAAAAAAATTTTTTGTAAATGTACAGAATACTTTTATTTTACTTATTTTCATATGGTACTGCTGAGGATGGAACCCAGTGCCTCACATGTGCTAGGCAAGCACTCTCCCACTGAGCTACAGCCCTAGCCCTACCATATTAGTTTTTAAAGAGAGTGTACAAAGCAGAATAGGTCAAAAAGAATCATTTCATAGCCGGGCGCGGTGGCGCACGCCTGTAATCCCAGCACTTTGGGAGGCTAAGACAGGAGGATTGCGAGTTCAAAGCCAGCCTCAGCAATGGCGAGGGACTTAGCAACTCAGTGAGACCCTGTCTCTAAATAAAAAATACAAAAAAGGGCTGGGGATGTGGCCCAGTGGTCGAGTGCCCCTGAGTTCAATCCCTGGTACCAAAAAAAAAAAAAAAAAAAAAACACTGAGCTACAAGCCCTAGCCCTATCCATATTAGTTTTTAAAGAGAGTGTACAAAGCAGAATAGGTCAAAAAGAAGAATCATTTCATAGCCGGGCGCGGTGGCGCACGCCTGTAATCCCCAGCACTTTGGGAGGCTAAGACAGGAGGATTGCGAGTTTCAAAGCCAGCCTCAGCAATGGAGCGAGGGACTTAGCAACTCAGTGAGACCCTGTCTCAAAAAAAAAAATACAAAAAAGGGCTGGGGATGTGGCCCAGAGGTCGAGTGCCCCTGAGTTCAATCCCTGGTACCAAAAAAAAAAAAAAAAAAAAAAGAATCATTTCATTAGGCCAACACACAAAGGATCTCAAAGGGATTAATGCATTCCAAGAGCCTAAGTTTTTGTAACAACAATTAATTGCATCTGCATCACAAACAGCCCTCTTGGAAGAGAATGAGTAGGAAATGTTGCAGTGCAACTGAAACATTATTTGAATTACCTACAGTATGGCAACCATTCTCAGTATGTTAGGCTTAGCCTCCAGTACATAAATCACCTAACTGGATAGCTAAATACATTAAAGCATCTCCCATGTGGCACTCTAGTCACCATTGTTGATACTATTCATTCTTCTGTCTTTCTTTCCCATATGTTCAACATCTGTTTACCATCATTACTGCACCAAATCCCATTCTCAATATCTTTTTATAGTAGCAACTCTATGTACTTGCAGAATCACTAAATATCAAGATTGAATAAGATTTGAAGGTCACACCTCCCTACCTTCATTTTATTCTTGCAGAATGTTTTCTATCTCTATTTTTCAGTTTCCTTCCCAAGCCTTACTCCTACCCTTAAAACCTCCCCTTCCTCAATGTCTATTCCTAGCAGTTTCTCCTACCACAAACACCTAAATATTCACTGCTTCAATAAATGTCATTGTCCTTATTTCAACAAAACTTCTGGTTCTCCCAACTAAGATCCCAAATTTCAGCCTTTAGTCATAACTAGTCCACCTCAATTATACTCAGGAAGCCTCCAGATAAAGTCAATCAAATAAAGCCTGTGTCCCCTACCACAGATCCTATTTTCCCAACTGCATCTCTGTACTTTCAAACAAGTCCCCAATCATAGAATTATTATAGAATTATTACATTTCAGGTCTGAAAGAAAACTTAGAAATAACCAGATCCAACGTTTCTCAAACCTTTTTTTACTACACTTTACTTCACACATTTTTTTGTTGTTGTTTTGGTTTGGTTTGGTTTGTATGGGGATTGAATGCAGGGCAAACCCAACCACTGAGCCACATCCCCAGCCCTATTTTGTATTTTACTTAGAGACAAGGTCTCACTGAGTTGCTTAGCGCCTCACCATTGCTGAGGCTAGTTTTGAACTCGCAATCCTCCAGCCTCAGCCTCCTGAGCTGCTGGATTACAGGTGTGTACCACCAAACCCAGCTTACATCACACATTTTATGATGTAGAAAATACATTTTACATCATAATATCATACACACTTAAGTGAAACACATTTCATGGTTCATAGAAATGATACCCTTACTATGTAAATACACTTAAAATCTCTATCCTATTCCATTTTTTAAAAAATTCAGGTGCTGTCCACTAAAATGACTTCACAGCCCATTAACTGGATTGAACTCACAGTTTGGGAGACATTAATGCAAATCTAAACTTCCCATTCACTGATGAAGAAACTAACTCAGTAATAAGGTAAGTTTCCAACCACAAAATGGTTGTTCATAAAATTAAACTCAGGTCTGTCTGATAAGTCCCAGACCAGCGTGCTTTCCACTAACGACCTCTGTCTAGTCACAGACACTCGATCACACGACGCTATAACCATAATAACTCTGCTATGCCACAACCCTACAGTACCGTCCCCGATTACTGGTCCTCACCCTCTGCTCCCAAGTCAATCCCTCAAAGTGACTGCTTCTTGGTCAGAGTGCCCTCGCAGTCGCTGCTTCATGTTCCCTTCGGTCCAGTCACTATCAGTCACTATCCATCGATCAGAGTCTCCTTGGGAGTCACTGCCCGGTTGGTCACGGTCCCCTTGCAGTCACTGCCTCATACTTCCTTCCTCGGTCACGGTCCCGTCGCAGCCTCTGCCTGGTGTTCTTCGAGGTCAGAGTCTTTCGCATTCACTGCTCCTGGTCGCAGACTCCTCGCAAGGAGTATACCTAAGTCACAGTCCCGCTCACTGTCACTATCCCTCGTCACAGTGGCCTCGCAACCCCCTGCTTCACACTCCCCTCGCTTTCACTAACCCACCGTCCTCAGTCACAGTCTCTCGCAGTCCCAGCCCCACCGTTTCTCCCTCTCAAACAGAGTATGCACACAGTGGGTTCTCACCAGCAGCTCACGCTCCCCCAGCGCCTGTTTCCGTCGGATTTCTTCCAGGCTCAGAGTCACCGACAAGGAAGTTGAGAAGGTTGTCGCGGGAGACGCCCGTGGAAGCAGCTGACGGAACAGTAGGCCGGAAAGTCCCGCCTACTGCCCTTCCTCTTGTCAATCCGATCACGACTTCTCTTGAAACCCTGACCGCTGACACAGTAGTTCCGCTTTTCGCAGAGGCCCCGGGGTTGAAGTGACGGAGCAGAAACACCTGAGGCAGGAGATAGAGTGGCTAAGTAAGGGTCAGTCTGCATCGGAACCCGAGTGGGTAGTGAAGACGCCTCCTCCTAGTGGGATGTGGATGTGCACTGTAACACTTTCCGCAGTCGTCAAGAAGCGTTACTCGGCGGCTCCTTGCTGCCCTACCCCAACCCGTGGTGGTCTTTCCTAGTGGTAGACCCCAGCGCCTAGCGCGGCGCGGGACGCTGGCACCCGGGCGTCCACATACTGACGGCCCAGACGCTCGACTCTGCGCCTTTTTAGGCAACTTGGTGATGGAAGGAGAATTTTGTACGCTGACAGTCCTCATCTCCTTTCTTCCTTTCTCCTTTATACTGACCAGGTCTATTCACTAAAAAATGAGCCTTAGGAATCAACCGAAAGTTCATTGAGCTGGAGTGGAGTGAATGTAAAGAGGGCACTGGTAGGAAAACACACGTAGCAGGTGATTGGTGAAGAGAAACATTTTCCTTTTGTAAAAATGAACCTTTGCGGAATGGGATAGGAGATTCCTTTTGATTCTGTAGATACAAGGCAAGTGGATACACAATATTATGGAAGAAATATGTAAATGAGCTTTTAATGTATTTACTGATTTTTTTTCCTTTAGTCTACATGTTTGACTTTAAAGTGGGTGAGAAGAAAGAGTGTGAATAAACTCAAGCCTCCACGGAGAAAAGGATTTAAAACTGACCTCCCTCCCCCTTTTGAATTTCAAGCAGGTATTTGAACATGGCTGATAAACTAAAGTGTCCCAAGTAAGTACAGTTAGTTGGAGAAGACTCCTGGGTCTCTAAGGAAAACATCACTACAAAGATTGTTTAGCCAGGCCACAGTGGTAACACTCTGTAATCCTAGCTACTTGCGGGAGGGCTGAGACAGGAGGACAATGGCAAAATCAAAGTCCCCTCAGCAACTGCAAGACCCTGACTCAAAAAGAAAAATAAAGGGGCCGGCGCGGTGGCGCACGCCTGTAATCCCAGCACTTTGGGAGGCTGAGGCAGGAGGATCGCGAGTTCAAAGCCAGCCTCAGCAATTGTGAGGCACTTAGCAACTCAGTGAGACCCTGTCTCCAAATAAAATGCAAAAAAGGGCTGTGGATATGGCCCAGTGGACGAGTGCCCCTGAGTTCAATCCCCAGTACCACAAAAAAAAAAAAAAAAAAAAAAGGTTTGTGGCTCAGCTGTAGAGCGTTCGCCTAGCACGTTCGCAAACACGGGTTCGATCCTCAGCACCACGTAAACATAAGTGCATTAGCATTGTGTACAACTAAAAGCAAATAAATATTTTTAAAAAGAAAAAAAAATAACTGGGGATGTAGCTCAGTGGAAAAGGCGCCCCTGGGTTCAATCCTAATACCCAAAAATTAAAAAATAGTAAGGAGTGTTGGACAGTAACATAGGAAGCTCAGAGAGCCTTAAGGGAGTTTGAGGACATTTCTTAGACCCTCGACACTGAACAAACCCTGGAGAAATGGGCATGTGTTTCAGTTAATTGGTTGTGATAAGTCCAGAATGTCAATAGTTGAGCAAAAACACTGGGTGAGGGAGAGAGAAATACAACAATTAAAAAATAAAGGGAAGGGGGCTTGGGGTTGTGGCTTCACAGCTGTAAAGATGCTCACCTAGCATGAGAGCGGCCCGGTTCGAATCCTCAGCACCAGACGTAAAAATAAAATATAAAAGGCATTGTTGTGACAACTTAACTAAATAATATAGTTTTTAAAAAGAAAAAATAAAGTGAAGCCGGGCGCGGTGGCGCACGCCTGTAATCCCAGCACTTTGGGAGGCTGAGGCAGGAGGATCGCGAGTTCAAAGCCGGCCTCAGCAATGGTGAGGCACTTAGCAACTCAGTGAGACCCTGTCTCCAAATAAAATGCAAAAAAGGGCTGTGGATATGGCCCAGTGGACCGAGTGCCCCTGAAGTTCAATCCCTCAGTACCAAAAAAAAAAAAAAAAAAAAAAAAAAAGGTTTGTGGCTCAGCTGTAGAGCGTTCGCCTAGCACGTTCGCAACACGGGTTCGATCCTCAGCACCACGTAAACATAAGTGCAATTGCATTGTGTACAACTAAAGCAAATAAATTATTTTAAAAAAGAAAAAAAAAAATAACTGGGGATGTAGCTCAGTGGTAAAGCGCCCCTGGGTTCAATCCTAATACCAAAAATTAAAAATAGTAAGGAGTTTTGGACAGTAACATAGGAAGCTCAGAGAGCCTTAAGGGATTTGACATTTCTTAGACCCTGACACTGAACAAACCCCTGGAGAAATGGGCATGAGTTTCAGTTAATTGGTTGTGTAAGTCAGAATGTCAATAGTTGAGCAAAAACACTGGGTGAGAGAGAGAAATACAACAATTAAAAAATAAAGGGAAGGGGCTGGGGTTGTGGCTCAGCGTGTAAAGTGCTCACCTAGCATGAGAGCGGCCCGGGTTCGATCCTCAGCACCACGTAAAAATAAAATAAAAAGGCATTGTGTACAACTAACTAAATAAATATTTTTTTAAAAATAAAAAATAAAGGGAAGCCGGGCATGGTGGTGCACTCCTGTAATCCCAGCACTTGGTAGGCTGAGGCAGGAGGATCGCAAGTTCAAAGCCGGCCTCAGCAATGGCGAGGCACTTAGCAACTCAGTGAGACCCATGTCCTCTAATAAAATATAAAAAAAGGGCTGGGCCCAGTGGTTGAGTGCCACTGAATTCATTTCCTGGTACCAATAAATAAATAAATAAATAAATAAATAAATAAATAAATGGAGGCTAGGGTTGTGGCTCAGTGGTAGAGCACTTGCCTAGCATATGTCAGGCACTGGGTTCGATTCTCAGCATTGCATATAAATAAGTGAATAAAACAAAAGTCCATCAATGTAGGCGCCCTAATTAAAGAGATAGCTAAGATTGTGGTTAGCTGAGAGCCATAAAAGATGTTCAAGTTTCACCTGATATTCATACATTCATCTAAGAATCTTTTTATGCCCGTGAAACACTGTGTGAACGCACCTGTAAGCTCGAGCTGTAAGCACTTGTCCTTGTTAAAGCAAAATATATTTAACCGGGTGAGGGTTTAGTGGCTGTGTGGTTGGAGTTAGAGGAGAGTTGGAGTTGTGTTTTTTGGAGTTCGAGAGGGTTGTTGGAGCAGGAGAGAGAAGTTAGAAGAGAGAAAAATAAAAGAACTTTTTCATTTCCATCCTGCCTCCAAATTTTCTCCCGCGGGCGTCGTAGCTGCAAGCGGCAGCAGCAGGCAGCTACACATCAACATCTAAAAAAAAACTTTTTTTAAATATAGGGAAAGCTCAGTGCACAAAATAAATTAATCTCCGTATTTTTATAGTAGTAAAAAATTAGAAATTAGTAGTCGATCACTACAGAAATGGCAAGAAACAGTAGTATAACCTACTGGAATGAAGATAGCTATTAAATTGTGCTTCTGAAAATCATAATGAAAATAAAATGACATAAAATTCATGACATTATGAGAAGTTAAAAAAAAATCAGAGTAAAACATTTTACATGTGGTTTTTTAAAAAAACCCTGCAAATTAAAAACAAAACACTGGTAGAAAATATACCAAAATATTTACAGTTGGTTATCTTTGAATAACAAAAGTGGGTTTTTTCACTGCTTTCCCAAATGTAATAAGAACATTATAACAGGGCTGGGGTTTGTGGCTCAGCAGTAGAGCACTCCCTTAGCACGTGCATGTCCTCAGCACCACGTAAAAATAAAAAGGCATTGTGTACAACCAAAACAAATAAACAAATATTAGAAAAAGAACATTATAACAAAATCAAAACAATAAAAAGCTGACAAACTAACAGCTTATCTTTATTTTGTCAAGATAACGTAACAGAATTTTTTAAAAAATGTCAGATTTCTTCATGGTCATATCTTTTCCCAGCTTTTTCAAAGATTCAATAGTAGAAACACCCAAATGCTGCTACAACACAGAATAAACTGTCCCTAAAAAAGAAGTCAGAAAACAGAGAAATTCAGAATGTAAGTGCTAATAAGGAAATAAGGGCAATTGAAATTAATACATCTCAGATCTCTGTCAATTTTCAGTCTTGATTTTTTTCCTTCAATTAACAAAAAGGGCTGGTTGCAGTGGCACACATCTGTAATCCCAGCTGCTCAGGAGGCTGAGGCAGGAGGATCACAAGTTCAAAGAGAGCCTAAGCAACTCAGTAAGTCCCTGTCTCTTACATAAAATATAAAAAGGGCTAGGGATGTGGCTCACTGATTAGGCACCCCAGGTTTAATCCCAAGTACAAAAAAAAAAAAAAGTTTTCATGTTTCTAAAGTATACCTATAAAGTTTTTTCTTGCCTCTGTGTAACTACAAAATTGCTTACTAAAAGGGTATGATGAAAAGAATTAGATTTTCTGAATGAAGAATTAAATGTGAACTAATGAACTTTAGGTAATGATTAATTATTATGCATAATGAATAATTATTCCCCAAAGTAAAATAATGTATGAAATGCTTTTAAGTTCTTGGAGCAAATGTGTTTACCTAACCCAAGAAACTATAGTATACTATCACTGATAATACGAATAATAGCACTTTAACATAAATTCTAGATAAGGAAATGGTCTCTGGATGTTTCTCCTTTAACTGATAAAAATGCACTTGTTCATCTTGAAATCTCAGAAAGTTTTTCCAAAGTCCAGTTCAACTCATTAAAACATTTTTTATAGGGCTGGGATTGTGGCTCAGCAGTAGAGCACTCGCCTAGCACATGCGCGGGACCTGGGTTTAATCCTCAGCACCATGTACAAATAAATGCATGGTGTACAAATAAAATAAATAGTAAAAAAAAAGAAAAAAAACATTTTTTAGGTACTTATTACAGGAGTTCCTCCTGCCTTAACAATGTCCGATGCACCAACTTCACCTCCAGCCTGGTAGTGATGGGAGAAAAATAATCTAAACTCAAGTGCCTGGGTACTAATCAAAATCAAAATTCTTTTGGATATCTTCAACTGTGTTCTACAACAGTGTTTATCTGTGGTGAAGGACCTGTTTTTGTTTTAGTTTTAATTTCCTGTCCCTCATGGACTGACATTTTTCTAAAAGCCTGGCAATCAGAAGAACCATGTGAGGAATTTCTTTTTTAAAAATTCAGATTCACGATCCATACTCTGGCTTATTTGATCAGAATCTAATTGAGTTGGGGCCCTGGCATCTATATTTTAAACTAGTTCCCCAAATTATTCTTAGGCAGTCACAGCCAGTTTCAGGGTACATATACCTCCTCGAAGTCTAAATATAGTCTCAGAAAAATCTAATGACTTACCTAAAGTTATACAGTTGGGAAGTGACAAGAGTTGGAAATAAAACTCCTCACTCCCAATTTATTCAGTCCAGTTTCTGTTCTACTCTAACTCTGACTGTCCTAATTCACAACCTGGGAGTATCAGAGGATTAGATCATTTTTGGAAGCAAGTGAAAAATAAAAGCATATAATTAAACTGTATAGAACATTTGTGCCAAAAACTCACCAATGTTTAAAGAAACCTCTTTTTTAAAATTCCTCTTCATTTTTGCTGTCTTAAAATATGGTTTTAAGGCTTGGGTTGTGGCTCAGTGGTATAGCTCTTGCCCTAGCATGTGTGAGGCACTGTGTTCAATTCTCAGTACCTCATAAAAATAAATAAATGAAATAAAGGTATTGTGTCCACCTATAATTAAAAATTTTTTACCAATTTTATAACTGAAAGAAAAACCACCTTTGCTTGTAGAATCCCCCACCAAATTTATTTTTAGCTCAGCAAAGTGTGACTTGTTCAAATAAACAAATATGTAATTAAAATCTTTAGTTATCATTTATTCAATAAGGATTGTCAGAATTGGGTTTTAGAATACAGAGATGCATAAGACAGGTAGCTAAAAATGATATAAATTTTACCTACCTACCTACCTACCTACCTCTCCCCCCACCCCTTTTCCATGTTGGGGATTGAATCCAGGGCCTCACACAAGCACTACACAAGCACTCTGTCACTGAGCTGTATACATACAAGTCTCCTTGCCTATAACCAGCATGCTAGGTTTCTACTTTACTAACACAAAAACTAACAATAAAAATCATCTCATCTAAAAGACGTTTAAGACAAATGTCTAAAATTAAAATGTTCTCTGATCCTAATGAATATAATTAATTCGATTTGGAATGCCCACCTGATCCTGGAAAGGAAAAGAGGTCTCAAATAGACTTACGTTCATGAAAACATCGCAAGTGTAGTTGTCAGTGTCAGCATCCCAGAAACACCGAGCAGCCATGCTAAATCATCAAAGAACAAAAATTATCAACACTATAACAAGGATCTGAACTACACCTATCTGCCATAAGCAAAAGCTTTCTTTCATACTTTTTTTTTTTTATTATGCTGAGGATTGAACTGAGGGCCTCACACATGCTAGACATGAGCTCTACCACTAAGCTTACATCCCCCAGCCCTTCATACATTCTTCTGGATCAATGCTTCCAAACCTTTTCACAGGTTAGTACACGAAGAAAATTGTACTTGTTCAGCAGAGTATGCTGTGTAACCTGAAGAGACAGGATTCATAGGTAAGGCTTCTTGCAGCTACAGGTGACCAGCCCCAGGGGGTTTAGCAGTCTTAGACCCTACAGACTAGACTGCCTGACAGTTGCAGGAGTGATATCTTTAAGGACTTTGGTACTCTGGTGGGGGCGCTGCTATAGATTTACTTCAACCAAAATACTTATGTGTGACTTTGAATGGGCTTAATTCCTGCACAGTATAGGAGATGAAGGTCTGTGAAGGGCCCAATAGATTATTTAGCCCAACCTGAATGATTTTATAGAGTTCCATAAAAGAAAGGGGAAAACTGAAATAGAATTAGTGTTCTAACTAAATTCAGTATTATCTCTACAGAATGCTATACTAAATTCTCAGATTGGCCATTCCCCGCCCCCCTGCCCCCGCAATTCTTTGATAAGAAAAACTTTTAGTCAAAATAAAAATCAGTGGTGCATGCCTGTAATCCCAGTGGCTCTGGAGCCTGAGGCAGGAGGATTGTGCATTCAAAGCCAACCTCAACAAAAGGAAGACACTAAGCAACTCAGTGAGACCCTGTCTCCAAAAATATACAAAATAGGGTTGGGATGTGACTCAGTGGTTGAGTGCACCTGATTTCAATCCCCAGTACCCCCCAAAAAATAAATAAAATTAATTAAAAATAGAAACAAATGCCCCATTAGAACTGTATTAGTATTTCCGGGCAGTGAAATTCTATGTAGTCATTGAAGAGATGTTCTACAAAAAATACACTCAAAAGCATGAAAAGATATTCACAATACAATGTTTATGTGAAAAAAGTAATTATGGAGCCGGCGCGGTTGCGCATGCCTGTAATCCCAGCACTTGGGAGGTTGAGGCAGGAGCATCGAGAATTCAAGCCAACCTCAGCAATGACAAGGCACTTAGCACCTGAGTAAGACCCTGTCTCTAATAAAATACAAAAAAGGGCTGGGGATGTGGCCCAGTGGTGGAGTCCCCCTGAGTTACAATCCCCAGTACCAAAAAAAAAAAAAAAAAAAAAAAAAAACAGTAATTACGGATGTTTTACATTTTTTTTTTTTTTTTTTTTTTTTTTTTTGTGGTACCGGGGATTGAACTCAGGGGCACTCGACCACTGGGTCACGTCCCCAGACCTTTTTTTGTATTTTATTTAGAGACAGGGTCTCACTGAGTTGCTAAGTGCCTTGCCGTTGCTGAGGCTGGCTTTGAACTCGCGATCCTCCTGCCTCAGCCTCCCAAAGTGCTGGGATTACAGCGTGCGCGGATGTTTTACATTTTTATGAAATGTATGTAAATATAATTCATCATCATTAACACTAAGGGCTTACTTTGTACCAGTCACTATAATCACTAATCTTAGTGTGTTCCACGTATTAACTCAAACCTACAAGGTGGGCACTATTATGCCCCATTTAATAAATGTGTAGAAAGTGAGGATCAGAGAAATTAAGTAGTGTCCAAGGCCATTCAACTAGTTCTGAACCCAGGTAGTTCAGAACCCAAGCTTACAGAGGAAGGTATAAAATATACTCCATATTATTCAGTTCACTTTTAAAAAAATATTTATTTATTTGCTTTAGTTGTACACAATACAATGCATTTATGTTACATGGTGCTGAGGATCAAACCCGGCTGTGCACGTGCAAGGCAAGCGCTCTACCGCTGAGGCCACAACCCCAGCCCTATTCAGTTCACTTTTTGAAAGTTTTTTCTCTTTTTTAAAGTTTTACATAAACCAGCTGCCCATTCTAAGTATTTCACATATTCTTTTTTTCCTTTTTTATTTTTTCCATATTTTTATTGTACATTATAGTAATGCATTATGGTAGGATTTGTTTGTTTTCAAGAGACAGGGTTTTGTTATGTTGCCCAAGCTGCCCCACACTCCTAGGACTCAAGCAATCTTGAGTAACCTCTGAAGTAGCTGGGAACATGCCACCAAGTGAGGCTTTACTTTTCCCCCCTCCTCCCCCACTGGGTACTGGGGATTGAACCTAGTGGCATTCTGAGTTTTATCCCCAGTGATTTGGAAGGGATGGGCGGTTAATGGGGACTGACTCCCCAGTAAAGGGAAGGAGTCAGAAGATTGAGCTCTATTAGTAACACTGATACCAGTCAGATATATATTTGGGGGCAAATTGTGCTGAAGTGGCATCCATAAAATAAGGACACAAGTATTTATAGTACCGTCCAAAGCTAATATTCTATGGTGAAAATTCTCTGTTATAATATCTACAAGGTATTTTTAAAAATATTTTTTAGAGCCAGGCGTGGTAGTGCACGCCCTGTAATCCCAGTACTTGGGAGGCTGAGGCAGGAGGATCTCAAGTTCAAAGCCAATGGCAAGGCACTTGGCAACTCAGTAAGACCCCTGTCTCTAATAAAATACTGTTGTCGCCTGAAGCGATGGCCGCTTTGAGCAACGAAGCCCCGGAAGAAGTTCAGAGGCGAACTGGAAACTAACAGGCTTTTTATTTTGCTAACTTTTCTCTCCGACTCTGACAACAACTCTAACACGCACCACACACACCACCAAACAACCAACAACCAAATGGCACCGACCCGATCAGCAATCTCGGCCCAAATCTCATGAGATCTCGGCCAAGTCTTGTGAGACTATGGAAGGCGGCAATGCCCAAACATCTCCCTGGCCCGTAGTCAACCGCAATCTTAGCCATCTCCCCAAACAGGGCTCCTGAAAAATACAAAGAAAGGGCTGAGGAAGTGGCCCAGTGGTCGAGTGCCCCTGAGTTCAATCCCCGGTACCAAAATACACACACACACACACACACACACACACACATTTAGTTGTAGATGGATACATAATATATTTATTTTCATGTGGTGCTGAGGATCGAACCCAGTGCCTCACACATGTGAGGCAAGCACTTTACCACTGAGCTACAGCCCCAACCCACAAGGTTTTTTTTTTTTTTTTTTTTTTTTTTTGTGGTACCAGGGGATTGAACTCAGGGACACTCGACCACTGGTCACATCCCCAGCCCTTTTTTGTATTTTATTTAGAGACAGGGTCTCACTGAGTTGCTAAGTGCCTCTCCATTGCTGAGGCTGGCTTTGAACTCGCGATCCTCCTGCCTCAGCCTCCCAAAATGCTGGGATTACAGGCGTGCGCATATACTCCATATTATTCAGTTCACTTTTAAAAAAATATTTATTTATTTGCTTTAGTTGTACACAATACAATGCATTTATGTTACATGGTGCTGAGGATCAAACCCGGGCTGTGCACGTGCAAGGCAAGCGCTCTACCGCTGAGCCACAACCCCAGCCCTATTCAGTTCACTTTTAAAAAAATATTTATTTATTTGCTTTAGTTGTACACAATACAATGCATTTATGTTACATGGTGCTGAGGATCAAACCCGGGCTGTGCACGTGCAAGGCAAGCGCTCTACCGCTGAGCCACAACCCCAGCCCTATTCAGTTCACTTTTAAAAAAATATTTATTTATTTGCTTTAGTTGTACACAATACAATGCATTTATGTTACATGGTGCTGAGGATCAAACCCGGGCTGTGCACGTGCAAGGCAAGCGCTCTACCGCTGAGCCACAACCCCAGCCCTATTCAGTTCACTTTTGAAAGTTTTTTCTCTTTTTAAAGTTTTACATAAACCAGCTGCCCATTCTAAGTATTTCACATATTCTTTTTTTCCTTTTTTATTTTTTCCATATTTTTATTGGTACATTATAGTAATGCATTATGGTAGGATTTGTTTGTTTTCAAGAGACAGGGTTTTGTTATGTTGCCCAAGCTGCCCCACACTCCTAGGCTCAAGCAATCTTGAGTAACCTCTGAAGTAGCTGGGAACATGCCACCAAGTGAGGCTTTACTTTTCCCCCCTCCTCCCACTGGGTACTGGGGATTGAACCTAGTGGCATTCTGAGTTTTATCCCCAGTGATTTGGAAGGGATGGGCGGTTAATGGGGACTGACTCCCCAGTAAAGGGAAGGAGTCAGAAGATTGAGCTCTATTAGTAACACTGATACCAGTCAGATATATATTTGGGGGCAAATTGTGCTGAAGTGGCATCCATAAAATAAGGACACAAGTATTTATAGTACCGTCCAAAGCTAATATTCTATGGTGAAAATTCTCTGTTATAATATCTACAAGGTATTTTTAAAAATATTTTTTAGAGCCAGGCGTGGTAGTGCACGCCTGTAATCCCAGCACTTGGGAGGTTGAGGCAGGAGCATCGAGAATTCAAGCCAACCTCAGCAATGACAAGGCACTTAGCACCTGAGTAAGACCCTGTCTCTAATAAAATACAAAAAAGGGCTGGGATGTGGCCCAGTGGTGGAGTCCCCCTGAGTTCAATCCCCAGTACCAAAAAAAAAAAAAAAAAACAGTAATTACGGATGTTTTACATTTTTATGAAATGTATGTAAATATAATTCATCATCATTAACACTAAGGGCTTACTTTGTACCAGTCACTATAATCACTAATCTTAGTGTGTTCCACGTATTAACTCAAACCTACAAGGTGGGCACTATTATGCCCATTTAATAAATGTGTAGAAAGTGAGGATCAGAGAAATTAAGTAGTGTCCAAGGCCATTCAACTAGTTCTGAACCCAGGTAGTTCAGAACCCAAGCTTACAGAGGAAGGTATAAATATACTCCATATTATTCAGTTCACTTTTGAAAGTTTTTTCTCTTTTTAAAGTTTTACATAAACCAGCTGCCCATTCTAAGTATTTCACATATTCTTTTTTTCCTTTTTTATTTTTTCCATATTTTTATTGGTACATTATAGTAATGCATTATGGTAGGATTTGTTTGTTTTCAAGAGACAGGGTTTTGTTATGTTGCCCAAGCTGCCCCACACTCCTAGGCTCAAGCAATCTTGAGTAACCTCTGAAGTAGCTGGGAACATGCCACCAAGTGAGGCTTTACTTTTCCCCCCTCCTCCCACTGGGTACTGGGGATTGAACCTAGTGGCATTCTGAGTTTTATCCCCAGTGATTTGGAAGGGATGGGCGGTTAATGGGGACTGACTCCCCAGTAAAGGGAAGGAGTCAGAAGATTGAGCTCTATTAGTAACACTGATACCAGTCAGATATATATTTGGGGGCAAATTGTGCTGAAGTGGCATCCATAAAATAAGGCTAATAAGCCAGGTGCGGTGGCGCGCACCTGTAATCCCAACACTTGGGAGGTTAAGGCAGGAGGATCACGCGTTCAAAGCCAGCCTCAGCCATGGCGAGGCACGTAGTAACTCAGTGAGACCCTGTCTCTAATAAAATACAAAAAAGGGCTGGGGATGTGGCCCAATGGTCGAGGGCCCCTGAGTTCAATTTCCGTACAAAAAAAAAAAAAAAAAAAAAAAAAAAAAAAAAAAAAGCTAATAGACATGGAAAGCAACGGAAAGAAAAAATGAGTTAAACCAGGCGCGGTGGCACAAGCCTGTAATTCCAGTACTTGGGAGGCTGAGGCAGGAGGATCACGAGTGTAAAGCCAGCCTCAGCAATGGCAAGGCACTTAACAATTCAGTGAGACCCTGTCTCTACTAAAATACAAAAAAGGATGTGGCCCAGTGGTCAGACTGCCTCTGAGTTTAAGCCCCAGTAGCAAAAAAAAAAAAGTCAATATAACACTTGGTGTCCTGAAGAAGAGAATATGAAACATGGAACATAAAATATATTCGGAGATAGAAGAAAATTCTCCCAATATGGAAAAAATAAAATCTGCAGATTGCAAGATATAAAATACTTACTTTGAACCCAAACCCTAGAGCATAAAAATTAAGAATAGGATTCTTTAGCCGGGCGTGGTGGCACATGCCTGTAATCCCAGCACTTTGGGAGGCTGAGGCAGGAGGATCGCGAGTTCAAAACCAGCCTCAGCAATGGTGAGGCACTTAGCAACTCAGTGAGACCCTGTCTCTAAATAAAATACAAAAAAGGGCTGGGGATGTGACCCAATGGACGAGTGCCCCTGAGTTCAATCCCCAGTACCACAAAAAAAAAAAAAAAAAAAAAAAAAAAAAAAAAAAAATAGGATTCTTTAAGCAGACAATGTCAAATTGGCCTCAGATTTCTCCATAGACAATTAACCCACTTGTCCCATTTTCCCAGATGTGGAACACCTATAAAAATTTACAGTAGGGTTGGGGATATAGCTCAGTTGGTAGAGTGCTGGCCTCGCATTCACAAGGCCCCTGGGTTTAATCCCCAGCACCACAAAACCAAACAAAAAAACCTATTGTATATAACATGCAATATAATTATATAATATATAGTATAATTAAATAATGAGAACACAATTATACTATAATTATAATATTAATATAATGATATATATATATATAAGCTCCAGATTATGTTTTCCAACCTACTTTAATACACCTGTGTCAATTTTGTTGAAATAGTCACAGAATTGAAAAGTTGGAACATTAAAATCAGTTAACATTCGTTGCCAGAAGGCAATGAAGAAAAGTCCACTAGAGTCAAGAAAATAAATTTTTACCCCAAAAATATTCATACAGGCTGCAGAGTAACTTGTAGAGCACTTGCCTAGCATACTTAAGGCCCTGGGTTCAATCCCCAGCACTGAAAAGTAAATAAATACAAAGCGTATTCTAGTTTAAAGACAAAAGGCAGATACCTCAAACATAAAAATGTCCAAGAAATATATAGCATTTATGAGACCTTGCTGAAAAAACTGACAAAACCTCATCAGGTTTTTTTTCTTTCTCCCCCCACTCCTTTCTCTCTCCCCAGATTGTGGATCAAACCCAACATATGCTAAGCATATGCTCTACACTGCCGGCTCCATGGGGTGATTTTTCTAATTTATTTACTTTTATACAGTGTTTAAATTTTTTATAATGAGCATATATCTTGCTTTGCTGTGCTTTTAACTGAATTTTCACTTAAAAGTCAAAAAACAAAAATGCTAATATACTAATAGTAGTGAATTCTGAGTGAAAGAAATATATAGGATTACTATTTTCTTCTTTGTACTTTTCTATATATTTGAGGCAAGGAATACTGGGAATCCAATCCAAGGCCTCACACAGGCTAGGGAAGCACTCTACCACTGAACTATATTCCTTGCCCTTTTTTTTTTTTGTGGTACCAGGGATTGAACTCAGGGGCACTCGACCACTGGGTCACATCCCCAGCCCTTTTTTGTATTTTATTTAGAGACAGGGTCTCACTGAGTTGCTAAGTGCCTCGCCATTGCTGAGGCTGGCTTTGAACTCGCGATTCTTCTGCCTCAGCCTCCCAAAGTGCTGGGATTACAGGCGTGTGCGCCACCGCGCCCGGCTCCTTGCCCTTTTTTAAAAAAAATATTTATTTATTTACTTTAGTTGTACACAATGCAATGCATTTATGTTTACATGGTGCTGAGGATCGAACCCGGGTTGCGCACATGCGAGGCGAGCGCTCTGCCCGCTGAGCCACAACCCCAGCCATTCCTTGCCCTTTTTACTTTCTATTTTGACATAGGGTCTCATATGCAGTTGCCTAGGCTGGCCTCAAACTTGTGATCCTCCTGCCTCAGCCTTTTTAGCAGCTGGGATTACAGGCAGGTACCACCACGCCTATAATTTCTTTTATTTCTAAAAGCTAAAACAAGCCCAGGAAAAGAAGAAAATATGCCAAAATATTAAATGATAATTACTTTTGGATAATAAAATTTCATGTAATTTTCTAAAACTTTAACTATACTTTTCTGTATTGTCCAGAATTATTATAATGAACATAAATTACTTTTATAAAGACATTCTTCCTTCCAAAAAAACAGTATCTTTTAAAAAGAGCAGATAGAAATAAAGAACTTTTTATATGATATAACATTAATAATAATAGCATAATAATGTTTTTGTTAACATTTATGAACAAAAGAGAACAAGGTAGGAAAAAGACAAAATACACTCTGCAGATGGCAGGAGTGGAAGGTTGAGTAACATAAGTGGTAAGGGATTCATCTGGAGAGATGGAAGGAGGACAGCTTGGGAGGGTACTGAATGCCAGATTAAGAAATTGATAGCTTGATGAGGAAAAAAAAAAACAGGAATTATGGGAGAAAGGCATCCCTGTAATTCCTGGCCTTTCTGAATTCTCAGATTTCTAGGACAGCGGTTCCCTACAATGTTTTATTTCACAAATCTACTCTTTCCCACCATCTGCAAATGTCTACATTAGTAAAAGTCACCAAATAATTATAAAAGACTAGATACTGAAGAAAAAAATGTCTTTAATAGAATCCACAGCTTATATGCCTTGTTTAAAGATGGGGAAGAAAACAAATGGGTAAAATTTGAGTGTTTGAAGATAATACATCATTTCCAGTTATTACACTCTTACCTTTTAATTTATCTTTAATATTTTCTGATAAACGTTTTGTGATCTGAGGCATTTCTTCTGGAATATATTCAGCATTTGCCAGTTCCTCCTTGAGCACAGTGTGGATACAGTCTTTAACCAGAGAGGGTCTGAACCTAATTGAAAAATTTGAGAACATCTAATTGGTAACTCCAATATCCCAACATGCCTTCACACCTCAACTTCCCCTAGTATTTTTTTTTCTTTCTTTTTTGTCATTAGTACCATTTAGTCCTGCTTTTTCATATTTTTCATTATAAAAGTAATAGAACCAAATTAATATAACAAGTCATATCCCAAATGTCTATCTATAGCCTAGACTACCCCTGAACCTCAGATCAACAAATATTCCATCTGGATGTATAATAAGCAATTCAATTTTTTTTTGTGTGTGTGTGTGTGTGGTGCTGGGGATTGAACCCAGGGCCTTGTGCATGTGAGACAAGCACTCTACCAACTAAGCTATATTCACAGCCCAGCAATTCAAATTTAACTCATTCAATATTGAGTTCTCCTCTCCCTAGACTAGGTCTCTTGTGGTTTTTCCCCATTTCAGTCAATGGGAAACTCCACTCTTCCAGTGACTCAAGCCAGAAACATTGATGAGAAAATGTTGGTGAGAAAATCTTATCTGTTCTACCTTCAAAATAATCTAAAATTCAATCACTCTTACCACCCCATCACTACCATCTTGCTCCAAACTACTATTTCCATTATCTTATGCCTGGATAATTCACTCAGTAAAGGCCAGTGTCTTCACTCTAACCTATAAGGTATCATGTGACCTACCACAACAGATTTTCTGACTTTGTTTTCTAGTACTTTTTCTTACTTCTGTACTCAGTCCACACTAGCCTTCCCTATGTTCTTTTTTTTTTGTTTTTGTTTTTTTTAACAGTTTTAAAATTCTTTAGTTGTAGATGGACACAATACCTTACGTTTATTTTATTTATTTATTTTTATGTGGTGCTGAGGATAGAACCCAGTGCCTCACATGTGCTAGGCTACCACTCTACCACTGAGCCACAACCCAAACCCCCTTCCCCATGTTCTTTAATTACACGAGGCATACAAAGCTTAGTGCCTCTACAATTGCCATTATCTCTTCCAAAAATTCAATTCCTCCCTATACAAGCATGTCTAACTCCCTTAATTCTTCTTCTTTTTTTAAATTTTTAGTTGTAGATGGACACAATAACTTTATTTTATTTATTTATATGCAGTGCTGAGAATCGAACCCAGGGCCTCACACATGCTAGGCAAGGCTCTACCACTGAGCCACAACCCTAGTCCTCCCTTACTTCTTACAAGTCTTTATTCAAAAGTCACCCTTGCTAGCTACACTCAACAAACTTCAAAGCACCCTCCTACCATATCACTTCCTATCTCCCTTCCTGGCATTTGTTACTATCTGATACACTATATACTTTACTTCTGTATTTCTTATTTATTGTCCTTCAACAACCCTCCTAGACACAAAATCCATGAAAGCAGGGATTATTTGTCTGTTTTGTTCAATTATACTCCCATTTCCTATAATAATGCCCAGCACATAATAGATATTAAATAGATGGAGGGGGTTGTTTTGATGGTTTTTGTTGTTGTTGTTTTGTTTGTTTATTTCTGGTGTCAGGGATTGAACTCAGGTGCACTAGACCACTGAGCCACATCCCCAGCCCTATTTTGTATTTTATTTAGAGACAGGATCTTACTGAGTTGCTTAGCAGCTTGCTTTTGCTGAGGCTGGCTTTGAACTCAAGATCCTCCTGCCTCAGTCTCCTGAGTCACTGGGATTACAGGCCTGTGCCACTGCACCCGCTGTTTTTTTTTTTTTTTTTTTTTTTTTTTTTTCTGTTTGGTACTGGAGATTTGACCCAGAGATGCTCTACCACTGAGCTATATCCTCTCCCCTTCTTAATTTTTTATTTTTAGACTGGGTCTTAATTAAGTTGCTGAGACTGGCATTGAACTTGTGATTCTCAAGTTTGCCTTAGATTCCCAAGCCACTGGATTATAGGTGTACACTACCATACCTGGCTTAAATGGATAGTTTTTTGGGGAAAAAATGGATTATTGGGTAAATGAAGACAGAGAAAAGGGGGGAAAAAGTCCTCCTTTAATTTCACCAGCCTAATAATACCATTAGCAAGTTGCTTGAATTTATTATATATTAAAACACTGGGTCCTTTTCAGGGCTGTATATTCCATCAGTTTATTTACCTACCAAGTGCCAGGTTATCAAAATGCTTAAAGTTTTCAGCTTATTATGAGATTTACTATTCAGTAGTACTAGTGTCCCCTCATTACTTTTTTAAAAATTTTTTAAATATTTATTTGCTTTAGTTGTACACAATATGTTTATTTGTATGTGGTGCTGAGGATCGAACCCGGGCCGCGCACATGCTAGGCGAGCGCTCTACCGCTGAGCCACAACCCCAGCCCCCCCTCGTTACTTTTTAACAGTATTTCCTTTGCTTTCTTGCCTGCCCGTTGGCACAGGTGAAATTCAGAATCATCATCAAATTTCCAGAATCATCATCAAATTTCCAAGATTTGGGGGCTGGAAATGTTGCTCAAAGGTAGAATGCCTGCTAAGCATGCAGGAGGCCATAGGTTTCATCCCCAGTGAACATGTGTACACACACACAAGATTTGCTCTGTCCAAAATGTGGTCATCTTCTTAACAAATACACTATATTTGGCTCCTCCCTTAAGCTTTTTAAAAAAATTTGTGTGTGTGTGTGTGTGTTGCTGGGGATCGAACCCAGGGCCTTGTGCATGCACTCTACCAACTGAGCTATATCCCCAGCAGGCTTTTTAAATTCTTTTTTTTTTTTTTTTTTTTTTTTTTTTTTGGTACCAGGGATTGAACTCAGAGGCACTCAACCACTGGGCCACATCCCCAGCCCCTTTTTTGGTTTTTATTAGAGACAGGGTCTCACTGAGTTGCTAAGTGCCTCACCATGGCTGAGGCTGGCTTTGAACTCGCGATCCTCCTGCCTCAGCCTCCCAAAGTGCTGGGATTACAGGCGTGCGCCACCGCGCCCGGCTTAAATTCTTGATAAAATGTTAAGGTTTTCTTCAAACAAGTCACACATAAACTCATAGGATTATTCCTACATAATACATATTTTTTGTTAATTTTGTTCTGTACCGTTTGACAACAGAAACACCTCTTATTGGCATTCTATGCACACAGAATATTTTACTAGAATAACTGAAAACACTGTCCATTTTACCCAATAGAAAATTGCTATGTAAATTTAAAAAAAATTTTTTTAGTTGACAATGGACCTTTATTTTATTTATTTGTATGTGGTGCTGAGAATCGGATCCAGTGCCTCACACATGCTGGGCAAGCACTCTACCACTGAGCTACAACCCCAGCCCTACATGAATTTTTTTTCAATCACATGTAACCAAAGTTCCTGGTTTCCAACACTACACTTGCTAAGTATCAAATTCAGCAATATGGTTTCCAACAGAGGAAGGGCTTGGGAAATTTTTTTTTTAATATTGTTCTAGTGAAGATGATAGAAATTAGTGATTAGCAATGGATCCTGCAGTCTTAGCTGACTGCCCTCTTCCGGCAAGTTAATACTGTCTAAGAGCATCTGGACACCACGTAGGAAGGACTTTGTACACCAGTCCGGTGCCAGGAATAAGTGCCTTCTGGCACAGGTGTGCACACCGTAACTAACCCTCGAAACACCAATGAACTGCGTTCCACGTAAGCCGTTTGTGTTTTGCCTCGCTCTGGCCATCTCCTTTTCCCTTGCGCGTGTCCTGGGTCCCCTAGCGGTCAAACCATTCCGGCTGCGCCTGCCTAACTGCGCAGCAGGCGACTTAACTCTACAAAGGTAGAGCCAGTCCTCTGCTGTCCCCTGCAGCCTGAGTAGAGTTGGAACATCGGAACAGCTGCGTCCCAGCAACCTACAGCCCCTCCCCGCCCTTCCAGTCCACTCTGGCCCCCACACTGCCCCTCCCTTCCCAACTCTGTGGTCCCGGGTCTCTGCCCCGCGCGCCCCTTTCCAGCGGTTAGGCTCCCAGACGACCTCCGCTGGGCGGACCCAGCACTCTCGAGGTCGCCCCTGCCACATCCCATCTGCTACCCGCCTTTGCTGGAAAATGGGCCTCAGAATGTAGGTGTTCTCCGCCTCCCCCGAGCTCTTCTCAATGTCAAGCAATCCGTCGCCCACAGGAAAGGGTGCGAGCCGAGAAATGGACTGGCGGGTGGATGAGGTCATGGTCAGGGATTCTCGGCCCGAGCGTAAGTCACTACTAGGCCCTGACCCGGGCTGCTGCAGCAAGGGGCCGAGAGACGGTCGCCAGGACAACAAGGTTGCTCCAGGCCCCACGTGATCAGGCCACTAGCTCTAGCTGGTCCTTTACCGCGCCTGCGCACTCGCTGCAGCCAGGAACTGGCGGAGACCGAGTGGCCTGTGCTTTGAAGTGTCTCTGTCCGGCGCTTTAACGTGCCTAATCTTTTACCAACAAGGACACAATCTTAGGAAATACACACGGAACCTGACGTTCATAGAGGTTAGGAATCATAACTAAGGATACTCAGCTAGGAGAGCAGCCAGGCTCTGATTATAATCAAGAGCTAGGCACTGAGGCAGGAGGATAGCGAGTTGAAAGCCTGCCTCAGCAACTTAAAGAGACCCTATCTCAAAATGAAAAATAAAAAGGGCTGGCGATGTGGTTCGTTAAGCACCCCTGGGTTCAATCCCTGGTACCAAAAAAAATTTTTTTAAAGTCTTCAAGCCGCAGTCTTTGGACAAAACCCATCCTTTCTTCTGTTTTTGTACTCTTTATGAGCTAAGAACAAGATTTATATTTTTTAAATGATTGGAAATAATTTTTAATCATATGTGTAGAAAGTCATGAAAATTATAGGGATTTAAAACGTCAGTGCCCGTGAAATTTTATTGGAATGTGTTTACATCTTTTCTATTGCTACTTTTGTCCCATAAAGGCAGAAATGAGTAGTGCAACAGATCATATTGCCTTCAAAACCTAAAATATCATCTTGCCCCTTACAGAGAAAGTGCAAAGCACTGCTCTAATCCATAATCACCAGCCTGCAGTTCTTAGCCAGCTTGCTTTTCTTACCTAAGCCAGTGCAAAAGTCAGAAAAGAGCAGATTTAGGATGCATTTCTTGCTTTTTTGTTTTTTTCATTTTTTGCTTTTAAGCACCAGTTTTTGTTCTTGTTTTAGAAGACTGTAGGTCTTGGCCTCTGCCCATTATCAATCCAAGCTTCCTTTGGTAACCTTAAACCTTTACTGTGTTAACAAGTTCCAAAACTTGCTTCTATACAATGCAAAAAGGGTAGGGCCATATAAAACTATGTCTTTACAAATTCCAGTACAGACGACTAATTTTACTATTCCAGGATTTGGTTTACAAAGTACCTTATTGAAATTGTTGCTTAGACTGGTCTCCCTGTTTCCAATAAACTCACCAATTTCACCTTCCCATTCCACCCTTCACACTATCTCAGAGTGGCTTTCCTTTGTCGCTGCTTTGCTTGAAATTATTTGATGGCTTCTTAGGCCGTCTTTCCGCATATATACTTCTTTGCTTATACATAAGACCCTTCATGATCTGACTGGTTTGTTGAGCCTTCCTTCTGCTGATCAATGTCAACACTGCTCTAATCCATGATTGTAGTTCTCCAGCAAGCTTGCTATGCCTCATCCAGATGTGGCTGGGAGCAATGGACTAAGCTAATTATTACTAAATAAAGTGTCACTTTGTATAACAAGACTACATTAATGCCATCTAATCTTCAGACTCACTGAGAGATCTCCAATTGTCCCAATTGTTTCTGTAGGATTCAGTTTGTGAGCATGTGTTACATGGAGTTGTCATTTTTTTTTTTTTTTTTATTATTCTTTGAACCACATCACTGGGCATTATGTCAGTGAGAAATGCCCTTTGTCCTCCAGACACCTGAGTCCAGACAGAAAGCTGAGAACACCTATTCGAAGACAAAGTGTTCTCCTTTCTTTGAGGAGGATTGTGAACAAGGAAACATCCTCTTTGTTCCAGGATGATATTCATGAAGGCATATGCAAGGTAAAAGATAGATTTTCTTCTTAAAATGCTTACTTAATGCCTGGTGAATAGATCTGTATTATCTCCTCCACCCAACACCAGGGTTGGATGTCAAGCTGGGATGTGGCTTTGTGGAAGGGGAAAAAAAAAGATGGTGCAGTCATATTCGAATTATGAGGTGGTCCTGGGATGTGTATAGAAGGAAGGGAATACAGACCTTCTAGAATCCTATAGAGAACAGCCAACAGCCAGGTGTGGCGGGGCAAAACAAATGCAGAAATCCTCTCATTTCTTCATTGCCTCTCCAAGGCCCTTCTCCCCCACCACCACCCTGTTGCTGGGACCTGAATTGAATTGTGAAAAGAAAAGGTAAGTGAACTGTCAGGGCCACTGCACCCTCACATAGTGAGACTGCACTTCAGAATTGCGGAAGTAGGCGATGGGATGTAGCTCAGTGGTACAGCACTTGCCTAGCATGTGTGATAACACTCGGTTTGATCCTCAGCACCACATAAAAATAAATAAATAAAATAAAGGTATTGTGTCCATCTACAACTGAAAAAAAAATCACAGAAGTATCCATTAGCTCCACCTCCTCCAAATCCCCATCTTTGATCTTGATCTCCAAAGCTCTAGGAGTATCAGCATCCATCTGTAGGAAGATCCACCCTACATGTACACAACTGAAGGAGAGGATGATTGGCTCAGCCGAGGCAAAGGTTGGAGACATTGTCCTTTGAAGCTCTATCAGGTTGTACAATAACATCAGTCTGAAGTTCCTGAAAGGATACAGGCAAGAAGGAATCAACCATCCACTGTGAATTTGTTTTGATGTTAAAGACTAAGGTCTTACCTTGAGGCCCCGCTGAGCCACTCAAGTAGGGCTAAGCCAGGATGATGAGAATTATGAATCTGATGTGGCTGTGAGTATGCATGCATCTGTGTGTGTGTGCTTAATATGTCTAAAACTCAATATAATTTTTTTTGCAGTACCAAGGATTGAACTCAGGACTTTGTACATGCTAAGCACATACTCTACCACCATCCCCATCCCCTAATTATCTTTAAAATCTCCATTTATTGTGTGAAGGTGTTAGTATGCAATGGATCAGGCACATTCCAGCCACAACCCTGAAACTAAATCAGCCAACAGAGAAATGTGAGACAAACACAGCAGGACTCCTTGGATGTGGTGTCTAGTCTTCAGGACTCCCTGCCTGCTCAAGAGCAGTGCCTCCTTCTGTCCCTGACAATTCTGTCTGTCCATCTTCACCATCCAAGGCAGGCCTCCCCTCCTCATCCAGAGAGGAGAGGGTGAAAGGGTGTTTCAAGGGACCTGACTCCTACAAGCTCTGCTAGTTTGACTGTTGGACGATAGGACCATACTCCTGAGCCCTGGGAACAGAGGAGCCACTGTGTTCTGGAGGCCTCTGGTGCTTCCAGCTCTCTTCACTGACCTGGGACAGCGTGGGAATGGAGCCAGGATCAATCCTAAAGTGGGAGAGCAGGAGGTCCTTTGATTTCTAGTTTCTCATGAAAGCAGCTATGATCTCACAGTTCTTACCACACCAGCCTTGGTCTCCCCTGCATGCCTCTGAGCAGGTCATTCCCTCTGCTGGGGCAACCCTCCCTCCCATTTTTACTGGGCTAACTTGAAAGAATCATCTCAGACACAACTGAAGCCTTCCTTGATCTCTCTCTGGAGTTCTTACCAAGCTCTCTTGCATCTTGTGTTGAACTCTGATGTAGCCCTTACCATATGGTATTCAAATTATTGATAAACGTGTTTCCCTAGCCTGATCATGAGCTCTTCAAGGGCAGGGAAGGGCAGGGTCCAAGGGCAAGGACCATGTCTTGGTCACCTTTAGATCAAATCTGCACCATGTGTGGCAATGCCAAGCACATAGTGGGTACTCAATATATACTATTTGTAGAATTCTACTCAACACTATAATGAAAAGGAGACTGACATAGTAGTCTGCTAGTGCTGCCATAACCTCAGCACCACAGAGTGGGTGGCTTAAATGACAAAAAATGTCTCTTCTCACAGTTCCGAAGCCTAGAAGTTTCAAGATCTAGGTGACAGCAGATTTGAATTCTACAAAGGCCTCTCTCTCTGGCTTGCAGTCCTCATATGGCCTTTTTCTTTTCTTTCTTTTTTTTTTTTTTTTTTTTTTTTTTTGTACTGGGATTGAACTCAGGGGCACTTGACCACTGGGCCACATCCCCAGCCCTTTTTTTTTTTGTATTTTATTAGAAGCAGGGTCTCACTGAGTTACTAAGTGCCTCGCCATTGCTGAGGCTGGCTTTGAACTCGCGATCCTCCTGCCTCAGCCTCCCAAAGTGCTGGGATTACAGGCGTGCGCCACCATGCCTGGCTTTTTCTTTTTTAATATTATTTTAGTTGTACATGGACACAATATCTTTATTTTGTTTATTTATTTTTATGTGGTGCTGAGGATCAAACCCAATGCCTCACATGTGTGAGGCAAGCGCTCTGCCACTGAGCCACAACCCAAGTCCCTCACATGGCCTTTTTCTTTGTGTTCACACAAAAAGAGAGAGAGAGAAATCTGGTGTCTCTTCCTCTTATAAGGACAACACTCCTCTTGGAACAGGGTCCCACGTTTTTTGTGGGGGGATACTGGGGGTTGAACTCAGGGGCACTCAAACACTGAGCCACATCCCCAGCCCTATTTTTGTATTTTATTTAGAGACAGGGTCTCACTGAGTTGCTTAGCACCTCATTTTTTGCTAAGGTTGGCTTTGAATTTGAGATTCTCCTGCCTCAGCCTCCTGAGCCAAGCAGCTGGGATTATAGGCGGGTGCCACCACTCCCTGCTAGGGTCCCACTTTTATGACTTCATTTTACCTTAATTATCATGTTAAAAGCCCCACCTCAGCCAGGCGCGGTGGCGCATGCCTGTAATCCCAGCACTTTGGGAGGCTGAGGCAGGAGGATCCCGAGTTCAAAGCCAGCCTCAGCAATGACGAGGCACTTAGCAACTCAATGAGACCCTGTCTCTAATAAAAAAAAAAAAAAATACAAAAAAGGGCTGGGGATGTAAGCTGCCTGGTACCGTAAACCGGGAGGAAAAACTCTCGGAGGCAGAGTTAAGCTTTTACTACTTTTACTTCTACTTTCTTAGAGCTTAGAGAGGGAAAGAAAGATTTTTCTTAGAGAGAAAGATTAAAGAGAGCTTTTCTTAAAGATAGAGCTTAGCTTAGAGAAAGACTAGAGCTTCTTTCTTCTCTCTTCTTTCTTCCTTCTTCTGTCTTCTGTCTTCTGTCTTCCTCGGGAGCCTCGGCCTTACTCTGACCAGTCCTCTGGAGCCTCGGCCTGACTCTGGCCAGTCATTACTTCTTCTATCTGGTTTCTCTTCTGTCTTCTATCTGGTTTCTCTTCTGTAACCGCTCTGCCTACGTTCTGACCGCTGATTCTTCTGACCGACCGAGTGACTGCCCGGCTGACTGAATTCTCCGTTCTCCTAACTCGGACCGCTTTCACCCGGTTATATACCTTCAGCTTTTCGGGTGCCTACAGGTGCGTCACATACATATCAGGTGGAACTTATGGCTTCCAGCTAGCTGCAACAGCCCTTCCTAATTAGGGCTCCTTCATATTCCTTCCCTTTAGTTTAAAAAGGTGCTTTAATTCTATTTTCTCTATTTTCTCTATTTTATTTTCTCTATTTTATTTTCTTGTCCCTACCTAGCTTTTCACCTTTTGTTTTTAAAAGGGTGGATATTTGAGCCCTTTTTTGAGAAGGTGCTGCGGCTTTAAGGAAGCCTACTGCTGAGGAGCAGCTAACGCACTTAGTTAAGCACAATTGTATAAGCGGCTTTGACTTTTTTTTTTTTTTTTTTCCTCTTCTTTATTTTTCTTTATGGCTTTCTTGCCAAAGCTCAATGGCTTTTTTTTCTGCATGGTTTTTACCATGCTATTTAATTCTCTATTTTCTTTTAAGCTCATGGCTTTTTTCTTTATACTAAAGCTCAAGGCTTTTTCTCTATATTTTTTATGGCTTTTGGCCGGCTCGCTTCGGCTTTTCGCTGGCTACTCTGCTTCAGCTTAATTCTTAACTGGCCTCAACTGAGTCAGAGGCTATGCTCTCTTGTTTACTACTCTTTTTGCTGGTCTCAACTGAGTCAGAGGCTATGCTTTTTCGTTGCTCTCCTTATTTCTTAGCTTTTCTTCTCTGCCTGCCGAGCCCCGGACGGACCACCATTTGTAAGCTGCCTGTCACGGCCAGCCACGGCGCCGCCACGGGAGGAAAATTCTCTCGGAGGCAGAGTTAAGCTTTTACTACTTTTACTTCTACTTTCTTAGAGCTTAGAGAGGGAAAGAAAGATTTTTCTTAGAGAGAAAGATTAAAGAGAGCTTTTCTTAAAGATAGAGCTTAGCTTAGAGAAAGACTAGAGCTTCTTTCTTCTCTCTTCTTTCTTCCTTCTTCTGTCTTCTGTCTTCTGTCTTCCTCGGGAGCCTCGGCCTTACTCTGACCAGTCCTCTGGAGCCTCTGCCTGACTCTGGCCAGTCATTACTTCTTCTATCTGGTTTCTCTTCTGTCTTCTATCTGGTTTCTCTTCTGTAACCGCTCTGCCTACGTTCTGGCCGCTCTGATTCTTCTGACCGACCGAGTGACTGCCCGGCTGACTGAATTCTCCGTTCTCCTAACTCGGACCGCTTTCACCCGGTTATATACCTTCAGGTTTGCGGGTGCCTACAGGTGCGTCACATACATATCAGGTGGAACTTATGGCTTCCAGCTAGCTGCAACAGCCCTTCCTAATTAGGGCTCCTTCATGGGGATGTGGCCCAGTGGTCAAGTGCCCCTGAGTTCAATCTCCGGTACCACAAAAAAAAAAAAAAAAAAAAAAAAAAGCCCCACCTCCAGTGTAGCCACTTTGGGGATAAAGACTTCAACTTAGGAATTTGGGGGAAACAATTCAGTCCATAACAACTGATGAACTTGAATTTAGAAGATAGGAGATCAGGTGCTAACTGCACCTTAACCTAACTGTGTTCTTTTGGGTAAACAAATTTGTTATTCTCTGGGAGCCTTGACTTCTCTATCTGTAACATGTGGCCAAATTTTATGGGGTTGTTGAGAGCCTGAAATGATATCATGGCTGGAGGACATTTTATGGACTATATAACATCACAACATATACATTGTATGTTTCTATCCAACAGTAATGACTTAGTTATTCCTTCTCTTAATGTATCATCTTAAAGTATACTATGGGATTTTTAAATGCATTATATCATTCTTCCTACATGCAAGGATTATTGTTGATATCATTATTACAGGAATACTTAAAAGGGAAGTTTGTTTATAATTCATACCCACTATTTTCAGAAAGGGGTCAGGGCAGCTTATGATAAAATCACCAATGCATGAAACGGTGTTACCTGTCACTTCTCACACAGGCTGCAAAACAGGCCAAGGAAGCTGTTGATGAAATGAATGACCACCAAGAGAAGCTGGAGGAGGCTGATGCACAGAAGGGTCGAGAAGAAGGACACGTGCCAAACGACAGCTTTAGAGGGCTCCAGACAGACAGAGTTCCAGAGAGAATGGTCATATAAATAATTCCTATCCAAAAAATTAAATAAATAAAGGGGTCAGGAGTAGGGGAATAAGTAAAGCCAGAAAAAGCAACCCCAATAGAAATCTGGGACCTCCCCTGGCTCAGGTTACAGGACTGGATTTGCCAAGGTGACTTTTACCACCACACTTAAATTTCTTAGTATCAGAGGAGGGAGATGAGAGAATGTGTAAGCAAAATGAGGTTTTGTTTGTTTGTTTACCAGGGATTGAACCGAGGGGCACTTAATCATTGAGCCACATCCCCAGCCCTTTTCATATTTTATTTAGAGACAGGGTCTTGCTGAGTTGCTTAGGGCCCGGCTAAATTGTGGAGGCTGGCTTTGAACTCATGATCCTCCTGCCTCAGCCTCCCAAGCTGCTGTGATTACAGGCGTGCACCACCATGCCCAACCCAAAATGAATTTGTATTGTGGTCCATTCCATCTCTGTGTTATTCTCTCTCTCTCTCTCTCTCTCTCTCTCTCTCTCTCTCTCTGAAAAGACTTCAAATCCACAACTCTATTTACCTGTTACTCATGTCTTTGAATGGGTAGCCATATTTCCAAGCTTGTGTCTGATTGAAGAATGAGACATCAAACATGCAAAAAGGACCATCTTTTAGGGCTATTCCAGAAGTGATAAAGCAAATCAAGGCTCCAAGCAAAGCCAGGCCACTTGAAAACAGAGCAGTGAGCAGCTGTAGAGGGAGGGAAGTAGGAAATAGAGTTGACACAGCAGCATGGCTAGGTGGTTTTGGGGGCCATCTGGACAAGTCTAACTTTTCTGGTGTTTGGTCTTTCTCCCATCCTATCAAAGGGGGATAATTCTACCCATGACAACTCCTTTAAAAGCATGACCAAGGTGAGGTGAGTGGTGATAGGTCCCTGGACGGAGCCAAGAAGGGGTAGGGGAGAAAGGCCTAAGAAAGAAAAACACAGTCACTTGGACTTGGGTCTTCCTGACTCTACAGGCTATTTGGAGCCTTTCATATTGGCATAAAAACCTTAGTACACAGAACTGGATGTGAAGGCACATGCCTATAATCCCAGCTACTCAGGAGGCTGAGGGCAGGAGGATTGAAAGTTTCAGGTTAGCCTCAGCAATTTAGTGAGTACCTGTTTCAAAATTAAAAAATGAAAAAGGCTGAGGATGTAGCTTAGTGATAAACAGCCCCTGGATTCAGTTCTTAATACTGAACATTTTGTACACTGACTATAGTCATTTGGCCTCTGGGTTAAAGGGGCAGACTGGTTATTGCATGCCCACCTCTTGTAACAGTGGTCCACTTTATGCTTTGAATAAAACAGTGGTCTACTTTAGACTGATCTGCCACTGCAACTTTTTTTTTTTTTTTTTTTTTTTTGGTGGTACTGGGGATTGAGCTCAGGGGCACTCATCCACTGGGTCACATCCCCAGCCCCCCCTTTTTTTTTGTATTTTATTTAGAGACAGGGTCTCACTGAGTTGCTAAGTGCCTCGCCATTGCTGAGGCTGGCTTTGAACTCGCGATCCTCCTGCCTCAGCCTCCCAAAGTGCTGGGATTACAGGTGTGCACCACCGCGCCAGGCTGCAACTTATATTTAAAGCAAACATATTTCTTTCTCTTCCTCTCTCGCTTCTCCTCCCTAATCTCTCTCCCTCTGTCATTTCAGGGGAAACAGGATTATCTTTCTTCCCCATTCTAGACAGAGTTATCTGTCTTTGAGCCCTCACCATCATAGGAATGAAGTAATCCAGACTTTGGGGATGGCACTAGCAGATCTCAGAAATGACTACCACCCAGACTAACAAGTGAATTACAACTCCAACAGAGAACATGTAGAATATGGCTTTTGAATCACCTCTTTAAAAGCCCCCCATTCCTGCTGAATCACAGCCTCTGGACAGGAGTCCCCTGTGTTTCTCCTGTGCTAAGAGAGCAATAAAACTTTTTCCTTTTTCTCAGAACCACGTCCTTGTTATTGGACTGGCATCAGGGACAAGGACTGAGCTTTCAGTAACAGTACTTACAAACTCAAGATGAATTAGTCTGAAGTAAGCAGAGGAAAGTTGTTCTCAAAGTGTGGTCTATGAATTTGTTTGCAATAAGAAACTCTGGGGATGGGGCCCAGCAGTCTGTGTTTTAACAGACTGAGCAGAAGATTTTTTTTTTTCAGTGCTGAGGATGGAAGCAAGGGCCTTCTACATGCCAGGCAGGCACTCTACCACTTAGCTACATCCCCAGCTCCCTAAACAGAGAATTCTGATGTAAATTCAAGGTTAAGGACCACTTGCCTACTGCAAAGCCAGATGTGACTGAGAACAGATGGTGAATAAAATGTCTAGGTGTTTATATTTATTTCTTTAACATATAACTGAGTCAGTGGGATCCCAGTATGTAGACTGCAGTTATCATGAGCAGGCTGCAAGATTATAGGCCTCTATGTTAAAACCTAGTGATTAGATAATCTCTGCACAACCTTCCAGTTCTAAGAAAATAAACACATAGTTAGATGAATAGATCTACACCTACCACTGTAGCACTCAAGTGTTCTACTACTAAGCTACATCCCCAGCCTTCTAAGAAAATATTAATTAAAATAGCCAGGAAACTTTCTTCTGTCAATGACACATGATTACAATGTATAGAACTCGTGTCTATATTGTTCGATACGCTAAAGAAAATAAAAGTTTCTCTCATTGCTACCTACATTTATGGTTCATTAAGCACTTACTTCCTTGACTGGATCGACTCAGTTTTACAGATGAGGACCTGAGGCTGGAAAGGTTGGGCAACTTACCCAAGAGCTTAGAATTATTAAGGACCTGATTTAAAGCCTCAAGATTGACGACTCTGTTTCCAGAGTAAGAGAATGTGGGAACATTCCAGGTGTCAGAAGAATGAAATCCAGTGCTTACACTTAGACAGGGTACACTTTTACTGAAACAGCAATATCTCCAGCCCATCACAGAGATAAGGGTAGCTGCAGTGAGTACCTGGAGAGAGAAAAAGAATGTTCAGGATAGACTGGGGTAATTTACATCTCTGTTTCTAGCTGCTGCCTTCAGCCATTGAAATTGAGGGTTGGTCACTTCACAACAATTCAGTTGTCCTATTGACTGATTGTCCAGATCCAGTTTTAGATGACTACCCTGGTCTGGTTCTGTGAATACTAATGTTCACAACAGCTTGCCTGGATCCAAGCTAAAATCCAGCAACCCTTAACAAGTTCTCCTATCCCTATAGTGTCTATGGGCCTGAGACCAGCTTTTTGAAACAAGTTTGTTGTTGTATTTTTTTTCCCCAAGATTCAAAACACTCCTCCCTTTCTGAGACAGAGACCACGCATAGGGAAAAAGGGCTAACACACTGCTGGACCTTAACTCATGGCCTGACAGCCACTAAAAGATAGTACAAATTTTCCTCTCTGCTCTCCCACATTTATTCATAGCTTGATTGATATAAAAAAGTTGGTATGTGGGCTGGGGCTGGGGCTCAGTGGTATAGCACTTGCCTGGTGTGTTTGAGGCACTGGGTTCGATTCTCAGCACTGCATATAAGTAAATAAAGTCCACTGACAACTAAAAAAAAAAAAAAAAAAAAAAAAAAAAGGGCTGAGGATGTGGCTCATGGTAGAGCACCTGGGCTTAATCCCCAGTACTGGGAGAAAAAAAAAAAAAGTTGGTATGTCAACATCCCTTCACGTTCAAAATGCTAGAAAAAATAGGGATAAGCCGGGCGCGGTGGCGCACGCCTGTAATCCCAGCACTTTGGGAGGCTGAGGCAGGAGGATCGCGAGTTCAAAGCCAGCCTCAGCAATGGCGAGGCACTTAGCAACTCAGTGAGACCCTGTCTCTAAATAAAATACAAAAAAGGGCTGGGGATGTGACCCAGTGGTCGAGTGCCCCTGAGTTCAATCCCCAGTACCAAAAAAAAAAAAAAAAAAACTGTTGTTGAGGGGCTGGGGTTGTGGCTCAGAGGTAGAGCGCTCACCTAGCATGTGTGCGGCCCGGGTTCCATCCTCAGCACCACGTAAAAATAAAGACATTGTGTACAACTAAAACAAATAAATAAATATTTAAAAAAAAAAAAAAAAAAACTGTTGTGGAGCCACCAAGACAACAAATTCCCAGGGCCCTTAACTTGTTACTGGCCATGATTTGTGTTCTCTTCTATTTCCCACCAATGTGTTCTCTTAATAGCTATAGCAGTTCATCTGTATCACAAGACAGAATGTGAAACAGAATGTGGCATGCTCAGAGTTATAGTGCCCACATAGGAAAATAAAAACACATCTTTGAAATGTACTTAAAGACAATGAGCATTCCTAAACCTTCTCTCCCCCTTGCAAACAACCCTTTCACATGAACACATGAATAAAACTCTTTCCCTTTGTTCTGAGGCCAGCCTGACACTCTACTGTAGGGGCTGTCTCCCTTCTCTTAAGAGAAGCTCTAATTTAAAAGAGAGAGAGAGAGAGAGAGAGAGAGAAGCCCTAATAAAAGCTTTGATTATATGTTATCTCACTGACTTGTTTTCCTTTCTACTGTCACCAAATCAGTTCCTGTTCAGCATCACCACCACCTTCCAATTCCACCCCTGGGGGATGTTTGGGGAATTCACACTCAGGGAACCCCACACACTTACCATGAGACCTCCTCCCCAAAGCCCAGAGCCCAGCATGGCATGCCCGCCAATGAGACCCCTCAGCAGATAGGTCACATCCCAATTAGGAAAAAGGAGTGCCATGTTGGCCCCAGCAGCAAACAGGGCTGTAGTCCCGAGGCTCAGCCCCAGAATGCGGGAGCAGGTCCGTGAGCATGCCGTGGTGCAGGAGGAGGACAACATCCTGGAACTGGTGGAAAGAGAATCACAATGGAGCACAAGGTAAAGGAACCTTCAGAGCATGTGGGGAAGTATGGGCTCACTCCAGCAAAGCCCACCAAACAGCTGAGAAGAGTGTGGCGACAGAGTCAAAAAGAGACTTCTAGAGACCAGTTTTAGAGAACTTGATCCACTTTATTATTGCACTGGCAAGCTTTTAATGCATAGTCTGTTACCAGGCAAATTTAGCTGAGGGCCGTAGTAATCCAATGAGCTAGCAACACACTTATGAGTGGCAACCAATAGGTTAAAAGGTCAGCGGCAAAAAGCAGAAGGAAAGGAATATGCTTTGCACCTGAGGGTGGCTAGGTTACCATGGTGATGGGTCTTGGTTGTGGTCGGTGTTCCAAACCACAAATTTCAGACCCGGTATGCTGAGCCCTAAAAGCCCCTCATAAAGGCAACGTAGGTTGCTTTCCAGCTCACAGGCCCAACAGTGAGGTGAAGAAAATAAGAGTGCCAGGGTTAGATCAAGGAGAGCTGAGAAATTTCCTTAAATGCTCTGTCCTTTATAATTCTTCCCCAATGAATAGGATTTAATTGCTCCATTTTCTGCCAACTCCTGCTTAGATACACATTCCATGTTTCATCATATTTTGCTTTGCCTGTATCACAGCCAGCAATTATTTCTTCTTGGTAAAGAAAAAAATATTTTTAAAGGTGTCATCATACCTTGTCTTAGTACTTTTTTTTTTTTGGGGGGGGGGTTACTGTGGATTGAACCCAGAGACATTTTACCACTAGACCACATCCCCAGCCTTTTTAAAATTTTGAGACAGAGCCTTGCTAAATTGATGAGGTTGGCCTTGAATTTATAATCCTCCTGTCTCAGACTCCCAAGTTGCTGGGATTACAGGCATGTGCCACTACACCCGACTTGTCTTAGCACTTCTGTTCAATATTGTAGAAGAGGTCCAATCTAGTGCAATAAGAAAAGAAAAGAAGCAAAATCTATACCAATAGGAAAGAAAGAAATAACATATGCAGAAAAAATCCCAAGCAATCTACCAAAAACTAGTTCCTAGAACTAATAGGTGAATTTATCAAGGTCATAGAATAAAATATTAATATTCTATTGTATTTCTATATACAAGCAAGGAATATTGAAATTTAAAAGATATAATATCATTAAACATATCATTTAACAAAATATCTGCAAGATACATATATTAAGAATTGCCAAGAAAAATTAAGGAAGATCTAAATAAATTAAGGAATATACCATGTTCATAGATCCAAAGACTCAATATCATTGACAAGTTAATTTTCACTAAATTGATCATAGATTCAAACAGTCTCAAAACCCTAGCAGAATTTTGTTATAGAAATTGACAAGCTAGGGCTTGTTGGGATTATAGCTCAGTGGTTGAGCACTTGCCTCGAGTGTATGAGGCACTGGGTTCGATACTCAGCACCACATAAAATAAATAAATAAAACAAAGGTATATTAAAAAAAGAAAGAAATTGACAAGCTAAGCCCAAATTATATAGCAATGCAAAGGACCTAGTTTCACTGATACAATTTTGAAAAAGAAGAACAAATTTGGAGAACTCACACCATGTGATTTCAAGACTCTAACATGGCACTGGCCAATACTGGCTTAGCAAAGCCAGCTAATACTATTACCAGCCTGTCCCAGATGCTTCCCCTAGAGCTTGTAGACAAGGGTATTATAGGATCAGGAATTCACATTGTAATGAAGAATGATAAGAAAATTGTTGTTATGTTTCTAGGATTTGATGACTTTGTCAGTATGGTGCTGGAAGATATCACTGAGTTTGAAGTCACACCAGAAGAAAGAAAGATAACTAAACTAGATCAGATTTTGCTAAATGGAAATAATATAACAATGCTGGTTCCTGGAGGAAAAGGACCTGAAGTATAAACACATTTTCTTGACTTATGCTATATATATATTTTTTAGAATGGCAACAAAACAGAATTTTAAAATATCTTTTAAATTTTAGCTTCTCCAGGCCAGGGTTGTGGCTCAGGGTAGAGTGATTGTCTAGCATGCATGAGGCATTGGGTTCGAATCCCTGGCACCACATAAAAAAATAAAAACAAATAAAATAAAGGTATTGTGTCCATCTACAACTAAAAAAAAAAAAACTTAAAAATTTGTAGTTTCTCTAAAGCTAAGTGTCCCATTAAAGGGATATACTTTGATGATGTATGACAACTTTTCTAATTTAATCATGATTACCTTGGGAAAAGAAAGGGAAGTGTTTTGTTTGGTTTTGGGGATTGAACTCGGGGTGCTTTACCACTGAACTACATCCCAAGATCTTTTTATTTTTTATTTTAAGACAGAGTCTCCACTGGGCGAGGCGGCGCACGCCTGTAATCCCAGCACTTGGGAGGCTGAGGAAGGAGGATCGCGAGTTCAAAGCCAGCCTCATCAATGGCGAGGCACTTAGCATCTCAGTGAGACCCTGTCTCTAATAAAATTTAAAAAAGGGCTGGGGATGTGGCCCAGTGGTCGAGTGCTCCTGAGTTCAATCCCTGGTACCAAAAAAAAAAAACAAAAACAAAACAAAACAAAACAAAAAAAAACTCAAACTAGAATATTGGTACCATAGCATTTCCAAGAAAAAAAAAAATCAAATAACTACTGATCCATATCTTCCACAAGGAAGAAATTCCTTGAAAAAATGCTATACTTGGCACCAGTGAGAAACACCATATCCTGGTATACCCCAGCAATCTGATAAAAAGCTAGCTCCTTCTTTTGTTCAAGGAACAGCATGGTCCCCTCTCAATCAGTGCTGACGCCCCAGTTAAAGCTTTGGCTGTGTATGCTCGCAACACTCATCTTAGTCTTGTTCTTATCCTTTCCACACAGAAAGATCCCATCTCTTGTAGCAACACTCATGTAAATACAACCAATTCGCCCCCTTCTGTACTAGGAATTGAATCCATTGGCTACCACTAAGCTACATCCCCAGCCTTTTAAATTTTTATTTTAAGTTGCCTAGGCTGGCCTCAAACTAGCACACCTCCTGCCTCAGTCTCCTGAGTTGCAGGGATTACAGGCAAACCCCACCACACCTGGCTAAATATAATCAAATTTTAAAAAATAGGTCATTACCAATAATATCCCTGAAGCCCCAAGTGTGCCCTCTCCAATCTACCATCTTCCTGGACCCCTTCCTAGGAATAACTATCTTAAGCTTTTTTTTCCACTACTTTTTTTTTAATATTTATTTATTTACTTTAGTTGTACACAATGCAATGCATTTATGTTTACGTGGTGCTGAGGATTGAACCCGGGCCGCGCTCGTGTGAGGCGAGCGCTCTGCCACTGAGCCACAACCCCAGCCCTCCACTACTTTTTAAAATCAATTTTACAATTTATAATCTCAGTTTTAAAAAAAATCTTCATTAGCCTAATGCTTTCTTTTTTGTCAAACTACAGTTTATGTGAAGAGACCGGTGCCAGGCAAGCATTGAGCAGGCCATTGTGTTTGGGGGTATGCTGTGGTCTCCTCTGTGTCCCCCTAGTCCCCACAGCCCTTGGTGAGCTTTGCTTCCCCTAATCCCAAACTCATCTCTTACCCTTCCCCTCAAACAGGGAGTTTCCTGCTATGATTTTCCCCTTTTGTCCTGATGAATTGCCTTACTGCCTGCCCCCTCCATGGGATATTAGCTTCTAAGGGATGTCTCTCACAGTGAGTGAAGAATTTTGTCCCCTATGAAAGGAAGTTTAGTGAAGGAGCCCCAATTAGGGAGATGGCTATTGCAGTCAGCTGGAAGCCATAAGTTCCACCTGATAATAAGTATGTATGTGACGTACCTGTAAGTGCACGTGAGGCACCCGCAAAGCTAAAGGTATATAACTGGGTGAAAGCGGTCGGAGTGAGGAGAAGAATGAATTCATTCAGTCAGTCGTGCAGTCACTCGGTCGGAAGAAGAGTTGGGGTCGGAGAAGAAGAAAAGAATCAGAGCGGCCAGAACGTAGGCAGAGCGGTTACAGAAGAGAAACCAGATAGAAGAAGTAATTGCTGGTCAGAGTCAGGCTGAGGCTCCCGAGGAAGAAAGAAGAAAGAAGCTCTAAAAGCTAAGCTCTCTCTCTCTCTCTCTAAAGAAGAAATCTCTCTCGTTCAAGCTCTCTATCTTTCTCTCTAAGCTCTAAGAAGATGAAGAAGAAAAAGCTCTATCTTTCTCTCTAAGCTCTAAGAAGAAGAAGAAAAAGCTATCTCTAATCTTTCTCTCTAAGCTCTTTCTAAGAAGAAGAAAAATCTTTCTTTCTCTCTCTAAGCTCTCTCTAAGAAAATAGAAGTAAAAGTAGTAGTATCTTTACTCTGCCTCCGAGAGTTTTCCTCCCGCGGCGTTGTGGCTGGCCACGACAGGCAGCTTACAGTTTAGGTCTTGGCAAAGGGAAGAGGCACATTGGGGGAGCAGGGTATAGATATGAAGGAACAGTGGTCCCTACCCTAGGGGTCCAAGGGGCCTGAAGGGAAGGGTAGGGGCCAGCAGTTAGGAAAGATGGTGTCTCTTCCCCCTCAGTCCCCTAGCTGGCCATTGCCTGGAAGTCCTGAAGTCGTTTCCCTTGCACCAGCTGCCACCTCCTCAGTTCCTGTCAGAGTGTGGCCTAGTCCTAGCAGGTCTAGAAAACCGTGTTCCCTTCAGTCTCTAGATCTGGGCAGCCTCTCTCCCCAGACTGTCCTGTCATTGAGTATACAGCTTTCTGTGTGTTTCCCTGTTAAAGAGAATTAATTAACCATTGAGGGTATTAACAAGTAAGAACATTAACGGATTGCCCTGACCAATGACTGACTTTGTCAGGGGCCTCAGTTGGCCTTTCAGTCATGTGCTGTGGATCCCAGGCCCAGGAGCTGCTTTTAGTCAAGAGTACCTTCAGCCCTTTCTAAGCACACTACCTCTGAATAAGGCCCATCTAGACACTGAGAACAAATCTTCTGAGGCAAATTTTCCTATTAGGAAAGTCATAAGGGGGGAACTGAAAGTGATGGATACACAGAGGGACAGGAGTATGGCCTTTTGAATGAGTGGAATTCAGAGACCCCTGGCTGACTTGTCCATCTGATAATAAAGTACTTGCTGTGCCTCTTCCATGGGTGTGGCTTAGTTTAAATTTCACTTCCTCTCCCTGACTATACTCTTAGAAATCACATTCTGAGAAATCCTTCCAAAACTGTGAGCAGGAGATTGGCAAACAGGTTGGCTAATTTTTGAGAAAAAAAAAATTTTTTTGTATGGTAAAGGAAGAATTTTTCCCTAAAGTCCAAGATGGAGAAAGGAAAGATAGGACAAAACTGAGGATGGAAACAAGTTGTAGAATTGTCTAAGCAAGTCACAGAAGGCTCGTGAAGGACACATATTAGCAAATGTACGTGTGGTTAAGTGTGGGTATAATTCAGAAGTTGTAGAATTCAAAGACCCCTAGCAAGGGCGCCCCCAAGGTTAAAGTTTAACATACTGATGTAAAACTAGAATGTAATTTTCTTTTCTTTTCTTTTTTTTTTTTTTTTTTTTTTTTTTTTGTGGTACCAGGGATTGAGCTTGAGCTCAGGGGCACTCGACCACTGGGCCACATCCCCAGCCCTTTTTTGTATTTTATTAGAGACAGGGTCTCACTGAGTTGCTAAGTGCCTCCCATTGCTGAGGCTGGCTTTGAACTTGTGATCCTCCTACCTCAGCCTCCCAAGTGCTGGGATTACAGGCGTGTGCCTGGCCTCAGAATGTAATTTTCTATGTTTGAAGCCACAGGGTTTTCAGCTCTTAGCAACACTTGCAAGGAACTGGCCTAAGAGCCAAAGATTTTGTGTTTTATCTAGACAATTAGAGACAGGGTCTTGCTGAGTTGTTTTGGACCTTGCTAAATTGCTAAGGCTGGGTTTGAACTTGTGATCCTCCTGCCTCAGCCTCCCGAACCGCTGGGATTACAGGTTTGTGGCACTGCACCTGGCCCAAGCTTGGCTAATTTTTGATATCTATAGGGACAAACAGTATCACAAGGTAAAACCTTAAAAAACAGGCTGTCAGGGAGGCCCCTGTTCAAACCTGAGATTCCAGCTGGGTGAACAAATCATAGGCCCATGTTTGAGCAAAAACTAAGTGATCATCTAAACCACACAGAGGAAGAGACTGCAAATTCTCTGTGTGCCTATTTACCTCACTCCTATCTAGCCAGCCCTTTCTATCATTCCTTCATCAGTCTGATATTTATCAAGTGACCACTACCTGCAAACACTGTGGTAGGGGCCAGGGAGATAATGGTGGAAAAGATAAAAGTCCCTTTTCTTGAGAAGCAAAGTCTAGTGGGGACTCTGACAGGACAAAAAGCAATGAGAATGAAGTGTGATAAGGGCCAAGCAAAGGTGCATGACATCAAAGTAATGGAAGTACACAAAGGAACATCAAACCCTAGCAGAGGCAAAGCCTCCTGGAGGAAGAGCTGTCCATACTAAAACTGACTGACAATGAAGCATTAGACAGGAAAAGTATCCTAGCATGTGCAAAGGCCTGGAGTTGACAGAGAGACGGAGGCAGGAGAAGTGAAGTGAATTGTCCCGAGTGGTACAGGTGCTGAGTGGCAGAGGGAGGGCTCACTAAGTTGGATGTTTGTGCTCTTAACTGTTAGGCCCTGCTATTCCCTGGCCATCACCTTACAGGACCCTTCCATCCCTGCTTACCTGAATCTGCTGGCAAGAATCAGGATGGGAACAAAAGAACCTGAAGAAGGATGCCCTCTTTGAAGTGGGCCTTTGATCCTACAGCCCCAGCTAGGACTTCTGCAGGGACAGACCTGGAGTTTCTTTTGTCAAGACTCTTCCCAGGAAGGCCAGGGAAGCTCTGTATATATGTAGAGGTCACCCAGGCATGTGTGTATGTGTGTGCCCCCGCTCCACTGCCCACAGGCCTCCATTGAAGGAACTTCCTGTCCCGGGAGAGCCCTCTCTTCATGACCCATCCTCAGCGCATTCTCATGTGACTCCAAGGAAGGAAACTGGAGGCATGGCCTCATGAGTTCAACTGTCTTAATGAGTCACTGGTTGCAACCATAGGAAATATCTCACCCTCCGTTCTTCCCCAAGTACAACACTTTCCCACACACCAGCTGCTCCTACCTACTGTTTTACTCCTCACAGATTTGGGGCTTATGGAAGAGTAACACTGAGCAGATCAGTACAACCTTTGCCTTATTGCTGCCCTTAATTTGCCCTCAGCCTACGGGGTGCCTTGGACCAGCCTACTAACTTTTTTGGTTCAGGGCACAGACCACTATCCCATCCTCTCATATCACAGCCGTACCAAAGTGCTAGGAATTTCGTGCTGCCCTAAATGGGATCCACAACTTGCTTTTGACATTCTCCTTTATGAGAGCCAGTTTAAACATCGCTAAGACAGTCTCCCCTGATTTCTTCACTCAGGGTTAGCACTTCTTTCTCCATGTTCCCATTGCATTCTTTTGTGTGTGTGCATGTGTATTAACAATTAATTCCAGGGTGCTTCCCCGCTGAACTACATCCCTAGCCCTTTTCATTTTTTTATTTTGAGATAAGGTCTATGTTACCCAGGTCAGCTTGAAACGTGGGATTCTTATGTCTCAGTCTCCTGAATAGCTTGGAAGTGTAAGCTACCATCCCCATTTCTGCCTTTAAAAAAAAAATTTTTTTTAAGTATTTAAAAAAAATTGGGGGCTGGGATTGTGGCTCAGTGGTAGAGCGCTTGCCTAGCACGTGCGCGGCCCAGGTTCGATCCTCAGCACCACGTAAAAATAAACGCATTGTGTACAACTAAAGCAAATAAATAAGTGTTTAAAAAAATTTTTTTTAGTTGTTGATAGACCTTTATTTTATTTATTTACATGTGGTCCTGAGAATTGAACCCAGCGCCTCACACCAGGCAAATGCACTACCGCTGAGCCCCAGCCCCAGCCCCTTAAATTATTATTTTTTTAATTCTGGGAATTAAACTCAGGGTGCTTTAGCACTGAGCTACATCCCTAACCCTTTTTACTTTTTATTTTGAGACGGGGCCTTCCTAAGGTACTGGTGAGGGGGTGTCTCTCTAAGTTGCTGAGGCTGACCTTGAACTTGGGATCCTCCCGTCTCAGTCTCCCAAGATGCTGAGATACAGGTGTGTGCCAAAACACCTGGCTTGCTCGTTTTTCTTAGTTAGCTTTTTCTTATTGCTTTGTAGAAGTACATTGTAATTCAAGGCATAAGACTTTTGTCAGTTGGATGTATTGTAAATGTTTTCTTAGTCTATGCTTTGACTTTTCACTCTCCTAATGATGTCTTTTGAAGAAGAGAAGCTATTGATTTTAGTAAGTTCCATTTATCAATCTTTTCTTTTATGGTCAACACTTTTTGTGTCATGTTTAGGAACTCTTTGCCTGCTTCCCATTGCATTTTTATTTACCAGTGTTGTTTATATGCCTCTTGTCTCACAAATCTAAGGTTCTCATTGAGGGCAAAGTCTATGTTACCTGCTCTATTTTCCTTGAACCTAGTATAGTTTTTGGAACATGGTTTGAGTTCAAGAATCATTTGATTAAATAATTAACTCATGTACTGGATAAAGAACACACATAGCTGGGCGCAGTGGTGTATGCCTGTAATCCCATTGGCTCAGGAGACTGAGGAAGGAAGGAGGATCATGAGTTCAAAGCCAGCCTTAACAACAGCGAGGTTCTAAGCAAATCAGTGAGATCCTGTCTCTAAATAAAACACAAAATAGGGATGGGAATGTGGCTCAGTGGTTGAGTGCCCCTGAGTTCAATTCCTGGTGCCCCCCCCCCAAAAAAAAGTGTACCTGGCTGAGATTTTACTTCTAATGATGAAAACCAACAGAAGTTACTGAGAAAACTCTTAGCCCATATATATGGGAAGGGAAGGGATAATTGTAAATGGCTATGTTTAATTTGTAAAAACTGTATATGAGCTGCTTTTTATGCATAATTTTGAGAATAATACATTAACCTTAAGATACAACTATATTCTAATACCATTATTTTAAATTTAAAGAAATAGATCCTTATAAGACCAAATTAACTCACAGGCCATGAAGATTATTTTTTCCTTTTTCTCACCAGTGACCCACACTGACTAGATGAGCTGGGTTCAAGAGCTGGCTGAAACATTAAGCTAAGAAAATGGCAAGAAAG
The DNA here is from genome assembly GCA_025594165.1 of Tamias sibiricus. Taxonomy (NCBI): domain Eukaryota; kingdom Metazoa; phylum Chordata; class Mammalia; order Rodentia; family Sciuridae; genus Tamias; species Tamias sibiricus. The sequence continues at coordinate 72,360,833 of CM046668.1, forward strand.
CACAGGACTCAGAAGTAATTTTCACGTTGAGGGTAGGACAGTTCTGTAACCTTAAGGGTCAGCAGCACGTGAACCTGGAATCTCTTTATTTTTATGGGGGGACACACAAAGGAGCTTGGATAGAATGTCTTCACCAAATAAGATGGGGGATAAGGTTTCAAAGGGGGGTTGTCCAATCCCATCGGGTAACACCCAAGTCCAGAGCTGAAGCAAACTTCTTTGCCAAGTGAAGCACTTTGCACAGCACGTGGGGTGTGAAACCCCCTTTTACTCAAGGCTGAGAGGGGATGCTTAGCTCGTGGGTAGGGTGTCCTCCCATAGCTTCTCCTTTCTTTCTTTCTTTCTTTCTTTCTTCCTTTTTTCTTTTTGGTTTTTGTTTTGTTTAAACTAAGGTTTACCATGATGTTTCAACGAGTAAGGCAAATGCCATTAATGTGAAAGCTGAAGTTTGCAATACACCACATCTAGAACCCAGAGTAGGTAAATTAGAAGAGGTAGTCATTCTAGTTACATGATAAGGTGACATCATGACAAGCTGATTTGCAGCATCAAAGCTGTCCATTTAAGTTTCTTTTTTGTCAACAATGAGAGGTTCCATGTTGTCTCCAGTCTCTTCATATGTTTTGTGTGAGAACCATCACAGAATGGGAAATTTTTTTACTTCCAGCAATGACAGTACACAGCTTTATTTCCCAGCTCCTCCATGTCAAAAGCATGTACTATCTCAGGGTTGTCTTTCTGGGTGTAAAGGTTTACCACTGCTTCATTGGGACTTTTTTTTTTTTTTTTTGTGGTACTGGGGATTGAACTCAGAGGCACTTGACCACTAGGCCACATTTCCAGCCCTTTTTTGTATTTTATTTAGAGACAGGGTCTCACTGAGTTGCTAAGTGCCTAGCCATTGCTGAGGCTGGCTTTGAACTCACGATCCTCCTGCCTCAGCCTCCCAAGTGCTGGGATTACAGGCATGCGCCACTGCACCCGGCTTTTATTGGGACAATCTTTAACAGAATCTTTTGTAAGGTGGCTAACCAGTTGCAGCTGTCCCAATAGCAACAACAACTAATGTAATCCATGGCGCCATCACTCACAAGGCCTATGCCTTTGTGAGTCAAGGCACAGGAAGCATCCTAAGGGCACAATGGGGTTTGGTCACGAGCTGCTTCCTATGTGGGAATTTATCATATTTTATTTATTTATTTATATACCAGGGATTGAACCCAGAGGCGCTTAACCACTGAGTCACATCCACAACCCATTTTTTTTTTTTTTAATTTTTGAATCAGTGTAAGAGCCTTTGATGAGGAAGTAGCTCTAAGATGGCGGCTGGCTGAGAGCCATCTCAGGCGTTTACTTGTTTACTACAACTTACACCTGACCTTAATGTAATTGACTAAGTAAGAATTTTTCTGTGCTCGTGGGCACTGCGTGCCGCACCTGTAAGTCGAGCTTGTGACACGTGTATGCTTGTTAAGAGAACTAATGTACTTGTGAAGGGTATAGAGTATTTAACCAGACTGGGGGCGTCAGAGGAGAGAGAAGATAGAGAAGAAGAAGAAGGAACAATAAAGGAACCGCTCATTCCCAGTCTGCCTAAGGCGGCAACAAATCAGGGTCTCACTAAGTTCCTCAGGGCCTTGCTAAGTTGCTGAGGCTGGCTTTGAACTTGTGATCCTCTTGCCTTAGCCTCCCAAGCCTCTGGGATTACATGTGTGTGCCACCGCACTCCGCTCTATGTAAGAATTTTTATGTATGGATGTATACATACGTCAAGTTAAATCTGGTAAACAACTATTGAAAAGTTCATTAAATAGGATCCAAAGTGGATGTGGTGGTGTGTACCTGTAGTCCCAGATACTTGGAAATCTGAGGCAAGAAAATTGCCTGAGCCCAGGAGTTTGAGACCAGCCTGGACAATATAGCAAGACCTGGACTCAAAAAATAATAATAAATAAATAAGTAAATAAAATAAGTAAAATAAAATTTAAAAATATCTTGTTTTGGCTTGAATATGAGGTGTCTTCCAAAATTTCCTGTGCCAATGCAGGAATATTCAGAGGTGAAATGGTTAGATTATGACAGCTGTTACCTAATCAGTCCATCCTAGTTTGAACATACTAACCAGTAGTAACTATAGGCAGATGGGGTGTGGCTGTAGGAGGTGAGTCACTAGGGCCTGCCCTGGAAGGGTTAACCTTCCCTTCCGCCCCTTCCCCTGGCTTGTTCTTTCTACTTCCTCACTGCCAGGATCTGAGCAGCGCTCCTCAACATTACCCCAGGCCCAGAGCAATGGAGCCAGTCAACCAGGGACTGAACCTCTGAAACTGTGAGCCATAACAAATGTTTCCTCCTCTAAGTTGTTCTTGTCAAATATTTTGGTCACAGTGACGGAAAAACTAACACAGAGTTTTTTTTTTTTTTTTTTTTTTTTTCTTCTTCTTCTTCTTTTTTTTTTTGTACCTGGGATTGAACTCAGGGGCACTCGACCACTGGGCCACATCCCCAGCCCTTTTTTGTATTTTACTAGAGACTGAGTTGCTAAGTGCCTCACCATTGCTGAGGCTGGCTTTGAACTAGCAATCCTCCTGCCTCAGCCTCCCAAGTGCTGGGATTACAGGCGTGCACAACCGCGCCCAGCTTAGTTTTTTTCATTTTCATTAAAAGGGTAATAATTTAGAGCTTAAATGAATTCCTTATTTATTTGGTACCAGGGATTGAATCTAGAAGCTCTTTTCCACTGAGTCACATCCCCAGCCCTTTTTTATATTTTATTTAGAGACAAGGTCCCTCTGAATTTGCTTAGGGCCTCACTAAATTGCTGAGGATGGCTTTGAACTCTCAATCTTCCCACCTCAGCCTCCCCAGTCACTGGGATTACAGGTGTGTGCTTCTGTACCCAACCTTAAATGAATTGTCATATCTTCCCCCCAAATTGAATTTTGATAGACGATACCAAGCTGATGATTGACAAAGCTTTACAAGAAACTTATTAACCTCAAAAAATACACAAACTATTACACTTGACCCTTACCATAGTCCTAAAGCAAGCAGAAGAAATTTTATATTAGCTTCATGATGTAACATCTTTTTTTTTTTTTATGTTACTTGGGATTTGAACCCAGGGCCTTGTGCATGCAAGGCCAGCACTCTACCAACTGAGGTATATCCCCAGCCCAGCTTCATGATGTAGATAAAAAGACAGCCCATGGATTAGGGATGTGGCTCAGTGATAGAGTGTTTGTCTAGCATGCTTAAGGCTCAGCACCACATTAAAAAAAAAAAAAAAAAAAAAAAAAAAAAAAAAAGACAGCCCAGAGGAATCTGACCTGCTCAAAGTAACAGTGACTGGAGTAAGGTTTGAGGAAGATCCTAAATCACTTTAGTCCACATTTACAGTCCCACATGTTGGTGCTTGAGATTTTTTCTTTTCCCCCACAGCCCAGATTCCATATCTGAAGGTATTTCTTCTTGTAGGCAGTACTGTGGTGCTCTGGCACCTGAGAGACAGGGGTCTTAACACCTGCTATAAATACCTATTGCTGCCAAGCACGGTGGCACACACCTGTATTCTCTCTCAGCAGCTCGGGAGGCTGAGGCAGAAGGATCTCAAGTCCAAAGCCAGCCTCAGCAACTTAGCAAGGCTTTATGCAACTCTATGAGACCCTGTTTCTAAATAAAACACAAAAAATTGCTGGGGATGTGGCTCAGTAGTTAAGTGCCCCCAGGTTCAATATCCAGTACAAAACAACAATAAAAAAAACTGTTACTTGTATAAACATGGTAGTAATAATCTGAGCCCAGTGTTTCATTTATAAAGTAATGCCTCTCTCACAAATTTATTTTGAGAATTAAATACAATTTAAAATGCCTAGGGTGAGTTAATTCTCTCCTTCTATTCTTGGATCTCAGATCATCAAAAGGAATTTCAAATGCAGTGTCTATTAGAACATCTCATTTAGGCAATTAGAATAATCAAATGGCTAATTGCTAGATATCACCCATATTTTTAGACAATATCTCTGTTCCCAATCCATGGCTTTTTTAACAGCTGACTTTCTTTTTTTTTTTTTAATATTTATTTATTTGCTTTAGTTGTACACAATGCGTTTATTTGTACGTGGTGATGAGGATCGAACCTGGGCCGCGCACGTGCTAGGCGAGCGCTCTACTGCTGAGCCACAACCCCAGCCCAACAGCTGACTTTCTTATATGGATATTAGTAAAGTGGTGCTTGTGAAACATGGGATAGTTAGAATTTGGCTTTCACCCCTTAAAGTGCCAAACTTAGTTGGAGGTGGGGAGTACTGGTGATGAGCAGTTGTAGCCTTTGCTCCTTAGGATCACATTGTGACAATTAATTCAACGATTAATCTTATGAACAAGACATTTTGAACCCAGGGGCACTTAACTATTAATCACATCCCCAGTCCTTTTTATATTTTATTTTGAGACAGAGCTTAGGGCCTCACTAAATTCATGAGCCTGGCTTTTTGTACTTGTGACCCTCCTTTCTCAGCCTTCCAAGCCACTGGGATTACAGGCGTGCACTGCCACACCTGGCAAGACACTTCTTTGAGAAACTGTACACTTGTAATAAACAGACATAGTAAGTAAGGCAAATTTCCTTTCTTCCCTGTGGTAAGGCTTCTACAGGAACAGAGGCCTGGTCACTGCCATGAAAGAACGAAAGCATTACCTGTTCACAAATGTGTTCTCTTAGATTTTGGTTGGATTGGAGACTAGTCATTATTCTGTTGGTGATATTTGTAGGAATGAGCAAATGGGAGTCTGAGGGTACAAACTACAAACAGGGCCAGGCAGGGGAGAATTTAAGTAATGATATAAAAAGCTTCCAATGCTGAAAGGCTTGGAAAAGCAGCCTAAACAGATATTCCGTTCTATGGGGTTTGGAGGTGCAATTTGATTAAGGAATAGAGGAGGTTGAGAAAATGGAATTCATGCAGAAGGAAAAGGGAAAAGATGATACAGCTCAACAATCAGGCCAGCTGTTTTCCAGTCTCCTCCAGATAAGAGTAACTGACTAATTCTCCTTGTGGGTGGGCTCAAATTTCAACTGACAATTAGAAAGCACATTCCCTTAATTGGAGGGAGGGAAAAAAGGAAGCAAAAAGATGTTGAAAGAGCTGCCATTTATACCAGTCCAAGTAAGCGGAAATTTTGCTGTTTTTTCTTTCTTCACTAAGTATAAAAATATTACAAACATCAACCCACTTAAATTAGGTGTCCAGTTTTAACTTTGCACTGAAACTGTTTTTGATCTTCAGTATCTTTGTATGTCTAGTGAACAGTCACTATCTTTTTTTTTTTTTTCTTTTCTTTTTTACTATACCCTGAGGCAGCATCCTGACATTCTCTCCAGGCTCCACCACCCCACTGGGGTGTCTCTTCTCATGGGCCTCCAGAGGGTCTGTTTGAAGTTGTTCCCCAGGGCTAGGCTCTGGGCCCTCTTCTTTAACTTTCTCCCTAGGTGACCTCATAGTATTAAACTCTATCAATTCTGCTAATAACTTCCCAGATTTATAACTCTAGTCCCTCTCTCCTTAAAGCTTTGGATTCCCATGTACAACTTTCTATATGATATCTTCATTTGCCATCAGTTAACACATCTAGAGTTTCTTCCCAAACTTGTTTGACTCACCCATTGTCCCCACGTCAATAACAATTTCTACCTACCTACCTGCTAGAAATTGAAGTCTTTTTTTTTTTTAATTCATTCCTTCATATTCAATTCAACAGCAAGCCCTTTAATGTCTATTTTCAAAATGCATCTCTGAGGGTCTGGGATTGTGGCTCAGTGGTAGAGGCTTGCCTAGCATGTGTGAGGCACTGGGTTTGATTCTCAGCACAGCATATAAATAAATAAAAATTCACTGATAACTAAAAAAAAAAATTTTAAAAATGCATTTCTGAGCCGGGCGCGGTGGCGCACGCCTGTAATCCCAGCACTTTGGGAGGCTGAGGCAGGAGGATCGCGAGTTCAAAGCCAGCCTCAGCAATGACGAGGCACTTAGCAACTCAGTGGGACCCTGTCTCTAAATAAAATACAAAAAAGGGCTGGGGATGTGGCCCAGTGGTCGAATGCCCCTGAGTTCAATCCCTGGTAACCACAAAAAAAAAAAAAAAAAAAAAAAAAAAAAAATGCATTTCTGAAATATATACTACTTTCTAGTCCATTGCTCCTCTACAACAGGCAACCTCTGCTTTCCATCTTCTTCACTGCAAGTCTCCTACTCTTTTGCTTTCTTCCAACCCACTCTCCACAATTGCTCCTCAGTATACTCAGAATACTATCCAAGCTCCTAACCAGGACCTAAGGCCCTGCATAGTCTGGATTTTACTCATCCTATGCCACATGTGTGCTTTTGCTCACTACATGCTAATTAGCCTTCTCTCAACATCTCAAATACCCTCTCCTCCTGCTTCATGACCTTTGAACTTTTTCTTCCTATCTTAGCACAGATCACTTTCTTTTCATCCTTCACGCCTCAGTTTGAAAGTTAACTCCCCAACATCCAATTTAAGTAGAATTCTCTACTGGCCCCTTTTCTAGCTTTTTCCCATAATACTTGAATCAAATCTGTATTTTTCATTGATGCTAACTGTATTTCTGCCTTGGAAGTTTGCTTCTTGAGGGCAGGAGCTCTGTTTTGCCCAATATTATATCCCATTTTCTTGGCACATGGTAAGGCTGAAGATGGGGACAAGGAATAGTTCTATAAAAGGAGGCAAAACTGATTGCTGTAGAGATTGGACCCAAGAATGTTCTACCACAGACCTCCATCCCATTCCTTTTTGAGACAGGGTTTTGCTAAGTTGCTAGGGCTGGCTTCAAACTCGTAATCCTCCTGCCTCAGCCTCCTGATTAGCTGGGATTACATGTGTGTACCACCTTACCTGGCAGCAACCCCAATTTCTATTACAGAAAATAATTGTTACCTCCTGACTCTTCTCTAATTTGGTAATTATTTTTCCTTCATTTGCCCATAATTAGTTGTTATTGCTGGTCTGAAAGATTAGTTGCTTGAATTGCTCAGCTCTATCAAATACAGCATTACACTTTGCTAACAATGCTAGCCAACCCACTCAATGTATTCATCAGTTCAACCACTTATGGAGTGCTTACCACAAATGTTCAACATATTACAAAGAATAGATTTTAAAAAAACTAGTAAATATATGGGCTGGGGTTGTGGCTCAGCGGTAGAGCGCTCACCTAGCACGTGCGCGGCCCGGGTTCGATCCTCAGCACCACGTAAAAATATTTGTGTACAACTAAAGCAAATAAATAAATATTTTTTAAAAACATATTTAAAAAAACTAGTAAATATGACACTTGACAGTGGAACTATTAATTTAAGCTTTGTCAATACTGAGTGTCTTAAAACACGAGAATATGAGGGCAAGCTTTTGAATTACATCAATGAATGTAGTACTCAGAGTCTTACCACACAAAAATGATACAAAAAAAAATACTGAAAAGTTTTGTTTTTATTTCCAAGATCAAATATTACAACAGGACATTTACATGTATTTATAAAAAAATGCAGCAGTTTGAATTTATAGATCAGAGGTTTCCTTGAGTTTGGTCCCTCTCTCAGCACAGTGAGCTGATGTCTTCAAAAGACTTATCGTCCCACTCCCCTCCCTCCCCCACCCAGATGTCCCACCCACCCTCCCCAATTCAAGTTGCAGTATTAATATAAAGCAACTGGGTACAACACAGCAAGAATATTCACAATTTGGTACAGCCAAAACCAGAGGATCACCAACTGTGAGAAAGATTCTCACTTTAGAAAGTGTTTACCTTAGATTGTATTCATCTATAGATCCATCACATCCAGTTATCTAAGATTTCCCTGGTTTCAGAGCAAGTGAAGTTCCATTAAGTCTTAGCCAGCAGTTACAGCTCTGACTTACCTACGGCATGTTTTTCTGCTTTAAGTTCAGATTTTTACCACCTCCATGTGTCTTCAAATTTAAGGCTTTCCCTAGCACCTTTATTATCACTTACTAGATATAGAGGAGGATCTCTATTGTGTCCTGAACAACAACAAAAAAAAATAGTGGATGATCTAGTTACCCCTTGCTCACTGGTCCCAAAGCCTTCTTTCACTTTTGGGAAGATCTGCAGAAACAAATGATATCTCCAAGCACCATTGGATTAAAGGACCAAAAAACTGTGCATTTCATGGAGTACTTGGCAGAAACACCACAATAAGAGCACTGTTTCTGTCCATTACCATCTCGGATTCAATAACAAGGTTATAGTGTAGATTAAATTTAGAGCTTGTCCTGCACTAAGAATACAGATCTCAGTAAGACCACCACTTTACCCAGAATAAGCTCAGTACACAAACATCCCAGGGAATCTATAAATACTGTTAGGAACTGCTTAAGCAAACACTTTTAAAGCACATACCCCAGGATGATTTCACTCAAGTCCCCAACCCACCCTCATCACTACCCCCAAACAAATTTCATTCCTTGACTAACTTCTCTGAATAAGATGGGAAGTAACGTTTAGAAAATGACATGGAAGATGTTTAAAAAACACAATCAGTGAAGAAATGACAGAATTGGACATCTCAGGTGATACTAAACACATCATTCAAACTGAACTTATACAAAGCATGCACAGAGCAGAGCCCACACTCTTGAAAAAAGTTAACATGGAACAATAAATCAATACCTACTAGAAAAAGGACCACCTTAATGATTAAGGGGTGGGGGAAGGACACTAGATGCTTAGAATTTATTAACAATCAAAAGAAAAATCATTCTGGGGAGGAAAAAGATTCTTAGAGGAGTAAAATATTGTGTCTAATAAGATTCATGCCAAAGCTTGGATGGACGCCCCTCGAAGTCTGTTTCCTATCAGCATCCCCTGGTACTCATTTCTCCACATCTGAGGCTAGAGGATTATCTCACAGATTTACTGCTTCCAGAAGGTTTTAAATAGTCTGCAAACTGAAGAGAAAGCAACAAGTCCCAAGTTCCCAAATGGGTAAGATAAACAGCCTTTACTATAAGTTTGCTACTCATTAACTGAAAAGTGGAGGTAACATTAACTTTCCTTCTAATTAGCAGGTAAAAGGAGATTTTCTTGTAGCAATGGCCACTCTATGTGAGGATTAACAAACAGGGTAATTGGTTACCAAAAAGTTTTTTGTTTTTTTTTTTTGTTTTGGTACCGGGGATTGAACTCAGGGGCACTTGACCACTGGGCCACATCTCCAGCCCTTTTTTATATTTTATTAGAGACAGGGTCTCACTAAGTTGCTAAATGCCTCACCATTGCTGAGGCTGGCTTTGAACTTGCGATCCTCCTGCCTCAGCCTCCCAAGTGCTGGGATTACAGGCGTGCACCACCGTGCCCGGCTACTACCAAAAAGTTTTCAAGAGCATATTAGTGTCATAAAGAAATTGTATTTGGAATTATGTTGTCTGATATTATCCATTGTTAAGAACACAGCAGACTTTGAGAAAAACACACAATAAAATCATTTTGTTCAAAACCGCAAGGTATCCAACTGGTATCAACTTTCCAATGTCAGTAACTGAAATGGATTTTGGTGAAATGTATCATGTTAACTACCTTGATTATGGGGGGGTAGCGGAGAATGGTAAGTAGGTAATGGTAGGTAGGTAATGGTTTCAAATCAAAAATCTCTTTCATACCAGTTAAGATTCCCATAAGTCTATGAAAATGACAAATTAAACAGATGTTAAGGAAGAAAGAGTTACAGATCAGAATAATTTGTTTCAATTTTCTAATGAGTGAATGACTCTCAGTAGTCTACATAGACTAATATCGTCTTTTCTAATGAAGATAAAATATTATTTAAGTTCAGTCCAGCTTATCTTGCTGTTCTTTCCATTTGAAAATCAAGTGATCTTATAAGGCATATAAAATCTAGGATATTTTGGTTTCCATAGAGGAAATACCATTAAACAAACAAAAACTTGCTATTTATTGCCACAGAATTAACTACAGCAAGGTAAGTTCCCATATTTATAGATTAATATGTGATTATTCTTAGGCAAAAATACTATAATTGGTTATCTGTATCTCTAATTCTACAAATAAATCTGGTTATCTTTTTAAACTACCTCATTACAGAAATGCTAAATTATGTTTTAAGAAGTTCATATTACTTTGGGATCACATGGTAGAAAAAGGTCATATAAAAAATATGGCCAAACATCACCATGTTTATGAGAATGGCCAAGATTCTAAGTAATACAACAGCAACCTGTATGCCAAAAGGTAGGGGTGTCAGTCAGCCATTCTGTGTTTGGAATAAGAGAATTCTCCTTAAGTAGAGAGAAAATGAGCTATTAAAAAAGATGTTTGCCTCAAATTCTTCCCTTGTATATTAATTTATAAAAAATGAGAAACATTATATGTTAAGACTCAGAAGTGGAAATTCTTAAACATGGCCAATTAAAAATTATGACTAATTTCAGAGAAAGGATGCCAAAATCAAGAATAGAGAAGCAAAAGAGAAAGTAAGATTATAAAAGATTTTTCCAATAAAAAGTTTTCATAACATCCAATAATCTATAATCATGAGTTCACTTCATAGGAAAAATTAACCAAGGAAACCATAAACTCTATTAAAAACAAAAAACAACCTTAATTTTAAGCTGTCCAACAGGATTGACACATAAGTAAGTCGAAAATCATCCTTGAAACTAATATAGTGGAGTGGTAGTCTTCTGGTTACTATCAGTTCTAAGGAGCATCCTTGCCATTATTCTAAAAATGTATACTATGCAAAACAAAGTTTCATGACAAGACAATAACTGAAATGCTAATAAGCAAGGCAAGCCAATGATGTTGAATACTCATAATTTATGACTATTTTTAAGTAGCCTCTTCTTCAAGGCTTGTTATTACTGGAAAACTGTAGAAGGGTTGGTTCTTTTACTGTTTTTATTTTTATTTTTTTGGGGGGGTGTCTTCTTTTAGCTATACACAAGATATTGCCAGCACTGTATAATTTACTACATAGTAGTTAAATGAAAAATGGAAAAAGCGGGGGCAGGGAGAGAGACTGAAACAATGAAGATACCCTCTATAGGATATGAACTATTTTTATAGTCAACTTAATGGGGTCCTGGGCTGGGGGTATAGCTCAGTTGATAGAGTGCTTTATTGATATGCACAAGGCCCTAGGTTCAATCCCCAGACCATAAAAAAAAAAAAAATCCAACTTAATGGGGTCCTGAAAGTTGTTTCCACCCAAACCAAATGTGAATTCTACAACTTATACAGTTTCCTAACAATTGCTGAGTCCTTTGTTTCAAGTCCACAAATAAAAATCAACTCCAGTGTCAGTGACGTATTTGGTTCTCATTAATTACATTTTTGTTGTACAGAACAAGTAGGCACACAGCATTATGTGTTAAAAATTAATGAATTGTTTCAAAGGTCATTACTAGATCTCTTATAACTATTAAACTCTCTTATCAGGGAATTTCAGTCATCGCAGTATGGTTACATCAAGTTATTGGGCAAATGATAACTGGACACAGAAAAAAAAAAAGCAAAGGAACAGATTAACAAGAACACTTTTAATAAGCCTAAGGATAATATATAACAAAGGGGAAAGACCAGATGCATAAAATTTTGGAGTGGGAAAGGACTTTTAGAGATAATGCAACTCAGTGGTCTACAGTATGTGGGTGCCTAGAGTTTCTGCAATTCCGGATGCACATTACATTTTCTCTACGGAATTAATTATATTCACAGTTAATTCCACAATTCCATACCCATGCCAGAACTTTAAATTATAAGAACTTTTGCTTGAAAAGACTGAGAATTTATTAATCTAGTCAGATTTTTCAATTATTTGGATGAGGAACCCAAGACTCAGAGGTAGAAAGAGACTTGCCAAGATAACAGTTGATTAGCACAGCTATTACCCAAGTGCACTTATACCTAAATACAGTATCTTTTCTGCATATCTTATATAATACACTATACCTTTAATTTGTACCTGGGTGGAAGAAGTTAAAACTTTCCTTTATTTTTCAGTAGCTAGTAGCTCCCTCTGGCATTTTTCCTAACTGTCCAAGTAAGATCTCTTGTAGTTAAGAGTCTTTAGTGCTGGGGACCAAGAATCCTTTGATACTTGGGTACTGGTTATGCCTTACTGAAACTAAAATCTAGTAGTTACAAAAGGTAAGGCTAAATATTATAGATGAAAAAAAATTTGAGCTAGTGTTTGCCACCCTTCAGTCTTCTTTCTTTGTGAAGACTCACCTAACTAAAACCTACACTATTCCTTTCTCTAAACTTCTATTGTTATTATAGTTCCACCTGGGAAAGGCAAACATTCATATATTCTCCAATGATCTTATGTGTAGTATGTCTCCCTAACTGGATAAACAGTCAAGAATCAGATCTTAGATTTCAAAATATTTCCAACTTTGAGTAAGAACTCAATAGATAACTGTTTCCTTATAGGGTCTAGGAAGTAGAATTTTATAGAAGATTTAAAAACACACAAAGAAGGTTCAATAATATAGCATGGAATGGACACAGAAAAGATTCTATCTTTTCTGAAAAATGGTTAAAGAAAGAAAATTCTTTTTTATCCTTTACATTTATTCTTGGCAAATAATGTTAGATAGTTATTCTCCTTTCACATATTCATCAGTGCATCATTTTAAAAAAGCAATTATTAATAATTAGTCTCTCAAAATAATGGAATAAGAATTTATAGGCACAGTGCAAATTCCACAAGCTTTACCTCAACTACTCCCCCTAGCTTTAAGGAAACAAAATCAGCTGTTAATTTACAAAGCCAAACAAGGAGAGAACATAATCTTTGGGGCGGATTTCCCTTACGTGGGAGAACACAACACCAGGGTAAAAGAGAATGGACTCTGAATTCCAATTTTGATTTGCCACTTACTAGCTGTGACATTCTTAACAAGTTCTATGAACTTTAATTTTCTTCCTTATTTGTTAAATGGGGAAATTATACATTTTGTAGGGTTTATAGAAAGACTAAAGTAGAAAAAGCACATGAAGTACACAGCACATGCTTAGTTACATTAGTTCCTTGTTCTTCCCTCATTTGGCACTATTCTTTCTCTTCTCTGGTTTCTTCCTAAATCAAATTCAATAAAGTGTCCCTCTCACTTTTTTCCTTGCTAGTTTTCATTCTATCTCCCTATACTTTTGTCACTCTCAAAGTCTATCTTTTCCACCATACTTTTTAAAAACTCTTTTAAGTTGTTTCCAACAAGGGGGAGTGACTATTTTTATCTAACCTTACTGATCTCATTTAATCTAGTCAATAAAACCTCTCCCTCAAAAAGCAGAGGAAATAAGGCAAACTGGAGCAAGCATACTCCCTAAATAGATTAAGTTGAGCAAAGCAATACTCTGCACTTACTTTTACCAAGTATAATCCATAAACTCTCCTCAGGGGCCTCCCTATCCACCTCTAGATAATTACACTCCTGCTTCAAAATGATTGTATCCAAGATGGATGAATGTACCATGCCCTGTCTCTTACTTAAATCATATATATACTAGGTCATCTCATAGTAACCCAAGTTTAAAAAGTCACTTTGGTTTTTAATATCTGGTTTGCCAGTGCTGAGCATATTAAAGAGAACCACATCCTCTCATGAGGATGAGCATGCTGCCTCAGGACTTCAAGATATGTTTTGTGAAGAAAAGCTAGTAGGAAAGAGGATGAAACAGTCCTATAAGGAAAACTCTTAACTTAGAATTTTGACCAATTTGGGTTTTAGCTGTGACTTTGCTGGGAGTAAAGACAGCTGCTATCAAAGCACAAAGCTGAGCATACCCTCACTTCTTACCCTGTGCCTCCATGAATTTTTAGATTTCTGACCTTGACTAACTACCAACAAGTTTTTTACCCTCTAATGTACCTTCTAGTATATAGCTCTATTCCTCAGATAGCAAGTTTGTTATACAAGTTCAGAGATATAACTGAGGAATTAACATAAAAACCATGTTTCCTTAATAAACCAGAAACTGCTAGTTAAGCCTCAAGAGCCTATGAAAAACACCAAAGTGGTATTATTCAGTCACCGATCTAAAGAGAGAACTTTGACTCAAGGTATAAATGAAATTTCAATTATATAAATATATTTATAAATATTTATACAATTATATACGTATACATAAGCACTTACACAGACTTAGAAAAAAATGTTAAGAACATTAATTCAAAAGGACTCACTGAAGAATAACAGAATTTTCCATGATTTCCTTGAGGAGATACGTAACTCATTCTTTAGGAAGGGTCCCTCAAAATCCAACTATTAAAAACCATATTCTATAATTGTGTACTAGCAACACACAGGTTTTTTTTTTTTTTTTTTTCTTTTTTTTTTAAAATCCCCTAGTTGCCAAGAGAGTGATCTTGAAGTAGATGGGAACCTAAAAGGTCTCTGAGCAATAGCAATTTACCATATGTTCCTCAAGTAGAAGAATCAATTCAAGTCGAAACTGACAAAACAGGTCATTCTATATAAATGGTTTTATAACAAGTTCTGATTTTGCCACCAGATTACTACTATCCTGTCAGAAGACTCTATTTAAAACTCAAAGAAAGAATTGAGCACACAGTGAAGCTGATAAGTAAACAGTATTAAATAGATTCAAGATGGTTTTTTCTAAATAATACTGAAAGAAGTTTTCACCAACTACAATTTGAATGTGGCCTTTGTTGTCAGAAAAATACCACAAAGTGTGAAGATCACTGGTAACCCTCAACACCCCTTACTAAAATGTTGTCTTTTCAAGAATTTCGTTTAAAGGTCTTCCTCTTAGAGACTTTTAGTTTGATACCTTTTGAAAGAAAACAGTGTGAGGAATTAAAGGCCAGTCAGTCACCAGAGCCTTTTAGAGATTACTCCAACCGGGGGTAAAAAAAATGAATCATTATTTATAACCAAAGGAACATGGTTAGCAACTCTCAGCTGCATATTTTTCTTTTATCCCAGGACATACCTAAGTATGCCTTAAGCACATAGGACAATCCATAACCACGGGGGTTACAATTACAAGCCATTGTACTGCATGATTATTGAATAGCTGCCTTCCTACAGATTGCTGTGGATCCAGACAATGGAGGAGCCAAAGGAACTAATATGCTGTACTGGCAAAAACAGCAAGCACCTTCCTATCCCAGTCACTACAATATGCTCACTAAATGTTGTCCATTTTAGGACTAGCAGGATCAATATAACAATGTGGTAATGAAGAAAGCTGTCTCAGGCTAGGTCACTGAAAGCAACCCCAGACTATGTACCCTACACTGAATACTCGTTTTGCCACTAACGTGTATCATGGAAATAGCTCCTATAGATAGGAAAATGGGAATTCTTTGGAAAAAAAAAATCTTTAAATATGATCAGCAACAATTACGGTGCTTTTTCCATGTAAACAAAAGCTTGGATGTTTTGTTACGTGCTATTTCCTACATGAAGAACAACAACAACAACAACAACAAAAATTGGTTGAGAAGTTCTTCTTACTGCAAATGGGGGCTTACAAAAAAAGGGAGGTTGTTCTTATTCCAGCCATTCTTTGTCAAAGAAGTCTGAGAAGTAGTATCATTTGATCCCGAAAAAGTGCCGTGCAAGAGATCACTTATTGACACACACATTTCCTGCTGCCAGTACTAGGAGAGATTTATCCATACACTTCCGTTTGGTCACCAGATTAGGTAAGAAAGAAAAGACATGGGAAAAATAAGAGAACAGGAGAGGAAAAGGGAAGGGGAGTTGAAAGAGACTGATTACAGGTGAGAACAAGAAATAAAAGAGAAGGCAGGTGACTTGCTTGCCAACTTTGGCTCTATGGTCCTATGAGCCAAAACGCATACTTAGTGACATGGTATCTCACAGGAAAAGGGAAAAAAGGGGTAAGCTGAGAGAGGTCAGGCCATGGTGTTAATTTCTTTCCTGTACAAAGACAGTCTCTTGAGGACAAAGCCCTGCCTCTTGTAATGTAATATCATAGTCCAAATGAGACAGTTTTCTTCGAGGGAAGTTGGTGAGAAGTTCAAAACGTTCATTTGGATATCCTTTAGACTGGACGTGCTTCACCAAAGCCTATAAGGAAACAGAGAAAGACAAAGCTGTGAGATGAAAATAAAAGGGCAAATGGCAAATGCTTGTAATCCTAGTGACTCAGGAGACTGAGGCAGGAGGATCACAAGTTCAAGGCTGGCCTCAGCAACTTAGTAAGACTCAAATTAAAAAAGGACTGGGTAGAGCACCCCTGAAAAGTTCCAATTTTCAGGACAAAAAGAAAAAAAAGCACATTAATGAATTAAATATAAAACACTGCCTTCCCTCACCCCCGGTACTGAAGACTGAACCCAGGGTTCTCATGCATGCTAGGTAAGTGCTCTATCACTGAATTACAACCCTTTGTCCAACAATAATTTCTATCATATTAGATGAAATATAAAGTGTAAATTATTCTTTCAGGTAATTCAAGTTTATCTTCCATTGTATGTGTGAGCCACATTGCCTGGTTTGAAGTTTATCCTTGCGGAAGGACCAATATAACCCTTTATATCCAATAACTCAGGGCTACTATGTGATAGTGAAATACACAGAATTATTATCGTCACCCAACAGACAAACCCAATCAATGTTTACAAGATACTGTCCTCATTTAAAACTTTTTATCAGTTTTCTTTTCTTCCTTTTATCACAAAGGCCAATCTTGCCACCCCACCGACTCCCTTTGTCTTTTCAGAAACTGCACCACTAAAGAATATCCCATTTAACAAATTCTTCAGTATCTCCCTCTCTACAAGATGTTTCCCATCAGACTTAAACATGCTCAGTCTCTCCAGTCACCTTTTTCCTTTTATCTATAGCCCACTCTTCCCTCCAACTTTACAATCAAATTTCTCAAAAGAATGATCTATACATTAGTTTGCCCTGTCTCCAGGGAATATGTTCCAAGACCCCCAGTGGATACCTGAAACTGCAGAGCGTACGGACCCATATTTATTCATTATGTTTTTTCTTATAGAAAATAATATTAAAATATACAATAAAATAGAACATATAACAATATAGTGTAATAAAATTGCCAGCATCATTTCTCTTATGCTTTGGAACCATTGTTAAGTTTAATAAGGGTCATCAAATGTAATCCCAGCACTTGGAAGGCTGAGGCAAGAGGATCATGAGTTCAAAGCCAGCCTCATCAATGGCGAGGCACGTAGCAACTCAGTGAGATCCTGTCTCTAAATAAAACATAAAAAAGAGCTGGAGATGTGGCCCAGTGGTAGAGTGCCCCTGAGTTCAATCCCCAGTAGCAAAAAAGTGTGTGTGTGTGTGTGTGTGTGTATGTACACACACACCCCTACTGACTAAAGTATAAATATTTTTACAAACCTAATTAAATACTGCAGTAGTTGATGTGATAATAGAGATACCTCTTGACTAATAGATGGGTATATGAAGAATGAACATGCTGGACAAAGGGATGATTCAGATTTCAGGTGACCAAGTGAGACAGTCCAAGATTTTACTGTAAGATGCTACTCAGAATGGTGTGCAATTTAAATTTATGATTTATTTCTGGAATTTTCCATTTAATTTTTCTAAAAAATCTTTTTTAGTTGTAGTGGGACACAATACCTTTATTTTATTTATTTATTTTTATGTGGTGCTGAGGATTGAACCCAGCGCCTCACACGTGCTAGGCAAGTGCTCTACCGCTAAGCCACAACCCCAGCCCCTCCATTTAATATTTTTAGACTGCTATTGACTGCAGGTAACTAAAACTAAACAAGTGGATAAAGGGGGACCTATTGTACTTGTTGGTTCCCCTGTTTCATCTCTGTACTCTTCCAAACACTAGACCAAGGAGATAGTGTAGGCGTCAACACCAGAGGCCAGACTCTACTTGTACTCCAATCTACATGTAGTCTTCAAGAATCAACCTACTTGAGAATCACAGCCTCTGGAACAGGAGGCCCCCATTTTTCCTTTGCTAGCAAAGCAATCAACCTTCTTTTTCTTTTTTCTCAAAACTGTATCCTCATTATTGGATTGGCACTGGGGATAAGGACTGAGATTTCAGCAATAAATCTGGCATCCCAGATGGGACCCAAGAGTAGCCCCTACTCCAGGTTTCTTGGGCAGGCCTGGCTTCTCCTTCCTAACCTCTCTCCCCCGCTCCCTCATCTCAGGGGAAACAGGATTACCTTTCTCCCCAATCCTGGACAGAGTTATCTGTCCTTGAGCACTCACCCACCATAGGAATGAAATAATTCAGACTTTGGGGATGGCACCAGCAGATCTCAGAAACGACTATCTCCCAAATTAACAAATGAATTACAACTCCAACGTGTGGAATATAGCCTTTGAATCACCTCTTTAAAAGACCCCCATTCCTGCTGATAGACAGAATCCCAGCCTCTGGGACAGGAGTCCCCTCAGTTTCTCCTTTGCTAGCAAAGCAATAAACATTCTTTTTCATTTTTCTCAAAAAAAAGGAAAGAAAAAAAAAAAAAAAGCCTAATTATCTCTATTCAGAGAGTATGGCTAGATACTGACACCTGACCCAGTGGAGGTTCATTCATAGGCTAAGCTAATCAGATTCATTCTCTTTCCTAGGAATTGAAAAATACATAGCATAACCATGATGGGCCACATCATGTGCAAGCCAAGGAGTAAACAAAAGCCACTGGTATACAGGGAGGAAAATAGTATGAAACATAAAGGAGAAAACCTGCCAGACACCTGCAATAACAGCTACTAAACAACCCAGGAGCCCCAAGTCTTCAAATAAACCCACTCCTCCTTTTCTAGAAGTAATAATTTCAGTTGGGTTTATATTCCACATAGCCATGGAACAGAAACAGCTTGAGTGGAACAGACCTTATGTCAATTACCTAAGATACCTGGGAAGGAAATTAACTAATCAGAATTAACAGTCATCACCACAGTTAAGTTTCCAGTTAGAAATCAGAATGAATACCTAACACCTATTTCAAAGAATCAAACAACACTCACTAGACTTACTTCAATTTATTAATTTCTCTTATTCAACCAAATGCTTCTAATAGCTATACTTACTAGCAGTTTAGCTTGCTCTGGGAGAGTGATCTGTTCCCTTTTTCCATCTGGGTACCGCAACATCAGCTGTGCTTTTGGTCCTAAGGGAAGAGTTAAAAAAAAAAAAAAAGATATGAGTTTAAGATAGGAGATTAATTTAAATAAACAAAGCAAGGCATTCAGTAATATTCAAGCTTTAAGTAAATCTGTATCTGACCCACCATTTACATCTATTCCCTCCATTATTCCATCAGATTTTTCAGGTGACATCTCCAAAATCTCTGGATCCACAACTGGCAATCCCTGGTGATTTGTGGTTGTTCCAGGCTCAGTTCTAGCAGGGGGCTCAGTGAGTGGTCTTCTATTCTCCTCTTTTCTATGCCCCAAATCCTTGTGGGGAGACTTTCTGGATTTGGCAAGATTCTCTATCTCCTCTTCTTCATCAGAGCCACAAATGGATATGAACTCCTCACTGCCAGAAAAAAGTTCAGATTCAGATTCTTCATCTGAACGGCTATCCTGTTTTGTCTGTGTTGAATCGAAATGTGTTTCTTGCAAGGAGGCTCTGATGGCAGCTTCTAGCTGGCTGTCTTCACTTGCATCTATAAGGCTCTCCTGTGAGATGCAGTCATAAAACACAAGTGGAAAGAAAAACATTTAAATCAAAAAATAATCATGTCAAGCAGAGTATAAGAAAGATAACAGTCAACCTGCCATCATTATTTTCTGCTGACTGTATCTCTTCCACTAACCTTAAAGCTATTTGAGGGCAAGAACTTTGTCTTACAAAGTCAAATTGGAATGGACATTTAAAAAATAAAAGTAAAACCTATCATAGCACTTAGCACACTAATGTTTCAAGCACAGATATTTCTATTTCTGGCATCAAAATAAACAGAACCAAGAAAACAGTTTATTCCTTGCTTAGAAAAATGACAAGAACTAAAGTTTTAAATATAAAGCCCAAACATTATTTTTTTTTTGCCCTCCCACCCCCTTGGTATGGGGGGAAGGGGTTGAACCCACAGGCATTCTACCACTGAGCTATTCCTGCCCTAGTCCTTTCTATGTTTTATTTTGAGACAGGGCCTTGCTAAGTTGCCCAGCTTGCCTTATTATTATCAACCTCCCGTTGCTGCGATTATAAGCATGTGCCACCATGCACACCAAAACACCATTCTTTAAAATGACTAAACAATAGATAAAGATGTCTTTCTTGCTCACTATTATATTCTTCAACCAGCACTAATTTTTAACATTCAAAACAAAATACCATATAAAAATAGAAGAAAATAATAACAAAATTCTCCCATGGTTAATTATAATAAAATTTTGTTTTCATTATGATAAGGAGAAATGGAAATTTTGAGTTTTCCCCTTGGTAAAGTTCTTGGGTCAGATTTCACTTAACAATAAGGGTTGGGGTTGTAGCTCAGTGGTAGGAGCACCTGCCTAGCATGTGGGAGGCGCTGGGTTCGATTCTCAGCACCACATATAAATAAATGAATAAAAGATCCTCCTGCCTCCCAAGTGCTGGGATTACAGGTGTGCGCCACCACACCCAGCTATTTTAAAAATGATTTTTTAAAAATAAAAAGAGGGCTGGGGTTGTGGCTCAGTGGTGGAGCGCCAGCCTCGCGCGCGTGCGCGGCCCGGGTTTGATCCTCAGCACCATGTAAACATAGATGCATTGCGTACAACTAAAGTAAATAAATAAATATTTAAAAAAATAAAAAAATAAAAAGAGCCAGCTGAGGTTGTAGCTCACTGGTAGAGCGCTTGCCTAGCACGTGGAAGGCACTGGGTTCAATCCTCAGCATCACATTAAAAAAATACATACATAAACAAAGATATTGTGTCCATGTATAACTGAAAAAAATTTTAAAAAAGAGCCTTTGTCAAGATACATGTCAAGCCGGGAGCAGTGGCACATGCCTGTAATCCCAGCACTTGGGAGGCTGAGGCAGGAGGATAGCGAGTTCAGAGCCAGCTTCAGCAATGGCGAGGCACTTAGCAACTCAGTGAGACCCTGTCTCTAATAAGATACAAAAAAGGGCTGGGGATGTGGCCCAGTGGTCGAGTGCCCCTGAGTTCAATCCCTGGTACCAAAAAAAAAGAGAGATACATGTCAAAGTATTAATGAACAAAACAATAAATTCTGAGATATGCTTCAAAGTAATGCAGATATAATACAATGCAAATGAAAGAGGACTGACCACTTATTATTACTGAAATTAACTAATGGATATCTACAACCTCATAAATTCCTTCAGTTTGTGAATATGCTTAAATTTTTCCACAATAAAAAGGTAACAAATTTATGTGTTGCTGACAAAAATAAAAGGAACCTCATTTTGATTTCCACTATCTACCAATCACATGGAAAAAATTAAAGAAAAATCTAAAATAAATAAGTTCAATTTATCACCCCCCAAAAGCAGGAAAATGTTCCCACATGACATTCAATAGCTTAGGCAGGCTGCAGATTTATATTAATGACATTTTACAGCATGTAGATTAATTTTAAAGATTGTAGCCACAACAGACATTACTAGGGTTCCTATTCAGTATTCACCCTCATCTGATTTCTTACTTAGAACTCTAATTATGTTTGTAAAACAAAACATGTCCAGCATTTGGGCTCAGTAATGCATGTCTGTAATTCAAGCAACTCAGGAGGCTGAGGTAGGAGGACTTAGTTTGAGGCAAGCCTCAGCAACTTAGCGAGACCCTGTTTCAAAATAAAAAATGGGGATGAAGCTCAGAGGGAGAGCAGCCCTAGGTTCAATCACCAGCACCACCACTGAAAGAAAAGAAAACATGTCCAGCTAAGAAATACCATTTACTAGTTTCCCTTGAAGCGAGAAAAAATTATGGTATGTGAGCTAAAGCATTATTTAAGTTTCCACTTAAACACAAAAACTGTCCATTCAGAAAAAAAAGCAATATTAATTCCAAACTAAGTAGTAGGGGGGAGGAGCAGAAAAATGACAGAAACTAATGAATTATCTAGAAAACAGACTATCAGGAAAAAAAGAGAACCAACAAATTACCAATAACAGGATTAAGAGGAGACAACTATAGTCCTTATAGTCATTAAAGGAATAACAAGGATACCTAGAAACACACAACCTACTAAAGCTCATTTAAAAACAAATAAATATCCAAATAATACTATATCTGATAATAAAATTGAATGTGTAGTTTAAAACTTCCCATGGAGAAAAAACTCTTATACTCAGCTGGAAAATGTCACCAAACATTAATGAATCAATAATAACAATTCTACACATACTCTTGTAGAAAACAGAAGACATGGACATACTTTCCAATTTATTGTGAGGTCATCATTAACTGAATACCCAAACCAGACAAAGACATGTTACAAGGAAGACAGAACAATAATGAAAAAACCTCAAAAGCAAAAAGAAAGAAAGAAAGAAAAGAAACCCCACAACAGCTGGTACTCGGGATGCTGAGGCAGGAGGATTCTAAGTTTCTGGCTAGCCTGGGCAGCTTGGGGCCCCTGTCTCAAAATCCAAGATTTTAAAATGGGGAGAGGGGAGGTAGGGATGTAATTCAGTGGTACTGCACATGCAAAGCATGTGTGAGGCCCTGGGTTCTATCTCTAGTCAATACACTAAAATAAATAAATAAATAAAAATAAATAAATAAATTTCAGCAATATATTAAAACGTAATCGATCATAATCAAGGGGATTTTAGGTCAAGAATGCATGGTTGGTTTAATGTTAAAAATATCAACCATGGAATTTACTAAAAGAAAACCATGAATATCTTAACAGATGTTATTTTAAAAAAAAATGACCAATCCATTCACAATAAACCTCAGCAAGTCAGGTAACAGAAGGAAACTTCCTCACCTGATAAAGTAGATCTATAAGAAATATATTGGTTTTTTTTTTATTTCTTGGTACCGGGGATTGAACTCAGGGGCACTCGACCACTGGGCCACATCCCCAGGCCTTTTTTTGTATTTTATTAGAGATAGGGTCTCACTGAGTTACTAAGTGCCTTGCCATTGCTGAGGCTGGCTTTGAACTCGCGATCCTCCTGCCTCAGCCTCCCAAAGTGCTGGGATTACAGGTGTGCGCCACCGCACCCGGCTAGAAATATATTGTTAACACAAAACTGTATAGAAAAAGACTGAATGCATTTGTGGCTGAGTTGTAGCTCAGGTAGTAGAGCACTTGCCTAGCATGTGTGAGACATTGGATTAAATTTTCAGCACTGAATATAAATAAATAAAGTCCATTGACCAAAAAAAAAAAAAAAAAAAAAAAAAGGACTGAATGCATTCACCTGAACATCAGAAACAAAGTAAGAGTGTCTCATCTCACTACTCTAGGAAACACTGCAAAGCAGATCTTAGCAAGCATAACAAGGCATGAGAAGCAAATAAAAGGCCTAGGGATTAGAAAAGAAGAAATAAAAGTCTTTATTTGCTCACAACGTGAGTTAAAATACAAGAAAAATCTAAGGAATCTACAAGAGCTACTAGAATTAGTGAGGCTGCAGGCTAACAATATGTAAGAACTCAAAAACACTGCTGAAAAAAATTAAAAGACAAGTAAATGAGGAGATATATTCCACGTTCACCGATCTGAAGATTCAATTGTTAGGATGTCAATTTTCCTCAAAATTCTCTACAGAGACAACACATTTCCAAACAATCCCAGCAGCTTCAGTTTTTTTTTTTTTTTTTTTTTTTTTAAGTAGAACGTAACAAGCAATTCTAAAACTTATATGGAAATGCAAAGAACCTGAAATAATAAAAACAATTTAAAAGAATAAAGTTGAATGTCTCATACCATGTAATTTCAAGACTTATTACAAAGATCCATTAATTAAAACATTGAAATGTTGGTGTAAAAGACATTATTAGTCACTAGAATTGATTTAAATCCATTAACAGTCTTGCATATACAAGATCAATTTATTTTGTTTGTTTTGGTACCTGGGATTGAACTCAGGGGCACTCAATCACTGGGCCACATCCCTAGCCCTTAATTTTGAATTTTATTAGAGACAGGGTCTCACTGAGTCACTAAGTGCCTCGCCATTGCTGAGCCTGGTTTTGAACTTATGATCCTCCTGTCTCGGCCTCCTGAGCCACTGGGATTACAGGCATGAGCCACCACACCTAGCTACATTTATTTTTGACAAATTTACAAAGGCAAATTCAGTGGGGGAAGGAAAATTCCTTTCAACAGATAATACTGAAACTAAGGAATAACCAAGCGCACGCGCGCTCGCTCACACACATACACACACACACACACACACACACCATAAAAAATCAAACTCAACCACAGATTAACATTATATACAAAAACTATTTCACCAGTCTTCTTACTATTCATTCATTGCACAGTTGTTGAACCTGCTTCAGTAAACAAAAAGAAATTCAGGACTACCTATTGTTTTAACTTCCAAAATATTCGCTAATGTATAATAATTCAGAATAAAAAAGGAGGTATTGGGGTTATATGTGCATAAAGAAGAGTATGAATACAATGAGGTTAGGGTGTATAAGTGGCAACAGGCTGAAGAGTAGTATTATAAGTAATGTGCTACAAGGGAAGGTACTGGAGAATGAGATTGACTAAGTTATGTTATGTGCCATGTATGAATATGCCGTAATGAATCCTGCTCTTATGACCAGTAAAAATAAATGAATTGATTTTAAAAAAAAAATCAATTCAAAATGTGTCACAGGCTTAAGAGCTAAAAGTATTTATTAAGGAAAAATATAGCAAGGCATGGTGGTGCATGCCTGTAATCCCAACAACTCAGGAGGTTGAGGAAGGAGACCACAAGTTCAAGGACAGCCTAAGCAACTTAGTGAGACCCTTTCTCAAAAATAAAAATAAAAAAGGGCTGGGGATGTGGCTCAGGGGTTAAGCACCCTTTAGTTCAATCCCCAGTGCCAAAAAAAAAAAAAAAAAAAAAAAAAAAAAAAAAAAAAAGAGAATGAGGGAGAGAAAATCTGACAAATTGGATTTCATCAGAACTTTATATTTTACTCTTCAAATATACTGTATAAAAATGAAAACAAGCAATCGAATGGAAGAAAATATCTGCAAATCATTTATCCAAAGGAGGGCTTATATTTTAGAATATAAAAAGACTTATTACAATTTAATATTAAAGAGATTAAAAAAAAAAAGAGCCAGAGATCTGAATAAATACTTCACTGAAAGAAATACAGAGCAAAAAAGGACATGAAAAGAGGGTCAACATTAAAACTTGTCCAACTATAAACCTTATATTCAATTTTATTGCACAACAATTTTATGTCAATAAAGCTATACAATTTTAAAAATAAACTTGAGGTGAATTTATCACACACAAAGAAATGCAAACTTGTGCCCATATGACATGTGGCTTGGACTGACTACATATAATGACATTGTATACCATGTAGGTTAGTTTCCTATCTCATATCCATTCTCCTCTGCCTCTTTACTAATAGCACCTTAATTGTGTTTAAGAAAATGTGTTCAGCTAAAATGCACAGGACTCTTATCTGTGGCTGTTTACCTTTGTAATAAGATGATATCCCTTTCTCCTCATCCATGCTTGTAATACAGATATGATACCTAGCAGTGAAGTATCTCCTCGTTGACCACAAGGATAAAAGCCAAGACTAAAGATGGAAGAGGATAAAAAAGAGGAGGAACCTGGTTCCTTGATGACACCCACAGAATTCAACCCACAGACTGCTTATCCGGTCTTTTAGCTGAGATAAATAAGCATCTTCCTTGCTTAAATTGTTATTCGTTGATGTTTGTTTTATACGCAATGGAAATAAATTTGTAAAGTTCAGAATTTGGTATCAAAAGCAAGGTCTAAGGGGGACTGGGGTTGTAGCCCAGTGGTAGAGCACTTGCCTGGCATGTGTGAGGCCCTGGGTTCAATCCTCAGAACCACATGTAAATAAACAAAGTGAAAAATCCATTGGCAACTTAAAAAAAAAAAAAAAAAAAAAAAAAAGTAAGATCTGAGGACCAGACACCCAAATCCATTCCTATGTATTTGCTCCAATTTTATGGTCCAGGCTTTCCCACTATATGGTTTGACTGTGTGTGTGTGTGTGTGTGTGTGTGTGTGTGTGTGTGTGTGTGTGTTTGTGTGTTTTGCTGGAGATCAAACCCAGGGCCTTGTGCATACGTGCATGGGAAGCAAGCACTCTACCAACTAATACTTTTAACTCTTAAAGTGAGGTTGTAAACTCAATTTATGTCATAATCCAGCAGCTCACAGGCTCAGGTTCTGGTTTGTCCAATATCAGCCTTATAAATGCAAAAGATAAGAAACTCTCTCAGGGAAATTAAAGAAACACTGAATATTTGGGGTGGGGGGGTGTTTAATTCCTTAAAAAAATGTTATCCCCTAAGGCTTTTCCTTAAACAGGTACTTCATCCTGGGTGATAACCTATATAACTGGGTATCAACTACTTGATGTGGACCGCCAAAATCACATGCTAATAAAACTATTTTTATCTTTACTATCATCAAACCCAAACAGTTACTACAAACAATGTGAGATGGCCTATCTTTGAAGATCTCTTACTTGCAACTAATCAGGATACCAATTATCAAAGAAGTCTGCCTATGAACAGATTTCAGAAAATAAATATAGAAACAATCTTGAGAGAGTCAGAGACAGGCCCTAAAGCTATATACCATGAGAGGTGTTCCAGCAAAAAACACATGTACACTGCTGCTTTGATTTGGATAGCAGAAGCCCTCACAACACTGTTCTTGAGGAAGAGGAAGCCTCTACTAACAGACCTACCAGGTCAGTCCTCCTGCTCTACATATTCGCACTGTTTACTTCTAAATCAAGATCTTAGGTGATATGTCTACACACCAACTGTACCCAGAGACCAGTTATGACTTCACTGAGAAGATGGAAGCCTTATGTGGAAAATTAACAAAAAAAGGTTAATATCTAAGATGTAGTAGAGCCACATAAGATAACTGCTATTTACATTGTCATTACTATCTTAACATCAAACATTTTACATACGATGCTTACGTACAATTATATCACCACTTCTTACTCATACTTACTGATCGGGCACATTTTTTGGGGGGACTGCTAGAAAGTCCATCCAGTTGCCCATGTTCACCCAAAAATCCTGTCACCTGGTCCAGGAAAGACGATACATCTAATTGGTGCCACTCTACTAGCTTCTGACCTAAAGATTAAAAATAAGGATATATAAACATAAAAAATCAATACTTTTTCTGAACATTCTCATGAAGTAGCCGTTTTGGCATATGCATAATTAAAAAGTCCCATGAACACATACCCACATCCTTCACTAGCTTAACCTAGAGCCTACATAAATTATAACCCACCTGACAGATCCATCATGATAAAGCAACTATCTTATCACTTATTCCCATTTTGGAAGAAGAAATCAAGCAAAGCAGTATCTAAATAAAATCCAACCAATTAATAATAAAAGCAAGCTGGATACAGTGGTGCACACCTGTAATCCAAGCTACTCAGAAGGCTGAGCCAGGAGGATCACAAGTTTAAGGCCAGCCTGGAAATATAGTGAAACCCTGTTTCAAAACATTAAAAAAAAAAAAAAAAAAAAGCAGCTTAACCCTGTGCTTCTCTGGTAGAATTATAACCAGTATGTGAAAAAATCTTAATATTTTAGTATTAAAAAACTTAGGGGGCTGGGCGTGGTGGTGCATGCCTGTTGGGAGACTGAGGTAATCATAAGTTTGAGGCCAGCTTCAGCAATTTAGCAGGACCCTATCTCAAAATAAAAAATAAAAAGGACTGGGGAAGTGGTTCAGTATCTAAGTGTCACTAGGTTCAATCCCTAGTACCAAAAAACAAAATGAAACAAACAAACAAACAAACACAAAATAGCAAAATCTAAGGGGATTCTTTATAAAATGAACATTTCAGTTATTTTCTAAAAGAACAGAACTGCACAAGTATAAAATATTACCATCTCTCAAGCTTCCAGAAATGGATTCCTTAAATACACACATCAATAGACATTTAAATAATTATAAAGTGAATGAACAAGAAAACTTCACCTAAATTATTATAACAGATCCAATTAAATATTAAAGATCAATCATCAAAGTAAATGAAAAATAAATGATAGATTAAAGGCTGTAGACTGTTATAAATCTTACCTGTCCGTGGGTCCAAGATGGAAACATAGGGGAAATCCCCTAGTTTATAGAACTGTATGTATCTCTGACCTTCCTCACTGTCATGATAAACCTGTTAAATTATTGATATATTAAGAAAAAGTCAGCTTCTTAAATAAAATTATCAACTATAATCTTGTTATACACCAATAGCAATTAATTTTTCAAACATACGTTTGGTGTCATGTGTTAGGATCTCATTCTCATGTTAAGGAAAAAAATGAAGGTCATATGATAAGGACTCCCTCAAATTCCTGCCCTCAGACCCATCTGAAAATTTACCATGAAGACATACATCCATTTTCTTCCCAATTCAGAAGAAGTACTGTTCTTCCTATTCAAGTATCTGTCCACCTCTATCATTCCTGACACTCAAGTATAGACATCCTAATAAATCACAACATTTTAGTATTATTAGCTTGAGAGTCTAGCATAATGCTGGGCAACAAAATGCTCAATCAATATTTGCTGAATAAGCCGGGCGCAGTGGCGCACGCCTGTAATCCCAGCACTTTGGGAGGCTGAGGCAGGAGGATTGTGAGTTCAAAGCCAGCCTCAGCAATGGCGAGGCACTTAGCAACTCAGTGAGACCCTGTCTCTAATAAAATACAAAAAAGGGCTGGGGATGTGGCCCAGTAGTCGAGTGCCCCTGAGTTCAATCCCTGGTGCAAAAAAAAAAAAATATTTGCTGAATAAAATAAAAGAAATTTTGCCATTAAAAATCATCAGATTGAGTTTAGGCACCTGTAAAACACGAGCAGGCAAATTAACAACTTAAACATATCTTATAATAGGAAAAACTAAGTTCATTCAAAAGTTATGGCCTAACCTTAGCTGGATAATTCTTTTAAAAAATTTTAGTTGTAGATGGACATACAATATCTTTGTTTATTAATTAATTTTTTTTGTGTGTGTGTGTGTGTGTGGTACCAGGGATTGAACTCAGAGGCAATCAACCACTGGGTCATATCCCCAGGCCATTTTTTTGTATTTTACTTGGAGACAGGGTCTCACTAAGTTGCTAAGTGCCTGGCCATTGCTGAGGCTGGCTTTGAACTCGTGATCCTCTTGCCTCAGCCTCCTAAAGTGCTGGGATTACAGGTGTGTACTACCACACCCGGCTTAATTTATTATTTTTTTAATGTGGTGCTGAGGCTCAAATCCAGTGCCTCACATGTGTGAGGCAAGCACTCTACCACTGAGCCACAACCCCAGCCCTTAACTGGATAATTTTATATAAAATGAAATTGGAGGGCTGGGGCTGGGCTGCAGAGTGCTTGCCTAGCATGTGTGAGGCACTGGGTTCGATCCTTAGCACTACATAAAAATAAATAAACAAATAATTTTTAAAAAAAGAAAGAAAAAAAAAATGAAACTACAGCTGAATGTGATGGTATATGCCTGTTACCCCTAAGCAAGTTAGGCTAAAAATAAAAAAATAAAAAAAAAAAATTGCTGGGGACGTGGCTCAGTGGTTAAGAAACCCCAAGTTCAATCCCCAATCTGTGGTACAAAAAAAGAAAAGAAAAACTAGAGTCAAGAAAACTAGAGCCGGGAGCTGGGTGCAGTGGCGCACGCCTGTAATCCTAGCACTTGGCAGGTTGAGGCAGGAGGATCATGAGTTCAAAAGCCAGCCTCAGCAATGGCGAGGCACTTAGCAACTCAGTGAGACCCTGTCTCTAATAAAATACAAAAAAGGGCTGGGGATGTGGTTCAGTGGTCCAGTGCCCCTGAGTTCAATCCCTAGCAAAACCAAAAAAAAAAAAAAAAAAAAAAAAAGAAGAAGAAGAAGAAGAAGAAGAAGAAGAAGACTAGAGCCGGGTATGGTGGTATACACCTGTAATCCCAGCACTTGGGAGGCTGAGGCAGGAGGATCAAGAGTTCAAAGCCAGCCTCAGCAATGGTGAGGCACTTAGCAACTCAGTGAGACCCTGTCTCTAACAAAAATACAAAAAAGGGCTTGGGATGTGGCCTAGGACAAGTGACCCTGAGTTCAATCCCTGGTACAAAAAAAAAAAAAAAAAAAAAAGACTAAGCGGTACTCTAGGGACATAAAGTTAAGGTATCAGGGATCAGGATAAAAGTATATATAGCTCAGGGGTATGCACAAGGTCCTGGGTTCAATCCCTCGCATCACCAAAAAAGAAAGGGGGGTGGAGGAAGGGAGAGAGAGAATGTGCGCCACAGGTGACAGAGACAGAATGAAGTCCAAACTAAAAATCCAAGTCTTAGTCAAATGTTTTCCCATTACTCCAAAATCATCTTTACCTGTACTATTCACAAAAAGCACTAGTCACTAGACCCAAGTGGCCCTTTGAAGAACTTGAAATTAGCTAATCCAAACTAAGATGGCCTAAGTGTGGAAACAGATACCACATCTTGAAGATTTCTCTCTTCTCTCTCTCTCTCTCTCTCTCTCTCTCTCTCTCTCTCTCTCTCACACACACACACACACACACACACACACACACACAGCAAAACATCTCATTGATATTAGTTATATGATAAATACACTGATTTGGGGCTGGGGTTGTGGTCAGTGGTAGAGCGCTTGCCTAGTACATGTGCAGCCCATGTTCGATCCTCAGCACCATGTAAATAAATGCATTGTGCACAACTAAAGCAAATAAATAAATTTTAAAAAATTCACTGATTTAAACAAACTGTTATTAAAAATAATTTCACCCATTTCTTTCTTTCTTTTTTTTTTTTTTGGTACAGATGTTGAATCAGGGGCACTTGACCATTGAGCCACATCCCCAGCCCTATTTTGTATTTTATTTAGAGACAGGATGTCTCAATGAGTTTCTTAGTGCCTCACTGTTGCTGAGGCTGGCTTTGAATTCATGATCCTCCTGTCTTAGCCTCCTGAGCCGCTGGAATTACAGGTGTGCACCACTGCAGTCGGTTCACCTATTTCTTTTTCTCTCTTTTAAGGTAGCTAATAGAAAATTTTAAATTATGTAAGTGGCTTATAATATTCCTATTGAACAGTATAGCTGTACATTCACTCTATCAAGACACTTCTGGGATGAATATTGGTTTGTTAGAACTCTTTCCTTTGGGAGTTCTCCACTGCTGTCCTTTCACGTGTCCTTCACTATTTCAGCCATTATGGGTAGTTTATATCTTAAGTTTTAACTCAGTTTTCCCAGTTTTTAACCTAATCCCTCTTCCCTAGAATCCCACACTATAAAAATTAAATTCCACAAAAATTCTGATTAAATCTTCTCACCTGCCAGAAAATGAAATGCTCCCGGATAATATTCTTCACAGCTTCATTGCTCCATACATCTCGGTTGAGACACTGGCATGCAAAATCTTGTACATTTTGAATATTTATCATCAGCCATTTATTCTGCATCTGGCCACACTCTTTGGCCTGTAAGAGAGAAGTTATACAACATTTGTTAAAAATAGTTTCTACTTGGTGAGTGATTTGTTTCAGAATTCAGAAGCTGTCCTTTCTATATAACTATTAAGCTCTTTATATTAAATAGAGTTTTTGGTATTTATAATATTTTTAATTACTTTGCATACTCATACATAACTACACTATTTCAAACATTTCTCAAATTTAAAAAACTTTTCTTTTTAATCAATTGTCACAATAAATTTTAAACGTTTAAATGTATTTATCAGAAAAGGATTCCACAAACTTAAGATCAACAATTCACAAATTTTATTCTCTTCCAATCCCTGTCAACGAATATACCTCTCCTTTTTAATAGACATAACTGGAATGTTATATTACTTTACGCTGTTTAATTTTCTTCATCATAATTTTTTATAATACTTTCAAATATCATATTCATTTCATTTATTAGGCATATTCTATCTTGTAGAATCACCCTAGATGTTTTAGGAAAAGCTACTGAGCATTTTTACCTCTTAGAGTTCTTTTCCTAGATTTCAAAATGTGATTATAGGATCAAAGACTGAGAATAACCTCCACATGACCCTTCAATTTACAGCACAAATCATGAGTGTGAACTTTTTGTTTCATCACCATAAAGACTCTGAAATGTTGTTGAATGTGAAAGGAATGATAAAAAAGCAAATGAGAAAACGCAATCTCAAATTGTTACGTAGGAACGACAACAAGAAAGTCATAGTTTTTGTATTTTTCTGGAAAAATATTATTTTTTTAAAAATATTTTTTTTTATTTTTATGTGGTGTTAAGGATCGAACCCAGGGCCTCAGGCTTACAAGGCAAGCACTCTACCACTGAGCATAACTCCAGCCCCTGGAACAATATTCTTTTCCATATCAGTTTGTCATGGAATCAGAGAATTCTGTATAATAGTAATCAAAGAACATACACTATTCTGGGGGGTATTAGAAAATGCAAGACTATTTTCTATTTTAAGATGGTTTACACAATTTTATAAAAGCTATCTTTCTTGTGTGCAAATTCCCCAGAGATAATTCTTTTCTAATATTCTCTTATTGATTCCACAGGTGAAAAGTCACATTCTAAAAAGAAATACTCCTGTACTGAAGCCATCAAACTACCTTTTACTGTGAAAGGTTTATTTTAAAGTATATAAATATAATAAAATAGCTCCTTGCTCTTTGAAAGCAGTTTTGTTCCATTTATTTCTTTACCTACTTGCAAAGATTTAGTAAGTGATTTATAAAGGAGTAATTAAATTGCCTTATCTGAAGAAAAAGATCTTAAAAGAAAAAAACCCACAGATTCTTTAGAGACTGGAGAATATATATATATGTGTGTGTGTATATATATATATATTTTTTAAATATTTTTAAGTTGTAGATGGACACAAGATCTTTATTTATTTGTATGTGGTGCTGAGGATCAAACCCAGTACCTCATGCATGTGATGCAAGCGCTCTACCACTGAGCTACAACCCCAGCCCAGAATATATTATATATTCTTGTAATAGTAAATTTATGTAAAGTTGTCCACAACTACGACACTGACAAGAAAAAATATATAAAGCTGAAAATGAATAAAGTTCTAGAGTTTAAAATGATGGTGAGTCATTTACTTTGTTTTTTGAAATTTGTTTATTGACATTCACGTTTTCATTAATTCAGATTCAATCATTCAATAAATACTAAGTATCTACCAGGTTTCACTGTGCTCAGCCACTCAGAGGTTGTTGGAGCCATGAAGGTCCAAGGGGGCCCACCCACAGTCTACCACCAGCTTTAGCAGTGGGTGGGCCCCTTTGGACCTTCATGGCTCCAACAGCCTTTGAGTGGCTGAGCACAGTGAAACAACTTAGGCTTCCCTGTGCAAATAGGGTGTCCCCACTCATTGTTCTCAAAAGAATTTTTATTTCAATACCCTTAAAAATCCAAAGCATCTTTCCTGCTAAAGCTGGTGGTAGACTGTGGTGTCATCTACATGGTGCTGATTCTGCAGGAATACAGAATGCTGGAATTTGGAGGTCACAGGCTTCCACTGAAATTTCAAAGGAAGGCCTAGGAGGCCAGGCAAAGGACAAGTGGGTTGGAGTCCCTTCAGGGGATTGAAAGTGAAGCTAAAGGTGGAATGGAGACTCCAGGAATTAAGAGATGTCAGTAATATGGACTGTCTGAGAGGAAAGCTGCTTGCTGCGGAGATAGGCTAAGAGGCTATGAGTGCTGCAACCAGAAAGCCCATAGGATGGGCCTGGCCAAACCCTTTGGAGCTCACATCTCAAAAACATGTGCTATGGATGCTGGACATAAAGTTGCAGAACCTGAGGCTGGGGTTGTGGCTCAGCAGTTGAGCGCTTGCCTAGCACATGCGCAGCCCGAGTTTAATCCTCAGTATCACGTAAAAATGAAGGCATTGTGTACAACAAAAAGTATATAAATAAATATTTTTTAAAAAAAGTTGCAGAACCTAATGTTTGCCCAGCTGGGTTTAGGTCTTGTTTTGGTCCTATTCCTTCTTTCTATGCCACTATTCCCCACTTTGGAATGAGAATATTTACTCTGTGCCACTATATATTGGATATATGTAGCTCGCTTTTAATTTTTACAGGGGCTCACAGCCAAGGGTTTGCCTTAAATCTCAGATGAGACTTTGCACTTTTGGGAAATGCTGGAACTATTCAGACTGTGGGTACTCTTGGAGGTGGACATGAGCTTTTGGGGGTGAGGGGTGGAATGTTATGGTTTGGATATGAAGTGTTCCCCCCAAAGCTCCTGTGTCAATGCAGGACTATCCAGAGGTGAAATTATTAAATTGAGAGCTGTAACCTAATCAGTCCAATTCTAGTTTGAATGGACTACCTGGGTGTTAATTGTAGGCAGTGGGGTGTGGCTGGAGGAGGGGGGTTACTGGGAATGTGGCCTGGAAGGGCTATTCTTCCTGTGGCCCCTTTCTCTTTCTCCTTCTGCTTCCTGGTCACCATGAATAGAGCAGCACTCTTCTACCATGCCCTTCCATCATGATGTGCTGCCTGGAGCCCAGAGCAAGGCAGTGGCCATCTATGGACTGAGACCTCAAAAACCATGAACCCACATTAAAACTTTTCCTCTCTTAAGGTGTTCTTGTCAGATGTTTCCATCATAGTCATACAGAGCTGACTAAAATAGGTACCAGAAACACATCCTCCCCATGTCAGTCTGAGAAACTCCAATTTTACCTAAGTATTTGAACTTCTTAGTGTCTACTGCAACAAGATGTGGCCATGTAATCAAGTTCTAATCAATAAGGTGTGAGCAGAAGTGATATGTACAACTTAAAGGTTGTGACTTTAATAGGAAAAGGCATACCATACTCAGCCCCTTCCCTCCTCCATGTTGGCTAGAAAAAAAATACAGTGGTAAGTCATCTTGACTCATCAAAAAGAACAAGGAAGAGCCAGGCGCTGTGGTGTACACCTGTAATCCCAGCATTTGGGATACGAGGCAGGAGGATCGATAGAACAAGACAAAAATAACTGTAACTCTCTCTAATAAGTACATGAAGTAGATCATCCTAATAGCCTACCCTCTCTAACTTTAGCTACTCATTTTTTTCCTGTCTCTGTCACATACACTTCAATAAAAGAGTATCTAAAATACTAACTAAATCTTTTTTGGCAGAACTGAGTATTTAACTTAGGGCCTTGCAGATGCTAGGCAAGTGCTCTACTACTGAGCTACATCCCCAACCCTGTTTACTTTAAGACATGGTCTTACTAAGTTGCCCAACTAAGCTGCCTAAGTTGCTCTGAACTTGTGATCTTCCTGCCTCAGTCTCCTAAAAAGCTAGGATTATGATCAGGTGGCACAAAGCTATATGCAGTCCAACCTTAACTCAGAAATATATAATCTCCATCATGTAGCAAATGCCTCAATAAATATTTATCAAATGACTACGTGAATTAATCAATCTCTCATTTGGTTAGCATGCCCTAGAAAGAGTTTCTGAGGGCTGGGGATGTGGCCTAGGTCAAGTGCACGAGTTCAATCCCCTGTAATCCGCCCCCCACAAAAAAAAGAGTCTCTGAATATGATTTGTCTAGTTACGCTAGTTCCTGTAAAACTGTGGCTCGGATCTATATATAATATGGAGATGGAACTTATGGGTCTTCCCTGAGGAACCAGAGTATCCCCCCAATTTTTAACATGTACCTCTCTAAATGTCAATGACTTGCATATTCCGTCCCTTACTTTTACTTATTTTGATAAAACTAAGAGATATCTAATCATAATGAAATGCCTGTTTGTCTTCTGAGTTCTTACATCACTTAGACTTGCAGGTGGTTACATTTAGTATTAGTTTAAAAGAAAAAGAATAGATTGTTGAAATAATATGGTCATGAAATACAAAGAAAAAAGTGATAAAATTCAGAGGACAAAACAAAACAAATTCACAATATTTCTCAATAAACAAACAAAAAGCAACTGCTTTTTTTTTTTTTTTTTTTTTTTGTATTGGGGATTGAACCCGAGCCACAGCCACAGCTCTTTTAAAATTTTATTTAGAGACAGGATCTTACTGAGATGCTTCGGGTCTCTTTAAGTTGCTGAGGCTGGCTCTGAACTCACCATTCTTCTGCCTTAGCCTCCCAAGCCACTGGGATTATAGGGGTGCATCACCGGGCCCAGCAAGCTACTGCTTTTTTTTGGGGGGGGGGAGGGGGCATTTACTGGGGGTTGAACTCGGGGGCACTCTACCATTGGGCCATATCCCCAGCCCTTTTTTGTATTTTATTAGAGACAGGTTCTCACTGAGTTGCTAAGTGTCTCGCCATTGCTGAGGCTGGCTTTGAACTTGTGATCCTCCTGACAAAGATCAATTTTTTATTTCATTTATTTGCAGTGCTAGGGATTGATCCTAGGGCCTCGTGGAGGTCTGCTACACAAGTATTCTACCACTAAACCACATCCCCAACCCAAAGTTTTAATTTTTTTAAACACATAATTAGAATTCATTTCAAATATGTGAATGATGCATATATTTGCAGTTCAGTTAGCCTTTGGCCTACTTTACCCTAACAGATAAGACTTACCTGAAATTTAAGTTCACATCTATGGAAATATTATTCTAATTTTCAAAAGAACATTAACATGCCAATCAACACACAAAAGCAAATGTGTGAACACTTCAATAGAAGAGTATCTAAAATACTAACTAAATCCATTCATTTAACAAATATTGTTTCTGTTAAATGCCAGCCACTCAGCCGGGCGTAGTGGCGCACGCCTGTAATCCCAGCATTTGGGAGGCTGAGGCAGGAGGATCTCGAGTTCAAAGCCAGCCTCAGCAATGGCGAGGCACTTAGCAACTCAGAGAGACCCTGTCTCTAATAAAATACAAAAAAAAGGGCTGGGAATGTGGCCCAGTAGCTAAGTGCCCCTGAGTTCAATCCCCGGTACAAAAAAAAAAAAAAAAAAGGCCAGCCACTAGGTCCCAAGGATTACCAAAATAAAAAGAAACACATTTTCCTTTCCCTCATTTAAGCTTAAAAGTTAGCAATCCCCTAAATCTGCTCTGCAAATTTTTCTTTTTTCTGTTTTTGAAAAATTATTTTCTTTTTTTATTCAAAGTTGTTGTATTTACAATAGTAGTATGCATTATAATTCATAATAAAAGAGAGCATCTTTTTACAAAACACTACTTGTATACAATGTATATTCCTACCATTCAAATCTTCAATCATGCATTTAGGAAAATGACATCCATCTTATTCAACCACCTTTTCTTTTTTCCCTTCCCTCCTCCCCTTCCCCTCCCCTTTGACCTTTCTACCATTCCTCTAATCCTCCTATGTATCCCAACCCAACACCACTGTGGATCAGCCTCCTTATATCAGAGAAAACATTTGGTATTTGGATTTTTGAGATTGACTAACTTCACTTAGCATTATATTCTCCAACTTCATCCATTTACCTGCAAATGCCATTATTTTATTTTCTTTCATTGCTGAGTAAAATTCCATTGTGTATATGTACCACATTTTCTTTATCCATTCATCAACTGAGGGACATCTAGTTTGGTTCCACAATCTAGCTATTATGAATTGTGCTGTTATAAACATTGAAGTGGCTGTGTCACTGTAATATGCTGTTTTTAAGTCCTTTGGGAACAGACCCAGGAGTGGGATGGCTGGGTCATAGGGTGGTTCCATTCCCAGTTTTCCAAGAAATGTCTATACTGACTTCCATAACGATTGCACCATTTTGCAGTCCCACCAGCAATGTATAAGCGTGCCTTTTTCCCCAGATCCTCTCCAACATTTATTGTTGTTAAGAAGATACACAATTAATCAACAAATACATGAAAAAATGCTCAACATCGCTGGCAATTAGAGAAATGCAAATAAAAACTACTCTAAGATTTCATTTTACTCTGCAAATTTTTCTTACAGTTTAGCCAAGATAAAACCAAGAAGAGTGAGGGAGAATGTATTGTACAACTTCAGAGATTCGTTTTTTAAAACACACAAGGACCCCCCAGAAACAGAGTAGGCTCCCCTCATTTGCAGAGGTTATGTTCCACTACCCTCTGTACCAGTCCCAAAACACAAATATCACCAAACCCAATATATACTATTTTTCCCCTATGCATATAATCAGACAGACATAAGTTTAATGTCTTTTCCATCTTTTCTTCTTCTTGGAGGTACTGAGGGATTTAACTTAAGAATACTCCACCAGGGCTGGGGTTGTGGCTCAGCGGCAGAGCGCTCGCCTTGCACGTGCGCAGCCTGGGTTCGATCCTCAGCACCACGTAAACATAAATGCATTGCATTGTGTACAACTAAAGTAAATAAATAAATATTAATTAAAAAAAAAAGAAGCCGGGCGCGGTGGCGCACGCCTGTAATCCCAGCACTTGGGAGGCTGAGGCAGGAGGATCGCGAGTTCAAAGCCAGCCTCAGCAATGGCGAGGCACTTAGTAACTCAGTGAGACCCTGTCTCTAATAAAGTACAAAAAAGGGCTGGGGATGTGGCCCAGTGGTCGAGTGCCCCTGAGTTCAATCCCCCGTACCAAAAAAAAAAAAAAAAAAAAAAAAAAAAAAGAATACTCCACCAGCTACATCCCCATCCCCCCCTTTTTTTTTTGGTGGTACCAGGGATTAAACTCAAGGGCACTTGACCACTGGGCCACATCCCCAGCCCTTTTTTGTGTTTTTATTAGAGACAGGGTCTCACTGAGTTGCTAAGTGCCTCGCCATTGCTGAGGCTGGCTTTGAACTCGCGATCCTCCTGCCTCAGCCTCCCAAAGTGCTGGGATTACAGGCGTGCGCCCGGCTCCCATCCCTTTTTAACTCTGAGACAGGGTCTTGCTAA
This sequence comes from Tamias sibiricus, assembly GCA_025594165.1. Classification (NCBI taxonomy): domain Eukaryota; kingdom Metazoa; phylum Chordata; class Mammalia; order Rodentia; family Sciuridae; genus Tamias; species Tamias sibiricus. The sequence goes on from CM046668.1 coordinate 72,399,891, forward strand.
ATTGCCCAGGCTGGCCTTCAACTTGTAGCTAGGATTTGAGGTATGCATCATCATGCCTGGCTGTCTTTTCCTTTTTAACTAAGCAATTATCACACACTGGGACAAAACTTTTACAAATCTTAGTGTTAGCTTCTTTTTCCTTCTTCATAATTATAGGGATAGTTAATTTTGTGTGTGTTTGTGTGTAGGAGGGGTGCTGGGGACCGAACTTCAGGGTGCTCTACCCCTGAGCTACATTCCCAGCCTTTACAATTTTTATTTTGAAAAGGAGATCAAGTTAGATATCCCTAACTTGCCCAGGTTGGGCTTGAACTTACAATCCTCCTGTCTCAGTCTCCTAAGTCAGTGGGATTACAGGCATGTACCACCAAACCAAGCAGATGATTCATTCTAATCATAGATCTTGGCAAGTTCACAAAACAATGGTTTTTTTCTTTCCTGATTGGGAACTTTTACCTTTTCACTTAAAGGAAAACACTACTGCTAAGTTTTGGGGCCATTATTAAATGATAGTTACTTAAATGTTAGTACTATAATACTGTGAAAGTTTATCTGATAACCAACATGGGTTCTATTTAATTAACAGGTGGGTAGTATATACCATGTGAACAATCTGTCCTAAGTGTCCTAAGTGTAATGGCGCAAGATTTCATTATAGTACTCAGAACAGTCCACAATTTTAAGATTTATGAATTATTTTTGGAATTTTCCATTAATATTTTTGCATATATGAAACAATGGAGCGTGAAACACCAGATAAAGGACAATTACTACACAACTCCAGGCTGACTAAATGAAAAAATAAAACTCATTTGGTCAAATCACCTTCATTTGAGTTTTCTGTTATATAATAAACTGAAAATTCAGAGGACAATACAAAATAAATTCACAATATTTCTCAGTGAACAAACAAAAAGCTATAGGCAAAAGATGCATACAAATCATAAATAGTTAAACATTCACACACTATTCTCAGTAGTAAGTCAAAGATAATAAACTTTAAAAAGCAAGGTTTTCAGGGGATGGGGCTGTAGCTCAGTGGTAGAGCATTTGTCTCACAGGTGTGAGGCCCTGGGTTCGATCCTTAGCACCACATAAAAGCAAATAAATAAATAAAGATATTTAAAAGAAAAAGTGAGGTTTTTAAGAACCTATCAAAATAGCAGAGATTCTAAAACAATACCACAAAAGGCTTTTCAGAGAATAACATTAAATTAGCACTCTCAATCTACTGTTGTTAGAAATGGATTTTATAGATTACTGGCAGAAACATAAACCAATGTAATCTTTAGGTGCATCATGTAAAAATACAAAAAATGCCAATTCGTTTTTGTTCTTGGGGCGGGGGTCCGGAGGGTAGAGGTGGGCGAGTGGCTTTGAAAATGCAGAAGGTTTTAAGGCATAGAATCTTCAACTTACTGTTTCAAAGCTGCCTTTATGCATCAAGTCAATGGGTGGCCGGAACAAATCTGCAAGTGTAGTTAGTTTTTTATCTATTGCTCCTCCATTTCTTAGCTCCTGTTCTTGCCGAACTGCAACACAGAGGATGAAAAAGTTTCAATTAGTCATAAAAGAGCCATGAATTGCATTAAAAAAAAAGTTGTCTTTTAGTTTAAACTGAAAGACTTACTGAACAATGTACTTGACCTCAAATGTAAATGCAAAGATCTTATGTTGACTTTGAAAAAAAAAAAAATGTGGGTGAGGAGGGAGTCTTATGACTTGGTAGTGTTCCTGATCCAAATAACAAAAGCAGATAATTAATTTGAAATAATTACGTGGGGCTCGGGTGTAGCTCAGCGGTACAACATTTGCTTAGCATGTTCACAGCCCTGAGTTCAATCCCCAGCATCTCCCTCCCCGCAAAAAGTCATTCATCTAAAATAATTTCCTTCATATATTCAAAAACTAACTACATTGGAAAAATATTTACATAGGTGAATTTACATCTGCCTAATTTGGAAAGTAAAATTAATACATGTGTTGCTTCTAACTATATCTTTTGAGATTCTGCAAGTACGGATGATGACAATGCTGTTACCTTCCACTAGAAGGGCAGAGATTCTCCTAATGACTCTCTTCAAGATTATAAGATCAGTCTGTCCCTCTAATAAGCTCATAAATAAACTATAAAATCAAGCACAGTCCAAGAGTTTCTCATAATTTCTCTAAACATTAACTGTCCTTTTCTTAGGATTTTATTGCTAACTCAGTACTAAATCTTCTAAAAATATATGGCCAAGATTCTCCTAACTTATTCCATTAAAAGATATGAACCTATAATCCCAGCTACTCAGGCAGAAGTAGGAGGATTACAAGTTCAAAGCCAGCCTCAGCAACTTAGCGAGGCCCTAAGCAACGTAGGGAGACTCCATCTCAAAACACAAAAAAGACTGGGATGTAGCTCAGTGGCTAAGTGCCCCTGGGTTCAAATTCCTGGTACCAAAATGTAAAATAAAATAAAAAGGGCTTGGAAATATAGCTCAGTGGTAGAACATCCCTGGGTTCAACTCTCTGTACCACCCAAAATCTTATTCCAAGTAACTGTAGTGAAAACATTAATGATGGCTGCTTTGGGTCATGTAGATTTTCTTCTCTTTTTCAATCCAACCTAACAGTTTTTGTTAAAGTCATTTTTTCACTGATAGACAGGATCCTGCGGAAAATCAGTTTTTTCATTTTCTTGGAATCACATTTAAGTGCTCATGAAGAAGCTAGATTGACAAACCACCAGATTTCTTATATATTACTTCCATCTCCATTATTATTCCTCTATAACCAAATAGGTTAGAAATAACAATTTAACTCAGAGTAAGTTCATCATAAATAGACTGAATTCATAATTTCACTTTCCCAGTAAGATGAATTCTCAAAACAATTATGCCTAATATTAATTATCTTTTCCTTCTTAATAGTAAGGGGGAAGAGGGAGATGATAAACTTGGTCCACAGATACCTACTAGTTTCAGTTTGAAAATCCCGGAAACCATCAAATATTGAGCGGGCAGGTCGTCGTCGTTTAGGCGCTTTAGGGGGAAAAAACAGAACTGATCAAAAAAGTTAAACATTAATTTTCAAACTTAATTCTAGAAACTTCCTTATCTGTAAGTAGTTTATGTAAAACTCTCATATATTCAAACACTCATATGTTCAAAATGGCACCTGCCCACAAAAAAATAAAGTCTTAAGAACTTTTAAGTCATTCATAATTAATCCAACCATCTTCAGCACAATCACTGTGTTTTACAAATAAGAAAATTAAAGCCCAGTAAGAAGAGAGCTAACCAAGACAAAAAGCTAAGAACCCAGTGGTAATATTAGGAAGAAAGATTTTTAGCATGACTCCACATGAAGATGAAGTAATACATGCTGCAAATGTCCAATTCAGGTTATGAATATCCTTTGGTATAACTCTTGATTAACCAAGACTTAAAAACTGTCTTAGTGAATAGATGCACATAAAAAATTACAAACACTTAAGAAAAACGAATTTTAGAAGGAAAAAGCATTCCTTCTATAACATAACAGCTTAGTTACAGAAAAAGTGAATAGAACCAAAGTCTTCTGTTCCCCTGTATGGTGTCTACTATGCAGTGTTTTATAGGCAAGATCTAGAGCACCATCATCAAAATATTATCTTCCATATAAAGTGGTCTTAAACATAAAAGAAATTACCAAACCACTTAGTACGTTATAATAAATAAGGCCTTTAAAATATTTTTTCAATATAATAGTTATTAAGATAGCTTTATGGCAAGCCTGGCCAGCATGGAACCAGAACACTCCATATTAATGAGTAATGATTAACAGCAGGATTAGAGTATAATAGTTCCCTATCCCATGCCAAAGCATCTTTCCCAACAACCTGTGTTTGTCATTACACAGGATAATTATTTCCGTGAAAACTACTAAATAAAAAGCAAAACAACCAAAATAGTGGAATCACATGTTTAAAACCTTCATTCTTGTTTAAAACATATTTGTATATATCATTCGTATGTCTATATATCAATATTTATGTTAAAGAATTTTAAAGAATTACAAGGCACAGTAGCACAATCCTATAATCCTGGATGCTTCAGAAGCTAAGGAAGGTGGATCATAATTTGAGACCACCCTGGGCAATTTAGCAAGACTTTGTCTCAAAAAGTAAAAGGGGCTGGATGTGTTGTAGCTCAATAATAGAACTACCCCTGGTTCAATCCCAGTACCATAAGGGGGGGAAAAAAAAAAAAAGCAAGCAAGCAATCATAAATTTTCAGATAATCTTCTGCATTATTTTATATCTCCTGATATTCTCTTAGTTCAAGTATAGGAATAAAATTAAAATTCAGCCCCACACAGGCATGTAGTTACAAAACAGAGAAGTGTTTGAATAATCTTATTAGATAACTGTGGAAATTCTTCTTTGATACTATGCCAAAACTCAACTAGTGGAAGTTTTTTATTTTATATGTATACATATATAAATCTATGTATTCTTGAACAAACATGAATAATATGTATGATATATAAGTATGATTGCGTCCCCAATTTAATCAGTAAGGTTCAATGTTCAGTTTCTTTTTTTGTCCATTTTTAAAAACTGGTCCATTACAGTTGTACATAATGGTGGGATTTGATGTTATATATTTGCACATGCACAAAATATAAAGGAATTTGGCCACTATTGTTCCTCAGTATTTCCCCTTCCCCTGCCCACCTCCCTCTCTCTAATCCCTTTTCCTCTAGCCTACTGGTCTCCTTTAATTTTCATAAGATTCCCTCCCACACATACAACCTTTCTTTTCCTTTTTTTTGGTCTTCCACATATGAGAAAAAACATATGACCCTTGACTTTATGAGTCTGGCTTATTTTGCTCACATGTTTTCAAGTTCCATCCTGTTTCCTGCAAATGACATAATTTCATTCTTTATGGCCAAATAAAACTCCAATGTGTATATATACTCCACTCTTTCTCCATCCATTAACAGACACCTAGGCTGGTTCCAAATTTAGCTATTGTGAATTATGGTGCTATAAACATGGATATGCATGTATTGCTATAGCATGATGACTTTAATTCTTCATAATAAATACGGAAGAGTGGCAAAGCTGGGTCATACAGTGGGGTTCCATGCCTGGTCTCTTGAGTAAACTCCATACTGATTCCATTATGGTTGAACTAACTCCACCAAGAGTGTAAAAGCGTTCCTTTTCATCCATGTCCTCTCCAGCATTTATTATTGTTTGTATTCTTTGTTTACTTTTATTTTTTTATGTGGCGCGAGGATTGAATCCAGTGCCTCACATGTGCCAAGCAAGCGCTCTACCACTGAGCCACAACTCCAACCCCTTATTGTTTGTATTCTTTTTTTTTTTGGTACCATTGAACTCAGGGGCACTCGAACACTGGGCCACATCCTCAGCCCTTTTTTTGGTATTTATTAGAGACAGGGTCTCACTGAGTTGCTAAGTGCCTCACCATTGCTGAGGCTGGCTTTGAACTCGAGATCCTCCTGCCTCAGCCTCCCAAGTGCTGGGATTACAGGTGTGTGACACCACGCCCAGCTCAGCAGTTTAATTTTGGAGCAATCTGTTATACAGCAATAAATATCTAATACAATCCATCTTAAAGTACTTATTCACCGAGCTAAGTAAACATTCCAAATACGGGCCATTTCATTAAAATATAAAAAAAACAACCAACTAACTAACAAAACATCTGCAAAGGGCTGGGGTTATGGCTCAGTGGTAGAGAACTTGCCTGGCACATATGAAGCATTGGGTTCGATCCTCAGCATCAAATAAAAAATAAATAAATAAAATAAAGGTAATTTGTCCGTCTACAACTAAAATATATTAAAAAAAAAAAAAAAAATCTGCCGGCTACGGTGGCGCACGCCTGTAATCCCAGCACTTTGGGAGGCTGAGGCAGGAGGATCGCGAGTTCAAAGCCAGCCTCAGCAATGGCAAGGCACTTAGCAACTCAGTGAGACCCTGTCTCTAATAAAATGCAAAAAAGGGCTGGGGATGTGGCCCAGTGGTCTAGTGCCGCTGAGTTCAATCCCCGGTACCAAAAAAAAAAAAAAAATCTGTTAATGTTACTACTGATTTCAGAACAAAGTCTTTAGGTACTGGGGAGGTATTAAGCTTACAATAGTGGATTCAAATTTTCTAAAATTCTGATTTTACTTGAAAACTGTTTTTAAAAATCACTGTTAGGGTTGTGGCTCAGTGGTAGAGCACTTGCCTAGCCTGTGTAGGGTACTGGGTTCGATCCTCAGCACCACATAAATATATAAATAAAAATTTTTTAAAAAATCACTGATAATAATTGATAATATTATCAAATTGTCTTGAAGTAACAGGTTCACTCTTCATTTTTTCCCCCTGTGGTGCTGGGGATTAAACCTGGGGCCTTGTGCATGTGAGGCAAGCATTCTACCAACTGAGCTATATCCTCAGCCCTTACTCTTCATTTTCAAGAACATGTCTACCAAGTCCCCAAATCTAATTAGACTGTCAGTGAAAAGCTGCTAATTTCAACTCAAATAACCACACAAATGCTTTTGCTTATGACAACAATAGTAGTTCAGCATGAAAAGTATGTTATGCATACACATCCTATTTCAGAGCATTTTGAAAATGTATACTCAAAAGTAAGACTTAATGAAAATAAATCTTTTTAGTGCTTCATCCAGAATATTATAAATGATGGCTGGGCACGATGGTGCACTCTTGTAATCCCAGAGGCTCGGAAGGCTGACACAGGAGGATTGTGAGTTCAAAGAGAGCCTCAGCAAAAGCAAGGTGTTAAGCCACTCAGTGAAACCCTGTCTCTAAAGGATGGGGATGTGGCTCAATGGTCAAGTGTCCCTAAACTCAATTCCTGGTACAAAAAAAAAAAAAAAAAAAATTACAAAAGAAAACTGCCTTTTTAATTATTTTGTAAACTGAGCACGTGACTGAAAAGAAGTCTATGACTAGTGGTATAGTTTGGTGCCACTGCCTTAATACAATGAAGATGTTGGCAGTCTAACCCACCATTGTACCAACTGCTTCTGAACCATCAATTCAAATGTCATTCTGGTGAAAAGGGCAAACAACTTCTTAGCATTTCTATGAAAATAGTTTTGACTTTACAGACCCCCCTTTTAAAGGGCATCAGGAACTCCCAGATTATGCTTTAAGAACTGTGCTTTAAATCAATACCATTCTAAGAAGAAAACATTTCTGCAAAGACCCTTGTTCAAGTTATAAGAAGGCCTAATATGACAGGTAAAGACTGACTTTCTAACTGTATAAAGTCACTCTCCCTCCTCAGTGTATGTCATTCAAGAAGAAGAGAAAAAGATAAGTGTGGTTTTAAATGAAACCCTGTTGCCTCTGTTCAACAGCAAGACAAAGAATTTATTTCCTACAGTTATACCACTCAAAGATCTTGCCTATTCTTCTAAATAAAGAGAAGATAAAGCTTCCAAGAACATTACTCTTCAGCTCCAAAATATGTTCATAGCATTTGTAGGAAAAAATATGAACAACACATTATTACATCCGATATAATAAAAGCACAATGACTGGCTGATCTGAATAGTTCAGAAAGGATTATTATACTTATAGTATTCTGATTTCACCATTTCCCCCCTACCTTTGTTTATTTCTGAATCTACAAATATTCATACACACACATTCATTTATGCAAGTTTCATGTCTGCAGATCAACCACTGGTAGAAAAATTTGCGAGAGAAAAAAAATGATTCCATACTGAACACTTAGAGACTTTATTGTCACTATTCCCTAAACAATAGGACTATTTATAAAGCATTTATATTATATGGGATATTGTAAGTAATCTAGAAACTATTTAAAGTATACAGGAGGACATGCATAGATTATATGCAAATACTAAGCCATTTTATTCAGAGACTTAAGCAACCATGAATTTTGGTATCCACAAGAAGAGGGTGTGAGGGACAGTCTCCTAGAATCAACTCCCTGTAGACACAGGACAACTGCATTCTTTTTTTTTTTTTTTAATTTTTTTTAATTTAATTTAATTTGTTATATGTGCTTTTAGAGTGCAATTCCTTTCACATCACATATAAAGAGCAGTTTTTCCAAGTCATTGGTTTTACACAAAGTATTTTCATACCATTTGAGCTTTTATACATGCACTTAGTATATTGATGTCCAACTCCTTCTGCCATTATTTCTATCCCCTTGCCCCCTCCCCTCCCCACCCTCCCTTTTGTTTTATTTAACATTCCTTCATTCCTCTCATCCCCCCTCCCTTGCCACTATAATTCAATATCATCATAGCAAAGGAATCAATCAACCTTTGGTTTTCTGGGATTGGCTGACTTCACTTAGCATAAACTTCTCCAACTCCATCCATTTACCTGAAAATGCCATGATTTTATTCTCTTTTAGTGCTGAGTAGTGTTCCATTGTGTATATATACCAAAGTTTCCCAGCCATTCATCTATTGATGGGCATCGGGGTTGTTTCCAAATCTAGCTATTGTGAATTGTGCGGCTATAAACATTGATGTGTCTGTGTCCCTGTAGTAAAATGTTTTTTAAGTCCTCTGGGTATTGACCAAGGAGTGTGACTGCTGGGTCAAATGGTGGTTCCATTCTAAGTTTTCCTAGGAAACTCCATACTGCTTTCCAGATTGGCTGCACTAATTTGCAACCCCACCAGCAATGTATGAGTGTGCCCTTTTCCCCACAACCTCGCCTGCATTTATTGTTGTTTGTGTTTTTGATAGCTGTCATTCTGAACTGGCGTGAGATGAAATCTTAGAGTAGTTTTGATTTGCATTTCTCTAATTGCTAGAGATCAGGACAACTGCATTCTTATTTCTTGCTACAGTAAACTCCAAGACTACCAAGTTAAAAGTCTATCTTTAAAAAACTCTCAACTAAGGCACATTTTCAGGTCAAAGATATAGTTAATATAATTTTCTTCATCTTCTCACAACTTATTTCTTTTCTTTTATTCTACAAAACTTTTCCTAAGTCTCTTGCTCTCAACTTACAAACTATTTCTCTACATTGCTGTTCTCAGTATGTACAATATGTATTTGCTGTCTCAAAATAAAACATTATAAAAAGGGCTGGGGATGTTGTTTGATGATTAAGAAACTCTGGGTTCAATCCCTGGTACCAAAATAGAAAAGAAAAAATTTTTGTACTATATTAAGTAACAATCCCTGAACAAAACCTTCATATCTCTTGGTTTTTACATTAAAATCCTAGACACAACAACAAAATCCATTAAGGAGGGGGAAAAATGAACTTACCACCAAACAAAGGTTCTGGTTCCACCAATATTTCCTGCTTTTGAGGAATTGGGGCACGGACTTCTTCTCTATTAAAAAAGTAGGAAAATATCAAATGAAAACTGTTTTCTAATACCTTCGAACTAATTACTGTGAATACATTTAAATTAAGTAAGATGAACCCCAGAATTAGTGACTTTAAGGAACCACAGTAATCATGATTAATATGTTTTTAGTTGATTTCCACAGAGATGAACTAGAATCAAGTACCTTGCATAGATACCTCAAACATCTTATTAAGAACAAAGAACAAATTAAAAATAGAAAAATATTTCCCATCCCTGCTCAGGTTCCCCACACCAAATTCCTTAAGGAAAAAAGAAGATATGATATTTACCCCCAAAAGCAGACAAAAATGGTAAAACAAGCTTAACAGAAGTACTATCACATCACATGAAATAATAGATAATTAAGTCACAAGGATATATTAAAGTGAAGTGAAATAAATCGGCAATGAGTTTTATGTTAAATTACAAAAGAGACTAATACAGGTGTAATCTTAGGTTACTTACTAAATAGACCAAAAAGAAGACATAATTATACATCTTGTGAAAGTCAATTCTCTTCAAAGTTGACCTCCACAGGGTATACTAATAATTCATCATGTAGAGTTCAGTGGTAGAGCACCCCTGGGTTCAAGGCCCAGAACCTCAAAAAATGTATATATTTTTAATTTTTAAAAAAAATTTATAAATTTTATTTTTAAATATATGTGGTGCTGAGAATCGAACCTAGTCCCTCACACATGCTAGGCAAGTGCTCCAAAACTGAGCTACAACCCCAGCCCCCCAAAATGTAAATATTTTTAAAGAATAATTTAAAAAACATGTTTTATATAATGAGAAGGGCAGATTCGTTCCCCTAAATCAAGTCTACCTACTACTATTCAAGTTTCTATAAATTAAATCATTTTCATATTGATTCCCATTAAAAATCTGAGCCATGCTGGAGGAGAATGAAATATTACACTTGAAATAAATGGCCAACATTAACAGGAAAAATGTTATATTTATAATGATCCTTAAGGCCCACACTTCATGTGCAAACAATACTGTATTAACATAGAAATAGCTCAACAAAAGAGGCAATTATGCCTGTATGAGATCTGGCTTTTAAATTTATCTCTAATTTAGTAAAAATAAAATACTAGTATTTTGCCTATTCTATTTAAAAGGATTCCTCTTGAATCTTATATATAATGAATGCTGTAAAAAGGAATATTAAAGTCTCACTTGAGGGCTTTTAAAATTTTGTCTCAAAAATCATTGGCTTGGGATTCCCAGCTCTGGGGCCCCTTCTCTTCAGAGAAGTCTATCCCTGACACTTTTCCAATAAACCTGATTTATTAAAAAAAAAAAAAAAAAAAAAAAAAAAAAAAAAAGGCTCGCCAGACGTGGTGGCATATGCCTATAATCCCAGCAGTTTGGGAGGCAGAGGCAGGAGGATGGCAAGTTCAAAGCCAGCCTCAGCAACTTAGTGAGGCTTTTAGCAACTTATCGAGACCCTGTCTCAAAATACAAATATAAATAGGGGTGAGGATGTGGCTCAATGGTTAAGCACCCCAGGGTTCAATCTCTGGTATCAAACAAACAAAATTAAAAAATCAATGGCTTTCCACAGTGGATGGTACCATAAACCTGTAATCCCAGCTACTAGGGAGACTGTGGTTGGAGAATCCCAAATTCAAGGCCAGCTTGGGCAAATTAGTGAGACTCTGTCTCAAAATTTTAAAAAGGGGATTAGGGGCTGGGGATGTAGCTCAATGGTAAAGTGTTTGCCTATCATGTGCAAAGCTCTGAGTAAAAAAAAAAGAGAGAGAGATAGGGTTGTAGTTCAGTGATAAAGCTCTTGTCTTGCCCATGAGAGGCACTGAGTCCAATTCTCAACACCACATAAAAATAAATAAAATAAAGGTATTGTGTCCATCTTCAACTAAAAAATATATATTTTTTAAAAAATGGCTGGGCTGGAGTTGTGGCTCAGTGGTAAGAGCACTTGTCTAGTATGTGTGAGGCCCTGGGTTTGAGTCTCAGCACAACATATAAATAAATGAATAAAATAAAGGTCCATCAAAATCTAAAAAAAAAAAAATTTTTTTAAATGGCTTTCCTTTGAACAAGGTTCAGGTCTAATATTTTCCAAAGACAGTTGAAATTTTGCCCAACAGGTATATATTTCAAACTCTACTGTATCAACTGTAAAGGGCAAAAACCACCAATTCTCTTCACCATTATTACTATTCTCTATTTATTACAGTTCTATAAGCTGAGGATGCTTTTTAAAAAAAATATTTATTAGCCGGGCGCGGTGGCGCACGCCTGTAATCCCAGCACTTTGGGAGGCTGAGGCAGGAGGATCATGAGTTCAAAGCCAGCCTCAGCAATGGCGAGGCACTTAGCAACTCAGTGAGACCCTGTCTCTAATAAAAAAAAAAATCCCAAAAAAGGGCTGGGGATGTGACCCAGTGGTCGAGTGCCCCTGAGTTCAATCCCCAGTACCACAAAAAAAAAAAAAAAAAAAAAAAAAAAAAAAAAAAAATTATTTTGCTTTAGTTGTACTCAATGTGTTTATTTTTACATGGTGCTAAGGATCGAACTCAGGCCGCACACATGCTAGGCGAGTGTTCTACCGCTGAGCCATAACCCCAGCCCCTGAGGATGCTTTTAATGATTAACAAAATGTAACTACTTAAGGTATAGAGAACAAAATTTTTTTCCTTTTTTTAAGTAAATTAACTTTTTTTTTTTTTTCCTAAAGTGCTAGGGATTTAACCTAGGGGGCCCCATGCATGTTAAGCACACACTCTACCACTGAACTATGCCCCCAGCCCAGAATTAGTTTTTAAAATTTTTTCATGGCAACTCACTTTCCTGGGACAATTAAGAAAATCTAGAATTGGGAAATATGAGCCTTACTGGACTTCTGTATCTGCTGCTTAACTGCTACGTGGCTCAGGAAAATTGCTATAACCCTGCTTCCTCATTGGTTAAGATGTGGGCAATAATGCTATCCTATAAAGTCCCCCCAACCCCTACCTTTGGCTACTGTGAGGCATTCAAGCCTTGCCTCCTAGCCACAGGCCAATCCTAGTAACGCAGCTTCACCCTACACCATGCCACTGTTGGCCTCCAGGATTTCATGTGGAACCCACATAGTTCTTTTAAAGACTGACTAAGAGTGAATTAAAAAACAGACATGACAGTACTCTAGAGAATTCAAGGTATATAAATACAAAAATTTTCACCTGATACTTTTTCAGAGGCTTCCAACCTTAATTTTTTTCCAGAACAGAAAATGACCTAACTTAGATAAAAATGCAACTATTTAACTTAGGCAAGGGATAGCTCCTAACAATAAAAAATAAATTCATACTCTGTGTGTGGTCTGACAGTGGAGACACTTGCTGAACTGGTACTGGGCTCTTCAGCAATTCCTCCCCCATCCAAAAACATAGTGACTGCCATCTCCAGATTATTGTTGCAGGCTTCAAGCATATGTTTTCCTACACTTTCACTTGCACCTGAAATAGCAAAAGGACAGGGGGAAAAAAGCTTTAAAGATCCCTTCTCTCATTCAGCTTATGTTAAAATACAGAACTGCCAAGCAAATTAGTATTCCTTTCCTTTTTAGAATAAATGACCTTTTTATTTAAATAAGTTTATTTACACACTGTTGGCTAGCTGGTATGAAATATACAGTAGTAAAAAACAATGTAGCAGCATTAAAATACTCATCTTTTATAATAAAACGAAAACTAAATAAAGCATTCTTTTGGTATTTCTTTAAATGGCCTAAGTATATATTTGTTAATAAACTGAAAAAAGATAAAAGAAAAATAAAAAACTACATCATTCTATAAAGTTAGAAATATTTTTCTGTTAAAAAGAATGTATTTTAGTTAGCATCTGTTTGTTACAAAGCATTTTTAATACCAAAACAAGGAAAAAGTGAGATGGGTCATTTTTGTATAAAATATATAACTAAATCAAAATCTGATATGAAACAGAATCTTTATCATTTAATACTGGTCCTAACACTGATGTGTAAATAAAATCAGCACAGTATGTTAAAATGAAATGTAAATTAGTAAAGACCTTTAAGAAAACAATTCTACAACAAGAATCAAAAATACTCCTTTTATGACTTAGTAATGTAACATGGACATTTAGTCAAAAGAATTAAAATCTATGAAAAATGTATATGCACAAACATGCCTATATATGTCCAGAGTAGATTTAGTTAATAATGAAAAATCAGAAACAACATAAATATCTGATAACAGAATGTAAATTAGAGCATCCATTTGATTTAATACATTGTGGCCACTTATAAAGTATATCATATTGTCCATTTGGGATTTTTCTTTATCTGAATTATGTCCCTTGGAATCTCCTTCTGTTGGTAGTAAATGCTCTTCTAAGTTTTTGTCTGAAAATATCTATTTGCTGTAATTCCTGAAAGATGGCTTTACTAGGTATGTCATTGCAAAGCTGACAGCTATTTTCTTAGTACACTGAAGACAGCATTCCAACATCCTCTGGCTTCTGTTGTTCCTAATGGGAAATCATCTGTCAGACTAAAGGAAATAGTCATTATTAATATCTCTCTGAGCCGGGCGCGGTGGTGCACACCTGTAATCCCAGCACTTGGGAGGCTGAGGCAGAAGGATTGCGAGTTCAAAGCCAGCCTCAGCAATGGCAAGGCACTTAGCAACTCAGTAAGACCGTCTCTAATAAAATACAAAAAAAAAAAAAAAAAAAAAAAAAAAAAGGCTGGGGATGTGGCCCAGTTGTTGAGTGCCCCTGAATTCAATCGCCAGTACCAAAAAAAAAAAGAAGGAAAAAAAAGATTTCTCTGACTGCGACCTGTTCCCTGTCTGTTTCACTCTGATTTGTTGGGGCTAATTTCATTTATACTCCTTGGGATTCACTGGCTTTCCACAACCTATAGATTATCTTTTATCAAGTCTAAAAATCCTTCAGTCATTTATTTGACCATTGCCTCACAACTTGTGCCACATTTCCTTCCAGAATGCCAATTAAATGTTATATTAGAACTCTTCACTCTACCTTTATGTCTCAACCTTTCTTTCATGTATTTATCATTCTTTATCATTCTATGTTGCATTCATGGTTACTACCTACAAAAGCTATCTCCCATTTCACATTCTCTCTTTAGCTGTGTCAGTCTATTTATTTAATTTCATTTAAACTTTTATAAGTTCTATTTCTATTTCCTTATCTATTTGGTCATGTTTCAGAGACCCTTAACTTTTTCTATGCAAGCTTTCATTTCTTCAAGCATATTAAACAAATATTGTTATTAAGACACAATATAGTCAGGCATGGTGGCAAACACCTGTAATCCCAGCACTTAAGAGGTTGAGACAGGAGGATCGCAAGTTCAAAGCCAGCCTCTGCAATGATGAGGCACTTAGCAACTCAGTGAGACCCTGTCTCTAAATAAAAAATACAAAAAAGGGGGCTGGGATTGTGGTTCAGCGGTAGAGCGCTCGCCTAGTACGTGCGCGGCCCGGGTTCGATCCTCAGAACCACGTAAAAATAAACTCATTGCGTACAACTAAAGCAAACAAATAAATATTAAAAAAAATATATACAAAAAAGGGCTGGGGATGAGGCCTAGCGGTCAAGTCCCCCTGAGTTCAATCCCCGGTACTGAAAAGAGAAAAAAAAAAAGACACAATATAAACTTTCTGTAGTCCCTATGAGTCTCTGTGGGTCACAGTCTTCTGTTTCTCCTGGTTCTTACTGTGTGGGTTATGGTTTCTTCAAGATTTTTTTTTTTTTTTTTTTTTTTTGGCTGATCTCGTGTGCGTTGGAATTTTAACCTGTAGATTTTTGAAGGCTGGGTTGAAAGCTCATCTCTCCTAAGACCATGTCATAGATTTTGCAAGGTGCCCACAGGTACTACTACTAAACAAGTGAATACTTTAAATACATTCCTGACTTGGAAGCTTTTCAAGACCACATGGAAAATGTTATCCCGCAACAACCCTTGTTAGAAGTATCTGTCCCTATAAATGCACCCCTCGCCCTACCAAGTGAAACATTAAAATATCAGCTTCATGAAGGGGAGGGATCTTTTAAATCCCTTTCCTTTGGGAGGTCCTGCACTTTGTTTCTTGTGCCCTATGTAGCTATAAAAAAAAGGAAGTTCAAACCCATTCAATTTGGGCAGATTCCACCAAGGTGAAGGCTTGCATTAAAGCTACTATCTGCAATTCCAATTTCATTTCATTTTGAGCCTTTAGCCTTGCTGTGAGAAACTGAAGTGCTGACTCTACTCCTCTACCTCTCATTTGTTTTCAATTTACTACTACCAATATGGCTTTAGATAAAGTCCGTAATACTTCATACCTGATTACAACAGGCTCCTAATTGATCATCATTCTATCTTTCAACCTTGCTGCCAGCATGTATTCCAAAATACAAGTGTGGTTCTAATCTATCTGCCACACACACCTGGTTTTAAAATTCCTTAATGGCTCTCTCCTGACAGTATAAATTCCAAAATCTTTATGACTTGGAAAGTGCTTTATGATGAGTTCTCAGTCTATTTCTCTGGCATTGCCTCTGCCCTTCTCTATCCTATACAATTTACTATAGTCAAACTAAGTTACATGCTTGGAATGCTCCTTCCTCCTCATCTTCTTCAGGCATGCTGAGAATCATCAGAAGTGTTACTTCTGGTGTCAATATGTATGCTAAAATATCTCCTGGTTCCCAACCCTATACTGTTCTAGTATATCTAGGATGTACTGCTAAGCAGTAAATGCTGGTTTACTTTCTGGCTTCTCTGAAAAAGTAGCAACTTCTTAAACACAGGGCTTGCTTTTCTTATGTTTGTATACCCAGAACCTAGCTTTATGTTTGTGCTTATGTGTGATCAATGTCTAATTCACTAAAACACTCATAGTGTTTTAGCTCATGAGATAATATACCAGTGTTAGGTATGAGAGAGGGCATGGGTAAGAGATAGAAAAGGTGGGAGAGCTTACTACCCCTTAGGGACCTCAGCCCACCCAACACACTAGCACAGCTTAGTAAAAGCAAGTCCCACTGTGTAGGATGAGGTGTTGAGCTACTGTGTAGCTTGATCCACTCTACTTTCCCAGAGTGTATACTTTCACTTCCAATAAACCTTTGCTTTTACTTGCCAATCTCTCACTTCTCTCTCAAGTCTTTGTTCAGGATACCAAGGACCTGGGCCTGGACACCCTGTGGATCCCTGCCTATGCACTGACAACATAGGGGAGAGAGGAGCCAGAACCACTGGCAATCTTTCTATGTCTTAAATTTTGTACTTGCATTTATATGCATATATTTTGAAAATATATTTATGATTTAAATTAAACTCATAAAGCAATTTAGTTACACTGTGAAAATAACAAACAGCAAATGTGTACCTGGGATAAATAGGCTTAAGACAAAATTTTCAGTAAAAGCATCACATACAAATTTTAAGTGGTTATATCTCAAACAATGTAAAGACAAGTAAAAAACAGCATGCTCCAAAAAATTGTCAGGTGACACTGAATTAGCTACAACTTTTCAGGTAGATCACAAAGTCAAAAATCTAAGATGTAAATGAAAATAAAAAAATAATAAAATTATTTCATGAAACTTGAATGGAAAAAAAGCACCAATATATAATACTGTGCAATTTAATATTAAATCAATAAATAACATATTACCAAAAAAAATTAATCATTTCACTTTAGTCTTAGAAATGTACATGCTTATGTTGGCCAAAAAAACCTTTTTTTGCTACCACCTCACACTCAGTAGGATGGTTACTATCAAAAGAAAGAAACAAACAGTGTTGGGGAGGTTGTTGAAAAACCAGAACTTTAGCATGCTGTAACTGGAATGTAAAATGGTACTGTCACCATGAAAAACACTATGGCAGCACCTAAAAAATTTAAAAGTAAAATTACCATGTCTAAAACTTTAACCTCTAAGGATACAGCAAAAGCAGGCTCTCTCAAATATTTGTATTTTTTTCTCTCTTTCTTTCCCTCCTCCCCACCTTTTTTGTTTTTATTTACTTTTTTTTTTTTTTTTTTTTTTTGGTACCTGGGATTGAACTCAGGGGCACTCAACCACTGGGCCACATCCCCAGCCCTATTTTTTTTTTTTTTTTTTTTTTTTTAATTTCAGAGACAGGGTCTCATTGAGTTGCTAAGTGCCTTGCCATTGCTGAGGCTGGCTTTTAACTCGTGATCCTCTTACCTCAGCTTCCCAAGTGCTGGAATCACAGGCATGCGCCACCTCGCCTGGCTTCCACACCCTTTGTTTCTTTTTGGTACGAGGGATTGAACCCTGGGATGCTTACTCACAGCCACATCTCCAGCCCTTTTTATTTTGTATTTTGAGACAGGGCCTCACTAAGTTGCTGAGGTTGGCTTTGAACTTGTCATCCTCTTGCCTCTGCCTGCCAAGCTGCTGGGATTACAGGCGCGCATCACCACGCCCACCTTGTATATCCATTTTCAAGCACCATTATTCACAGCAGCTAAAACATGGAAGCGACCCAACTGTCCACTGACAGATGAATGGATAAATAAAATGCAGTTTACAGGATGAAATATCATGTAAGCCGGGTGTGGTGGCGCACGCCTGTAATCCCAGCACTTGAGAGGCTGAAGCAGGAGGATCATGAGTTCAAAGCCAGCCTCAGCAATGGCGAGGCACTTAGCAACTCAGTGAGACCCTGTCTCTAATAAAATACAAAAAAGGGTTGGGGATGTGGCCCAGTGGTCGAGTGCCTCTGAGTTCAATACCTGGTACCCCCCCCCCCACCCCCCCACCAAAAAAAGACAGATAGATAGATAGATAAACAGACAGACAGACAGATGTCTTGAACTAGCTACAATCCTCTGTGGCTCCTCTCCTCTCCACTCCACTCTCTTCCCTTTTCCTTTTGTTTCTTTTTTAGTGGAGGTGGGGGATGTTGCTTGCTTTCCTTTCCTTTCTTTATTTGCTGTGGGAACCTCTCTTTTTGCTTGCTTGTTTGAAGACAAGGACTATCTATAGGTTGCCTGAGTGATCCCCCTGCCTCAGCCTGTCTTGACATTTGGCTCTCCTTCCTTCTTCAAACAATGGTGGCACGACATGATATGTGTGACGGGACTGAAGAATTGGATCGTTGTTCTCCTGGACAGCTGTCAAACCTGGAGTAAGACATATCGGTCCATCCTGCAATGGAGGATCTCTAAAGGGTCTTCAAGGAAAAGACGGAATAGAATGAGTGAGTCCCAGATACTCTTCCCAAGAGATCAAACCTTTTTCTTCCATTGTTTTCTTCTAGGATGAAAACCCGAAGTTTAAATGAATAATTACAAACAATTATATATACATATATATTTGGTCTTCTATCTCTTTTTTGGCATATAATTTCTAAAATTTTTGGAATCTTTGATGATGAGTGTCTTCTGGTATGCAGCTGAGCTGACTAATGGCTGGCAACCCCAAGGTAGCTTCAGGATGGAGGCTGCTCACCATAAAGATCAAGGCAAGGTGGGATTAGAGGACTGAGACTCAGTCCCATCAAATCTCCAGGGAAGGAAGGACTGAAAGTTAAAATGATCCCAACTTACCAAGGATTTAATCACACATATGTAATGAAGTCTCCATTAAACACACACACACACACACACACACACACAGAGAGAGAGAGAGAGAGAGAGAGAGAGAGAGAGAAAAGACAAGGTTCAGAAAGTTTCTGCATAGCCAAATAAGTGAGGTTCCTAGAGGGTGGTGTACCCACAGAAGGCTTGGAAGCTCCATACCTCTTTTCCCATACCACTCCCTATACATCTCTTTATCTGAACCCTTTGAAATAATCCTTTACTGGGAAATATAAGTGTTTGCATTCTGTCAGCTGCGGGAGCAAATTAATTGAATCAGAAAAGGGGGGCATGTATACAGTCAGTCAAAAGCAAAGGTAAAAACAACCTGAGGATTGCAACTGTCATCTAAAGAAGACAGGGCAGTCTTGGGGACTGAGCCTCAACTTGTGGGATCTGACACTGTCTCCAGGTATTTAAAGTGTCAGAACTGAATTGGATTAGAAGACAAGCCTGATGCAGGCAGCTACAAAACGAATTGCTTGATGGTAAAGAGAAATCCTCACAGTTGCTCACAGTCAAAGATGTCTTCTGTATTGACTATTGTGTGAGAGCAGAGGAAAAGCAAAACACTAGACACATATTTGGGGTCTCTTATATGTGTGATAATTTAAGCTACAAAGGACCAAGGAACTTCAAAAGTGTTCATATATTATTCAATTTGAGAAACTTTCTTATCTTCTCTCTCCCCTGAAGTGTGAACACACCATCAGTCAACCAATAAAATTCTTAAGTTTTGGGCTGGGGTTGTGGCTCAGCGGTAGAGCGCTCGCCTAGAACGTGCGTGGCCCGGGGTCGATCCTCAGCATGTAAGAATAACGGCATTGTGTACAACTAAAACAAATAAATAAATATTTTTTTAAAGTTCTGAAGTTTCACTTAATTAATACCACTCCTATCCAACTTCTTTTTGCACATTGCTATAGACTAACATCTATTTCAAGAAGAGTCTTATATCTCTTTCAAGAACTACTGCACCTAGCCAGATGCGGTGGCGCACGCCTGTAATCCCAGCACTTGGGAGGCTGAGGCAGGAGGATCCGTGTTCAAAGCCAGCCTCAGCAATGGCAAGGCACTTAGCAACTCAATGAGACCCTGTCTCTAATAAAATACAAAAAGGGCTGGGGATGTGGCCCAGTGATTGAGTGCCCAAGTTCAACCCCTGATACCAAAAAAAAAAAAAAAGATCTACTGCACCTAATTGCTCTTGGCCATGCTCCTCACTGATATACTTTCTACACTACAAAATAATTAAAGTTTGATTGTCTTAGCTACTTTAACAGTTCTACATTGCTAATTAGAAAAGTTAATCTCTCTTATATTGCATACAAAATCGGACCTTTATTTACCTCTCCTCTTTGTGCTCTCAAATCTATGATGTTTCCTCCAGCCACAACAGTCCACATGAACTAGGCAGGTCCCTTGGTGGTATTTCACAAAGCTATTAACTGCATGATTTGAATAGTGGTATCCATCAAACCATTCCCCCCATTTTTCCTGACAACATACCAAATACCCAGCTTTCGTTAAGTTCTGGACCTTCTTCACCCTAAAGTAGGTACAGGAATGTGTATATACTTTCTTTTAGTGTCTTAATTTCTATTATTGTCTCTGCTAGCTCTTCTATCTTACAAACTAAAAACTCACTGGACTGGCCCAGTTTTCATTTTTCTCATTCCAGTTACCTCTAAATTTTCATTTAAACTAAACTAAAAGTTCTCATGTTGTAGTATGTACAAAATGAAATCTCTTGTCTGGGCAGAGCTCAGTGGCAGAGCATATGCTTAGCTTGCATGAGACCCTGGATTTGATCTTCAGGAAAAGGAGGGAAGGTGAGGAGGAATAGAGGAGGGAGAAGGAAGAAGGAAAGAGAAATCTTGAAACAAAAACATAAATTTTCTGAGGAAAAAGAGTTCTAATATCCCATCAGCCAACCTATGTTAGGTGATTCAATACAAATTACTGGGGGCAAACAGCACAACTGTGATAAGCAACTTCAAGATTTGTGTGCTTCCCATATCTTTACTCATAAAATGTAAGCCTTTGTTTCAATGATTTCCTAATGTTTTTAACAATGTCTCCAATTATAAAATGTTGTATTTTTAAAATGCTAACCTAAAAGTGTCCAGCCTGGTGTAGTAGCTCACCCCTGCAATGCCAGCAATCTGGGAGGCTGAGACAGGAGGATCGCCAAGTTAGAGGCCAGCCTCAGCAACTTATCAAGGCTTACCTAAGCAACCTAGTGAGACCCTATCTCAAAATAAAAAATAAAAGATCCGGGAAGCTGGATGCAGTGGCGCACTCCTGTAATCCCAGCACTTGAGAGGCTGAGGCAGGAAGATCATGAGTTTAAAGCCAGCCTCAGCAATGGTGAGGCACTTAACAACTCAGTGAGACCCTGTCTCTGATAAAATACAAAAAAGGGCTGGGGATGTGACCCAGTGGTTGAGTGCCCCTGAGTTCAATCCCCAGCACACAAAAAAATATATACATATGTGTGTATATATATATAAATATATATATAATAAATATATATATATATATATATATATATATATATATATAAAAGCACTTATTGAAGAGTTTAAAATGTATCAGCCGGGCGCGGTGGCACACGCCTGTGATCCCAGCACTTGGGAGGCTGAGGCAGGTGGATTGCGAGTTCAAAGCCAGCCTCAGCAATGGCGAGGTACTTAGCAACTCAGTGAGACCCTGTTTCTAAATAAAATACAAAAAAGGGCTGGGGATGTGGCTCAGTGGTCGAGTGCCCCTGAGCTCAATCCCCGGTACCCCCCCAAAAAATAAAAATAAAAATAAAAAATGAAATGTATCAATCATTTCACTATGCAAATTAATCCAATCATACTTCTCCTTCCTAAAAGCCAGTAATAATGAATTAGGGTTTGATATATAGAGAGAATATAGATTTGAAGAAGAAATTTAAATAGCTTAAGGTAGCTTTAGCATCTCAAGTGCCTCTGGGGGAAGAGGTAAGTAACACCTAAATTAAGTGCCACAAGGCATTAACTTACGGCATCAAAGACACAGAGTACCTGGGGATAGAAAGACACCAAGCAGTTAAAATATATCAAAATTTTGTTTCTGTCCAGTCCTGTGCCTAGTAATAATCCCTTCTATACACAGTTTAAAGAGTACAGTATAGGTATTAAGAGCATGGAAACTGCCTAGATAAACCTGAGTTTAAATCCTAGTTCTGTCATTGACTAGCTGTGTGACTCTGAGCAAATTACTAGTTTCTTCATCCCTCAGTTATAAAATAGGCAATCACCAACTTCTTGAAGTGCTTGTGGAGATTAAGAAAAATGGATATGACAGAACCCAGCACAGCTCTTAAATGACCAAGCATTAATAAGCTCTTAATAAATATAGACTGTCCAAGGTTATATGGTATACAAGCTATAGCTAAACAACAAATGAAAAACATCAAGTATAAAATGTGAATATTTGTATGTAGCTTGTGGAGAACCACATATTGTCAGATAGTAAACAGAGTAAGATAGCTGAGTTTTATTTTTCTTACTCATCTGATGCTATAAACCTGTGTTTCGCTCATGTTAAACACTCAATTTTAAAAACAAAGGAACAAAAAAATACCCAGCTGGACACAGTGGGTATTACATGCTTATAATCTCAGCAACTTCACCCCTGGGCTCAATCCCTATTATTGGGGGGATGGGGGGTGGGCTATTAAAAAGTGAATTTTACAAAGGATAAAATGATACACGAAAGGGATCTGAACCAAAGAAAACTAAACACCACTCCAGTATGACAGACTAAAGCAGCAGAAAACTGGATAACAAGTATATATAAGGTCTGTAGAACTAAATATTAAAATAGAATTTATTAAGAGGGATTCTTATAGGGAATGATTTTTTAAAAAACATTTTATTTATTTGCTTTAGTTGTACACAAAGACTTTATTCTTTTTACATGGTGCTGAGGATTAAACCCGGGACGCGCATGTGCTAGGTGAGCGCTCTACCACTGAGCCACAACCCCCAGCCCCTTATAGGGAATGATTTTAAGACACAAAAATAACAAAACCACAAAAAAATAACAACTGTGTTATTTTGGGGTATAGGGATCCAAATTAAGATGAGGAGAGACCATTTTGCCATCTTATCCATGATTCTCCCTTAATTATATAATGCTAGAACCTAAGCAATCCGCAACACATTTTGAGAGATGGCCCTATCATACCTCTGTTGATAATCTGAGAGAATTTTCATCTTTAGAGTTACTAAGGGTTGGCTGGCGATGTGACTCTGGGATAGAACACTTGCCTACCATGCTCGAGGCCTGGGGTTTGATCTTCCAACCTCAGTCTCTCCAGTAGCTAGGACTAAAGGCCATCAGACCCCGCTGAAGATTTTTTTTTATTTTTTAAAGGAAACATATGCTAAATTTTGGCAAGACTAAAGAAAGGCAGTGTTAGTTAGAAAAGAAGTCCATAAAGCAAAGTGTACCATTTCCTAAACAAAGAGAAACCATCTTAGCATCTGTTCTGACATTATCAGTCATTCATAGTCTATCAGTGGCTGAGCATCTTAGTGTATTGTTTCAGAAACAGAAGATAATCAAAATATGACTAAAGGCATGCAGTACAGTAGTTCTTAATGTCTAAAAGTCTTTTTATTTTTTTAAAGTTGTAGAATGGACACAATACCTTTATTTATTTTTATGTGGCACCGAGGATGAACCCAGTGCCTCACATGTGCTAGGCAAGCACTCTATCACTGAGCCCCAAATCCCAGCCCTGTCTAGAAGTCTTACAGGCAAATTTTACCTACATAACTATAGGTGATAATATTTGGGGGTTTGGGGAGGGGCTGGAGATCAAACTCAGGGCTTTGAGCTGGGCGTGGTGGCACAAGCCTGTAATCCCAGTACTTGGGAGGCTGAGTCAGGAGGATCATGAGTTCAAAGCCAGCCTCAGCAATGGCAAGGCACTTAGCAACTCAGTGAGACCGTGTCTCTAAAAAAATGGCTGGGGACGTGGCCCAGTGGTTGAGTGCCCAAGATCAATCCCGGGTACCAAAAAAAAAAAAAAACCTCAGGGCTTTGAGCATGTGCTTTACTAGTAAGTTATACCTCCAGTCCCAGTACTAACAATTTAATGTGTCAGCTATAGAGAATTTGGACTTCTGGGGCTTTAGTTCAGTGGTAGAGCACTCTACTAGCAAGCATTAAGCCCTGAGTTCAATCCCTAGCATCACAAAAGTAAATAGAATGAAGAATTTAGATTTATATTTTATCATTAAAGCACACCTTTTAATGAGGGTCCAATAAAGCAAGTTTGAAGACTTAAAACTTGTGAAAATGACCTTATTTTGAATTCCCAATTTATAGGTAACAGCAGGACAGCTTAATTTCACTCAGTAATCTATGATCTATGGCAGGAATCCCACTATACTGTTAGTCACCACATGTATCCCTTTATTTATCCCTTAGTTTTCTTTCTTCCATGTATTTTAAGCTTACTAGTGGTACCAAATGGCGTATTTAACTCAGCTTATGCCACACAATATATGAGTGGCCATTTCCTTGCTGTTGTCTCCTTTACACCCTTTTCCCCATTAATGGCTAGATACAGGAAACAGCCCAAAATCTATGATGCAGTCCCTGTCTCCAACACAGCTACAAGGAAGAGTCAAGAGATAGTTCAAACTTTAATAGTTCCTTATGCCTATTCACTACATTACTATTAGTGTCAAAAGGAGGATGTCTCTTAACTACAATAAAGGAAGCAAAGTGTAGCAGTCACAGATTTATATATTTTTAATTCCTTCATAGAAATGAAAGGAAAACAAAGGGATTACCTTTCTGGTTCTGTATTTCCCCCAGCAATAATAACAGAGTAAACTAAACTATCCACAAAGGAAAAGGGAGTGATGACTGTGAGAAATACATGGAAACCTTACCTTCATTAGTCTTTTAAATATTTTTTTAGTTGTTGATAGACCTTTGTTTTATTTATTTATATGTGGTGCTGAGAATTGAACCCAGTGCCTCACACATGCCAGGCAAGTGTGCTACCGCTGAGCACCAGCTCCAGCCCTTCATTAGTCTTTAATTACCAAGCTCTTAAGTTTTCAAGAACACACAATTTAAATAATTTAATGTATACACAAAACATGAAATTTATTAAGTACAAGGGAAATTACATGATCAAGTTAGGGATTAGATTTAAAAAGTAAATATTCACTGGATCAAAAACAAACTGCTGGGCTGGGGTGGTAGGGTTTGATTCTCAGCACCGCATATGAATAAATGAATAAAATAAAGATCCATCAACAACTAAAAACAAACAAACAAAAAAAAAAACTACTGAGATTGAGAAGTAATGACATAGTAGAAAATGCATACACCTGGGAATAAAGGAACCAAAGTTCTGGTCCCTGCTCTGCCATTACCTAAACCAGTGCTACCCAAAGTGTGGTCCTTAGACCAGCTTCCTCTCACTGGTCTATGACAAAACAAAAACCGCAAATTCCTGTGGAAATATTTGCAAACTTTGATAGCAATATTATGGAGTAATTTTATGTTGGTTGAACCTAATAATTAAAAGTTAAAGATTGAGAGTTGGGGCCATAGCTCAGTGGCATAGCGCTTGCCTTGCATGTGTGAGGCACTGGATTCAATCCTTAGCACCACATAAAAATAAGCAAATAAGCTGGGCGCGGTGGTGCACGCCTGTAATCCCAGCACATGGGAGGCTGAGGCAGGAGGATCATGAGTTCAAAGTCAGCCTCAGCAGTGGTGAGGCACATAGCAACTCAGTGAGACCCTGTCTCTAATAAAATACAAAAAAGGGCTGGGGATGTGGTTCAGTGGTCAAGTGCCCCTGAGTTCAATCCCCAGTACCAAAAAATAAATAAATAAACAAATAAAATAACGGTATGCTCTCCATCTACAACTACAAAAGAAATTTTTTTTAAAGTTAAAAGATTGAAAATTTACATATGGTAACTTATCATATAAAAAATGCCCCAAAGCAATAGCCCTTGGGGAAATGCAAATTAAAACCACAATGAGACTGTATCATACACTTAATAAAATGGTTTTTAAAAAAATACCCCTAAGATACCAAGTGCTGGCAAGAATGCAGAACAAATGGAACTCTTCTACACTGCCCAGGAAATGCAAAATGGTATGGCTGA
This sequence comes from Tamias sibiricus, assembly GCA_025594165.1. Lineage (NCBI taxonomy): Eukaryota > Metazoa > Chordata > Mammalia > Rodentia > Sciuridae > Tamias > Tamias sibiricus. Next base: position 72,426,048 of record CM046668.1, read on the forward strand.
CTCTGAAAAATAATTTGGCAGTTTCTTATCTTATCATATATTATATGATCTAATAAACAAACTCCTAGGTATTCATCCAAGGGAAATGAGAACTTAAATTCATGTAATTTCACACTAATAGTTTCATACTAATTTCCCCAAGCTGGCAACAATCCAAGTGTTCTTAATTTGATGATGGATGAACAAAGTTAATATAACCATATAATAGCCAGGTGTGATGCTGCACACATAAATCCAGAGACTCAGGAGGCTGAGGCAGGATGATTCCAAATTCAAGGCTAGTCTCAGCAATTAAAAACAAGGCCCTCAGCCACTTAGTGAGACACTTTCTTGCCGGGTGCGGTGGCACACGCCTATAATCCCAGCACTTGAGAGGCTGAGGCAGAGGATCAAGAGTTCAAAGCCAGCCTCAGCAATGGCGAGGCACTTAGCAACTCAGTGAGACCCTGTCTCTAATAAAATACAAAAAAGGGCTGGGGATGTGGCCCAGTGGTCCCGTGCCCCTGAGTTCCATCCCCGGTACCAAAAAAAAAAAAAAAAAAAAGACACTTTCTCAAAATATAATAAGAACTGGGGATGCAGCCCAGTGATAAAGTGCCTCTGGGTTCAATCCCCAGTACTAAGTAAATAACTGAAAAAATGTTATACTATTCACCAATAATAGGAAGTAAACTATTGACACCTATTCACCAATAATAGGAAGTGAACTACTGACACCACAAAATGTGAATAATCTCAAATGTAATATGCTAAGTGAAAGAAACCGATTCAAAAGGTTACATACTGTGATTCCATTTAAGACATTCTAGAAAAATAAAAGATCAGACTAAAAACAATTTAGGTCATAGGTGTGCAGGTAACTACAAAGAAGCAGAAAATGTTCTGCATCAACCCTTTTTATTTTTCCCTGAGGTGGACTCTTGCTATGTTGCTCTATTTGGTCTCAAATTTATGGGCTCAAGTGATCCTACTACCCAGCCTTCAGAGCAGCTAGGACTACAGGCACACACCACCACACCAGGCTTGTTTCTACATCTTTTTTTTTTTTTTTTTGGTGGTACCAGAAATTGAACTCAGGGGCACTCGACCACTGGGCCACATCCCCAGCCCTTTTTTTTTTGTATATTACTAGAGACAGGGTCTCACTGAGTTGCTCAGTGCCTCGCCTTTGCTGAGGCTGGCTTTGAACTCGCGATCCTCCTGCCTCAGCCTCCCAAAGTGCTGGGATTACAGGCATGTGCCACCGCGCCCGCTCTTTGTTTCTACATCTTGACTGTTTGTGGTTATAGGATTGTTGTAGTTATCAAAACTTATGTAACTATAAAATAAATAGAGTAAAATTTTCTGCATGTAAAATTACACCTTATTTTTTGCAATGCTAGGGACTGAACCCAGGGTAAGCACTCTACCACTAAGCTACATCCCCAGCACTTATACCTTAATTTTTAAAAGAATTTGGGCTTTTATTTTAATGTCTTCCTAATTAATTGTATGGTATTTTACAAAAGTACGGATACACGAAGATTAGAAATTTTAAAATAAGGGGGAGGAGTCCTTCCCTACAAATAAGTTTGAGAAGTACCCACCTAGACATACCTAAGTCAGTTCAATTCTCTAGGCATTCAATTTTACCTAACTCAGAACAGTCAAGATGGTTTCTGACATATCTTCCAGCCTTGAGCAAAACAAAAAAGAAAACAAACCTCTATGATTTCCGATTTCCTATCCAATATGTGAGGTATCACCATCCTCCTGGTGTTTGAAGTGTCATTACTCTCCCTCTCCTGGCTTTCTTCCTACATTGGTTTCTCCTGGGTCTCTTGTTTACTTTCTTCCTTGCAATCCTCCAGATGTTGGTGTTCCTTTAGTTTTGTGTCCTAGAGCCTACTACTTTCTCACAGCACTCTCCCCTGCAAGATGTCATCAACTTCTTTAGCTTTAAATGCCACCAATGACCTCTTTCTAGACCCAAACATTCATGTGCTTATTGAACAGCTCCATTTGCAAGTCCCACTGGCAGAACCTTAACTTATCCAAAATAGAACTAACTCACCAAACCACTTCTACTACCCCATACCTTCATAAATAGCATGTTATATCTGTAGATGGCCAAAACAGAATCCTAAACTTCATGTTGACTCCTCAGGTTTCTTCCCAGTTCTTTCAGAAATCTTCTCTCCCACTAACTTATTTCAAGACACCAAAATCTTTCTTGGATTAATGCAACAGTCTTCAGTACCTATCTATTCTCCACTATAGTCAAGTAGCTTCTTCTTAAAACCAAATTTGATTAAGTCACTCCTTCCCAACTACACTCAGAATAAAGCCAAGATTTCCTAAATTGGTTTATAAGGCACTGGTACTTATTTATCTCTTCAGTTCAATCTGGTACTCATTTACTCTTCAGCTCCCTTTATTGCATCTCCCACTAGCTATGCCTCATTCACTTGGAATTAATACCAATTCCCTAGACCTACTATCTCCTCTCTCACTTTTGTGTGTGTATATACCTCCCTCCCTCCTCCACACCTCTGCCAGAAACATCTCTCTTACAAGTTTTAGATAAAATTTTATTTCTTCTGGTGGGCGCAGTGGCTCACAGCAGTAATACTAGCAACTCTGAAGACAGACAGAGGATCACGAGTTCAAAGCCAGCCTCAGGCCAAGCATGGTGGCACACGCCTGTAATCCCAGCACTTGGGAAGCTGAGGCAGGAGAATCACTTGAGTTCAAAGCCAGCCTCAGCAATGGCGAGGCACTTGGCAACTCAGTGAGACCCTGTCTCTAATAAAATACAAAAAAAAGGGCTAGGGATGTGGCCCAATGGTTGAGTGCCCCTGAGTTCAATCCCCGGTACAAAAAAAAAAAAAAAAAAAAAAAAAAAAAGCCAGCCTCAGCAACTTGGCAAGACGCAGTCTCAAAAAATAAAAAAGGGCTGGCAATGTGGCTCATTTTGGTTAAGGGCCCTGAGTTTAATCCCTGTTACCAAAAACAAAACAAAAATCTTATTTCTTCTGGGAAGCCTTTCTGACATTTTTCCCCCAGTACTAAGGATTGCACCCAGGGGTGCTCTACCATTGAGCTACATCCCCAGCCTTTGTATTTTTTACATTGAGACAGGATCTCACCAAGCTGTCCAGGATAGCCTAACTTGTGATCCTGCTGCCTCTGCCTCCTCAGTAGTAGGGATTATAGATATGTGACAATATACCTGACTAAGGAAATTGTAGTGTTTTTTGTTTTGTTTTCTTTTTGGTACCGAGGATTAAACTCAGGGGCACTCAACCACTGGGCCACATCCCCAGCCCTTTTTTTGTATTTATTAGAGACAGGGACTCACTGAGTTGCTAAGTGCCTCGCCACAGCTGAGGCTGGCTTTGAACTTATGATCCTCCTGCCTCAGCCTCCCAAGTGCTGGGATTACAGGCGTGCGCCACCGCACCCAGCGGAAATTGTTCTTGATCTCCCTCTTGCATTCCCATATTAGCTCCTTACCATTATTCACTGTATTTCAATGTCTATTTATGTGCCTATATTCCTATTAACCTTTAAGCTTTTTGATCATAACCCTGTCTTATTCTTGGGTTGTAACCTTAAGATCTAAACTATGTCTGTTATATAATACTCTACCAATAAATACTAAATGCTTTAGTAAGACTTTATTTACAACTCAAAAACATCATCTCAAGATGAGGCAGGAGGATCTAATAAAATACAAAACAAAGAGCTGGGGATGTGGCCCAGTGGTCGAACACCACTGAGTTTAAAAAAAAAAAAAAATTATCTCGCTGGGCATAGTGGCGCATGCCTGTAATCCCAGCAGCTCAGGAGGCTGGGGTAGAAGGATTGGGAGTTTAAAGCCAGCCTCAGCAATTTAAGGAGGTGTTAAGACCCTGTCTCTAAGGGCTGGGGCTATGGCTCAGAGGTAGAGCGCTCATCTCGCATGTGTGAGGCCCTGGGTTTGATCCTCAGCATCACATAAATAAAATAAAGGTATCCTGTCCACCTACAACTTAAAAAAAAAAAAGGACCCTGTCTCTAAATAAAATACAAAAAAGGGCTGGGGATGTGGCTCAGTGGTTAAGTACCCCTGAGTTCAATCCCTGGTACCAAAAAAAAAAAAAAAAAAAACTCTCTTAACTTTTTTCTCAAACTTCATAATCACCTTTTTAAATGGTTCTTAAAATTCCAAGAGTTATCCTTTAATATCTATAAAACTTGGGCTGGGTTGTGGCTCAGTGGTAGAGTGCTTGCCTAGCATGTGGAAACACTGGATTCGATTCTCAGCACTGTATATAAATAAATGAATAAAATAAAGGTCCATCAACATCTAAAAAAATATTTTAATTAATAAAATCTATAAAACTTGTGACCACCTTTACTGATATAGAGGAGTCAAACTCATTTTAATATTAGCCCAAGAGAAATGTACTATACGAAACAAAAGGAATGGAAATTGGCCACAAAGCCAAATACTACACATAGTTTCTAATTTTTAAATATTCATTCATTCAATTATTTTAGTAAAGGTTAAACTGAGGTCTCTTTTACAAATGAGATTCTGTAGCCATGCGTGGTGGCACACGCCTGTAATCCCAGCCTGTAATCCCTGCTATCAAAAAAAAAAAAGAGAGAGAGAGAGATTCTGTAATTTCATGAAGTATATGAATGCCTACTATGTACAAAGCTCTATGAAATTTTATCAGAGTAACATCTTATACTCTTCCCAGCCTCCACTTTCTATTCTCACATTTGTCCTTACTTTCTGATTGTTAGTTATTTTTACCTACAGTGTCTATGTATCCTTCACTCTCACCCCATTAATTATTCTGATTATACATGTATATTTTGTTTATGTAGGGCTGAATGTCAGCACAAAGTTGGTGCTGAGAAACTGCCATGATTCAAAACATTTTTAAAAACTGCTCTTCTGAAACAGATCCAGCAGCATTTCTTTCTTTGTGTTCTGAGAATTGATATGACTTCTGAAAAGCAAATGACAATCATCCAAAGCCACATATAATAAATATCATTGGAGATCAAACTGCGTAATATTGTACAATGTTGTTTGACTATACAGTAACAGTACCAGTTTTTGTACATTGCTTTAGATAACTCTGAAGGCATCTAAGAACATCATTTCCTTTGCCACTTGCTTATCAGTCTGATTTTTATGGAATAGTGTTTATGATATAATTTTAAGTGAAAATTTCAGAAGTCTATATTATGAATACTTTGATCCACAATGAAAATAAAAAGCATATAAACCAGAATTGGAAGTCAATATATAAAATAAGTAATACTGCTCTTACGAGAATGAAAGATTAGATTCTTCCCTTTTCTCAAATTATTTCATATTGTCATATATCTCTTATCAAAAAAATCAGCCATTACTTTATTATTCACCATATTATTATTATCATTACTATTTTGGTACTGAGGATTGAACCCAGGGGTGCTTAACCACTGAGCCACATCCCCAGCCCCCACCCTTTTTTTAAATTTAGAGACAGGGTCTCACTGAATTGCTAAGTGCCTCTATAAATTGCTGAGGCTGGCTCTGTACTCCTGATCCTCCTGCCTCAGCCTCCAGAGCTGTTGCGATTACAGGTGTGGCCATGGCGCCCTGCTGCACCATATTATTTTATATGGAAAGACTTATTTCTATTTAGTAAGAAATAAGATTTATCAAAAATCTTTCAATTTTGCTTTCTATTTAAAAAATAAATAAATAAGCAGGGCACAGTGGCGCACGCCTGTAATCCCAGTGACTCAGGAGGCTGAGGCAGGAGGATGGTGAGTTCAAAGCCAGCCTCAGCAATGGCAAGGCACTAAGCAACTCAGGGAGACCCTGTCTCTAAATAAAATACAAAAGGGCTGGGGATGTGGATCAGTGGTCAAATGCTCCTGAGTTCAAATCCTAGTACCAAAAAAAAAAAAAAAAAAAAGTAAGACTCACATTTTGAAGAACACATTTTCTTTTACCAGAATACTAAACCTCAAAAAACCTTTTTGAAATTAGAGCATAAGCTATTAAGGTCAGTCTAATTCATCCAACAATGAATATCAAACACTTTTAATCGTAAACACTACAATTTAAAATGTATGTAGGAGAATTGACCTTTTGGAAGAACACCCAAAATTTCTTTCTCTTTCTCTCTTTTCTTTTTGTAATAGGGATTGAACCCAGGGGCAATTAACCACTGATCCATATCCCCACCCCTTTTTTATTTTTTATTTTGTAACAGGGTCTCGCTAGGTTGCTTAGAACCTAAGTTGCTGGCTTTGAACCTGAGATCCTCCTGCCTCAGCCTCTCAAGTTACTGGGATTACAGGCATCTGCCACCATGCCTACCCGCCAAATTTTCTTTCTAAAATACATGAAAAAAGTTCAAAGGGACTGTATGTATGTATTTATTTATTTATTTTGAGATAGGGTCTCACTATGCTGCCCAGGCTGACCTTCAACTGCAGGACTAAAGTGATCCTCCTCCTCAGCCTCTCAAGTAGCTGGAACTAAGTTGCATACCACCCTGCCCAGCTTAATCATGTATTTTTTTTTAATATTTATTTTTTAGTTATAGGTGGACAAAGTATCTTTATTTCATATTTTATGTGGTGCTGAGGATCGAACCCAGTGTCTCACACATGCTAGGTCAGAGCTCTACCTCTGAGCCACAACCCCAGCCCCTTAATCATATATTTCTAATGATTAATCACTATCTTATAAAAAGAATCCCAGGGCTGGGATTGTAGCTCAGTGGTAGAGGGCCTGTCTCTTGCCTCGCATGTGTGAGGCCCTGGGTTTGATCCTCAGCACCACATAAAAATAAATAAATAAAAATAAAGATATCATGTCCATCTATAACAACAACAAAAAAGAATCCCAAAAATTATCAACAGAAATTCACAACACCGATAGGGATGTAGCTCAAAACAGAGCACACTTTTAGCATTCCTGAGGTCCTGGAGTTAAGCCTCCCCTCCCCCCAAATAAAGATTTGTTCACCTTTAGAGGGCTGGGAGTGTAGCTCTGAGTTAGAGCTGGTGCTTAGCATGTGTTGAGGCCCTGGGTTCAATTCCCATCAAAGAAATAAATTTACAACACATCAAAAACAGTCTAAGGAATTTTCCCTTCTGTAGACTTTCAGATGACCACAGTCTACTGAGAGACTCCAACTTAATTCAGCAATACAGAGGCCTGTGACCAGGAAACAAGCTGTGTAGACTTGCAGACAGAAATAGAATCAAAGCAATTAAGTGAGTCTTTTTATCTCACCATACTTTAGTTTTTGTATGTTATCTTAAAAAAATAATTCATAAGAAATAATGTGGGGTAAAACAATTTAAATTTCTGAAGGGTGGTATTTTGCGTAAGAAACTGAAATTAATAAATGGCATCTCAGGAGCTGGGGCTGTAGCTCAGTGGTAGAGTGCTCGCCTAGCATGTGTGAGGCCCTGGGTTCGATCCTCAACACCACATAAAAAGAAATAAATAAAATAAAGGTATTGTGTCCCTCTACAACTAAAAAATGTAAAAAACAAAAAACAAAAAAACTTCACTGTTGGGCTGGGGCCTAGTATGTGTGAGGCACTGGGTTTGATTCTCAGCAACACATATAAATAAATTAATTGAATAAAGGTCCGTCAACAACTAAAAGAATATTTAAAAAAAAAAAAACTCCACTATGTATAAATACACATTAAACAAATAAATAAATGGCAAATCAAACTATCTCTAGGAAATGTAAAGAAAGAATAATGATATTCAAGCCAGGCATGTTGGCACATGTAATCCCCCACTACTTAGGAGGCAAGAGGATGGAAAGTTCCAAGCCAGTCTGGACAACTAAGCAAGAACCTGACTCAAAAATAAAATTTAAAAGTGCTGAGGATATAGTTCAGTGACACAGGGCTTACTTAATTTGCTAGTCCCTGGGTTCAATTCTACCCACCCCATACCACACACATAAGAAACAGATATTCACTTCTGTAAGTGACTGACTACAAAGATTTTTCTAAATAAACAGTGCAGCAATATTAATTTATATACAAAATAATTTTGTAGTTTTCTTCAGTAACAATGATTTGGTCAGACATTGGGAAATCTACTACATCTTAAATACAACAATCCAATCATAAAATTTCTAAATATTATGAAGTTATTCCACTCCTCGTCCCAATTTTACTTTATCAACCTTCTTATCATACTTCATGCCACAAGACAGATAACAATACACTGAACATACAGTTGCAGAGCAAAAATTAAAACTAGCTTTAATTATAAACGGCAACTTGCATAGAATCTTAATGGATAAAATAACGTAAAATTTTACTTAACCAGATCTTGCATGTCAAATTCTAAGACCATTAACAGTGGAAACAGTCTCTGTATTTAACAAATTACTACTGGAGAAGTATAGATCTGTTTAACAGGGAACTAACATTCTGACCTCCTTCCGAAATGACAAACTAGAACGGCAAAATTAAACTCAGGCACATGGAGTACTCTTCTCTCAAATCACTCCACAGAGAACTTCATCATTTGCTCCGCCCTCTAATAACTCATGCAAAAAAAGTTCAGCACCATCAGAGAGAAACAAGACATAGAGAATTCATAGAATGGCTTAGGGCCTTTCCTCCAGGCGGTAAGAGGATCTGCGTGTGCCCTTCGCAGGGGTCCAAAGGGAAAGAAAAACCTAGGCCGAAGGTTTTGGGGGATACTGACACCCAGAAACAGATTTCTCTCAAAGAAGTTTCCGTCGCCATCCCTATTTTATCAGCAGGAGGCTCGGGCGCCATCGTCTCGGTCTTTATGACATATTTTATTATGGGGAGGTGGGAAACGCCACCCAGGATTTCTCCAGACCTTCCCTATTAAGCTTGGGGGGTTCCCCTTCTTTCTTCTCTTAAGCCTCAGTTCCTAAGATACTCCTCAACACCCCCGGTTTCTGGCGGCTCGTTCCCCCCCACCCCGGGATGTGTAAAGGCGCTGCCGAACCCACCGGTCTCTCCGTTAAAACCGGAGGGCCGAACACGCCAGGGCCACCGCGAAGGCTCCGAGGGGCCCAGAAAGGGGAGGGCAGGCGAGGGACCGGGGTGAGAATGACCTGGCCGAGGAAGAAAGGCAGAAGGAGGAAAAGGATGCACTGCACCCCCTCGTCTGTGGGCTGCACACACAAGAGGTGATGAAGGAGAAGGAGGGCGGTGGCCCGGGTGCGGCCCCCCACTCCTCCCGCCCCGAGGTCCGCGGGCCGGCGGGGACCGGCGGGCTCGGCCCAACCCCCGGTCTGGCTGGCAGGGGGCGTGAGGGTCTCCCTCCAAATTGCTAGGAGACCGAGAACGAGGAACTGGGGACCGCGGGGGGGGGCTGTCGCCCGCCTGAACCCGAGACCCCGACGCCGCCGTCGCCTCTTGCTCAGGAGGGAGGACGCGAGCTATGGGTAAAGCCCGAGGGAGCAATGCACGAAGATAAGGGGAAGCCAGGGTCAGCCCCGCCGTCCACCCGGGACCCCACTCTCCACCTTCCGGTAACCGCGTCTCTTACCGGTGATGGCGGTGAACTGCTGAATTAACCCCTTCAGCGCCGAGGAAGCCGCGGAGCCCCCGTGGGCAGCCATCTTACCGCCGCCGCCGCCGCCGCCGAACAACAACACAGACACACACACGGTCCGCCCTCCCCCACTTCGCCGCGCGGTTTGCGCAGACTCACTGACCGCCTCCATGCTCCGCCCCTCTCGCCCCCGACGCGGCCGCGCAGGCGCACTTTCCCGATCCGGAGTGCTCTTGGCTTTTGGGTTGGTTGCCGGGTTGCTGCCTGCTCGCCGCATCTCTTTTGCAACATCTGGTGCCTTCCTCTCCAAAGCTCCGAGACTAATCTTACAGACTCGTTGTTAATTCTCAGTTTCCGAAGGAAGCACCAGTTTCCGCAGGTAATAGATTCTTCGCATCTCAGCTTTACTAATGGACCCAACAATCCATAACGATACATATATATATTTTCTTTATTGCAACTCCTCTGCATTCTGCTAGATTTCCTGCAGCTCCTATCAAAATACAAATCTTACATCTTCACCCTGAAACGACTCCTGTACTCGCTCTCCAACCTCTAAATTAATGGCTTAGCCAAACCTTGTGCGGCGACCCATTCAGAAGTGAAACGCCCACCAGAACCCTTCATGCCAAGAACGCACTGGGCTCAGGTCTGACACATAGTGGGCTTATAATAAACGATTAACCAGTCTGCTTTTCTTCAGTAAATTTGTCAACACATGTCACTCCTTAGAGTCTTAGTTTCCTCACGTATAAAATGAGGAGGCGTCATGTGCAAAGAAAATGTACAGAAAGGACACTGGAAAAGGCCTTCAAAACGCTGATAGTGGTTACATTTAAAGAGGAAAATGGTAGAGGAGATGGCGAAAGGGGACTTTGAGTTCATTTTTTTCCCCTCCTTTATTTTTAAGCCAAGAAAATATTAGTATGTTACTTGCACAACTTTAAATATTTTTTAAAATAAGTTTGAGTGGGATGCACTCAAATCTGATATCTCCCACTTTGAGAATAAAGTTAGAGATTCAGTTTAGTTCCAGCCTCCCCTCTCCTACCCGCACCCGGACATATTTTTGCATCTTCATAGGATGATGGCCCAATAAAAGATGAGTCATCCTGAGAATTGCCACATCCTAAGGGTAAAGGTGATATTAGGGAAAATTAAATAACCAAGTGAAGGAAGCACCACCTGTAGCCATGGCTACTACGGAGACTGAGGCAGGAGTAACCTTGAGTGCGGTGGAAAACATGTGGAAGCAAGGAGAGCCAGGGCCAGGAAATAGTGTGACGTTTCCTTCCTAAAACCCTGAATCCTAAAGGCGGGGTCACTGTAACCAACTATGTAAAATCAGGTTCCAAGTAAAATGGTCTAACACCATTGACTAGAAAAAACGAAACACATTTACTACTATATCTCCATCAGATGGAAAAACTAATTAGTGATGTGATTGTTAGATTACTCTTAAAAAAAAGATAGTAGCATTCTTGAGTCCAGGGAAGAGATTCATAGATATTTTTTAATAAAGTAAAAGAAAACAAGGCAGAAAATTAAGAATACAACTTTGAACATTTTCTTTGGGTCATTGAAGAATATGAAAGATCTTTAGAATCACAAGAAAATATACATAAGTGCATCCCTAAAATCATGGGAAATGTTGTTGTGTTGGGGGGGTTCCACGGATTGAACTCAGGAGCCACTAAGCCACATCCCCAGCCCTATTTTGTATTTAATTTAGAGACAGGGTCTCTCTGAGTTGCTTAGAACCTTGAGTTTGCTGAGGCTGACTTTGAACTGCAATCCTCCTGTCTCAGCCTCCCAAGCCACTGGGATTACAGGTGTGTACCACTGCACCCGGTGGGAAATGTGTTTTAAAGAAACACATTGTCCTCAGAAAAGAAATTAAAATGCAAAAGTATTATGCGTTGAATAATGGAAAAATTAAACTTTTCAGTGACACAAGGCAATTGTCCCAAAGCTACACATCAGTTACTATTTCCATTATTATATCCAGTTACACCAGGATTTTGTTTTTATTTCTAGATCTGATTTCAAGATTCCCAAACTGGGCTGAGGCAGGAGAATTACAAGTTCAAGGCCAACCTGGGCAATTTAGCAAGATATATTTCAAAATAAGAAATGAGGGCTGGGGATGTGGCTCAGTGGTAGAGCGCTCGCCTAGCACGTGCGCGGCCCGGGTTCGATCCTCAGCACCACATAAAAATAAACTCATTGTGTACAACTAAAAGCAAATAAATAAATATTAAAAAAAAAAAAAAAAAGAAATGAAAGGACTGTGGATATAACTCAGTGGTAGAGCACTTAACTGGCAAGCATGAGGCCTCCATTAAATCCCCAATACTGCAAAATATAAATAAGTAAAATAAAGGAAGGAGGAAAGAAAGAAAAGAAAAAAATTGGGAAGTCGAAACTATAAAGAAGAAATGTGACAGGGGCTGGAATTGTGGCTCAGTGGTAGAGCAATTGCCTAGCATGTGTGAGGCACTGGGTTAGAATCTCAGCACCACATATAAATAAATGAATAAAACAAAGGTCCATCAACAACTAAAAAATATTTTTTTAAAAAAGAAGAAGAGGGCTGGGGTTGTGGCTCAGCGGTAGAGTGCTCGCCTAGCATGTGCGAGGCCTTGGGTTTGATCCTCAGCACCACATAAAAAGAAATAAATACTATAAAGGTAGTGTGTCCAACTACAACTAAAAAATAAATATAAAAAAAAAGAAGAAGAAATGTGACAAATATACAATCATGCACACGGCCCTCTCTCTGACAAAAGTAAATAAACATCTAGAATACACTCATTCTATTCAAGCACCCATGAAACATAATAAACTTTGTAAAGGTCACAAAGGAAGTCTCAAGAATGTAAAATAATCATTATAGTACAGAACATATTCTCTAAATACAGATCAAATTAGAAATTAGGAGCCGGGCGCGGTGGTGCACGCCTGTAATCCCAGCACTTGGGAGGCTGAGGCAGGAGGATCGCGAGTTCAAAGCCAGCCTCAGCAATGGTGAAGCACTTAGCAACTCAGTCTCTAAGTAAAATACAATAAAGGGCTGGGGATATGGCCCAGTGGTCGAATGCCCCTAAGTTCAATCCCCGGTACCACACATACACACACACACAAAAGAATAACTTAAGGACTGGGGATGTGGTTCAGTGGTAGAGTGCTTGCCTAGCATGTACAAGGCCCTGGGTTCAATCTCCAGCACTATTTAAAAAAAAAAAAAAAAGGTTTAAAAAATTAGTAGAGCACAGTGGTGCATGCCTGTAATCCCAGCAGCTCAGGAGGCTGAGGCAGGAGGATCATGAGTTCAAAGCCAACCTCAACAACAGCAAGGTGCTAAGCAATGCAGTGAGACCCTGTCTCCAAATAAAACACAAAAAAATAGGACTGGGGATGTGGCTCAGTGGTTGAATGTCCCTGAGTTCAATCCCCAGTACAAAAAAAAAAAAAAAGAAAGCAAAAAATAATAATTTTTATAATTTTAGCCCAAGAGTGGTGATGTGCACCTGTAACTAGCTATTTTGGGAGGCTGAGAAAAGAGAATTGCAAGTTCAAGGCCAGTCTGGTTACATAGTGAGATTTTGCCTCAAAACCAGCAAAATTTTTCTAAAATGAATAAATTTTTAGGGGTGGGGTTGTGGCTCAGCGGTAGAGCACTCACCTAGCACTAGCATGTGCATGGCCCTGGGTTCTATCCTCAGCACCACGTAAAAATAAATAAATAAATAAAGGTATTATATCCAACTACAACTATAAAATAAATATTTTTCAAAATGAATGTTTAAAAAAACATATTTATAAAGTCCAAAACAGACTTACAAATAACTCATGCACCAAAAACAAAATAAAATTAATGTATCATTCAAGGTCCCAACAGGAAACTAATTGCCACCCAAGTAATTTATAGAAGAATAAATTTTTTAAAGGTGTGAGAGTCAGGACAATAGAGATTCTGGGACAAGCAACACTAGAACCGTCACGATTTCTAGGTTCAAAGGGAGGGGGAGCCATGCACGGTGGCACACGCCTGTAATCCCAGCACTTGGGAGGCTGAGGCAGGAGGATCGCGAGTTCAAAGCCAGCCTCAGCAATGGCGAGGCACTTAGCAACTCAGTGAGACCCTGTCTCTAAATAAATACCAAAAAGGGCTGGGGATTAGGCCAGTGGTCGAGTGGCCCTGAGTTCTATCCCCAGTACAAAAAATAAAAAATAAAAAAAATACCCTGACCATATTCTCCTTCTCTTGAGAAGGATACCCACTAGCAAATCCACTAGAAGACAGAGAGCATGGCCAGTAGTCAGTGACATGGTTTACCGAGGCAGCCTCCAGGCATAGATCAGGGTGGAAAGGGGAGGAATTAAGTGGATCTAGAGAGGCAAAGGAAGTTGATAAGTAAAAATTTGAAACTGAATGGTCATGGCAACAGGCATCAAAACTTGTGGACTCCTTGCTGGTGTATTCCCAGCACTTGGAGGCTGAGGCAGGAGGATCAAGAGTTCAAAGCCAGCCTCAGCAATGGCAAGGCACTTGGCAACTCAGTGAGATCCTATCTCTAATAAAATACAGAAAAGGGCTGGGGATGTGGCCCAGTGGTTGAGTGCCCCCGAGTTCAATCCCGGTACAAAAAAAACAAAAAACTTGTGGACTCCAGTATTAATAAAATCTAAAGGAAAGTACATCCCCTTAAATAGTTATATTACAGAAGAAGATTGAAAAATTAATAGCACAATATCTAATCAAGAAGTTAATAAAGAAGCAGGGCGCGGTGGCGCACGCCTGTAATCCCAGCACTTGGGAGGCTGAGGCAGGAGGATCACAAGTTCAAAGCCAGCCTCAGCGATGGCAAGGCACTTAACAACTCAGTGAGACCCTGTCTCTAATAAATTACAAAAAAGGGCTGGGGATGTTGTTGCTGCCTGCAGCTATTGCCGCCTGCAGCAACGATACCGCGGGAAAGAAATTGGAGGCAGACTGGGAATGAGTAGGTTCTTTATTTTTGCTTCTTCTCTGCTTTCTCTTCTGTATTCTCTCTCCAACTCCAACCACCCCTCTCGCCAGCCCTACCTGGTTAAATACTCTTTACCTAAACAAGTATACACGTGTCACAAAGTCAACTTACAGGTGCATCACACAGTGTTCACGGGCACAGAAAGATTCTTAGTTGATTACATTAAGGTCAGGAGAAAACAATTAAACGCCTCCTCTTTGGCTCTCAGCCAGCCGCCATCTTAGCTACCTCCTTATTAAGGCTCTTACATTTCCCCCCTTTTGTTTTAAAAGAGGGATAAATAGATGGGTGACAACCCTCACCACATCAGGATCGACTGTGCCTGTCTTAGGCGTCTACATGTACAACCAACATTCTTACCCGGCATCGGATAATCAAGGCTGTGCCCTTGACTCCTGTCTTAGGTTGATATGTCGGTCACATGAGACTGTCCCGTCATTGACTACCAGCCGTCCAATCGAGCCAACCAATCATGGGGAGATGCTCCGGTTCTAAGGCGGCAAGATTTGTGCTGATGAGCCAAGTTCCATTAAATAGCATACTAAGTTTTTTAGACAAATCAGTTGCCCTATTAGGGTTAAGAAAAGGGATACCCCGCAAGGCATTGTCCTGTGTAATGTCCTAAACATCCTATAGTAGAAAGATCTGCCAAAATGTCCACTTGCTCTTGGAAAAGATCAACACGTTGATTAACAATTTCAAAATGTGGTGCTGATCTAGGAGGCCCCGTGCATGCAGAGCAGAGGCCATACTGCTGGTGAAGTTGTTTAATGCTTGAGCAGTAGGAATGCTTGTAGCAATTGTGACCCCTGCACCTGTAGCAGCAGCAGCTGTCTCTTTTATGTCTAGACAATGCCACCAGCAAATCTTCAGGGCCCGCTAAGACTGGCATAGGGATGTACCTAGAAACTCAAGCAATAATCATTAGAGGAAAGGCAGTGCCATTCCAGCACTGAGTCAAGAAGCGAGTTGTAGGTGTGCAATTCAAACTAAAAAATAGAATTATTAGATCTTAGGTCAGGTATCTGAAGTTGATCTCTGCTCACATAAATTGCTGCTTGAGCTCCCACGAACATTAGCTGGCAAAATATCACATTCAGAACGGATTAAAGAAAGAGTGTTTAGCTGACAAAATATTACATTTAAGATAGATTAAAGAAAGGCTAAGAGCTTTTTAGAAAAATATTTTGTTAGCTAGAACTTTTGAGCCTCTGCATACACAGCAACCTTTTATGAATATACCTGTTGAAACGATTTAAATTAATTAACAAATAAAGTTAATTACAAATAAACAATCCCATGTCAAATACCAAAATATCAGGTTGAACAGTATTAGTCATATTCCGTGCTGAAGAGAAGTCCTAGAGATACTTATAAATTAAGTTTGAAGGTACCTTCATTTTTTATTTGTATACCCAATTGAATATTTTTGACTTAAATAAATTAAAGGTATTTGGATCCATTCTTTTTTTTGTTGTTGTTAATAATTTTCATGAGCGCTCTGTTTTTGTTATTTGTGACGTCACATTTACATGAAATCTAGACAGACACACAGACATAAAGACATATATAAAAAAGAAAAACACAATTGTGCGCACACTAAAGAGAGATCCTCTCGTCCCGGCCGGGGAATGAGACTTAAGTTGTGAATTTATTGAAGGAAAAAGTGTGCAGCTTAAAAGTTTCTTAGCTGAAAAGGCAAAGTTGAGGTTCCCTTGTCGGAAAAGAGACGAACTCGCGCAGGTGCGCAGATTGATAACTCTTATAAGGGAATCATTCCACAACAACTTCATCTTGGCCCTTTTGATTTGGTACCTGTTTTATCAATCTTGATGGTATCCACACCGGCAAGGACTCCTGCTGTGCAAAGACACAAACAGATCCTCTCCCCCAAATTAATACTGGGTCTGGGCACTTCCATGTGCCTGAAAGAACATCCTTCCAGTAAACCAAAGGTTTATGTTGTTGGTGTGGATTCCAGTGTCTGTCTCCAGCCGAATATCCCTTTGGAATCCAAAGTTAAAAAATTTAAAGTAAAAAGGGCAACGGCTAATCTATCTTTAGGATTTGTCCAATTTCCTTATTTTTGTTTCAAAAGCATAAGTTTGAGTGTGTGATTAGCTTGTTCAATTATGCCTTGGCCTTGAGGATTATACGGAATACCAGTCTTATGAAGCATAATGAATTTTGAACAAAACTGTTTGAAGGATGAGGACCTATATGCAGGGCCATTGTCTGTTTTAAGCATTTTGGGAATGCCCAATGCAGCAAAAGCTTGTAAACAATGAGATGTAACATCTTTAACTTTTTCTCCAGCATGTAAGGAAGCAAAAATCATGCCTGAGCATGTATCTATGGTCACATGAATAAATCACAATTTTCCAAAACATGGCTCATGAGTGACATCCATCTGCCGCAAATGATTGGGCATTAATCCTCTTGGGTTAACCCCATAATGAGGATTGGGCAAATGTGTCACACAAGATTGACAAGCCTTCACAATTGTTCAAGCTTGATCTTTAGTTATTTTGAAACTTTGTTGTAAAGTAGTACTATTAACATGAAATTGAGAATAGAACAAGGTAGCTTGTTGGACTGCTGAAAATATAAAGATTGTTTGAGTAAGGGCATTGGCCTTTTGATTACCTTCATGTAGAAAACCAGGCAAATTAGTATGAGCTCTGATATGTCCAATAAACAAAGGTTCTTTACGTTCCCATAGAAGGTTTTGAATTTGAAAAAACAATTTAAAGGCTGGAGTATGAGGTGCTATTGGACCTGCTAACTCTAATTTAGGGACGGCATGTACAATATAGTGGCTGTCTGAGAAAATATTTATGGGCTGTTCTCTAAAGCTTTCAAGAGCTATAATAACAGCTTCTAGCTCTACCAATTGAGCTGATTTATGGGCAGTAATATGAATCATATTTTCTTTTTGAGTGACTACTGCAGCAGTGCTGTTAGAGGACCCATCTGTAAATACATTTAATGCCTTAGGAATAGGTTGATTTTTTATTACCTGTGGAAATATAATGGGATTATTGATACAAAAAGATAGTATAGGAGACTTAGGAAGATGGTTATCAAAATTTGCAGAAGTAGCGCATCTAGCTATAGCCCAATCATTATCATTGAAGCATAAATATTCAACCTGTGATGATGAATAGGGAGTAATAATAGTAGCGGGGTGAATGCCAAGTATTTTAGTAGAAGTCTTAAGTCCTTGAAGAATAAGTTTAGCCACCATGGAGGTATAAGACTCAATTGTACTTTTAGGAGAGATGGGTAAATGTATCCATAATAAAGGCCCCTGTTGCCAAAATACTCCTGTGGGTGTATATTGTGAGGAAATAATGATCAATATCAGTGGTCGAGTAAAATCAATTCTATCACAATGGGATCCTTCGATGGCCTTTTCTACTAACTTTAAAGCTTCCCTAGCATCAGGAGTCAATGTTCGTGGTGAAGATGGATCAGGGTTCCCGCGAAGGATATCAAATAAGGGTTTTAATTGGCCAGTAGTGAGGCCTAGTGTAGGGCGAAGCCAATTAATGTCTCCCAGCAATTTTTGAAAATCATTAAGAGTAGCCAGATGTTCCTTATTTATTAAGATTTTTTAAGGCCTAACAAAAGTATCCATAATTTGGAATCCTAGATATAATATTGGAGATCAATTTGAACCTTTTCTTCAGCAATGTTTAGTCCATATCATTTCAAGTTTTCTGATATATCGCTAAATATGGTGAATAAGACTTCTTGATTAGGATAAGCAAGCAAAACATCATCCATATAATGGAGGCACATAAGCTCTGGGTATTTGTTCTTGATAGGCTGAATGACTTTATCTACATAAATTTGACACATAGTGAGGTATTAGCCATACCCTGGGGTAAAACTTTCCACTGAAATCTTTGATCAGGTCCATCATTATTAATAGAGGGAACTGAAAAAGCAAACCTGGGGGCATCCAGAGGATGTAAAGGAATAGAAAAAAAAAATCCTTTATATCAAGGGTTATAAGATGGAAATTTATTGGAATAGCTATAGGATTAGGAAGTCTAGGTTGAGTAGGGCCCATAATTTGCATAGTTTTATTGATTTCTCTAAGATCATGTAACAATCGCCATTTTCCTGATTTTTTCCTAATCACGAATATGGGGGAATTCCAGGGAGAGGTAGAAGGTTCAACATGTCCTGCTTCTAGTTGTTCTTGGACTAGTAAGTGGGCTGCTTGTAATTTCTCTCTAGATAGGGGCCACTGAGGGACCCAAACTAGCTTATCAGAAAGCCATGGTATTTTCAAAATTGTTTTCTCAGTGGCCCCTAAAAAAATATCCTATACTTTTTCGGTGATGATTTCCTTTAAGCTCAATAGGGTTAGGATCACCCTGTAGATTTTTTCCTAGTCGTTTACCTGGAACATATCCCTGTTTTTCCCTGAGACTCCAGCTTTTATTAGTAACACCTGCAGGCTTGGTTGCAAGGTGTACTCCCATTTGTTGTAATATATCTCTTCCCCATAAAGTAACTGGCAAGCTGGACAAAACATAAGGCTGAAATGTTCCTTGATGCCCTTCATCATCTTCCCATTTTAAAACTGTTGCACTTTGTTCTGGGCTATAAGAATATCCCAAGCCTCTCAAACTAGTTGAAGCCTTTTGTAAAGGCCAGTGTTTGGGCCATTTTTGTAAGTTAATAATGGAAGAGTCAACCCCAGTGTCAATCAACCCTTCCATCTCTATCCCCTGAATTTTTATTTTACACATAGGCCTCTGTGAACAATCCTGAACCCAGCAAGCCATAGGTCCCGAGCCAGTGGAACCAAACCCCCTATTCTTCCTATTTTGAGGCATACTCTTAAATGAATCATGTAAACTGGGAAGGAGAAGCAGCTGAGCAATTCTATCACCTTGGTTAACAGAGCTAATGCCTCGAGGTAACTAAGCATAATCTTAATTTCTCCTTGATAGTCTGAATCTATCACACCTGGAGTCACTTGAAGTCCAGATAAGCTTTTAGAACTTCTTCCAAGGATAAGTCCTACAGTCTCTAAGGGAAGAGGTCCCCTGACTCCCGTGGGAATCAGTTGGACCCCCATTTCAGGTGTTAGCACTATTCGGGCGGTGGAACAGAGGTCTAGTCCTGCACTTCCTCTTGTCCCTCTGACAAGGGAGTCAATGGGTAAGAGGGATTGTGTCGAGGAATCATCTAGATGGATGTTTGAGGATACTCCTCCTCTAATGCCTCGTACATTTGTGGGCCCCGGGGCATTGGGCCCAGTGCCTCGTTTTTTGAATTGCCAGACAAAATATCAGTTTTGGATCTGCACTTACTAGCCCAATGGTTTCCTTTTTTACACCTGGGGCAGCAGCCTGGGGCACGATACGAGCTTGGCCTTATTTCTATTGTCTCTTGCCTCCTTTGGGGATATTGTTTTCTAAAATAACCTGATTGACTACAATAACTTTTAGGCTGAGCCCTTTTGTAAAATTAAGAGGAGAAGCACCTCTCATGGCTGCTGTAATTACATTACCTGTAACAAATGTATCATTTATGTCCCTGCAAAGCTTTATATAGACAGAAAGGTCCCTTTTAGATTTCCAAGGTCTGATAGTGTCTTGACAATATTTGTTGGCATTTTCATATGCCAGCTGAACAACTAATGGCATGGCTTGATCAACGTCTCCCAACACTCTACCTGCTATTTGTAAAAGACGATCAACAAATTTGGCATATGGCTCATTAGGTCCCTGAATTACTTTAGACAAGCTACCCTGTAAATCACCAGATCCTTGTAAAGTTTTCCATGCCCTAACAGCTGCGGCATATATTTGGGCGTAAACTCCAGGATCGTACTGAATCTGAGCCTGTAAATCAGCATATTGCCCTTCTCCAGTTAACATGTCTACGTTACGATCTGGAAATCCTGCAGCCGCATTTCTTGGAGCTGTTTCAACACAGAAATCTTGAAATTGCGACCTCCAAACTAAATATTGTTCCCCGCTCAATACTGCCTTACATAAGCCTTTCCAATCTGTAGGAGTTAAATTCAAAGTATTAAGAGATTCTATCATGCTTATGGTAAAAGGGGCTTGGGGCCCATATGTCATTTTTGCTTCTTTAAAATTTTTTATAGTTTTGAAATCTAAAGATTGATGGTATCTCTGTTCATTTTGATTTTCAAACACTGGCAGATCCCAATGTCCCTGCAAATTTTGACACTCAAGGGCACGCAAGCACTTAGAAAGATCCTTAATCTCTGCTTCAAGGGCACGCAAGTGCCTAGAAAGACTCCTCATAGTTTCTGTAATTGATTCAACCCATGGGGGAGCAGAGGGCACAAGTGGTTCCTCCACTTGACGGTCCTTTATCTTGGTCCCCTTTAATTTCCTTTTGCTCTTCTTATCAGAGATTGTGCTCTCAGGATCACTTTTGCTTAATTCCTCTTCACTAATACTATCCTCACTGGTCCTAACTGACTCAGTGGAGGTTGTGCTCTCATGATCACTTTCACTTTTTTCCAAATCCTCCTCACTAACAACTGACTCAGCTATATCTAAGAATTCTTCAATAGCCTTTATCACTCGGGTCTTAGATATTTTCGAACCCATTTTAACTGTTCTGAGTAGAGACTCCTGCGAGGTTCCTCAGTTCTTACCTGCTGTCCCGATTCTGAACGCCCCGTATGGGCCACCACTTGTTGCCGCCTGCAGCTATTGCTGCCTGCAGCAACGATACCGCGGGAAAGAAATTGGAGGCAGACTGGGAATGAGTAGGTTCTTTATTCTTGCTTCTTCTTTGCTTTCTCTTCTGTATTCTCTCTCCAACTCCAACCACCCCTCTCGCCAGCCCTACCTGGTTAAATACTCTTTACCTAAACAAGTATACACGTGTCACAAGCTCAACTTACAGGTGCGTCACACAGTGTTCACGGGCACAAAAAGATTCTTAGTTGATTACATTAAGGTCAGGAGAAAACAATTAAACGCCTCCTCTTTGGCTCTCAGTCAGCCGCCATCTTAGCTACCTCCTCATTAAGGCTCTTACAGGATGTGGCCCAGTGGTCAAGTGACTCTGATTTCAATCCCTGGTACCGAAGAAGAAGAAGAAGAAGAAGAAGAAGAAGAAGAAGAAGAAGAAGAGGAAGAAGAAGAAGAAGAAGTTGTTGAAGAAGTAGTTAATAAAGGCACAACAGAATAAACCTAGGGAAATATAAAGGAAAAATTATAAAGAGCAGAAATCAGTAAAATAAACAAATTACAGAAGAGAGTATCCATAAAACCAAAAGCTGCGTCTTTGAAATAACAAAATTTTAAAACTTTGACAAATAAGATTAAGAAAAAAGAGAATGTCACAAATTATTATGAAAAGGATATAGCAGTGACTTAAAAATAAGAAAATATTATGAACAATTTAATGCCAATTAGTTAGAATATAGATATGTGGCAGTTTCCTGGGGTGGGGGATTTACCAAAGTTGATACAACTATGGTAGACTCATGATAGTAAAATTAAACCTACCGGATTTGATGATTTCAGCCTCCGAAAAATTAAGAAACAATTTCTTTTAGACAAAAGAACAAATAAAGTCCTTCCTGTCAGTGCAAAAAAAAAAAAAAAAAAAAAAAAAAAAACAGGACGAAAGCAAACTTCACAAATCAGCTCAGAGCTTTATTCAGGAACGTAGTTTCACACAGGAGCAGGGGATGCAGGGACAAAACTATGCTGTGTTGGGACCCATTTTCCTGGTAGAAAATGAGCCCCTGAACAAAGAAAGGGCATGGGCTCATATAGGTTATTCAGAGAGGTGACCAAGTGAGCATCAGTTTTCTTTGGGTGCCCAGGAATTTGGAGTTTGTTTGTCAATCAGTGAAGGAGTCAGTTTTAGTACTAGGAATTAAGGGTCTGTTTTACAGGGTGAAATGGGAGGGAGTCGAGGGTCAGTGGAATTTATTGTACTGAACCTGATGGAGGGCCTGGGGTCAGTGGTTGGTATCTGGGAAGGATTTGTTTACAGTCCTTCCACCTCTTCCCAGAAACTGCCTTTCCAGGTTTGATGGACACCTCTTCCTCAGGGTTTGTTTCATCACTGGGAAAGAATTGTATTGGGAAAGAATCAATGCTCTCAATTTATGGCTTTCCTTCTCACTCCCCTTTCCTTGGGTTTCACTACTTTTGGGGTTTGTCATTTTCCATATCTAATACTTCCAGACAAAGAACAAATGGAATAAATAACTCATTCTATGAGGCTAGCATAACCTTGATAGCAAAACCAAACAACAGCAAATGAGAGATCAGCCTCACTTAAAGTTACTAAGCAAAAATCCTAAACTAAACCAAAATTTAGAAGACCAGTTACACACACATATACACATGCATGCATACAAACATACATTCATTTTAAATTGGATTTAGTTTAGGAATGCAAGTACAATTTTTTAAAGGAAAAAAATTCTTTCAATGTCAATTTATAGTAAAACAAATTAAGATGTACCATTTGATCAGAAGCAGAAAAGACATTGATATTAATCAATATCAATTGACAAAACTTTTTAAAAACTTAACAAATCTAGGTAAACAACCTAAAACATCAAGAACAAAATCTTCTATATATATTCCAAAAACAGAGTAAACAGCATCATACTTAATAAAACATTTAAAGTTAAAAAAAAGAAAAAAGAAAGAAAGAAAGAAAAAAAAGAAAAGGAAAAATACAAGATAAAGCCAGACACAATGGCTCATGACTGTAATCACAGAAACTCAGGAGGCTGAGTTAGGAGGATCACAAGTTCTAGGCCAGCCTCATCAGTTAAGTGAGACCCTGATTCAAAATAACAAATTCAAAAGGGCAGGGCTGGGGATATAGCTCAGTGATAAAGCACCCCTGAGTTAAATCCACTGTATCAAAAAAAAAAAAAAAAAAGGTAAGTATATGCTCTATCACTATTTCTGTTTAGCATTATACTAGAAGCCATAATCACAGCAATCAAACAAGGAAAAAAAACACTTAGGATTTTTAAATTTTTTTTTTATTTTTTTGTACTGGGGATTAAACCCAGGGGTACTTAATTACTGAGCCATATCTCCAGCCCTTTTTTATTTTGAGACAGGATCTCTCTAAGTTATTTAGGGCCTCACTAAGTTGCTGATGCTCATTTTGAACTTACAATCATCCTACCTTAGCCTTTTGAGTGGCTGGGGTTACAGGTGTGCAACACTATGCCCAGCTAGGAATCTTTAAATTAGTGGGGGAAATCATTATTATACATTATATAGTTATTTATATGATCTAAGAGCATCAACAGAGAAATTTTACAACCAATAAAAAGAGTTCAGTAATATTTTGCAATATAAAACCAATAAATAAACTGGGTACATTGGCGCACACCTGTAATCCCAGCGGCTCAGGAGGCTGAGACAGGAGGATCAAAAGTTCAAGGCCAGCCACAGCAACTTAGGGAGGCCTTAAGCAACTTAGCAAGACCCTTTCTTCAAATAAAATACAAAAAGGGGCTGGGGATGTGGCTCAGTGGTGGAGCATCTCTGGGTTCAATCCCTGGTAACAAAAATAAAATAAAACCAATAAACATTTTAAAACTATAGGGGGTATTATGTTTGGGATTGAATCTAGGGCCTCACACATACTAGACACCAACTCTTGTGCTGCACCATGTGCCCACCCCAATGCTGCATTTTAAAAAATGCCTCTGTATGTATGTATTTTTTTTCAATATTGCATTTTAAAACATGAGCAGCAAATAGTTTGAAACTGTAATTTTAAAAATATTCTTTTCAAAGTTTGGGGATATAGCTTGGTGTTAAAATGCTTGAATATCATTTGCAAGGCCCAGGGTTCTATCCCAATAACAATAATAATAATATTAATAATAATAATAATCTTTTCAACTAAAAGTGTACCTAACCATAGATTTAACAAAAATGTACAAGGTCTTATGAAGAAAATTATGAAAGTTTTTTTGTTGTTATTTTTTGTTTTTGGTATTGGGGATTGAACTCAGGGGCACTCAACCACTGGGCCACATCCCCAGCTGTCGCCGCCTGCAGCAATTGCCGCTTGCAGCAACGATACCGCGGGAGAAAATTCGGAGGCAGACTGGAAATGAAAAAGTTCTTTTATTCTTCTTTCTTCTAACTTCTCTCTCCGTCTCCAACAACCTCTCCAACTCCAACCACCCCTCTAACTAACCTTACCCGGTTAAATACATTTTGCCTTAACAAGGACAAGTGCTAACAGCTCGAGCTTACAGGTGTGTCACACAGTGTTCACGGGCATAAAAAGATTCTTAGATAAATGCATGAACATCAGCTGAAAATACTTGAACACCTTTATGGCTCTGAGCAAGCTGCCATCTAGCTATCTCCTCAAATAGGGCTCTACATTCCCCCCCTTTTGTTTTTAAAAGAGGGAATGTGCTAGGGCATCCCATGTGCAACCAACATTCTTACCCGTCATCGGATAATCAAGGCTGTGCCCTTGACTCCTGTCTTAGGTTGATATGTCAGCCACATGAGACTGCCCCGTGGATGGGTGACGGCCTCATCCGGATCGACTGTGCCTGTCTTAGGTTGTCCCCCTCTGGGGATCTTACCCATCATTGGCTACCAGCCGTCCAATCGAGCCCTTTAGGATCAACTGTGTGTGTTAACAAACAGCCATCCAATCATGAGGAGATGCTGCGGTTTTAAGGTGGCAAGCCTTCTGCTGACGAGCCAAGTTCCATAGCGTATCCAGTTCTTTAAACAAATCAGCTGCCCTAAGTTCCATCAAGTAACGCACTGAGTTCTCTAGACAAATACCCGCAAGGCATTGTCCCGTAATGTCCAAAAATAATGAAAGATCAAAATGTCCATTTGTTATAACACGTTGATCTAGGAGGCCCCATGCATGCAGAGCAGAGGCCACACTGCTGGTGAGGTTGTTTGATGCTTGAGCAGCAGGGATGCTTGTAGCGACCGCGATCCCTGCAGCTGTAGCAGCAGCCGTCTTTTTTATGTCTAGACAATGCCACCGGCAAATCTTCAGGGCCCACTACCTAGAAACTCAAGCATCAAATATTAGAGGAAAGGCAGTGCCATTCCAGCACTGAGTCAATTGGCGAGTTGTCAAACTAAAAAATAGAATTATTAGATCAGGTAATTAAAGTTGATCTCTGCTCACACATATTGCTGCTTGAGCTTCCAAAAACATAAGCTGGCAAAATATCACATTCACAACTGATCAAAGAAAGACTGAGGGTATTTAACTGACAAAACACTACATTAAAGATAAATTAAAGAAAAACTAAGAGCACTTTGGAAAAATAATTTGTTAGCTGGAACCCCCGAGTCTCTGCATACACAGCAATCCTTTTATGAAATTACCTGTTGAAATAATTCAAATTAATCAGCTATTAAACAAATAAAGTTAATTACAAATAAACAATCCCATGTCAAATACCAAAATATCAGGTTATACAGTATTAGTCATATTTTTAGCTGCAGAGAAGTCCCAGAGACACCTATAAATCGAAATTGAAGGTACCTATACTTTTAAATTGTAATGCAATTAGAATACTCTAAACTTAAATGAATTAAAGTTATTTGGAGCCAAATAAATATATATATTTTTTAATATTAATTTTCATAAGTGCTTTGTTATTTGTGACGTCACGCTGGACAGATGCACAAACATACAAACATATATTTGTGACGTCACATTTACATGAAATCTAGACAAGTGCACAGACATAAAGACATATATAAAAAGAAAAAAATACAATTGTGTGTACACTAAAGAGAGATCTTCTCGTCCGGCCGGGAAAAATGAGACTTAAGTTGTGAATTTATTGAAGAACTATTTTAAGGGAATCATTCCATAACTTCATCTTGGCCCTCTTGATTTTGTGCTTGTTTTATTAATCTTGATTCCTCAACAACTTCATCTTGATCCTTTTGATTTGGTACCTGTTTTATTAATCTAGATGGTATCCATATTGGGGAGGATTCATGCTGTGGAAAAACACAAACAGATCCTCTCCTGCAAATTAATACTGATCTGGACCCTTCCATGTACCTGAAAGAACATCCTTCCAGTAAACCAAAGGTTTATGTTGTTGGTGTGGATTCCAGTGTCTGTCTCCAGCCGAATATCCATTAGAATCCAAAGTTAAAAAATTTAAGGTAAACAGGGCAACGGACAATCTGTCCCTAGGATTTGTCCAATTTCCTTCTTTTTGCTTCAATAGCATAATTTTGAGTGTGCGATTAGCTCGTTCAATTATACCTTGGCCTTGAGGATTGTACAGGATACCTGTTTTATGGAATATATTGAATTCTGCGCAAAACTGTTTGAAAGATGAGGACGTATATGCAGGGCCATTATCTGTTTTAAGCATTTTGGGAATGCCCAATGCAGCAAAAGCTTGTAGACGATGAGATGTAACAACTTTAACTTTTTCTCCAGCATGTAAGGAAGCAAAAATCATGCCTGAGCATGTATCCATGGTCACATGAATAAATCGCAACTTTCCAAAACTTGGCTCATGAGTGACATCCATTAATGCCCACAAATGATTGGGCATTAATCCTCTTGGGTTAACCCCATAATGTGGATTGGGCAAATGTGTCATACAAGAATGACAATCGGGCCAGGCGTGGTGGCGCACGCCTGTAATCCCAGCACTTGGGAGGCTGAGGCAGGAGGATCGCGAGTTCAAAGCCAGCCTCAGCAATGGTGAGGCACTTAGCAACTCAGTGAGACCCTGTCTCTAATAAAATACAAAAAAGGGCTGGGGATGCTGGAGGCTGAGGCAGGAGGATCGCGAGTTCAAAGCCAGCCTCAGCAATGGCGAGGCACTTGGCAACTCAGTGAGACCCTGTCTCTAATAAAATACAAAAAAGGGCTGGGGATGTGGCCCAGAGGTCCAGTGTCTCTGAGTTCAATCCCCAGTAACAAAAAAAAAAAAAAAAAAAAAAAAAAAAAAAAAAATTGACAATCCTTCACAATTGTTTGAGCTTGCTCCTTAGTTATTTTGAAACTTTGCTGTAAAGTAGTACTATTAACATGAAATTGAGAATGGAACAAGATAGCTTGTTGGACTGCTGAAAATATAAAGATCGTTTGAGTGAGGGCATCAGCCTTTTGATTACCTTCATGGAGAGGACCAGGCAAATTAGTATGAGCTCTGATATGTCCAATAAACAAAGGTTCTTTACGTTCCTATAGAAGGTTTTGAATTTGAAAAAACAATTTAAAGGCTGGAGTATGTGGTGCTACGCCTGCTAGCTCCAATTTAGGGACAGCATGTACAATATAGTGGCTGTCTGAAAAATATTTATAGGCTGTTCTATAAAACTTTCAAGAGCTATAATAATAGCTTCAAATTCAACTAATTGGGCTGATTTTTGACCAGTAATATGAATCATATTTTCTTTCTTTCTTTCTTTTGTGGTACCGGGGATTGAACTCAGGGGCACTCGACCACTGGGTCACATCCCCAGCCCTTTTTTGTATTTTATTAGAGACAGGGTCTCACTGAGTTGCTAAGTGCCTTGCCATTGCTGAGGCTGGCTTTGAACTCGTGATCCTCCTGCCTCAGCCTCCCAAAGTGCTGGGATTACAGGTGTGCGCCACTGTGCCCGGCTCATATTTTCTTTTTGAGTGACTACTGCAGCAGTGCCATTAGAGGACCCATCTGTAAATACATTTAATGCCTTAGAAATAGGTTGATTTTTTATTACCTGTGGAAATATAATGGGATGATTGATACAAAAAGATAGTATAGGAGACTTAGGAGATGGTTATCAAAATTTGCAGAAGTAGCGCATCTAGCTATAGCCCAATCATTATCATTGAAGCACAAATATTCAACCTTGATGATGAATAGGGAGTAAAAATAGTAGCGGGGTGAATGCCAAATATTTTAGTAGAAGTCTTAAGTCCTTGAAGAATAAGTTTAGCCACCATGGAGGTATAAGACTCAATTGTACTTTTAGGAGAGACGGGTAAATGTATCCATAATAAAGGTCCCTGTTGCCAAAATACTCCTGTGGGTGTATATTGTGAAGAAATAATAATCAATATCAGCGGTCGAGCAAAATCAATTCTATCACAATGGGATCTTTCAATGGCATTTTCTACTAACTTTAAAGCTTCCCTAGCATCAGGAGTCAATGTTTGCGGTGAAGATGGATCAGGGTTCCCGTGAAGGATATCAAATAAGAGTTTTAATTGTCCAGTAGTGAGGCTTAGTGTAAGGCGAAGCCAATTAATGTCTCCCAGCAGTTCTTGGAAATCATTGAGGGTGGTCAAATGTTCTTTATTTATTAAAATTTTTTGAGGCCTAATGAAAGTATCCATAATTTTGAATCCTAAATATAATATGGGAGATCTAGTTTGAACCTTTTCTTCAGCAATGTTTAGTCCATATTGTTTTAAGTTTTCTGACATATCACTGAATATGGTGAATAAGACTTCTTGATTAGGATGAGCAAGTAAAACATCATCCATATAATGGAGACACATAAGGTTTGGGTATTTGTTCTTGATCGGCTGAATAACTTTGTCTACATAGATTTGACATATAGTGGGGCTATTAGCCATTCCCTGGGGTAAAACTTTCCATTGATATCTTTTATCAGGGCCATTATTATTGATAGAAGGAACTGAAAAAGCAAACCTGGGGGCATCCAGAGGATGTAGAGGAATGGAAAAGAAACAATCCTTTATATCAAGAGTTATAAGATGGAAATTTTTAGGAATAGCTACAGGATTAGGAAGTCCAGGTTGGGTAGGGCCCATAATTTGCATGGTTTTATTGATTTCTCTAAGATCATGTAACAACATTTCCATTTTCCTGATTTTTTCTTGATTACAAATATGGGGGAATTCCAGGGAGAGGTGGAAGTTTCTATGTGTCCTGCTTCTAGTTGTTCTTGGATTAGTAGGTGGGCTGCTTGTAATTTCTCTATAGATACGGGCCACTGAGGGACCCAAGCTGGCTTATCAGAAAGCCATGGTATTTTCAAAATTGTTTTCTCAGTGGCCCCTAGAAAAAATATCCTTTACCTTTTTGATGATGATTTAGATTTTTATTTTTAACACTTGCAGGCTTGGTTGCTAGGTGTAGCCCCATTTGTTGTAAAATGTCTCTTCCCCATAGGGTAACTGGCAAGCTGGTCAAAACATAAGGCTGGAAAGTTCCTTTATGCCCTTCCTTATCTTCCCATTTTAAAATTACAGCACTTTGTGTTGGGGTGTTAGTATATCCCAAGCCTCTTAAACTGGTTGAAGCCTTCTGCAGAGGCCAGTGCTTGGGCCATTGTTGTAGATTAATGATGGAAGAGTCAGCCCCAGTATCAATCAGCCCCTCCATCTCTATACCTTGAATTGTTATTTTGCACATAGGTCTCCGTGAACAATCCTGAACCCAGCAAGCCATAGGTCCCGAGCCAGTGGAACCAAATCCTCTATTGTTCCTATTCTGAGGCATACTCTTGAATGAGTTGTGGAAACTGGGAAGGAGAAGCAGCTGAGCAATTCTATCTCCTTGGTTAACAGAGATAATGCCTCTAGGTGAACTAAGCATTATTTTTATTTCTCCTTGGTAGTCGGAGTCTATAACACCTGGTGTTACTTGAAAACCTAATAAGCTTTTAGAACTTCCTCTGAGGATAAGTCCTACAGTCCCTGAGGGAAGAGGTCCCCTGACTCTCGTGGGAATCAGTTGAACCCCCATTTCAGATGTTAGCACTATTCGGGCAGTGAAACAGAGGTCTAGTCCTGCACTTCCTCTTGGCCCTCTGACAAGGGAGTCAATGGGAAGGAGGAATTGTGATGAGGAATCATCTGGATGGATGTTTGAGGATATTCCTCCTCTAATGCCTCGTACATTTGTGGGCCCTGGGGCATTGGGCCCCGTGTCCCGTTTTTTGAGTTTCTAGACAAAATGTTTCCATAGATGTCAAATTTAGATCTGCATTTATTGGCCCAATGATTCCCCTTTTTATACCTGGGGCAGCGGCCTGGGGCATGGTATGAGCTTGGTCTTATTTCTCTTTA
Source organism: Tamias sibiricus (assembly GCA_025594165.1). Taxonomy (NCBI): domain Eukaryota; kingdom Metazoa; phylum Chordata; class Mammalia; order Rodentia; family Sciuridae; genus Tamias; species Tamias sibiricus. The sequence goes on from CM046668.1 coordinate 72,456,693, forward strand.
GGGATATTGCCTGGAATATCCTGATTGATTATAATAATTTTTAGGTTGAGCCCTTGTGAAATTTTGAGGGGAAGCACCTCTCATTGCTGCTGCAATCACATTTCCAGTGACAAAGGCATCATTAATGTCTTTACATAATCTTATGTATAGTGAGAGGTCCCTTTTATTTTTCCATGGTCTTATAGTGTCTTGACAGTATTTTTGGCATTTTCATATGCCAGCTGTACGACTAATGGCATTGCTTGATCTACATCCCCGAATATTCTGCCTGCAGTTCTTAAAAATCTGTCAGCAAAGTCAGCATATGGCTCATTAGGCCCCTGAATTACTTTAGACAAGCTGCCTTGTAAATCACTTGTTCCTGGTAAGGTTTTCCATGCCTTAACAGCAGCAGTGTATATTTGTGTGTATACACCAGGATCATATTGAATTTGTATTCATAATTCAGCAAACTGTCCTTCACCTGTTAGCATATCTACATTACGGTCTGGGAAGCCTGCAGTCGCATTTCTTCTAGCTGTTTCTACACAAAGCTCCTGGAATTGTGACCTCCATATCAGGTATTGTCCCCCGCTCAATACTGCCTTACATAAGCCTTTCCAGTCTGAGGGGGTTAAAGTTAAAATGTTAAGGGACTCCAGCATGCTCAATGTGAACGGAGCTTGGGGCCCATAGGTCATTATTGCCTCTTTGAAGTTTTTTATTGTTTTGAAGTCTAGGGATTGGTGGTACCTCTGCCCATTTTCATTTTCAAATACTGGCAGGTCCCAATGTTCCTGCGGGTTTTGGCGTTCGAGGGCACATAAGCGCTCAGAAAGGCCGTTAATCTCTGCCTCAAGGGTACGCATATGCTCAGAAATACCCCTCATGGTTTTTGTAATGGATTTCACCCATGAGGGAGCAGAGGGCACAAGTGGTTCCTCTACTTGACGGTCCTTTCTGGTCTTAACTGACTCAGCGGAGGAGGCTGTGCTTTCATGGTTATTTGGCTCCTCCTTGCTACTATCACTTTCACTGGTAGTAACATCCTGAGTTTCAGATTCAATTGAGAGCACGTATTCCTCAGCTATCCCCAACAAGTCTCGGATAGCTTTTGCAGCTCTTATCTTTGTTATTTTTGAGTTCACACCAATATTATCCTTACTGGTCTTAACTGACTCAGCGGAGGCTATGCTTTTATGATCACTTTCCTCCTAACTATCCACTGAGTCAGCTATGTCAAAAAACTCTTCCATAACTTTTATTATTCGGTGCTTGGTTATTTTCGCACCCATCTTTATAGATTTCTCAGTTGTTACCTGCCGATTCCGAATTCCCCTTACGGGCCACCACTTGTCGCTGTCTGCAGCAATTACTGCTGGAAGCAATGATACTGCAGGAGAAAATTTGGAGGCAGACTGGAAATGAAAAAGTTCTTTTATTCGTCTTTCTTCTAACTTCTCTCTCCGGCTCCAACAACCTCTCCAACTCCAACCACCCCTCTAACTAACCTTACCCAGTTAAATACATTTTGCCTTAACAAGGACAAGTGCTAACAGCTCGAGCTTACAGGTGCATCACACAGTGTTCACGGGCATAAAAAGATTCTTAGAGGGGCTGGGATTGTGGCTCAGCGGTGGAGCACTCGTCTAGCGCATGCGCGACCCGGGTTCGATCCTCAGCACCACATACAAATAAACGCATTGTGTACAACTAAAAGTAAATAAATATTAAAAAAAAATTCTTAGATAAATGCATGAATATCAGGTGAAAATACTTGAACACTTTTATGGCTCTCAGCTAGCCACCATCTAGTTATCTCCTCAAATAGGGCTCTACACCCAGCCCCCCCCCCCTTTTTTTTTTTTGTATTTTATTAGACACAGGGTCTCACTGAGTTGCTCAGTGCCTCGCCATCGATGAGGCTGGCTTTGAACTCGTGATCCTCCTGCCTCAGCCTCTCAAGTGCTGGAATTACAGGCGTGCGCAACTGTGCCCAGCTTGAAAGGTTTTTTTTTGATAGGCATGAAATAAATATGTATTGATATATGGGAGGAGGGGCTGTGGTTGTGACTCAGCGATTTAGCGCTTGGCTAGCACGTGCGTGACCCGGGTTCTATCCTCAACACTACGTAAAAATAAAGGCATTGTGTACAACTAAAACAGATAAATAAATATTTAAAAATACGTATATGGGAGGAGTCAATATTACCAAGATGCCAATTTTCTGTATATTAACCAACAAATTCAATGTAAATCTAATTAAAATCTCTCTGAGTTTCTCAAGCATTTTAATAAGATGACTTTAAAATTCAAGAATAAAGGATAGATGACAAGACACTTTTGAAGTAGAAGAACAAGGTGGAAGTCTTGTCTACCAGAAATAAGTATTATCATCAAAGTACTGTAATTAACTACATGATGTTGTTGGGGGATAGACAAATAGAATATAGAACAGATTATCCAAAAGCAGACACAAACATATGTGGACATGATGATAAAAGTGATATTACTAATCCGTAGAGGAAAGGATGAACTATTCAAATGATCATCCAGGGACTGGAAAAAAATTAGATCCTAAACTCAGATACAAAAACAAATTTTATATTTTTTTCTCCTCCTTCTCTTTCTCTTCCTCCTGTTTTCTTTCTTTTTTCTTCTTCTCCTCCACTTTCTCCTCCACTTCCTTTGTTTATGGTGCTGGGGATCAAACCCAGGACCTCATACACACTAGGCAATTGCTCTACCACTTAGCTACACCTCCAGCCAAAATTATATACTTCTTTGAGATTTAAATGAGAATAACAAAACTTTGCAACTTTGAGAAGAAAATGTAGGGGCTTATCCTAAAGGCTTCACATAGAACTGCTTTGCACAACTTGAGGACACCATCCACTTTGTGCTTCAGGGGGGACCATTCATATAGAACAATGTGAATGGACAGCCCTGAAGTTCCTATGGTTCAGATCTTACATGTCCCTCATGTGTTGAAGTTTTGATCCCCAGTGTTGCATTCAGAAGGGGAGCCTTTGAGGGGTGATTGGATCATTAGGGCTCTGACCTCATGAATGGATTAATCCATTTATGGATTCATAACTGGTTTATTTTTTATTTTGAGACAGGGTCTTGATAAGTTGCTGAGAGTCTTGCTGAGTTGCCAAGGCTGGCCTGAAACTCATGATCCTCTTATCTCAGCCTCTCGAGTTGCTATGATTACAGGCATGTGCTACTGTCCTGGCATTTTATGAATTTATAACCTAATAAGCTCTTGGGTAGTGGTAGAAATTTTAGGAGGCAGGGCCTAGCAGGAGGAAGTAGGTAATTGGAGGCATACCCTTGAAGGGTATATTTTGTCCCCAGTCCCTTCCTCTTTTTTTTTTTTAATTTTATTTATAGTTGTAAATGGACAGCATGCCCTTATTTATTTTTTTTATGTGGTGCTGAGGATCTAACCCAGTGCCTCACACATGCTAGGCAAGCAATGTGCCACTGAGCTGTAGCCCCAGCCCAGTCCCTTCCTCCTGCCATTACTTTCTGGCAACTATGAGTTGAGCACCTTTGCTTCACCAAGCTTCCCCATCATGATGTTCTGCCTCACCACAGGCCCAGAAATAACTGAACCAAGTGATCATTGACTGAAACCATGAGCCCAAATAAATCTCTCCTCCTTTAAGTTGATTTTCTCAGTCACTTTGTCAAAGCAATGAAAAGCTAACCAACATAGTTGTGGATCTTGAAAGTCCAAATCAAGAAAGGGAACTATTCAAGCCAGGCAGGGTGGTGCACACATGTAATCCTGTCAACTCAGGAGGCGGAGGCAGGAGGATTGTGAGCTCAAAGTCAGCCTCAGCCCAGCATCAGCAACTTAGCAAGACTCTGTCTCAAAAAAATAAAATAAAGGACGGGGTCTGTAGCTCAGTGGCAGAGCGCTTGCCTAGCATATGTGAAGCACTGGGTTCAATCCTTAGCACCACATAAAAATAAATAAAATAAAGGCATTCTGCCCATCTACAGCTATAATAAATAAATAAAATAAAAATGGCTGAGGATGTGGCTCAGTGGTTAAGCACCCCTGGTTTCAATCTCTGGTACCAAAAAAAGAAAAAAAAAAAGAAACATGGGTTAGGAGTGTAACACAGTGGGAGAGTATTTGCTTAGTATTAACAAGGTCCTAGGCTGTGTGTGGTGGCGCACGCACGCCTGTAATCCCAGCACTTGGGAGGCTGAGGCAGGAGGATCATGAGTTCAAAGCCAGCCTCAGCAATGGCGAGGCACTTAGCAACTCAGTGAGTCCCTGTCTCTAATAAAATACAAAAAGAAAGGGGGGGGGGGCTAGGGATGTGGCCCAGTGGTCGAGTGCCCCTGAGTTCAATCCCTAGTACCAAAAAAAAAATAATAATAAAATAAAATTTATGGCCGGGTGTGGTGGCGCACGCCTGTAATCCCAGCGCTTTGGGAGGCTGAGTCAGGAGGATCGCGAGTTCAAAGCCAGCCTCAGCAATGGTGAGGCACTTAGCAACTCAATGAGACCCTGTCTCTAAATAAAATACAAAAAAGGTCTAGGGATGTGACCCAGTGGTCGAGTGCCCCTGAGTTCAATCCCCAGTGTCACACAAAAAAAAAAAAAAAAAAAAAAAAAAAAAACAAGGTCCTGGGTTCAACTCCCAGCACTGAAGAACAAAAAGGTACATTATATTGTAGGATACGCACTCAGTTGTGGAAGGGTCTACACCCAACTCAGCTGATATCAACAACAAGGAAAATTAGGGAAAAGTCTATGTGCAGTACCATACAGATCCAGCTCTACTTTTCTTTGACCCTCATGTCTTTCCTTCATCTGTCCTAGGCTGGTGTTAGGATAGCTGCAGCAGTTCCACGCATCACATTGAAGTACAATAAGATGCAGAGGAAGAAGCACCACCTCCTCTCTTCTACTGAGAAAGGAAACATTTCCTCGAAGTCTCTTGGGAGACTTTCCTTCAAAATTCATCAGTCTGAATTGAGTCACAATTCTGTTCCTAAAACAGTCCCTGTGCCAAGGGATGTGAGATAAACATAACTGGTTTAGTAAAGCATATGGCTTTGTGGAGGAAGGTGGATACCTCCCCAGAGTGTAGTGCTTTAAAGAGAAGGAAGGAGGGGAATGGATGTTAGTTAATTAGGCAATCAACAGAATATGCTCCATTCATAAAGCTTCACTCCAGGCATGATGAAATATTCCTCTATTTCCCTTTGTTCTGATTTTGCCTTTATCTAGAATCCTTCTGAATAACACTTAACCTTTCCAAATTCCTAGATACCAGGAAAATAATGAATGATATGGCAGTCATTGGAGACTCCTGTCTCCCAAAATGGAATTTAAAAACTGGGTGGGGCAAAGTGGCACATGCCTGCAATCCAAGCTACTTGGAAGCAGGTTGATCACAAGTTCAAGGCTAGCTTGAGTAATTTAGCAAGACCTTGGGTTATGGTTTGGATGTGAGGGATTCCCCAAAAGCTCCTGTGTTCATGCAGGAAGTAAAAAGATTAGATTGTGAGAGGTGTGGCCTAATTGATGGATTAATCCACCTGATGGATTAATAATTTGAAAGGACTACTATAGTGGGTGGTAACTGTAGGCAGGTGGGGCATGGCCTGTGACTGGAGGAGGTAGGTCACTTGGGGCATTCCCTGAAAGGGTTCACCTTCCCTGTAACCCCTCTGCCTTTCTCCCTCTTGTTCCTGGATACCATGATTAAGCAATGCTCCTCTACCATGCTCTTCTGCCATGATATTCTGCCTCATCTTGGGCCCATAGTTGTAGGGTCAGCCAAACATGGATGGAACCTCTGAAACCATAAGCCAAAATCAACTTTTTCTCCTTTAAGGTGTTCTTGTCAGGAATTTTGGTTACAGCAGTGAAAAGCTGATTAACACACCCCGTCTCAAAATAAAAAAAATAAAAAGGTATGGGGATGTATTTCAATGATAGGGTATTTGCCTGGCCTGCACAAGCCCCTGAATTCAACCCCCAGTACAAAAAGAAAAGAACAGTAATTTAAATATTGGTACTGTGAAAGTTGTCGGATGAAAATGGGGTCACTTTTGTCCTCACCAAAAAAAAAATAAATAAATAAATCCAGGACATTATGGTGGAATCCATGCACATATGTCTGATAACAAAAACTGTTCACAAAAGATTCTATCAGAACTACAGCCTTACACAAGGCCACCACAACATTATACAGAAAGTGCTTCAGTGAGGACTTCCACCCATCAATTGTCTATTTACTCTAAGACTAATGCTACCCTTATTATTGATACTTGTAACCAAGAAATATTGTTTCAAAATCTCCCCGCCCCCCACCCCCGCCTTTTTTTTCTTTCCAGTCCTATAGATTAAACCCAGGGCACTCTATTACTGAGCTACATTCCCAGCCCTTTTTATTTTATTTTGAGATGGGGTCCTGCTAAGTTATCCAGACTGGTATTGAATTGAGATCCTCCTGCCTCGGCTTCCCCAGATGCTCAGATTACAGGAATGTGCCATCATGCCCAGTTCAAAATATTTCCTGTAATCCTTTTTTTAAAAATATTTATTTATTTGCTTTAGTTGTACACAATGCGTTTATTTGTACGTGATGCTGAGGATCAAACCCGGGCCGCGCACGTGCTAGGCAAGCGCTCTACCGCTGAGCCACAACCCCAGCCCTCCTGTAATCCTTTTTTTTTTTTTTTTTTTTTTTAATATTTATTTATTTGCTTTAGTTGTACACAATGCAACATGGTGCTGAGGATCGAACGTGGGCCGCACGTGCTAGGCGAACCTATACCGCTGAGCCACAACACCAGCCCATCCTGTAATCCTTTTTATTTCACCTTTAAACACTTCCTCTTGCCTTAACCTCAGTGAATTTTCCCACAGTTTACTATGGCACGTGTATTCCCATTGCAATTCTCTGCTATTCCCAGTTACATATAATTATTCTTTGGAAAATCTCTCTCCAATTTTTATTTAGTTGCCAATGTTTTCATTTAGGCTTAGGATTTTCTATTCCTATGGATTTTGCTATTTCTAGAATGTTATATAAATGGAATCAAATAGAATGTAGCCCTGTGAGTCTGACTTCTTGAATTTAGCATGATGCATTTAAATTAAAATTGGGCCAGGCATGGTGGCACGGACTACAATCCCAACAACTTGAAGGCTGAGGCAGGAGGAACATATGTTCAAAGCCAGCTTCAGCAATTAGTGAACACCTGTCTCAAAATAAAAAAATAAAAATGGCTGAGGATATTGCTCAATAGCCAAGCACCCCTGGGTTCAATCCCTGGTATTGAAAAATAAAAAAATAAAATTCATGTTAGGGGTGGGGTTGGGGATGTAGCTCAATAGTAGAGTAGCATATGAGACCCTAGATTAAATCCCCATCGTATACACACAGAAACACACAATCATCATGTTGTTCCCTGTTTCCTCTTTATCCCTGAGTAAGATTCCACTGTAATAATGTATCATAATCTGATTACCCTTTTACCAATTGAATAACATTTGCGTTGTTTCCAGTTGGGGGCAATTATGAATAAAGGTACTATAAAGTCATGTACAAACCGGCACGGTGGCACACACCTGTAATCCCAGCACTTAGGAGGCTGAGGCAGGAGGATCATGAGTTCAAAGCCAGCCTTAGCAATGGTGAGGCACATAGCAACTCAGTGAGATGCTGTCTCTAATAAAATATAAAAAAGGGATGGAGATGTGGCCAGTGGTTGAGTGCCCCTGAGTTCAATCCCTGGTACCCAAAAAAAAAAAAAAAAAAAAAAAAAAAGTCATGTACAACTCTCTGTATGAACATGTTTCCATTTCTCTGGGGAAAATACCAAGGTGTAAAATTGCTAGTTTATACAGTTAGTAGATTTTTGACTTTATAAGAACCTGGTAAAAGTGTAAAACCTGAAAGAATATTTTTAAAAAAAAAAAAAAGAACCTGGTAAATTGTCCTGTGACTTTTAAATTTCAATTTTGGAAAGATAGTTAGCAATCATCACCTTAACCAAGTGATCAAATTTAACATTACTAAGAGTAGGGCAACTAAATAGTTTTTGTTTTTATTGTGATGTGTTAGGAATCACAGCAGCAACTATGTCTTATTCTTAGCAAAACTGTTACCAATCACACTTACAAGTCTGCTTTTCAAACTACAAAAAATACAGAAAGATCAAAAAACAAGTTAAAATACACTATTGGGGAGTATAGCTCAGTTGGTAGAGTGCTTGCCTCGCATGCAGAAGGTCCTGGGTTCAATACCCAGTACTGCAAAAGAAAAAAAGACACTATCAGGAAGCACTCAGGCAAATCCAGGATATGGGCATTCACAAGACTATCTCAGTTATTTCAAAAAGCGTTGAGCTGGTGATATAGCTTAATCAGTAGAGTACTTGCCTAGCATGTCCAAAGCCCTGGGTAAAATCCCTAGCACCACCAAAAAAAAAAAAAGTCATTGTCATGGGTAGAGATAGGGCTGTAGGAAGGAACAGCAGGGGATGGTTATAGGTGAAAAGAAAGTGAAAAGGCATCACATCATCCAGGTGCAGTGGGCTGGGGATGTCATTCAGTGATAAAGCACCCCTGGGTTGATTCCCCAGTATACACACACACAGACATCATAGGCATCATAACAAACTGCAATGCTTTAATTAGATATTGGTTGAAAAAATAGTTATAAAAGACTTTTTTTGGAAAACCAAAAATTATGTGGACTCTGTGTGAGATAATATTAGGAAATAATTTTCTTGAATGTTATAATGACACTGTAGTTATAGAAGAAAGTGTTCTTATTTCTAGGAAATGTACTCTAAATTTAGGGATAAAATATGATTCTATAATTTACTTTTAAATGATTCAGTAAATTTAAAAATAAATAAAACAACTATGGTAAATGTAAATAGTTCTTGGATTTAGGTATTGAGTACATAGGTGTTCATTGTAATGTTCTTTTTCTGTATGTTTGTAACTTTTGTATGAAAGAGTTGAAAATCTTTATTATTTTTATTTCTAGAAGTTTTATTTACATTTCAAATCTGATTGATTACTTTGAAAAATTCTTGTTTTTTGCAAATGCTTTCAAGATAGTACTGTTTGATTTCTTCAAACATGGTAGTTATATTTTATAATCCTTGTCCGAAAATTCTAATATTGAAGTCTTTGCAATTTTTTTTAATATTTATTTTTTAGTTATAGGTGGACACAATGTCTTTATTTTATTTTTCTGTGGTGCTTATTTTTATGTGGTGCTGATGATCGAACCCAGTGCCTCATGCATGGTAGGCGAGCACTCTACCTCTGAGCTACAACCCCAGACCACATTGTTTTTTTTTTTTTTTTAAATATTTATTTATTTACTTTAGTTGTACACAATGCAATACATTTATGTTTATGTGGTGCTGAGGATCGAACCCGGGCCGCGCACGTGCGAGGCGAGCGCTCTGCCGCTGAGCCACAACCCCAGCCCGCACACAATTGGTTTTTAATATTGGTTTTAATACATGGTGCATGCGTGTGTTTTGCCTCTGTTTTTTTTTTTTTTTTTTTTTTCCACTACAAGCTGCTTTTTTGTTCCTTGCAAAATTATTTATAGGAATTCTTTGAGGCCTAAGATACTACATTTTTCCAGAAAGTGTTGCCAAAAGCTCTGTGCTCCGTCCTTGTCCCCAATGCCAATCCAATAACGAGGACATGGTTTTGAGAAAAAGAAAAAAAGAAGAAGAAAAAAGGTTTATCATTTTGCTAGCAAAAGAGAAACACAGGGGACTCCTGTCCCAAAGGCTGTGATTCTGCCCATCCGCAGGAACAGGGGGCTTTTACAGAGGTGATTCAGAGACAATGAGATTAGGGAGGAGAGATCAGGAAGGAGAAGATCAGGGAAGAGAAGTTTAGGGAAAAGAATACCAGAGAAAAAGCCGGACACAGTGGCTCACGCCTGTAATCCCAGCACTTGGGAGGCCGAGGCAGGAGGATCACAAGTTCAAAGCCAGTCTCAGCAAAGGTGAGGCACTTAGCAACTCAGTGAGACCCAGTCTCTGAATAAAATACAAAAAAGGGCTGGGGATGTGGCCCAGTGGTCAAGTGCCCCTGAGTTCAATCCCTGGTACCAAAAAAAATAATAATAATAATAAAAAAATTAAAAAAAAATAATAATACCAGAGAAAATCAGTGAAGAGATCAGGGAGAAGTTTAGGGAAAAGTAGATCAGGGAGGAAGCTGAGGGTGGTGTCACACACCTGTAATCCCAGTGGCTCCAGAGGCTGAGGCAGGAGGATCTCGAGTTCAAAGCCAGCCTCAGCAATTTAGTGAGGTGCTAAGTAACTCAGTGAGACCCTGTCTCTAACAAAATACAAAATAGGGCTAGGGATGTGGCTCAGTGGTCAAGTGCCCTGGAGTTCAATCCCTAGTACTCCCCCACCCCCGCCAAAAAAAATGATCAGGGAGAAGTTTAGGGGAAAGGATTGAGAAATTTAAAAAAAAAAAAAAAGTGTCAGTTTCATTGCCACAAAGGATATAGTCAAAGCATCAAGTGAACCTCTATTACAAAAGAATTTATGTTTGCTCCTGTCCAGCATTCACAACTAGACGAATTTTTTTTTTTTTTTTTTTTTTTGTACCAGGAATTGAACTCAGGAGCACTGGTCTCACCATTGTTGAGGCTGGCTTTGAACTTGGGATCCTCCTGCCTCAGCCTCCCAAGTCACTGGGATTACAGGCGTGCGCCCGGCAGACTTATTGAACCAATTTAAACTCATTATTTGACGCTTTCTTAGCCACACAGGTAATATTAATTTGGGCTGCAAATTAACATGTGAGAGCTGACATGGGACTACAACTTCCCCACCCCCTGTCACCTGGGGCTGCAAGGCTTAGATTGACTTCTGGTTCTATCTCGCTAAAGGGATTCTGTAACTATTGGGATCATTTCATATTAGACTTTTTTTGGGAACTGAATTGTTTCTTCCTTCCTCCCTCCCCACAAATTAATATGTTGAAGCTCTAACTCCCCAGTACCTTAGAATGTGACTCTATTTGGTGGACATAGGACCTCTGAAGAGTTAATTAAGTTAAAGATGGGGCCTTTAGGGTGGGCCTTGATCCAATCTGGCTGGCATCTTTATTAAAAAAATGAAGTTAGGACATGTAGAGACACCAAGGGCATGCATTCACAAGAAGAGACAACACGTGAAGATAAAGAAAATGATGGAGAAAGGGAGGCCTCAAAATGAAACCAAACCTACCAATACCTTGATCTTGGACTCCCAGATTCCAGAACTGTGGGAAAATGAATTTCTATGATTTAAGCCACCCAGTCTGTAGTATTTTATTATGGCAGCCCTAGCAAACTAATACAATTCCACACCTTTAGTAACTCTGGCCTTTTACTTCTTTATTCCATACCTCATGGTGCTGTAACAGGGGTTCACTTATGCTTTCACTATATCCCTTGTGGCTCTGAAACTTACATGTTTTTATTTCTTTTTCCCAAACTTCTTCTCCCTGACCTTCTCCTCCCTGATCTTTTCCCTAAACTTCTCCTTCCTGGTCTCTCCTCCTTAATCTCATTTTTTTTTCTGAATCACTTCATTAAAAGCCCCCTGTTCTGGGCTGGGGTTGTAGCTCAAGGGTAGAGTGCTTGCCTCATATGCCTGAGGCACTAGTTTAGATCCTCAGCACCACATTAATAAACAAATAAAATAAAGATATTATGTCCATCTACATATCTATATCTACATATCTATCTATCTATCTATCTATCTATTTTTAAGCTCCCTGTTCCTGCTGACGGGCAGAATCACAGCCTTTGGGACAGGAGTCCCCCTGTGTTTCTCCTTTGCTAGCAGAGCAATAAACCTCCTTTTTGCTTTTTTTCCCGAAACCATGTCCTCATTATTGGATTGGCATCAAGGACAAGGACCAAGCTTTCAGTAACAGTGCCTTGAAATTTTAAGCTCAAGTTCACCAGGTTTGACCAATGCCCTCAAAGAAAGGAGGCTTAATGTTTTCCTTTCTGGGATTCCACTTTCCTTTTGATTTTGTCTCAATAATCTGTAACATTTTATCTGTTCTGCAATAGTCTTATTTATTTGTTTGTTTGTTTGATTTTGTGGTACTGGGGATATAGTCAAAGCATCAAGTGAACCCCTGTTACAGCACCATGAGGTATGGAATAAAGAAGTAAAGGGGACATTCTACATTCCATGTTTTATTTTATTTTTAGTTGTAGATGGACACAATAACTTTATTTTATTTATATATTTTTATATAGTGCTAAGGATTGAAATCAGTGCCTCACAGGGCAAGGCAAGCACTCTACCACTGAGCCACAACCCCAGCCCCCAGCCTGTTTTATTTATTTATTATTTTTTTATTATTTTATTTTATTTTTTTGGTACTGGGGATCGAACTCAGGGGCACTCAACCACTGGGCCACATCTCCAGCCCTTTTTTTGTGTTTTATTAGAGACAGGGTCTCACTGAGTTGCTAAGTGCCTCGCCATTGCTGAGGCTGGCTTTGAACTTGCAATCCTCTTGCCTCAGCCTCTCAAGTGCTGGGATTACAGGCGTGCGCCACCACGCCCGGCCAGGCTGTTTTATTTTGAAACAGGGTCTTGGTAAGTTACTGAGGCTGCCCTTGAACCTGTGATCCCCTTTCCTCAGCCTCCCAAGTAGCTGGGATTGCTAGGTTGTGCTATCACACCTGGATTGTACAATGGTTTGGGGAAGTGGGGAAGAAAAGAGGAAGAGAGAGCAAGAAAAAAAAAGAAATGTCAAGAAAGACAGAATAGGGGCTGAGGTTGTGGCTCAGCAGTAGAGAGCTGGCCTAGCACATGTACGGCCCGGGGTTCGATCCTCAGCACCACGTAAAAATAAAGGCATTGTGTACACCTGAAACAAACAAATATTTTTTAAAAAGAAATAAATAATAGAGAAGCTAAAGAAGAGGTAAAATTAACCAGGCACGGTGGTGCACACTTGTAATCCCAGCACTTGGGAGGCTGAGGCAGGAGGATAGCGAGTTCAAAGCCAGCCTCAGCAATGGTGAGGCACTTAGCAACTCAGTGAGACCCTGTCTCTAATAAAATACAAAAAAGGGCTGGGGATGTGGCCCAGTGGTTGAGTGCCCCTGAGTTCAATCCCCGGTACCAAAAAAAAAAAAAAAAAAAAAAAAAAAAAAAGAAAAAGAAAGTACTGGGGAATGAAACCTACCAAATCATGTTATGTTCATTTACGAATATGGCATAACGAATCCCACTATTATGTTAGTTTAATGCACCTATAAAAAAGTCAAAAGAATGGTGCCAGGCCTAGTGGCATATGCCTGTAAATCCAGTGGCTCAGGAGGCTGAGGCAGGAGGGTCACAAGTTCAAAGCCAGCCTCAGCAACTTAGTGAGGCCCTAAGCAACTCAGTGAGACTCTGTCTCTAAATAAAATATAAAAAAGACCTGGGGAATTGGCTCAGTGGTTGAGCAGCACCCTCAGTTCCCTGCCCCTTTCTGGGTTCTATCTCCAGTACCAAAAAAAAAAAAAAAAAAAAGAATGGTAACTCTCATTTATTGCTGATGGGAATGCAAAATGGTATAGCTACTTTGAAGCCTGGTGCGGTGGCGCACACCTATGATCCCAGCACTTGGGAGGCTGAGGCAGGAGGATCATGAGTTCAAAGCCAGCCTCAGCAATTGCAAGGCACTTGGCAATTCAGTGAGACCCTGTCTCAGTGGTTGAGTGCCCCTGAGTTCAATCCCCGGTACCAAAAAAAAAAAAAAAAAAAAAAAATTAAGCACACGGGGCTGGGATTGTGGCTCAGCAGTAGAGCGCTCGCCTAGCACATGGGCGACCTGGGTTCGATCCTCAGCACCACGTACAAATAAAACGCATTGAATAAAACGCATTGTGTACAACTAAAAGCAAATAAATAAAAATACTTTTTAAAAAAATTAAGCACACGGGCTGGGGTTGTGGCTCAGCGGTAGAGCGCTCACCTAGCATGTGCGCGGCCCGGGTTCGATCCTCAGCACCACGTAAAACATAAATGCATTGCATTGTGTACAACTAAAGCAAATAAATAAATATTTTTTTAAAATTAAGCACACTTTTACTATATGATCCAGAAATTATGCTTTTAAATGTTTTTAAAGTTTCCCAAGGGGCTGGGGTTGTGGCTCTACAGTAGAACGCTCACCTAGCACGTGCGCGGCCCGGGGTTTGATCCTCAGGACCACGTAAAAATAAAGGCATTGTATACAGCTAAAACAAACAAATAAATATTTTTTAAAAAATAGTTTCCCAAGAAGCTTCTCATAGGTGTTCAAGAAGAAATAACCCAATTAATAAATGGACAAGTGAACTAACACACTTCTCAAAAGAAGAAATACAAATAGCCAGCAAATATTGAAAAAATGTTCATTATCTTTAGCAACAAGAAAGATGCAAATCAAAACTACTCTGAGATTTCATCTTGCTCCAATTTGAATGGCAGTCATCAAAATACAAATAATAATAAATGCTGGAGAAGATGTGGAAAAGTGAACACTTTTACACTGTTAGTGGGATTGTAAATTAGTACAACCACTATGGAAGTCGGTATGGAGGTGCTTCAAAAAACAGGAATGGGCCGGGCGTGGTGGTGCACGCCTGTAATCCCAGCACTTTGGGAGGCTGAGGCAGGAGGATCGCGAGTTCAAAGCCAGCCTCAGCAATGGCGAGGCACTCAGCAACTCAGTGAGACCCTGACTCTAAATAAAATACAAAAAAGGACTGGGGATGTGGCCCAGTGGTCGAGTACCCCTGAGTTCAATCCCTGGTACCACCAAAACAAACAAACAAACAAACAAACAAAAAAAAAACAGGAATGGAACTACCCTATGACCCAGCTGTACTATTCCTCAGTATTTACCCTAAAGAATTAAAGTCATCATATTGTAGCAATATATGCATACCACATTTATAGAAGCAAAATTCCCAACAGTCAAACTATGGAAACAGCCTAGGTGTCCAGTGATGGATGAAAACGTAGTATATATACACAATGGAGTTTTATTTGGCCATGGATAAGAATGAAATAATGTCATTTATAGAAAAATTAATGGAACTTTAGAGCATTATGTTAAGCGAAATATGCCAAACTAAGAAAGTCAAGGGTTGCGTGTTTTCTCACATACATGGAATAAAGTTGTGGGGAGGAATCTCATGAAAATAGAAGGGAAACCAGTAGAAAAGAGATAGGGGACCCAGGGGAGGGAGGAGAAGAGAGAAAAGGGAGGTAATGGGGAATAAAGTTGACCAAATTATATTATTAAATTGTGTGCATGTACAAATACGTAACAATGACTTTTGCTATTATATATAATTATGATCAGGATTAAAAAAGAACAAATCCACTTTATTAAATATTACTACTCTCTTGTCTCTTTGGCAAGGAAAACTGATACATACATGCTGCTGCTTGTGCTAATAAAGGCCTTGTTCTCCGACCCAAGAATCTCATGTCTTCTGCCAACATCCATCAAACAGTAATAGGCTACTTATTACAAGTAGGGTAAAATCAATTCCCAGGCCTGGAACATGACATACACTTGAAGTCAGGTGTTATGTGGTGGAAGAAACTGTTCTGAGCCCAAGTAGAATTGGCTGCTATAGCAGTGGCTGGCATAAAAGGCAGGTAAAGCTAAGGGAATCCAAAGTAGAGCCCTTCTTCTCCCTCTTCAAATCTCTTAAGCCACCCTACCACTCACTTGAAACTGAGCCTGGAAAAATTAGAGCCATCAAGCAAGAATAGGTTGATACTAAACCCCAAAATCTATACACACATGCATTCTGTTCCCTCTTTCTCTTACACCACGGAAAAGCCATCTTTCCTCCAATGTGACACCTGTCCCCTCTTTTGCTTGCGTGTGTATGAAAAAGTTTCTTTTCAAATGAGCTCTCTCCAGTGACATTTAAGGATATCCAAGTATTCTTTCCCCCACTCTACCTATGCCCTGGCCCCCAACACCACCTTCAGAATCAAACTTCTCTACTTTATTGGCTATACAACCATTTCCATTTTTCACCTCATATTTGCTTCTGAACCCAATCCGATCTGATATCTGCTCACACTGTACCCAACCCAATTTTACTGGGCTCACTCACCTAAGACCTCAAAGTTGCCAATTGCTATAAATGTTTACCAGTCTTTTCATTAGAATCTGGCTCACACCTTCCTTAGTACAGTCTCCTATTGGCTTTGATGGTGCCACACCTGGCTTTCCTCTAGCTCTCTGATCTTCTTCCCCTCTGCAGTTTATGCTTCTTTATGGGTCACTCAATCTGCCCTCAATCTTGCCCAGGCTCAGCTCTTTCTTCCTTTTATAGGATAGAAAGTCTTACCATATACTCAGCTTCAATTACAAGAAATAAATGTGATTTTAAAATTTCAGGTGTTGCCGGGCGCGGTAGCACACAGCTGTAATCCCAGCACTGCTGAGGCTGAGGCAGGAGGATCAAGAGTTCAAAGCCAGCCTCAGCAATGGCGAGGCACTTAGCAACTCAGTGAGACCCTGTTTCTAATACAATACAAAAAAGGCCTGGGGATGAGGCCCAGTGGTCGAATGCCCCTGAGTTCAATCCCCCGTACCACCAAAAAAAAAAAAAAAAAAAAAAAAAATTCAGGCGTAAGTATATTTAATTCTTTTTTTTTAAAATTTATTAATTTATTGGGTACCGGGGATTGAACTCAGGGGCACTTGACCACTGAGACACATCCCTAGCCTCATTTTGTATTTTATTTAGAGACAGGCATCACTGACTTGCTTAGCTCCTCACTTTTGCTGAGGCTGGCTTTGATCCTTCTGCCTCAACCTCCAGAGCCCCTGGGATTACAGGCCGGAGCCACCATGCCTGGCCTTATATTTAATATATTTTATATAATTCATATTTCACAAGGCAACACATGAGTTGCTTGAAAGAACATTAATTCTTAGACTTATTTGGATATAAACCCTGGCTTTTCCTTCTGTCAGAATCACCTGAGGAAGTGTCAACTGCTCCATTCTCAAGTTCTTTCTTTATAAAACTAGGGACATGGGGTTGGGGTTGTGGCCCAGCGGCCCAGCAGTAGAGCACTTGCCTATCACATGCAGCCCAGGTTCGATCCTCAGCACCACGTAAAAACAAAAGCATTGTGTACAACTAAAACAAATAAATAAATATTAAAAAAAAAAAAAACTGGGGACACTATCCCTTTTTTTTTTTAATCCTCTTATTAGGTATGTAGAATTGCACTTAATTCCTTCCTTTTCTCCTAAATAATGTTAAAAAAAAGAGAGAGAGATCATATTTCCCTCCCTATGCCATGTTAAATAACAAATGAACATTGAAATATGAAAAATAAAACTGCACATGTATTGGTGGGAGGGAGTGGAAAATTGTATATGTAGTGAGAAAATTCTTTAAAAAATTCAAAATTCATTTTTAAAAAGGTTTAAAAAATATCAAGATTAAAAACTTCACCATGGCAAACATAAAAAACAAAAAGTTTCACAATCTAAGTCAAATGACAAACTGGTGTCAAAACAAGATCACCATGCATCCGACCCCAAATATGCGTTTATTATTTAAGTCACAGGCATAGTCACATTGTACAAAGCAAACTGTCGATCTCATTGATTTCATAGGGTTTTAGGAGGTGTGATTCTATCAGTTGTGTTGGCTATAGAGGCAGGAGAGCTTTAGAGGTGTGTATCCTGAGTGAGGACACCAATGAAGAGCTGACTTTCAAAACAAGAGACTGTCACTGATTGGTTTCCAGAAGTGTGTTCAGTGAACCAAACTGTCATTGATTAAAAAAGTTTATAACCTGGTCCTGTGCTGGGGTGGGCTTCGAGCGGGATGGAGGCGACTTTGGAGCAGCACTTGGAGGATACAATGAAGAATCCGTCCATTGTTGGAGTCCTGTGCACAGATTCATAAGGACTTAATCTGGGCTGTTGTGGGACCCTGTCGGATGAACATGCTGGGGTTATATCTGTTCTAGCCCAGCAAGCAGCTAAGCTAACCTCTGACCCCACTCATATTCCTGTGGTGTGCCTAGAATCAGATAATGGGAACATTATGATCCAAAAACATGATGGCATCACCGTGGCAGTGCACAAAATGGCCTCTTGATGTCTTTCATCAGTTCTCCAGCAGTCTGTCAAAGGGACTCAATCCTCCTATGTTAATTATCTTATAAAACTATTTAAGTTGCAGTGATTAAGACATTCATTTAATGTGCATTGGGTACTTTTTTATTTATTTTAGAGTGAGCTGCTCTTTAACCAACCTATCAGGATATTAATAAGGATCATGTTTTGAAGCAGCATGTCCAGATCACTTTTGTTAGGTTAAATAAATCTGCTTGGAGGAAAGCTTAAAAAGAAAAAGTTTATAATCTATTTTGGTGATTGCTTGTTACCACAACTACAGACTCTTATGGGGAAATTATTTTTGGTAACTCGATACATAGAAAGGGTCAAACTTTTTTTTTTTTTTTTTTTGTGCTGGTCATTTATTTATTTATTGGTACCAAGGATTGAACTCAGGGGCACTTGACCACTGAGTCACATCCCCAGCCCTATTTTGTACTTTATTTAGAGACAGGAGTCTCGCTGAGTTGCTTAGTGCCTTGCCTTTGCTGAGCCTGGCTTTGAACTGGCGATCCTCCTGTCTGAGGCTCCCAAGTGCTGGGCCTACAGGTGAGCGCCACCGCCCCTGGCTGAAATCCTGAGATTTTTTTTTTTTTTTTTTTTGTACCGGGGATTGAACTCAGGGGCACTCGACCACTGGGCCACATCCCTAGCCCTTTTTTGTATTTTATTAGAGACGGGGTCTCACTGAGTTGCTAAATGCCTCACCATTGCTGAGGCTGACTTTGAACTCATGATCCTCCTGCCTCAGCCTCCCAAGTGCTAGGATTACAGGCGTGCGCCACAACGCCCAGCGAAATCCTGAGATTTTTAACACTGTTTTCAATGCGCCACTGTGCCCAGCTCAAGTTTTCTATTATTTGTAGTCAAAATTATGCCTATTCCCATCAACGTAGTAGAAAGCAGGGGGAAAGAAAAGGTGTCCATTCTTAGATTTGTGATTTTAAAACCTAAGGCTTCAGGGTGGGAAAACAAAAACAAAAACTCAAGATATGGACAATAGATTAGGTAGAGATCTTCCTGCTTCAGCCTCCTGAGTTGCTGAGATTACAAGGCATGCACCAGTGTGCCTGGATTGTTTTCCTTCTTTATAATGTGCTTTTCCAGTCACTCTTGAAATCCTGAGGTTTTTTTTTTTTTTTGGTACGGGGGATTGAACTCAGGGCCACTCGACCATTGGGCCACATCCCCAGCCCTTTTTTGTATTTTATTAGAGACAGGGTCTCACTGAGTTGCTAAGAGCCTCACCATTGCTGAGGCTGGCTTTGAACTTGTGATCCTCCTGCCTCAGCCTCCCAAGTGCTGGGACTACAGGTGAGCACCATTGCCCTGGCTGAAATCCTGAGATTTTTAACACTGTTTTCAATTCAATAAATTTAGTATTGATTTAGTGAGCATTTTAAGTTTGTAGAAGTAGTATCTCTTGCACATTAAAACCAACTTGATTTAGTTTAAGTGCTTCCTGCTAGAATTGTTACACATGTCCTCTATCCTGATCTTTTGTAATCTAGGTTTACTCCGGAGAGTTACTTCATTGTGTTCTAGTTCCAATTACTTAAATGCCCTCCTTTTAATAGGGAAATTGAATTGTATCCTGGTGTTCTATTATTTCTGGGGTGTATCCTACTAGGAGCTCTGGGAATTCAATGATGATGTCTAGAGACTTAATTTTATATGTAGAAAACTGGAAAGAGGCATTCTTGGCATCTCTGTACACGAGGAATTGTGGGGATTTGTAGGGTTTGTAGGGACTCAGGAAAATGGGACAATGATAATGGTAGCTTCAAGTGACTGCCAGTCTGTGTGGGGGTGAGGTACACACAACCTTGTTTCCTGAATCATCAGTTCTGGTAACAATCAGGGCAAGAGAAACTAAACAATTGGGTTTTCTACAGGTCCTTGAAGGTTCTCCAGTTTTCTTCCATTGATTTTTTAAATATTTATTTATTTGTTTTTAGTTGTATTCAATGCCTTTATTTTTACGTGGTGCTGAGGATTGAACCCGGGCCACGCACATGCTGGTCGAGCACTCTACCACTGAGCCACAACCCCAGCCCCTTTTCCATTGATTTTTAATGAGGTTTGCCCTCTCCTGGGAACTCATGGATAAGCATCTTTTATTTTTTAATGAGAACTTTATAGTTATACATAATAATTGGGTTCATCCTGACATACTCATGTGCATGAAAATCAATTTCAGTTCATGATCCACCCCTCTTGGACAAGTGTCATTTCCCCACACATATACATATATCTTGTCAAGATAGGAGCTTACAGGTTTTGCCTTAGAATTTTCCAGACATTGTAGTCTCAAATCTGTTAAAGGAAAACATCTTTGATGTGTTTTCCTACCCCCTTGTCTTATTTCCAAACCTGCATTCTAAATTCTGCTATGATGTCAAAAAAAATTCCCAGAGTCCTTTGCCAGCTGGTTTCCTACTAAATTTCTTTTTTTCTATTCCTGCCAGTGTAACTCAGGCAGTGGTAGTTGACTTCAACCTCCAAATTTCTTCAACCCTAGTTCTAGAGATAGACTAATTGGGCCATTTCAGAAGTACCAACAGCAAAGCCAGTGGCGGTGGGGCACGCCTGTGATCCCAGCACTTGGGAGGCTGAGGCAGGATTGTGAGTTCAAAGCCAGCCTCAGCAATGGCAAGCTACTTAGCAGCTCAGTGAGACCCTGCCTCTAATAAAAAATACAAAAAAAGGGATGGGGATGTGGCCTAGTGGTCAAGTACCCCTGAGTTCAATCCCCAGTACCAAGTACCAACAGCAATTGGGAGGTATTTCCTTCTCAGATGTCTACATACCTAGTCTTCAGGGTCCAACCTACCCCATACTCTAAGCTCCTACATTTTAATAACCAAAAATAAAAATATTCTTTTTGTTTCTCAGCTTTGAGAGTGGCAGCCACTTTCTGCAGTTATCATCTTTGGGTTATTTCAGTGTTCCCTTTTGTTCTATCACTTGTATAACTAATTCCCTATGCTGAATGCCCACTATTGAAATAATATAGTTTTTAATTTCTTAACTGGACCCTGATCAATATACCCAGTATAATCTACCTTTGTTAGTATGTAACTGAATAGGAAGCAGACCTCCCTCCCTTCCTGATCCTAGAACTCAGAAAAATTTTTAGTTAGTTTAGCCTTAAGTAAAAGGGACAACTTTTTTTTTTTTTTTTTCCTTTTTGCACTGGGGATTGAACCCAGGGATGCTGTACCACTGAGCTACATTCCAGCCCTTTTTATGTTTTAGTTTGACACTGGGTCTCACTAAGTTATTTAGGACCTTGCTAATTTGCTGAGACTGGCCTTGAATTTTTTATTTTCCTGCCTCAGCCTCCTGAGTCAATGGGATTACAGGCATGTGCCACCATGTCTGACCCTTTTATTGTTCTTAATAGAAATGATACAAATGATGGGTAGACAGACTCAGTTTATGATCCCTGAGAGTGAGCCTTCTTAATTGAAATCTCAGGGATGGATCCTAATTTGTTGCAGCCTAGGACCACAAAAGTCAAGTTGAAGAGAAATGTAAAAAAAGAAGAATCTGGATTCTTCAAGCCACACCCATTGAACTCAGGGTCTGTTTCTCCAAGTCCTTCTGAGACAAGGGAAAAATATTCTGGGGGAAAAATTGTACTCATAGTACTGGCTCAACTCCCCAATCCTCTTCTGTTGTTGTTTTGCTTTGCTTGTTCTCAAAGCCAGGACCTCATGCACTAAACCACACTCCCAGCACCCTGTGAACCCAGGGGTGCTCAAGCGCTGAACCCCATCCCCAACTATTTTTATTTTTTACAAAAATAAAAATTTCACTAAGTTGCTGAGGCTGGCTTTGAACTTGTGATCCTCTTGTCTCATCCTCCTGTACTGCTGGGGATACAGACCTGTGCCACTGCTCTTGGCCCGTCTTTTTTTTTTTTTTTGTGGTGCTGGGGATTGAACCCATGGCCTCTTGCATACAAGGCAAGCACTCTACCAACTGAGCTATATCCCCAGCCCCCCAATCTTTTTAATTCAAAAATTTTAGTGTATGTTTTGCACATCTTTATCCATACCACTATTTGGACTAATATAAAAACTTATGCAAATCATAGATATTTGTGAGAGTTGGTTTTCTATGGAGCCAAGTTTCTTGTGACCTGACTGGGAAGAGGTGAGAGGAGTGGTCAATAGATGGAAGATAACTGCAATTTACTGGACACTGTATCTGGGGACTTACATGAGCATGAAGTCACTGATGACTCCAAGATGTGACCTCCAAAAGTGGACTGATTGGGGGCTGGGGCTGTAGCTCAGTGGTAGACTCTAGCACAGGTAAGGCACTGGGTTCGATCCTCAGCACCACATAAAAAGTAAGTAAATAAAAGTTATAGAAAATATATTTTTTAAAAATTTGCTTTAGTTGTACACAATGTGTTTATTTGTACATGGTGCTGAGGATCGAACCCGGGCCGCGCACGCGCTAGACGAGCGCTCTACCACTGAGCCACAACCCCAGCCCCAGAAAATATTTTTTAAAAAGTGGACTGATGGACTAGTGGGAGAGGAGGGTAGCCAGGAGGAAGGATCATTTTTGTAACTACCTGAGCCAAGTGCTCCAAGCATATTAATTCCCTTAACTCTTCATAGTAACTCTGTTGGTGACCTTACGATTTCTATTTTACAAATGGAGGCAATGATAGTTAAGTTACTGCCCCAAAGTCACATAGGTAGAAACCAAGTCAATAAGGGAATTGTTTTCTTTCTTCCTCCTGCTCTATGTGCCCTTGTTTTCATAGTTTAAAACTCACGTAAGAATGATCAGTCCTGGGGACTGGGGTTGTGGCTCAGTGGTAGAGCACTCGCCTAGCATGTGCGCGACCCGGGTTCGATCCTCAGCAGCACCACGTAAAGACCAATGTATTGTGTACAACTAAAGCAAATAGATAAATGTTAGGAAAAAAAAAGAATGATCAGCCCTGAGCTGGGGTTGTGGCTCAGTGGTAGAGCACTTGCCTAGCGCATGTGAAGCACTGGGTTTGATTCTCAGCACCACGTAAAAATAAAGGTATTGTGTCCATCTACAACTAAAAAAATGTTTTAAAAAATCAATTTAAAATCATTCTTGGCTTATAGGCCTTAGAAATAGTCAGCATGTTTGATTTGGCCATTGGTATGTCAGCAGACTCCTTATAGGGCTTTCAATCGAGAAACTGTTCTGTTCAAGAGAGTTCCTTCCACTGGCAGACCCTAATTCTAATCTTTTGTCTTATCAGCACTGTGAACCTGATAAACAATTCTGTGCCTTTCAGGTTTTCAGTCTTAATTTTAGCTTCTGCTCGGCAGTTTTCTGCAGTCCCCTTGATGGGGAAACCAGTCACATGGTAGATGACCCTCAAATCTCCAAGTTACTCCAGTCTCAGGAGATGGCCAAGAGCTGTCAGCTTCTCTATTCATTAGCAGCAGTCCTGATTCTTGTCTTATACTTAGAATAGCATCATGCTACCAGGGAAAAGGTGGTTGCACGTATCAATTTGTATCTCTTAAGCTTCCTTCCTCTAGTCTTAGCCCCTTTAGGTATTCATTTTCAGTAGCTCACTAGTGCTTTTAAAATAGACAGTTTTACACTTTTATCTGGTTTTTCTCATTCATATCAGAATTGTGTGTCTGCTAAAATCCTATTTGGAAGGCATAAGCTCTGCTTTAATTTTAATACTCCATATTAAGGCAAAAAAAAACAACTTCAATGCTATTTTCTTTCACATTGAATAATTCTTCCTGATTTATAATTCTTAAAACAAAAGGCAAAAGGGACACCTAAGTAGTTCAGGCTGAGATTTATAAGCTTCCTTTATCTTTTAATATTTAAAGAATATTTATAAGTTATTTTGACTAGATGAAATATGCAATGATTCAGAATTTAAAAAGTGAAAAAGAACATGTAAAAGTTATTCTTCTGTCTCTCAATTCATCTCTCCACTGGTAACACTGTAGTTGTTTCTTCTGCATATATATATATATATATATATATATATATATATATACACACACACACACATATGTATATGTATATATATATATAATGGAATATTTTAATACCCCATATATCTGCATTTTGTGGAAATACATATAAATTTATTTCCCTCTTTTGGACAAATGATTGCATACTATATAAATATATGCATATATATTTGGAAATATACCTATGCATATATATAATTTGGTACTGAGGATTGAACTCAGAGGCACTTAATCACTGAGCTACCTCCCTATCCCCCTTTTTTAAAGTGTTTTTTTAGTTGTAGATGGACACAATACCTTTACTTTATTTATATTTGGTGCTGAGGATTGAACCCAGTGCCTCACACCCACAAGGCAAGGGCTCTGCCACACCCCATCCCTTTTTATATACACATATATATTTTTAAAAATATTTTTTTAGTTTTCAATAGAACTTTATTTTATTTATATGCGGTGCTAAGAGTCGAACCCAGGGCCTCACATGTGCTAGGCAAGTGCTCTACCACTAATCCACAACCCCAGTCCTTTATATTGTATTTTCAGACAAGGCCTCACACTAAGTTGCTGAGGCTGGCTTTGACTTTGCAATCCCCCTCTGCCTCAGCTTCTTCTGCCACTGGGATTACAGGTATGAGCCAGTGCACCAGTCCTTCTGTATTTTGTGGAAATACATATAAATTTATTTCCCTCTTTTGGACAAATGATTGCATACTATATATGCTATTGTATACCTCATATTTTTTAACTTTAATTCTTTTCATATAGTTTTTAAAGCTGCTGTACAGTATTCCATTGTACCATCATTTATTGAATATCTGTTATGAATACTAAGGTTGTTTCTAAGCTTATTATTACAATGCCATAACAAGCATGTCATTCAGCACGCATATGAGAACAGTTTTAAGAAAACCCAAGAGATAGAATTGCTGTTTACCTCCATAGGGATTTTCAATTATCTATTCATACCAAGCAATGCATAAAAATGCCCATTTTGCCTCATTCTTGCTAAAATTTAAAAAAGTACCACATACATACACAAAAATGAGAATAATTCATCTTTGCTGATCTGAAGGGTGGAAAGACGTGATATTATTTACCTTTTTCACATATTTAAGAGATACTTATATTTCCTGAGTATGATGTCTCTTGGGAACATAGGTGTCTCTAATTTTCCCAGATTTGTTCGTCTTTTTTTCTGTGGTGTTGAGAATTGAACCAGGAACCTCATACATACTAGGCAAGTGCTCTACCACTGAGCTTCACCTTAATGAACTGACAGATACAATATATAAGTGAAATTAGCTCTTTGTGATGAATTGCAAATATTTCTTTCACCAGCTTGCCATGTCTTTCAACTTTTCTTTATGGTAGTTTTATTTTTTGGTACCAGAGATTGAACCCAGGGGCATTTAACAACTAAGCTAAACCCCCACCCCTCACTACATTTTTGAAGCTGACCTCAAACTTATGATCCTCCTACCTCAGCCTTCAAAGTCACTGGGATTATAAGCATGTTCTACCACATAGGGCTTTATGATAGTTGTTTTATTATACAGAACTTATATTTTTATGTAGCAAATTTCTATTTAAGTGTAGTGAAATATACTGTTTTAATTTTTAATAATTCTTTTGATTTTTAGATTCATGACATCTGTACAGCTTTAGCACTCCCTGAGAAATTAAACATGCTCATATCCCACAAAAATGATAGGAAAAGTGTTACATTCTAATGACTGGCACAAAATATATTATTAATTTCTAATAAAAATGCATATGTGGTAGGGAGAGCAGAAAGATTAATAGAGAAATTAAAATTTACCTTAAAGCCAACTTTAGTCAGGAAGACTTCTTCACAGAGAAATAAATGGGGTTAAATATATAAATACTATACCACGGGCTATTTATTATTATATATTTTTTGTAGTTGTAGATGGACAGCATTTTATTTTTATTTTTTTGTACCAGAGATTGAACTCAGGGGCACTCGACCACTGGGCCACATCCCCAGCCCTTTCTTGTATTTTTTATTAGAGACAGGGTCTCACTGAGTTGCTAAGTACCTCGCCATTGGAGAGGCTGGCTTTGAACTCGTGATCCTCCTGCCCCAGCCTCCCAAGTGCTGGGATTACAGGCATGCACCACCGTGCCCAGCTCATTTTATTTATTTTTATGTGGTGCTGGGGATCAAATCCAGTGCCTCACATGTGCCAGGCAAGCCCCAGCCCACGGGCTATTTTTTATTGCTTTCCTTTATGGTCAGGGAACATTTCAGGAACCTTTAGGTAATTTTTAATTCAACAATGTCTACACTAAAACAGCAAGTGAATTGCTCATAGAAAAATACTGAATTGATGATAAGACAGATTTTAATCTGTTTTGGACAAATTTGGTTAGTTTCTGACTACACCTCATCTCACCACGAACATTATTCAGAGGGCTTTTTTTTTTTTTTTTTTTTTTGAGAAAGAAAATTAGCAGATCATTAGTCTCTAAAACTTAACAAATGAAATCACTGCTTCTGATTTAACTTTCGGGGTAAGAGAGCAAAACCTAATACATTCTATTACTGTCCACAAGCACAAAGAAAAGTATCAATACAAATGATAGCATAAGGAAATAAACTCATGGTTGTTTGGATTCCAAAACATGAGACATTATGATATGACTCTCCTATAGCAAATTTCTATTTTTTTCTGGAACGGCAGATTAATATTAGTATGAATTTTCAAAAATTCAGAAAAGTAATTTGTTTTGGTACTGGGGATTGAACCCAGGGGTGCTTAACCACTAAGCGACATCCCTAGCCCTTTTTGTATTTTATTTAGAGAGCTGAGGCTGGCTTTGGCTTTGAATTTGCAATCCTCCTGCATCAGTCTCCTCTGAGCTGCTGGGATTACAGGCATGCTCCAATGTGCCACTAATTTTGATTTTGACAGTGGATGCTATGGTGTGAAAAGATGTAAACCCAAAATGTTTTCTGTGCCATTTATAGCAAAGAAATGACAAGAGAGAATGTTCTGCCAAATAACACTAGCTACTCCATTCTGGACCCAGTTTCTGATCACCCAATCAGTTCTAATGCTCCTAAATTGCCAATCAACCCCACTGGTCTAATCCCAACTCTTTCTTTACGGATAAAGAATCTAGTTTCCAGGCTGGGGTTGTGGCTCAGTGGTAGAGCACTTGCCTAGCATGTGTGAGGCACTGGGTTCGATTCTCAGCACCACATATAAATAAATGAATAAAATAAAGGTCCATCAACAACTAAAAAAAAAAAAATTAAAAGAATCTAGTTTACTTTCTGTCAACTGAATTTTAATTTACTAGAAAACTCTGATTTAATATTGATCCTAATCCATTTTAAGCTGAAGGAAAGGCTATAATGCTTAAAATTTAATAGAGATGGAAATTAACTACAAGTGGTATGGTAGACATATTTCAAGTGATCTGTAAATATAAGGGAAAGCAACAAGAAAATCTAGACTCTAAATCCTACCTATATAGTATAATCTTTGTTTTGATTATTCATGCAAAGGCCATGAAACTTTTTTTTTTTTTTTTTTTTTTTTTGGTACCGAGGATTGAACTCAGGGGCACTCAACCACTGGGCCACATCTCCAGCCCGTTTTTTGTATTTTATTAGAGACAGGGTCTCACTGAGTTGCTAAATGCCTCGCCATTGCTGAGGCTGACTTTGAACTCACGATCCTCCTGCCTCAGGCTCCCAAGTGCTGGGATTATAGGCATGCGCCACCATGCCCGGCTAACTTCTTCTTCTTTTTTTTTTTTTTAAAGAATGGCACTTGAAGACTTCTTGGCTTGGCAAATGCATTTGTACATACAAAAGGATTGTTAAACTTATTATGTCTTAGTTATTAACAATGAATAGGGACCCTCACTTATCACTGAGTTTCGCAGAAAACACATTTGTATATTCTTCCTTTTAATCACACATTCTTTAAAGATAATAAGTATGGTTAGACAGCAGAGATTAATGTGACATTTATAAAGATTCTATGACAGAAGAAAGCTTCACAATCCAGCTTTACTAGAAGACACTTCCTTTTACCCACATTATTTGGTGTATCTCTGAAACATTTGAAAAATACTTTTCTGTGAATTGCTAGGTTGTAGAGAATGAGTACTTTTAGATACATTACAATTTTCTTTAGTAGAATTTGACATCTTTTTTCCATTAACTGATTTGTTCAACTGGATTTTAAAAGAAGGTTGCCAGTTTTCATCTCTTGAGCCTCTCCGAGGTTTTGGATGTTCTACATCAGTCTGCTTTTTTAAGTTTCTATCTTTGTAATTCTTCTGCCCACTTAGTAAGTTTTGTGGAGGTGAGGATGTAGCACGTAACTGGTACTCATCTGGGGATCCTTTTTGCCGGTTTGGCTTCATTAGTTCTTTATCCACCTCTTTCTGCAGTTGTAATGCCAATAACCGGTCCTGTTCTTCTTGTTTGTGTCTCTCAAAAAGTAAATGCTCCAAATCTATCAGTTTTTGGGTAAAATTCATTTCTGTTTCCTCTTGATCTGAAGAAGATTCAGAGAACATTTTCTTCCTTTTTAAAGAAAAGCATGAATCCCTGACTGCTTCAACTGAAGATTCCTGGCTTTTTCTTTTCAAAACACCTTTACTGATTGGTTGGCTAGACTCTTCATTTTCTGTCTCAACTGGGTTGTCTCCAATTATCTGTATTATATTTGATGAAGTACGCACATTCTCTGTCTTGCCACAAGATTTAACAGTAGCTTCTTTAGAGTAGGGAACTTTGGTTTTAGGTCCTTCATAATTTATGACATATAACTCTTGATCATGATTGTTTGATCCTGTTTTGGCTTTTCCTTCAAGGCACTTTTCTACATCATAGACACATAACCATGGCATAGGTGACTCTACGGAAGACTTTGCACCTTGTTCTTGAATTTCAAGGCACATTTGAGGAGAAAGTGTTGGCATATCTTCTTCAATTTCTGTGTCTTGCCATGTAGGGCTCTTCATATCACTAGTGTCAATTTCCTATAGAAAACAAAAATACTGAGTGTACAGGGGGTAAATATCAAATCATAATATATATCTAATGCCACAACTGAACTGTCACTACATATTGTTAAGTATTACTAATGAGGTATTCCTTCCCTCCCTCTTTTGTTTTGTGGTGCTGGGAATTGAACCCAGGATCTCTGTGTGCTAGGCAAGTTCTCTACCTTTGAGTTACATCCCCAGGCATACTTCTTAATATAATTATTAATTCTATGTGCTAGTTTAAATTAGGACATTAATTCATTTTTACTCCCATGAAAACCTATGCATCAAAACTCACGGCTGGGCACGGTTGCGCACGCCTGTAATCCTAGCACTTGGGAGGCTGAGGCAGGAGGATCGTGAATTCAAAGCCAGCCTCAGCAATGGCTAGGCACTTATCAACTCAGTGAGACCCTGTCTCTAATAAAATACAAAAAAGGAGGTGGGGATGTGGCCCAGTGGTCGAGTGCCCGAGTGCCCCTGAGTTCAATCCCTGGTACAAAAAAACAACAACAAAAAAACACCTCACAAGCTAGATTCTATGTATGGCCAAGAACTGGCATCAGGACCATCTGAACTCTTTCATTTTACAAAGGACTTCTAGTTTGAGGCTTTCTGCATTGTGTGGAGATGTGGCCCTGTGGTCAAGTGCCCCTGAGTTCAATCCCCGGTACAAAAGAAAATTTTAAAAAAAGGAACTCTTGCTTTAGCCAGTATAATTCTTCTTCTCACTTCTAGGTCTTAGGTAAGTCAAGACCTAGGATTAATTTTGACAATGGGAAAACCTTAAGAAGAAAGGCTTTGATGAGAATGTGCCTCAGAAAAAAGAATATCCTGTGTGTTGGAGACTTTATATCTATTCTTTTGCCTATTTTGCTTTCCATTTATCCTTCCTGATAGCACTTTTTTATTATTCAATGTGGATGGAATTGGCCAGACTCTAGATTGCTTACCTCATTTTGCTGTGAATACAACACTGGGGGAAAATATCCCAGTCCTATAATGCCTCTTCTACCAATCCTCTGTTCTTGTATGAGCAGAACTGTCAGTTGAATTCTTCCCTCTACTACTTACTTCAGAGACTTTAAGAAAGTCTCTTAACTCTGTGCCTCAGTTTTCTTCTTCTTTCTTTCTTTCTTTTTGGCAGTTCAGGGCCTTACCCACCCATGCTAGGAAAGTGCTCTACCACTGAGTTACACCCCCAGCCCTTTTTACTTTATTTTCAGAAAAGGTCTCAAGAAGTCAACCAGGCTGGCCTCAAAACTTGTGATCCTCCTGTCTTAGCTTCCTGAGTCACTGGATTATAGGCTCATACCACCATACCTGGCTATATGTTGGCACATAGTAAATGTTCACTACACATTTGGTGGTATAAAACCACCTAGATTTTCTTTTTATGTGTGTGTGGTTTACCAGGGATTGAACTCAGTCAGGGCCACTTGACCACTGAGCCACATTGGCAGCCCTTTTTGTATTTTTTTAGAGACAAGGTCTCACTGAGTTGCTTAGTGCCTTGTTTTTTGCTGAGGCTGGCTTTGAACTCTCCATCCTTCTGTCTCAGCCTCCCAAGAAACCACCTAGTTTTAAGTGAAACAAATATTAGGACTTGAGAGAAAACAGTAAACAAAATTTCTCTGTAGGAAACTGGCCTTGGTATAAATTTCCCTTCCCTGGTTCTATTTATCTGGAAATTTGATAAAGGTGAAATGTCACATGTATTGCTAGGCCTTACAGCTTAGTAAAAAGGACCTGTGATCAATGACCTGCTTCTGTTCTAGGATTAAAAGTGTTCTAAGTCGCCGGGTGCGGTGGCGCACGCCTGTAATCCCAGCACTTTGGGAGGCTGAGGCAGGAGGATCGCGAGTTCAAAGCCAGCCTCAGCAATGGCAAGGCACTTAGCAACTCAGTGAGACCCTGTCTCTAAATAAAATACAAAAAAGGGCTGGGGATGTGGCCCAGTGGTCGAGTGCCCCTGAGTTCAATCCCTGGTACCAAAAAAAAAAAAAAAGTGTTCTAAGCTTGAGGCTTCTTCTCTAAGTGACTTATAATTCGTTTGACTGGGTATGTTCCTTACCAGGTATAACTCAGTTTTTTTTAAAAAAAATATTTATTTATTTGCTTCAGTTGTACACAATGTGTTTATTTTTACATGGTGCTGAGGATTGAACCCAGGCCGCGTACATGCTAGGTGAGCGCTCTACCGCTTAGCCACAACCCCAACCCATAACTCAGTTTTAAGTTTCATTATCTAGGTCAGAGATCAGAAAAATATGGCCCATGGACCTAGTCTGCTGCCTGTTTTTGTAAACAAAAGTTTTACTGGAATACAGATAAGCTCATTTGTTTACATTTGGCAATGGATGCTTTCAACTACAACAGCATGGTTGGATAGCTGTGACAGACTTTTTTTTTTTTTTTTTTTTTTTTTTTGGTGGTATGGGGGATTGAACTCAGGGACACTCACTGGGTCACATTCCCAGACCTTTTTTGTATTTTTATTTAGAGACAGAGTCTCACTGAGTTGCTAAGTGCCTCGCCATTGCTGAGGCTGGCTTTGAACTCGTGATCCTCCTGCCTCAGCCTCACAAAGTGCTGGGATTACAGGCGTGCGCCACCACGCCTGGCTAACAGAGACTGTTTTTTTTTTTTTTTTTTTTTTTTTTTTTTTTTTTGTTTGTGTACTGGGGATTGAACTCAGGGGCACTCGACCACTGGGCCATATCCCCAGCCCTTTTTTGTATTTTATTTGGAGACAGGGTCTCACTGAGTTGCTAAGTGCCTCGCCATTGCTGAGGCTGGCTTTGAACTCGCGATCCTCCTGCCTCAGCCTCCCAAAGTGCTGGGATTACAGGCGTGTGCCACAGCGCCCGGCTAACAGAGACTGTTTTGATCACAAAAATTAAAATAGGTCTACTTGGTCCTTGAGAGAAAAGGTTTGCTGATCCCTAGCTTAGGTGAGCCTAAGATGACTACAAAAGGGTATTCCATTAACTATAGTACTTTAAAAAAGTAAGGAAACCACAAGTATAAATAATCTATACCATCAGTAAATGTGCCTAACCAAGAACATCTTCAGCATTAACATACCTTAGATGTGGAGTTTCTCCTGACTTCTTGTACAGCTTTAGACTGTGATGCTGATCCAAATAGAGATTTAGGTGACAAATACCTTTAAAAAAATTATCCAATTGTAAATACTTTGAAAGACAAGTAGCATATACTCAATATGCTAAAGCCAGATTAACTATTTATGCCCAAGACCGTCCAGTTTACTCATTAGCTGATTTTGTCAGAGTGTATTTCATCTCCTGATCTCAGGTACTTTGGTCTAACTCCAGGACAAAACTTAAAACTGGGGCTGGGCGAGGCGACGCACACCTGTAATCCCAGCTCTTGGGAGGCTGAGGCAGGAGGATCGCGAGTTCAAAGCCAGCCTCAGCAATGGCGAGGCACTTAGCAACTCAGTGAGACCCTGTCTCTAATAAAATACAAAAAAGGGCTGGGGATGTGGCCCAGTGGTCCAGTGCCCCTGAGTTCAATACCTGGTACCAAAAAAAAAAAAAAAAAAAAAAAACACACACCTTAAAACTGGGAATATTACAGGACTGGGGGTATAGATCAACAGTAGAGTATCTGCCTAGCATGATTTAAATCCTGTATTTGATCCACAACACAGTAAAAGCAAAAAAAATCTGACATTTTAGTGAAAGAAAAAAAAAAAAAAAAACAGTAAAAAAGGAAGTAAAAGTCGAAAGTAAATATTTTTTAATTCTTGAAAAAATTATAAAAGGCAGATAGCATTAAATTATGCAAACCCTCCCCAAATTTACAGAAATGACATTTTAAGGGAGGAAAGAGTATGTTAGTATCTTTGCATTGCAGAAACTGTGGCTATTTACTCCATTTCCCCCCACCTTTTGCAGTGGTGAGCATTGAAACCCAAGCCTTACACATACTAAGTAAATACTCTATCACTAAACCATATGCCTCTAGCCTCTATTTACTACATTTTTAAATCTCTATTGGAAAAATAATTCATGATCAGATTATTATCATTCTTAGCATTATATAGTTTTTATATCAACTACCTGCTTACAGATATGTTAACATATGTGAACATAATAGCTAATCCCTAAATTTCTAAGAATCTATTATAGGCTGTTTGTCACTAAAAATATGAATTTATAATAAAGTGGAAGATGAAATAAGAGAAGTAGGAATAAAAAAAGGAAGATTTCAAGTTGGTAGGTTTATTTTTTAAATAGTAAACTATCTAATCACACACATAACTATAATAAAAATTAGCAGAAATCTCCCAAAATGTTGGTTGTTTTCAAGTGGGTGGTAACTTTGGGTGATTTTTAAAAAGCAGCTAGAAAAAAAGAAAAAAATCTATTAGTTAAGCAAGTAAATCAGTACCAAGGTATTAATGTTATTTAATATTTATTTCAAAATTCCTAAGCAGGAGAACAAAATGTGATCAAATATATAACAGAATCAGTGAAGAGTCAATAAACTCTTCCAATTATTATCATTATTTTTTGGTACCAGGGATTGAACTCAGGGGCACTCGACCACTGGGCCACATCCCCAGCCCTCTTCCAGTTTTTCTGTATTTATAAAATATAAAGTAATGTATCAATACACGCTCATTGCAATAAACAGGTAAGGGAAATATACATATCAACCCTTTCTAGTCTCATGTGCTTTCTCATATGTAACTTTTTTCCCCCTTTTGGTGTTGGGAATTGATCTCAGAACCTCCTGCATGCTGAGAATACACTTATAACAATTTTTTTAAAACCATGACCCCCCTACCCCCAGTAAGGAATACTTTATTGGTGGCAGTTAGTACATGTCAAATTTGCACAATTAAGCTGGGTGCGGTGGCGCACGCCTGTAATCCCAGCACTTGGGAGGCTGAGGCAGGAAGATCATGAGTTCAAAGCCAGCCTCAGCAATGGTGAGGCACTTAGCAACTCAGTGAAATCCTGTCTCTAATAAAATACAAAAAAAGGGCTCGGGATGTGGCCCAGTGGTCGAATGCCCCTGAGTTCAATCCCCGGTACCAAAAAAGAAAAAAGAAATTTGCACAACTATTGATCCCCCCTAAAAGCTCAGTTATTTATCATATTACTGGTCCATAGAGAGTGAAACTGAATCAAGTAATTGCAGGACATGAATAAAGTCAATCCTGCTTCTTGGGAAATGAGTCCTTAATTAGCTGATATGGTACATGCTGTTCCCAACTCTAACAACCATGGTGGTTTTATACAGGAATCAGCTAACCCACCCTTCAGATGAACTGGAATTCCAATATTCTCCCTGAAACAGCTTTTGTTTCTCTGGAACTTTATTTTCAAAATGCCTGCATGAAGCAACCTGGGTAATCTGATAAAGAACTGGCAGATTCTGCAGTATCTTGGCTCAGTTACTCCTCACCAACAACCAAAAAATTATTTTCTGTCATTGTTTTGCTTGTTTTTTTTTTTTTTTCTATGCTGAGGACTGAACAAAAAGGCCTCACACTCACCCCTGGCAAGCTCTCTACCACTAAGTGGCAGCCCAGCCCTACTCAAAAGCAAGGTACTCCTTCAGGGTGCATCCCTGTAATCCAAGTAACTCAGGAGGCTGAGGCAGGAGGATAGTAGTAAGCTTGAAGCCAGCCTGGGCAACTTAGTGAGATTCTGTCTCAAATTAAAAAAAAAAAAAAAAAAAAAAAAAGGGCAGGGAAGCTGAGGTATGTGTAGCTAATTGGTAGAATGCCCCCAGGTTCAATCGCCAGTAAATCCTACCTCCCCCAAAAACAGACATATAATCTTCTGTGATTTTTTTCTCCCATGTCTTAAAGATCATTACAAGGAAGAATATGCCAGGTACGATGAGGCACACCTGCAATCCCAATGGCTCAGGAGGCTAAGACAGGAGGATCACGAGTTCAAAGGGCAGCCTCAGTAATGGGAAGGAGTGGCGCACGCCTGTAATCCCAGCACTTTGGGAGGCCGAGGCAGGAGGATCGCGAGTTCAAAGCCAGCCTCAGCAATAGCGAGGCACTTAATAACTCAGTGAGACCCTGTCTCTAAATAAAATACAAAAAAGGGCTGGGGATATGGCCCAGTGGTCAAGTGCCCCTGAGTTCAATCCCCGGTACCAAAAAAAAAAAAAAAAAAAAGTAATGGGAAGGCACTTTAGCAACTCAGTGAGACCCTGTCTCTAAATAAAATACAAAATAGGGCTGGGGATGTGGCTCAGTGGTTGAGTGCCCAAGTTCAATCCCTGGTACAAACACACACACACAACACACACACACACACACACACACACACACACACGGAAGAATATAATGAAAATGAATATTTACCTCATAAAATAAATGGTTTTACAAGAGAATAATTGAAAAAATGTAATCATAATACATTATAGTTATGGGGAGGGGATACTGACTAGAAAAGAAAAGGGTATCAAGGGGTTACCTTTTGTAAATATTTTATATCTTAACCCAGAGGATGGTTTATATACATGCAAAAATTCACTAAGTACATTTAAGATTAGAGCACTTTAAGCCAGGTGCGGTGGTGCACGCCTGTAATCCCAGCACTTGAGAGGCTGAGGCAGGAGGATCACCCAAAAGCCAGCCTCAGCAATGCAGAGGCACTTAGCAACTCAGTGAGACCAAAAAAGGGCTGGGGATGTGGCCCAGTGGTCGAGTGCCCCTGAGTTCAATCAGTGAGACCCTGTCTCTAAATAAAATACAAAATAGGGCTGGGGATGTGGCTCAGTGGTTGAGTGCCCAAGTTCAATCCCTGGTACAAACACACACACACAACACACACACACACACACACACACACACACACACACGGAAGAATATAATGAAAATGAATATTTACCTCATAAAATAAATGGTTTTACAAGAGAATAATGAAAAAATGTAATCATAATACATTATAGTTATGGGGAGGGGATACTGACTAGAAAAGAAAAGGGTATCAAGGGTTACCTTTTGTAAATATTTTATATCTTAACCCAGAGGATGGTTTATATACATGCAAAAATTCACTAAGTACATTTAAGATTAGAGCACTTTAAGCCAGGTGCGGTGGTGCACGCCTGTAATCCCAGCACTTGAGAGGCTGAGGCAGGAGGATCACCCAAAAGCCAGCCTCAGCAATGCAGAGGCACTTAGCAACTCAGTGAGACCAAAAAAGGGCTGGGGATGTGGCCCAGTGGTCGAGTGCCCCTGAGTTCAATCCCTGGTACCAAAAAAAAAAAAAAAAGATTAGTGCACTTTATTTGTTTTTGTTTTTTTGGTACCGAAGATTGAACTCGGGGCACTTGACCACTGGGCCACATCCTCAGCTCTTTTTTGTGTTTTATTAGAGACAGGGTCTCACTGAGTTGCTAAGTGCCTCTGCATTGCTGAGGCTGGCTTTGAACTCGCGATCCTCCTGCCTCAGCCTCCCAAGTGCTGGGATTACAGGCAGATTAATGCACTTTAAAATATGCATACTATACTTCCAAAAGTTTTTAAAATTTACATTACCAGGCTGGGGTTGTGGCTCAGAGGCGGAGCGCTTGCCTCGCACATGTGCGGCCCGGGTTCAATCCTCAGTACCGCGTAAACATAAAAAAATGCATTGCATTGTGTACAACTAAAAGTAAATAAATAAATGAAAAAAAAAATTTACATTACCATGAAAATCCAAGTACTTTTTACCTGGTTTAAAGGGAAAAGGACTGGGGATGTAGCTCAGTGATATAGCACCTCTGGATTTAATCCCAGCAGAGAGAAAAAACAAAAACAAAAACAACCCCCACCCCCCCAAACCAGCCATGTGTCCTGGGAATGTCTTTTAAAATATATTTTCAGTCTTTCTTCTCCTTTTATTTATTTATT
The DNA here is from genome assembly GCA_025594165.1 of Tamias sibiricus. NCBI lineage: Eukaryota > Metazoa > Chordata > Mammalia > Rodentia > Sciuridae > Tamias > Tamias sibiricus. The sequence goes on from CM046668.1 coordinate 72,493,798, forward strand.
TGTTTGTTTGTTTATTTTTTGCATTTCCAAATTACTAATGATGTTGGACATCATTTCATGTGCCTATCGGCCACTTATACTTCATTGGAGAAATTTCTAAGTCCTTTGTTTGCCCTTTTAAAAATTATGTTGTCTTTAGTTGTTGAGCAAGTATTTAATACATTCTAGAGACTAGACCAAGTCAGTTTTTATTTTTATTTTTTTGTAAGAGAAGAGTCATGCTATGTTGCCCAAGCTGGCCCTGAACTCCTGGGATCAAGTGATCTTCTTGCCTTAGTTCTGCTGAGTATCTGGGACTACAAGTGAGGTACCATGCCTGGCAACATTTTTATATATTTTTTTTTTTGTGGGGCTAGGAATCAAAGCAAGGGCCTTATATATGTTAACCGTTCACTCCATCACTGAGCCTCACTCCATCACTGAGCCATGCTCCAGGGCCCTCAACTGTTTTTAACTTTGTCAGTTTCTCGATGTCTGTTTCTAAATTCATTACTTGGTTTAGTCTTCTGGTAATTTTTAAGTTTTAGATATATAAAGATTCATAAGTGGGTGGGGGCTGTGGCTCAGCGGCAGAGCACTTGCCTCGCACGTGCGCGGCCGGGGTTCGATCCTTAGCACCACGTAAACATAAATGCATTGCATTGTGTACAACTAAAGTAAATAAATAAATATTTTAAAAAAGATTCATAAGTTGTATCCTTAAGCAATATAATATTATGTCAACAGGAAACTCCCCGCCGCCAACCAATTAATGGGGATTGAACCCAGGGCCTGGTGCACACTATGCAAGCACTTTGCCACTAAGCTACATCCCCCAGCCCGGCTTTTCCTATTTTAAAATGTTTTCTTCTGATTTCTACTTTGCATATCAATCACCAGTATTAACAATACTGATAAAGCCACACATAGTTTCCCTTATTTAACTCTCTTCTTTCCAAAAGTCCTCCCATTCTAAATCCAAAATTTCAACAAATTTTACCAACACATATGTTCTAAGCTGAACCAGAAGTCCTTACATGGTTTTTAAGTCTAGATTGTGTTTCTTAAACTTTTGCAACTATGAATTAGCATGGGTAGCCTTATGTCTTCACAAAACCATCACTTCTACCTAGTAAGTGATTCTAAAGGAGTATTATAGGGAAACTAACTCATGCCATCATTGATTATTTGATTTCTGGTTTTTTTTTTTTTTTTTCGTTTTGTTTTACAATAGCAAAGAAATACGATGCATAAACTGGGAAAAAAGGGAGAGGGAAAAACTCTTTTCAATGAAGATAAGCCTATCTTAGAGTAGGTTGTTTTAACCCAAATTAAACTAAGAAGCAGAGGAATTCAACTGGTTCCTTCTGTGAAAATCCAACATTCAAACCCTGAACAAACTAGACAAAAGTGCAAATCTGCCAAAATAAGTGGCTAGATAAAAAGCATGTAAGCTTTCACATTTCTCCTGTGCTAGCCAAGAACGACACGAGAGTAACTCATTTCTTTTCACTTTACATCAATATCAGTCTGTCATTAGTGTTTTCATACAGAGGTCATGGAGAAAACTTTAATTACCAGTGGTATTATTTGAACAAAAAACAATACAGTAGATGGTCAACAGATAATTGATAATCATATTCACTTACTTCTGAATATCTCCAATGTTTCTTTGTTTGTTCTTATTTTTCTTTTGTGACTTGGTTGTGACTGGATCAGATTTTCTGGAATTCAAAGGAGAAGCCAACGTACTTCTATCATAGAAATTATTCTTCAACAAGAAAAGCACAAAAGACATATAATTAAAAACAACTTATGATAAAATAAGCTATTAATTATACAAATTAGTTCAGAATTCACAAAATGTTTCAGGAACTATATTTAGTTTCTATACATTCTTTTTTTTTTTTTTTTTTGGTACCAGGGATTGAACTCAGGGGCACTCAACCACTGGGCCACATCCCCAGCCCTATTTTGTATTTTATTTAGAGACAGGGTCTCACTGAGTTGCTAAAGTGCCTTCCCATTACTGAGGCTGCCCTTTGAACTCGTGATCCTCCTGTCTTAGCCTCCCAAGTGCTGGGATTACAGGCGTGTGCCACTGCACCCAGCTCTATAAATTCTTTAAAGAATAATGACCATGCAAAAATCAGTACAGTCAGCTCTCTATACCTACGTGCTCTGTACCCAGGGATTCAGCTGATTATGAACTGAAAATAGTTGGAGATTCCAGGTATGGTGGTGCACCCCTGTAATCTCAGGGATCTGGGAGGATAAGGCAGGAGAGTTAATCTATCACTCAGCATTTCTATTCCTAGGTGTATACACAAATGAATTGAAAAACTACTTCTCAAGCAGGTAATTATGTAGAAACCAATGTCCAATGAAGTATTAGTCACAAAGTGAATAGATGGAAACAATCCAAATGTGTACAATTAGGTGAATAGATAAACACAATGTGGTATATACATGCAATGGATATTACTCAGCCATAAAAAAAACAAAGTTCTGTACATATTATAACATGAACTGTGAAGCCATTAGCAAATTGAAATAAAATAGAAAAAATAGTGTATGATTTAAACTGTATGAAATATCTACAATTGACAAAATCACAAGAGAAAAAATGAACACCAGGTTTATAGGAACTAGGCAAAGGAAAATTTGGAGTTATGGATTCATGGTTGCAAAGTCTCTGTTTGAAATGTTACAATTTTGGGGAAATAGTGGTAGTGATTGTTTAAAATTGTGAATGTAAGATATGTCACTGAGGGGGCTGGGGTTGTGGCTCAGCGGTAGAGCGCTCGCCTAGCATGTTCATGGCCCGGGTTCGATCCTCAGCACCATGTAAAAATAAAGGCATTGTGTACAACTAAAAACCAAATAAAAAAATATTAAAAAAAAAAAAATGACACTGAAATGAGAAACTTAAAAAGGTTAAAATCAGGGCTGAGGTTGTGGCTCAATGGTAGAGCACTTGCCTAGCACATGTCAGGCACTGGGTTTGATCATTAGCACCACATAAAAATAAATAAATAAACAAATAAATAAAATAAAAATGAAGTTATAATTAAAAATGTTAAAAATCACAAATTCAGTAATGAAAATTTATAAAATATAATGTACTAGGGAAAATATTACCTTTGAACTTAACATATATGGACCACTTTTTAAATCAGTCCTTAAACAATACAACATTATATGTATATCATAAATATTTTATAAATGATATAAAGTAAACAAAAGAATGTGTGTAGGTTATATGCACAATGCCTACATAAGAGACTTTAGTACCATTGTATTTTTTATAGTCAAAGAAGATCCTGGAACTAATTCCGTGCAGATATCAAGGGAAAACTATATAAACAAAACCAAGTTCACCAAAGTTGGTCTAAATTAATTCATTCTTACTGTACATTATGATGCATAAAAAGGTATAATACTAATCTCATTAATAATTTCTTTTTTTTTTTTTTTTTTTTTGGTACCGGGATTGAACTCAGGGCCACTTGACCACTGGGCCACATCCCCAGCCCTTTTTTGTATTTTATTAGACACAGGGTCTCACTGAGTTGCTAAGTGCCTCGCCATTGCTGAGGCTGGCTTTCAACTCAGGTGATCCTCCTGCCTCAGCCTCCCAAGTGCTGGGATTACAGGCGTGCGCCACAGCGCCCGGCTTCATTAATAATTTCTGAGGATTTTTCTAATAAAGTGTTATATATATAACTATTTTATAGGGGAAATTTTAAAGAGCTATGGATATATCTGGAGTAAAAGTTTTATAGAAAAATAACTCTGGAAGCCAGGCGCGGTGGCGCACGCCTGTAATCCCAGCACTTTGGGAGGCTGAGTCAGGAGGATCGCGAGTTCAAAGCCAGCCTCAGCAATGGCAAGGCTTAGCAACTCAGTGAGACCCTGCCTCTAATAAAAATACAAAAAAGGGATGGGGATGTGGCCCAGTGGTCCAGTGCCCTTGAGTTCAATCACTGGTACACACACACACACACACACACACACACACAAAATGAGGCCCTGATTTCGTAAAGAAGTGATCAACACTGAAAATTAAAATTTTTAAAAAATATTTATTTATTTGATTTAGTTGTACACAATGTGTTTACTTTTACGTGGTGCTGAGAATCGAACCCTGGCTGCGCACGTGCTAGGCGAGTGCTCCACCGCTGAGCCACAATCCCAGCCCTAGTTTAAAATTATTGGTGACTTAAATTGCCTTTTCAGTAGTTAATTTAAATTTCATATTTTAAGTTAGGAAAGCATCTTTATCATATGATGTGTCAGTATGACAGTTCCTATGCATAAAAATATACCTTTATTTAAAATCATTAATGGGCTGAGGATGTAGCTCAGTGGTAAATGGTGTGCTTAGCATGCACAGGGCCCTGGGTTCCATTCCCAGCACCAAAAAAAATAAGTAAAATCATGTGTCCTTTCTCTTGATTTATATGGAGCTTTTGGCAAGTTTCTTGTTATATGGCAGAAGATTGTTTAACTACCATTTAAGTACTTCTCAGCAAAACTCAAACCACCAGGGCTCCTTCTCTTTACCTTCCTCTGAGTCATTTCCTCTCTAAGACTCTCCTTGAAATCTTTGTTTTAGTCTCTGTTTAATTAGTTTCCTTTATATACTAATTTAATGCTTTTGCTGAAAAAAAAAAGTCTGATTTTCTTTCTCCCATTTTGTCATCTTTATGAATATTACTATATGTGATTTTATGACCATGTTTCTGTTACCTTGATTACTAATGTCTGATTTTTTTGCAGTCTATTTAGTGATTATGCATGTAAAAGAGATAAAGAAGTGCCGGGCGTGGTGGCACACGCCTGTAATCCCAGCACTTGGGAGGCTGAGGCAGGAGGATCATGAGTTCAAAGCCAGCCTCAGCAATGGCAAGGCACTTAGCAACTCAGTGAGACCCTGTCTCTAATAAAATACAAAAAAGGGCTGGGGATGTGGCCCAGTGGTCCAGTGCCGCTGAGTTCAATCCCCGGTACCAAAAAACAAAAAACAAAAAACAAAAAAAAAAAAAAAAAAAAACCTCTGGGCTTTAAGGGCATATCAATAAATACCATAAATATTTACTTATTATAACCAGTCTCCTAAGTTTCTTATCACATTATTGGAAATGTTCATGATTATTCACTATTACTAAACCTTCATATTAAAACAAAAGTTTTTCTAAAATTTTAATAAAATTAATCTCATATTGCTGTGAAAACTAGGATTACAATGAGACACTTGAAAGATATGTATTATACAGATGACTCTAAATTCTTCCCTTTAACATATTTTCTTCCCTATTCCATTTATTATTCCATTCATCAATGTCTTTTACTTACTTTCCTGATTGTGTAGTTTTAAAATATTTCTACTCAAATTTATAAAGAAAGGATATGTAAAAAAGGGCAAAGCTGGGTGTGGTGGCACATATCTAAAATCCCAGCAACTCTGGAGGCTGAAGCAGTAGGATTGCAAGTTCAAGGTCAGCCTCAGCAATTTAGATAGGCCTGAAACAATTTAGAGAGACCTAGTCTCAAAATTAAAAAAGAGCTTGGGGCCAGGCAGTGGCACATGCCTGTAATCCCAGCAGTTGGGAGGCTGAGGCATGAGGATCATGAGTTCAAAGCCAGCCTCAGATGCAGAGGCACTTAGCAACTCAATGAGACCCTGTCTCTAATAAAATACAAAAAAGGGCTGGGGATGTGGCCCAGTGGTCAAATGCCCCTGAGTTCAATACCTGGTACTGAGGAGAGGAAAAAAAAGAAAAGAAATATTATTCTCTAAAAATAGCTACATCTCTCTCTCTCTCTCTCTTTTTTTTTTTTTTTTTTCAGTACTGGGGATTAAACTGAGGGGCACTCGACCACTGGGCCGCAACCCAGACCTTTTTTTTTTTGTATTTTATTAGAGATAGGGTCTCACTGAGTTGCTAAGTGCCTCTGCATTGCTGAGGCTGGCTTTGAACTCACAATCCTCCTGTCTCAGCCTCCCAAGTGCTGGGATTACAGGCGTGTGCCACCGCATCCAGCTACAGATATTTCTTAAAAACAACTACAAAAATCTCTAAGATCTATCAAGTAAAAACACGTAAGGAACAAAACAATATGATTCACCTTTAGGTGAATTAGTGGGAAAGTTTTCAAGAAATTGTTAATAATGGTTACCTTTGGCAAAAGAGACTGATTAAACAGGAATTAGAGAAGAGAGATGGAAGAGGGAGAAAGGAAACTTTTTCTTTTTGACCCAGAGATTGAACCCATGGGTGCTTAACCACTGAGCCATAGCCCTATCCCTTTCTATATTTTATTTAGAGACAAGGGTCTTAACAAGTTATTTAGGGCCTTGCTAAATTACTGAGGGTGGCTTTGAACTCGTGATCCTCCTGTCTCAGCCTCCCAAGCTGCTGGGATTACAGGCGTGTGCCACTGCACCAGGTTTAACAACATATTTTTTAAGTTTTGTTTGAGCCAGGCCTGGTGGCACATGCCTGTAATCCCCAACGGCTTGGGAGGCTGAGGCAGGAGTATCTTATGTTCAAAATCAGCCTTAGCAGCCTGGCGCGGTGGCACACGCATGTAATCCCAGCACTTCGGGAGGCTGAGGCAGGAGGATCACGATTTCAAAGCCAGCCTCAGTAATGGCGAGGCACTTAGCAACTCAGTGAGACCCTGTCTCTAAATAAAATATACACACACAAAAAAAAGTCTGGGGATGTGACCCAGTGGTCGAGTGCCCCTGAGTTACTCAGCAAGACCCTATCAGCAATGGCTAAATAACCCTGTCTCTAAATAAAATAAGTCTGGGGATGTGACCCAGTGGTCGAGTGCCCCTGAGTTCAATCCCTGGTACTACAAAATCAACCTTAGCAATTTGGCTAGGCTCTGAGTTCAGCAAGACCCTATCTCTAAATAAAATATAAGAAAGTGCTGGGGACTCAAGTGGTTAAGTATTCCTGGTTTAATCCCTGGTACCAAAAAAACAAAACAACAACAAAAAAAAACAAAAAAAACAAAAAAACTATTTTTTTGTTTTGCAGTGCTGGGAATCAAACCCATGATTTTACCCATGCTAGGTAAGTATTCAACCACTGAGCTATGACTCTAGCCCAAAAAAGGTTTTATTTTTGGGGGACTGTGTATATGTGTACGTGTTGGTACTAGGAACAGAACCCAGGAGCACTCTTCCACTGAACTACAACCCTAGTCCTTTTTATTTATTTATATTTTGGAAACAGGATCTTGCTAAGTTGCTGAGGCTGGCCTCAAACTTGTGATCCTCCTGCCTTAGCCTTCTAAACCACTGGGATTACAGGTGTCAGCCACTACATCTAGACCAAAAGTGTTTTTTTTGTTTTGTTTTGTTTTGTTTTTTTAAAGCAATGTGGGTCAGGGATGTAGCTCAGTAATAGAGCACTTGCCTATCTTGGGCAAAGCCTCTACATTCAATCCCCAGAACAGCGGGGGGCTGGATAACTTTTTTTAAAAAAAATATTTATTTGGGGCTGGGGTTGTGGCTCAGCGGCAGAGCGCTCGCCTCGCACGTGCGCGGCCCGGGTTTGATCCTCAGCACCACGTAAACATAAATGCATTGCATTGTGTACAACTAAAGTAAATAAATAAATATTTAAAAATATATATAAAGCCGGGCGCGGTGGGGCAAGCCTGTAATCCCAGCACTTTGGGAGGCTGAGGCAGGAGGATCACAAGTTCAAAGCCAGCCTCAGCAATGGCGAGGCACTTAGCAACTCAGTGAGACCCTGTCTCTAATAAAATACAAAAAAGGTCTGGGGATGTGACCCAGTGGTCGAGTGCCCCTGAGTTCAATCCCTGGTACCACAAAAAAAAAAAAAAATATATATATATATATATTTATTTATTTGTTTGTTTTAGTTGTACACAATGCCTTTATTTTTACGTGGTGCTGAGGATTGAACCTGGGCCGCGCACATGCTAGGCAAGAGCTCTACCGCTAAGCCACAACCCCAGCCCCAAAAGTTGGACTTGTGCCTCCCTGTCGGGGAATAGAACCCCGGTCTCCCGTGTGACAGGTGGGGATACTCACCACTAAACTAACAAGGAGTCGCACAGGATAACTTTATAATGTATTGTGAGGGCATGTGTGGTTGAAATTATATGTAACAATACATAAAAATACGCTTCATATAGCAAAGTTTGTTATTTAAAGTTTTGTTTTAAATACAGCAAAGATATAGCTTCTAATTATGGTAACTGCTTCATTGAAAACCACATAGTCAAAGCAACTGAAATGTTAATACTTCAAAGTTCTCTCTTAAAACTTACAATATTAATGCTTAGCTTTCTTGCCAGTTCTTCATCATTTTTTAGTTGTTCTTCCACTTCACTTCGCCTTTTCTCTGCCTGCTTTTTTTCCTCTTCTTCCTCTTCTGCCAATAATCTCTGTATATATTCTTCACTGGCTTTGTTTTCTTCTTCCTCACTGGCTCGTCGCTCTGCCTCCACCTAAAAAATGATTAATAGAGGATAATTCTTCTCTGAACTTAATATATTTGCAGTGTTTCCTAATAAGAATGGTAAAAGAAAAAAGAAAGAAAAAACTGGTAAGATCTAAATATTTCAAATGAAATACAAACATGGGGAGGCAAAAAATTACAGAATAATTCAAGAAAGCTCCCTCAGGAAGCTTTCCTCAGCCCAAAGAAACCTTGATCAAAGACCCATTCGCCCTATTCAGTCCTTAACACAGTTGCTATTACACTGCTACACATTTGTGGGCATTCTTTTTAGTAATACTTTTCTCAGTTAACAGAATGCCATGTACTAAGATTGACCTAACTTTCTGAACCAAAACCTAGGAAGGGGGATGGAATGATAGAAACTGACTTATACTAATCAAGGCCTATCCTTGAAATTAGGATCAATCCCCAAACAGTGGGCAGGAATGGAACACATATTGAAGAAGTAACCATTACAAGACAGGGGAGGAAACGCACAGAAAAAAAACAATTACTATCTTCAATTAGTAAGTGGCAGAGTTGGATTCCAACTCACTTCTTTCTAGGACCTACAGACACACTTGTACTCGTTTAAACTACACTGCTTGAATAAGAACCACATTGGCAGTTCAAAGGATTTGATTCAAAAGTAAGTTCTTCACCTAATTCAAACAAATGAGACACAGGGAAAGTTTGTTAAAGGACTTCTACGTTAAGTTTTCTTGCTCTTAAAGAAATGCCACAAGAAGACACTACTTCTTTTCATCTGTATGTTGTTCTATATGCATCTGAGGTTCAAAATTGTATAATCATCTTGCTATTGGCCTGAGATTAGAGCCAGTTCACAAAAGTTAGCAAAGAAATGGAGCTGGAGCTCCAGAAGAAACCAACCTTGAAGCCCACAGCCTCTGAAATTCTAGTTAATTATAATTTTCTAGCCAGCTCCAGTGGCGCAAGCCTCTATGATCCCAGTGGCTCAGAAGGCTGAGATAGGAGGATCAGGAATTCAAAGCCAGCCTCAGCAAAAGCAAGGCGTTAAGCAACTCAGTGAGACCCTGTCTCTAAATAAAATACAAAATAGGGCTGGGGATACGGTCGAGTGCCCCTGAGTCTAATCCCCAGTACTCAAAAGAAAAAGAAAAAAAAATTCTTATTGCTTTAAGTAGCGTTAATTTGGGGTTGGGGATATAGCTCAGTTGATAGAGTACTTGCTTTGAATGTACAAGGCCCTGGGTTCAATCCTCGTTAACACACACACACATACACACATACACACACACAAAGTAGTTTGAATTTTCTTTTCTTTTCAGTTTTGCTATACTGGGGAGAGAACCCAAGGTCTTGTACATGCTAGGCAACTTCTCTACCACTGAGATTTATCACCAGCCTGAGTTTTTTTTATTTGTAGTCAAAAGCATCCTATAGAACTGGGTGCAGTGGCGCAAACCTGTATTCCTAGCAGCTTGGGAGGCTGAGGCAGGAGGATCGTGAGTTCAAAGCCAGCCTCAGAAATTTAGTGAAGAGATAGGCAATTTGTTGAGACTCTGTCTCTAAATAAAATAGAAAAATAGGGCTGGGAATGTGGCTCACTGGTCGAGTGTTCCTGAGTTCAATCCCTGGTACCAAAAAAAAAACCAAAACATAAACAACAAAAAACAAACAAACAATCAAAAAAAGGGCTGGTGATATGGCTCAGTGGTTTAGCAGCTCTGAATTCAATCTCTGGTACCAAAAAAAAAAAAAAAAAAAAAAGCAAACAAAAAAACCCACTTACTTAGGACACTATTTAGGCAATATACTAATAATTATGTTAACAATTATTTATTAGGTCTTCTAGACCTGCACAGTCCAATACAGTAGCTACTAGCTGTATGTGACTACCGTATACTTGAATTGTGGGTGGGTAGCCCAAATTGAAGTATGTTTCAATTACAAAATATATAATATATGTTGAAATTTTAGGTAAGATAAAAAAGGTAAAAATCTCTCGTAAATTTTTATGTATTATTATGTAATAAAACAGTAGTAGGGGCTGGGGTTGTGGCTCAGCGGTAGAGTGCTCGCCTAGTAGGTGAGAGGCACTGGGTTTGATCCTCAGCATCACATAAAAATAAATAAAATAAAGGTATTGTGTCCAACTACAACTAAAAAATATTTTAAAAATTATAATTTTATTTTAAAAAAATTTATATTCTGAATTTATATTACAATAATTTTTATATGGTAAAATTAGATATATTAGGTTAAATAAAATATAATATTAATTTACCTTTTTAAAAAAATAGTATTTTAAATGTGGTTACTAGAAAAATTTTAATTACATACGCACTCATATTGTATTTCTACTGAACAGTACTACCTACATAGAAGAGTATAGAGGTAATACTTGGCCTCCCTTAATACTATACTAGTGAAATCAAAGAATTCACCGTAAACATTATTCCCTCTTTTCCAATTTACTTTATAATTAGCCCTATATGCTCTCCTTGTCTAAACCAATGATCTACTATCTCCTTTCCATTCTTTGAGCTTAAAACATCATGAAAGTTAAAATCTCCTTCATCCTTAAATGCTTAGGATCACTATCACATAAGAATACCAATTATGTATAAGGTAATTAAAGCTAGTTTGTAATTATTTTGAATATATGTTGAAAAATGGAGACTTTATAAAGTACATTTAAATTATGTACATTTGTTTATCTATTTTTATGTGGTGCTGAGGATTGAATCCAGTGCCTTACAAGTGCCAGGCAAACTCTACCACTGAGCCTCAACCCCAGCCCTATACTAAGTATTTAAGTAAATAAAATTATATGTGAAATCTGAGACTGAAAACACAGCAGAGAAAATTTTCAAAAAAAGATGAACTATTTTAGCACCTACCTTGCTTATCTCTTCTTCATATTCTCTTCTTAATTCCCCAGGTTTACTTAGCAGACGAATGGGCTGATAGTCATCAACTATTTCACATCAAAAAGAAAATAATATTATAGGCAAATAGAACTTTATGGCTAATTTTGGCCTTCCATTAAAACTGTATTAGTATAAATATATAAAATTAAGATAAAATGTATCATTAATAGCTACAGCAATAATATTTGGGATTCCATTTTAAAATGCCAGAAACTTTTTGGTTCCAAGTAGTACATGAGTATATAATCCTTAAGGACAACAACAAAAAAATGTAACCCCACAACATTGAAAAGATTAGGGAAGGGGGTGCCTAGTCAGTAAACAAATTTTAGTCAGTAAACAAATTTTAACCAACTTCAAGAAAATGGGAAGCCAATGAGGAAAGATGACTGATGGAATTCTTGGAACAAAAGGCTATAGTTGAGGTGAAAGAGAATCTGCCCCATATCTGCCCAGACAGTGGTTCAGGCCCAGAAATATAAGGCACAAAGGAGTCCAGAGTGACTAAATGTGGGACTGAAGACAGAGAATTCAAAGTTTATAAACTCAGAAATCAGAATACTTGACTTACAGGCATTTATTCTTAGATATGTGTGCAGGTACATACATGCATATTTCTTTAAAACTACTAGAGAGAGTCACAGTAGCTAATAGAAAAAGTGGTAACCCAGAGCAAAGCCTTGTGCAACCTGGCAACTACAGTTGGCAAAGCACAATGGCCAGTTTTCATCTGCATGATCTCAATGTCTGCCAGTCACCAGTCCCTTCTATGTACATAGAGCTTTTTTCCAGGATCTTATTCTTAAATATGAAACCTAAACCAAGGATCACCAGACATTTGAAATAAATCTGTAGAATTAAAGAGAAATACTACGCTATATTTAAAAAAGGGCAGGGCAGAAACCACCTTGGAGTAATAAACAATTCAGGAATAGAAAATATAAACTAAATGTATATGTGTGCGTGTCCCCTCAGCAGAGCCGATGAGAATTGTATTCCATAAAAGGAGAATAAGGTACTATAAAAGGGGAACATCCATAAAAAGGTATTCCTTACAAGGACAGCTTTTTTTATAGAGACACTCTTGTTGAGTTTACTCTCAACAGTAAACTCAGGCACACTGCTGTCATATTTCTTCTGCTTTCTCAAGAAAATCCAAAAATCCAGCTTTTCAAATGAAATCTTCCAATTTATGTATGTATGTATGTAGGTAGGTAGGTAGCAGGGACTGAACTCAGGGGCACTCCACCACTGAGCCACGTCTCCTATCCTATTTTGTATTTTATTTAGAGACAGGGTTCTCACCAAGTTGCTTAGCACCTTCACTGTTGCTGAGGCTGGCTTTGAACTTGCAATCCTCCTGCCTCAGCCTCCCAAGCTGCTGCGATTACAGGCGTGTGCCACCTGTAGATACTTGGAAAGGGAAGATTTCAAGTATTATTCTAAAAAAAAATTCACTTGAAGCCAAGTATGTTGCCCAGGTTTGTAATTCCCACTAAAGCAGAAGGATCACAAGTTTGAGGCCCTAAATAACTTAGTTAGACTGTCTCAAAAAACAAAAAAGGCCAGGTGCAGTGGCACACGCCTGTAATCCCAGCACTTGGGAGGCTGAGGCAGGAGGATCTCGAGTTCAAAGTCAGCCTCAGCAATGGCAAGGCACTTAGCAACTCAGTGAGACCCTGTCTCTAATAAAATACAAAAAAGGGCTGGAGATGTGGCCCAGTGGTCCAGTGCCCCTGAGTTCAATCCCTGGTACCAAAACAAATAAACAAACAAATAAAAAAAAAAAAAAAAAGGGCTGAGGATATGACTCAGTGGTTAAGTGCCCCTGGGTTCAATCCCTATCCCCCCCAATTATATGAAAAATGCAAAGAACCCAGAATACCTGATGGAAAAGAATGAAAAACGTTTTATACTGCAAAGCTATATTAATCAAGACAGTATAACATTAACATCAAATCAACCAGGCTAAGGATGTAGCCCAGTTGGTAGAGTGCTTGCCTTGTGTGCACAAGACCCTGGGTTTAATCTCCAGCACCGCAAAACAACAAACAACAACAACAACAACAAAAAAAAACTCAACATCAAATCAACCAACAAATAATATGTAGAAAAAAAAACTACATTTTTTAGAAAAAAATCTTCTCAATAAACAGTGTTGGAAATGACGAATATGTACAAGGGAAAAGTTATCTCAACCCTGACCTCACAGAATACTCAAAAATTAAATTAAAAGGGATCATATACCTAAGCACAAAAGTTAAAATTACAAAGCTTTTAGAAAAAAACAAAGGAATATCTTTGACTCAGGAACTAAGTCACAAAAAGTAATAATTATAAAAGGAAAAGTTATGAATTATACTTCATGAAAATTATAAATCTCAGCTTATCAAAAGACATAATTAAGAAAATGAATAAGCCAGGTATAGTAGTACATAATCCCAGCTATTTGGCAGGATGAGGCAGGAGGATCTCAAGTTTGAGGCCTGGGGAACTTAGGGAGACCTTGCTGCAATATAAAATTTTAAAAGGGCTGGGGGTGTAGCTCTGTGTTAGAATGTTTGTCTAGCATGTGTGATGACCTGGGTAGAATCCCCAGTATAGGGGAAAAAAAAAAAAAACTAAAAAAGCAGAAATAAGAAAGAAGAACCAAAAGGAAATAGCAAGAAGTGAATAAAACTGCCAATAAGCACACGAAAAAGGACTTAACATCATTTGGGGAATGATGAAAACACACAAATTAAAAACTATAATGAGCCGGGCATTGTGGCGCACGCCTGTAATCCTAGCACTTGGGAGGCTGAGGCAGGAGGATCGCGAGTTCAAAGCCAGCCTCAGCAATGGCGAGGCACTTAGCAACTCAGTGAGATCCTGTATCTAATAAAATACAAAAAAAGGGCTGGCGATGTGGCCCAGTGGTCAAGTGCCCCTGAGTTCAAGTCCCCAGTACCAAAAAAAAAAAAAAAAAACTATAATGAGGGCTGGGGTTGTAGCTCAATAGTAGAGCGCTTGCCTAACGTGTGAGGCACTTGGTTTGATTCTCAGCACTACATATAAATAAATAAAATAAATGTAAAAACAACAGAAAGAAAACTATAATGAGATTCTACTAACAACCTACCAGGATGGTTACAATTTAAGAAAAGAAATATATCAAAGGTCGATGAAGATGTGCAGAAACCAGAACATGTAGATGTTTGTTAGGATTATAAATGATACGATTTTAGAGAAAGATATATTTCTTAAAAGAACTAATAAGTACCTGTTCTATGACTGAGCAATTCTACTCCTAAGTATTTATGCAAGAAAATGAGGATATATAATGAGAAAAAAACTTGTATGAAAATCTTCTCAGCAACTTTATCAATAATAGTCAAGTCAGGTGTGGCGGCACACACCTATAATTCCAGCAACTCAGGAGGTTGAGGCAGGAGGATCACAAATTTACAGCCAGACTCAGCAAGTTAGTGAGACTCTGTCTCAAAATAAAAATACAAAGGGCTGGGGATGTGGTTCAGAAGTTAAATGTCCCCTGTGTTCAATCCACAGTACCAAAAAAGCAAAAAACAAAACCAAAACTGGAGCCGGGTGCAGTGGCGCATGCCAGCACTTGGGAGGCTGAGGCAGGAGGATCGAGAGTTCAGAGCCAGCCTCAGTAATGGCAAGGCACTTAGCAACTCATTGAGACCCTGTCTCTAATAAAACACAAAAAAGGGCTGTAGGAATGTGGCCCAGTGGTTGAATGCTCCTGAGTTCAATCCCTGGTACCAAAATAAAAACAAAAACAAAAACAAAACAAAACTGGAAACCTTGTACATTGCAAATGGGAATATTAGACAATATAGGCACTGTTGAAAATAGTTTTTCAGATCCAGCAATTCCACACTTAAATATATACGGTCTGCCTGCTATAGTCACAGGCTCTGGATTTGTGGATTCAACCAATTCCAGATTTAAAATATTCAGAAAAAAAAATGTCTGTACTAAACATGTATGAACTTTTTTCCTCATCCTTCCCTTAAACAATACAGTATAACAACTATTTACATAGCATTTACATAGTATTGAGTATTATAAGTAATCCAGAATTGGTTTAAAATATATGGGAAGGACTGGGCACATAGCTCAGTTGGTAGACTGCTTGCCTAGCATGCACAAGGCCCTGGGTTCAATTCCCAACACCACAAAAACAAATGAACAAACAAAATAAAGTATATGGGAGGGGTTCTCTGCCATCCAGTGGCCGTGTCGCCCTGACCCCAACCCTCAGCCCCCAGCCTCATACTAGTGTCCTACGCGAGAGCCTGTGATTAAGTAAGAAATCAGGCCTCACTGGAGACAGACGTTCAAGCAAAGCCTGGACAACCACTTTTCCAGAACAGAAAGGAAACTCATGCATCAGAAAAGGTAACTAATAAACATACCAAAAGAATATGGCTGAAGCCGGGCGCGGTGGCGCACGCCTGTAATCCCAGCACTTTGGAAGGCTGAGGCAGGAGGATCGCGAGTTCAAAGCCAGCCTCAGCAATGGTGAGGCACTTAACAACTCAGTGAGACCCTGTCTCTAAATAAAATACAAAAATGGGCTGGGGATGTGGCCCAGTGGTCGAGTGCCCCTGAGTTCAATCCCTGGTACCAAAAAAAAAAAAAAAAAAAAAGAATATGGCTGAGCCGGACTTGGTGGTACACGCCTGTAATCCCAGCACTTGGGAGGCTGAGGCAGGAGGATCATGAGTTTCAAAGCCAGCCTCAGCAATGGCGAGGCACTTAGCAACTCAGTGAGACCCTGTCTCTAATAAAATAATAAAATACAAAAAAGGACTGGAGATGTGGCCCAGTGGTCAAGTTCACCTGAGTTCAATCCCTGGCACCAAAAAAAAAAGAAAGATTGCCAAACAGCTGTTGCACTAGAAATGAGGATTTATATGATGGAATCCCTGAAAACAGTAGGCACCATGTTATGACAATGGAAACCAATGAATAAACAACATTGCTGTTCAACAAGAATAATCAAAATAGAAGATCTTATTGTTCAGAGAAAATAATAAGATACATTTGTTGAGGCCTTAAGATTCAGCAGCTTGGTCACTTGATAGAAAAATAAACCACTGTTTCTTCCATTGTGGCTGTTAATTTTAAAGCAAAATATGTGTCCAATCATGTATGAGATAAGAAAAAAATTTATTTCTAAAAGTGAAATAAATGGAAATATCACTCAAAAAAAAAAAAAAAAAAAAGGCATATGGGAGAACATGCTGATTATAGGCAAAATACCACACCATTTTATATAAAAAACTTTAGCATCAATGGATTTTGGTATTTGAGGGGGAATAGAACCAATCTCCTTCTGATATCAACAGATATATATATACACACAAAATAAAAGTATTCAAACAATTACTTGTATATGAATATTCATATCAGCATTATTCAAATAATCAAAAGGTGGAAAAACCCCAAATGTCCATCAATGGATGAGTGTAATATAATATACCCATGTATTACATGGATATATAATGTAATACAATATTATCCATGGAAGCCCCTCAAATGAAGTACATGCTACAATGTGCAAGAATGTCAGAAACCGAGTGAAACAAGCTAGACACAAAAAATATTGTATGACTTTACATATATAAAACATATAGAATAGTGAAATTCATAGAGATAATAGAACAGAGCTTATCACAAACCTGAGGGCAGGGTGAATTCAGGAAAGTCATTGCCTGAAGGTTAGTTTATGTGGGCTAATGAAAAAATTGGGGGGCTGGTGTTGTAGCTCAGTGGTAGAGCACTTGCCTAGCACATGTGAGGCAAAGGTATTGGGCTGGGGTTGTGGCTCAGCAGTAGAGCGCTTGTCTTGCATGCATGAGGCCCTGGGTTTGATCCTTAGCACCACATAAATAAATAAAATAAAGGTATCATGCCCATCTACATTAAAAAAAAAAAAAATGGCAAGACTTGTTTTTTAAAAAAAAGAAGGTATTGTGCCGGGCGCGGTGGCGCACGCCTGTAATCCCAGCACTTTGGGAGTCTGAGGCAGGAGGATCGCGAGTTCAAAGCCAGCCTCAGTAATGGCGAGGCACTTAGCAACTCAGTGAGACCCTGTCTCTAAATAAAATACAAAAAAGGGCTGGGGATGTGACCCAGTGGTCAAGTGCCCCTGAGTTCAATCCCCGGTACCACAAAAAAAAAAAAAAAAAAAAAAAAAAAAAAAAAGAAGGTATTGTGTTCATCTACAACTAAAAAAAAAATTTTTGAAAAAAAAAGTTTTGGAAACAATGGTGATAACTACACCTTGCGAACATAATTTTAAATTGTACATTTAAAAATGGTTAAAATGGGCTATGGGGCTGGGGTTGTAGCTCAGTGGTAGAGTGCTGGCCTAGCATGTGTGAGGCACTGGGTTCAATTCTCAGCACCACATATTAATTAATTAATTAATGGGCTATGGGGATAGCTCAGTATTAGAGCTCTTGCTTAGCATGCACAAGGTCCTCAGCACAAGAAATAAAAGGTTAAAAAATTTTATGTTACGCCTGTATTCCCAGCACTTGGGAGGCTGAGGCAGGAGGATCAAGAGTTCAAAGCCAGCCTCAGCAATGGCAAGGCACTTAGCAACTCAGTGAGACCCTGTCTCTAAATAAAATACAAAAAAGGTCTGGGGATGTGGCCCAGTGGTGAGTGCCCCCGAGTTCAATCCCCGGTACCACAAAAAAAAAAAAAAATGTTTAAAAGGAGCCGGGCGTGGTGGCGCATGCCTGTAATCCCAGCACTTGGGAGGCTGAGGCAGGAGGATCATGAGTTCAAAGCCAGCCTCAGCAATGCAGAGGCACTTAGCAACTCAGTGAGACCCTGTCTCTAGTAAAATACAAAAAAGGGCTGGGGATGTGGCCCAGTGGTTGAGTACCCCTGAGTTCAATCCCCAGTACCAAAAAAAAAAAAAAAAAAAAGAGCAAATTTTGTTAATTTTTTTAACCATAAATAAATAAATGGCAGGTACACCAGAGCATAGGCACCATATTCAAAGCCTAGACAGGAAACATGAATGAATGGCTTATTGCTCCCATTAGTAGAATTAAGAAGTTACAGTGTCAAGTGTTTGGTTTGGGGCTCTTAAGTCCACAGTGTGGATGGTTTTGATTTAAAATGACTGAACTAGATGGGACTAGTAATAGAAAGATATTTTAGGTGTGCTGTATGCTTTAGATATCAGAATAGATAAAATAAATGGAAATGTACAGATTACTAACAGAGAAAGTAAAAGTACAAGAAATATTAACGTAGAAATCAGTAGTTTCCTTTGCTCATCTGTGTATATACGTATGTGTGTATATATGCAATTTTCTTTCTTTGACTTTTAACACAAACAGCAATTGAACACAGAGCTTGGGCATTTTTAAAATGGGCAAAATCTTGCTCTTGACTTTAATCAACATTTTGGGAGCCCACAAAATCAAAACCTTCAAGAACAACTTAGACAAATAGTAGTCAGATTTTTTTTTCCCCTCTTCTCTTTTAAAATGGAAAAATGGTGACTCGGTTTTTTTTGGGGGGGGGCGGGTACCAAGGATTGGACTCAGGAGCACTCGACCACTGTGAGCCACATCCCCAGCCCTATTTTGTATTTTATTTAGAAACAGGGTCTCACTGAGTTGCTTGGCGCCTCGCTTTTTGCTGAGGATGGCTTTGAACTCACGATTGTCCTGTCTCAGCCTTCCGAGCCGCTAGGATTCAGGCGTGCGCCACCGCGCCCGGCCGTGACTCAGTTTTTTTAAAAGATTTTGGATTAGCCAAATAACACGCTCGGTTTTACTCACCGATTTCCTCTGATCCTTGCCCAGAGACTCTAAGCTTGCACTCCTTTGGATAGTGTTTTTGAATCATTTCCCAGAGTTCCATATTGATAAGAGAATTTCTTCGGGCATGATACCGAGTCCACGAAGAGACCCGGCGACGACAGAAGGGACAGCACAAATTTGCCTTTTCGACAGTCGACTGGAAGCACGGATTACAGAGCGTGTGGTTACAAGGGAGGGTTACGGGCTCGATTAGGATTTCCACACAGATCTGGCACTGACAGTCCGACAGGGAAGGGATGGCGTCCTTGGGTAGAGCCATTTTAATATGCTAAAGAGGCCTATTCAACATCAACACCTGAAAGAAAAAGGGTCGCCTTTTCAGCCAACTACGGAGAAAGCAAATAAACAGTACTGTGTTTAAACACTATGTCCTGCAGCGTACCACCATTGCGACAGCAGGAGCTTCAACAGGGCTTGAACCAAAAACACGCTGTACGGGTCAGGTAACCACCAATACCTTGCAAGGCGGCGACTCTCGCCTTAAGACAAACGTCCAGACAAGAAAATAAATGAACGTTTTTGGGAGAGCCAGGCTCCGAGGAACGAGCTCCACAGCTGCAGCAGGCCCGACAGTGGGCTCAGACGGAGCCGAGAGTCCACGCCAAGTGCCCCTCCTCCCTCTTACCAGGTCAGGATGCTCCGGGTGGCTGCAGGGCTGACTCCGGGCCACGGCTGGGAGAATGCCGCTTCCGCCCGGACGCGGGGCTCCCACCACAGGACTTCCGTTTTACCGTTACTGTGAGTGCAGCCCGCGAGCCACCGCGATCCAGCTTTAGGGGACCCAGCGCAGTGTCCTAGAGCTCCACGGACCGACACGCCCCTCACGGCTCTTCTGTCAGCCACAAACCCTATTCGCTACGGAGTCCCGAACAACCAGACAAGGGCTAGTGACGTCACAACTGCCCGCCAAAACGCCCCTTCGCATCCCGAGGACCGGCCTAGCGCAGAGCCTCTCAGGTTCGGCGGGGCGGGACTTCCGGGACCCGCGTGCCGCCCTGGCGGTTCCGCCCCCTGAAGGGTCTCTTCCGGCGAACCCAACTCCTGGAGTCTCTTTAGGTATTCCAGGCCCTTCCATGAGAGGTGCTCTCAGAGGCTGCAGAAACTTTTTTTTTTTGGTACCAGGATTAAACCCAGGAGGGCTTTACTAGTGAGCCACATCCCCAGCCGTTTTTTGTTTTATTTAAAGACAAAGAGTCTCGCTGCTTTGCTTAGGGCCTCTCCCTAAGTTGCTAAGACTAGCCTTTAAGCACTTGATCCTCTTGCCTCAGCCTCCCAATTCGCTGGGATTACAGGTAGAAAAGGGAAACCTCTAAGACGGGAACAATAATTTTTCTAATTTTCCCCTCAGTGATCTTCAAATTCTTACCTTTTTCTATTAAAGTTCTTAGTGTTAAAAGACAAAAGTTAGACAAATTCAGCTTAGAGGTATTAGTTGACTTTTTGTTTTCCGTACCAGGGATTTATTTCAGGGACACTCGACCACTGAGCCACATCCCCAGCCCTATTTTGTATTTTATTTAGAGACAGGGCCTCATTGAGTTGCT
The DNA here is from genome assembly GCA_025594165.1 of Tamias sibiricus. Taxonomy (NCBI): domain Eukaryota; kingdom Metazoa; phylum Chordata; class Mammalia; order Rodentia; family Sciuridae; genus Tamias; species Tamias sibiricus. Next base: position 72,514,590 of record CM046668.1, read on the forward strand.
GAGCACTCCCCCTTGCTGAGGCTGGCTTTGAATTCATGATCCTCCTGGCTCAGCCTCCCCAGCGGCCACCACGTGTCTGGCTCTTAGTTGACTTTTATTTTCAGTTTTATTATCGGGCTCCGATGAGCTGGAAAAAGATTGGCTTTATAGGCAGAAAAGGGATGAAGAAAGTGGAAACAACAAAAAGCAGACTGGTGGTTGGCTTCAAAATTTCTTTCTTGTAAAGTTGAAATAGGATTTCTTTATTTTACTGGCTAAAACTGGCCTGTTTTGGGATTTAGCTATTATTTCTCTCTCTCTCTCTCTTTTTTTTTTCAGTGTTGGTGATGAACCCAGGGCCTTCTACATGCCAGTCTAGTACTCTACCACTGAGCTACATTCACAGTCTCATTTTGCCTGATTTATTTTGGAAGGTTAGGTTTGATTCTGTGGCCTGGAAACTTTGCATGAGTAAATCCATTTTGGTTTGGTCTGTTAGGCATAGTATAAGAACTCAGTCCAACAGCCTTCTATATATTTTAATTAACATTAGGAAAGCATCCCTAAGATAGTTGTTCTCAGAGGTTCACTTCTCTGAGAAGTTTATGGTCAAAGCAACTGCAGACCTGAGACAATTTGACAGGCACTTATACTTCCTTCTACAGTCCAGCCCCTTAAAATCTGCAGCCTAGGGTTAGATTGTTTTAGGATTGCCTTCCTTTCTAAAGCCTTGAGGACTGCAAGCAGTTCTGGGGCTTAGCCTTTTATGTTGCATGCATCATTTAAGTAGTAGTGTGCACCAAGCCAGGCACCTTTGCACGTGCCTTAATCCCAGCCACTCAGGGGGCTGAGACCGCAGAAACACAAATTTAAGCATAGCCTGAGCAATTTAACAAGCCAAAGTTTAAAATAATAATAAGCTGGGCGTGGGGGCACATTCCTGTAATCCCAGCACTTGGGAGACTGAGGCAGAAGGATTGCCAGTTCAAAGCCAGCCTCAGCAATGGCAAGGCACTTAGCAACTCAGTGAAACCCTGTCTCTAATAAAATACAAAAAAGGGCTGGGGATGTGGACCAGTGGTTGAGTGCCCCTGAGTTCAATCCCCGGAAACCCCCCCCAAAAAAAAAATAATAATAACTGGCTGCATTGGCACACTCCTGTAATCTTGGGAAGCAGAGGCAAGAGGATAGTAAATTCAAGGCCAATCTTAGCAATTTAGTGAGGCCCTAAGCTACTTAGCAAGACCCTGTCTCAAAATAAAAAATGAAAAGGGCTGGTGATATAGCACAGTGGTAAAATGCTCCCCAGGTTCAATACTCAATAAAAAAAAAAAAAAAAAAGTGTACACCACCTTAGTATTAAGTTTCAATATAGAGGGGCTGGGGCTATGGCTCAGCGGTAGAGTGCTCATCTTGCATGTGTAAGGCCCTGGGTTCGATCCTCAGCACCACATAAATAAAATAAAGGTATTGTGTCCACCTACAACTAAAAAAAATACTAAAAAAAAAAAAAAGTTTCAATATAGATAAAAGCTCTAGAAAGGAGCGTAACAAGAATATAATTTCACATTTTATGCATTTTGTCATTAACTTTGTGTTTGTGTGTGTATGTATGTGTGTGTGTATGTGTGTGGTGGTAGTTGTGTTAGGGATTGAACCCAGGGACTTGCACATGCTAAGCAGGCACTCTGCCACTGAGTTACATACCCAGGCCATTAACTTTTTGAACCACACTGATTCTACAGAATTAATTTCAGAGAAAAACAAAACAAAAAAAAACAGAATTTTGCTAGGAAAATGATGGGAAATTCACAAAGAATGTGATCCCTATACTTAAAAGCCAGACCTGAGGTTTTGTTTTGTCTAGCAAATAATAAATAAGGGTGTAGGAAGAGAAAAGAAAATCACTGTGCACGAAATAGTCTTTAAGGTCGTTTGGGTTTGCTGAGGGCATTCAGGTTGGGTAAAGGAATGGTTTCCAAGTGGAGCCTAAACAAGAAGTTGTGGGGTTGGGGGTTGTGGCTCAGCGGTAGAACACTTGCCTAGCACTCAGAACCACGTTAAAATAAAGGCATTGTAGCTGGGCACAGTGGCAGTCACCTGTAATCCCAGCACTTGAGAGGCTGAGGCAGGAGGATCACGAGTTCAAAGCCAGCCTCAGCAATGCAGAGGCACTTAGCAATTCAGTGAGACCCTGTCTCTAATAAAATACAAAAAAGGGCTGGGGATGTGGCCCAGTGGTCAAGTGCCCCTGAGTTCATTCCCCGGTACTAAAAAAAAAAAAAAAAAAAAAAAAAAAAAAAGAAGGCATTGTATATAACTAAAACAAATAAATAAATGTTAAATATTAAAAAACAAAACAAGGAGTTGTGGTCCTTTGGGAACTTGTGGTCCAATAATTGGACTTGTGGTCCAATAATAGCATAGGACTAAGTGATTTTATATGTAAGAAGTTCATGTGTTAACTGTTACTAGTATTGTTATTGATTTTATAAAGAGAGTCATACATGGAGAATTCCTGAAGCATACCATCTTACTGTGAAAAGAGAGATGGGAAACAGACTTGGGCACATATTCCAAGGCAGTAGGTTCATCCCATGTGCTGGGATGAACTGACCAGTTGGCAGTGGATGCCTGGAGTATGTGTCAAGTACAATTCCAAGGAATATCTGGATCAGCAGGACAGCATACTCTATAATGGATTAGTGATGTCCATTGTGGGTGGTGAAGGGAGTCATCAGCATGCATGCTATATATTTGCTTCCTTTAGACTGAAGCTTCATTCCAGTCAGTTGGTTTAGGTGCCTGTAACAAAAGGCCAGGTCTATCTATCTAACCTTGTCCAGTTGTGCCAGTCCTTACTTGCTCCATGTTTTTATTTATTTATTTATTAATATTTTTCTAGTTGTATATGGACACAATATCTTTATTTTATTTATTTATTTTCATGTGGTGCTGAGGAGCAAACCCATTGCCTCACATATGTGAGGCAAATGCTCTACCACTGAGCTACAACCCCAGCCCACTTGCTCCATGTTTTACTCCCAACAGATAGTTGAGACCTATTTTTGTATGACATAGAGCCACATCCCCAGCCTTTTTATTTTGAAACAGGGTCTTGATAAATTGCTTAGGGTCTTGCTAAGTTGCCGAGGCTGGCCTCAACCTATGGAGTTACTGGGATTACAGGTATGCATCATACCCAGCTTCTTCCTGTGACTTCTGAACAGTGAAGTGTTGCCTTCTTCTTTTTTTAAATATTTATTTATTTGCTTTTAGTTGCACACAATACATATTTATTTTTACATGGTGCTAAGGATCAAACCCAGGCTGCGCACATGCTAGGGAGTGCTCTACTGCTGAGCCACAACCCCAGCCCAAGTGTTGGCTTTTAATAGATCTGCCTTGTGACCATGACCCACAACTCCTTGTTTAGGCTCCACCTGGAAACCATTTCTTTACCCAACCTGAATGCCCTCAATATGTGCATGTAGAAAGACAAAGTGATAGATGTACCTGCTGAACAATATGTTATGTCTCTATGGCTCTTCTTCAAAGAGTATTACTTCATATCCGTCTCTACCCTACTATCGTTCAGTATGCCTCCTCATTCCAACCATCTGAATTTGTACCTTCCAAATAAAGTGTATTTAATCCTCACCTTGTGAACAGGGACCACTTTTTTAAAATGTTTTTATTACAACACCTAGCACATGGCATTTTGTATTCAATAACCATTATAAATAAATGATCAGTTAATTACATTTTCAGTATAAATAACTATGATACTATATTAGAGAACACATATATACCAGAATCTCATGATACAGATTTTAGGTTTTTTAGTTTTATTCACCTTTTAATAAGTAGTACATTCACATAGTTCAAAATTCAAAATGTCCAAAATGGGTTAACAGTGAAAAGAATTCCTCATATCTTGGACCTCTAAGGTCTTAATTTCTTTTCTAAAACAACTAATATAATTTCTTATGTATCTCTGCAGAAATTTATGGATTGCTAAGCCAATATTATATGTCATATAATATTGATTTTCCCCTTTTTTCCACTTAACAATAAATACTTAACAACAACAACACATTATGGTGATAACTCCATATCATTAAACAAAGAGTTTCTTCATTCTTTTACTTATTTTTTTATATTTATTTATTTACTTTAGTTGTACACAATGCAATGCATTTATGTTTACATGGTGCTGAGGATCAAACCCGGGCTGTGCACGTGCAAGGCGAGCGTTCTGCCTCTGAGCCACAACCCCAGCCCCTCTTCATTCTTTTAAAGAGCTAAATAGAAAATATTCATTGTATCACTTACAGATTCTTTTAATACTGCCTTCACTTTTCGCTATAAAAATAGATCTGCAGTAAATAAATTGTGCATACTTTTTACTGTTTTCAAGGTAAATTACTACAAGTGACATCAGGGTCATGGGGCAGCAGGTTAGTTTTTGATTGATGGTATCAAGTCTTTTAGTGGTGACTTTTGCTCTTCAGGGGTCCTCTCTGCTGCTTCCCTTTCTCAATGACCTGAACAGCCCTCAGCAAACCATCCTGAAGAGCCTGGTTCTTTACCATGTTAGTGATCATGAATGTGATATCCCTGATGTACATCTGTCGCACTTTAGCAGCATAATGATCTGCCTTGTGACCATGTGCAATAAAGAAGGTACAAAGTGCTGTGACATCTCCTTCTTGCAGCCCACACTCCTCCAGAACAGACTCCCACACAAGTCTAATGCGCTTGTTTTTAACTTTTCGTCTAAGGACAGAGACTAAGGTGGGAAGACCTCTCACCAGGTCTGGAAGTTTCTCAAGAACACGAGTGTGCAAGCTGATAAGTACTTCAATGACGTAGCTGTATAAAATATTCAATTCAATTGAAGTGAACCTATGAAAAAACATGGGGAGCTTCTTATGCAATGGAACACCATTAACAGACATAAAAATGCATTTGATCATTACAAATCCACTAGAAGATTCAGTTGTTGTATTTTAGAAAATGCTTACTTTAGAATTAGACCCTGCACTAACCTGGATACCTATGTTCTCAGGCTACCCTACTGTAAGTTCTTCAATGATAAGGGAGTTTTATTGCATCTCTGTGCTAGTGAGACTTTGGCAAGTAAGAGGCACTGTGATGATATGTGTACCACAGGGACTGGCATATAATACGGGTGCTAAAATTGATTTTTTAAAAATGAACAAACCCAAGAAAATGTAATTTATTCACAATTCATTGTTGGAACCATATTAAATTCAGTTTTGGAATAACAACTGAAAGCTCTTAAAATGCCATAAAATTCCACGAATTTCCCTATCAATACTCACTTCAGTGCTAAAACTGCTGTCCACATCTCATCTTGAGCTGCTTGGCTTGCCAAAGTCTTGCTGTGATGTTCAAATTTCTGTGTCAGATTATCTTTGGTATTGTCCAGTTCTTTGAACTGTGCTTCTAAAGCTTGGAGTTTGTGGTCTACTCTATAGGATAAAAGAATCAAGGGTTAGTTTAGGTCAGGGGACAAAACTAAGGGATTTTCTTTCTTTTTTTTTTTTTCTTAACATTTGTTTGCCAGGAGTCTCTAATAAAATACAAAAATAGGGCTGGGGATGTGGCCCAGTGGTCGAGTGCCCCTGAGTTCAATCCCTGGTACAAAAAAAAAAAAAAATTATTTATTTGCCTTAGTTGTATACAATGCGTTTATTTTTATGTGGTGCTGAGGATCGAACCCAGGCCGCGCACATGCAAGGCAAGCGTTCTGCTGCTCAGCCACAACCCCAGCCCCACTAAGGTATTATCTTTTTTTTTTTTTTTTTTTTTGGTACTGGGGATTGAACTCAGGGGCACTCGACCACTGGGCCACATCCCCAACCCTTTTTTTTTGTATTTTATTAGAGACAGGGTCTCACTGAGTTGCTAAGTGCCTCACCATTGCTGAGGCTGGCTTTGAACTCGTGATCCTCCTGCCTCAGCCTCCCAAGTGCTGGGATTACAGGCGTGCGCCACTGCGCCCAGCTAAGGTATTATCTTAACCTAAGGTTCTTATGCATTTTGTACAACCACCAGGAAATTTGGTGTGTGTGTGTGTGTTTTTCTTTTTTTTTTTTTTTTTTTTTTTGGTACCAGGGATTGAACTCAGGGGCACTCGACCACTGGGTCGCATCCCCAGCCCTTTTTTGTATTTTATTAGAGACAGGGTCTCACTGAGTTGCTAAGTGCCTCGCCATTGCTGAGGCTGGCTTTGAACTCGCGATCCTCCTGCCTCAGCCTCCCAAAGTGCTGGGATTACAGGCGTGCGCCACCGCGCCCGGCTGTGTGTGTGTGTTTCTATGTATCAAAACCAGAGCCTTGTGTGAACTAGGCAAGCACTCTACCACTGAGCTACACCTCCAACACCTGGGTAAATATTTAAATTTAATATTATCAGCAGATGGTACCAGGAAATAAAATTGACCAAAGTATTTTATGTACATGTATGAATGCATAAAAGGAAGCCTATTATATGAATAATTATAATGTGTCAATAAAAATTATTAAATCAATAAATAAAATCATGAACAGATGTTTCCATTTGCCATTCCCTCTAGCATTCATACTTGTTCTTTCCTTCCTTCAGACTTCTTAATTGTCTAATTACTTGAATTATCTGTCATGACTTGTCTTTATATTTTATACTTTGAGTATTTTATACAAGCATGACTTTGATTGTCACAACCATAAGAATTGAAATAATCATTTTTATTAGTTTATAGGTAAAGAAATTGAATCTTAAAAAGATTGAGATTTAATGTCATATAGCTAGCTAATACTGAGACCACTGTATAATTATAAGGCTTTCTCTATCCTACTATGACTGTCCAAATCCTTTCTTTTCTTCAAGGTTCAGCTCAAATTCCACTACCTTCTTGTTTTAGATTATCTGTTTAAAATATTTTTATTAGTTGTTGATGGACCTTTATTTTATTTACTTATTTATATGTGGTGCTGAGAATCGAACCCAGTGCCTTACATGTGCTAAGCAAGCACTCTACCACTGAGCCACAACCCTAGCCCCTTCACCACCTTCTTGATTCCCTCTCGACCTGGTGATCTTCTTGCCCTCCTGTTTCTCCTGTTTTTCTCTATAATCTATCACTCTTAACCCTCTACTTCATTTTTGGAGTTAGCTTTCCATAAACTAAGTTTTTTTTTTAATATTTATTTATTTGCTTTAGCTGTACACAATGGGTTTATTTGTACGTGGTGCTGAGGATCAAACCTGGGCCGTGCACGTGCCAGGTGAGCGCTCTACCGCTGAGCCACAACCCCAGCCCTAAACTAAGTTCTTGGAGGAAGAAAATCAGAGACTGTTTCTTAGATTTCTTTATGCCTGTCCTCCAATACCTAGAAGAAGCCTTCCGTAGAAGTAATAAAATATTTCTATGTTATATGATTGACATCTGTGTTGTGAATGAGATGCTGAGCCATGTAACCCAACATGGGGATCTGAGTAGCTTTGAATAGCCCTGATCACCAGAGGGCACTATGGCAGCAGAATTATGTCTAACAGAACCACAAGCACACAAAAAAAACTGGAGAAACAAAAAAACTCACTTTCCTGAAGCCACACTCACTTGTCTTTCATGAAATAAATGATGCATAAAAATACATGTGGGCTGAGATTGTGGCTCAGCGGTAGAGCACTCGCCTAGCGCGTGCGCGGGCTCGGGTTCGATCCTCAGCACCACGTACAAATAAACCCATTGTGTACAACTAAAGTAAATAAATAAATATTTAAAAAAAAAAATACATGTTACTTTCCCAGTGACCTGAATACCTTTGTGGTTGCTCTACCCTTGATGATATTTTTTTGATCCTCAATTTCTCCAAAGGCTAATTCAGCTTCTCGTACCACCTTGCTTCTAGGTGCTCGACCTGTATTTTCATCTGTTTTGCACATTTCTGCCTGGATGGAAATGTCAAACTCAACTGTCCTGAGCTGCATCTACTAACACTCCTTTCATCTTCAGAAATTATGGAGGAATTTTCTCAGTGGTTCAGATTCTATTAACACATAGATAAGACTGAATATGAAATGTGCATTTCATAGGTGTATAAACCTGCATAATCTAGTATGGCAGCAGTCTCTGTCTACCAGTGAAAAACCATGTCACCTGGCATATTGTTTTATTAACTTTTAGATCTTTAAGACTATATTGCTATATAACTTATCTCTAGCTTAAACTCTAGGAATAAATTCTAGCTTGCCAATCTGTATATAATTTTATAATTGCAGCATTTAAAAAATCCTCCCACCAAAAGGCATTCCCGGACCATTCTAAATAAATATTAAATGACATGCAAATCTGAGTGCAGTCTGCTCGGTTAATGACATCACCATTTATCCAATTCCTTGAACTAAAAATCTCAGAATCTAATTCTCAACTCTGTTTTCCCTCACTGTCCAATTAATGTCTCTTTAATCTATCCCCTCCTCTTCGTCCCAGGATTTAAGCCAGCTCATCCTCTGTAACCTAGAAACTTACTTCCATCTCCAATCCATCCTCCAGACATAGTTTTTAAAATACAGTCTGATTATGTAACCCAACAGATGATATCCTTTCATGCCACCCTGATTTGCTCAATAACTTTAGATCCCAAATGGGATCTCCTTAGCAGGAAACATGAAGCCCTTTTCCCTTTCCCTCATCTTCTGCTTGCCCTCTTACACATTTTAGTTACTAACATGTAATTCCAAACCTACATATGGCTTTCATGTACTGTTTCCTAAGTCTAGATTCCTTCCCACATTTCATTTCCTATCATAGACTTCACTCTCACAGCTTAAATGTTCCTAAAGAGTCCTTTTCCTAATGTCAAAGGCAAAATTGAGTTTTCTGCCCTTCATGTTCCATTAACCCTTTAGAAACCACTATTAGCTGTGCTGTGAGCTCCTTGAGGGCAGAAACCACATTTTACACTTTTTTTTTTTTTTTTTTTTTTTTTTTTGGCAAAAGCAAAGAGCTTTTATTGAAGGATAACCAACAAGGAAACAGGAGACATGCTCAAGTCTGTCTCTCAGTTTGGATTATTGTAAATCTAGCATTTAGTATATGTATGAATTGTATGGTGTTATAGCATCTGGGAGAAGATTTTTACATTTTGGGGGGTGGGTACCAGGATTGAACTCTGGAGCATTCGACCACTTAGTCACATCCCTAGCCCTTTTTTATATATTATTTAGAGATAGTGTCTCACTGAGTTGCTTAGCACCTCGTTTTTTGCTGAGGCTATTTTTTTAGTTCTAGTTGGACATAATACCTTTATTTTATCTACTTATTTTTATGTGGTGCTGAGGATTGAACCCGGCACGCCTCACACGTGCTGGGCAAGCGCTCTACCGCTGGGCCACAAGCCCAGCCCCTGAGACTGGTTTTGAACTCAAAATCCTCCTGCCTCAGCCTCCCAAACTGCTGGGATTACAGGCATGTGCCACTGTGCCCGGCTTAATTTACATATTTTTTGAACTTGAAAGACGTAAACCATTTTAACAGAAAATTCTAATTAGGCCAGGCGCAGTGGTGCACGTCTGTAATCCCAGCACTTGGGAGGCTGAGGCAGGAGAATCGCGAGTTCGAAGCCAGCCTCAGCAATGGCGAGGCACTTAGCAACTCAGTGAGACCCTGTCTCTAATAAAATACAAAAAAAACAAGGGGGGGTGCTGGGTATGTGGCCCAGTGGTCGAGTGCCCCTGAATTCAATCCCCGGTACACACACACAAAAAAAAAAAAAGAAAGAAAATTCTAGTTAGCATGTCTGTAGTTCTTTGCTTATTTCTACTCTTCATTCTTTGCTTCCCCACCTTCCCAGAATTGCAGACCCATGCTTACTGCCCCCTTGTACCCCTTAGCAACCTTTTCATTGCCTCCTTCAAGGATATCAAGGTTGTGGTTTCATTGTTCATCTTCTTAAGGCAAAATGAAAATAAACAAAGCAAAACAAAACCCAATAGTTCGAATCCAGGGTTTTCTGCTGTTTTCCACTCGGCAACAGGCAGGAGCAATGTGAGCATTCAATCTAAATTCTGCCTAAAGGTCACCCAGTACAAGAGCTTTTAATAGCTTGTTCATCCAAATATAGTTTCAAAGAACTGATCGCATGGACACAGGTGTCCTAGAATGCACTATAACATTTGCCTTTGAAAACTGACCCATAGAGTATCAACATAGACCAACAACCTTATACAATTATAATTACAATTTTAATTATAATTCTGTATATATATATTCACATATAGAATTTCTATACATATGTATATACATGCAGGAATTAAAATTAAATATATATACTAGTATTAAATTTTATTTTATTTATTTATTTGTGTGTGTGTGTGTGTGTGTGTGTGTGTGTGTGTGTGGAACCGGGGATTGAACTCAAGGGCACTCAACCACTGGGTCACATCCCCAGCCCTGTTTTGTATTTTATTTAGAGACAGGGTCTCACTGAGTTGCTAAGTGCCTCGCCATTGCCATTGCCGAGGCTGGCTTTGAACTCGCGATCCTCTTGCCTCAGCCTCCCAAAGTGCTGGGATTACAGGCGTGCGCCACCGCGCCCAGCTCACTAGTATTAAATTTGATGGAAATGTTACCCATATTTTAACAGCTTCATTATTCACTTACAAACTAAATTGAATTTAAAAAGTGCCCCACATTTTTTATGACACTTATGATTTTAAAGCTATAAATCTACCATTAGAAACTCCTAAGTATTTATTGAGAGTTTCTAGTATTAGACTAGGAATTGAGTACATACAAAACAAAACAAAAACCCCCCCAAAACAGGGTTCCTGCTGGACAAGTTGGTTTGAACCTGTAGTCCCAGCTACACTTAACCACTGAGACTGGACAACCATTGGAGTTCTAGAGTTCAATGCCAGCCTGGGCAACACAGAAACAAAATGGAACAAACAAAAATGAAACTAGGATTCCCGTTTTTGTGAAACTTAAAATAAATTAGGAAAATAGAATACATACTTAAAAAGAGAAAGTACATAAAATGTTATGTGCTGGGAAGGTATAAACCATAACTTTGAAGATGAGACAGCAGGGCATTGAAATCTTGGATCATTAGGGAAATGTTCACATTGAAGGTTGAAGGTGGGACTTGGCTTTGTTTTAAAGAAAAATGTAGTTCCTTGGTTGGGAAGAGTGTAAAAGGTATTTCAAGCTGGAGAAATTGTATGAGAAAATTAACAGAGGTGGCAAGGTAAACTATGAATGGGTATGTGCCCATCGTTAAAGATTCTTGTGAGCCGGGCGCGGTGGCGCACGCCTGTAATCCCAGCACTTTGGGAGGCTGAGGCAGGAGGATCACGAGTTCAAAGCCAGCCATCAGCAATGGCGAGGCACTTAGCGACTTAGTGAGACCCTGTCTCTCTAAATAAAATACAAAAAAGGATGTGGGCCAGTGGTCGAGTGTCCCTGAGTTTAATCCCTGGTACCAAAAAAAAAGAAGACTGAGGCAGGAGGACTACAGGTTCAAGGCCAGCTTCAGGAATTTAGCGAGGCCCTAAGCAACTAAGTGAGAACCTGTCTCAAAATAAATAAATAAACGAATAAATAAATAAATAAAAGTGCTGGAACGTGACTCAGTGGTTAAGCACCTTGGCGTTCAATCCCCAGTACCAAAAAAATGTAGGCAACCAACCTACAGAATGGAAGAACACATTTGCAAACCATAATGAGGACGCAGTTTTGAGAAAAAGGAAAAAGGAGGTTTATTGCTTTGCTAGCAAAGGAGAAGCACAGGGGATTCCTGTCCCAGAGGCTGTGGTTTTGCCCATCAGGGGGCACAAGGGGCATTTTTTTTTTTTTTTTTTTTTTTTTTTTTCTGGGGATTAAGAAAGGGGGCTTTTAAAGAGGTGATTCAAAGGCTACATTCCATCTGTCAGGAGTTGTAATTCATTTGTTAATTTGGGAGTTAGTAATTTCTGAGATCTTTCCGTGCTGTCTCCAAGTTTGAATTATTTTCTGCTTGTGGTGGGTGTGGGCTCAAGGACAGATAAACTCTGCCTAGGTTGGGGAAGAAAGGTAATCCTGTTTCCCTGAGATTAGGGAGGGGGGGTTAGGAAGAGAGGAAGAGAAAAAAACATGTCCGTTTTAAAATTTAAATTACATTGGCAGAGCAGCAAGGGCTATATTCAAAGCATAAAGTAGACCACTGTTACAACAATACTCCAATTGAGGAAGTTTGAGCCTGTACAAATTACCCTTTGGTGGGAGTAGCCTTTCCTCAGTGCGGGGGTTTTTGTTTTTTTTTTTTTTTTTTTTTTTTTTTTTTTTTTTTTACTGGGGATTAAACTCAGGGGCACTCAACCACTGGGCCACATCCCAGCCCTTTTTTGTATTTTATTAGAGACAGGGTCTCACTGAGTTGCTAAGTGCCTCACCATTGCTGAGGCTGGCTTTGAACTCGCGATCCTCCTGCCTCAGCCTTCCAAGTGTTGGGATTACAGGCATGAGCCACCAGGCCTGGCTCTCAGTGTGTAATTCTGAGGCACCAGGAGTAGTGGCAGGTGCATGCTAGTTATGGAACAAGTAAATATTCCTCATTTTGTGTCTCAATGAATTAGGTAGGATAGATAGTAAAATGGTCAGGCAGTGAGGGTAATGGACCCCATTTTATTTATTTATTTATTTTACTTTTTTCAAAGGTAAAGGCAACTCCATGAAAATAATCAGAAACATTCCAAACATTCCAGAAAGCCTTTGTCCCATTAGGTGCGGGGACAATGGGGGGGGGGGGGGGGTGTCGGAGGGGGGGGGGGCGGGAGGTGGGGTGGGGGAGGTGGGGGGGTGGGTTCGGGTGGGTTGGGGCCGAGGCGCCGGGAGGGTGGTGGGGGGTGTGGAGGAGGGCATGGAGGTTACAGGAAAGTTTGAACTCAAGGACTAAAAGAACACAGTAAATTAGAAGGTCATGGGCTGAACCAATACCCTTGATACTTTTCTAATATCTGGTTAGCATAGATTTTGACCAATTGCATTGGTACTTTTCTAAGACCTGATTAGTACTGATATTGATCAATGCTCCTACTCAGTAGCTATGTAAATCCCTAAACTAGTACACTTTCCCTGTGGGGACTCTGTCTTTCTTCTTCTTATTTGAATAAATCCTTCTACAGAGACATCTCCTCTTTTGACAAAGTCACAATTTAATGGTGGCTTAATATATTTGTAACAGGGGTTCACTTGATGCTTTGACTATATCCTTGTGGCTTTGAAACTTACATGTTTTTCTTCTTCCCAAACTTTTTCTCCCTGATTTCCTCCCTGATCTTCTTTTCCCTAACCTTCTCCTTCCTGATCTTCTCCTCTCTGATCTTCTTTTCCTAGCCTTTTCTGATCTTCTTTTCCCTAACCTTCTCTTCCCTGATCTTCTCCTTCCTGATCTCTCCTCCCTAATCTCTTTTTCTCTGAATCACCTCTTTAAACCCCACCACCCAGCCTGTATGTAATCTCAGCAGCTCCAGAGGCTGAGACAGGAGGTTTGTGAGTTCAAAGCCAGCCTTAGCAAAAAGCAAGGTGCTAAACAACTCAGTGAGAACTTTTCTCTAGTAAAATACAAAATGGGGATGTGGCTCAGTGGTTGAGAGACCCTGAGTTCAATCCCTGGTACCAACAACATCAACAACAACAAAGCCCAGTTCCCCATGATTGGTGTTGGATTCTAGGCAGGAGGCTGCGCCTCCCAGGCAGAAGGCCACACCTCCCCAGGTGCTTTGTGAAAAACTACATTTCCCAAGATCCTCAGCCTGGCCAGTGAACTTGGCCAGCAGGTGCCCTGGCCATCACCTCCTGACCTCTGGTAGCCTATAGGGCAAGGACTCACTCAGGGGGCTTTCTGATCCCCACTCTATTTAAGCCACCCCCGGAATGAAATCGCTCTCTGTTCGCGCCTGCCCCAGTGCCTGTCCGTCCCTGTTTTTCCCTTCTTCTCCCCCTTCCACGCGTGGCCCCTAATAAACTTCCCTTTTATTAAAATGGCATTCCCAGTGTAAGAAACTTTGCCTAAATTCTAACAATTGGCAGAATCACAGCTTTTGGGATAGGAATTCCCTGTGTTCCTCCTTTGATAGCAAAACAATAAACCTTCTTTTTCATTTTTGTCAAAACCATGTCCTCGTTATTGGATTGGCATCGGGGACAAGGACTGAGCTTTTGTCAATAATTCTTCAAACATCCCCAGCCCTAGGCATCCAGTCTCTCTCTCTCTCTCTTTTTTTTTTTTTTTTTTTTTTTTTTGTGGTCCTGGGGATTGAACCCAAGGCCTTGTGCACATGAGGTAAGCACTCTACCAACTGAGCTATATCCCCAACCCCTGTTTTCTGTCCCTATAGATTTTCCTGGTCTTAAGTTGGGTACAGTGGCATATGCCTATATTCCAAGCTACGTAGGAGAATGAGGCAGGAGGATCATAAGTTCAAGGTCAACCTGGGCAACTTAGTAAGATGATGTCTCAACATAAAAATAAAGAGGGCTGTGGATATAGTTCAGTGATAGAGCACTCCTGGGTTCAATCCCAGTGTTCTGTCACACGACTAAATCAACCAGGGTCACTCCAGGTGAACTGGGCTGGCGTGAAATAATCACACAAAGACAGAGAAAATACCTTTTTCTTTGGGTTCTGTGACAGCTCCTCTGATCCAGCTCCCACAAAGGGGGCAAGGCAGGCAAGAAAGAGAGTGAGGCACACCTCAAACCCTATTTTTTTTTAATTTTTTTTTTTTTTTTTTTTTTTTTTTTGCTACTGGGTATTGAACTCTCAGGGGCACTGGACCACTGGACCACATCCCCAGCCTTTTTTTTTGTATTTTTTTTTTTTTTATTTTATTAGAGACAGGGTCTCACTGAGTTGCTAAGTGCCTCGCCATTGCTGAGGCTGGCTTTGAACTCGCAATCCTCTAGCCTCAGCCTCCCAAGTGCTGGGATTACAGGCGTGTGCCACAGCTCCCAGCACCAATTAGTTTTGAAAATGGGGCACTTTTCACATCCCCAGCCCTTTTTTGTATTTTCATTCCCACATGCAGTTCTAGTTCCTCTGCAGTCTCACAAATACTGATATGTCAGTTTTTAAAACATGTTAGCCATTCTGGTAGGTGTGTTTTAATTTGTACTCCTGGTTACCAATGAAGTTGATTACCTTTTCATACTTATTGTTCTTTTGGACATCTATTAGCTTGTTCATATCTTTTACTTGCCCTGGCATTTATTTTTGGTTTTGGGTATTGAACCCCATGGCCTTGTTCATGTTAAGCACACTCCCAATGCCTCTTTTGCCCATTTTTTAGTGAATTCTTTTGACTTTTTAACTATTGTTATTGACTGATCAGTTAATTTATTATTCTGACTTTGAGTCCTTTATCAGCTATACATATTTTTCAGGTCTTTTTGATTCTTTGGCTTCATTTTCACCATTGTGTGTGTGTATCCATATGGATAAACAATCAATTCAAGCCCATTTATTACAAAGACTGTCCTTTCTTCACTACTCTGCAGCACACTTTTTTCTTTTGAGACTGAGTCTAGTGATGTTGCCCAGGCTGGCCTCAACCTCCTGGGCTCAAGTGATTCTCCTGCCTCAGGTTCCCTCTGGGACTGCAGGTGCACACCATGGCACCCAACACTAAATCCATCTTTTTTTTTTTTTTTTTTTTGGTACCAGGGATTGAATTCAGAGGTGCTTAACCAGTCAATCACATTTCAAGCCTCTTTTTATATTTTAGTTAGAAACAGAGTTTCTCTAAGTTGCTGAGGCTGTCTTTGAACTTGCAATCCTCCTGCCTCAGCTTCCCCCACACCCACCTAAATCCATCTTTTTTTTTTTTTTTTTTTTTTTTTTGTTGTAGTGCTGGGAGTTGAACCCAGTGCTTTGTATATGCTAGGCAAGTGCTTTACTACTGAGCTACATCCTCAGCCCAAATATATTCATTTTAAATTTTAGAAATTTATGTGTAGATTCTTTTCATTTTCTGCAAACAGAATCATATTGTTGTGGGGAAAGTTTTACTTTGTCCTTACCAACTCTTATGCCTCTGATTTCTATTTCTTTCTCTTGCACTATTATACTGTTTAGACCTCCAGTAGACCATCATAGAGAAGTAATGATGGTGATAAAATTTCCTTCTCTTGTTCCCAAGGTTGGAGAAAGGAAACACAATGAAAATTTAAAATGTTTTATTGACTAATGAAGATATGACATATGAACTTCTAGAAGGAGGAAACTAAAACTATACTTAAAAGAAATTTTATCTGGGCGGGGGTTGTGGCTCAGTGGCAGAGCGCTTGCCTCACACTTGCGCGGCCTGGGTTTGATCCTCAGCACCACGTAAACATAAATGCATTGCATTGTGTACAACTAAAGCAAATAAATAAATTTAAAAAAAAGAAATTTTATCATCTCAAATGCATACATTCAACAAGAAAAGAGCTCAAACTATTAGTGAGCCAAGTGTCTATCTCAAAGTGTTGGAAAAAAACAGCAAATTACACCTAAAACTATTAGAATGAAGAAAATATAGAGTAGGAATTTATGAAACAAATCACAAAATTATCAAAGGCAACTATTGGCCTTGGACTTTTTTGTTGGGTTAGTAGGAATATTTGTTTTTTGTAGAACTGGGGATTGAACCAAGGGGCATTTTACCATTGAGCTATATCCCCAGCCCTCTTTTTTTTTTTTTTTTTTGTGGTACCGGGGATTGAACTCAGGGGCATTTGACCACTGGGCCACATACCCAGCCCTTTTTTGTATTTTATTTAGAGACAGGGTCTCACTGAGTTGCTAAGTGCCTCGCCATTGCTGAGGCTGCTTTGAACTCTTGATCCTCCTGCCTCAGCTTCCCAAGTGCTGGGATTACAGGCATGTGCCACCGTGCCCGGCTTCTTTTTATTTTTTATTTTTTTTATTTTGAGTCAGTGTCTTGCTAAATTGCCCACTCTGGTCTCCAACTTTCTTTCTCTTCTCTTCTCTTCCCTCCCCTCCCCTCCCCTCTCCTCCTCTTCTCTTCTCTTTTCTCTCTCTCTTTCTCTCTCTCTCGCTCTCTCTTTCTTGTGCCAGGGATTGAACCTAGGAGTGCTTAACCACTAAGCCATATCCTGAGTTCTTTTTTTATATTTTATTTAGAAACAGGGTCTCACTGAGTTGCTTAGGGCCGTGCTAAGTTGCTGAGCCTGGCTTTGAACTCGTGATCCTCCTGCCTCAGCCTCCAGAGTCACTGAGATTACCGGCCTGAGCCATTGCCCTCTGCTTTTTGGTGGGAATGTCAAGTAGTACAGCCAATATGGAAAACAGTATAGTTACCTCAAACAATTAAAAACAGGATAGCCTATGATCCAAGCAATCAGACTATTGGCATGTATCTAAAGGAAATGAAATTAGTATGTTGAAGAGATATCCAATTCCCCTGTTCACTGCAGCATTAATCATAATAGCCAACATATGGAATCAATCTAAGTAGGTAAAGAAAATGTGGTACATATAGATACATGATGGAATACTAGTCAGCATTTTAAAAGAAGAAAATTCTGTCATTTGTAACAATATGGAAGAACCTGAAGTACATTATGTTAAGGGAAATAGTCTAGGCACAGAAAAACAAATACTGCTTGAACTCATTTATATTGTGGAATAAAAAAGAGTAGAACTTATAGAAGCCAAGAGAAGAATAGTGGTTACCAAGACTTGGTGAGGGTTGAGGGGATTGGGGAAATGTTCAAAGGATACAAAATTTCAGTAGACAGAAGGAATAAGTTCAAGGAATTATTGTATAACATGGTGACTACAATTAATAACAATGTATTAGGCTTGAAAATTGCAAAAAACAGATTTTTAAGTGTTCTTACAAAAATGTTATGTGAGATAATATATTTGCTAATTAACTTGGTTATTCCACAATACATATATATTTCAAAACATTATTTTGAACACTACAAATACATTAAATTTTTTTATTAGTCAATTAAAAATAAATTTAAAAAATTGATTCTTTGAAAAGGCTCCCAGTGACTTAGAAGGCGGAGAGAGAGAATAATCACAAGTTTGAGGCCAGCCTGGCCAATTTATGGAGACCCTGTCTCAAAATAAAAAATAAAAAGAACTGGGGATATTTCTCAGTGGTTAGGCACCCCTGGTTTCAATCCCTGGCACCAAATAAATAAATAAACAAATACTAAGAGGATAGTGTGTAGTCACAACTACTTGGGAGGCTGAGGCAGGAGGATCAGGTTTTAGGCCAGCCTGGGCCACAAAGTAAGACCCTATCTTAAAAACAAAACAGAACTAAGAAAACTAAAAAGATACTACAAACAAATTCATAACAATACATTTGAAAGTCTACATGAACATCCCAGTTGCTGCCTGCACCAGTAGTTTGTTCCTTTTTATTCCAATAGCATTCCATGGTGTAGATGTATCACAGTTTGTTTAACCATTTACCTATTGAAAAAAATCTAGACTGATTCTAATTTGGGGTTGTCACAAACATTTGCTATAAACATTTGTATACATTAGTGAGACAGGATCTCACTAAGTTGCCCAGGCTGGCCTCAAACTTATGATCTGGGTGTCTCAGCCTCCTGAGTAGCTGTGATTACAGGCGTACAACACTGTGTGAACCATTTTTTCTTTCTTTTTTTTTTTTTTTTGTACTGGGGATTGAGCCCAGGGGTGCTAAACCACAGAGCACATACCAAGTGTTTTAAATATTTTATTTAGAGACAGGACCTCACTAAGTTGCCTAGAACCTCACTTAATCTGCTGAGTCTAGCTTTGAATTTGTGATCCTTCTGCCTCAGACTCCAGAGCCACTGGGATTCCACTCTGTGCACACCTTGCCAGGCTGGCTGGCTGGCTTTCTTTCTTTCTTTCTGTGTGTCTTTTTCAATTTTTTAAAAATATTTCAAAGCCGGGCATGGTGGCGCATGCCTGTAATCCTAGCACTTGGGAGGTTGATGCAGGAGGATCGCGAGTTCAAAGCCAGCCTCAGCAATGGCGAGGCACTTAGCAACTCAGTGAGACCCTGTCTCTAATAATACAAAAAAAGGGCTGGGGATGTGGCCCAGTGGTCAAGTGCCCCTGAGTTCAAGTCCCCGGTACCAAAAAAAAAAAAAAAAAAAAAAAAAAAAAAAAAAATTTCAAGCTGTGTGTGGTGGTGCACGCCTGTAATTTCAGCACTTAGGAGGTTGAGGCAGGAGGATCGCAAGTTCAAAGCCAGCCTCAGCAATGGTGAGGCATTTAGCAACTCAGTGAGACCCTGTCTCTAATAAAATACAAAAAAGTGCTAGGGATGTGGTCCAGTGGTTGAGTGCCCCTGAGTTCAATCCCTGGTACAAAAAAAAAATTTTTTTTTCATCCAGATTTTTATAGTTTGAGGATCATTCTCAAAGGATGATCCTCAAACTATACTGTAACATGTTAAACTGATTCTGTAACCGATAACCAGTGGTTTTTTGTTTGTTTTAGGAATAGGATCAAGGCATTTAGTTTGTTTTTGGTTTTGGACGTGGTCCTGTTATGTTGCCTAGGCTGGTCTTGAAATCCTGTGCTCAAACAATCCTCCTGCCTCAACCTCCAGAGTAGCTAGGACTATTGGCGCACACCCATCTTAGATATTCTTCTTTTTTTTTTTTTTTTTTTTTTGTGGTACCGAGGATTGAACTCAGGGGCACTTGACCACTGGGTCACATCCCCAGCCCTTTTTTGTATTTTTTATTTAGAGACAGGGTCTCACTGAGTTGCTAAGTGCCTCATCATTGCTGAGGCTGGCTTTGAACTCGTGATCCTCCTGCTTCAGCCTCCCAAAGTGCTGGGATTACAGGTGTGCGCCACTGCGCCCAGCTCTTAGATATTATTCTTAATAATAAGTTTGTGGTACTGGGGATTGAACTTAGGTGTCTTCTACCACTGAGTTACATTCTGAGACCTTTTGATTTTATTTTTGTAATTTTTGAAACAGGGTCTAAGTCGCCCAGGCTGGCCTCAAACTTGTGATTCTCCAGCCTCAGCCTCCTGAGTCAATGGGATAAAAAAGGGTAAATCAACAAGGGTAAATCTGATTTGCAGCCAGGGTGATAAAGTCCTGGTCTCAGAGGACCTAAGTTTTGCAGGGACTATCATCCTTTGAAGACTTATACAATGATGGAGATAGACAAGATATATGGTAGGACAATAAAGCTAGTGATGGTCTGAAAATATAAACAAGGATTCTATGATCTTGGAAAATAACATTTAAAATTTTTATTTTAACTTTTGGAATTTGAAATTATATTAATTGTAAAGAAATCTATTTAGGGGTTAGGGTTGTGGCTCAGCGGTAGAGTGTTTGCCTAGGACGTGAGAGATGCTGGGTTCAATCCTCAGCACCGTGTAAAAAATAAATGAAGGAATTTAAAAAATTAATAAATGAGCCGGGCACAGTGGTGCATGCCTGTAATCCCAGCACTTGGGAGACTGAGGCAGGAGGATCACAAGTTCAAAGCCAGCCTCAGCAATGGTGAGGCACTTAGCAACTCAGTGAGACCCTGTCTCTAATAAAATACAAAAAAGGGCTGGGGATGTGGCCCAGTGGTCTATTGCCGCTGAGTTCAATCCCCAGTACCAAAAAAAAAAAAAAAAAAAAAAAAAAAAAGCTGGGTGTGGTGGCACACAACTGTAATCCCAGGATTTTAGGAGGCTGGACTGTGAGTCCAAAGCCAGCCTCAGCAACTTAGTGAGGCCCTAAGCAATTCAGTGAAACCCTGACTCAAAATAAAATATAAAAAGGGCTGGCCGGGCGTGGTGGCGCACGCCTGTAATCCCAGCACTTTGGGAGGCTGAGGCAGGAGGATTGCGAGTTCAAAGCCAGCCTCAGCAACGGCGAGGCTCTTAGCAACTTAGTGAGACCCTGTCTCTAAATAAAATACAAAAAAGGGCTGGGGATGTGGCCCAGTGGTCGAGTG
The DNA here is from genome assembly GCA_025594165.1 of Tamias sibiricus. Lineage (NCBI taxonomy): Eukaryota > Metazoa > Chordata > Mammalia > Rodentia > Sciuridae > Tamias > Tamias sibiricus. Next base: position 72,535,559 of record CM046668.1, read on the forward strand.
CCCCTGAGTTCAATCCCTGGTACCAAAAAAAAAGGGCTGGCTTTTGGAATTTGAAATTATATTAATTGTAAAGAAATCTATTTAGGGGTTAGGGTTGTGGCTCAGCGGTAGAGTGTTTGCCTAGGACGTGAGAGATGCTGGGTTCAATCCTCAGCACCGTGTAAAAAATAAATGAAGGAATTTAAAAAATTAATAAATGAGCCGGGCACAGTGGTGCATGCCTGTAATCCCAGCACTTGGGAGACTGAGGCAGGAGGATCACAAGTTCAAAGCCAGCCTCAGCAATGGCGAGGCACTTAGCAACTCAGTGAGACCTGTCTCTAATAAAATACAAAAAAGGGCTGGGGATGTGGCCCAGTGGTCTATTGCCGCTGAGTTCAATCCCCAGTACCAAAAAAAAAAAAAAAAAAAAAAAAAGCTGGGTGTGGTGGCACACAACTGTAATCCCAGGATTTTAGGAGGCTGGACTGTGAGTCCAAAGCCAGCCTCAGCAACTTAGTGAGGCCCTAAGCAATTCAGTGAAACCCTGACTCAAAATAAAATATAAAAAGGGCTGGCCGGGCGTGGTGGCGCACGCCTGTAATCCCAGCACTTTGGGAGGCTGAGGCAGGAGGATTGCGAGTTCAAAGCCAGCCTCAGCAACGGCGAGGCTCTTAGCAACTTAGTGAGACCCTGTCTCTAAATAAAAAATACAAAAAAGGGCTGGGGATGTGGCCCAGTGGTCGAGTGCCCCTGAGTTCAATCCCTGGTACCAAAAAAAAAGGGCTGGGCTGTGGCTCAGTGGTTAAGTGCACATGGGTTCTATCCCTGGAACAAAAAAACAAAACAACAAGCCAAAATAAAAACAGAACAATACAAGAAGGAAAAATGTTGAAAATTCTAAGAACTGGGGCTGGGGCTGTAGCTCAATGGTAAAGCACTTGTCTCGCATGTGTGAGGCATTGGGTTTGATCCTCAGTACCACATAAAAATAAATAAAGATACTGTGTGTTCATCTACAACTAAATAAATATTTTAAAAAAAGAGAAAATTCTAAGAACCAAAAATGTAAGGCATCATAAAGAGCAGTAACATCAGTTAGAAAATTAGAGTATGCTATTTAAAAAGGAGCAAGTTTTAGAGTAAGAGAATTAAGGATACAAGGAGAAAGAGAAGTGTGTGTGCCTAGTCTTACAATGCTTTTTTGGAAACAAACCCCCATCACCAAAGGGGTTTTGTCACATGCAGCTAAGTGTCCTGACTAATATCAGGAGCTATGTGCCACTTTGGAGAACTGCTGGTAATAACATCAGAATGGCTAGTTGGGGCCAGTCTGGGCAGATAAGGTGGGTCTAAGTAGTCAAACCTGCTGACCCTCTGTGTTCCCTTCTTGGATTTATGGCACCAGGATCCACCCAGTCTCTGAGGCCAGAAACCTGGGCTTCATTCTTGACTCCAATATCTCCTGCTGATAACATGACTAATTTTCCTACCTGGATACTTGAGGATTTACACTAAAATCAGCAGGGCACAATGATGCACGCCTGTAATCTCAGTTGTTTGGGAGGCTGAAGCAGAAGGATCACAAGTTCAAAGCCAGTCTCGGCAACATAAGTGTGGCCCTTAGGATAACTTAGTGAGATCCTGTCTCCAAAAATAAAAAAAAAATAAAAAGGGCTGGGGATGTGGCTTAGTGGTTAAGCACACCTGGGTTCAATCTCCAGTACCTACCAACTAACTAACTAAATAAATAAATAAATAAAAAGTATTTACATGAAAATCCTCTGTGCTCCACCAGAATATCCCCCTCACCTACAAACTATGGGTTCTAACCTTGCTACTTCCCCATATTCCCCAGCAAAATCACTGACCTAGTCCTAGTCTCACCTGGAGACTCTAAAAGGTCACTGCAGAGGACTTTCAGGACACTATGAATTCAAGCTTGAGTAGTTAATTCTTATATGAGACTTCTAGGATTTTTATTATACTAAAATTGTTTTTTTAGAATAAAGTTGCTTAAATATGTCCAAATTCAACATTATGTATAAACTTCTTATGTATCCAGCTTTTAGACAACTATAAAAATAAAAAACAAATCTACACACTAAACACAAATCAAATCATAGCTAATAAAATTAAACTGACAGCATTAATTTGCTATCATGGCTGATGCCTGTTTCACAGAAACAAAAATCACCTCTTACAGCATGGATTTGACACCAGCTGCTTTAGAGCAGGTTCTCTTGCATTTGGCAAGTTGATATTATCTCGGGCAGAGGAATGACTCAATTACAAAATTTTTCTCTAATTGAATTACATCTATTATTTGGTTTATGTATCCTCAATTTTATTTAGCTTTTTCAAAAGGCTAAATATTTATATCTGCCATTTATTTTATTTTATTATTTTTTTTGGGGGGAAGTATGGGGAATTGAACTCAGGGATACTCAACCACTGAGCCACATCCCCAGCCCTATTTTGTATTTTAGAGACAGGATCTCACTGAGTTGCTTAGTGCTTTGCTATTGCTAAAGCTAGCTTGAACTTGCAATTCTCCTGTCTCAGCCTCCCAAACTGCTAGGATTTCAGGTGTGCACTGCTGTGTCCAGCTCTGCCACCTGCCATTTATTTTTAAAACATTTTAGATTTTGTGAGTTTTTCAAACCAAACTCTATGACATGATATGGAAGATAAAGTCTTCCTGTTATTTCCTGTGACTTCTAATACTGCTATTGAGGAGTGGAGGACTGAAGGTAGAACACTGGGGAAGGGGTTTATTGATCCTTGTGTTGAGTGACTCCATTGGCTCTGGGGAACCTATATCTGCTGAATGAGGTGTTTCCCTTGAACACATGCCCAGTTAAAACTCTTCTTTGTATTATTATTTCTAACATTATAATGTTAAACTAAAGAAATATGGGGCAAGTATTAAGTTGTAAAATCTAATGAAAAAAATTCTTATTTTAAGAGAAAAATGAGCTGTGATAAAATAAATCAAAGCAAGATGAACTTTAACAAAGACAATGAAAGCTCCAAACTTTTCTTTTTTGTAGCAGAGATTGAACACAGGGCGCCTAACCATTGAGCCACATCCCTAGCCCTTTTATTATTTTGAGACAGGTTCTCACTAAGTTGCTTAGGGCCTCACTAAATTGCTGAGGCTGGTCTTGAACTTGCAATCCTCCTGCCTCAGCCTCCCCAGTCACTGGAATTACAGGCATGCACCACCTTGCCCGGCTTCAAACTTTCTATGTACAAGGGACTTTGGGCAGTAATAGATTTAGCAAAATGACTAAGACATTTGTGTTGAAACTGCACTTTTAATGCAAGCAACCTTTTTTAAAAATAATTTTCATATATAATTTTTTTTTTTTTTTTTTTGTGGTACCGGGGATTGAACTCAGGGGCACTCGACTACTGGGCCACATCCCCAGCCCTTTTTTGTGTTTTTATTAGAGACAGGGTCTCCCTGAGTTGCTAAGTGCCTCGCCATTGCTGAGGCTGGCTTTGAACTCACGATCCTCCTGCCTCAGCCTCCCAAAGTGCTGGGATTACAGGCGTATGCCACCATGCCTGGCTTGATATATAATCTAAAAATAAAATTCAATAATTCAGTAATTTATGAACTACAACTTGATGAGCTTTGGCAAATGTTTATAGTCATATAACCTCAATCATGATGATCACAGAACATCCCATTTCCCTAAAAACTTCCCTTGTGCTTCAACCAGACTTGGGAAGATTTGGGAGGCTATATGATCCTATTTATATGACATTCCAGAAAAGGCAAAGCAGAAAGCAGATAAGCAGATGAGTGCAGTGAGTGTAGCTCAGTGTAAGTACTCATCTAGCATGTGCAAGGCCCTCGGTTGGATCCCCAGCATGGCAAAAAGAAAAAAAGCAGATCAGATGTCACTAGGAGGCAGAGATGGGTTACAACATTGATTTCGAAAAAAGCACAAAGGTTTTTTTTTTTTTGGGGGGGGGGTGCTGGTGGTGGTGGTGGCAATACTAGGGATTGAACTCAGGGAATGGGAAGGTTACCTCTGAGCTACATGTCAACCCTTATTTTTTCTTTTTTGGTACCAGGGATTGAACCCAGGGGGGCTTAACCACTAAGCCACATCCCTAGCCTTTTTAAAAAAAAAAATTTTTTTTTTTTTATTAAGAGAGAGGGTCTCACTGAGTTGCTTAGGGCCTCGCTAAGTTGCTGAGGCTGGCTTTGAACTGGTGATCTTGCTGCCTCAGCCTCCTGATCTGCTGGGATTATAGGTGTGCGCCACAGCACCCCGCTTATGTGAACATAATTTTTATTTCTCCTGAGGAAAAAACCTGGAAGTGGAATTGCTGGGTCATAGAGTAAGTATACATTTTAACTATAGAAACTGCCAAACTGTTTTCCAAAGTGGCTGTATCATTTTGCATTTGTACCAACAATGTTTCAGTTCTCTGCATCCTCATCAACATTGTCTCTTTGTAATTTTAGCCATTCTGATGGATGTGTGTTTTTTTTTTTTTTTTTTTTTTTTTTTGTGGTACCGGGGATTGAACTCAGGGGCACTCGACCACTGGGCCACATCCCCAGCCCTTTTTTTGTATTTTATTTAGAGACAGGGTCTCACTGAGTTGCTAAGTGCCTCGCCATTGCTGAGGCTGGCTTTGAACTCGCGATCCTCCTGCCTCAGCCTCCCAAGTGCTGGGATTACAGGCGTGCGCCACCGCGCCTGGCTTGGATGTGTGGTTTTACATTGTGTTTTTTTAACACTTAAAAAAAGTTTTAAAAATAGTTGTAGATGGACACAATACCTTTATTTATTTATTTTTATGTGGTGCTGAGGATCAAACCCAGTGCCTCACAGGTGATAGGAAAGTGCTCTACCACTGAGCCACAACCTCAACCCCTTTTGTTTAAAAAAAAAAAAATACACACACACACACACACACACGTTAGTTGTATGTGGACACAATACCTTTATTTTATTTATTTATTATGTGGTGCTGAGGATCGAATGCAGGGTCTCACACCTGCTAGGCGATTGCTCTACTGCTGAGCCACAACCCCAGCCCTACAGTGTTTTTAATTTGCATTTACCTAATGACTATTCATGTCAGGAACTTTTTCATGTACATTTTGGTCATTTACATATCCACTTTGGTGAGGTGTCTGTTTAAATATCTTGCTCATTTTCATTTTATTTTTAATTTTTTTCCATCTCCTCAGAGTCACTTTTTCCTCACAGAGCTCAATACATGTCTGTGAAAGGGTCTTCAAGTTTGTGTTGGTTGTGGGGTGGATAAATACCAGGATGAGCCACTAAGTGAAATAAGTCAGTCCTTACCCTTAAACATCTTATAGTCCAATAAAAAGAAAAATAGATAAACATGATCATAGTTTTTATTTTAATTTTTTTTCTGGGTACCAGGGATTGAACTCAGGGGTACTTGACCACTGAGCCACATCCTCAGCCCTATTTATATTTTATTTAGAAACAGGGTCTCACTGACTTGCTTAGTGCCTTGCTTTTTGCAGAGGCTGGCTTTGAATTTGCCATCCTCCTGCCTCAGCCTCCAAAGCCACTGGGATTACAGGTGTGTGCCACCGCGCCTGGCTATGATTATAGTTTTTTAACGTAAGACTTAATCACCTCTACAAATATCACCAAATAAGGTAATATTTAAAGGTTTCAGTGATTAGAACCTGATTATTTTGGGGGCACATTTCTCAGCCTACTAAAAATGGGGGGGGGGGGTGTCACTGAAAGTCTACTTCTGATGGAGAGACCACTGAAGTTCCTACTTGTTACCAGAGTGGCCAGCAGACTAGTAGAGATAAGCTATAATCCAAAATGATATTCTGGTTCTCTGTAAACTCAGACAGAGGTGCTTTCTTTTGCTTACTTTACCCTCATATATCCTCAAACTCTCATTAATTAATCTAGACATGTCTCTTTCTTGCAAATGGAAACACTCTAACTGTAGCAAAACATCTGGCACTCATTAGAACAATTCATTTTGCTTATAATTTTCACAATGAAAATTTACTACCTACCAAACTATCATATAAAAATAAAAAAACAAAGTATCAATAGTTGGTTGTAAATCTTTGGGGTCAAGTTCCTATTTATCCTGAATGGTAGCTGATACCTAGAGTTGAGCTTCTTTTAGAACTACCTCCCTATATGGGAGTGGGCCCCTTTGGCAATAATCATGTATGTGATAACACCTCTTGACCAGAGATGACTGGATCAGGGGTAAGACCTAAATGGGACCAATCTGATTTTCTTCAGGAAGTTGGAACTTGGACCTGTGATACTGTTCCACTTGGTTTCTGGCACTGAAATGAGTTGCTGATGTAGCCCTAAATGCCATCTGTTTTTTTTTTTTAAGCCATTAGGTAGAAACAGAGCCAAGTGACTACAGGGACTCAGAGACTGAAAGTAAGGAGGTCTTGGTTCTTTTTTTTTTTTTTTTTTTTTTTGGTACCTGGGATTGAACGCAGGGGCACTCGACCACTGGGCCACATCCCTAGACCCTCCCCTTTTTTTTTTGTATTTTATTAGAGACAGGGTCTCAATGAGTTGCTCTGTGCCTCACCTTGCTGAGGCTGGCTTTGAACTCGCGATCCTCCTGCCTCAGCCTCCCAAGTGCTGGGATTACAGGCATGTGCCATCATACCCAGCTGAAATTCTGATTATTTTTAACTTCAATGTATTCTTGCTCCCCTTCAGCATCATAGCCTGAATTGCTGCATAATATTCTAAACTGACTTGACTCTGGAACACTTTTCTTAGAAACACAGGACAGGAAATTGTTAGCAAAGCCTCTGGGCCTTACCAAGAACAAAAGATTTTTTTTCTTACAACCTGGTAGGGCTCCTCAAGACATTTGGGATCAGGGCTGGAGTTATAGTTCAGTGGTAGAGCACTTGCCTAGCATGTGTGAGGCACTGGGTTAGATCCTCAGCACTACATTTAAAAAAAAAATAGTATTGTGTTCATCTACAAAAACAAACAAACAAACAAAACCACAAAACAAAACTGGGATCAGAAATAACTAAGGTGGCCAGGCGCGGTGGCACATGCCTGTAATCCCAGCACTTTGGGAGGCTGAGGCAGGAGAATCGTGAGTTCAAAGCCAGCCTCAGCAATGGCGAGGCACTTAGCAACTCAGTGAGATCCTGTCTCCAAATAAAATACAAAAAAGGGCTGGGGATGTGGCCCAGTGGTCGAGTGCTCCTGAGTTCAATCCCCGGTACCACAAAAAAAAAAAAAAAAGAAAGAAAGAAATAACTAAGGTGGCTGGGCTTGGTGGTGCATGCCTATAATCCCAGCCACTCCAGAGGCTAGGGCAGATGGATCACAAGCAACTTAGTGAGGCCCTAAGCAACTGTGAGACCCTGTCTCAAAATTAAAAATAAATTAATAAAAAAGGACTGAAAATATAATTGAGTGGTAAAGTACCCCTGGGTTCAATCCCCAGTACCAAAAATAAAAAAGAAACAACTAATATGGTAACCACCTTTGGACGAGGATGTGGGCTTCCCCAAGTCAGAAGCCTTGACAAGACAACCAAAGGCCTTTCCATGCAACTAACTAGGCCCCCAAATTTTCCTGGATCCTCAAGTTACTTAACATTTAGATATTTATTCCTGTGCCAGTAAAATGGGGGAAATCGCCCATTTCATTGATTTGGAAATTAAATATATGTAATATATATAAGAAATGAAATATATAAAAAGACTGGTACACAGTGAATACTGAATATTAGTTCTTTCTCCAAATTTTAATGTCATTACTATATGAAATATTCTCCAATTATCTTCTTCTGTTCAAATGTCTTAAAAATTTATACAATGAAATGGTATGATTTTACACGATAAACAGATTAAGTGAAGCAGAATTTTAAAAATCTGAAACAGTTTTACCAGTTTTTATTAGATTTAAAATTCACTTAAGGGATATACAGATATACAACTAGTTTGATCAGCTACAAATATATTTTGATGTCCCTTTATTTTTGTACCTAAGAGCCAGTTCACTTTTTCTCCATGTTCAATATTTAGCTTTGGTGAAATTTTGCCATGTTCTTCCTCATCTGTTACTGAAGCATTAGTGTTACCAGCCTGCTTGGTGTAAGTTGCTCTTTTAGTTTTCTTTCTGTGGGTATGTTTTGCAGGACTCTTCTGTTTTTTCTCAACTTCACTGCTCACATCCCATAACATTATCTTCCCATCATTCCCTCCAGTAAGCAGCAAATAGGATTCTGACAGAAAACAGACCTGGGACACCCCCAAAGCATGGCCCTTAAATCCCATTTCTTGTTGACACTTGACTCCCATCACCCTAAAGATTCGAACCTTACCATCTTCAGCACCACAACTAAAAATATTGCCACATGATGCCACAGAGACAGAGTGGGCTAGAGCAGGGTTTAAGAGTTGACCAGGGGATTGTGGGCTTTCCACTTCTTCTGTTTCATCCTCCTGTAAATTTGTAATCCAGAGTGGCCGGGCTTTCTGAAGACTCCACAGCATCACCTTTAAATAAGATGAAATTACAGTCACACAAAGCACTAGCCATTTTGCTTACCCACAGTATTTGTCCAGCTTCTAATAAAATCATCAAAGTAGTCTGAAAATGATCAGCTGGATACATCCCAGCAGTATTAAAAAAACAAATCGGACTCTACTACAACATGCCAGTAGAATGCTATCTAAAACCGGACTTGAAACTAGAACGCAAGCCAGGCGCAGTGGCGCACGCCTGTAATCCCAGCACTTGGGAGGCTGAGGCAGGAGGATCGCGAGTTCAAAGCCAGCCTTAGCAAAATGGCAAGGCACTTAGCAACTCAGTGAGACCCTGTCTCTAAATAAAAATACAAAAAAGGGCTGGGGATGTGGCCCAGTGGTCGAGTGCCCGAGTTCAATTCCTGGTACCTAAAAACAAAACAAAAAACTAGAATGCAGATGGGAATTTACAAAATAAGATCCTAAGTAATGATGATGAACAGAACTCACTAAAGTGTAATTGTTAAGCAGCTGCCAGTTTCCATATCTTTCTACCTCATCATTTCAAGTAAACTGAAGATTATGCTGAGCATGGTGGCACTGCCTATAGTCCCAATTACTTAGGAGGCAGTAGGATCACTCAAATCCAGGAGTTCAAGGATAGCCTGAACAAAATAGTGAGATCCTGTCTGAAAAACAAAACAAGGAAAAAAAAAAAATCCCAAAACTGCTGAAGATTATGAAATTTGTTAATTTTCATCTATGTTGGTTATAAAAAGTCCTAAATAAACTAAATCTAGATTATTGTTGAAATGATTTCTGACTGGAATACCTTTCCTTTTCTTTTTCCCATTATTCAAATTACCAACCCTAGGAGCTTACATATCCTAGGCTACCTCTCTCTATCCCATATCTAATTCAAAATCTTTTTTATTTTTTGGTACTTGGGATTCTACCCATGTCCTCACACATACTAGGAAAGCACTCTACCACTAACCTACACTCAGCCCATTTTTTATTTTATTTTGAGACAGGGTCTTTCTAATTTGCCAAGGCTGGCCTCAAACTTTAGATCCTCCTGCCTCAGCCTCCTGAGTAGCTGGGATTATAGGTGTGCACTACCACATACTGCATTTCTAATCTACTAATTGACATATAATGCTGGCTTGTCTGCTTCTAGGGATTTAATTCATCTTTGCTTCTGCCTAATATAACACCTGAGAAAGAGGAGAAATTTCTAATGTATCTGCTAATTAATTTGACATCCTCGTTTATATTTGGCTTTTTTGTTGTTGTTTCCTAGCATGATCTTAGATCTACTAGACTGACTTAAAATGTAATTAAAATCTGATCAAAACAAAAAAGCTTTGAGAACTAATTTTACACTATAATATACAGATTCATCCCCCCGTGTCAATCTGATAAGAAAAATATTCTTTTTCTTTTGGTACTGGGGGTTGAACCTAGGGGTTCTAACTACTAAGCCACATCCCATCTCCCCCCGCCCCCACACTAATTTGCTTATGATAATTTTTCTCTTTATTTATTTGTTCTAATCAGTTGCACATGACAGCAGAATGCTCTTTGATTCATCGTACACAAATGGAGCACAATTTTTTCACTTCGCTGATTGTACACCCCAGTCCTTTTAAATATTTTATTTAGAGATAGGGTCTTGCTGAGTTGCTTAGGGCCTTGCTAAATTGCTAAATTGCTTTGAATTCTCAATTCTCCTGCCTCAGCTTCCCAAGCTGCTGGGATTATAGGCCTACACCACCGCACCCAGGAAGAAAAATATTTTTAATCCTTTCAAAAAGAACAGACGACATTTCATAACTCACAATTTTTTTTTTTTTTGTTTTTGTTTTTTTGTTCCAGGGATTGAACTCAGGGGCACTCGACCACTGGGCCACATCCCCAGCCCGTTTTTGAATTTTATTAGAGACAGGGTCTCACTGAGTTGCTAAGTGCCTTGCCATTGCTGAGGCTGGCTTTGAACTCACGATCCGCCTGCCTCAGCCTCCCAAGTGCTGGGATTACAGGTGTGTGCCACTGTGCCCGGCTGATAACTCACAATTTTAATGGACACTAGGATAAGAACAGCCTTGTTTAGACAGTCAAATGAACAGATCTAAACTGATAAGACTATCATCAGTTATGCTATTAAAAAACCTGAACACAAGGAAAAACTACATTACAGAATCTGCTAGCTTAAGTGGATTGGCAGGTACCCCAATTCTCATACAGCCCTAGAATGTCAGGACTGTATTTTCTGTCCTCCTAAGACATTAAAACAAACTGTACCCATTGTGTTTTCAGCAGATGAACCATTTTTGTATTTGATTTTAACCATCTAAATGTGCTAAATCATTATAGATTCTACCAATTTTAGAGTTATCTCCAAGTACTAATAATTTGGGTTGTATCTGCTTAGATGTTCCCTTTATGCTTTTTGACCTCCAACCCCTGGTGCTGGGGATCAAACCCAGGAGCTTGTATATGCCAGGCAAGCACTCTACCATTGAGCTACATCCCCAGCCCACTCTTTTTTTTTTTTTTTTTGTGGTACCGGGGATTGAACTCAGGGGCACTCAACCACTGGGCCACATCCCCAGCCCTTTTGTGTATTTTATTTGGAGACAGGGTCTCACTGAGTTGCTAAGTGCCTCGCCATTGCTGAGGCTGGCTTTGAACTCGTGATCCTCCTGCCTCAGCCTCCCAAAGTGCTGGGATTACAGGCGTGCGCCACCGCGCCGGGCTCTTTTTTTTTTTTTTGGTACCAGGGATTGAACTCAGGGGCACTTGACCACTGGGCCACATCCCCAGCGCCCCCCCCACCTTCCTTTTTTTTTTTGTATTTTATTAGAGAAAGGGTCTCACTAAGTTGCTAAGTGCCTCTCCACTGCTGAGGCTGGCTTTGAACTCTCGATCCTCCTGCCTCAGTCTCCTAAGTGCTGGGATTACAGGCGGGCACCACCGCGCCAGGCTTCCCCAGCCCACTCTTTATGTTTATTTATCTTAACTGCCAAAGACTCCAAAGCATTTCACACTCATTTCTCAACCAGATGTTTTGAGCAGTTAACACCAAAGTAGGAGAGCTAATGAAAGAAAAGAACGAAAGTTTGAGGCTTATAGGTCTGTAAAAGTCAAAGGGAGGGCTGGGGTTGTGGCTCAGTAGTGGAGCGCTTGCCTCACACACGTGAGGCACTGGGTTCGATTCTCAGCATCACACACAAAAAAATTAACAAAGATATTTAAAAAAAAAAGTCAAAGGCGGGGCTGGGATTGTGGCTTAGCGGTAGAGCGCTCGCCTAGCACGTGCGCGGCCCAGGTTCGATCCTCAGCACCACATAAAGAATAAATGCATTGTGTACAACTAAAAAAAAAAACCCAAATAAATAAATATTAAAAAAAAAAAAGTCAAAGGGAACAACTGGCAAACTGTTGGAAGTGAATGCAAACATATCAAAATGACCCTGATCCAAAATTTCTCCTTGACTTTTTTTTTGCAGTATTGGAGACTGAACCCAGGGGTGCCCTACCACAGTAAGCTATATCCCCAATCCTTTTACAATTTATTTTCAGATTGGGTGTCACATTACTGAAGCTTGCCTCAAATTTGAGATCCTCCTGCCTCAGCCTCCCAAATTGCTGGAATTAAAGTCATGTACCACTGTGTCTAGCAGGTCTTCACCTCTTTGGATACAATTTGCCTAATTATTTAAACCTGTCTAAATAAAAACAAAGAATTTTATAATTTCTGAAATAACAAAGTTAAGTGTGTTAAACATGGGAATAATTCAATTGCTGCCTTAAGATAAAACTCTGGTTGCTTAGAGAAAGAACTCAAAATTAACCTAGCAAAAACTTTTATATCCTTTTACTATCATGTCTATGTTCTTAGGCTCCCTGATAGACTGGCTATTCTTTTTTTTTTTTTTTTAATATATATATATTTAAATTTGTTATGCATGCTTTTAGAGTGCAATTCCTTTCATATTATAAAGAGCACAGTTTCCAAGTCATTGGTTTTACACAAAGTATTTTCATACCATTTGAGCTTTTATACATGCACTTTAGTATATTGATGTCCAACTCCTTCTGCCATTATTTCTATCCCCTTGCCCCCTCCCCTTCCCTCTCCCCCTTTGTTTTATTTAACATTCCTTCATTCCTCTCATCCCCCCTCCCTTGCCACTATAATTCAGTATCATCATAGCAAAGGAATCAATCAACCTTTGGTTTTCTGGGATTGGCTAACTTCACTTAGCATTATTTTCTCCAATTCCATCCATTTACCTGCATATGCCATGATTTTATTCTCTTTTAGTGCTGGGTAGTGTTCCATTGTGTATATATACCAAAGTTTCCCTATCCATCTATTGATGGGCATTGGGGTTGTTTCCATAATCTAGCTATTGTGAATTGTGCAGCTATAAACATTGATGTGGCTGTGTCCCTGTAGTAGGCTGCTTTTTACTGTAGTAAGCTGTTTTTTACTATCATGTCTATGTTCTTAGGCTCCCTGGTAGACTGGCTATTCTTAAAAGTTTAGAATAATACTGGACAACCAGGTTTTTAAGAGAAAACTTTTTAAAAAGTTGTTCTTAGCTGCTATTGCTATAACACAGACCCACTGTAAAAGTTAATCTGTAGTGAACTTTTAACAATTTTGCCAGGCAAATCAAAATAGGCTATTACCCAAACCCAACTTTTTTTTTTTTTAAACATTTATTTATTTGCTTTAGTTGTACACAATGCGTTTATTTTTTATGTGGTGCTGAGGATCGAACCCGGGCCGCACACGTGCTAGATGAGTGCTTTACCATCGAGCCACAATCCCAGCCCCGTAAACCCAACTTTTACAGAATATTTATTTCCTAGACTGTTACTAGCAGCTGCCTTGCCACTAAAATGTCTTACCTAGAAGTGGAGGCAAAATGGTAAATTCTGGATGGATGTTCATTCCTTATCTAATCTGAAGAGAAGGGGTCACCTCTGCATATTTAACTACCATGCCTAGTGAATAATTAATGAGCCAGTGATGAAAAATGGAATAGCTGGAAGATGAAAGAATGACTAGTCAAAAACACCCTAAAACTGACCTCCTAAAACAAAAACAAACAAACAAACAAACAAAAAAACCAACAAAACAGATATCTGGCCGTGCAGTGCTTCTTCACAACCACACATGCAGATAAACACCAAGGATAGAGAATGTAGGTTTATAAAGGGTTAGACCTAGGAGTGGAAGAGGAATTTAGAAGTTGTAGAGTAACTGTACCTCATATAGAATGATTTTCAACAGAGTCACTATGACATTTTTGGTGGGGCAATTCTCTTCATTGTTTGGGGGTAATCCCAGAACTACAGGGCATCCACAGACCCCCACTGCTAGGCTCTCTAACTTTTTCCCCCAACTAAATGCTGGTAGCTTAATGAAACTAGAGATGGCCATTGTAACAACCACCAAACCAGCCTCATGGATTCCTAAGAGATATACAAGGAGGAGGAGGGATGGGCAAAGACCACTGACTAAGAAGGTGAAAAGAAAAAACCTTTACTGGTTAGTAGGAACAAAGAGTCTTAGCAGTAAAAACTGTATATTATTGAGAATATAGGTTTAATGCCTAGCATAGTGTTGGGCATATAGGCCATTATTAAATAATGATTTTCTAGAAGTCACCTGTTCCCTAACTAAGAAACTTTTTTTATTAAACACACACACACACACACACACACACACACACGTTGTAGGTGGACACAAAACCTTTATTTATTTATTTATTTATTTAACATGGTGCTAAGGATCGAACCTAGTGCCTCACATGTGCTAGGTGATCACTCTACCACTGAGATACATCCGCAGCCCTTTTTATTTCTCATTTTGCTAAGTTACTCAGCCTGGCCTCAACCCTGAGAGTCTTTCAAGTAGCTGGAATTACAGCATATGCTATTGTACCCAGCTTCACTTTCCTGATGATACTCTGTTTAAATACCTCAGGTGTCACAAAGAAAAAACACAGGCTTTGAAGCCAGAGAGACTGAGGTTTGAATTCTGGTTAGGCAGTTGTGTAGACACTTAATTTGAATTTCAGTTTCTTTATTTATAGAAAAGGAAAAATAATGATCTGGGAGGATATAATTAGAATTAAAACTAATATATATAAATCACTAGCAAGCACCAAGTGCTCAACAGAGAAGTCATGATTATTCTCACTTCAGTGATGAGATGTATTCTCTCAAGGGGAAGCACAACCCATCAAGGGAAAGTTCAAGCTATACAAAAACTGTTCTATTAATCCAAAAATCTGTTTCCCTGTGACTTTTGACATTTAAATTAGTATATTCCATTTTTAAAAAATATTCTGCCGGGCGCGGTGGCGCACGCCTGTAATCCCAGCACTTTGGGAGGCTGAGACAGGAGGATCACGAGTTCAAAGCCAGCCTCACCAATGGCAAGGCACTTAGCAACTCAGTGAGACCCTGTCTCTATTTAAAATACAAAAAAGGTCTGGGGCCGGGTGCGGTGGCGCACGCCTGTAATCCCAGCACTTTGGGAGGCTGAGGCAGGAGGATCGCGAGTTCAAAGCCAGCCTCAGCAATGCCGAGGCACTTAGCAACTCAGTGAGACCCTGTCTCTAATAAAAAATACAAAAAAAAAAAAAAAAAAAAAAAAAAAAAAAAAAAAAAAAGGGCTGGGGATGTGGCCCAGTGGTCGAGTGCCCCTGAGTTCAATCCCCGGTACCACAAAAAAAAAAATTTTTTTTTTTTTTTTAGATGTTGATGGACCTTTATTTTATTCATTTATTTACATGAGGTGCTGAGAATTGAACCCAGTGTCTTACACATGCTAGGCAAGTGCTCTGCCACTGAGCCACGACCCCAGCCCAGTATATTCCACTTTTAACCCTCAAGAAAACTAAGCACCTCCAGCTCCCATGTATAATGGGGTTTCTAGATATATCTACCTTCCTGGTGGTCTTCCTCTGAATTTGGGCTAACTTGTGATGTTGCTTTCAAAACCCAGCACTGAATACAATGCTCTGATTGTCATCATCAACACACACTAGTTCAATTAATGTACTCCAGGCTTTTAAAGTAAAAATAGAGCCAGGTCCCCCAACTTTCCTTTCCTTTCTTTAAAGTGTAACACAGAGTTTGTAGAGAATGTGTGAATCAACTCTACCTTCTGCACTCCCCTTTGTTTGTTTAGACTCAAATATTTGAATCCTGAGGTTTTATTTATTTATTTATTTTTTGGTACTGGAGATTGAACTCAGGGGCACTCTGACCACTGGGCCACATCCCCAGCCCTTTTTTGTATTTTATTAGAGACAGGGTCTCACTGAGTTGCTAAGTGCCTCACCATTGCTGAGGCTGGCTTTGAACTCGTGATCCTCCTGCCTCAGCTTCCCAAGTGCTGGGATTACAGGCATGTGCCACCGCGCCCGGCTAATCCTGAGGTTTTAGAAATGTTTTAAAGCATAGAGAAAGGAAAACTAAAGGATTAATGATTACTCTGTGAATAAAATCTACTAGGTTTTGTCAGGTTAGCATTCACCTTAGAAGTAAAGTTTATGGTTCATAAATGGATAAGACATGTTAGTACAGAATAGAAAATGCAACATATTTAGACTGATCAATAACTTGATTCTGGGGTTTGAGTATGTAGCTCATTGGTAGCGCATATGCTTAGTATGTGCAAGGACCTGGATTCAGCTCATAGCACTGCTAAAAAACAAAACAAACAACAACAAAACAACCAACCAAAAAACATCATTTTGTTAGTAAATCCCACTTAGAAATTATTCAAGTATTCTTTGCAAAATCATCACCTGCATATCCAGGCCACATGACACCAGACTCTGAGGCTTCTGAGGTCGAAAAGCTACAGAAGAACAGATATTGGAATGTCTCTTCAGGGATCTGCTAACTTTCTTATTTTCCAAGTCTAGGATTTTGATTGCCCCAGAGTCATCAGCAGAAGCCAGCAGGTTTTCAGTTTCATTCAATGAAAGACAATTGATTTCTTCTTCATTCACATGAAAATGGTCCAGGGAATCTTTGAGAGACCGGACATCCAGTATGCTAATGGTTTCTCCATGTGATGCATAGAGCTTGGTGGGGCAGGAGGGAGAAAATAAGACACTGGTAACATCATCAGCTCCTTGGAACTGCATGTGTCCTAAAGGAGTCCCATCTTCACCCCAAGTCATGAGATCTCCACCCTCTGCTCCAGAAGCCACTAGCCCATCTTTACTTGCATTCAGGCAGAGAACAGGAGAAGAATGTCCACCAGTCCACTTCACTGCCATAATGGCCCCAGGAGACTCTGTGAAGGAGAAAAAACTATAATATCATGTTTTATACAAAAACTTGATAGTAGGATACACATGTTGTAAGCAGCATTTCATTTAAATTATTTTCAAAAGACAGTCGGGCGCGGTGGTGCATGCCTGTAATCCCAGCACTTGGGAGGCTGAGGCAGGAGGGATCACGAGTTCAAAGCCAGCCTCAGCAATGGGGAGGCATTAGCAACTCAGTGAGACCCTGTCTCTAATAATAAAATACAAAAAAGGGCTGGGGATTGGCCCAGTGGTCAAGTGCCTCTGAGTTCAATCCACCTACCAAAAATAAATAAATAAATAAATAAAATCTTAAAAACAACTTAAAAAACATTAAAGGTCAAGTTTATAAAAACCTAGATGAATGCAGGGCATAATAGTTGAAAGCAGAGGTATACTAGTAGGCATATGCTTAAGAGGGTTTCCTTTACCACCAGGAACCCAAGTAAACTTGATCCTCTATAGTTTTTGATGTGAGACTCACATAAGAATAAACATTAAATAAACTTATTTTAAACTAAGAAAACTCATTTGAAAAAACCTGGCAATCTGCCTAAAGTTTGCATTCTCAATACAAAACTGCTTATTTCCTCCTACTTTTAGCCATACTTCTTTATCTCTCTCTCTCTCTCTCTTTTTTTTTTTTTTTTTTTTTTTTTTGGTACCGGGGATTGAACTCAGGGGCACTGGACCACTGGGCCACATCCCCAGCCCTTTTTTGTATTTTATTAGAGACAGGGTCTCACTGAGTTGCTAAGTGCCTTGCCATTGCTGAGGCTGGCTTTGAACTCATGATCCTCCTGCCTCAGCCTCCCAAGTGCTGGGATTACAGGCGTGTGCCACCACGCCCGGCACTTCTTTATCTCTTTTACATGCATAATCACTAAATAGACTGCAAAAAAATCAGACATTAGTAATCAAGGTAACAGAAACATGGTCATAAAATCACATATAGTAATATTCATAAAGATGACAAAATGGGAGAAAGAAAATCAGACTTTTTTTTTCAGCAAAAGCATTAAATTAGTATATAAAGGAAACTAATTAAACAGAGACTAAAGCAAAGATTTCAAGGAGAGTCTTAGGGAGGAAATGACTCAGAGGAAGGTAAAGAGAAAGAGCCCTGGTGGTTTGAGTTTTGCTGAGAAGTACTTAAATGGCAGTTAAACAATCTTCTGCCATAACAAAGAAACTTGCCAAAAGCTCCATATAAATCAAGAGAAAGGACACATGATTTTACTTATTTTTTTTGGTGCTGGGAATGGAACCCAGGGCCCTGTGCATGCTAAGCACACCATTTACCACTGAGCTACATCCTCAGCCCATTAATGATTTCAAATAAAGGTATATTTTTTATGCATAGGAACTGTCATACTGACACATCATATGATAAAGATGCTTTCCTAACTTAAAATATGAAATTTAAATTAACTACTGAAAAGGCAATTTAAGTCACCAATAATTTTAAACTAGGGCTGGGATTGTGGCTCAGCGGTGGAGCACTCGCCTAGCACTTGCGCAGCCAGGGTTCGATTCTCAGCACCACGTAAAAGTAAACACATTGTGTACAACTAAATCAAATAAATAAATATTTTAAAAATTTTTTAATTTTCAGTGTTGATCACTTCTTTACGAAATCAGGGCCTCATTTTGTGTGTGTGTGTGTGTGTGTGTACTAGTGATTGAACTCAAGGGCACTGGACCACTGGGCCACATCATCCATCCCTTTTTTGTATTTTTATTAGAGGCAGGGTCTCATTGAGTTGCTAAGTGCCTTGCCATTGCTGAGGCTGGCTTTGAACTCGCGATCTTCCTGCCTCAGCCTCCCAAGTGCTGAGATTACAGGCGTGTGCCACCACGCCCTACTTAGGGCCTCAATTTTGTGATGATGAATCAACTTTAAAATCAAGAAGTCTGGCTGGGTATGGTGGTGCATGCATGTAATCCAAGCAATTGTGAAGACTGAGGGCGGAGGATCACAAGTTAGAGGTTAGCCCGCCCCTACCTTAATGACCCTGTTTAAAAAAAAAAAAAAAAAAAAAAAGGCTGGGGATATAATTCAGTGGCAGAATGCCCCTGGTTTCAATACCTAGTCCTCCCTACCACCCTCCCCCCCAATTCAGAAAGTCTGTACTCTGATTCTATGATATGCGTTTTTGTGTGTGCATACAGGTTTGGCATCCCTACTGGGATTTCAGGTTTTACATAAGACAAGAATGAGAAAAGGATTCTAATACTTTCATTTCTCTAATGCAACTCTATTCACAGTAGATCCAAATAAAATGTTGATTGGCAGACAAAAGCAGATTTTCTTCCTAATATAATTCTTTTCTGAAAGAAATTAACTCAATTTTAAAGGTACATTTGGTTAAGCTCCACCCCAAAGTGTGAGAAGTTGGGCAATAAGTGGATTTTATGCTTAAAGGCACTACTATAACCAACAATATGGTTCCTATAAATTTCTCCATAGGAACCAATTATAACTCTTTTATTAAACTCACAATATCCAAGAGCAGCTCTACCTTAAACTCTACGCACCAGGATAAAAATGAATTTCTAATCTTGAAATCACATGGATAATATTTACTGGTCACCTATCTAGTCAAGGAGAAAAAAAAGATGTATTACTGGAAATGCTAAAAGAAAAAAAAAGGCTAAGGAAAACTTAAAAAAATCTATACACTCAGTGAGGCTTTTAATTTTAGTCAATCAACATTTGTCATGTGGAGTATCGATCAGGAATTCAACAAGAGCCTCCAAAACCATCTGATTATTTAGTTTATAAAATTGTTGTTATTTAGAATTCACCCAAAGCCCACTATCGGAATGTGTTAAACAAACAGACCTGTATGGTAGAAGGGTAGTAAGGAAAATGTGTTAAATTTGGGTTCAATTAAACAATCTTTTAGGAATGAGTTGTTAGCAAGCTACTGTTTCTTATTTTTCTGACTGGGACTAGAAAGCTTAGTGGAAATAGATTAAGTACCAGCATCCCCACATTCATGTACCAAATCTATAAGCTTCTCTTTTCGTATGCAGTTGCCTAAAGGATCAAGCTCGGCAGTTAATATCCTCCAATAAATTACTTTAGATGATAGAGTCCTCCCTTCTAACACTTAATAATGAGATCATGAAGTCGTTGAAGACAAGGTGTGGTATCTTGAGAGCAACTTGAGAGTGGAGTGCCACAGGTGACAGTTCTGAATAGCTAGAGGGCAGAATGAGGGCAATGGACTTGGGGGGAAGAGGGGGAGGGTGATGAGCAGGTAAAGGATTTGTAAAAAGAAGAAGAGGAAGTGATAAAGGGAATTTTTTTCTAACTTGAAATTCTACCTGGGCCACCTGGGGGATGGTCTGCCACTGAAAGTCACCTAAACGATGGACTAGAAAAAAACACCAAATTTATCTTATGGGATCCTTCAAAGGCTCTACTTCACCTGTACTTTGAGACAAAATAAAGTTCAAAGTCTAATAAATGAGTGATCTTGATTAGCAACACTCTTCTCCAGCCATACTTCCACTTATCCACTTCTTCAAGTGTCCATGACACCCCCCCCCCTTTTTTTTTTTTAAGAGAAAGGGTTTTGTCATGTGTGGTGGCTCAGGCCTATAATCCCAGTTATTCAGGAGGCTGAGGAAGAGGATCACAAGTTCAAGGATGGCCTCAATAACTTTTTGACACCCTGTCTGAAAATAAAAAATTAAAAAGGGCTGGGGATATAATGTAGCTCAGGGGGGTTCAATCCTCTCTCTCTCACACACACACACACACACACACACACACAAAGAAAGAAAAGAAATAAAACAGAGATAGGGTTTTGTTATGTTGCCTAGGCTGATTTCAAACTCCTGGGCTCAAGTGATCCTCCCATCTCAGCCTCCAGAGTAGCTGGGACTACATATGCAGTGCACCACCACACCTTGTCAGTGCCTTAAATCTGCTGATTCCGCAAGATTCTTTACCCCCTTCTCTGATGCATCAACTTTACTTGCAAATTTAAAATAAACAACTGTCTTTTCAGACAAAAGTTGGTCCAACGCTCAGGAAATACCTGAGAGTCACCATCACTATAATCAATGGTTAACGTTCCTTTACAGGTTTGAGTTTCCTAAAGTTGGTCGTGAGGTGGAGAAACGGAATAGTAGTCAAAAGGATTGAAAGGCTGTGACATTGGTACTAGTAAAAACGAAAAGCTCAGGGTTACTGAGCTTGGTGAAAAAGATACCTGGAAGAAGGAACCGGAAATAAACTAGTAATTATGTAACAGGAGGGATGGAGGTTGCTAATCTTGTTTTCACTAGAGAACAAGAAATGGATTATACACAGGAAGTTTCAGGCACAATTTCTTACTACATAAAGATTGCAAGATACTTAAGGTGACTACTAAGGGAATCTGTGAACCCTACTATTATAATAATTACTAGCTTTGAATTGTCTTGAGAATTATATGAAAACCAGAGTAGAGGGCTAAGGATGTAGCTCAGTGGTAGAGTACTTGCATAAGCGCCACCAAGGCCTTGAGTTCGATCCCTGGTACCGCAAAACAAAAACCAAAAAAGTGTTAAAGACCTAGTATGGCGCTAGGCTCACACTGTGATTATTGTTCTTTTCCTACGTGTTCTTTAAAGGCTGTCAGAAAACTTTTGGGGTCCTCTAGGAAAACGTACTATGACCAAATAATGCTGAAATTCTTTTCCGTCCACGAAATCATCTGTAATATGGTCTCCACGTCATTCTCCTTACTGTAATGTTTAATTAAAACACATTGCCTTAATCTATCTACTAAGCGGTGGATCTGGGAATAATACATTTGTCCAAAAAGTACAGCACTTATTTAGTCCTCAAATGACACTTTGAAGTTATCCAAATTTTCGGGGGGGGGGGGTTGTCGGTGTCAGGATGGTATTCAAATATACTATTTGAACGCACGGTGGGTCAGAAATTCTGGTAAGTACCGATATTTACGAAGAACGGGCCCGACCAAGAAAGGACTTCCTCAGCCGCCGAAGATAAAGGAAGGGATCGAATCAGACCAGAAAAGACGGCTCCAGATACCCAAGGTAAAAAAAAAAAAAAAAAGATCCAACAAACCGAACGTGCATCGCTAGGAACTGGCTGGCAAGAAAAGGGAAGTTTCATACATTAATTTGGAGACTTAACAGAGACCAAATGCTGGAGGAAAACTTCACAGGCAAAGGGGCCCAAGAGAGAGAACGCAGGGCCACTACAGCAAAAAGAGGAAAACGCACTTGAGCGCAGCCCAGAACCTACCCGCACCAGCCTCATACCTGCGCTTCCCGTTCTCCTCCTGGGCTCCCAGTGATGACCTCACCAGCCGCGTCCAATCCCACCAAACGTAGAACGCGAGGCGCCTCAGCCGAACAGTCACATCCGGGGCCGAGAGGAACAGCAAGGGAGCTGGGCGTGCGCCCTTGCTTCGTGCCCTCAACCCGCATGGCGGAGCCACGGGCGCGCCTCGAGGAGGCCGGGCGAGTCGGGCTGTTCCGGCGCCCGCACTGAGCCGCGGGGGAGGGGCAGAGGACGCCCGTGCTGCCGGTGCTTCTGCCCTCAGTGAGGCGGGGCGCGCAGCGGACGCCCCCGGGCAGGGGCGGGAGTGGTGGAGGCGCCGGCGGTTGGCCCTCAAAGGGGCGGTGAGCGAGCTGCTCCGGTCTCAAGGCGAGGCTTGGCCTCCCGCGCAGAGACGGGGGGAAGCGGCGGAGGCGGCGGCCCTCGGGCCGGCTGGTGAGGTGATGGCGGCGCCGGGCCCGGGGGCTGGGGCAGCCTCGGGCGGCGCTGGCTGTAGCGGTGGCGGCGCGGGCGCGGGCGCGGGGCTC
This sequence comes from Tamias sibiricus, assembly GCA_025594165.1. Classification (NCBI taxonomy): domain Eukaryota; kingdom Metazoa; phylum Chordata; class Mammalia; order Rodentia; family Sciuridae; genus Tamias; species Tamias sibiricus. The sequence goes on from CM046668.1 coordinate 72,558,227, forward strand.
CGGGTCCGCAGGGCTCGGGGGCCGGCTGCCTAGCCGGGTGCTGGAGTTGGTGTTCTCCTACCTGGAGCTGTCGGAGCTGCGGAGCTGCGCCCTGGTGTGCAAGCACTGGTACCGCTGCCTACACGGCGATGAGAACAGCGAGGTGTGGCGGAGCCTGTGCGCCCGCAGCTTGGCAGAAGAAGCTCTGCGCACGGACATCCTCTGCAACCTGCCCAGCTACAAGGCCAAGGTGAGGGAACCCCGGGTCACGCTACTGCCCTCAGTCCGGTCTTCCGAGCCGCTCTCTGTGCTTCCTTTAAGCTTCTGAGTCAGATGCCTCGCCTCACCATCCCGCCTTTCCACCGTTCCTTCCTCGCTTTCCCCCTCCACAAAAAGATCCTCTTTTCTTTTGGATTGAAGTTGTGCTCCTTAACCCATCCGACTTTTGTGTCCACTTTTTAAAAAGACTGGATGGTTTCCCACCACTCATTTCAATCACTGTTCTACTTTCAAAGATCTTTCCTCTTAAAGACGGACTACCAACTATAGTACCTTAAAATACTCTGATCTTATTTTTCTCCCTGCTCTCCACATACTTTTATTAGATCATTTTGGCTGCTTTAATATGGGCTTAGTGTCTAAGATCTTTGCATTCACTTCATCTCTTTCAAGCTCTGATTTATAATCACATTTTCGTTATTCCAGTTCCACTGTATTTCCAACTTACAAGTGTGCTCCTAGGTACACTGCTAACTAAAGACACAGAACATCCTCCCATCCGCGCCAGATAATTGTCCTAATACTGCCTTGTGCTGCTGTTATTGACTTCTTCCTTGCTAACTTTTTCATAGTCCTACCTTAATGTTTCTCTTCTGTTCCATTTGTCATCTAACATGCCAATTTCAGTTTTGCTGCTTCCTTTTCTTTCCCCTAGATTCTTGTCCATATTCCTGTCACCTTCATAATAGAAAATAAAAATGCCAAGTAACAGGTTGTGGTAGGGCCCCGAGGTTTCTCCAGGACATATAAACAAGGGAGCCAGAGATGGATAGCAGCTTTTTCTGTTTATTTTCTTTTTATTTTCCCCCTGGTACTGGGGATTGAACCCAGAGGTGCTCCACTTCTAAGCTACATTTTCTAGCCCTTTTAAATTTTTAATTTTGAGACAGGGTCCTGCTAAGTTGTTGAGGCTGATCTCATATCGTAATTCTCCAGCCTCAGCCTCCCAAGTAGCTGGAATTATAGGCATATAAGAGAGTGCAGAAGATTGCAGTTTTGTTCTACTTTGCCTGATAAATGTATGGGTTTCATGAGTTTTTTTTTTTTTTTTTTTTAATTTTTACAGTTTTCCCCAGAAAGTTTATTTTTGCTTATTTTAAATTAAGATTTTTTGATAATTTATTTCTAATAGATAAGTATCTTGTAAATATTAGATAATGTGTTCATGTGAGTCAAGGTTCAAAGACAGCAAAATGATATAAAGCAGGTATTCCTTTTGGCCCTTTCTCACAGCCACCCAGTTCCCCTCCTTGGAGGCAACCTGTTTTACTATTTGGTTTGTATTCTTCGTGCATTTAGGTATTGTAGGCTTGTACTAATCTAGGTTCTTTTAGATGTTACAGGACCTTTTTTGAATGTCTTAAGGATGAAAGATTAGTTCAGAAGATGTCAGATAAGTCTACTAGGGAAGTCATTGAGTGGAGAATTGGAGGTTTGAAGTTAAGGTTTTATTGAGCTGAATTTTAAAGATGAGGTGGATTTGGATACCTTATGAAGAGGAAGTATTTTGAACAAGTATTTTAAAGGTGAACAAGAGGAAATCAAAGGTATCATGCTTAATTTTTTCAGATGTAATGGTGAATAAAAATACCCCACAAACTTAGAAAGCGGGGAATCTCATAAAAATCAAAGGGAGATCAGCATAATAGAGGAAAGGGAGCAGGCAGTGGGGAGGGGAAGAAAGGGGAAATACAAGGGAGTGATATTGGCTAAATTGTATGGCTATATTGTGTCCATGTACAAATAATGTAACAACAAATCCGACCAATATGTACAACTATAATGTACCAATGAAAATGTGGAGGAAAAGAATTTATAATAAAATTAGGGGGAAAAATAAGAAAAAGAATTTTTTTTTTTAAGCAAACTCTTATGAATGCCTTGTCTTATGGAGTATACGGTCTAGTGGGGGGAATGAATATAAACTGCATCTGATAAGTACCATGAAGGAGAGATACATGGAGTTCTGAGAGTCAGTTAAGGGAGAATTTGACCTAGGTTGGGAGGTCAGGGAATGCTTTCTTCATAGGAAGTGATGCATGAACTGAGATCTTAAGGATAAAGATAAATAGGCCAAGGGGAGAGAGAAGAGCCTTTTAAGAGAGAATCTGATGAGTATGAGAGAAGAAAATATGTTGATGTGGCTGGAGCATAGAGATCAAAGGTAATGCTGGTTTGAGATAAGATGGAAGAAGTGGACTGGGGCCAGACTATGGGGAAGCCATTTCAAATTGTAATCAGGAGGGATTTAGGGACATGGGAATTGATGTTATGATTATTTTGCATTTTTAGGAGATTATTTCTAACATTAGTATGTAGGAGAGCTAGGTGGGGGGGGGGACCTTAGAATTATGGTAGACCAATTAGAAAGCAGGTAGTGAAGGAGATGGAGAAAAATTAATAGATTTAGGAAGTTAAATCTGCAGAATTTGGCAATAGATTTGAAACAGGAATGAGAAAGAGGGAGGTGCCAAGGATGATTCTTAGGTATCAGGCTTACATAATATGGGAATAACTTTGGCTAGATTTTAGAGGACTGGCAACAAGCAAGTTCATTTGGGGTAGATTAGAATTTATGGTGTTTTTGAGAAATCTGAGAGATTACAGGTAGGCAGCTATTGGGCTCTAGCCTAGAGAAAATGTCTAGGTTAAAAATAGTTCAGTTATGTTGAATGAATGAATGAAGAGGAATATGATTATAAACATAAGCTGGAACTGGATATACTATGCAAAGTCTTTTGAAATACAGCCTTCAGTATATTGTTTGGACTTTGTTCTATAGTTGGAAAACCCATAGAATTTTGATTAGAAGAGTGATGAAAGCTGTGCTTTAAAGAGACTAGGCCATCTGGGCACAGTGTCACATGCCTTATAATCCCAGCTACTCAGGAGGCTGAGGCAGGAGGATTACAGATTCAAGATGAGCCTGGCAATTTAGACTTAGAGAGAATCCTGTCTCAAAATAAAAAGGGCTGGGAGTGTAACTTAGTGGTAGAGTGCCACTGGGTTCAATCCCCAGTACCACAAAAATAAAGGCAGAGGGCCATAAGATGAATTAAAGAGGGCAGAGGTTAGTGCATATACCAGAAATACATATAGAGAAAAGAAGTGGATGACTGGGAGAGCTATCATAAAGAACAAATCCAGGCTGGGGTTGTGGCTCAGCGGCAGTGCGCTCGCCTTGCACGTGCGTGGCCTGGGTTCGATCCTCAGCACCACGTAAACATAAATGCATTGCATTGTGTGCAACTAAAGCAAATAAATAAATATTTCTTAAAAAAAATAAAGAACAAATCCATGGGGGCTGGGGTTGTAGCTCAGAGGCAGAGCACTCCTAGCATGTGTGAGGCACTGGGTTCAATCCTCAGCACCACATAAAAGTAAAATAAAGATACGGTGTCCATCTATAACTAAAAAATAAATATTAAAAAAACAGGAGCTGGGGTTGTGGCTCAGTGTCAGAGCACTTGCCTAGCATGTTTGAGGCACTGGGTTCGATTCTCAGCATCACATATAAATAAAAAATAAAGGTCCATTAACAACTACAAATATAAAAATAAAATGCCTTAAAAAAGAACAAATCCATGTAGGTGGGCAGCTGACTAGGTGAGTGGGGTAAGGAGCAGAATCAAATAGAATTTCTGAGGAGCCTGAATAACTCTAAAGGATTGAAACGGATTTGGGATAGCATAAAATTGAAAAGTATTAGAATTTGTTAGTCTATTTGGTTTTCTCTTTTTTCTTCTTGTTCTTTCATTTCTTTCTTTATTTTCTTTTTTGCTTGCTTGTTTGCTGTGAATCAAACCCAGGCCTCATGCATGCTTGGCACATGGTCTACTATTAAGCTACACATCCAATTCCAGGAGTTTTCTTTCTTTTTTAATTTGTTCTTTTTAGATAGGAGTTTTCTTTTTAAAAATTCATGTTTTATGTGTCACCAAATAGCATTAGTTAGTACCATAATACTTGTTATCTAATTGTCTAAATTTCAGATTTAAACGAGATTTTAAAGCTATTTACTATAATATAAAATGCAAGTTTTTTTTGCTGGGCACGGTGGTGCACGCTTGTATTCCCAGCACTTTGGGAGGCTGGGGCAGGAGGATCGTGAGTTCAAAGCCAGCCTCAGCAATGGCGAGGCACTTAGCAACTTAGTGAGACCCTGTCTCTAAATAAAAATACAAAAAAGGGCTGGGGATGTGGCCCAGTGGTCGAGTGCCCCTGAGTTCAATCCCCCCCCCCGCCAAAAAAAAAAAGCAAGTTGTTTTTTTTTTTTTTTTTTGTACTGGGGATTGAACTCGGGCACTGGGCCACATTCCCAGCCCTTTTTTGTATTTTATTAGAGACAGGGTCTCACTGAGTTGCTAAGTGCCTCTGCATTGCTGAGGCTGGCTGTGAACTTGGGATCTTCCTGCCTCAGCCTCCCAAGTGCTGGGATTACAGGCGTGCGCCACCACACCCGGCTAAAATCCAAGTTGTTATGAGACTGAGACAGAAGCTATGGATTGTTTTATTTGGTATTTTTCCATTTCATCTGGATTTTTTTCAGCATACATTTCTAAAAAATACACACAATATAATGATACTGTTAATCTCTTCTAAAAAGAAAATTTTCTTTCTTTCTTTTTTATTTTTGGTACCGGGGATTGAACTCAGGGGCACTCAACCACTGGGCCACATCCCCAGTCCTTTTTTGTATTTTATTGGAGACAGGGTCTCACTGAGTTGCTAAGTGCCTCGCCATTGCTGAGGCTGGCTTTGAACTCACGATCCTCCTGCCTCAGCCTCCCAAGTGCTGGAAGAAAATTTTCTTAATATAAAATATGCAGTGTTCTAATTTCTAATTCTCAAAATGGTATTATTATGGTTTATTTAATCAAGATTTATATAAGGTTATCATGGCAAACTGTTAATTGTGTCTCTTAAGGCTATTTTAGTATTCAGATTGACTCTGCAACTTTTCTTAACCTCTCACCCCTGTAACTTCTTTGTCATGAGACTGGATTTTGCTGATTTCATGGTGTTGTTTAGTGTGTTCTGTCCCCTATATTTCCTATAGAAATTTGATCAATTTAGATTATATATATATATTTTTTTTTTGGCATGATACTTTTTACTAGAATCAAGTGGTTAGAGGTATGTTAGAAAATAAAATCTATATAATTAAGTGTGTGTGCTGTAGACAATGGTGGATAGGAATGCAGGAGAGAAATGAAGAGGTTGGATGGCTTTGGTTAAGAATAGCTTCATGGAGGTGGTGTTAGAGGATGTGTAGGAGGAGGAAAGCAGAAAGGATACTATACACAAAAAAAGTAGGAAAGGAAATAAGAATCTAATCTGGAGGTCTTCAAAAGCCAGGCAGAGGAACTGTACACCTATAATCCCAGCAACTCGGAATGCTAAGGCAGGAAGATCACAAGTTCAAAATCAGCCTCATGGGCTGGGGTTGTGGCTCAGCAGTAGAGCACTCGCCTAGCACGTGCGCGGCCCGGGTTCGATCCTCAGCACCACATACAAGTAAACGCATTGTGTACAACTAAAGCAAATAAATGAATATTAAAAAAAAAAAAAAAAAAAAAAAAACAGCCTCAGCAAATAAGCAAGGCCCTAAGCAACTTAGTAAAACCCTGTTCCAAAATAAAAAATAAAAGGGGCTTGGGGTGTGGCTCAGTGGTTAAGCATCCCTGGGTTCAATTTCTGGTACTCCACTTTTCCGTAAAAAATACCCAGGCAGAAGAATTTGCAATTGATATGGTACTAAGTATGGAACTGTTAGAGGTTATTAGCTGGGATGAGATGCAATAAAGATGCTGTTTTAGAAAGATGGGCCTGGAAAGAATTCATGGCTAAGGACTGAGTTTGGAGAATTTAAGGTGGCAGAGGAATGGTGGTCACTAAAAAGAATACATTCGGGGATCATCACTATGGCAAAATAAGAAAATGTCATGGAAGTTAGAGGAAGAAGTTATTAATTGTCTCAGTATGACAAAGAAAATAAAGATAGAAGAAAAACCAGCTGGAATTTGTGAGACTTGGGGGAATAAGCATAGGGAAATGTTAATTTAAAAAATTTTTTTGGTAGTGGGGATTGAACCCAGGGGTGCTTAACCACTGAGCCACATCCTCAGTCCTTTTATTTATTTATTTTTTTTTTGAGACAGGGTCTTGCTAAGTTGCTGAGGGCCTTTATAAATTGCTGAGGCTGGCTTTGAACTTGCAGTCCTTCTGCCTCAACCTCCTGAGCCTCCTGATTACAGGCGTGTGCCACCGAACCCTGCTAAATATTTTTTAATGAGGAATTATTTTACTTGATGTTATTCTCTTGAGTGATTGAGCTAATACTTGTGTGGGGACATTTTCCTTCCTTATTTACTCTTGCATCTGATCTTTTAGGTGCTCACAAATATATAATAATGGACAAGATAGGGAAAACATTAAGACTACATATGTTCTATAGCCTCCTTATGGAAACATGGGGTACCTAAAAGAAGCAGTTTAAACTGCTGTACAGTGCAGCAGTGAAACAGTAAAGTGCTGGCTAATGGAATTGAACATTTAATGAGGGGACTAGATACCTGATTTCTCTTGGCTCCTGCACTACCTACCTGTTTGACACTTAGATCTGTCTTTACCCCGGAGTTGGAGTAAGTGACCTTTAAGGTCCTTCATAATGCTGACTGTGACTCTCGTATTGATTTCTCTGGTTAACAAGAGCAGTAGGTCTACCCTCCACTGCTTTTGGGTAGTTTGAATAAAGAAGGGATTGTAATTTTATTTTATTTATTGCTGTGCTGAGATTGAACCTAGGGCCTTGCACATGCTAATAATAATAAATATGTGCTCTAGCACTGAAATACATCCTCATCCAAGAGGGAAAATTTTAAAGTAACATAGAAGGCAGTTTTTTTTTTTTTTTTTTTTTTTTGGTACCGGGAATTGAACTCAGGGGCACTCGACCACTAGGCCACATCCCCAGCCCTTTTTTGTATTTTATTAGAGACAGGGTCTCACTGAGTTTCTAAGTGCCTTAGCAGTGGTGAGGCTTTGAACTCGTAATCCTCCTGCCTCAGCCTCCCCAGTGCTGGGATTACAGGCATGTGCCACCACGCCTGGCAAATTTTTTAAATTATTAAAACAGGAGGAATTCTTTTTTATTTTTTAAGAATGGAACTATTTAGCCGGGCGCGGTGGCGCACGGCTGTAATCCCAGCACTTTGGGAGGCTGAGGCAGGAGGATCGCGAGTTCAAAGCCAGCCTTAGCAATGGTTAGGCACTTAGCAACTCAGTGAGACCCTGTCTCTAAATAAAATACAAAAAAGGTCTGGGGATGTGACCCAGTGGTCGAGTGCCCCTGAGTTCAATCCCCGGTACCACAAAAAAAAAAAAAAAAAAAAAAAAAAAAAAAAAAATGAATGGAACTATTTAGAAGTTTAAAAAAATCTTGTAATTACTGAAAGCTCCTATTGGTGACTGCTCTTAATAACTATTTCTCTATAAGTCCTACTGTTTGAGTTTAGATATTATCTAGGGGATTATTTGGTTTGAAAAAATCAGAGTGGTGATGTCTTAGCATATGAGTAATAACCTAGCAAGTAAGCTGAGGACATAAGGTAGTTTGTGGCTAATTAAATTTTTTTTTTTTTTTTTTTTTTTTTTTGGTACCGGGGATTGAACTCAGGGGCACTCAACCACTGGGCCACATCCCCAGCCTTTTTGGGCATTTTATTAGAGACAGGGTCTCACTGAGTTGCTAAGTGCCTCGCCATTGCTGAGGCTGGCTTTGAACTCGTGATCCTCCTGCCTCAACCTCCCAAGTGCTGGGATTACAGGCATGTGCCACCACGCCCAGCTCTAATTAAATTTTTATAAGTTATAGAGCTGCTATAACTGAGGTCTTTATTTTGTATATTATTTACACATATACACCCATATGTTTACATGTAGATATATATGCATATGTATTTATATGTAAACATGCATATTTACACATTTATATATGCACATATGTTTTGTACATATATATGTGTGTGGTGCTGGGGATTGAACCCACAGCTTTGCACATGCTTGGCAAATATTCTACCACTGATCTACATCCCCAGCCCTAAAATGTAATTGTTTTTCATGGCATCATTGCTAATATAAATTTTTTTATATAAAAAGATCAAATATAGACAAAAGCAGAGAAAATAGTTTGAACTTCCCTATACCGTCACCAGGCTTTACTAATGACCAGTGACAAATGGTCATGTTTACCTCACATACTCTCCCTCTCTTAGTATTTTAAAGCAACTCCTAGATAACATGATTTCATCCATAAGCATTTCAGTATTATCTCTAATTATATAAGGATTCTTGTGTATTTTTTTTTTTTTTTTTTTTTTACTTTCTGTTTTAAGAAGTGCATTTAGAGAAATACTGTAATTTAGAATTTGGTCAGTGATTAAACATTTAGCAGTTATTCTATTGTTTATGTGTTTATATATATGTATGTATATATTTATTATGAGAAACAGGGTTACTGTGGTTAGGTTGCTGTATTGCCCAGACTGGTCCTGAATTCTTGGGCTCAATTGATTCTCCCACAGCCTCCCAAGTAGCTGGGACTATAGGCATGCTCCAATGTCTGGCTGTAGTTGGCAGGAGGCGTATTTGTGTTACTAGAGATGGAACCCAGGATTGCTCTACCACTGAGCTATGTCCCCAGACCTTTTTATTTTTAAAGAAAGGGTCTTGCTAAGTTGCAGAGACTGGCCTCAGACTTGCAGTCTCCTGCTTCAGCTTTCAGAGTTGCTGGAATTACAGGCATATGCTACCATACCACCACACCTGCCATTTGGCAGTTATTTTAATATTATACAACGTTTTATATTAGTATCCCATCCTGAAACTTTAGCCATTATTTGGAAATACTTATTATGTTATTTAAAATTCTATAACCTTACTTTTTAGAAACATAGTTTGAAGGTGGATACTTCTCGATGTTTAAGAAAAATCAAATTTCTGTTTCTTTGGTCTGTTTCTGTCTTTTTAGGTACGTGCTTTCCAACATGCCTTCAGCACTAATGACTGCTCCAGGAATGTCTATATTAAGAAGAATGGCTTTACTTTGCATCGAAACCCTATCGCTCAGAGCACTGATGGTGCAAGGACCAAGATTGGTTTCAGTGAGGGCCGCCATGCATGGGAAGTGTGGTGGGAGGGCCCTCTGGGCACTGTGGCAGTGATTGGAATTGCTACAAAACGGGCCCCCATGCAGTGCCAAGGTTATGTGGCATTGCTGGGCAGTGACGACCAGAGCTGGGGCTGGAATCTGGTGGACAATAATCTACTACATAATGGGGAAGTCAATGGCAGTTTCCCACAATGCAACAATGCACCAAAATACCAGGTGAGAAACTGGGTGTTTTCTCAGGTGTGGGTCTTTGTCCAAACACACCTTAATTTGTTTTAAGCTTATAAATTTTTATATAGCAGCTATGTCTTTTCTGGTAATTTTAAAATAAATAGTATATGTGATGTATCTCAATATCTGTTTGTTAATGCATATTCAACCATACGCAACTCATCTTTGTTCTAGATTGAGAATTGGAAAACATTTTTTGTACAAATCCATAAAGTAAATATTTTAGGCTTTGCAGTCAATACAGTCTCTGTCACAGCTTTCAACACTGTTGTTATAGCATGAAATGAGCTGTATATGATATATGAACAAATGAACATGACTGTGTTCTAGTAAGACCTTATTTATGGGCTATAGGTTAGATTTGGCCCAGGGATTATAGTTTGTGAGTTCTTGATCAAGATTGTCATCATTCCTATGCATTGGCATATCCAAATCACTTTTTTCTAGATACCTCAGCCCAACAAATGCATCTATGTACATACACATGCATATTCACCCTTGGAGGTGTCAGTAATTTCTAGAGACAAATAAGTTCAGGCAAACTGCTGAATTGTTTTATTCTTTTCACCTTAGCCTTAAGCCATACTCATTTTATTCTGGAGTCAAAATTATAATTACTATTTCTTTCTTTCTTTCGTTTTTTTTTTTTTTTTTTTTTTTTTTTTTTTTTTTTTTTTTTAGTAAAAAATTTTTTTAGTTGTAGCTAGACACAATATATTTATGTATGTATGTATGTATATATTTATTTATTTATTTTTGGTGCTGGGGATTGAACACAGGGGCACCCGACCACTGGGCCACATTCCCAGCCCTTTTTTGTATTTTATTTAGAGACAGGGTCTCACTGAGTTGTTAAGTGCCTCGCCATTGCTGAGGCTGGCTTTGAACTCGAGATCCTCCTGCCTCAGCCTCCCAAGTGCTGGGATTACAGGTGTGAGCCACCACGTCTGGCCCTTATTTATTTATTTATTTATTTGGTACCAGGGATTGAACTCAGGGGTCCTCAACCACTGGTCCACATCCCCAGCCCTTTTTTGAATTTTATTAGAGACAGGGTCTCACTGAGTTGCCAAGTGCCTCGCCATTGCTGAGGCTGGCTTTGAACTTGCGATCCTCCTGCCTCAGCCTCCCAAGTGCTGGGATTACAGGCGTGTGCCACCACACCCGGCCTTATTTATTTTTTTATGTGGTGCTGATGATTGAACCCAGGGCCTCACGTGTGTGAGGCAAGCGCTCTACCACTGAGACAAAACCCCAGCCCCCAATAATTACTATTTCTAAAAGCCTTATTATTATAAATGTGATAGAGTGTAAAACACAATAATCTGATAAGGAATTGGAAGTCTTATGGAACTATAGATTCCATATTTCAGAGCCACATGTAGCTTAAAATCTGTAGTCTCATTGAGGACCTCATATCAGGCATACTAAAGTAGAAAAACTAAAAATGTATTCCATTTCCTGAGTTATAAAAGCTGGAAGGATTTTATTTTATAGAATTCTTTCCTCATTGTCTTTTTTTTTTTGGGTTGTAGATGGACATGATATTTTTATTTATTTATTTTTGTATGTGGTGCTGAGGATTGAACCCCGGGCCTGACACATGCAAGGCAAGCGCTCTACCACTAAGCTACAAACCCAGCCCCCTCATTGTCTTTTTATGTTCTGCAAATACCCCACAGAAAGGGTTGTCTGGATTTCATAATCACCAAAGATAAGCCCTGTCACTACCTTTGCAGTAATTTTGTAATGACAGTTCCTCAAGTGTTTTTCAGAGAACATATTCTGTTTGATTTAAATTCTTTTAAATTTACTGACTTGTTTAATTCCCATGTATGGTCTATTTTGATGAATGTTCCATGTGTGCATAGAAAGAATATATACTCTGATGGAATATTCTGTAAGTTATAGGTCAAGTTGGTTGATAGGGTTCAAGTCCTTTATATTGTTACTGATTTTTCTTTTTTTCTGTTCTTATACTGAGAAAAGTACTGAAGTCCTAAACTACACTTGCTAGCTTGTCTATTCTTTCCTTTCTGTCAGCTTTACTTCATAGGTTTATGGGCTCTGCTATTAGATAAATGTATATTTTTAAATGTTACATCTTTCTGTCTAATTAGTTCTTTTGTAGTCATGAAATGACCTTTGACTATTTAGATTCCTTTTAAATCTGTTTTGTCTGGTATATAGCATGTCCAGTTTTCTCATGCTTACTATTGGAAAGTGCTCCCCCCATGCCCTTCTTTCTTGTATTAAAGTGGGTGTCCTATGTAGCATGTGGTCTTGATTTTTATCTAACCCAATCTCATAATCTTTGCTTTCTAATGTTTAGTTCATTTATATTTAATGTAATTATTGGACTGTTTGATATTGCCCTTGTCTCTGTGCCTCTGAAGTGATGTTCTCTCTCTCTCTCTCTCTCTCTCTCTCTCACACACATACACACACACACGCGCGCGCGCACGCTTGTTTCTCTATGTTCTTTGGATTAGATAATTTCTGTTGCAACATCTTTTTCTTTTTTCTTTTTTTTTTTTTTTTTGGTGGTACCGGGGATTGAACTCAGGGGCATTCAACTACTGGGCCATATCCCCAGCCCCTTTTTTTTTTTGTATTTTATTGGAGACAGGGTCTCACTGAGTTGCTGAGTGCCTCACCATTGCTGAGGCTGGCTTTGAACTCGCGATCCTCCTGTCTCAGCCTCTCAAGTGCTGGGATTGCAGGCGTGTGCCACCACGCCTGGCGTCTTTTTCTCTTTTCTGCCATCTCAACTGTGCTATTGAACTAGGCTAATGAGTTTTGGTTCTTTTATACTCTTTTAACTCCAGACTTTTCATTTAATTTCTTTCTTATTTATTTATTTTTGTAACTGGGGATTAAACCCAATGTCGTTTTTACCAGAGTTACATTCCTGGTTCTTTTATTATTTTTTATTTTGCCATAATGTCTCACTAAATTGCTGAGAGCCTCACTAAGTTGCTGAGGCTGGCCTCAAATTTGCTATCCTTCTGTCTCAACCTCCTAAATCCTGGGATTACAGGAGTGTATCACCATGCCCAGCTGGTTTCTTTATTTAGAGTTTGCTTTTCTCTTGATATTTTCTACTTATTCACTCCTAAATATTATTCTTTTATTCTTTGGACACATTTAGAATAGCTACTTTGAGCTGGACTCGGTGGCGCATGCATGTAATCCCAGCACTTCGGAGGCTGAGGCAGGAGGATTGCGAGTTCAAAGCCAGCCTCAGCAATGGTGAGGCACTTAGCAACTCAGTGAGACCCTGTCTCTAATAAAATACAAAAAAAAAAAGCGGGGGCGGTTGCTGGGGATGTGTCCCAGTGGTCGAGTGCCTCTGAGTTCAATACCTGGTACCAAAAAAAAAAAAAAAAAAAAAAAAATAGCTACTTTGAAGTCTTTGCCAAATGTAACACATATGCCTACTTGGAGTCAGTTTCTGCTGACTACTCCCCCCCCCCCCCCCGCCCATGTTTTTCCTACAAAGTAATTTTTTTTTTTTTTTTTTTTTTTTTTGTTGAAACTGGACATGTAGATAATATGTGCTAGTAACTCTGGAATATTTTATTCTCTGAAGAGTGTAGGTTTTCTTGTAATGGTAGGCATTTAACTTACCTGGACTTAAACCATAAACTTGATCTCCCACAAGGTATGCAGCAGCTAATGCCTTTGCACAGTTTTTTTCAGCTTCTAATGTTGTCACCTTTGCTGCTTTTCAGCCTGGTTCCCTAGGGGTTTCCCTGGCCTCTGTAATCCTTGTAGTCTCAAAGGATTTGGGCAGAGTTTGTTCTCAGACATAAGGGCTCACCCTCTCTGTGGTTTCGTTGCTTCTGGAGTTCCTTCTCACAGTTCCAAATTGCTATGCCATCCTCAAGTTTTATTCTCTGCCCTCTGTAGCTAGTAAGACTTTTGCTTTTTGCTTCCTACTCTGTGTGCATGCTGTAGCTCAAAGTTGAAGCAAACTCAGAAATTTTAGCAGGATTAATCCTATCTTCTTGTCTTGTGAAATATTAATAACTCCTGGGATCCATATGAGGATTAGATGGCACAATGCAAATAAAATACACAATTACGCAACAAAATATTAGCATTTTATTTCCATTTTGTTGTTGGTGGTGTTGTTTCGTTAGTAACATTGGTGGTGATGATTTGGAGGTTCTTAGGTCTACAAAGTAGGATATGAGTTTATTTTGTGTTGGGCAAAGGGAAGGAAAGATGTTGGCAACTATTTGTGACAGAAAATGCAGCAAAGGAAAGTAAATGACAATAGGAATTATAATCAGGAATTATTAAATCTTGAATTTTTAATTGTAAATATTAGAACTTTATACCTCTGAGTATATGAATGCAATTCTCTCCTATAGATGCAAACTAAAGATGAAACATTTTTCTTTGCTTACTTTTCAAAATGGAGAAAGAACTAAATATATTGAGCTTCCAGTGTAGTTTAGTAATCTGAACTCTTATTCTTATAACAAACAGATGTTTTAGAAATGTTTTAGTAAAATTGACTATTTGATAAAGCCATTTCTACATTTTTATAATAACGTAGACAGGTTTAATTTTCCATGATTATATAAATTCTACATTGGAACTGACTTGTTTAAGCCTATATGAGTGTTTTATTAAGTGATTTTTTTTATCATGGTAAAACATATATAGCACATTTATTATTTTAACCATTTGTAAGCATACGATTCATTGGCATTAAATACATTTGCAATATTGTGTAACCACCACTGCTGTCTATACCCAAAACTTTTTTGTGATCCCCAACATAAACTCTGAATTCACAAAACAATAACTCCCCATTTTCCCTGCTCCTTAGTCCTTGGTAACCTCTATTCTACCTCATGTCTCTATTTGATTATTCTAGATTTTATATAAATGGAATCATATAATATTTATTTTTTGATGTCTAGTTTATTTTACTTAGCATAATGTTTTCGTGTTCATCCATGTTGTAGCATGTATCAAAATTGTATTTTTTATGGCTGAACAATATTCCATGTGTATATATACAATAGTAATTTGAAAAGGTTATTTACATAGCCTTTGGCAAAATATACCAAGTTATAGATTATAGTGTTAACTTGTTTAAGAAACATCTTTAAGCAAAGAGTATATAAAATCTGGGGACCATTTAGGGGGAACATTTAAATTGTTAGTAATTAAATGTGGATCCCATGTGAGTATCAGAAAATTAATCAGAATAAACACTTTTGATGAGAATATTATTATTTTTTTTATTCTAAGTTGTTGTATATATAATAGTAGCATGCATTACAATTCCTAATATACAGATAGAGTACCTTTTTACACATCACTGTTTGTATACAAAGTATGAGAATATTATTCTTCTAGATGTTTCTCCCTGACCAAAAAGTTTCCCTTCTGATTTTTCTAGATGACTTAAAAATATATTTTCTTAGTAATAGTTTAACTTCTTAATTTGTGTCATGTTTCTTCTGGCTATGCCTTTGGTGGCTTTTCATCTAACCTTTTTTTTTTTTTTAGTTGTAGTTGGACACAATATATTTATTTTATTTATTTATTTTTATGTGGTGCTGAGGCTTGAACCCAGTGCCTTGCACATACTAGGTGAGTGCTCTACCACTAAGCCACAACCCCAGCCCTTCTAACCTTCTTTTGATGTCTGTTTGCAGATAGGAGAAAGAATTCGAGTCATCTTGGACATGGAAGATAAGACTTTAGCTTTTGAACGTGGATATGAATTCCTGGGGGTTGCCTTTAGAGGACTTCCAAAGGCCTGTTTATATCCAGCAGTTTCTGCTGTATATGGCAACACAGAAGTGACTTTGGTTTACCTTGGAAAACCCTTGGATGGATGACAGTGGCTTTCTTGGGATGAAAGACAGACTGGAGAAGAGATCTACTTGTGGAAAGTAGAATCATGAAGTGACAGTGTCATATGTGCATGTCCAAGAAACATCCTGAAAAACACATGAAATTGTAAACTGGAGAAGCAACTCTATAACAGATTATCTTAGTGTTTCCTCTTTCCACTGGGCCAGAAAAATCCTCAGGGTTGCAGTTGGTTGAGTGGGCAGTTGACATATGCATGTTGCAACAGATTTTGTCTCTATGCTAGCAATGTGTTATTTCCAACTTTAAAGGTGAGATTTTAGGGACACTGTAAAAGGGATAAGGATTTTTAAGTAAAGCGTTTGTGAAAAAGATTGATCCCATCTTACAACTGCCTGTTCTTTCTCCAGTCCCTTTTTTTCCAGCCAGCTTGACTATTAGAAAAGTATGAAACTGGTTGGGTTTTATTTAATATTTTTAATATATTGAGAAGCATGGTCTGCCTGGACTGCACTTCTCTAACAATGAGAAATAAAATTGTGCAGCTATTTTATGAGTTGTATATACAATATGTGTGTAAAAAAGAACTGTAAAAAAAAAGAAAAAGGACAAAGGGGTTGCTTTGTTCAGTTTCTTAAAAACCACTACATGGTACAAAATCAAAATAACATTTAGGAACAATTGGGTAACTACAAAGAGGAGGATTTTAAGAGGAGATGTATTGGCTCATTTGGTCTTACTTTTGATTCAGTTCCCATAACTTATAGTCTGTTGTTGGCTTGTTTTGATTTTTGTTTATTTAAACCATCAAAATTATAGCTATGACTCCTCAATCTCTTGACTAAAGATTGAGGGAAGGCAAGTCTATTTCTAATTATTCATATATCAGTAATAAAGATGATCTAAACATAGTGATAATATACATATTTTGGCATTGGGTTGTTTTTTGTTTTTTGTTTTTTTTGGGCCTTCTGAGAAAGTGTCTCATAACAGAAAACAATGCCATGTGCTCTTACAGTCCTCAAATATGAAAGCTATTAGTTGTACAACCTAGGAAAAGAATTAATTAATGATTCTTTTATTTTCTAACTTTATAATGCTGTAGATATTATTAAAGTTTTTTAATTTCATATTGTTTACATCATGTAACAATCCAAGCCTCAAACTCTTCACTGGGGCTATCAAAAAAAAGTTTACCTACCCATCTGAAACAGTGCCAACCTGAACCCAGGTTAATTTTATTAATCTCATTATAGATAATTGCCCCTATGGGACTTGAAATATAACACCTTGTGCTGAGAACTTCGGGTTGGCAATGTTTTGAAGTTTTCATTGGAGGAGAGCTTAACATTACTTTCTATTTTGATAAATCTTTTTTTCCCTTCATTAACACTTTTGAATTAATAATCCAACACACATGAGCTGAGATTTTTCTTTTGTTAGAAGAGAAACAAACATCTTTCTGTATGAAAGTATAAATTGTATGGTTTCAGATACATAAGAATTAAGACAAGTGAAATCTTTGTACTTTTTAGATTATTGCTCTATATTTTATTTTAAGTCTAATGAAATTAGGGACAGCAAGCAGCTTGCTGGGGTTCTTGGGTTGCTCCTTGAGAGTTAAAATTATCAATATTCCTATGAAGCAGGAGGTGTCAGCCATAGAACAAAGATTTGTTATTGTTACCTGAAAGGTTTACAAGTATTTATTGTGCATTTGGTATGTTGTTTGAAATGATGAAAAGATTCTTTGCGATATCCATGTCAAGAAAAAGCCGCCTTGTACAGAGTGAAAGTATATGTTAAATGTATTAGAGAATATAGCTGACACAGAAATTGGTTTTTCTTGGTGTAGAACAACTCAATTGGCAGTGTCTAAATGATTATAGAGAACTGGTTCAGGATGAAGATTGACTAGTTAGAAAGTGATAAAGACCTTTAAGTACTTGTTGCATTTTCAGGTTGTGATATGGTCAATTCCAAGAGCATCTGCTAAGAATTTTGTTTATAACTTCTATTTTGTCTTGTTAGTAAATGTTCATTTACAACAAAGTTTTGAAGGTGCTTACTGGAAAACAAAAACATGGTTAATCATTCCACATTGACCCTAGAATCAAATAATTGCCTAAATATTTAACAAGCCATTCTTATATCAAAGATTTGAATTCCCTAATATCCCCTTTGCAAGTTTTGTAAAATGGAGTTTCATAGTTAGCATAAGCATCAGGAGAATAAAAAAATCTTCATTTATATCCTGATGGATGAATTTGTTACTAGATACTAGCAGTGGCTATCCAGATGATTAAAACAAACTGCTACCATATTCAAGGAGATCTCTTTTTCATTGTTGCTGAGAGAGCATTTAGGTAGAAGATAGTTGCACCTGAAGATTGAGTATAAATCACTTAAACCAGTAGTTCTCAACCTTAGTTGTATTTGGAATCACTTTGGAGTGTGTTTTAAAATATTTATGTTTACCAGGCTCAGGGGCACACACCTGTAATTTTGGCGACTTGGGAGGCTGAGGTAGGAGGACTGAAAGTTGGAGGCCAGACTCAGTGACTTAGGGAGACCCTGTCTCAAAAAAAAAAAAAAAAAAAAAAAAAGCTGGGAATGTAGCTCAGTGATAGAGCACCCTGGGTTCAAACCTCAATACCATAGGAAAAGAAAAAATTTATGCTTGGGTCCCATATCCTAAGACCCTGATGTTCATCTGGAATGTGATCTGCCTAAAGGATATTTTAAAACTTCCTGGTGATTCCGATAAGCCAGCAAGGTTGAGAACCATTAATCTAAAACTCACCTAGTTTTCTCATCTGCAAAATAGAAAATTCTTGCTCCCTCCCTTCACTACCTCACAAGGATATTGAGGGTAAAGGAAAAAATAAGGGGAAAGTGCTTGTGCTATGGATGAAAGGCAAAGTAGTATTTGTTCTGTTTCAACTGCAACCATGATCAGGAAAGAATGTATAATTGAATTTACTGTGTTGCTTTGGGTAACTGGGAGCTCTTTCTTTGGTTCTTTTAATGAAGTATGCAGATATGGAAGCAAACATTACTATTACCCATATTCAGACGATGGTCTTCTGTCATACTTGAGATAGACTGTTTTTATTACCTGATTTTACATAGGAAAGAAAGAACTATCAGTAGGTTTAAAGTCTGTAATGTTCATTGGCTCATAACTCATTAAAATTTTTCATACAAGGAATTTTGTGGTTAATTGATATCATTTCATAGTTGCCATTTACTTTTTCACTATTTGAGTTTTGAATATCAAGCTATTTACTTCATCTTTCATTCTTATTCATTTAAGGTAAGGCACCTAAAGCCAAGTAGGTTTTGCCCAGTTGAATATATGAAATCATGGCTTAATGATTAGGCCTCTTCTGCCTTTCAGATATGATTTGACTGGGGAGTTCAAAAAAATAGCAAAACCCTAAACTTTATAGAAATGATTATTAACTTTTAACTTAAGTCCCCAAACTACTATTTATGTAAACTGTAACTAGTATTTTTTGGATCATTTTAAGAAATGAACTGTTTGAAGAGACAGAAGTTTAAGGAGTTTCAAATATTAGTGTTTAAAAGATTACTTTCCAGAAATCAAGACCACCATAGTTGGGACTGTGGTAGATAGACCCATTTTGAAGCCTTTATTAGGAAGGAAGAGTCCATACCCAAGCCAAATGCAATCCTTATAAAACATTCCTCAATCCCTCTAGCTGAATGTAATCTCTCCTTCCTTGAAATTTCCTTAGTTTTATATGTATACTTAATTCATGCTGTATGACTTTATACTTTGCATAAATTATTTATATTTATTGATTATTTATTGGTGTCTTAACTCCCTAAACTAGGACAGGATCTCTGGTGGACTCATCTTTGTGCCCACATCTTTAAGCTCAATAGGCTCACATGTATGTTGAGGAACAGAGAAAGAACTATGTAGAAAGACATAAGTTCCTCTACAGTTACAGGGTATTGTAACAAAAGATAGATGATAAAGAAATTCTTTGTCTAAGTCCAAGTGAAGCAGAAAGGAAAGAGATGCAAATCCAAGGCTAATGAAGAAGAAATAATTATTGTGAATGCATTTTAGCCATTCCCCTTTATTTGTAAATATTGGTAAACTCTGATTTTTAGTTCTTGGTGTAGATTTCATATCTGTTTAGAATTGAAACTAGAATTCTGTATTTTAATTTTTTGGAATTCTGTTGTTTTGCTTTAGTTTCCTAATAAAAAGTTAAAACAAAGCCTAACCACCTGTGATTGCTTACATTTTGAAAAGGAAAAAAAATTTTTTTTGGTACTGGGGATTGAACTAAGGGGCACTCAACCACTGGGCCACATCCCCAGCCCTTTTTTGTATTTTATTAGAGATAGGGTCTCACTGAGTTGCTAAGTGCCTCTGCATTGCGGAGGCTGGCTTTGAACTGGCGATCCTCCTGTCTCAGCCTCCCAAGAGCTGGGATTACAGGTGTGTGCCACTGCACCCGGGGAAAAGGAAAAATTTTATACATTGGTCAGAAAAAATTGGGGTGCCTTGTAGCCAAAGGTAGTAAAGAAATTAACCTATAAATTCCATGACTTTTAACAATAGAATGTTTAGAAGGCAACATGGACAAGGAACAATAATTCTCTAGGTCTTGTTCCTTGTTGGCACAACCCCAGCTAACAGTTGATATGCGAAAAGTTGTTTGCCAAAAGTTAGAAGAGGCAGCATACTAGTCCAGGACTGGCTTAACAAGTGGCCTCTAAGATATAAAGCTTAGCAGAGAATCAGTTCATGTTGCTAAAAGTTGCTTAATATATTAACGTTAAAATTTATACAAAGCATTTTTAATTTCCTAACAAAATTAAGGAGGTGTTAAATTTCTGTATCTTTTTGTTTAGTGGAAAGAGACAACAGGGACAGCTTTACCAGTCTGTTGTCCTAGTTTCATTTTTAGATCCTCCCCCAAACCAATCGCTTTTTATTTAATGTATTGGAATATTGTTGACAGCATCATGTTCTCTAATCTTAATATAGTTTCCTGAAAGCAGTCCCGTAGGATTTCAAATTGTCATTATTCAGCTTTTGTACATAGGGTTTCATAATGAGTGACTCAAGAAGAATCATTTAGGGCGTTTCCTTAGGTCACCCTGTTGACAGTGTTTAATTTGTTTCTTTTAAACAGGAAAGCATAAGAAAGATAAGGGAAGTCAAGTCCTACCCTATGGTGTGATACTTAGTATGATATACTGTATTCTGTTCCTTTCCTCTACAAATAAAATGGGAGGAGTGAAATAAAGTAATGGGAATGGATTTAAGTTCTTTTCTCCCTTAAGAAAGCCTCTGTGAAATAATTTTTAAAAATAATGTCCTAAATTTGACTAATTAAAGGTATATTATGATGAGAATAGATGATGTACCTGTTAATTTTAATGTAGCTAATATATTTTCTTTTTCACTGCCAGTGTTTAAAGGGTATTTTATTCGTCTATGCCCTTTGTTGACCACCTCCACCTTTGAAGGAAAGCAAGCTTAAGGTTGGGATGAGTAACATCTATCCCCCTTCAATAGGCCAAAGAATGATATTGTTCATGACCAGATTTTTCAAAGCAGTAGAGGACAGATGGCTACTTGCTGAAAGGCATGGTGGTAGCAAAGACTGCATCAAATTTTTGGAAACAGCTAAATGCTTCCACCCTTTCAAACACAGCCTATTAGAATAGTGAACTTAAGTTCCTATGGAATCACACGGAACTGCTACTAACTCCCTAGGCTATGCTGGGTTTTATATGGCTGTAACTGCACCATAGCTTCTGAAATTATGAAGGATCTTCCTGACCACCTATAGTAACCCAGTAATTTAGAAAGAATGAAAAAATAATAATGAAGAATTCATTAAATTGGGGGCTGGGATTGTGGCTCAGTGGTAGAGCGATTGTCTAGCACACGTGAGGTGCTGGGTTTGATCCTTGGCACCACATAAAAATAAATAAAACAAAGGTATTGTGTCTACCTACAACTAAAAAAATATTTTTAAAAATTCATTAAATAGATTCTTGTGCCCATTATGTACCAGGCTCTTGTTAGGTACTAGGGATGTGGTAGTAGGATATGGAGGGGGTGGAGAAGGTCTATTCTGAAGTTGCTTATAAGTTAGTATGAAAACAAATGTGGAAATAGACCACCATGATACAGTGGATTAGTTGCCTTAATGAAATTATGTATGA
Source organism: Tamias sibiricus (assembly GCA_025594165.1). Lineage (NCBI taxonomy): Eukaryota > Metazoa > Chordata > Mammalia > Rodentia > Sciuridae > Tamias > Tamias sibiricus. The sequence goes on from CM046668.1 coordinate 72,579,951, forward strand.
GGTCCAGAGTGGCATAGGAGAGTGAATATTCAACTTAACCTGGGGTGAGATATCTTAAGTGGAGTCTTAGAAGGTGAGTGAGATCTATATTAATGAAGACTGTAGGAAGATGGAATAGTATGTGCTATGGTACAAAGGCATAAGGAGGTCCAGTATATCTGAAAATGATGCATACTGGAGAAATGGGAGAGGGCATGGATCAAGGAAACTGAGGCCAGGTCATAATAGTCAATCTAAGGAGTTTGGGTTTTATTCTATTTTTCATGAAGAAGCTATTCGAAAGTTTTCAGCAAGATCATGGTATGATCCATGGTGTTTCTCAATGATTATTCCCACTGCAAACAGCAGTAACAGGTGGGAAGGTCTAGGCAGGAAACTATGAAGACCTAAAATAAGGTGACTAAGGATATAGAGGAGGGATGTATTTTTTAAGAGTTATTCAGGAAGATAGCAGACACAATTTGTATGTCAAGAGTGAGGCACCGAGTTTAGTGTGGACACGTAGAGAATAATGGTATTCTTTTTATTAAGATAGGGAATAGAAGCTGGGCGTCTTGGCGCACGCCTGTAATCCCAGCACTTGGGAGGCTGAGACAGGAGGATTGCCAGTTCAAAGCCAGCCTCAGCAATGGCGAGGCACTTAGCAATTAAGTGAGACCTTGTCTCTAAATAAAATACAAGAAAGGGCTGGGGATGTGGCCCAGTGATTGAGTGCCCCCGAGTTCAATCCCTGGTACCAAAAAAAAAAAAAAAAAAAAAAAAAAAAAGGAATAGATTGGATTGAACCCAGTGCCTCCCACATGCTAGACCAGTGCTCTACTGTTGAGCCACAACCCCAGCCCCTTGTTTTATTTTTTAAATCAGTTTTACTGAGATATAATTCACATACAATAAGCTATCTACATTTAAATTGTTCAATTTGTTTTGTTTTGACATACACATTTTCCATCACAATCAAGTTACTATATACCTGGGAAGCTTTTAAAAGATGCCCAGGGTGAATAAAGTCTATGGGGAATAAGGATGTACTCAGGCATTAGTATCAGTATTTTGGTTTTGTTTTTACATTTCCAGGTAATTCTCCCCTGAACTTGGAGATCACCATTCAGGAGTAACATTTGAGGAGCCTGAGAGTGGTAGAAAAATATCTTGATTTTGGGCTGGGGTTGTGGCTCAGTGTTAGAGCACTCACCTAGCATGCATGGGGCACGGGGTTCAATCCTCAGCACCACATAAAAATAGAATAAACCGGGCGCGGGTGGCGCACGCCTGTAATCCCAGCACTTTGGGAGGCTGAAGCAGGAGGATCGCGAGTTCAAAGCCAGCCTCAGCAATGGCAAGGCACTTAGCAACTCATTGAGACCCTGTCTCTAAATAAAATACAAAAAAGGGCTGGGGATGTGACCCAGTGGTCAAGTATCCCTGAGTTCAATCCCCGGTACCACAAAAAAAAGAATAAAGGTATTGTGCCCACCTACAACTAAATATATATTTTTTAAAAAGAAAAATATCTGTTTTATGACCAGGAAAATTATATGAGAAAAAAAGAGCTCTTTTTTTGAATTTTTTATTATTTATCTATTTGCTTTAGTTGTATACAATCCGTTTTTTAAAATATTTATTTATTTACTTTAGTTGTACACAATGGAATAATGCATTTATGTTTACGTGGTGCTGAGGATCGAACCCGGGCCGCACACGTGCAAGGCGAGCCCTCTGCCGCTGAGCCAGAACCCCAGCCCCCAGGATCATTTAAGATGTAAATAATTCAGATGAGGTCATACTGGAGTAGAATGAGACTCCCATTGGTGTCCTTATAAAAAGGAAAGATTTAGACATGCACACAGAAGAAATGTCATGTAAAGAGGAAGGCAGAGATCTGGGTGATTCAGCAGAAACCAAGAAATGCCAGACTGCCAGGGAACCCCCAGAAGCTAGGGGAGAATCAAGTCAAACAAATTCTTGTTCAAAGTAGTCAGAAGGAACTAACCATGCCGACACCTTGATCTTGGACTTTGAGCTCGAATCCTGAGATCATAAATTTTTGTTGTTTGATTCAACCAGTTCGTGGTACCCTGATGTGGCAGCCCTAAGAAACTCATACACATGTTAAGTTTTTTTCTCTATCAACTCTGCTATTTCTCTCTAGAGGTAAATCCGATGCTGTGTTTGTAAAGTACATAGTGCAGTGGTTAAAGACATGGATGCTGGAGTCAAGATGGCCAGAATTCAAACCCCAGTTTTGTACACTTTCTAGTTGTGTGGCTTGAAGCGAGACTTCTAATCTCTCTCTCTGCTTGGGTTTCCTGATATGTTAAACAGGGAGGGAGACATATCTACTTTAAAAGGCGATGTGAGAGTTAAATGCATGTTGAGCTGTGTAGAACAGTGGGTAGAGGGCAACATAGCATTCACTACATTTCTTGTTTCTGCACTGTTCTATTCCAGGTAAATATCACTAGGAGCCAATCATGAGAGAGAAGCAATTTTACTTAAAGTTTTTTTCTTGAAAAAAAAATTTTTTTTTTTTTTTTTTTTTTTGAGGGGCTGGTGGTGTGTGTTCAGTGGTAGAGCATTTGCCTAGTATGGGTAAGGCCCTGGGTTCAATTCTCAGCACCACATATAAATAAATGAATAAAATGAAGGCCCATCAAGAACTAAAAAAGAAATTAAAAAATTTGCGGGGCTTTGGGGTGTGAAATATAAAAATGTTCAATTCACCTAGTCCTAAAGTTAAGACTAGGATGCTGGGGATATATCTAAGCCATAGAGCATCTGCCTAACGTGTGAGGCCCTGGGTATTAGGCAAAGATGCTAACAAACATGCTCCCCCTGCCACACCCCAACATTTAACCATATAAATAACAGCATATTTAGTCAATCTGAACTTGAGATCCTCCTGCCTCAGCCTCCTGAAAACTGGGATTACAGGTGTTCATCACCATGCCTGGCTCACATAGTACTTATTGATGGGCACTTAGTTTATTTCTAGTCTTTTCTTATTATGGATGCAGTGCAATTAATAAGCTTATGCATATGTCATTTCAAACAGATGTAGGGCAAATTTGTAGTACAATAAGTTGTCCTAGATTCACCTCACGCTTTTCCTGCTGCAGATGAGGTATCAATTGTTTTACCAAGGAGCCCTGTTTCCTTTTAGTGAGGAATGCATACTAGAAACCAAGATCTGAAAGATCTGACATATATGTTTTAGTGAGACTCTCTTAATCTTTGAATGTTTAGAAAACACCTTCATTTTCACTCTTGAAAAATAGCTTGCTGCAGGGCTGGGATTGTGGCTCAGCAGTACAGCGCTCGCCTACCATGAGCGTGGCCCAGGTTCGATCCTCAGCACCACGTAAAAATAAATGCATTGTGTATAACTAAAGCAAATAAATAAATATTAAAAAAAAAAAAAAAGAAAAATAGCTTGCTGGTGAATCATTTGAAGTTAACAGTTCCTTTTCTTTAGCACATCAGAATACTACTCCATTATCTTCTGGCATAAATAGCTGGTTATACAAAGTCTGTTGTCAGTCTAGTTATCACTTCTCTAGTTCATTTTTTCCCCTCCTGTTAAGATATTTCCTTTATCCTATTGTTCTATAAGGTTACTTCAGTCTGCTAGGGTATGGTTTATTTGTATTTATCCTGCTTGGTATTTAGCATGTACTTTTTATATGAGGAATCATGTTTTTCTTCAATTCTAGAAAAATTTTCAACTATTTTTTCCAGCTTTATTGAGATATAATACACACATTGTGAAAATTACCATTTTAAACTGGTTTTTAGTATTCCCACAAAGCTATACAAACATCACCACTGTGTAATTCTGGAACAACTTAATCATAGCAATAATAAACTTTTATTAGCAGTCATTCTCTATATCTCCTTCCCCAAACCCCCTGACAATCACTAACCTACTTTTTGAACAAATAGGTTTGCCTATTCTAAACATTTCATTAAAATAGAACCATACAATATGTGATGTTTTGTGTCTGTCTTCTTTCACTAAAAACAGATTTTTTCCCAAAGTTTATCCATGTTGTACCATGTGTCAATATTCCATCCCTTTTCATGGCTAAATAATATTCTATTGTTTATGCACACTATATTTGTTTATCCATTCATCAGTTGATGGACATTGGGTTGTTTCTGGTCTTTGGTATTATGAACAATGTTGCATGAACATTTATGCATAAGTTTTTGTGTGAACTTATGTGCAAACATAAGTTTTCAATGCTTTGAGTGGAATTCTCTATGAGTAGAATTGCTGGATCATATAGCCAAACTGCTTTGACAGCAGCTACAGCTTTACATTCCTACCAATTCAATTTCTCCATATCCTTACCAGCACGTGTTATTTCCTACCTCCATCCCTCCCTCCTTTCCTTCCTTCCTTCCTGATTTCTTTTTTAGCTTCTAGCCATCCTAGTGGGATCTCCTTGTGGTTTTAAATGATGCTAAATATTATTGTGCTATTGGTCATTTGTACATCTTCTTTGAAGAAACGTCTATTTAAACCCTTTGTCCATTTACAAAATGGGTAATTTGTCTTTTTATTGTTGAGTTGTAGGAATTCTTTATACATTCTAGAATGTTAGAGCCTTTTTGGAGTATAACAACTTTAAAATTTTTTATGAAGTCCTATTTATTTTTTTTTCAGGTGACCAGTTTTTTAAAATTTTTTTTATTTGTTCTTTGTAGTTATACCTGACAGTAGAATGTATTTTGGCAAATTATACATACATAGTATAACTTATTCTATTTAGGATCCCACTTTTGTGGTTGTACATGATGTAAAGTTATCCTGGTCACTTGTATTCAAATACAAAATTGGGAAGTTATGTCTGATTAATTCTACTGCTTTTCCTATTCTCCTCTCCCTCCCTTCCCTTCATTTCTCTTTGTCCAATATAGTGGATTTCTATTATTCTCTTCCCCAACCTATCTTGTTTTGGTTAGCATCCTCATATTAGAGACAACATTCAGTCTTTGGGTTTTTTTCTTTTTTCTTTTTTTGTGATTGGATTATTTCACTTAGCATGATAATCTCCAGTTCCATCCATTTACTGGCAAATGCCATAATTTCATTCTTCTCTATGGCTGAATAATATTCCATTGTTTATATATACCACCTTTTCTTTATTCATTCATCCATTGACGGACACCTCCTCAGTTCTTATTATAGGTTGGCTATTGAGTTGAGCAGTTTATAAATAGTGATGTATCTGCATCACTGTGGTGCACTGATTTTAAGTCCTTTGGGTATATACCAAGGAGTGGGATAACTTGGTCAAATGGTGGTTTCATTCCAAGTTTTTCTAAGGAATCTCCATACTGCTTTCCATAGTGGTTGCACCAACAATGTATGAGAGTACCTTTCTCCCCACATCCTTGCTAACATTTATTGTTATTTGTATTTCTCTTTCTTTCTTTCTTTTTTTTTTTTTTTGGTACCGGGGATTGAACTCAGGAGCACTCAACCACTGTGCCACATCCCCAGCCCTGTTTTGTATTTTATTTAGAGACAGGGTCTCACTGAGTTGCTAAGTGCCTCTGAATTGCTGAGGCTGGCTTTGAGCTGGCGATCCTCCTGCCTCAGCCTCCCAAGTGCTGGGATTACAGACGTGTGCTACGTGTGCCTGGCTCTTACTTGTATTCTTTGTAATTTCCATTCTAACTGGAGTAAGATGATATCTTAGTGTAGTATCAATTTACATTTCTCTAATTGCTAGTGATGTTGAACACTTTTTCATATATTTTTTGACCCATTCGTATTTCTTCTTCTGTGAAGTGTTTGTTCAATTCCTTTGCCCATTTATTGATTGGGTTATTTATTTTTCTGCTGTTAAGTTTTTTGAGTTCTTTGTATATCCTGGACATCAATGGTTTATCTGAGGTTTAGGTGGTAAAGATTTTCTCCCATTTTGTAGAATCTCTGTTAATGTTCTTGATTGTTTCCATTGCTGTGAAGAAACTTTTCAGTTTGATACCATCCCATTTACTGATTCTTTTTTTTACTGATTCTTGATTTTACTTCTTGCACTTTAGGAGTCTTATTAAGGAAGTTGGTCCCAAGCCGACATGATGGAGAGTTGGGCCTACTTTTTCTTCTAGTAAGCACAGGGTCTCTGGTCTAATGCCTAGGTCCTTGGTCCATTTAGAGTTGAGTTTTGTGCAGGGTGAGAGATAGGGGTTCAATTTCATTCTTTCCATGTGGATTTCCAGTTTGCCCAGCACCATTTGTTAAAGAGGCTATCTTTACTCCAATGTATGTTTATGGCACCTTTATCTAGGATGAGATAAGTGTATTTATGTGGGATTGGCTTACTTTGTTTAACATGATATTCTCCAACTCCATCCATTTACCTGCAAATGCCATAATTTTATTCTCTTTTAAAGTTGAATAATATTCGATCGTGTATACCTTTTTTGTGCGTGTATTTTATTTAGAGACAGAGTGTCACTGAGTTGTTGAGGGTCTTGCTAAGTTGCTGTGGCTAGCTTTGAACTCATGATCCTCCTGCCTCAGCCTCCAGAGCCACTGGGATTACAAGCATGCACCACTGCACCCAGCAATAGTATGGCCATTTTGATAATACAAATTCTGCCTATCCAGGAACATGGGAGCTGGGGTTGTGGCTTAGTGGTAGAGTGCTCGCGTAGCATGTGTGAGGTGCTGGGTTTGATCCTTAGCACCACATAAAAATAAATAAATAAAATAAAGGCATTATGTCCAACTACAAAAAACAAACAAACAAACAAACAAACAAACCGTAGGAACATGGGAGCACTTTCCATTTTCTGAGGTCTTCAATTTCTTTCTTTAGTTCCTGTAGTTTTCACTGTAGAGGTCTTTCACCTCTTTTGTTAGGTTGATTCCTAAATATTTTATCTTTTGAGGATATTATAAAGGATATAGTTTTTTCTGATTTCTCTTTCAGCTGATATATCTTTGGTGTATTCCAATTTATTTCTTATTTTGTCAGTTAGACTTCTGGTGTCATCTCTAAGCAATGATTATCTGGTTCAATGTCACAGAGACTTGTGTCTTTATTTTCTTCTAAGGGATCTATAGTTTTAGCTCTTATATTTAATCTGTGATCATTTAGAATTAATTTTTGTTTATGGTGTAAAGTAGGAGTTCAACTTCATTCTCTTGAATGTGGATATCCAGGAAACTATTATCTTTTAATCATTCCTGTTTCACCTTTCTCACCATTCTTATCTATCTTCTGAGACTTAAAAAAGAAAATGGATTATTGATTCTATTTAGTCCATGTCACTTAGCTGCTATTACATATTTTTACTTTAAAAATTTCTTCGTCATGTTTTAATTCACAAATTCCACACTCCCCCACCCCTCTTTTAACCAGGGATTGAACCTAGGGGCACTTAACCAATGAGACACATTTCCAGCCCTTTTTGTATTTTATTTAGAGACAGGGTCTCACTGAGTTGCTTAGGGCCTCACTAAATTGCTGAGGCTGGCTTTAAACTTGTGATCCTCCTGCCTCAGCCTCCTGAGCCCCTGGAATTACAGGCTTGTGCCACCATGCCCGGCCACATAGTTTCTCTCTATGTTCAGTCTGGAGTTTATTCTGTCTTCTGGATTTTTAAAAATCATTAAATATGGGGCTGGGGCTGTGGCTCAGTGGCAGAGCGCTTGCCTCGCACGTGCGTGGCCCGGGTTCGTAAACATAAACACATTGCATTATGTACAACTAAAGTAAATAATTAAATATTTTTAAAAAATCATTAAATATATACTATGTTTCCAAGATTTTTAGTCTACTTCTTTTGGATAAAAATAAGCTATTTAGCTGGGCGCGGTGGCGCACGCCTGTAATCCCAGCACTTGAGAGGCTGAGGCAGGAGGATCACGAGTTCAAAGCCAGCCTCAGCAATGGGGAGGCACTTAGCAACTCAGTGAGACCCTGTCTCTAATAAAATACAAAAAAGAAAAGGGCTGGGGATGTGGCCCAGTGGTCGAGTGCCCCTGAGTTCAATCCCTGGTACCAAAACAAAAAGGCTATTTAATGAATTTATTATTCTTAATATGAAATATAGGCACATAGTACAAGATTAAAAAATACACTGAGGTTATTGGCTTACAAATATCCATCTGTTCTTGTTTCATTTTTGTCCATTTTTGTTTCATAATTTTATATCTGCATAATGCATGTTTTTCAGAGGGCTGCGTTGGCAGGGTAGATAGGAGAGAATATTGGCACTGAAAGGACAGAGAAAAGAGGAGAGAGAGTGTGGGACAATGAAGAATCCAGTTTGATAGGAACATAACCTGTGCAAGAAAGAAGGGTGGGGGCTGGGGATATAGCTCAGTTGGTAGAGTGCTTTCCTCCCATGCACAAGGCCCTGGGTTCAATCCTCAGCACCACAAAGAAAAAGGAAGGATGGGAGGTCAGGCTAGGGTCAGTTTATAGATTTTGGAATGAGGAAAGGATTGTTGAAGAGTTTGAATATTATTCTCTCAGCTATGTAATCTTTGAAGATTTTTTCCTCCTACATAATAAACATTGTGCTTTAGGGAGGTTAACAAGCTTCAGATAAGCCAGAGGATACAGATGGGTAGTCTAGGCTTTATTACCTCGGGTGGCTACCCTGCCCCTTGCTCTTCCTTGACCCCCTTTAACAGGCCTGTATGCTGATTATAAGTCAGACATTTCCTGCACAGAATTATTTTGGTGTCTGGCTGTATTTGAATCCTGTTTTATTGCCTACCCCTTAAATCCTCCTTCTCCTGTCTTGTTGTGGAAAGTAGCCACCCTTCAAAGGAGTCCCTCTCCCTGGGGGTCCAACAGTGCTCCCTCCAGCAGGAGGCAGCAGCAGCCCACTTCAGGTGCTAGGTAGGGTGGGGAGCTGTGGGGTGCCCTGAGGGAGGAGCTTGCAGGAGGAAACCCATTAAGTGGAAAAAGTTAACTAGTTCCTCAACCCCATTTCAGAGGCAAACCCACACCCTGTGGTGAGTGGAGCCACAAATGCCATGTTTCCTGTAAAGCTGAGAATCTTTTCTTCTGGAGGGAGTTGGTCAAGTCAATATTTTTGAGAACCTGGTTTTTTATCCTTTTGCTTTTCCCCGAATTCATTACCCTCTGCTTTGGCCATGAAATTTCTAGTTCCTTTCACCCTCCTCTTCCCTTCTTTCATTTACAACATTTTCCTGTTTTCCCCCACTGTCAGGATTATAGATCAAGCCCCAGAGCTACCTTCCAGTTACTCTGAAAGCCTGTGGCAAGGCCAAAGCTGGTAGGCCCCCTACTTCCTCATCTGTCCCAGTCCCATCACGTGTATCTTCGAGACCACAACCAGTAGGAGACAGAGGCCTTTCGCAGTTTCTTGCACACCTCCCTATTCCCCACTTACTTGCTGGACCCACTCACTTGCTGAATTCTCTGACTGAACAGGAGAGAGTCTGGACACCTGCCTGCAATCTGTCCGGGGGCTTTGTCCACCTCTTTGCGCCTGGGGGCAGAGCGCGAGTGGTTGGGGATCAAAGCACAGTGGTGAAGCGTAATTCTGCTGGGACCCCCCAAGAATGTCGGCTTAGGACCTTCTCACTGCTTGGCTCTGAAATCCACTATTACGATGTGTCATACAACCTTTCCATCCGGGCAAGCCACAGTAGAGGCAATGTGGTTGAGTAGAAAGCACGGGGAGAGTAGCACATCATGCTGGGACTAGGTCATAGGTCACATGCTTGATTTTACATACTTGATTTTGGGCAAGTCACTTGCCTTTTCTGAGTCTATGTTTTCATATTTATAAATGGTATTAATAATGCCTTCTAAGCTGGGCATGGTGGCACATGCCTGTAATCTCAGTGCTCAGGAGGTTGAGGCAGGAGGATCTCAAGTTCAAAGCCAGCCTCAGCAATTTAGTGAGGACCTAAGGAACTTAGTGAGGCCCTGTCTTGAAATAAAAAGGGTTGGGGATGTAGCTCAGTGGTTAAGTGCCCCTGGGTTAATCCCTGGTGTCAAATATAATGATAATTAATAATAATAATAAAAAATAATACCTTCCATAAATATACAGAATTGAGGTACTAAGGTAAAAATACTTATATGAAAGGATTTTTTTTTTTTTTTTTTTGTGGTACCGGGGATTGAACTCAGGGGCACTCGACCACTGGGTCACAACCCCAGACCTTTTTTGTATTTTATTTAGAGACAGGGTCTCACTGAGTTGCTAAGTGCCTCCCCATTGCTGAGGCTGGCTTTGAACTCGCGATCCTCCTGCCTCAGCCTCCCAAAGTGCTGGGATTACAGGCATGCACCACCGCGCCCAGCTTATGAAAGGATTTTTATATGTGACAGAGTGGTTTTATTTATTTATTTATTGTTAAATTCTGTTCTTTTTGTATTTTTTTCTTATGGTACTGAGGATTGAACCCAGGATCTTATGCAGGGTAATCAAGCACTCTACTACTGATCTACATCCCCAGCTGACAGAGTGCTTTTAAAACATTGTTTATCCTTACTAGTTCTTTTTTTACCAACACTTTGGCCCTTGTTTAATGGGCATGTGGAATTAGATGTTGGAAAAAAAAATGATTCTTGAGAGTATGAGGGCTATTGACAGGCAAGACAGAGGAGAATAGGATTATTTCTAGGGAGTTGGATTCTAGCCCTTTGTGAGGGGGAAAGGCTTCTTTCTTTCCCTTGGGACCAAAGGCTAACAGGGAGATCTACTTCTAGAATTCTAGTCTAGAAGAAACACCAGTGGGTCATTGATTTAAGGTCATTTCCCTGCCCCTCACCTAAGGCTGCATCTAAACCACCAGAAAGAATAGGGGATATGTAATTAGTAATACTGTTATATATCCAGGGAGAGTTCATATTCTTTCCTGGTAATCGGGGCTAAATATGTTTATAGTGAGTTTTTTCTTTGTATTTAATTTTTTAATATTTATTTATTTGTTTTAGTTGTACACAATGCCTTTATCTTTACGTGGTGCTGAGTATCGAACCGGGCCACGCACGTGCTAGGTGAGTGCTCTACCGCTGAGCCACAACCCCAGCCCCCTTTGTATTTAATTTTTTAAAAATATTTTAGTTGTAGATGGACTCCATACCTTTATTTTAATTTATTTTTATTTTTATGTGTTGTGGAGGATCAAACCCAGTGCCTCACATGTGCTAGGTGAGCCACAACCCCAGCCCCTGTATCTAATTTTTAGCTTTCCAGATGCAGTGGAAGGTTGCGAATGCTTTGAGGGCAAGGAAAGCATGTATTCATCTTCATATCCCTTCCAGGCTCAGCACAAAGTGGCCCTAGGGTCCAGTTTGTTGACCTGAACTGCATTGTTCTTTCCTCTCTGGAGCTAGGAAATATGCTGGTCACTGTTCTTTGTTGGCTTTAAATGCAGTACTTGTAAAGTTCAAAACAAACTTTGCAATAATTTGGCTTGCAGGCTTTCTCCTAAATCTCCCTGCTTTTGGGATGGATTGGAACAGGCAGGAAATGTCAAGACCGAGATCTCCTTTCTGCTGAAAGACTCTCCTCCCAGGCGGCTTGGCTCCAGCTCCCCTCCCTTTCCTTATCAAATGAAATCAGCCACTGCAGGAAATTGGTTTCTCCAGATTGTGAGAGACAGGAAGCAGCACCAAGAAGCTCTGGAGGGGAAGGGGGAGGCACTGGGAAACTAGAGATCAGAGAATTAGCTCAAGGTCCCACCCAGCCTTTCCTGTACCTTTGCTTTTCCTGGGTCCTGGTAGCTGAGACTGCCAGGGACTGGGCAAGTCCTCAAGGCCTGCCTCCCCACTCCCCCACTCACTCCTGTCAAGACTTCCCCCTGTGCTTGACACCTGGAGAGATGGGAATCATGCTGTTTCTCCTAACAGATGAGCTCCATTTGGCTTTTTATCCATCCGAAATCTGCCTCCAGTGTTCTCATTGGTCCACCGGAGTCTTTCTTCTCTGAAGTGACAGCACTTCAGGTGCCTAGTCTCCAGGTCAACCCCCTAGGGGTGGTCCTTGAAGGCAGGAGTTTCTCAGAAACTTAAAGGGAGTCAGGAAGGGAGCCTAAGCAGGAAGGAAATGCTGAGAACAATGCATCCATTCCATGGGCCTTTCCTCGCCAAGGAGGCATGTGTGGTGGGTTTACCTGGATGTTTAGGGCAACCTCAGCATGCTGCTCTCCCCTCCTGTGTGTCGAGAGCCTTTTGGGAAGAAAGCCCATTCTTGCTTTATTAGCTTTATTAGTTTTTGATGAAATATTTAAAAGTATGTTTAAAGGCCTCATGACATTGACATTCCACTCAAATATTTTAGTGTACATATTTAAAACATTATATTTTCCTGAACATTCAAACTATAGTAGCCAACAAATTAGCTATATTTTCTAACACTAATTCTGAATCCATATTGGAAATTTCTTTCTTTTTTCTTTTTTTCTTTATTTTTTTTTATTTTTTTATTTTTTGGTACCAGGGATTGAACTCAGGGGCACTCGACCTCTGGGCCACATCCCCAGCCCTTTTTAGCATTTTATTAGAGACAGGGTCTCACTGAGTTGCTAAGTGCCTCGCCATTGCCGAGGCTGGCTTTGAACTCGTGATTCTCCTGCTTCAACCTCCCAAGTGCTGGGATTACAGGCAGGCACCACCGTGACCGGCCTCTGTTGTCTTTCTTATTCCCATTCCTCCTCCCTTCCTTTCATTCCCCTTTGTCTAATTCAGTGAATTTCTATTCTTCCCTCCCCCACCTTATTGTGTGTTAGCATCCTCATATCAGAGAGAACATTTGGCCTTCGGTTCTTTGGGACTGGCTTATTTCACTTAGCATGATAGTTTCCAGTTCCATCCATTACCATCAAATGCCACAATTTCATTCTTCCTTATGGCTGAGTAATATTCCATTGTGCATATATACCACATTTTCTTTATCCATTCATCTGTTGAAGGGCACCTAGGTTGGCTCCATAGCTTAGCTATTCTGAATTGAGCTACTATAAACATTGATGTGAATGTATCTTTGTAGTATGCTGTTTTTAAGTCCTTTGGGTATATAACAAAGAGTGGGATAACTGAGTCAAATGGTGGTTCCATTCCAAGTTCTCTGAGGAATCTCCATGCTGCTTTCCAGAGTGGTTGCACCAATTTGCAGTCCCACCAGCAATGTGTACCTTTTCCCCCCACGTCCGCCAACATTGTTACTTGCATTCTTTTATAATTTCCGTTCTGACTGGAGTGAGATGAAATTTTAGTGTAGTATCCATTTACATTTCTCTAATTGCTAGCGATGTTGAACATTTTTTCACATATTTGTTGACCAGTCATATTTATTTTTCTGTGAACTGTCTGTTCAGTTCCTTTGCCCATTTATATTGATTGGGTTATTTGTTTTTTTGGTGTTAAGTTCCAAACTAGGTTCTAATCCGGGACTATCTTTGCATCTGCTTGTTAAAGTAAGTAAGTGAAGGAGCCTATAATCAAGGAGATAGCTAAAGACTGCGGTTAGCTGAGAGCCATAAAAGATGTTCTAGTTTCCACCTGATAGTAATACATTATCCAAAGAATCTTTGTATGCCCGTGAACACTGCGTGACGCACCTGTAAGCTCGAGCTGTAAGCACGTGTCCTTGTTAAAGCGATATGTATATAACTGGGTGAGTTTTAGTTAGTGTGTGCGGGAAGAAGAAGAAGGTGGTGGTTGGAGTTAGAGCGTTTGGAGTGATTGCTGGAGCCGGAGAGAGAAGAAGAATAAAAGACCTTTTTTCATTTTCATCCTGCCTCCGAATTTTCCTGCGGCGTTCGTTGCTCCAAGCGGTTTCCGCTTCAGGCAGCAACACGTGGTGGCCTGTACGGGGAATTCGGCGGCAAGGTAAGAAAAAAGAAAATTTAAAAATATGGGAGTGAATATAACAAAAAGTTGGTTTATAAAAGCCACGAATGAAATTTTTGATAGCGAGAACTCAGAGGATAGTGAGAAAAGTGAACAAGAAAGCATATCCTCTGACTCAGTTGAGACCAGCAAGGAGAGCAGTAATATAAATTCAAAAGTAAGAACTGCAAAAGCCATCGGAAGCTTAATAAAATTAGCTGAGGAGTATGTGCTCTCCTTAGAAGCTGAAACTCAGGATACTAGTGAAAGTGATAATAGTAACAAGGAGCCAAACCATGACAGTACGGTCTCCTCCACTGAGCCAGTTAGGAATTATGAAGCTAGTAGTGAGGAGGAATCAAAAAGCGATTCAGGGAGCACAGTCTCCAATAAAAAGAACAAAAAGAAATTAAAAAAGAGAAAAGACCGTCAAATAGAGGAACCACTAGTGCCCTCTGCTCCTTCATGGATAGAATCCCTAACAGAAACAATAAGGAGTATTGATCAGAGTGTACGTGCCCTTGAGGTAGAAATTGGCGGCCTTTCTGAGCGCTTATACGCTCTCGAACAACATAGACCGCAGGAGCACCTAGAACTGCCAGTATTTCAAAATGAACAGGGACAAAGATATCACGAGTCCCTAGACTTTAAAACAATAAAGAATTTTAAAGAGGCGGTAATGACCTATGGGCCTCAAGCTCCGTTCACATTAAGTATGATAGAGTCACTTAACACCCTAACCTTAGCCCCCTCAGATTGGAAAAGTCTATGCAGAGCGGTACTAAGTGGGGGACAATACCTAATCTGGAAAACTCAATTCCAGGAACTTTGTTCAGAAATAGCAAAGAGAAATGCTGCAGCAGGTTTCCCTCAACGCAATATAGATATGCTCACAGGGGAGGGTCAGTTCGCCGAACTACAAAATCAGCTACAATACGATCCAGGTGTGTATGCCCAGATACACACTGCAGCTGTGAAAGCCTGGAAGACAATATCAGGCACAGGGGATCTGCAAGGCAGCCTATCAAAAGTTATACAAGGGCCTAACGAACCTTACGCTGATTTTGTAGATAGACTCTTAAAAAAACAACATCTAGAGTTTTTGGCGAAGTCGAGCAAGCTATGCCTCTAGTTATCCAATTAGCGTACGAGAATGCTAATAAATATTGCCAGGATGCAATAAGGCCGTGGAGAAGTAAAAAAGACTTATCAATTTATATCAGACTGTGCAAAGACATTAACGAGGCTGTTATCACAGGCAACGTAATTGCTGCAGTGATGAAAAATTCCTCCCCTCAAAATTCCCAAAGGATTCAACCTAGAACAGGATATTCCAGACAAAAGTATTATAATCAACCAAGATATGCTAAGCAATATCCCCCAAGGGTAATAAGATCAAATTCATACTGTGCTCCAGGCCGATGCCCCAGGTGCAAAAAGGGTATACATTGGGCCAATCAATGCCATTCCAGATATGATATATATGGAAATGATTTATCAAGGATTTCAAAAAACGGGGCACGGGGGCCCAATGCCCCGGGGCCCACAAATGTACGAGGCACTAGAGGAGGAATGCGCACTAGAGGAGGAATGCCCTCAGATCCAAATGATTCCTCGTCACAATCCCTCCTACCCATTAACGCCCTTATCAGAGGGACAAGAGGAAGTGCAGGATTAGATCTCTGTTCTACTGCCCGGATGGTCCTGACACCTGAAATGGGGGTTCAGCTGATTCCTACGGGAATCAGGGGACCTCTCCCTTCAGGAACTGTGGGACTAATCCTTGGGTGTAGTTCCAAGAGTTTATTAGGCTTTAATGTTATACCAGGGGTTATTGATTCAGATTATAATGGAGAGATTAAAATAATGCTAAGTACACACAGGGGTATCATCTCCGTAAATCAAGGAGACAGAATCGCACAGCTGCTCCTCATTCCCAGTCTCCATAGTTCTTTTAAAAGCATGCCACAAAATAGAAATAGCAGAACATTCGGTTCCACTGGTTCAGGACCTATGGCTTTCTGGGTTCAGGATTGTTCACGGAGGCCGATGTGCAAATTAAAAATTCAAGGTATAGAGATGGAGGGGCTGATTGATACAGGAGCTGACTTTTCCATCATAAATCTACAACAATGGCCTAAGCACTGGCCTCTGCAGAAAGCCTCAACCAGTTTAAGAGGCTTGGGATATAGTAATACCCCAGCACAAAGTGCTGTAATCTTAAATTGGCAAGACAATGAAGGCCATACAGGAACATTCCAACCTTATGTTTTAAACAGCTTGCCAGTTACCCTATGGGGAAGAGATATCTTACATCAAATGGGGCTACACCTAGCAACCAAGCCTGCAGGTGTTAAGAATAAAAATCCTAATCAAAATAAAAAAGGCAAAGGACATTTTTTCTAGGGGCCACTGAGAAAACAATTTTAAAAATACCATGGCTCTCTAATAAGCCAGTTTGGGTCCCTCAGTGGCCCCTATCCAAAGAAAAATTGCAAGCGGCCCACCAATTAATTAAAGAACAATTAGAAGCAGGACACAGAGCCTTCCACCTCTCCCTGGAATTCTCCCATATATTGTAATTAAGAAAAAATCGGGAAAATGGAGACTATTACAAGACCTAAGACAAATTAATAAAACAATGCAAATTATGGGACCTACCCAACCTGGACTTCCTAATCCTGTAGCTATTCCAAAAAACTATTACCTTATAACTCTTGATATAAAGGACTGTTTCTTTTCCATTCCCCTACATCCTCTGGATGCCCCCAGATTTGCTTTTTCAATTCCTTCTATCAATAATAATGGCCCTGATAAAAGATATCAATGGAAAGTATTGCCACAGGGAATGGCAAATAGCCCTACAATGTGCCAACTATATGTGGACAGAGCTATACAGCCCATTAAAAACAAATATCAAGACCTCATGTGTCTATACTACATGGACGATGTTTTATTAGCTCACCCTAATCAACAAATCTTATTTAATATATTTAGTGAAATAACAAAAAATTTAAAAAAATATGGATTATATATAGCAGAAGAAAAAGTTCAAAGCAGATCACCTATACTATATTTAGGCTTTAAAATCATGGATACTTTTGTTAAACCCCCAAAAATTCTAATAAGTAAAGAACATTTGACCACCCTCAATGATTTCCAAAAATTATTGGGAGACATTAATTGGCTTCGCCCTACACTAAGCCTCACTACTGGACAATTAAAACCTTTATTTGACATCCTTCGCGGGAACCCTGATCCATCCTCACTGTGAACATTAACTCCTGAGGCCAGGAGAGCTCTAAAATTAGTAGAACAGGCCATTGAAAGATCCCATTGTGATAGATTTGATTTTGCACAACCACTAATATTGATTATTATTCCTTCACAATATACTCCAACAGGAGTATTTTGGCAACAGGGACCTATATTATGGATACATTTGCCTGTCTCTCCTAAAAGTACAATTGAGTCTTATACCTCCATGGTGGCTAAACTTATTCTTCAAGGACTTAAAACCTCTACTAAAATATCTTGGAATTCATCCTGCTACTATTATTACTCCTTATTCATCATCACAGGTTGAATATTTGTGCTTCAACGATAACGATTGGGCTATAGCTAGATGCTCTACTTCTGCAAATTTTGACAATCATATTCCTAAATCTCCTATACTGTCCTTTTGTATCAATCATCCTATCATATTCCCACAGGTAATAAAAACTCAACCCATTCCTAAAGCATTTAATGTATTTACAGATGGATCCTCTAACGGTACTGCTGCAGTAGTCACTCAAAATGAAAAAATGATTCATATCACTAATCAAAAATCAGCTCAATTAGTGGAACTCGAAGCTATAATAATAGCTCTGGAAAATTTTAAAGAACAGCCTATGAATATTTTTTCAGACAGCCACTATATTGTACATGCTGTCCCTAAATTGGAGCTAGCAGGTCCAATAGCACCACATACTCCAGCTTTTAAATTGTTTTCTCAAATCCAAAATCTCCTATGGCAACGAAAAGAACCTTTATTTATAGGTCACATAAGAGCTCACACTAATCTGCCTGGTCCTCTCCATGAAGGTAATCAAAAAGCTGATGCCCTCACTAAAACAATATTTATATTTACTACAGTACAACAAGCTACTTTATTTCATTCCCAGTTCCACGTTAACAGCACTACCTTAAGACAAAAATTTAAAATCACAAAAGAACAAGCTCGTAGAATTGTAAAAGAATGTCCATCTTGTGTAACACTTTTGCCCAATCCACATTATGGGGTTAACCCACGAGGTTTGATGCCCAATCATTTGTGGCAGATGGATGTCACACATGAGCCAAGTTTTGGAAAATTACGATTTATTCATGTCACCATAGATACATGCTCAGGCATGATTTTTGCTTCTTTACATTCCGGAGAAAAAGTTAAAGATACTATATCTCATTGTCTGCAAGCTTTTGCTGCATTGGGCATCCCCAAAATGCTTAAAACAGATAATGGCCCTGCATATACATCCACATCCTTCAAACAATTTTGTACAAAGTTCAATATTATCCACAAAACAGGTATCGCTTATAATCCTTAGGGACAAGGAATAATTGAAAGAGCAAATCGGACACTTAAAAATATGTTACTAAAGCAAAAAGATGGAAACTGGAAAAATCCTAAGGACAGATTGGCAGTTGCCCTGTTTACCCTAAATTTCTTAACTTTAGATTCTAATGGACATTCGGCTGGAGATAGACACTGGAACCCACACCAACAACATAAACCTTTGGTTTACTGGAAGGATGTTCTCTCAGGTACATGGAAGGGTCCAGACCCAGTATTAATTTGGGGGAGAGGATCTGTTTGTGTTTTTCCAAAGCACGAATCCTCTCCAATATGGATAACATCTAGATTGATAAAGCAGGTACAAAGTCAAAAGGATCAAGACGAAGTTATTGAGGAGTCTAGATTGAATAAACAAGTACAAAATCAAGAGGACCAAAATGAAGGTATGGAGTGATTCCCTTAAGAGTCCTCCATTAAATTTACAACTTAAATTTCATCTTCCCGGCCGGGACAAGAAGATCTCTCTTCAGTGTATACACAATTGTATTTTTTTCTTTTATATATGTCTTTATGTCTGTGCATTTGTCTAAATTTCATGTTAATGTGATGTCACAAATATATGTTTATATGTGCGTCTGTCTAGTGTGATGTCACAAATAATTAAGCGCTTAAAAAAAAATAGGTAGATAGATATAGATCCAAATAACGTTAATTCATTTAAGCTTAGAATATTCTAATTAGATAATCAATAGATAGATAGATAGATAGATAAATAGATATTCATATAAGTTCAGAATATTTTAATTAGATAATCAATTATAATGATAATCAATTTTGATTTATAGTTGTCTCCGGGACTTCTCTTCAGCTGTGAATATGTTTAATGTTGTATAACCTGATATTTTGGTGTTCCAACAGAGGATCGTTTATTTGTTATTAACTTCATTTGTTTAATAGCTGATTAATTTGAATTATTTCAACAGGTATAGGATTGCTGTGTATATAGAGACTTGAGGATTCCAGCTAACAAATTATTTTTCCAAAATGCCTTTAGCTTTTCTTTATCTTTAATGCAGTAAACACCCTCAGTTTCTCTTTGATTATTTCTGAATGTGATATTTTGCCAGCTTATGTTTGTGGGAGCTTAAGCAGCAATGTGTGTGAGCAGAGATCAACTTTTATTTTCTACTCTAATAATTCTTTTTTTAGTTTGACAGCTCACCTTTTGATCTCAGTGCTGGAATAGCACTGCCTTTCCCTTAATAATGGATGCTTGAGTTTTTAGGTAGCGGGCCCTGAAGATTTGCCGGTGGAAATGTCTAGACATAAAAAAGACGGCTGCTGCTACAACTGCAGGGACCGCAGTCGCTGCAAGCATCCCTGCTGCTCAAGCATCAAACAACCTAACCAGCAGTGTGGCCTCTGCTCTGCATGCATGGGGTCTCCTGAATCTATGTGTTATAACTTATGGACATTTTGATTTTCCATTATTTTGGGACATTACGGGACAATGCCTTGCGGGTATTTGTCTAAGAGAACTCAGTGCGTTACTTGATGAAACTAAGGGCAGCTGATTGGCTTAAAGAACTTGATACGCTATGGAAACTTGGCTCGTCAGCAGTAGGCTTACCGCCTTAAAGCCGCAGCATCTCCTAAAAATTGGACGGCTGTTAGTCAACACACAGTCGATCCTGAAGGGCTCTATTGGATGGCTGGTTAGCCTATGACGGGTAAGATCCCCAGAAGGGGACAACCTAAGACACGGCACAGTCGCACGGGACAGTCTAATGTGGCCGGCATGTCAACTTAAGCCAGGAGTCAGGACAGCCTAGACTCCCATGACGGGTAAGAATGTCGGTTGCACATGGACGTCCTAGAACATCCCCTCTTTTAAAACTAAAAGGGGGAAATGAAGGAGCCTATAATCAAGGAGATAGCTAAAGACTGCGGTTAGCTGAGAGCCATAAAAGATGTTCTAGTTTCCACCTGATAGTAATACATTATCCAAAGAATCTTTGTATGCCCGTGAACACTGCGTGATGCACCTGTAAGCTCGAGCTGTAAGCACGTGTCCTTGTTAAAGCGATATGTATATAACTGGGTGAGTTTTAGTTAGTGTGTGCGGGAAGAAGAAGAAGGTGGTGGTTGGAGTTAGAGCGTTTGGAGTGATTGCTGGAGCCGGAGAGAGAAGAAGAATAAAAGACCTTTTTTCATTTTCATCCTGCCTCCGAATTTTCCTGCGGCGTTCGTTGCTCCAAGCGGTTTCCGCTTCAGGCAGCAACAAGTAAGGCCCTTTTATTTATGATGTTGACAAGAGAAAGGGAATGTTGCATCTTATTGATTGATCTGAGTGCTTTCTTGTTGTAATGTTCTTAGTTGACTCTTCTATGCCCTTTATTTCCTAAAGAGATAAATTAGATTTTAAGATTTGATTCAATTCAAGTTAGACATTTTAAAAAATATTTTTTGTTGTAGATGGACACCTTTATTTTTTATGTGGTGTTGAAGATTAAACCCAGTGACTCACATGTGCTAGGTAAGTGCTCTATCACTGAGCTACAACCCCAGCCTTCAAGTTAAACATTTTTAGCAAGGTTATACCCTAGGTGATACTAGGTACTTCATGAACCAAGGGACATATCTGATTGTTCTACCCTTAATCATGCTAAGATTAACTTCTGGATTAGGTGTTGACAGTTTGACACTTCCAAGTGATTTTTTTCTTTTTCCTGTTGTAATCAGAAAAGAAAAAAAAATCTGTGTGGTTGTTGTAGTATCGGGAAAATTTCGAGAGATACATATTTATATTAGTCCATTTTTTCTTGTTGTAACAAAATATCTGAGGACAAATAACATATAAGGAAAAGAGTTTATTTAGCTCACAGCTTTGAAAGCCGAAAGATTGAGTAGCTCCATCAGGTTGGCCTCTGGTAAGTGGTTCATGGGGGTTGGCATCACAATGGTGGAAATATGTGCAGAAGAGATCACATAGTGAGATAGGAAGCCAGAGAGCAGGGAGGGACCAGTTTTGCTCTTTTATAATAACCCAACTCTCAAGGCCCAAGGCTCAAGGCCCCACCCAATCAGTGAACTCACTCCAAAAGACTAGCATTAATCCCTTCTAAGAGTAATTGCAGGAGCCCTGTTTGGGGATTGACTTGAATTGCGGTTGACTATGAGCTGTGGAGATTTGGGCATTGTCGCCTCCTGTAGTCTCACGGGACTTGTTGCGGGATCTCGAGTGACTTGGCCGAAATTGCTGATCGGGTCAGCGCCATTTTAGTGGTGGTTTTGGCGTGTGTTAGTCGTTGTTAGAACCAGAGAGAAAAGTTATCAGAATAAAAAGCTGTTTGTCTCCAGTTTGCTTCTGAAGTTTTTCCCGCGGCTCCGTTGCTCCAAGCGCTTCAGGCGGCAACAGGTGGCGGCCCATACGGGGAACTTCGGAGCGGACAGATAAGAACTGAAAGGTCTCTAAAGATGGGTTCGAATATAACTGAATCCCAAGTGATAGAGGCTATGCAAAGACTCCTTGATATACCTGACTCTGTTCTCAGTGAGGAGTATATAGAAAAAAGTGAAAGTGATCAAAAAAGTGTAGCTTCCACTGGGCCAACTAAGACCAGCAAAGAGAGTATTAGAAGAGACCCAAAAATGACAAAAATCCAAGCTATTAAAGCTATTCGGGAGTTATTGGTGATAGCTGAAGAGTACTTGCTCTTACTGGAACCTGGGCCTCAGGATATTGCTGTCAGTGAAATTAGCAGTGGTGAGGAATCTAGTAAAAGTGATCCTGAGAAAATGAGGAAAAAGAAACTAAAAAAGACCGAGAAAAAGGTCTGTCAGGCAGAGGAACCACTTGTGTCCTCTACTCCCCCATGGGTGGAATCCATTACAGAAAATATGAAGGGTATTACTAGGCATTTGCATACCCTAGAAACAGAAATAAAAAGTCTTTCTGATCGCTTATGCGCTCTCGAGGACAACTCACAGATACATTGGGAACCGCCAGCATTTGAAAAGAAAAAATGGACAGAGTGTCCATCAGTCAGTAGATTTCAAAACAATAAAAAATCTCAAAGAGGCAGTAATGACTTATGGGCCCCAAGCTCCTTTCACGTTGAGTATGCTGGAGTCCCTTAACACCTTTAGCTTAACCCCCTCAGACTGGAAAAGTCTATGTAAAGCAACATTAAGTGGGGGGCAATTCTTGGTTTGGCGATCGCAATTTCAAGAACTTTGTATAGAAACAGCTAAAAGAAACGCGGCTGCAGGTTTTGAAAACTATAATATAGACATGCTCACAGGAGAAGGGCAATTCGCAGACTTACAGGCTCAAACAGATTATGACCCAGATGTATATACTCAGATAAACACAGCTGCCTTAGAGGCATGGAAAACTGTACAAGGACCTGGGGATCTACAAGGTAGCTTGTCAAAAGTGATTCAAGGACCAAATGAGCCGTATGCTGACTTTGCTGATCGACTTTTGAGAACTGCAGGTAGTGTGTTTGCAGATGTTGACCAAGCTATGCCATTAGTTGTTCAATTAGCTTATGAAAATGCAAATAAATGGTGCCAAGCAGCCATCAGGCCATGGAGAACCAAAAAGGATCTTTCCGTATATATACAACTATGTAAAGATATAAATGACGCCTTTGTCACAGGAAATGTGATTGCAGCCTCAATGAGAGGTGCTTCCTCTCGAAATTTCACAAAGGCTAAACGTAGATATTATAATCAATCAGGATATTCCAGGCAAAATTATCATAATCAATCAGGCAATTCTAGGCAAAATCCCAAAAGAGAAATAAGACCAAGCTCATATCGTGCCCCAGGCCGCTGCCCCAGGTGTAAAAAGGGAAATCATTGGGCCAATAAATGCCATTCAAAATTTGACATCCATGGAAATCCTTTGTTCAGGAATTCAAAAAACGGGGCACGGGGCCCAATACCCCGGGGCCCACAAATGTACGGGGCATTGCAGAAGGAGTATCCTCAAGCATCCACTCAGATGCTTCCCCGACACAATCCCTACTACCCATCCACTCCCTCGCCAGAGGAACAAGAAGAAATGCAGGATTAGACCTCTGTTCCACCGCCCGAATAGTGTTAACACCTGAAATGGGGGTTCAACTGATTCCCACAGGAGTCAGGGGACCTCTTCCCTCAGGGACTGTAGGACTTATTATCGGGCGTAGTCCTAAAAGCTTATTAGGTTTGCAAGTGACCCCAGGTGTAATAAACTCAGACTACAAAGGGGAAATAAAAATAATGCTTAGCTCACCCCAAAGTATAACTTCTGTTAATCAAGGAGATAGAATTGCTCAGTTGCTTCTCCTTCCCAATTTACATAATTCATTTAAAATGGGTATGCCTCAAGAAGGGAACAATAGAGGATTTTGTTCCACTGACTCAAGTCCCATGGCTTGCTGGGTTCGAGACTGTTCAAGGAGGCCTATGTGTAAAATAAAAATCCAAGGAATAGAAATGGAGGGATTAATAGATACTGGAGCTGATTCTTCCATTATTAATTTACGCCAATGGCCCAAGCACTGGCCTCTGCAAAAAGCTTCAACCAGTTTAAGAGGCTTGGGATATAATAACCTCCCAGATAAAAGTGCAGTAATTTTAAAATGGGAGGATGATGAAGGCCATAAAGGAACATTTCAGCCTTATGTTTTACCTAATCTACCGGTTACTTTATGGGGAAGAGATATTTTGCAAAAAATGGGAGTACACCTTGCAACTAAGCCTGCAGATGTTAAATGTGAAAACCTACAGGGTAATCTTAACCCTAAAAGAACTCATTATCAAAAAGTACAGAGTAATCTTAACCCTAAAAGTAATCATTGTCATAAAGGAAAAAGATATTTTTTTTCGGGGCCACTGAGAAAATAATTTTGAAAATACCATGGCTTTCTGATAAGCCAGTGTGGGTCCCTCAGTGGCCCCTATCTAAAGAGAAATTACAAGCGGCCCACCAATACTAGTTCAGGAACAATTAGAAGCAGGTCATATAGAACCTTCCACCTCTCCCTGGAATTCCCCCATATTTGTGATCAAGAAAAAGTCAGGAAAATGGCGATTGTTACATGATCTTAGACAAATTAATAAAACCATGCAAGTTATGGGCCATACTCAACCTGGACTTCCTAGTCCCGTAGCTATTCCAAAAAATTTCCATCTTATTACTCTTGATATAAAGGATTGCTTCTTTTCTATTCCCCTACATCCTCTGGATGCCCCCAGGTTTGCTTTTTCCGTTCCTTCTATGAACAATAATGGCCCTGATCATAGATATCAATGGAAGGTTTTACCACAGGGAATGGCTAATAGCCCCACCATATGCCAAATATATGTGGACAAGGCTATCCAACCCATTAAAAATAAATATCCAAACCTCATGTGTCTACATTACATGGATGATATTTTATTGGCCCACCCTAATCAAAAAATCTTATTTAATATATTCAGTGATGTGGTAGAAAATTTAAAAAAATATGGATTATATATAGCAGAAGAAAAAGTTCAAACCAGATCTCCCATATTATATTTAGGATTTAAAATCATGGATACTTTTGTTAGACCCCCAAAAATTCTAATAAATAAAGAACATTTGACCACCCTCAATGATTTCCAAAAACTACTGGGAGACATTAATTGGCTTCGCCCTACACTAAATCTCACTACTGGCCAACTAAAACCTTTATTTGACATCCTTCGCGGAGACCCTGATCCATCTTCACCGCGAACATTGACTCCTGATGCTAGGAAAGCTTTAAAGGTAGTAGAAAAAGCCATCGAAGGAGCTCATTGTGATAGATTTGATTTAACTCAACCGCTGATGTTGATTATTATTTCTTCACAATATACACCTACAGGAGTATTTTGGCAACAAGGGCCTTTATTATGGATACATTTGCCCATCTCTCCTAAAAGTATAATTGAATCTTATACCTCCATGGTGGCTAAACTTATTCTTCAAGGACTTAAGACTTCTACTAAAATATTTGGCATTCACCCTGCTACTATTATTACTCCCTATTCATCATCACAGATTGAATACTTATGCTTCAATGATAATGATTGGGCTATAGCCAAATGCTCTACTTCTGCAAATTTTGATAATCATCTTCCTAAGTCCCCTATATTATCTTTTTGTATTAATCATCCTATTATATTTCCACAGGTAATAAAAAATCAACCTATTCCTAAGGCATTTAATGTATTTACAGATGGTTCCTCAAATGGTACTGCTACAGTAGTCACTAAAAATGAAAATATGACTTACATAACTGCACACAAATCAGCTCAACTAGTGGAATTGGAAGCTGTGGTAAGAGCTCTGGAAAATTTTAGGGACCAGCCCGTAAACATTTTTTCAGATAGCCACTATATTGTACAAGCCGTCCCAAAATTAGAGTTAGCAGGACCAATAGCACCTCATACTCCAGCCTTTAAATTGTTTTATCAAATACAAAAACTTTTGTGGGCAAGAAAAGAACCTCTATTCGTAGGCCATATTAGGGCACATACTAATTTGCCTGGTCCCCTCCATGAAGGTAATCAAAAGGCTGATGAACTTACAAAAACAATATTTATACTTTCAGTGCTACAACAAGCTACTTTATTCCACTCCCAGTTTCATGTCAACAGCACCACCTTGCAACGTAGGTTTAAAATCACAAAGGAGCAAGCCAGAACAATTGTAAAAGATTGTAAATCTTGTATGACACATTTGCCCAATCCTCATTTCGGCGTTAACCCTAGAGGATTAATGCCCAATCATTTGTGGCAGATGGATGTTACTCATGAGCCAAGTTTTGGAAAATTGCGATTTATTCATGTGACCATAGATACATGCTCAGGCATGATTTTTGCTTCCTTACATTCTGGAGAAAAAGTTAAAGATGTTACATCTCATTGTTTGCAAGCTTTTGCTGCATTGGGCATCCCCAAAATGCTTAAAACAGATAATGGCCCCGCATATACGTCCTCATCTTTCAAACAGTTTTGCGCAAAATTCAATATATCCCATAAAACAGGCATCCCATACAATCCTCAGGGTCAGGGCATTATTGAAAGAGCAAACCTAACACTGAAAATTATGTTATTAAAACAAAAAGAAGGAAATTGGAAAAGTCCTAAGGACAGATTGGCAGTTGCCCTGTTTACCTTAAATTTTTTAACTTTAGACTCTAATGGTTATTCTGCTGGAGACAGACATTGGAATCCACACCAACAACATAAACCTTTGGTTTACTGGAAGGATGTTCTTTCAGGTACATGGAAGGGTCCAGATCCAGTATTAATTTGGGGAAGAGGATCTGTTTGTGTTTTTCCAAAAGACGAATCCTCTCCAATATGGATACCGTCTAGATTAATAAAACAGGTACCACATCAAAATGATCAAGATGAAGTTATTGAAGAATCAAGATTAATAAAAAAGGTACAAAATCAAGAGGACCAAGATGAAGGTACAGAATGATTCCCTCAAAAGAGTCCTTCAAAATATTTCACAACTTAAGTGTCATTCCTCCCGGCCGGGACGAGGAGATCTCTCTTTAGTGTGCACACAATTGTATTTTTTTCTTTTCTTTTTATACATGTCTTTATGTCTGTACATTTGTCTACATTTCATGTTAATGTGACGTCACAAATATATGTTTGTATGTTTGTTCGTCTGTCCAGTGTGACGTCACAAAGAACAAAGCGCTTATGAAAAAGAAAATATATATATATATATATATATATATATATATATATATATATATATGGATCCAAATAACTTTAATTCATTTTAGGTTAAGAGTATTCAATTTAGGTAAATAATTTTATAAATGAAGGTACTTTCAATTTTGATTATAGGTATCCCTGGGACTTCTCTTCAGCAAACAATATGACTAGTGCTATATAACCTGATATTTTGGTGTTTTGACATAAGATTGTTTATTTGTTATTAACTTCATTTGTTTAATAGCTCATTAATTTCAATTATCTCAACAGGTAAAAGATTGCTCTGTATACAGAGACTCAAGGGTTCCAGCTAACAAATTATTTCTCTAAAGTGCCTTTACCTTTTCTTTAATCTATCTTTAATGCAGTAATTACCCTCAGTCTTTCTTTGTTTTGTTCTAAATATGATATTTTTCCAACTTATGTTTGTAGAAGCTCAACCAGCGATGTGTGTGAACAAAAATCAACTTTAATTTTCAGCTCAACCAGCGATGTGTGTGAACAAAAATCAACTTTAATTTTCTAATCTAATTATTCTATTTTGTAGTTTGACAACTCGCCTCTTGACTCAGTGCTGCAATAGCACTGCCTTTTCTTTAATAATTGATGCTTGAGTTTCTAGGTAGCAGGCCCTGAAGATTTGCCGGTGGCATTGTCTAAACATAAAAAAGACGTCTGCTGCTACAGCTGCAGGGATCGCGGCTGCCGCAAGCATCCCTGCTGCTCAAGCATCAAACAACCTCACCAACAGTGTGGCCTCTGCTCTACAT
Organism: Tamias sibiricus; assembly: GCA_025594165.1. Taxonomy (NCBI): domain Eukaryota; kingdom Metazoa; phylum Chordata; class Mammalia; order Rodentia; family Sciuridae; genus Tamias; species Tamias sibiricus. The sequence continues at coordinate 72,607,859 of CM046668.1, forward strand.
GCATGGGGTCTCCTACATCAACATGTTATAACAAATGGACATTTTTGATCTTTCATTGTTTGGGACTTTACGGGACAATGCCTTGCGGGTATTTGTCTAGAAAATTCAGTGTGTTACTTGATGGAATTTAGGGCAGCTGCTTTGTTTAAACAATTTGATATGCTATGCAATTTGGCTCATCACCAAAAGGCTTGTCGCCTTAAAGCCGCAACATCTCCTCACAATTGGACGGCTGTTAGTCATCATACATAGTCGATCCTAAAGGGCTCCATTGGATGGCTGGTTAGCCAATGATGGGTAAGATCCCCAGAGGGGGACAACCTAAGACAGGCACAGTCGCACGGGACAGTCTCATGTGGCCGACATATCAACCTAAGACAGGAGTCAAGGGCACAGCCTTGATTATCTGATGACGGGTAAGAATGTTGGTTGCACATAGACATCCTAGAGCATTACCTCTTTTAAAACAAAAAGGGGGAAATGCAGGAGCCCTGTTTGGGGATTGACTTGAATTGCGGTTGACTATGAGCTGTGGAGATTTGGGCATTGTCGCCTCCCGTAGTCTCACGGGACTTGTTGCGGGATCTCGAGTGACTTGGCCGAAATTGCTGATCAGGTCAGCGCCATTTTAGTGGTGGTTTTGGCGTGTGTTAGTCGTTGTTAGAACCAGAGAGAAAAGTTATCAGAATAAAAAAGCTGTTTGTCTCCAGTTTGCTTCTGAAGTTTTTCCCGCGGCTCCGTTGCTCCAAGCGCTTCAGGCGGCAACAAGTAATGTCCCCAGGTTAACTCCCACTAGACCACTGGACTCCACCTCTTAAAAGTTTCCATCTTCTTTGGTGTGTGTGCATGTGCATGTGTGTGTGTGTGTGTGTGTGTGTGTGTGTGTGTGTGTGTATGGTGCTGGGGACTGAACCCAGGAGCTCATGCATGCTAGGCAAGCACTTTACCACTGAGTTACCACCTCTTAATGCCACTACACTGGCGACCAAGCTTCCAGGACAGGAACCTTTGGGAAACACACCCAAGCAGTAGTAGTATTTTAAAGACACAATTGGAAAAAAAAAAAATGACACAATTGATCAGAAGAAGAAGGCAGATGTATTAATCAAGATTCTCCAAAGAAACTGGATGTGTATGTACCAAGAGATTTATTATGAGGAATTTGTTCATATGATTATGGAAGCTAGCAAGTCCAGAATCTGCAGTAGGGTGGAGATTTCCCTCTTGGGGGTGGGGGGCAAGGTGGTGGAATCAGCTTTCTGTCCTGTGCAGGCTTTCAGCTGATTGGATGAGGTCCACCTACATTATGGAAAGTAATCTGCTTTGCTCAAAGTCCACTGACTTAAATGTTAATCTTAAATGTTAATGTCTCCAAAAACATTCTCAAGGAAATACCCAAAATTATGTTTGACTACACATCTGGGCACTGTGGCCCAGCCAAACTGGACACATAAAATTAACATTCACAGTCCAACCAGAGAAATTAAAAGTTGTGCTCCATTTGTGTACAATGAATCCAAATGCATTCTGCTGTCATGTATAACTAATTAGAACAATTTAAAAAGTGAAAAAAAATTAACAATCACAGTAAGGCTGAGATAGAACTATGCTCTGTTCTTACACAAATAATTTAATACTCAGGGACTCCATTTTTCTCTCTTCGGAAAAATGAATGGGGGCTGGGGCATCTCTAAGGTTTCTTCCAGCTCTAATCTTTTTTAAAAATTTTGCGGTAAAATACAACAGCTGGGCACGGTGGCACACTCCTATAATCCCAGTGACTTGGGAGGCTGAGGCAGGAGGATCACAAGTTCAAAGCCATCCTCAGCAAAAGAGAGGCACTAAGCAACTCAGTGAGACCCTGTCTCTAAATAAAAAATATAAAATAGGGCTGCTGGAGATGTGGCTCAGTGGTTGAGTGCCCCCGAGTTCAATCCCCAGTACCAAAAAAAAAAAAAAAAAAAAAAAAAAAAAAAAGAAATGAAAAGAAAAAAAAAAACCCCATATAACATAAAATTACCATCTCAACTTTTTTTTCTTCGGGGCGGGGGGCAGGTACTGGGGATTGAACCCAGAGGCACCGAGCTACATCCCCAGCCCTTTTTGTTTTTTATTTTGTGACAGGTTCTCACTAAGTTGCATAAGTCCTCTTTAAATTGCTGAGACTGGCCTTGACTTTGTAATCCTCCTGCCTCAGCCTTCCAAGTTGCTGAGATTACAGTGTGTGCCTCCATATCTGACCATCTGAATCATTTTTAAATGTTCAGTTCAATAGTATTAATATATATTTATGTTGTTCAACCTATCTTCAGAATTGTTTCATCTTGCAACAAAACTCTATAGCCATTAAACAAATTCCCCATCTTGTCTTCTCCATAGCCCCTGGCTGCCTTCAGATCTTTTGTACAACTTTAGGTCAGTTGGATAACTCATAAGTGGAATTTTTGGATTATATTGTAATTTTCTATTTTAACTTTCTTGAGGAATCTCCATACTGTTTTCCGTGGTAGCTGCACCATTTTATATTCCCTTTTTATATTCCCTCTAACAGTGCACAAATGTTCCAATTTCTCCACCTTTGTTATTTTCTGCTTTTGTTTTGGGGTGTGTGTATATATTTATAGCAGCCATCTCAATTGGTATGAAATGATATTCCATTGTGATTTTTATTTACATTTCCCTAGTGATTAGTGATGTTAATCAACTTCTCATATGCTTGTTGGTCATTTGTATATATTAAAGAAATATCTACTCAAGTTCTTTGCCAATATTTAAGTCAAGAATTTTTTTTGTTGAGCTATAGGAATTCTTTATATATTTTGGATATTAACCATTATCAAATATATGAGTTAAAAATATTGTATCCTATTCCATGGTTTGCCTTTTACTCTGCTGGTCATGTCCTTTGATGGACAGAAACCTCTTTCAGATTGTGAAATTTGGAACTGCAATTCTTTCTCTCTTCTGTGGTCCATGGCTACAGCCTGAGGACCCTCACTTTTCTTCCTTATATAAATGGTATTCCCATTTTACTACCTCTTTGATGATACCTCTTTCAGAATTTTAAGTTCTTGTAACTTGAATAGACCTTAGAGGGCTTGTATGACCTTGTTTTACCCATGGAGAAACATGCCCATTGTTAGCAACAGAGCTGGGCCTGCCTGCAGAACTTCTCCCTGTCCATCCAGTGCTCTTTCTGTTTCACCACACAGGCATTCATAAAGGAGCCTATAATCAAGGAGATAGCTAAAGATTGCAGTCAGCTGAGAGCCATAAAAGATCTTCTAGTTTCCACCTGATAGTAATACATTATTCAAAGAATCTTTGTATGCCCGTGAACACTGTGTGACGCACCTATAAGCTCGAGCTGTAAGCACGTGTCCTTGTTAAAGCTATATGTATATAACCGGGTGAGGTTGGTTAGTGTGTGTGGGAAGAAGAAGAAGAAGAAGGTGGTGGTTGGAGTTAGAGCAGTTCGAGAGGTTACTAAAGCCGGAGAGAGAAGAAGAATAAAAGACCTTTTTCATTTTCATCCTGCCTCTGAGTTTTCTCCTGCGGCGTCGTTGCGTTGCTCCAGGCGGCTTTCGGGCTTTCGCTTCGGGCAGCAACACATTCAGCTCTATAAGTCTCTTGGTTGTTTTGATGACCTTGTTAGAAAACATAATTAATTACAGAAAAAGACAACCAGACTGTTAAAAAGGGCATTTTATTCTGTTGAAACTCTGTTATGGAAGTATGCATGTGTTTATCACATATATATCTATTTACATATTGATAAACACTCTTTTATTTTCTTAAAGAGGTACAGAGAGGATGGTCATCACTTTTATCTGCCAGCCTTTATCCCTCTTCTTCTGATTAAAGCACACTGATTTTCTTCAGGGAACCACTCCTTCCTCCAAATTTAGCTCAGGTAGTTTGGGTGGAGTTTCAGGAGTAGGTAGATGACTCAGTCCAGAAAAATCAGGGCATTCCATCTCCTAACCACGGGGACTGATTAGGGGAGAGGCACTTGACCCCAGGTCACATAGGACAACCTATCCTAGGTCTTTTACTGGACTATTTTTCTAAAGAGGACTTCTTTCCCCAGGGATTGCTAAACTGGTAGGTCATTGACCTGAAACTGCCAGGAACTGTTCTTAATGCCAGCTGGGAGGAGGCTGCTACTGCTGGGGTGTCACAGGAGGGCCAGGCTGAGAGGTGGACACACTGGTTCCTGAAAGCATTGTTTGATCTCACCTTAAACCAGATTTTTTAGTTATATGAGCCAATACATCTTTCTTTAGTTTATGCCACTTTGAATTGGGTTTCCATTATTAATCATTAAATGAGACCTAATTATTCTAAGTTGTATTTTTTTTTTTTTTTTTTTGGTACCAGGGATTGAATTTAGGGGCACTCGACCACTTGGCCACATCCCCAGCACTTTTTTGTATTTTATTTGGAGACAGGGTCTCACTGAGTTGCTAAGTGCCTCATCATCATTGCTGAGGCTGGCTTTGAACTCACGATCCTCCTGCCTCAGCCTCCCAAAGTGCTGGGATTACAGGTGCTCACCACGGTGCCCGGCTCTAAGTTGTATTTTAAGATATCATACAGCTTATACGGAAGAGAGTATAATCGGCAAACAAAGGGTTGAATGGGCAAATAGATGATATTAAAGTATTTTAGCTAATAAAAAGTTGCCAGTTGTGGTGGCACATGCCTGTGGAGACAGGGTCTCACTAAGTTCTTAGGATGGAATTTGTTATCCTCTTGCCTCAGCCTCCTGAGTTACTGGGATTACAGGCATGTGCCACTACAACTGGCAACATTTTATTAACTAAAATAATTTAATACTATCTCACTATTTGTCCATTTGACCCTTTGTTTGCCTATTATACTTTGTTTCAGTGGTTAAGTGCCCCTGGGTTCAAACCTCAGTATCAAAAAAAACAAAAACAAAACAAAGTGAAACTGATAGGAATAATTCTGCTGGGAAATTCTTTCTTTTTTATTTTTTCTTCTTTGGAGCTGGGGAACAATCCCACAGGTTCACACATACTAGGCAAGTACTTTACTACCGAACTATACCCCCAGACAGTTCTCTGCTGGAAAATTATGTAAAACCATGTTACATAAGAAAGTTGGGGCTGGGGTTGTGGCTCAGTGGCAGAGTGCTTGTTTCGCACATGTAAGGCACTGGATTTGATCCTCAGCACCACATAAAAATAAATAAACAAAATAAAGATATTGTATCCATGTATAACTAAAAAAATGTTTTAAAAAAAGTGACTATGGTCAAGTTTCAGTGTAAGCAAGTGACTGGTAATTCAGGAAATAATTTAAATTGTTTATGGTATGACAGATTGCAAGGCTAAGAATGAAAGTCATTAAAGGTTCTTTAAGAACACATTATGCAAAGATGCTACTGTTGCCCAAATATACTAAAGAAGCATAATAGAAATAAAACAGGTGACATGATGTCTTCTGCCATTGCATAGAACCACAGTGGCCCAGACCTATTCCATTTGATCTTCCAGATCAATTCTCCACCTCCTCTCATTCGCTGCTCAGAACAGTTGACCTGACTATACCAGCCATTCCTCTGTTGACTTCTAGTTGGGATGCCTAACGGAGCCTCCTGGCAAGAGATTAGAGGCAGGCACTTATTCCCCTGGCTCCCTCCTATTGGAGTTTCTTCAGGAGGGCTGCTGGGAGCCCTCTCTATGTCACTTTGTGTGTGTGTGTGACTGTGGTCAAGTTTCAGTGTAAGTTTGTGTGTGTTGCTGGGCATTGAACCCAGGGCCTTGTGCATGTGAGGCAAGCACTCTACCAACTGAGCTATATCCCTAGCCCTCTATGGCACTTTTGAACTCTCACTTTCTGGTCTCTGGTCATGGCTGCCTCTCCTCAGACCTAGGGACATTAGTGGCCCTGTGTACCAGTACTTTTATTAATCCTTCCTCAAATTGCCTAATTTGCATGTGCCGACTCTATTCTATGATGTGATGTAATATGTCATTATACACATCCGATGTTCACAGTTGGAAAAATTGCAGTGGATTGTGGCTGCTGAGCCTCATGAAAAATACAAGCGGGCTGGGGTTGTGGCTCAGCAGTAGAGCACTGGCCTAGCACGGGCGTGGTCTGGGTTTGATCCTCAGCACCACGTTAAAATAAATGCATTGTATTCAACTAAAGCAAATAAATAAACATTTAAATAAAATATAAGCAAAGTAGGGCAAGTCTGAAGGAGACTGAAGTCTGAAGTGATCAAGAGGCCAGGGTGAGGGTAAGAATAGCCATGCAGCACAACCAGAACGTGGTGCCTGGATTTGAAATCTGCAAATGAATAAACTTATAGATTCAACTACATAATAGAAAATCATTAGTGGGGACACATCTTGAATCTGGAGATACGCTATAAGCAAATAAGATGAAGTATTGGGCTGAAGGTATAGCTTAGTGGTAGTGCAAGTACTTAACATGCAAAAGGTCCTGGGTTCCCCAGCACCAAAAATAAGCAAATAAATAATTATTATTTCATGCAGAGGACTGGATAGTAGACTCATGAAAGAGTGGTATGATTTGAAAGTCAAAAATCAGTTCCAAAATGGTTTAAATATACAAATGAAAGAGTTTTAAGGCACCAAGGGAAATGTGAATTTTGAGGCTAATATCAAGATGAGAGAGAAGTCACTGGGCTGGCTAACATAAAATTGCCAGACAATTCTTATATTTAATAATCCAATAAATTCTTTTTTTTTTTTTTTTTTTTTTTTTTTTTTTTTTTTTGGTACTGGGGATTGAACTCAGGGGCCCTTGACCACTGGGCCACATCCCCAGCCCTTTTTTGTATTTTATTAGAGACAGGGTCTCACTGAGTTGCTAAGTGCCTCGCCATTGCTGAGGCTGGCTTTGAACTCGTGATCCTCCTGCCTCAGCCTCCCAAGTGCTGGGATTACAGGCGTGAGCCACCGCGCCCGGCTTCCAATAAATTCTTGAACATAAACTGCATAAAATGGAGCACACTTGTAATTCCAGTGACTCAAGAGTTTGAGGTAGGAGGACTACAAGTTCGAGGCCAGCTTCAGCAATTTAGTAACATCATCAACAGCTTAGCGAGACCCTGTCTCAAAATAAAAGATAAATGGGGCTGGGATATAGCTCAGCGGTAGGGCGCTTGCCTAGAACAAGCGCGGCCTGGGGTTCGATCCTCAGCACTACATAAAAATAAATGCAATGTGTACAACTAAAGCAAATAAATAAGTATTAAAAAAAAAGATAAAATAAAAGATAAAAATGGCTGAGGATGTGTTGCCACAAAGAAAAAAAAAAAAAAAGGAAAGGAAGGAAGAAAAAAATCTCGAACACAAATAAAACTTAGAATAGCTTTACATTTTTCTACTTCACTTGACCCTTCTGAAAACACATACCTTATAAAATACTTTTGTCTCTTTCATTTGAATTGCAAACTCCAAACTACCATCTACTACTTCCTGGGGGCTTCATAACCTGGGTTCATGGACCCAAGGTGTCTGTAGATAAAATTCTTTTTAAATACAGTTTATTTGTTCTGTGAGCCAATGAGATTTATTTTCTTCTACAATTAATAATCATGATTCTGAGGCATCCACAGGCTTTGCCAGACTACCAGAAGAGGGGAGTGGCACAGGTAACGAAGGATTTCCCTAGTGACCGATCCAGCACCCTGGGCTGGAGTGCAACAAAGAAGAGCAGTGTCTGGCTGCACATCTTGCAAGGATCCTGGCTATCAGTGCACTTTTCACTCCTTGGAGAGGCAGGGGTCCTTCTCTACTTTGGTCTGAAGGCAGAAGGCAGAGAGGATGGAGTTGAACCCAAACTGATGGGGCCTTCACATCCCAGGGTGGTAGGGTGAAGCTGAACTGGAGGAGCTATCTTCTAGGTAGAACACCAGCTGTCACCTCCCTTCTTTGCTTGCTGCTAACATAGACTCTCTTTTTGCCTCCATTCTCTGATCCCATCCTATAATACTTGTTTGCACTTTTGGACCATCAGACCAACCAATGGTTGGGCCTCTTCATCCTTACCATGCTCTTTGGAAGGTACACAGCCACCAGCCCACTTGGCCAGTCACTGCTTTGTCCTTAGTAATGTAACACTCCATGGCATGCCCCACCACCGACTCATTACTTAGAATATCATCATACACTAGCCAATAAATAAATATGAATTATCTTTAATCTTTTATATTAATTCATAATGGATATCACTAGTAGGTACAACCAACAGAAAATAAAGCTGACAAAAGTTAAAACATTTTAATTGTGGGCTGGGGTTGTAGCTCAGTGGCAGAGCACTTGGCTCGCATGTGTAAGGCACTGGGTTCAATCCTCAACACATAAGAATAAATAAATAAAATAGAAAGGTATTGTGTCCATCTACAACTAAAATATTGTTTAAAAACATTTTAATTGTACATATTCATGGGATACTATGTGTACATATATTGTATAATGATTTAATCAAGTCAAACATTTCTTAAACATTCATGGTAAAACATTCAAAATCCTTTCTTCTAGCTTTAAAAATATATAGTACTTTGGCATTATCTATAGTCACCCTAAAAGAAAAAAAGAAAGAAAACATTTTAACATGTGTTTTTAGCTAAAATTTGAAAGTAAAATCTTGACAAAATTTAGGCCTGCAAGATTTGAGTTGGAAAATTTGGACTTGATAGGAATGAGGGTCATAAATGAAAATTAGCAGCCAGGTGCAGTGGTGCATACCTGTAATCCCAGCCGCTGGGGAGGCTGAGGCAGGAGGATTGCAAGTTCAAAGCCAGCCTCAGCAAAAGTGAGGTACTAAGCAATTCAGTGAGACCCTGTCTTTAAATAAAATATAAAATAGGGCTGGGGATATGGCTCAGGGGTTGAGTGCCCCTGAGTTCACTCCCCGGTACACCTCTCCCCCCAAAAAAGATAAAAGAAAATTAGCAATTGGTGTATCAATTAAGACACTTTCAGCTGCAAGGAACAGAAAACTAAATTGTCTTCAAAAGGGGAGAAGGAACCAGGCACAATGCCTCATGCTTATAATCCCACAAACTTGTGAAGCTGACGTAGGAGGATCACAAGTTGTAGGCTAGCCTGGGCTACTTAACAAGACCTCTGTCTCAAAATAAAAAATAAAAAGCACTGGGAAATGTAGCTCAGTGGTAGAGCACCCCTGGATTCATTCCTAATACTAGATACAAACAAACTAAAAAAAAGGTGGAAGGGAAGGGATAGAGGAAAGTGTTTTAATGATTTGTATAACTGTAAAGTTCATCAATAGCTTTTTCAGTTGTAGTTTGATTAGGTCTTAATTCAGTTTCTGTGGCCACATCTACAAGTGGCTTAGTCCTCGGCCAGACTTTCCTCATGTCAGAAAAATGGTTGAAGTGTTTCCAGGCTTCACATCTTCGTTTTACACTATTCAAAGGAAGAGGAGGGAGGTTTGCTTTCCCAGAATCCCCTCCAAGTCTTTTTCCAATATCACTGGACTCATTTAAGTCATGTTTCTTCCCTGAAATAACAATAGTCAACTGGAGCCGGGAGCGGTGGCACACGCCTGTAATCCCAGCACTTGGGAGGCTGAGGCATGAGGATTACGAGTTCAAAGCCAGCTTCAGCAATGCAGAGGCACTTAGCAACTCAGTGAGACCCTGTCTCTAATAAAATACTAAAAAGGGCTGGGGATGTGGCCCAGTGGTCAAGTGCCCCTGAGTTCAATCCCCAGTACCAAAAAACAAAAACAAAAACAATAGTCAACTGGAAATGAATTTTTCTGATAAGATGAGGCCTAATCCATGGTCTCTGCTTTAGCCAGAGAGGTAGCTCACTTTCTTCAATGCCCCTGGTTTGCATGGGGTGGAGGTGTTGCTGCCTGAAGCAGAAGTCGCTTGGAGCAGCGAACGCCACAGGAAAATTCGGAGGCAGGATGAAAATGAAAAAAGGTCTTTTATTCTTCTTCTCTCTCCAGCTCCAGCAATCACTCCAAATGCTCTAACTCCAACCACCACCTTCTTCTTCCCCACACACACTAACGAACCTCACCCAGTTATATACATATAGCTTTAACAAGGACACGTGCTTACAGCTCAAGCTTACAGGTGCGTCATGCAGTGTTCACGGGCATACAAAGATTCTTTGAATAATGTATTAATATCAGGTGGAAACTAGAACATCTTTTATGGCTCTCAGCTAACCGCAATCTTTAGCTATCTCCTTGATTATAGGCTCCTTCATGGAGGTATGGTTATTGGACAAAAGTTGGGATGTCATCAGGAATAAGGAAATGGGTGTTGGGGTGGGGAACAACTATAAAGTCACCTAGCATGGCAGGATCTTAAGTAAAATTTGATACAGATCTGATACAGACCAAGCAATGAGGCAAAATTTAGTTTAAAAGTGTAAATGAAAAAAACGATTTCAGTGAACAATATTTCAGTTGACCAAAAATGAATATGGATAAAAACAGAAATGTTTCAAATGAGTGGCATGGAAAGACCATGAAAGAGTCAAATTGTCTTAGTGAAGTTAGTTTCAGAAAACACATTCCCAATGAAAGTAATCAATATTGATATAATTCATTTGAGATGTTTGGGTTGAAATCCTCCTTGGGGACAAAACAGTGGAGATCAAACTGTTCTCTAGCTCCTACACTAACTCCAAGAAACCCCCACCTCTGTGAGGCACACATGAACATCTCATTGATAATCTATTTTGGTTCTGGGGCTCAATAAACACAATGACTTGTGGGTTGTGGCACTGAATTTTTCACTGTTTTGAAAATTGTAGTAAGTGCTTGCTTCCAGAGCACTTGTCTACCCTTTAGACAATGCCTGAAGGATAATTAATTTGCAAGTCCCCCCACCCTCGGGAAAATAACTTGTTCTGGTTGGATTCCTGGAATTCATGTAGAAATAATGGAGAGATCTCTTGCAATTTTTTCTCCCACCTTGGGTTGCCTTTTCCTCCGGGCGTTTCAGTTCTAAGAACATTCCCTTTGACAGAGAAAACAGAAGCAAAATACGAATTTTGAGGAGTTCTGCTTTCTTCCTCACCCGCCAACATGACAGCATAGACCGCAAGCAGCGTATTCCTTTTTTGTTTTGAATATGACTTTATGAAGCCCCTCACAGGCCCCAGTTCCTGTGTGGCTTTCACTTTCTCAGAAGCATGATTGACATTCATTCCATCTCCTTAAGTTCATCTGGGGTCATGTGTCTGTTGTGCCTATGCTCACTTTCCCTTCCAGTCAAAGAAATAGCATCTGTAACCAGGTGTGTTCTTTGAGCCCCTTCCCTTTTGTCACTGATTGACCATCTCACCGGTAAAAAGAATGTCCTAATAAGTTACTACGGCTGGGGATGGAGCTCAGTAGAAGAGCTGCCTAGCATGTGCAAGGCCCTGGGTTCAATCCCCAGTACTCAAAGAAAAAAGTAAAAAAAAAAAAAAAATGTTACTAAACTCTTGAGCATCTTTCTAACATTTCAAGCTGTAGTGTTTTCTTTTAATTGTTAAAAATCCAGCGAATGTGTCTAAGTGCCATACCATTTCTCTCACTATCACAGGCTTGAAGACAACAGTTGTTTTCTCCCAAGCTTCCTGTCACTTCCACTCTGCCAACCAATTTCTCCTTTTGGCCAAATTTAGGTTCAGAGTGGCAGTTCCCCTTATTACTTCCTCTGCTCTGTGGCAGATGATATTGTCAGCAAGCAATAATAATAGCTAACATCAATTTCACTCTTACTGTGGGAAGGACAGGTGCAGAGCTGCTAAATACCTTGCTCAAGTTCATCTCTTGCTCAAGTTCATCCATCTTGTGAGTGGTACAGCATGGGCATTGCAGCCAGTATCTGACTCCAGAGCCCAGGCTCCATCTCCTGTGATGAGCACCTGTCAGAGTCTGGTTTTAGTTGCATGGATTTGCAGAGGGCCTGAGGATGTCAAGATCTCTCATCAGCCAATGGAGATTCCTGCCTCTGGACCACTTTTGAGATTTGGATGGGGGTGTTGTGGTCTGTGTCTTGCATCTGGGTGCGAACTCTGGTAATGCCCACCATAGCATCCTTTCTAATGTCTCTCTCTCCTTCCAACAGCTTTCTCTTGTGACCTATGACCCAGCACCCCCTCCACTCCTTGTAGGTTTCCTTGGTTGCATCCCTGGTTATCTTCATCCTTTCCATTGACAAGTCATGCTGACAGACTTTTCTTAAATATCTTTTCTTCACCTGCCTCTGGATCATCTTAAAGACATATCTGGCAGAAAGATAAGAGTGGTGCACATCTAGGGACCACTTGATTAGTGGTAACTTCCCAGGCAGAACGGTTATTCTTGAGGGCCCCTCAAATGGTTGTGCTCTTTTTAATTCCCCTAAAACTTGATGGTTTGGGAGTGTCACACCTTTTGGGTTTCTTAGGTAATCTTGTTTCAACTAAATTGCTGCCCCAAGCTGATTTTGCTCCCACAGTCATTGGGAGTATATCAGACGTTACCCTAAGTAACAGAAACCCCAACAATCACAAGAAGAATGATGAGCAGCCGGGCGCGGTGGCGTACGCCTGTAATCCCAGCACTTTGGGAGGCTGAGGCAGGAGGATCACGAGTTCAAAGCCAGCCTCAGCAATGGCGAGGCGCTTAGCAACTCAGTGAGACCCTGTCTCTAAATAAAATACAAAAAAGGGCTGGGGATGTGACCCAGTGGACGAGTGCCCCTGAGTTCAATCCCCGGTACCACACACACACACACACACACACAAAAAAAAAAAAAAAAAAAAAAGAATGATGAGCACTTATTGAGTTCTGTTTTTTTTTGTTTGTTTGTTTTTTTTTTTAAGGTACTGGAATTAACACTGGGGCCCTTAACCACGGATCCACAGCCAAGCCTTTTTATATTTTATTTTGAGACAGGGTCTCACTAAGTTGTTTACAGCCTTGCTAAGTTGCTGTGGCTGCTTTGAATTCATGATTCTTCTGCCTTAGCCTCCTGAGCTGTTGGGATTACAGGCATACACCACTGTGTTCAGCTTACTGAGCTCTTAATAGGTGCCAGCTACTATTCCAAGGGCTTAGTGTGTTAATTTATTTAATTTTCTTAATAGTTCTATGAAGTAGATACTGTTATCAATGGTTTACAAATATGGAAACTGAGGCATAGAGTGGCTATACAACTAATCAACAGGTCACTTCTGCTGATAATTATCCAGTTGGGGCCTAAAATAGAGCAAAGTCTATACAAATCTGTTCTTTTCACAACTTTTCTATTATTTTCAACCAATCCATGAGAATGAGGCGATCCTAGATGGAAAGTTTATTTCATGTTTCAAACATGTCAGGTCTTCCAGCTTTCGCTAACATTCAACTCCTCTTTGAAGTGATTCCAGGCCTCACTCATTTACCTTAAAGTCCACCTACCAAGAAACGTTAAGAGTATCAGACACAAGGGTGTAGCTCGGTGGTAAGGTGCTTGCCTAGCTTATGCAAGGCCTCAGGTTCCATTCCAGTACTGTAAAATTAAAAATTAATAAATAATAGTAACATCAGACATAAATAATTCTCTCTGAGGAATTGTCTTTTTTTGTACCAGGGATTGAACTCAAGGACACTTAATCACTGAGCCACATCCCCAGCCCTTTATTGTATTTTATTTAGAGACAGGTTCTCACTGAGTTGTTTAGGGCCTTGCTAATTTGCAGCTGCTGGTTCTGAACTCACAATCCTCCTGCCTCAGCCTCTGGAGCAGGTAGGATTACAGGTGTGCACCACTGTGCCCAGCCTTTCTGAAGAATTCTATCATTCAGGTGACTCAATTCCCTCTGGAGTGGTAGACATAAGTTTTTACTTTTGCCAGTTGAATGGCAGCACTCATTTCCCTGAGAGTCCAGCAATTTTGCTCATAGCTCAGGCAATGTGGTTTAATTTGAGCAAAACAGATAGCTATCATTTCTTTTTTAAAAAATATATACATTTTAGTTGTAGGGGAATACAATATCTTATTTTATTTTTATGTGGTGCTGAGGATCAAACCCAGTGCCCCATGCATGCTAGGCAAGTGCTCTACCACTGAGCCACGACCCTAGCCCCTGATAGCTATCATTTCTTTTCACTAGTTCTAGAAAAAAACTTTCCAAAATCCAAATTCTCCAAATTTTCCAAATCCCTGTGCCTCCTGCCTTCCTCGGTCTCCTTTTTCCCAATCACCTCTCTCAACTTCAAGGAATTGTTTGCCCGTTTGTTTTTCCTACTTGAAGAATAAGTCAGGGTTTGCAATCGCAAGCAACAGAAACTGACTGTGGCTCACCTAAGCAGGAAAGGAATTTGTTGGATAGTATTGGGTAGATGCCAGGTGAAGACTGGACATCCAGATGATCAAAACGGGCAGCACCAAGAGGAGGTGGGCAGTGTAACCACAACCACCATCATACCAAGGGGATGGCCTGGTTGGAAGCCTTTATCACTGTGGTTGCTGAACACTGTCCCTGGTACTGCTGCCACTCTCATCTGAGACACCAGAGACTGTTGTTGCCACCTCAAAGCTACTCAGTATATTTACACCATTTACTCCAGACCCATGAGGATCACGAGTTCTTGGCACATATTTAGGGGGTTGAGTCCGGATTATGCAACCATACCCTAATTTCCAAGGGAGATGGCTGAGCTTCCCAAGACCACACAAGAAAATGCTCCCCTAAACAGTAAAGGGGCTTGGATGCTGAATACACCTCAAAAACAACTGCAGCAAATACTATTATAAATCCCAGCCCAAGACACATAATCCCCTTTTCCCTAAATAGTAAATGGGAGTCATTTTTGCTCTCAAAGGAATGAAAGCTCTTTTCTCCTTAACAAGGAATATTAACTCCCTGAAATTTTCTGACATCAATAATGTATAATCAATTTATACAGATCATAAAAATTTATAAATATTTAACATTTATTATCTTTTATATCATAGTTATATTTAATACCTTATAATAATATGAAATATATATTTTGTTAATATAATATAAATAATGTATATTAATGAACTTCTTAGCAACCATCTTCAACAAGGGATTAAGGACAACTATATTTTAGATAAGGAATCTATAGCTTCAAAACATAACATTTAAAACATGTAAACAGATATCAGGAGAGAGTTCAATAGCAATGGAATATTTTTACTTCAAGAAGCCAAACATAAGCCGGGCATGGTGGTACATGCCTGTAATCCCAGCATTTGGGAGGCTGAGGCAGGAGGATCGCAAGTTCAAAGCTAGCCTCAGCAATGGTGAGGCACTTAGCAACTCAGTGAGACCCTGTCTAATAAAATACAAAAAAGGTCTGGGGATGTGGCCCAGTGGTTGAGTGCCCCTGAGTTCAATCCCCGGTACCAAAAAAAAAAAAAAAAAAAAAGAAGCCAAACATATATTTATGAAACACTCAACAGCAACAAAGATAAATCCTGCACAACTTCAAATAGTGAGGTCAAATTGGGTGTGGTGGCTCATACCTGTAATTCCAAGTATTCATGGCTGAGGTAGGAGGATCTCAAGTTCAAGGTCAGCCTGACAACTTAGTGAGACCCTGTCTCAAAATAAAAAATACGAGGGGCTGGAGATGTTGCTCAGTGGTAGAGCACCACTGGGTTCAATCCTAGTACAACATACACACGTACACACACATACACACAAGAGGTTAATATGTTATGTCATTGTTCAACTAGCTTTAAGATGCTGCTAGTTAAACATCAAGTCATATACCTAAAAAATGGCAATGCCAAGGGGGGGAAAGATGCTGCTAGTTGCTTTAATATAGCATCTGACTTAAATTCTAATAGTTGGGCTTTTTTTCTTTCTCTCACCTTCTCCCATTTCCCCTGCTCTATAACAGACACTGAAAAAAGGCCATGTGAGGACACAGAAGGTGGCCATCTGCAGCTAGAAAGGCGCTCTCACCAGAAACCAAATCATCTGGCACCTTGATCTTGGACTTCCAGTCTCCAGACTTGGTGAGAAGTGGCAGGGACCTGAGAATTCATAGCAGCTGCTGCTGGTGGCATGGAACACCTCAGAGCCCATGATGTCTCCTCCCTGGGTGTGGTCACCAGCAGCTTGGGTTGAGGCCAGGGGACATCAGGAGCAAGCCCTTCATTCCTGGTGAAGCCACAGAGCCTGAGGGTTTCTTCTGAGCAAAGTGGAGAAGGTGAGCCATGAGGAATCCTGAGGAGGAGTTTCCCCACTACGAGCCAACATGGCACCAGGATCTGGAAACTTATGACACCTCTGTCTTCTGGAATGCTGGGGGCCTCACATGTCCCCTCTGCCAGTGATGCACACAGAAGACAGGGAAAGCTGGCCCTATTACACTGGGGTGCTCTGCAGCCTTGGACTCTAGAAGAATTGCAGCCTACTTTTTCTCACAAACAAAACCCAGGTAGGTGCACCAGCTTGGTCTGGAAGAAGTCTTGAGCCAGAGGATTTGCTCTGATGTCTCAGAATTTACCAGAGGATTTGCTCTGATGTCTCAGAATTTAAATTTAAATTACAATAAACTTCTAAGGCATATATAAAGTGTGTGCTCATCTGGTTTGTGTTGGTGGGAGCCTTTTTATATTTCGTTTGACTGGGCCACCCTCCCTTCCTGTCCTTTATCCCATAGTGCAGACTTATACTGACTATAGTTTGGTAAATTTAGGACCAACATTCCCATTATATAGATGAGGAAATCCAGGCTTCAAGAACTTTAGATGAGTTGCCAATGACCACAAAGCTGGCAAGTGGATCCTGTCTATGAGCATTTCATCTTGAACTCCAATTCTCTTCCACAAAGGAGCAAGTGGAAGTTTACTCAGGGCAGAGTATGCTTACACGCTGCAGACAGCTGACAGGAGAATTCCAGGCTGTCAGGAGAGGCAGAGGACGGGGTTGGGGGCTCAGTTCTCCACTCCTGCTTCTGACACCAATTCTGAGATCCAGGAAGAGTCCCCTGCCCCTGAGGCCTACCTCATTTGTCTGTAAAATAAGTTTGGATGTAGTGGTCTGAGCCATGTCCCTAAAACTCACTTGATGAAGTTCTAACCTCAAATGTGACTGTATTTGGAGATTTAAGACTGAGGCCTAAAGAGGTTAATTAAGTTAAAATAAGGTTATTAGAGTGACCCTAATCCAATCTGACTGGTGTGCTTTAAAGAAGAGGAGGTTAAGACACCAACATAAATAGAGGTACAACCAAGAGAAGACACAGATAAGGAGGTATCTGTACGCTGAGGAGAGAGGTCTTGAGAAAAACCAGCCCTGCTGACAGCTCTACCTTGGCACTAGTTTCTAGAACCAGGAGTCAATACCTGTCTGTTGTATAAACCTCCTAGTCTGTGGTTCTTTGTTATGTAGCCTGAGCAAACTAATGTAAGTGAGATGATTCCATTGTATGGATTTCCACAGCTGGAAAACACCATCGTGTAGAAAGCTTGCTGCACGTCACTGTGAACTCTGTGAACTATACATGGGTCAGTTAGCTGGAATTTTGAACAAATCAGACTGGGTCTTGAAAGGTCTTGAGCCTAAGGTTTTAGAATTGTTTTTGGTCCATTCAGGAGATGCACCCTGTTCCCCTCCTTCCTCACCACCATGCTGCCCTCTCAGAGACCTTCCATGGGAGCTGGTGGCTTCTTCTGTCCCAAAGCACTCCTTATGCTATCAGGTTTTATCTGATGATCAGGTAAATAGGGCAGAAAGGAAAACACAGCAGCTTATGGAATACTGTTGAAAGAACAAAGAGAAAAATTGGTTTTCTCACAGTCAAAACCTAGGGAAACAGAAAGGAAATAACTGTCCTCCCCCAGTTCCCATGGATGCACAGGCAGGAAGGAGCCTTAGGGTCGCCTAGTCCAGGTGATGTGTTTTACAGGTGGAAATGAGGCTAGAGAGGGACAAAGCTCTGCCCCAGGCCAAGCTGGCTGGCTATATCTCCATCACTTGATGCTTGTCACTAGACCAGACTCATTTGGGGGATAGGAAAGGGGAAAAGATTCTCTTGAGATTTCAGAAGTGCTCTTCATGGAGAAGTCTTCTCTGAGCACCATGGCTCCTGTGAGTTTGGGTTTGTTTGTACTTTCTTCATCCTTTGCTTTCTGAGGAGCTCTTAGAGGCAGCTAAGTACTGTCACCCATCCACCGTGTGACAACTGTGAGGGGCAGAGAGAAACATATGTGCTCACCTCAACCTTTCTGAAAATACCCTCACCACTGGCATTGTTTATGTCTCTCCCAAGACTGAAATGCAAATTATACTTGTGCTTTATTTTGGTTGCCAAGATGATGAGCACAGAGGAGAGAAAGCAGGGTGGGCAGCCACTGCTGCCATTGATGGAAGGTCAAGTGCAGCACTCCTCAGCCTTGGTGTTTGCTCCTAGACTGCAAACCTGCAGCCTGGGTCTTTCCACTGCACTGTGGTTCCCTGGAGGGAGCCTGCTCTGGAGTCTTTCTCTGGAAAGACACTACTATACACAGACCACGTTGGTGTCGCTTGACAGACCCTAGGACATGGTTCTCACTACTGATCAAACTCCTTAGAAGGGCTCTCAATAGATGATCTGAGCCAGGCAAGGTGGCACACGCCTGTAATCCCAGCAGCTCAGGAGGCTAAGGCAGGAGGATCATGAGTTCAAATCCAGCCTCAGCAATGGCAAGGTGCTAAACAACTCAGTGAGACCCCGTCTCTAAATAAAATACAAAATAGGGCTGGGGATGCTACTCATGGTCACGTGCCCCTGAGTTCAGTCCCTGGTACCAAATATATATATGATATGATAAATGGGCCTCATGACATTTGTCAAATAAAGGTCTTGCTAAGTTGCTAAGGCTGATCTTGAACCTGGGATCTTCCTGCCTCAGTCTCCCAAGTCTCTGGGATTTCAAGTGTGCACCGCCTCACCTCACCACTGACATTTGTCAAGTGGAAGCAAGAACAGAATGGTGGGGGTAGGCAGCTGCTGAAAGCTACCTGGTTCAGTAAGTTCAACAAATAACAACCTTTTATCATTGGTCATTTATGGAGCACAGCATGTCTGTGGGGCTTGGATACCAGCATGCACAGCATCACACAGCCAGGAGGGGCTGAATTGGGATTCATAATCATACCTGCCCTAGTGCAAAGCTAAGCTCTCTGCATTTGGCCACATGTACCCAAGTGTCTCCCAGAGCCAAGCTTGTGTAACAGATGTGAGGTCAAAAAGGGAAAGCAGCCGGGCGCGGTGGCGCACGCCTGTAATCCCAGCACTTTGGGAGGCTGAGGCAGGAGGATCGCGAGTTCAAAGCCAGCCTCAGCAATGGCGAGGCACTTAGCAACTCAGTGAGACCCTGTCTCTAATAAAATACAAAAAAGGGCTGGGGATGTGGCCCAGTGGTCGAGTATCCCTGAGTTCAATCCCCAGTACCACAAAAAAAAAAAAAAAAAAAAAGGAGAGCATGTTTCTGAAAAAAAATTAGAAATTAAGTATGTCTTACTAAAAAGAAAAAAGAAAAAAAAACTGTTACAAATTTAAAATGCAGAAGAGTAAAAAGAAAGAAAAAAAGCAACTGCCTACTATATTTTCACAACTAGAAGTTAACTCATTACTTTTCAGGGTATTGTTTTACTCTATTTTACCCTACACATCAGTTTTCTCACAGAGTTGTAATTATCCATTGATTGTAGCCTTCAACAGACAAAACCTAAGTTTTTCTTATTTTCTATTTTATCCCTAATACCTGCATAGTGCTGTACATATGGATGGTGCTCATTAAAAGGTTTTAAATAAATTTGTAGAACAATAAAAAATTGTAACAGTTGGGAAATAGGGTGACTTACATAAATGTATCTCTAGGTAACTAGAGAGAGTCAATTTAAGTACTGATCTTTTTCATTCTCTTTTAAAATTTTTAAACAAATTATACATTTCCCTTTCTTATATTTAAGATACTGAGTCTATGGGATTCTATTCTTGTTTCCCGGTTTTATTTTAGTTATTTATATATAACACCTTTATTGAGATATAACTCACATGCGATATAATTCACACATTTAAGTATACAAGGCAATGTCCTTTTTAGCATGTTGATAGAGTTGTGAAACCCTCAACACAAGTTTAGAGCATTTTCATCATCTTACAGGGAAACCCCATACCCATTAGCGGTTACTACCCTTTTTGTTCCAAATCCCCAGACTTAGGTAACTACTTATCTTTCTGTCTCTATTTGCCTATTCTAGATATTCCACATGCAAAATGGAATCATACAGTATGTGATCTTTTGTGACCAAACTTCTTTCCCTTATCATATGTTTTCCAAGTTTGTCCATGTTGTAGCATGTATCAGAACCTCATTCTTTTTTTATGATTAAATATTATTACACTGAGTGGATACACATTGACCTGTTATGTCTGAGGGTTCCACATCTGTGAATTCAACCATCCATGAATAGGAAAAAAAGTTATGTCTGTATTGAACATGGACAGATTTTATTACGTAAATAGTACAGCATAACAATTATTTTCACCACATCTACATTGTATCAGGTATTATAAGTCATTTAAGATTATTTAGAATATATGGGAAGACATGTGTAGGTTACATGCAAACCCAACACATTTTGGACAGGGGACTGGAGTATCTGTGGACTCTGATATCTCAGGGGGACCTGGAATCAATTCCCTGAGTATGCAGAGGGATCACTGTACTGTAATTTATCCATTGATCAGTTGATGAACACTTAGGTTGTTTCCAATTTCTGACTATCATTAACAATGCTCCTATGACCATTCATGTACAAGTCTTTATGTGGCCATATGTTTTCATTTATTTTGGGTATTCAGGAGTGGAATTATTGAGCATTATTATAACTCCCAGACTATTTTCCAAAGTTTCTGCATCACCTTACATTCCCACCAGCAGCATGAGAGTCCCAATTTCTCCACATATTTGCCAACACATGTTATTTCCTCACTTTTTTATTCTAGCCATCCAGGTGGATATTAAGTGGTCTCTCATTATGGTTTTGATTTGCATTTCCCTGATGATGACTGATGTTGAGGATTTTTTCTGTGCTTCTTGGCCATTGGCAAGTTAATCTGTTCTTGAGAATACTTCCAAGCATAAATGACGGAGGTTGTGAAAGGAAGGGGGACTCTCATGGAGAACCTGGTGATCAGCAACACACAGCTGTCAGCAAAAACTAAAAAGCAGATAGAAGAGACGGGCGTGGTGGCGCACGCCTGTAATCCCAGCACTTGGGAGGCTGAGGCAGGAGGATCGCGAGTTCAAAGCCAGCCTCAGCAATGGCGAGACACTTAGCAACTCAGTGAGACCCTGTCCCTAATAAAATACAAAAAAGGGCTGGGGATGTGGCCCAGTGCTCCTGAGTTGAATCCCTGGTACCAAAAATAAAAGATATGTCATTATATATTTAGATCCTTCTCTCTTTCTCTCATTGTCCCTCTCTTTCACAGTTCTCAATATGTATTATTGTTTATATATTAGGTAGAGGCTCAGCTTCTCCCATGAATGACAGTTTTCTGCTGTGATTTGGGCACCTGAAGTTGCCAGGAATCTGATTTCTGGAACAAGTAGGTGGCATTTTACCTAGAGATGGCAGGTTGAATAGGGTGGGACTACTTACTGCTTGAGGCAGGTTTGCCAAGGCTACAGTGGGGAACTAACAGAGAGGAGGAAGTTCCCAGGCCTGTGAACTGGAGGGTGGTGTGGGCAGTGGCCAGTACAAGGTAAGGGAATACACAGGAGGAAGGGAAGTCATCACATATGTCATATGGCGCACCCGACTAAGAAATATTTTTTTTTTTATTTATTTTTTATTTGTCCTGGGGATTAGAACCCATGGCCTTGTGCATGCCAGGCAAGCACTCTACCAACTGAGCCATATCCCCAGCCATGAATAGTCTAATTCAGCCTTTGCACTCAGAGGGCAGCTGATGACAATAATTGGTTCTGATAGGCAATCTTCCTCTGGTTTGTTGGTGTGAGTTAAAAAAAAGATTACTTCTCCCGTTTCCGCCTTCCAGCACCGCTCCCTGCGGACCCCACCCTGCCCCCAGCTTGCGGCTAAACTGCCCAACTGCCAATGAAAACCCACACTTCCCAGAATGCCGTGCGCCACCCAGATGCCCCAGTCCCCTCCATTGCCCTCGTTCCCCAGCTGAAAGTGGCGCTAGCAAGTCACCTTCCAGGTTCAGGGTGTC
This sequence comes from Tamias sibiricus, assembly GCA_025594165.1. NCBI lineage: Eukaryota > Metazoa > Chordata > Mammalia > Rodentia > Sciuridae > Tamias > Tamias sibiricus. Next base: position 72,630,080 of record CM046668.1, read on the forward strand.
CACCGCAGGACCTCTCGCTCTCTGGGGGCCTCTGCCGCCACCTCCCTTGACTGTGGCTGAACCTGCTACCACTTGACAGCAAACCACACTACGCAGGAAGGACCGGCCCTTCGCCCTGGGCCTCCAAAATCAGCAGGGCGTGCTCCCGCTCCCACCGCAGGCTGCTACTGATCCCTCCCCCTTCCTTCCTCTCTGTGGGTCTCAGCAGGCCCAGCAGGGGCCCCGCTGGGGGTCTGATCCTGACCTGTAGCTTCTGGGGGCAGGTGGGCGCGAAATGAATTGGGGAGCTTTGAATCTTTGTGGCAGTTTGCACCTTGCCCAACTGCCAAGGCCCCTCTGGTCTGTCACCAACAGTTCCTCCTTCCTATGCATTTCCTCACTTCTCAAGAACCTGCAGCTGACCCCCAGGCCTGCACCCCTCCCTGTTCCAGGAATCTGCCCCCACTTTTATTTGCTTCCTTCGCCTCTCTGAGCAGCCAGAACCTTGTCTTTCACTCTGCTGCCACTCTAGAATGCCACAGCTGTTGGGAAAGGCGGTCAGGCTGTGGAACATGGCAGGTTTCAGGTCCTGAGATGAGCGTATGATTCTAAACTCTAAAAAACTCTTAAAAACCAAAGTTGGTTTTGTGTGTGTGTGCGCGCGCACGCTTTTCCTGGTTTTGGCACAAACTCATTTAGTTGCAAAGCCTGAAGTGGCAAAAGGACTGTTTTGTCCACTTTGTCCAGTTAATGTGAATATTCATGTTTATTGCCAAAATATTAATGTGTTGATGTGGGGGAATGTTTCTACACACCCTGATGGAGGAATTATATAAATATATGACATATGCATTATGATACATCTGTAAACCACAGAAAAATTGTGACCTTTGAAACTCTTCAGGCTCCCTAATTTTAGGATAAGGGATTTTGGACCTGTACTGTAAAGACGACTGAAAAGACGATTGGATAGTTAATTATGGGCATTCATGTGACAGAATACTATGGAGTTAATAGAAATCATATTTGTGAAAATTTAAGGATATGAGAAAACAATTCCATGATATTTGCATGTTGTAAATTATACATGCAAATTTACAAAAGAGCATACAGAACTGATTGCTATTTTTGTGTGTGTGTGTGTGTGTGTGGTGCTGGGGATCGAACCCAGGGCCTTCTGCATGCTAGGCAAGCACCAACTGAGGTATATCCCCAGCCTCACCCAACACATTTTTATATTTTATTTAGAGACAGGGTCTCGCTGAGTTGCTAAGTGCCTTGAAAATCTGCTAAGGTTGGCTTTGAACTTGCAATCCTCCTGCCTCCTGCCTCAGCCTCCCCAGCTGCTGGGATTACAGGCATGCACCACTGTGCCAGGCCCCTGATTCCTATTTTATATGTTCCTATCCCTATCTATCTATCTATCTATTTATCTATCCATCCTTGCATCTGCTTAGGAAAAGCTTGACAAACAATACACCATAATGTTAATAATGGCTGTCTCTGTGTTGTGGATCTATGATTGATTTTCTTTTCAGTCTTTCTTTACCAGTAGCCATGTAATACTTTTAATATCAGGGGAAAAAAACCAGTAAATATTACTAAAACCAAGTTGGTACTGACACTTCCTACTGTGTGGCCTTGGGCAAATGACTTAGTCTGAGCCCATATTTTCTCTTCTGTAAACTGGGACTATTAATACCTATCAAGCAGAGTTGTTGAGGGAAAATGTGCGTACCTGGGGCAGAGAGTGGGCCCCATGTCAAACTCGCTTTCTCCTCTCCCAGGCAGGACTGGGCCACCTACTGTGGTCATAAAATAGTGTAAACCCAGGTGCTACACTTTGCCTGCCATTTTCCAAGTGGATCCTTGCTGATGATCAGGAGAAGACTTTCAAGTGTCTTTCCCTCCCTATCACACTGCCTTAATTGCACCCCCACATGCAGACAGTTTTCCGCTTTGCCAAAGCTAAACCCCATTTTATGAACCCTCAGTCACATCTCTGCTTATCTCTCCCCAGCCTATTCTGACAAAGAAAAGATATTCACATACTGACCCTTTCCTTTCTTACCTTATTTGTTTCTTTCTCTTTTCCCTAGGTAATCCCCTCCTCCTTTTCTTTCTTTAACAGATGGGATTTCATTATATTGCCCAGACTAGCCTTAAACTCCCAGGCCCAAACAATTCTCTTTTTTTGGCCTCAGGAGTAGCTGGGACTATAGGTGTATAGGTGCTATACTGCCGGCTCTTGCCTTATTTCTTGAAAGGACAGTTGTCCTTCCCTGTTTTTACATCATTACCCCAACAATATATATCTCCAACACCTTCCAATTTTTTACTTTTGAGACAGGGTCTCACTAAGTTGCTTAGGGCCTCGCTAAGTTGCTGAGGCTAGCTTCAAACTTGGCGATCCTCCTGCCTCAACCTCCTGAGTTTCTGTGATTATAGGTGTGTGGACACCATGCCTGGTTCAGAACCCCTATTATCAATTAACCAACATGTACAATCCAGTTCCTAAACCCACCATTCTACTGAAATTGGTCTTTGTAAGATCATTCATTCAATCATGTGGTCCACAGAAATTCATAAGCACCTAGTCTATGTTAGGCTCTGTTATAGTCCCTGGGATACATCAGCAAATAAACAAAGTTCTTTTCCTATCACACAATCTAGTTGGGGTGGGGGAACGGATAACTAATAAAATATCAGGCAGTGACATAAATTTTAAAAATGGCGGGGGGAAGCATAGTAAGAGGAAAGAAAATGATGGAAGCAGGTGCTTTCTTAGATGGTGTGGTCAGGAGTGCCTCTTTGAGAAGGTGACTCTGGAGCAGAGGCCTAAAGCAAGTTAAGGAGCAAGCTGTCTGGTTATGTGGTGGGTCAACCTGAAAAAGGAGCAAATGGCTTGACCAAGGAGCTACAAAAAGGACTTTATGCTTTTAGTGGAGTAGGTAAGGAAGAAAATGGTGGGGTATGAAATCAAAAGGAGCAGATAAGGGATGTGGTCATAGGGCCTTGAACCGATGGTAAGGATTCTGTGGTTTACATCATCAATTTGGGAAAAAAGACTTCTCAATGACCATCAAATGACTTCCCAAGTCCTCAATGTCTCCAATTGCTTTAACAAATAACATCAACCTTCATTCAGTAAAGAAAACTTTGACAAGAACCTAGAAAGTGCTAGACTATGGACTGCTTGGGGAAACACAAACCATAGTCCTAGCCTGCAAGGACTCAGTGTCCTGGGGAAAATGCAGAGCTGTAACAGATGACTGTGATTCCTCACAGGAGTACTGGACAGAGACATGAACAAAGTCCTCTAGAGGCACAAAGAGATGCCATCATCTGTACAGTGTGTCCTCCCTGGCATGGCCTTATCCTGACTCTTCATCCTCTTTGCTTCTCCTTTAGTCTCTGATGTCCAGTCCCATCTCAAGATGGTCCATTTCAGGTCTCCCACCAGTTGTGCTCGCCTCCTCCCATGAAGCTCTCAGCATCTCCTTGCTTCTGATTTGCCATGGTCCCCTTCCACTCTTCCCTGATCTGAGATGTGGTTAGTTATGTGGGTTTCTTCTCCTTGCTGTCCCACTGCCAATCATGCCCTGGCATCGACAGGATTCTTCCATGATCATCTTGTTATCTTTGAACAACATGAAATCTTGGATCATATGTTGATATTGTCAATGTTTCCAGAAAAGGATGCGGCAATAAGCCCACAGGGATCAGTCACTAGACTTAGTGGCTGAAGGGAGGTCATGGGCAACAGCGAGAAAGAGGAGCTGACCTTGGGATAGGAGACCCATCCCTTCCCCAAGATGGTTAGAGAAGGAGTGAACATTCCAGGAAGGACCCTCCATCAACCCTCCCCACTCACATTGCCTGAGTCATAGGGATCTTTGCACTGACCCCTATGCCCTTCCAGGACTGGCATCATGAGGCATTGAGTGGTACCAGCGTGGGCGGTGGCCTCTCTTCTTTCCGGTTTTAATTTCTGGTTCTTAAAAACTCCATTCCAAATGAAGGAAATGAAACTATTGAAGACTCTCCCCCAGTAACCAGCTGATGTAAGGCAAGAAAACAATTCCCAATTAAGGCCCCAAAGGAAATCCCCTCCCTGTCATGTGCTGAGGTTGGGAGAGGAGGGGGAGGCATTAGCTCTCTGCTTGGCCAGGCCCGGTCACCAAGATGAAGCACCTGGATGAGAGGACTGCCCTGTCTGTGGCAGCCCAAGGCAGAGCGGAAAACATTAGAGGCAAGAGCAGGAGGACTGAGATCTTGGGCCTGGGTGGGTGGCCAGCTCTATTACTTACTACTCCATTGCCAGATATAGTCCACTGTTCTTTTCTCCCATGGAGCTGGCTGGAGGAGGGAAACTGACCCTTATTTCTCCCACTGGATCTTTTGCAGATGTGCCCCCTACTCAGAGGAGTCTCCCTTGACAGTCTACATGGTAGTCCCCCTACCTCTGCCCCAACAGTGTCTGATCATCTGGTGAAGCAGTGGGAGGGGAGGGCAGAAACCAAAGCTCCCATTGATCTCTCTGGGAGAATGAAAAGTTCCACAAATGACAAACTATTTTTTGGCTTACTTGAAAGAAAGGGGGGGAGGGAGGGGAAGAGAAAAAGGAAGTAAGAAAGGAATCTTTGAAGGCAACAACTAGAGGTAGGTTTATTGTCTTCTTTCTTCCTTCCTTCTTGGAGTAAATATCGACTGAGCCTTTTTATGTGCATTAGACATTATGGTTTTTGTTTGTTTGTTTGTTTCCGTACCAGGAATTGAACTCAGGGGCACTCGACCACTGGGCCACATCCCCAGCCTTTTTTTTTTTTTTTTTTTGGTACTGGGGATTGAACTCAGGGGCACTCAACCACTGGGCCACATCCCCAGCCCCCCCCCCCTTTTTTTTGTATTTTACTAGAGACAGTGTCTCACTGAGTTGCTAAGTGCCTCTGCATTGCTGAGGCTGGCTTTGAACTCATGATCCTCCTGCCTCAGCCTGTCAGGTGCTGGGCCCAGCCCTTTTTTGTATTTTATTAGAGACAGGGTCTCACTGAGTTGCTAAGTGCCTTGCCTTTACTGAGGCTGGCTTTGAACCCACAATCCTCCTGCCTCAGTCTCCCAAGTGCTGGGATTACAGGCATGTGCCACAGCACCTGGTTCAACATTATGTTTTTTGGAACAGCATATGACTCCCATTCTCAAAAGTTTATAGTGTAGTTGGGAAAACAAGACTGAAATCCAAAAATTTAAATCACAATACAAGAGCTATCAGGAGGCTGTGGGTGTTGCAGGCACTGGGACCCTGTGTTCAGAGGAAGAAGTACAACTGGGCTGGGGAAGTCTTCACAGAAGAGGGAGAACCCAGCCATGCCTTTGGGATGGGGTAGGCAGAGGAGAAGCTATCCCAAGCAAGAAAACCCTCTGATGGAAGGAGCATAGAGTGGGGAGCCTTTGTCCTCTGCTTGGGGGAAATAACAAAAAGATCAGACTGGCTGAAATGCACTTGTAGACCTGAGATGAAGTGTGGGAGAGACTGAGGCTAGCTCAGGATGAATGAAGCACCTGAACTCTTTCCTCTCTCTGGGATCTGCTGCTTCCTTGTTCTCACCTCACATCTTTTCAGTATCCTAGGCACACAACTTGCTTAATTACTATTGAGCAGGGAGGTACAAACATGACAGCACATGTCACAGGCTCAAAGAAGCACACAGTCCATCAGACTCTCATGGTCTCATGAGGTGGTGTGCCAGGCTGGGAGGGCAGGGTGCACCCTGGGTCACGTTGGAGAGGAAGTACTTGATCCTTTCAGCCTAGGCAGCACAGTTGGGAGGGAGCCCAGAGCATCCAGCCAAGCTGGAAAATCCTAGCTGAATTGTCAGCTCACAACCCTGCAGGCACAAAGGAAAGTTCTGTTTTCAGCCGCAGATCTTCCCTGGTTTCAGCTAAAGTGTTTGGGTTCCTGTGCTGAGCCAGCTTGCTGCCAGAGGAGAACTGTTGGTGCTATTTTCCAACAAAATTGGTTTGTCTCTACACAATCATTAAGATCATTGGTGGCCAGGCGCAGTGGCACACACCTGTAATTCCAGTGGCTTGGGAGGCTGAAATAGGAGGATCATGAGTTCAAAGCCAACCTCAGCAATGGCGAGGTGATCAGCAACTCAGTGAAACCCTGTCTCTAACTAAAATACAAAATAGGTAGGGCTGGGGGTATGGCTCAGTGGTCAAGTGCCCCTGAATTTAATCCTTGGTACTGTAAGAAAAAAAAAAAAAAAAAAATCATTGGTTTGTTAAGTTTTCTTGGGAGCCAGGCATAGTGGTGCATGCTTGTAATCCCAATGGCTTAGGAGGCTGAGGCAGGAGGATCACAAGTTCAAAGCCAGCCTCAGCAACTCAGCAAGACCCTGTCTCAAAGAATAAAAAGGGCTAGGGATGTAGCTCAGTTATTAAGTGCCCCTGCGTTCAATTCCTGGTTAAAAAAAAAAAAAAAATCTTGAGGTACAGCAGCTAGCTGCCTTTCTTGAAAGAAATCCTATAGAAAAATGTCAATGTGTAAAACATATATAAGTGGAAGAGAAGGGGAGAATTTAGGCCATCAATGAGGAATTTGAGTCTGCTAAACCTGGTTTTAAACTCTGATCCAGCTAAAGGGATTCAATGGCAATCATGAAAAGGGTTTAAGCAGGGAGTAAGATAAACCAATACCAATTTTCTAATGTGTCCTCACATTCTGCATTGGAGAGACAACATTTTTAAGGATCTGCCGCAATACTAAGCAGGCTTCCTTTAAGACTTCCTCGCCTTTGTGTTTTTTGGAGGTGGCAGCAGGGGGTCCTTGCCTGTGTGAGGTCTACTGACCCAGAAACTCTTCTCCAAAATGATCCTAATATGAGTTCATTAGTCTAGACCCAGAGCAGTGGCCCAAGGATGAAGAGTAGGGTTGGGTTAAAAAAAACATTCCTAAGAGGATCAACAGGAATTGGTGGCCAATTTAAAGTGAGGGGTGGAGTCTGAGAGGGCTCTGCTGCCTAAGTAGAAGCATGCCATCAATGATGACTGCCACTCAAGAAGAAAAACCAGTTGGGGCAAAGGATAAGAGTTCTGTTTTGAATTGGGCATGGTGGCACGCCTGTAATCCCAGGGGTCTGGGAGTCTCAGGCAGGAGGGTCACAAGTTCGAAGCCAGCCTTAGCATTTAGCAAGGCCGGAAGCAACTTAGTGAGACACTGTTTCAAAGTTTAAAAAAGGGGTGGGGACTGGGGATGTGGGGGAAAAAAAGACTTGTGTTTGGGATACATTATGTTACAGTGACAACACTCTGGGATATTGAGGAGATGATTAATCAGTAATTAGTTGAAAATACAAGCCTGAATCTTTTCTCTTAGAAGAGAATTTTGGAGCTAGAGATTAGAATTTGGAAGTTATCAACATATTGGTAGACACCAAGGACACGGGAGTAAAGAATTTATATAAAGCAAGAATCAGAAAACTTGGTTTGTGACGATTTGATCTTTACTTAGTTTTTTTTCATTAGTGTCATCATTATCACCCTTACAAGTGAATATTTTAAAGAACAAAGAAAATTTGCTGGATGTTTGGAGCAGGAAGAACCTGCTCCTGTACTTTTAGGATGGACATGGCAAGGATAATTATGCTGTACAGAATCACAAATCGCCACACTGCAAGAGAGGGGCTACTCAACCCTGGAGGACGTTGGAGATCTACTGCAAGAAGGGAGAGCAGAGGTGGAGACCCCTTCTCTCACCTGGCAGTGTGACCAGCGGCATCAGTCCTTCACCATGTAGCAGACGCTGTGACTGTTTTGCCTTCTGCACTAGAAGTGAAGCTCCTTGAAAACAGGAGCTCAGAGATAATGCACATCAAGTTCCTAACAGTGTCTGGCCCCCCTTTGATGATGATTTATGTATTTATTTAGGTACTGGGGATTGAACCCAGGGGTGCTTTACCACTGAGCTACATCCCAGACCTTTTTACTTTTTGAGACAGGGTCTTGTTAAATGACTGAGGATCCCTTCAAATTTGTAATCCTTCTGCCTCAGACTCCTGAGTCACTGGGATTACAGGCAGCACCACTGCACCCAGCATGATGGCTATATTATTAATTTGCATTATTCTTTTGAATTTTTGGCAAGAGCTATTAGGAACTGTGTATCATTCAAGTGTAAGAAACCCATCCATACAGACTATGATCAAGAATCTCATGATACTGACAATGTACCACAATGCAAGTTCCATTTCTTTTTCTTTTTTTTCAGAGCTGGAACCGTAAAAGATTATTAATAAGAACTAGCTGAGTGTATTAAAAGAAAGACTAGCGAGTGGATAACTCTTCCAGATGATGGTTTCTCCCCCTTTTCAGTTGGGAAACATGTGTCACCCCTTCCCAAAGTTTATCCCTATTTGGTCCTTGGATAGAACCTTGGAGAAGAGTTCCTGGGTCAGTAGACCTCACACAGGCAAGGACCCCCTGCTGCCACCTCCAAAAAATACTAAGGCAAGGACGTCTTAAGGGAAGCCTTCTTAGCATTGCGGCAGATCCTTAAAAATCCACCTCGTTGGTGACTACAGCCCACAAGAATTGCAAGGGGCGCAGCTCGCCGCCCTCTCCCATCCCCCGCGCCCCCTGCGCCGCAGTTCCCTCTAAGATGCCTAGTCTGTGTGAGCCTGAGTGCTGAGTCGCTGAGCTGCTCGCTCTCCATGTGACTTCAGTTTCCGTCCGTTCCTTCCGCAAGTGCTAAAATAATCTGATGCCCCAGAGAGGAGGCAGCCCAGCTCCGCGTTTGGCTGCTCTCGAGGAGGAGGCCGAGCCTGGGAGACGATGCGCCCCGCGGCGCCGCCTGGGCCTGCGGGAGCCGTGAGTATTTCCTGCACCGGGGACCTCCCCGCTCCGCAGCCACCGCCCTTCTAGGTGGGCGAGCTCGGGTCAGCTTGGTCTGTGGGAGGTCAGCGTCCGTGGTCCACTGCTTGGGGCTGACCCGGAAGCTGTGGCAGGTTGCTCCCGGCCTCTGCGCAGGGTTTGGGGGCTACCGCTCTGGGTGTAGGTGGAAATGCCTCCCTCAGGAGCACTTGGAGAGATGTGATGTAGTGGAAACAACCAGGGCTTCAGATTCAGACGTGGTTTTGATTCCTGGCTCTGCGGGGAGAATGTGAGCAGGTCAGTGGGAGTTTATGAACCTCAGTTTTATCATCTGCAAAATGGGAATGGGAATGCTCCCTCCCTGGGCTGGATGACTGGAGGTAATGAGACTACTCCGTGAACACTCAGAATCCGCGGGGTGCTTGGATCTCCTTTCCTGCCTCACAACATAGCCTGAGAATCACCTTTTCATTGATAAATACACGGTGACTCATTTACAGGAACACATATTTACCAGTGTCTTCCAAGTGCCAGGATGTGTGTTCACCATCCTGGGGATGCAGCTGAGAAGACCCACAAAGCTGCTTCCCGCCATCCACAGAGCCTTTGTCCTGGGGAGGTTCTCTAGGATTCTGTTTCTTGAACTTTTTTACTAGTGTCAGAGGAAGGCAAGAACTCAGGCTCTTCTGATTTTTTGTCCAGTGCTCTTCTGTAGCCCTCGTGGCCTCTCCATGTGGGCTGGATTCTAGGGTTCGGTATCTATCCCCAAGTGTCAGGCAGAAGTGCTGTGCTCAGGATGGTTTGTGAGCTCCACCTCAGGCCTGAGAGAAGGCAAACACGTGGGGGATCCATTAATCATGGCCGGGACGGAGGAGGCTGAGGCAGGGTTCCCCCAACTACCCGCAAGGGGTGTTTCCACGGGGAGTGAGGGAACCTCAACGGAGATTTCTTCCATGCTGGGCACAGTCTTAAAAGTTTGGATGGTGGGCTGGGATTGTGGCTCAGAGGTAGAGTGCTCGCCTAGCATGCATGCACAGGGTTCGATCCTCAGCACCACATAAAAATGAAATAAAGATATTGTGTCCACCTATAACTACAAAGTAAATATAAAAAAAAAAAAAAAAAAGTTTGGATGGTAGAAACATCCAGAGTCTATGGAGCTGGCCCTCCGTGATTTCCTCTGTTCCTTTTACCGCCTGACTGGGGGCACAGACAACTGTTCCCTCTGTTGGCGGGTTGCCGGGCACTATAGCCTGGAGACTTATTTTTCTCATACCCCCGCAGGTTTGTACATGTATGCATGAGAGCTCCTAGGGGAGATTGTAGAATCATGGGCCCACGCCTGCCTTGAGGTTAAAAACAAAATCCTTCACAGAGATGCTTTTATCTAATGGGTGCCCTCGTGGGAGCTTCATGAACACCCAGATAAACTCCATCCCACATAGACTTTAAGCCCTCATGAGAGAGCCAGAACATCTCAAACAGCAAGTGGGTGCCGGGTGTCTGTTCTGAGGTCTGTGTGAGGAAGGCCCTGGCCTCTTTCTCTGGTTTTCTAGGCTACTGCAGAAGAGCTGCACTAGTACTGATTACAACCCCATTTGGACTTGTCTCCACCACAGAGCCCAAACTGGACTCTTGTGTGGAGGATTAGTGTGGCTCACACCATGCTCAGAGCCGCACCATGGCCATGTAAGTTAGGACAGGGTGGCCTCTCACGACTGAAAAGCACTGTCTTTCTCAGGAGCTGTTTGTCTAGGCTGTAGCTCCAGGGGCCTGTGCTCACGTGTGCTCATTGATTTGTCATCTGGACAAATATTTATTACTTTTTTTGCCTTTGATAGAATTTCTATATTATACTAATTCCCCACCCCCCAACCCCAGCATTCTTGTGCTCAATGGGGGTGGGGGGCATTCTGGGATAGGTTAGGTGATTTTTTTTTTTTTTTTTTTTTTTTTTTGGTACTAGGAATTGAACTCAGGGGCACTTAACCATTGAGCCACATTCCCAGCCCTTTTTATATTTTATTTAGAGACAGGGTCTCACTAAGTTGCTGAGGGCCTTGCTAAATTGCAGAGGCTGGCTTTGAACTCTAGATCCTCCTGCCTCAGCTTCCTTAGCTGCTGTGATTACACGCATGAGCCTCCATACCTGGCAGGTGATGATTTTTAAAAATCAGAGAGATAAGGAGTAGGAAGAAGAACATTGGTGCTTGGATCTTTTTTTTTTTTTTTTTTTTTTTAATATTTTTTAGTTATTGATGTACCTTTATTTTTTGTTTATTTATATGTAGTGCTGAGGACTGAACCCAGGGCCTTACACATGTTAGGCAAGCGCTCTGCCACTGAGCCACAACCCCAGCTCCTGATGCTTGGATCTTATAGTCTCATAAAACTCTAAACTTGAGTTCAGGGGTCTATTAGGTAAGATTTAAAAGTTTTTGTTTCTTACTGCAGATCAAACCCAGGGCCTCACACATGCTAGGCAAGTACTCTACTACAGAGTTATCCCTCCATCCCTGGATTATTTTATTGTATTTGTTTTATTTATTTTCAGTGTTAGGGCTCAGACCCAGGGCCTCACATGTGCTAGGCAAACCCTCTATCACTGAACTGTATCAAGGAGCTACATCCCCAGCTTTAGATAAGATTCTTCTAGTTACAAATGATAAAAACCCAACTCAAATTGGATTCAGGGGAAAAAAAGAGGATTTATGTTTCATGCAACTGTAAAGTTTTTAGGCAATTGCTTTAGACATAGCTGGATCCAGGTGCTCAAAAATATTGCCAGAAATCCATCTGTGTTCATCCTTCAGCTTTACTTTCCCCTGTGTAGGCTTTATTATCAGGCAGATCTTGGAGTTGGTGGCAAAGATGGCCACCTATGGCTCCAAGTTAATCTCCACCAGTTTGGCATCTGGAACAAGAACACAAGGCCTGCTCCCATTAGTTCTAGCAGCTATCCTTGGATTGATTCTCATGAACTCAGCTTCTGTGATGTGCCAATCAGTGCAGCTGGAGAAATAGGATGCTGTAATAGGTCCAGTCTTATTCAAAGGCCCCACCCTGGAACCAGGAGTTGGGACCAGCTAAATTACTTCTTAAGAAGGAAGGGAGCCTGGCAAGGTGGCACACCCCTGTAATCCCAATGACTCAGGAGGCTGAGGCAGGAGGATCACAAGTCCAAAGCAACTCAGTGAGGCTCTAGGGTTCATTCTCTGATACAAAAGAAAAAAAAAAAAAAAAAAAGAAAGAAAGAAAGAAAGAAAGAAACTAAAAAGAGAAGGGGATTGGTTGCTTAACAATAAAATGTACTGAATTGTACACTTGAACATAGTTAAGATGGGGCTTAACTATGTGGTTGTGGCTCAACAGTAGAGTGCTCACCTAGTCTGTGTGAGGCACTGGGTTCAATCCTCAGCAGCACATATAAATAAATAAAATAAAGGTGTTGTGTCCATCAAACTGTGTCCACCTACAACTAAAAAACATTATTTTAAAAATAGCTAAGATGATAAATTTATGTTATGTGTATTTTACCATAATTAAATTAAAAAAAAAAAAAAAAAAAAAAAAGGAAAAGAAGGTGGTGGTTTCCCCCAAAGGGGAATTAAGGAATTGTTACCATAAGGAGGAGAAATGAATGTGAGTAGGCAAAACCAATTTATTTCCAGAGCAATTAAGTCAGGTGCTGAGAGCAAAACCACGTGTCTTTTCTCACTTTAATGCATGAATGACTTCAGACTTAATGTAGGGAATAAAGAAGGAAGTAGAACTCTGTCCATGGTTCTTACCAGCGAGATGGGCATGAGGCGCACAGCTCGTACCAGTGATGGGCTAAATGTGGCCACAAAGCCCTGTGAGGTCACGGGGACTCCCCTCTTCCAACCCCAACCCAAAAAGTCACCACAGGCAGGTGCTGTGCTGTGTGCCTGTGCCCCCAGCAACTTTCTGCTGCCACTTCCAAGAAAGATAAGAATCGGTTCTCTTCGGGAGATAACACTTGGGGCGTTGTCTTTTCACCTTGACTCTTCTCAAGCAGAACCTAACCACCTACAGCAGTCCAGGTCTCTGCTGCCTTTCCAGCATCTCCCTCAGAGGACAAGGCTGAGCTCTCCCTCAGTCTTTAGGCTCCGGGTCAGCTGGTCCTTACTTGCCTGGCCCTGAGCCATTTCCTTCAGCTTCAGTCAATTTAATGGTGTCCCTTGTCATTGCCCTGCCTGGTACTCTAGGACCTTCTCATGGCATTCCCTCAATGGCCTTTCTCTTCATCTGGGTTGTTGGGCCCTTTTCCAGTCCTTAAACTGAAGCCTCCATTTTAGCTGATAATCCTGGCCTCTTATTCCCTTCTAAATTTCCAGTGTTTTCTAGGCTGTCTAGCTTTTTTTGCAGCACCTGCAGACCTCTGTCCTACCTTACCCTTACAGAAGACCATGGCCCTGTGACACAGGCAGGGCTGCTATTCCGAATATCCAAGACAGCATGGCACCGATCAGAATGGATGCCATAATCTGAAGCAGGGTCCTGGGGGATCAGCTGCTACCTGTTTGGTTGCTGGATCATGGTTAGGGGCCCTGGGAGTTCCAAGAGGGGCCAGGCATCTGGAGTGAAGGCTCATGGGGTAGCTATTTACTAGCAAATACACATCTGCGCACCCTAGCTGAATATTTGTAGGACACATATCTCCCAGATAGGTGAATATCCATCTCCTGCTTGGGTCTGAACTCACTTCTGGGTTTATGCATAGTCTATGTGACTTGAACTTTGACCTTTTAAGTCTTGGATTTCTTATCTGTAAAATGGAAATAATAAGCAGGAATTTGAATAGGATATGTGTATATCATGTTCAAATAGAGCAGCAACAATGGCCAAAAGGTAGAAATAACCCAATGTCCCATCAACCTTCAGCTTTACAAAGGGGTGAAGTTCTGGAACATGCTGAACATGGACGAACCTTGAAAACATTATGTTAAGTGAAATAAGCCAGACACAGAAGGGCACATATTACATGATTCCACTTAGGTAAGAACTTAGAATAGGCAAATTCACAGAGAAAGAAAGAATAGTGGTTACCAGATCTGGGGACAGGGACAATAGGGAGTTTCCATTTGATACATACAGAGTTTCAGTTTGGGATGATGGAAGATTCTGGAGATGGATGGTGGTGACTATTGCACGATGTGAGTGTAAATGCCACTGAACTGAACCTCAAAAGAGTTAAAGTGGTAACTGTTATGTATATTTTCCCACAATAAAAAGTGGAAATAATGCCTGTTACAGCAAATATTAAACAGGATCAAAGGTCTGTAAAAAGTCTTTGTATCTTCAAGTGTTATTATTCTTGTTGGCTAATAGCATTAAGTTTTAACCCAGTTCTCTTGGGTTTATCCAAGAATTTCCTCCAAATAATTATTTTTTTATGAAAAGGTATTTAAAAAAATCATATGGTTCCCTTTCTTCTATAAATTCAAGTAAGTTCTACAGGGGGAAAAATCAGCCTTCGAACAGGTTGACAGTGTAACTCGAGGGATTTTGAAAAAGACAAAATTATCTTACATATCATCCTAAAAGAATACCATGAATAACCACGTTATTATTTTTCATCATTACATGTATAATGCTCATTAAAGGGCAGTGCATTGGCTGGGTGCTGTGTTATTTGCCTGTAATCCCAACAACTTGGGAGTCTGGTAGTTTGCTAGTTCGAGGCTAGCCTTTCAGCAACTTAGCAAAACTGTCTCAAAATAAAAAATACAAAGGGCTGGGGATGTGGATCAGTGGTAGAGCACCCCTGGGTTTAATCCCCACAACTGCAAAAATACATACATACATAAAAAAGAGCAGCGCGTTGGTGCATTGAAGAGGATATCAGTCATTTGTACTTCACTGGGAGCTGCTTTCCTCCTAATTTTGGCTGAGAGCATTAAGGCAGTGGTTAAAACCTTCTTCTTTTCTTCCTTCCTTCCTTTATTTCTTTCTTTTCCTTTCCTTTTCTTTCTTTCTTTTTTTTTTTTTAGCAACAAAGACATCTGTCTCCATCCAAAGTAAAACAAAGTAAACCGCTGATTTTGCAATTTCAGGATGCTCTTCAATTAAAATGATCCAAAAGACTGAAAAAGAAGGAACATTTTTAAAAAGTTAAATAATTTGATATATATTCTGAAGTACTAAAGGGGAAGTGTCCTGTTGACTGTTATCTATTTTGAAATGAATCAATAAATAAGATAAATTGAAGGATGAATAGATGGATAGTTAGATGGATAGATATATGATGAAGCAGTTATAGTAAAACGTCCAGAGTAGAATCTAGGTGGTGGATGTATCAGTGATCACTGCCAATTTTTTTTCAATTTGGCTATATGTTAAAAGCTTTTCATAACAAACTGTTGGGGGAAAATTACTAATAACATGTAGTATCAGCTCACATACCTATTCATCAACAAATTAAATAATTAAAAAATTTAAAAAACTAACTACCTATAATATACTATCATATCATATGGATAATTGGATTAGCACTCAGCTGAAACATCAGGCTATGATAAGAATTGATACCTGCGGTGGGCCTTGAAGGATGAACAGGAGTTTGGTAGGTAAAGAAGACCAGAGAAAGGGTCTTTCCCCCAGAGGAAGCATCATGTGAAATGTGTGATTTTATCAAGGATACCAAGTATCCCAGAGTGGCTGAGGCTTGTGGTATTGAGGTTGAATTGATGCAGAACTCAGAGGCCTGAATTTGAATCGCAGCTAACATTCTCCAGGTATATGATCACAACTCTGTGAGCCTCACTCTACCATGTATACAACAGGATAACCTTTACCTGCCAGGATTTTGTGAACATTATTATATGTAAAGCACTTGGCATAGAACTTATTCCCCAGTTAGCACTCAATAAACATGAGCTATTATACTTAAGAGCCTGGAAGGAATCTGAGAGTTCTTCTGCACACCTTGAATACTGTTCTATTGTGCAGGTCCATGTCAGAAATCTGTATGAGCCACTCCCCAGTTGCAAAAGAGCTTGCAAAAAAATTGTCACCCATGGTAGTTTTCTGCAAGGAAACCACGTTGGGGTGGGGGCTATATTTTCATTCTCATTCCACTCCAGGCAACTAGCCTTAGTTATTGCTATGATCCCTGCACCAGTGCCCCACAGACTCTGGGTGGTCTCACCTTCATTGCATGTCCCAAGGTCTACACTGCAGTTCACATAGACAGGACGTAGTGTAGGTACTTTTGTCTTTTTCATTTCAACACTAACTCCCTGTTTGCAAGGGTGACTTTGCTTTCCCTTTGACACAACCTAGTCTTACTATAGGAAATGTCTGCCATAAGGGGATGGGAAGGAGTGGTATTCCTTCAGGCCTTGGAGAATTGGTGGGGGTCCTCAGCCTCCTGCACTTGAAATGAAGCCTGCAGCATCCCTTTATTTTGCCAACGTTGTTCCACATACTTTCTTTCACTTAGTCTTGACACAATCCTTGAAGGTCCGTGAGGCAATTAATATTGTCACTCATGGGCACCACTGAAGTGAAAGAGCCACACTGGTCCAGATCTCTTAGCCCCATCTGGGGTCCATTCCTCTGCACATGTTTCTCTTATTGAGAAGGATGATGGTGGGTCATCACTCTTTCAGAAGTGACCAGAGGTTATAAACCTGTGATACCTAAGGGGTTGAGCCTATCTGTAGGGATTATGTGGGTCCCTCATATACAAAGATGACACTGGGACCCACCCCCAGCCACAATAAGACATACAAGATCAAGGTGTTATCTCCCCGTGGGGGCAGATTTGCGATTCCTAAGACCTGTGACCAGATGCAGCCTGTGGCCCTGGAATAGGACAGAGAGCAATGGCCTCTTTTGGTTGCGATGGGCTGGCCTGACCACATAGGGAAGCCAGTTGACTCATCTGTGGCCCTGGGGGAATGAAGTTTGAGCAGGTAGTGCTCAATGTGGGGCTTCCCACACTGCAGTTACAACAGGAAGACCACAAGGGGAGAACAGCTGCAGTGGCCTTAAACCTTTGGACAGGCAGAGCTGAGCCTGAGCCATTCCCAGACAAAACCTCTCTCACACACCTGGGCAGAGCCCTGGCTGACTAGGAGTGCACTGCTTAGGATAGAACTCTCGACCAGTGCTTAGAAACCATTGCAGGGCATCCCCTGAGCACCTTGTCCATTACCATTCCATCTCTCTGGCCTGAGTGTTATCACCTCCAAAATAGTGGGCTAGTCCTTTTCAGAATTGCTCCAGTTCTTCTCAGTCAGTTAGTTAAAAGTGCATTTGCCAGGAGGGTCACATGTAACAGAATGAAAGGGGCACTCGACCACTGGATCACATTGCCCTTTTTTTGTAGAGACAGGGTCTCACTGTAACTAAGTACCTCGCCATTGCTGAGGCTGGCTTTGAACTCGCGATCCTCCTGCCTCAGCCTCCCAAAGTGCTGGGATTACAGGCGTGCGCCACCGCGCCCGGCTGGAACTGTCCTTTCTCAGGAAATTCCAGGACGTTTCCAGGTGCATTCCAACAAATTCAAATGATACAACTCCTCACTTGTTCAGACTTAAAGGGGAATCCAAGCCCCAGAAGCCAGTGTGATGGGACCCCAGTAGTCCAATCAGCTGCTTCCAAGGTAGTGATCTCCCACTGTGGGTGAGTGTAAGCTCAGGCAGATTGACGACCTGTAGGGATGCTGTAATAATGGCAGACTATTTTTTGAACATTAAAAACAAAAACAAAAACTTGTCCTAATACTGTAGCAACCTGCAGCACAGGCACTATTATTCCCATTTTACTGGGAGGAAATTGAGGCTCAAGGACAGAGCCAGGCTGTGAACTTGCTCTATATGTCCCCTTGGCCTGGTTCTTCCTTCTCCCTTGACAGCTGCCTTTCCAGGGACTAAATTGCCAACATGCAACCCCAAATCTAAATCTCCTTCCCACCGTGTTCATAATAAAACTTTTCTTAATCATTAGTCAATGTTACTTTTTCCCACTAACTCTAAACAAAATAATTTTGAGCACACTTGCAATAATTTAAATTCGAAGTATCTATAAGAAATTCTCTGTCAGTGTATTTATTAGTCTCTGATTATGATGCATATTTTAATTTTTAAGTTATAACAGATTTATTCTATTCCTTTGGAACTTCTCTTAAGTCAGTAATTGAAATTGAATGTTGGAAAATTAGAAAATACAAAGAAGAAAAAATACAGATGTAGAAAAACTAAATAGTGTACAATTCTCCTGTATTAAGATTCTGATGTGTCCCTTCAAGAATTTTCTTGAAAATATGCAGACACATGCATAGTTTAAAAAATTGTGGAATTATATTTTGTTTGAACTTTCCTTTTTTCCTAATACTATTCTATTAATATTTTTCTAGGTCAGATATATATCTACCAATTTTTTTTTCATTGCAGCACACCAATTCTGTCATATAGTTGCATCATAATATATTTAACCATATTTTCCATTGTTGGACTTTTGACTTATGCTGATTTCCACTCTTTTATTTAAAATTTTTTTTTTCATACCAAGGATTGAACCCAGGTGCGCTCAACCACTAAGCCACATCCCCAGCCCTTTTTATATTTTATTTAAAGACAGGGTTCACTTGGTTGCTTAGGGCCCCACTAAATTGCTGAAGCTGGCTTTGAACTCATGATTCTTCTGTCTCAGCCTCCCAAACTGCTGGGATTACAGGTGTATGCCAACACAGCTGGCTTTTTTTCACATCTTGAGATAGGACTTTGCTTAGTTGCCCAGGCTAGTCTCTAACTCATGATCCTCCTGCCTTGGCCTCCCAAGTAGCTGGGATTACAGGTTTGCGGCACTGCTTCCAATATCAACTTTTTAATTATTATTACTAATGTTGCAATGAATATTCTTTTAAAATATTTTTGCATGCTTTTAATTCCTAAGGATAAGTTCCTGGAAATGAAATTATTGAATCACAAAGAATCCATGCTTTCAAGTCGTTGATAAGTTATGCCAAATTGTTCTTCAGAAAAAGTGTGTCAATTTGCTTTTCCACTTGCAGGGCATGAGATGATTCTTAAGAGAAAAAAACACAAAAACCATTGTATTGCTATATTTTAACAAATTCATTATTAAGAGAAAGTCAGAGAAATGAATCACAAGATTTGAATTCATATGTCACAATTCTAAATGCTCTGTTGCTTTAACCCTCAATTTGTAAGTTCTTTTTTTTAATGCACCCAACATTGAATATTGGCTATTTGTAAAACATAGAAATGCATTGATTTATGAGAGCATATGGCTGGTTCTTTTATTTTCTTTTACATGTAATTCCAAAATCTAGTTAAAGAAATGTTTGGATTTTAAAAGTACACATGGACATTTCTCCAAAGATACAGAAATAGTTAATAAATACATTTAAAGATTCCGGGGGTGGGGTTGTGGCTCAGTGGTAGAGCACTCGCCTTGCACGTGCCATGCGTGGCCCGGTTTGATCCTCAGCAGCATGTAAAAATAAACGCATTGTGTACAACTAACGTAAATAAATAAATTTTTTTAAAAAAAAGATTCCCTATATCTTTAGTCATTAGGGAAATGGAAATAAAAACAATATATCCTACTTTATACTCACTAAGATGATAATAATTAAAAATGATAAGTAATAATGGTGCTGGAAAGGTTGTAGGAAAATTAAGAACTTCTTATACTATTGATTGATTGAATGTAAAACAGAGCAGCTACTTTGGAAAACAGTCTGGCAGTGTCTCAAAAAGTTAAATAGGGCTGGATAAAAAAGAATGGCTTTTGCTGGTAAATGGCTGAATCTGGAGACTATTATGCTAAGTGAAATAAGCCAATTCCAAAAACAAACAAGCAAAAAAAAAAAAAAAAACAGGTCAAATGTTCTCTCTGATATGGATGCTAACATACAATAAAGGGGGAGGGGAATAGAAGTTCAGTAAATTAGACAAAGGGGAATGAAGGGAAAGGAAGGGGGATAGAACTAGGAAATCTGACTTAATTTTCCTATGTACATATATGAATACACCACACTGAATCTTTACATCATGTACAACCACAAGACTGGGATCCTAATTAGAATAAGAGGTATTCCATGTTTATATAAATACATCAAAATATACTCTACAGTCATGTATAACTAAAAAGAACAACAACAACAAAATGTTAAATAGAGCTGAGGTTATGGTTCAGTGGTGAAGCACATGAGCAAGGCCCTGGGTTCATCCCCAATTCCTTAAAACAAAACAATTCCAATAATTCTGCTCCTTGGTATATACCCAAGAGAACTGAAAGCATGCCCACACACAAACTTTTACATGAATGTTCATAGTAGCATTACACATAATAGCCCCAAAGTGGAAACAACCCAAATGTCAATCAACTGATGAATGAAGTGTAAGCAAAATGTGGTATATTCATATAATGGAATTTTAGTGGTATTTAAAAGAAATGAAGTACTGATATTTGCTACAACATAAATGAACTTTGAATGCATTATGCTAAGTGAGAAAAGCCAGAAATAAAAGGTCATGTATTGTTTGATTCTATTTATATAAAATGTCTTTTTTTTTTTTTGTACTGGGGACTGAACTTGGGGACACTCAACCACTGAACCACATCCCCAGCCCTATTTTGTATTTTATTTAGAGACAGGGTCTCACTAAGTTGCTTAGTGCTTCACTGTTGCTGAACCCACGATCCTCCTGTCTCAGCCTCCTGAGCCACTGGGACTACAGGTGTGAACCACTGCGCCCAGCTAAAATGTCTTTTTTAAAAATATTTTTAGTTGTAAATGGTCACAATATCTTTTTATGTGTTTATTTATTTTCTTGTGTGGTGCTGAGGATTGAACCCAGTGCCTCACACATGTGAGGCAAGCCCTCTACCACTGAGCTACGGCCACAGCCCATAAAATGTCTTGAATAGGCAAATCCGTATTCAGAAAGTACACTAGTAGTTTCCAGGGGATGGGGGAAAGTTGGAAATGGGGAGTGACTGATAATAATATGGGCTTTATTTTGGGGGCAATGCAAATGCTCTGGGATTGCATAGTATTGATGGTTGCTCAAGATTGTGAATAAATTAAATTGTACATTTTTAAAGAGTAAATTTTATGCAATATGCATTGTATCTAATTTTTTCCACATTTGTATTGGTGCATTATAGTTGTTCATAATGATGGTATTTGCTATTACATACTCATACATGCATGCAATGTAACCATCTAATTTTGCCAATATCACTCCCCAGCACATTCCCCCCTCCCTCCTCACCTTCCACCCTGTTGTCTCTTTCCTCTACTTATCTCTCTTTGATTTCCATGAGATCTGCCCTCACTGTTCTTTTCTTTTCTCCTTTCTACCTTCTGCATATGAGAGAAAACATATATCCCTTAACTTTCTGAGTTTAGCTTATTTTGCTTATTTTGGTCTCTAGCTCCATCCATTTTCCTGCAATGACATAATTTCATTTTGCTTTATAGCTAAATAAACTCAATTTTTTAAAAGCCCATATTGTGGCTTATTTTTATGGAACAGGACCATATGGTATCTTTTTTGAAGTTTTAAACATCTCAAATTAAATAGCTAATTATCAAAGTAATTCTAATCTCCTTTATAAAAAATTGAATAGTTTTTTTTGGGCTGGGGTATGGCTCAGTGGTAGAGCACTTGCCCAGCATGTGTGAGGCACTTGGTTCAATCCTCAGCACCACATAAAAATAAAATAAAAGGTATTGTGTCCACTTACAAATAAAAAAGATATTTTTAAAAAATTGAATAGTTTTAATGTTAAATTAAAGTTTGAGCCAAAATGTCTCTCTGGCTTTCTTCCTCCCTTTGTTCCCCTCTTTGTCTTTTTTTTGCCGGGTTATGTTTTAAGCAGTTAATATATTTTGCTAAGATATTTCCCTGGTGTAAGTATATATCCAAGCAAAGATTTGCAAATAAGTTTAGATTTATAAGCAGATTGTGTGTGTGTGTGTGTGTGTGTGTGTGTGTGTGTGAGAGAGAGAGAGAGAGAGAGAGAGAGAGAGAGAGAAAGGTCTTGCTTAAGTTGCCCAGTCTGACCTCAAAACTTGCAGTCCTTGTGACTCAGCCTCCTGAATAGCTGGGATTACTGGCTTGTGCCACCACTCTGGCACACAGATTTTTTTTTTTAAAACATTATGATGTATCAGTATTCAAAAGAGGCCATTTTCATGTGTTACATAAATGTAATTAGTATTAGAATTCATTTTTCAAAAACATCTTGTACTTTTATGGGTTAATTTTTGGGAACTTATATTTTTTAAATGAAATCTCAAATGCAGAAAAGTTGCAATTAAAAAGGACCCAGACTCTTCATGTAGATTTTCAATTATTAGCTTTTTGTGTGTCACTTTTACTCTTTCTTTCTATAGATATAGATATTTCAGTGCACATTTTCTAAGAAGGACAGTTTCTTGTATAACCACAGTATAATGATCAAGTCTGAAAAGTTAACATTGATATAACACTATTATTTCATCCAGTCTGTATTCAAAGTTGGCCCAGTAAGATTTTCAAAATTGAATTTTGAAAACATTCAAAAGTGCCTAGTAATGCCTCTACAGTAATTTGAGGATTTAGTTGAGGTATCTCCTGGTTTCTCCTCTGTAAACTTTCCATTTTTGCCTTTGTAAAATTAACATGTAACCAGTAGGGAAATGCTTTAAAATTACATTAATATCTTGTTTCCCAACTATTTTTCACCCTCCAGTTTTAACATCTCTAGTTGATTCCTTTTTTTTAAACATTTTATTTTTTTAGTTGTAGATGGACACAATACCTTTATTTAATTTATTATTATTATTATTTTTTAATGTGGTGCTGAGGATCAAACTCAGTGCCCCACATGTGCTAGGCGAGCGCTCTACCACTGAGTCACAATCCAAGGCCCCCTCTGAGTGATTCTTATCTGCAGGATGCACTTTGAAAAATGCAGTACTGGTTGCAGATTTTAGACAATTTATTTAAATGTTCAGGTAGCATCATAAATATTTCACCTACTTTTTTGGAAATATTATGTACAGATTTGTACTTTGCACTTAGGTTTATTAACCCATTTTGTCTCATCATCTCAGATGTGGAACACCTACAAAAACTCAAATTGAGCAATAAACATAAGCATACCATTATGTAACTTTGAAGTAAAATGTTATGTTTTTGAAGTTCTACTCTTTTGAGAAAAGTAATAGGTGAAAAACACTGTTTGAAAAATACTTTTAAATTAGTTGTGAAAATGGCATAAACTTTACTGCAAAAGTTACTTTTACTAAATGTTCAACTGAATAAAATATTGTATACATAAGAGATATGTGATATAAGAAATGCATTTATGAAAGCATTTTCTAGAACTCGTTATTATTTTATTTCAAGGAATGCACTATATTTCAAATTATCAATGTTCAAAAGTAACTATCCTGGGGGCTGGGGATATAGCTCAGTTGGTAGAGTGCTTGCCTAGCATTCACAAGGCCTTGTGTTCAGTCCCCAGCACCACACACACACACACACACACACACACACACACACAAGTAACTGTCTTAAAAATAAGACCTTGGGACAACATATACTGCATTGCACTGCTGCCTGACAAAATCTAATGTGTTGATACTCAAGGTCCTTTGTTGACCAGTTGTGACCTGTGTTTTTGTACTCCAAAGATGATATTAGGGAAAACACTTATTCCGAATGCTTGAGAAAATTATAGTGTCCCAGTGTCCTATTTATAGGATCTCTAGATTATAATTTAAATTTATTTTAATACATCTGCATCAATTTTGTTGAAATATTCACATAATTGAAAACTTGGACTTAATGGGTTAAAGAGCCCAAATTCTGTTTTAGTTCAGTTCTTTTTGTTTTCAAGATGCAACATTTGTGGGGCTGGGAATGTAGCTCAGTTGGTAGAGTGCTTGCTTTGCAAGCACAAGGCCCCAGGTTCAATCCCCAGCACCACCAAAAAAAAAAAAAAAAAGATGCTACATTTGAGCCAGCTCTTGAGGATAGGGGTAGAGGGATGTTTATCAAGAGAAAATATGACACTTGTAAATGGACTTGGCCTTGGAAAGAACCGTGAGACACCAAGAGGCAACCCCAGAGCCCGCTCTCTCCACACTCTCTCAGCCAGCATGGTCAATCCTCCTGTCACTCTTTCTATTCCAACTTCTCTGTTCTCTGTTGACTGTTTTATTCTTTTCTGCCCATGTGCTTTGTTATCTGTCTCATAGCATCTGCTTCCCCATGGCAAGATCTCTGAAGAATTCATCTCTACCTTTTCCCTCTGTGCCTTTTAGCTCCAATTTCTACTGCTAATGACCCAATTCTCTCCCTTGTCTTTGCATCAGACTCATTCAGAGGGTGCTGCTGGCATGTAAGGATTTACCACTCATGTTCAAGGGCTTCCCCAAGATTCTGGCAGCTTGGTGTGGAGTGGTGGTACAGTCATGCGATTTTCCTGAGGGTTGCCCCTCCAGAGGGACTGTGGATTTGCTGGACAGAGCAATCTACCTGTACAGTGGAAGTTACGTTAATGCATCAACTGTATTTCCTGAACTATATCAGGACATATGCTCTAATACCTCAGTGCTCCTCATAGGTATAAGAAATCATTTGGAGCTGGGTATGGTGGTGCATGCCTGTCCTTCCAGCTATTCAGGAGGCTGAGGCAGGAGGATCACAAGTTTGAGGCTAGCCTGGGCAAGCTAGCATAGATCCTCTCTCAAAATTAAAAACTAAAAAGGACTGGGGATGTAGCTCAGTGGTAGAGTGACCTGGGTTCCATTCTCAGTACCCCCACCCCAAATAAATAATTTAATAATTCTGGAAGCTCTAGTGTGAATACCAAAATATTAGAACTTTCAGAATATCTTTAAGATTATGTGTGTATTCTTTTTTTTTTTTTTTTTTTTTTTTTTGGTACCAGGGGATTGAACTCAGGGGCACTCAACCATTGGGCCACATCTGAGTTGCTAAGTGCCTCGCCATTGCTGAGGCTGGCTTTAAACTCGCGATCCTCCTGCCTCAGCCTCCCAAGTGCTGGGATTACAGGCGTGTGCCACCATGCCTGGCTATGTGTATTCATTTTTAACTTAACAAATGTTTACTGAGCCTCTTCCTGACAAGAATATTGAAAAGTTCTAATAAAAATACCTGGAATTTTTGGGACAAAATGCTACCATAATTTTGTCTCTCCCTTTAAGAACTCCAACAACAAAAACCTTTTTATTTTGAAAATTTTCAGATGTGCAGAAAAGTTAAAGCCCAGTGCTAAATTGACCAGTTAGTAGTTTGCTTTAGCTTTCTCTATTGAGCCATTTTAAAATAATTTACACAAATTATAGACACCATGAAGCGTCGTCTCTAAATGATTCAGCATGCATTTCCTAGGAAGAAGGGCACTTTTTTTTTTTTTTTTTTAATTTATACAAACAGGACATTATTGTCAGAAAAATAGCAATAATCTGCTAATATCATCTGTACATGATACCATCTGAGAATAT
The DNA here is from genome assembly GCA_025594165.1 of Tamias sibiricus. Taxonomy (NCBI): domain Eukaryota; kingdom Metazoa; phylum Chordata; class Mammalia; order Rodentia; family Sciuridae; genus Tamias; species Tamias sibiricus. The sequence continues at coordinate 72,655,458 of CM046668.1, forward strand.
TTCATTAATATGTATTTAAATCACCCACCCCAACTGTCTCAATTTTTTTCTTTTGAATATTTTTTTAAAAATCCAAGATGCACTCTAGATTCATGAATTTCACGTGGTTATTGGGCTTCTTAGTTACTTGTAATTGAGAACAGATATGGCTATCCCGCCTCCTCCCAGTCTTTCTTTGTTTTTCGGGCCTGATTTTTGGGAAATCCTGTCTTGTCAGACATTATACAGCCTGGACCTATTGGAAGTGTCCTCATGACTAGATTCAGGGCACACATTTTTGGCAAGGGGACTTCCAGGATGGTACTGTGTGTTCCCAGCAACCCCCACTGGGATGCTGGTTCTAAGGGAATCTTATCATGGGAGATGCTAAGTTTGAACATTCCTTGAAGGCTGAAGTCACCCTAATTTTCTGCTAAGAGTCAAAAGGATCACAGCTGCTTGCCTGGAGCTTTCAGATGCTTCTTGGTAGTAGGAATGGTTTGAAGTGGTCACAGAGTGGGGTTTTTGTCTTTATTCTCTGTGGTCTGTGACCAGCTGCCTTTCCCTTTCTCCCCATACGCCAGGTAGGATTTGCTCCTTACTTTTTTTTTTTTTTTTTTTTTTTTTTTTTATTTGTTTTAGTTGTACACAATGCGTTTATTTTTACGTGGTGCTGAGGATCGAACCCGGGTTGCGCACGTGCTAGGCGAGCATTCTACCGCGGAGCCACAACCCCAGCCCCCCCTCCTTACTTTTTTGTTTATTTATTTTTTTTATGTGGTGCTGAGGATCGAACCCAGTCCTCACACATGCTAGGTGAGCACTCTACCACTGAGCCACAACCCCAGCCCCCGCTCCTTACTTTTAAACAAACACAGACCCACTTTCTTGTGGAGCCCTCCATCTCATAAGGTACTTACGCCTTTTGTGTATTCGTGGGTATCACCTTTACATATTTATGACATACTCCTGCCTACTCTGCTTCTGGAGATTCCCTCCCCCCAAACCAATCTGTAAATACTTATCCCTAACATACATACCTTGATAGCTATCCCCTTTCTGCATAAACATTCTTTCTTTAAAGCTTTTTCGGTTTATTATTTTGAGGAGAAAATTCTCAATTATGTGATAATGTATGTACAACACTTGCTGAAAGCTCTTGGGGCAAAGAGATTACAGTTCCACCCTGGCAGCAGCTGCTGTAGTAGTAGCAGCTGGGGGGTTGAGGAGGAGGAGGGGAAGCAGTCCTGTGCACCTGGGAGACGGCATGGGATTTTCCAGTGAGGTATTGAACCCAAGCTGCTTCTCTTGGACTCTTTGCAGTGCTATGACTCTGGAAAACAAACAAACAAACAAAAACCTTTCATAGTCTAGAGGAGTGTTTCTCAACCGGAATGGTTGCTATTTGAAAGTCTTCTTTTTTTTTTTTTTTTGGTACCGGGGATTGAACTCAGGGGCACTCGACCACTGGGCCACATCCCCAGCCCTTTTTTGTATTTTATTAGAGACAGGGTCTCCCTGAGTTGCTAAGTGCCTCGCCATGGCTGAGGCTGGCTTTGAACTCGCGATCCTCCTGCCTCAGCCTCCCAAGTGCTGGGATTACAGGCGTGCGCCACCGCGCCCGGCTTGAAAGTCTTCTATTACTTTTTAGAGTCATTGCATCTTTTTATTTAGCACTGTTTCAAGGCCATTCTCACTTACATTATTGGATCAGCCAGGGGCCAATCAGGAAAGAGAAATCATCTAGATCATTTAAAACAGAGGAAATTTAATTCAGGAAACTGGCAACACATGACAGAGGAGTCTGAGAAGCCAAACAGACAATAGACAGACAACCCAGAGATGAGCAATTTAGGAAGCTTTGTCCTGCCCTCGGTAGGTGAAGGAAAGAAGGAAGAAGTGATGATACCAGGGCCTGGGGTCGCCAGGAGAAGTTCTGTTCAAGACAGAGAGAGAGAAATACCCTGGATTCTTTGCTCATTCTGCTTTCTAGCCACCCAGTAGTGTCCCCCTTTGGCCAAACCTGCTGGAGGCCAGCTGACGGCAGAGTTTGGGAAGCAGGGCCTTCAGAAGCTAGCCCCCGACCATACAGAGCAGAGCAGAGCAGGGGAAGGCATGGTTCTGAGGACAAAATCTCTCCACCAGCATAGTCATCTGCCCCTGGATTAATCCCATTCTGGATTATTAGTATATAATTTTAAAACCAATCTTCCTATGTACCTTTTATGCACTTAGTTGATGTAATGATATAGTCATCCTTCAGCTGAATGCACTTTTTTTTTTTCTGCTTTGTGTAGCTGTTGAATTCTTGGAGATTATGCATAGCAGTAGCAACACCAGCTCATTGGTGTTTGAAACTCATAAATAATAATTATATTGTGAATCACCTTCACAGTTAATGAAGCACTTTCACATACATTATACTATGTGATTCTCATAAAACTTTTTGAATTATAATATTATTTCTAATTTATAGAAGTATTATCTGAGTCTTGGAGACTTTATATAAATAGCTCAAGGACAAACAGCAAGTACCTGAATCAGAATTTAAGCTGGACTGTCAGGTTCCAAACTCCATAATCTTCTCGTGATATTCTGATGCTTCCTTCCAGAAGTTGCCCAGGGATATAGCAAGATTATTTTTCTGAGCTGGTTGGCTGAGTTTAGGAAGAAGGAAAGGATACATTTTAAATTTGAAAAATACTTGTTGACCTAGAAATTAAATTACCTTCCTGGGTATAAGTGACACCAGGACTATCTGGCATTCTGGTCTGAAGGGTTATGCTGTCCCTGAAGAATTATACTCTTGCCCTGTACACATCTCAATTCAGTATCTCAATATACAAGTCTGGCTCTTCTAGAGAGATCAGAGACCTAGAAGCATGTACCAGCCCAAGCCTTATAGAAGGTGGAGAAGAAGGGAATATGTCTCCCTATCTCGCCTCAATAAAATACAGGACATAGGATGAAATTTGAATGTCAGATAAACAAGTTTTTAGCATAAATACATATCTGACATTCAAGTGGTATCTTGGCATTTACTAAATCTGGCAATCATCTCAAGGTGGGACGTGATCCCAAGGTTTCAGGGTCATGTGTGCGTGCGCGCGCGGCAGGGGTACTGGGAGGATACTGGGGACAGGAGTCCATATGGCTCTGCATTTGCCATCTGTGCAGGCCATGAGGTAATTATTCCTGCACAGGTGCAGAAGCAGAAAAAGGGTCTGGAAGGGGATCCCCAGGGTCCAGCATGAATTCTGAATTGGAGTTTCTCTCTGTGGTAAGGAGAAGTGACCCAGCCTGAAGTCAAGGCTGAGGTTGATTCACTTGATTTCACTTAGGTTTTCTGTTAGTCTTTTTTTCACTGGTGAATATTCAAATCAGACCAGGAAGTTAAAATTAGTCTTTGAGATGATAAACTTACTTGAAGAAAGGAAAACAGAAAGGGGCCAAAGGTGGCCTAGATATGTCAGCAGAAAGGGCTGTGAGTGGCATGGAATGGTAAGGAGGTTTGCATTAGCACTGGTTCTGCAAGCCCAGGAGGAGACAAGGGCTAACCTGCAGTCCTTCCCAAGGGTGACAAGGAGGGGCTGGGGGAAGATGAAATGCTGGACTAGGCACTTGCCTCCCATGCTGAGGAGTGTCAAGCTGGGAGTCGATGCCCCCAACTGTCAACTCTGGAAGGTAGTCAATGTAATGTGCAGGGAAAGAAATTACCCAGTTACTCATCCTGGAGCTCAGAGAGGGATCCCTGGGGGGCTGCTCTCAGCCCTTGGCACTCAGTCAATCTGGAACCTTGGATAGGCCATTATTATTTCTGGGCCTTTGATTGTAAAAACGTGATGGTGGATGATATAATACATACCCTTTGTGGTTCCTCTTAGTTCTAAAATTCTCCTGGTGTGTGTGTGTGTGTGTGTGTGTGTGTGTGTGTGTATTACTTTTAGTACTGGGGATTGAAACCAGGGGCACTTTACCACTGAGCTATATCCCCAGCCCTTTTCACTTTTATTTTGAGACAGGGTCTCACTAAGTTGTGAAGGTGGTCCTCAAATTCGCAATCCTCCTGACTCAGCATCCCAAGACTTTGGGATTACAGGCCTACGCCATCACCCACCCCGCAGCATGGCATATGTCTAATGTTAAGCCCACTCATGACTGCTGTTCTGTGCACTAGCCAGGCAAGAGGGCTGATAACCATACTTTATTATGTAATCTTTATTACGTCTGAAGATTGCTCATTGTTTTAGTCAGTTTTTTTGCTGCTGCGACTAAAAGACCCGATCGGCACAATTGTAGAGGAGGAAAAGTTTATTTAGGGGCTCACGGTTTCAGAGGTCTTAGTCCATGAAAGGCCGGCTCCATTCCTTGGGGTTCGAGGTGAAGCAGAACATCATGGCCAAAGAGTGTGGCAGAGGGAAGCAGCTCGCATAGTGATCAGAAAGCAGAGAGAGAAACATCTCCACTGGCAGAATACAAATGCGTACCCCCAAGCGCCTCGCCCCAATTCCCACCTCCTCCAGCCACACCCTATCACTTCAGTTACCACTCCCGTTAATCCCTATCAGGGATTAATTAAGATTGACAACTCAATCATTTCTCCTTTGAACCTTCTTGCATTGCTTTTGAGCTTTTGGGGGACGCCACATCTAAACCATAATACTCATTCATTTTCCCATCAAGGTTTTTCCCCTTCCAGGTAAAATATCAAAATCCTTTTTTTCCAAAGGGCTGTATTCAAATGAGGTGACCATTGAGATCCACACTTTTCTAAAAGCCTCAGTCAGTGGTCCTGACCTGGCAAACCTCCTGCCTGAGTCTTCTGTGCCACTGGGATTGTTGGTGTGTGTAGCCATGCCTGACTCATATATTGTATCCTTATAAATGCTACTAGAATGGATTAAAGTTTTCTAAGAGTAAAAATGCTAATTATATAAAATAATGCATGAGTTAATTAGTTCAAATTAGTAATTTCACCCGTATGTACACTTTAAAATGTCATGATGTATATGATAAATATATAAAAATTTGTCACGGTAATAATCAATTAATAAATAACAAAAATTAAAAACACTATAAAAAAGCCTCAGTCAGCAAGATAATTAGGAACTCAATTATAGAGCCTGAGGCTACAAGTAGTATTTCAATCCCAGTTTATCCTTCATTGGTTCTTTGATTCATTCAGCATATATTTCTTGAGTTTCTGTCATGCCTCAGGCAGAGTTAAACTGGAGGGTAGAAAACTCCAGCAGAATTACAAATCTTGGGAAATACCCAGTGACACCTTTGCTGCTTCTTCAGTGCTGGACTCTTTGGAGTTTCAGAGTTCAGCCACTTGTCCATCAAATGGTAGAGGCAAAGTGAAAATGAGTTGTTGTTGAGGGTTTCAGTGAAAGGTTGAAAGTGTTGGTTACACTGAGGTATTTGAATAATCTGTGGGTTTCCACCTCCATGTAGCTGTTGGCCTCTAAGACTAGACAGAACTGGGAACTGGCTCCTTCTACCCAACACAGAGCAGCCTTCTGGAATGCCCTTGCCTTACATGCTGCTTCTTTCCCTCTGTCCACAGTGCTGCCCTTGAGATGGAGTTGCTGCCCCTTTGGCTCTGCCTGGGTTTTCATATTTTGACCATGAAATGGAAGAATGGAAGCGGAATGGCCACAGCAGCTTCCCAAGGGGGCTGCAAGTTGGTGAGTTTCCCCCCTGGACTCTGACTTGTCTGTTGCTCCTGTCCTGACAAGGTTGGGAAGCTGATAGATTGTTTGTCAAGGAGGAGTGTCTGGATCACTCTGTACCTGCCTCACCTGATGCCATGTGTAGCTCTTTAACTGAAGATTTTAAAGATAATGCCTGGGCAGACCCTGCCATCTTTCTCATACCAGGTACTGCCAGAGTGGTTTACATGTTTTAACTCATTTAATCATCACAATAACCCAGTGTTATGGAAGTATTGATAGGTTTTATTATTACTTCTCTATTTTACCGATGGGGGAGCTATGACACAAAGTGGCCCCAGTGTCATCAGCCACTCAGTGGTGGGCTGGGGTTTAAACCTGCTGTCTAAGACAGATGCAGTGGCACACACTTGTAATCCCAGCAGCTCGGGAGGCTGAGGCAGGAGGATCGAGAGTTCAAAGCCAATCTCAGCAATTTAGAAAGGCCCTAAGCAACTTAATGAGACCCTGTCTCTAAATAAAATAGGCTGGGGATGTGGCTCAGTGGTTAAGCATTGCTGGATTTAATTCCTGGTACCAAAAAAACAAAACAAAAAATCCTGACTGGTCTGACTCATAACCTCTATACCATACTGGAGTATACTCTAGCCTAGTGGTTAGAGGTTACTGCTAGTGGTTCAGAACCATGACAGCTGGAGTTTTAAAGAATAAAGCATGAGGGCTAGGGTTGTGGCTCAGTGGTAGAGCTTTTGCCTAGCATATATGAGGCACTGGGTTCGATTCTTAGCACTGCATACAAATAAATAAAGAAAATAAAGGTCCATCAACAACTTAAAAAAAAAAAAAAGAATTCAACGCATGAATCCGTTGGCCATTTTTCAGGGTGCAGGCTAGATCCTCTGCCTGACCCTTCTGGTTTTGTGGCCAGAAGCAGGGACTCAGCTGCCAGGGAGCTCAAAAAATGGACTTCCCATGACTCTTACAATTTGAGGACTGTTTGCAAATCATTACACTGGCCATTTGATGTTCAAATGAACTGGACATGGTAAGGATTTCCAGGGCTCTGGTGGCCGTGTGTTCATTTGCAGTGCTTTAGTGGGTCCACAAAGAATTGTAAAGGTCTGTGCTACAGCAATTGTGGTAGGACAGGGTCTCACAGCTTGAGGAAAGCCCCTAACCACAACACTCTTCAGAGACTCCCCATGAAGCCAGGAGACCAATGCTTACTCAAATATAGAAATACACTTTGTCTCTGGGGGGGATATTCAATTCTGTAAAAATGCAAGTTCTTCCCCAAATTAATCCATGATAGTAGTGAAATACTAATCAAAATTCCAAAGACTTTTTTAGGGGAAGTGGAGGTGTGGAAGGAATCTGACAAATCCATTCTAATATCCATCTGGAGATTTAAAAACAACTCAAATGTTCAATAATGGGGGATTAATTAATTATATGAAACAAATAATTATTACTAACTTTGGGCATAATAAATGTGTTTTATGTAAGCAATTATATTCAATCCTAAAAAAAAAAGAAAAAAAAAAAACAAAAAACAAAAAAACAAAAAAAAAAAACACACAATACAAGTATAATTTCCACTTTGCAGACTCTCCTGATGAGGTAACTATCCCAAGGTCAAACATTTGATAAAAAGCAGAGTCAATGACTGGGGTGTAACTCAGTGGTAGAACACATGCTTAGCTTATGTGAGGCCCTGGGTTCCATCCTTGGTATCAAAAACAAAACAAAACAAAACAAAAAAACAAACAAAAAAAAAAAAAAAAAAAAAAAAAAAAAAAAAAAAAGAAAGAAAAGGAAAATTAGAACCCAGATGAAGTGACCTTAGAACTCTTGTTCTTTGTCACTGTGCTATTCATGCAGTGTACTAATATAGTTCCTAAAAAGAAATGTGATCAAATTTATTTTTACTGCCAAAGCAATATGTCTATCATGCATTATTGGGAATTGAGTAGATTACTGAACATCTTGTAGAGTTTGTTCTAATTTTTGTTTTGTAAAAAAGGTCGGTAATATCTTTAGAAAAGAGTCAGAAGGAGATGTAACAAAAGGTTAGTGTGTGTTTCTCTGAGGGAGAGTCTGAGATTACTAAAGAGTTTAGTTTTCTATATTTCAATACAGCATCAATTTTTAATTATCAGAGGATGTTGTTTTTAAAATCAGATAAAGAACTTGGAAGTTGAGGGGCTGGGGTTGTGGCTCAGCGGTAGAGCGTTCGCCTAGTGTGCGGCCTGGGTTCGATCCTCAGCACCACGTAAACACAAATGCGTTGCATTGTGTACAACTAAAGCAAATAAATAAATATAAAAAAAAAGAGTAAAAAAAAAAAGAGAACTTGGAAGTTGAGCTGGGCACAGTGGCACATGCCTATTATCTCAGTGTGACTCAGAAGGCTGAGGCAGGAGAATGGCAAGTTCAAGATCATCCTCAGCCACTTAGCAAGACCTTCATCAACTTAGCGAGACCCTGTCTCAAAACAAAAAAATAAAAGGACTGGGGATGAAGCTCAGTGGCAAAGTGCCCCTGGTTTCAATCCCCAGTACCAAAAAATATAAATAAAATAAAATAACTTGAAATTCTAAGAGATTAGCTCCTTGCTCAGTGTCCAAAGCTAAGAAGTGGCAGAGCCAAGGTTCCAGCTTGAGTGTTAGCTCTCCTAACTTGGACTTCTTCTCACTCAGGACTCTTCTTCCCTGTTGCACTTGCCCTCAGAAATTGGACCCACAATTTTAGCCAATCATTAGCCTTGGTTTACCAACCTATGGAAAGGAATAACATTGCTTTACTAAATTACCATTTAAAACTTTTTTTTTTCACTGACACCTAACTTACATCCTATGTTTTTGCCAAGTCTACAAAACATTGGGCTGAGTTAAAGGAGCCTGGTTTGTGTGATTTCTGCTGTGACACCAGGGTCACCCCATTCTTTCTGTCTCCTTAAAGTATATAATCAGTAGAACTGCTATTATATTTATTTGATACAGGTATAGGGGAACTTCCCAGGCAAAAAATATTTGGGGTGAAATGAAGGTGCCACAGTGCAGTTGGTTGCTGGGCAGTGGCGCTGCAGATACCCAGCTGTTATGTCACAGTGGTAACCGTCCAGTGTGAACTGTTTATCCTGCACTAACTATGTGTCTGGCACCATGCTAAGCTCCTCATGAGCAGCCACTTTAATCTTACAACAACCCTTCAAAATAGGTACCATTTTTTAATCTTCATTTTGCAGAGGAAATAATAGACTTAAGGTTAAATTATTTTCCCAAGGTCACACAGGACATAAATGACAGAGGCAGAATTCAAATCCAAGTAGAGACCTGGTCCTCAATCCTCAGAGTTAAAAACTAAACTTCAAATACAGTTGTCAATTCTCAGCATCTGATGTCAGATCTTCTCTGACACCCTGTGTTTTAAGTGAGGCCTAGAACTCAGCTCCTAGCTGACTAATTTAAAGTGTGAAAGTGAAGAATTTTTTCCTATCCTATTTCAAAAACTCTGATCTCCAGAGTCATTCCTGGTGGTTTCCGGGACAGTCTGATAAGTGAACCAAGTTTCCATGCAGAAATCTGTACTTTAGAAGTGTCTTTCCCACTGACCCATGTGTTTTTGACCTAGGCGGGTGGAGTTGCCGACTGCAGAGGGCAGAACCTTGCTTCAGTGCCCAGCAGCCTCCCGTCCCACTCACAGACACTCATCCTGGACGCCAACCCTCTCAAGACCCTGTGGAATCATTCTCTCCAGCCTTACCCTCTCCTGGAGAACCTCAGCCTGCACAGCTGCCACCTGGGACTCATTGGCCTCGATGCCTTCCAGGAGCAAGGCCACCTGCACAGTCTGGCTCTGGCTGACAACTGCCTCTCTGAGAACTACAAGGAGACAGCAGCTGCTCTCCACACCCTCCCAAACCTGCGGAGGCTTGACTTGTCAGGAAACTCCCTAACGGAAGACATGGCAGCTCTCATGCTCCAGAACCTCTCCTCACTGGAGGCTGTGTCCCTGGCGAGGAACACCCTGATGAGGCTTGATGACTGTGTCTTTGAGGGCCTGGGTCACCTCAGGGAACTGGATTTGCAGAGGAACTACATCTTTGAGATTGAGGGTGGTGCTTTCAATGGCTTGACTGAGCTTAGACGCCTCAACTTGGCCTACAATAACCTCCCCTGCATTGTGGACTTTGGCCTCACACAGCTACAGTTTCTCAACATCAGTTACAATGCCCTGGAGTGGTTCCTGGCAGCCAAGGAAGAGGCTGCCTTTGAGCTGGAGATGCTGGACCTGTCTCACAACCAACTGTTGTTTTTCCCTCTCCTACCCCAGTGCAGTAAGTTGCACACTCTCCTGCTACGGGACAACAACATGGGCTTCTACAGGGACTTGTATAATACCTCGTCACCACAGGAGATGGTGGCCCAGTTCCTCCTTGTGGACGGCAATGTGACCAACATCACCACCGTCAGCCTCTGGGAAGAGTTTGCCTCCAGTGACCTGGCAGCTCTTCACTTCCTCGACATGAGCCAGAACCAGTTCCAGTACCTGCCAGATGGCTTCCTAAAGAAAATGCCTTCCCTCTCCCACCTGAACCTCAACCAGAATTGCCTGATGATGCTCCACATCCGGGAACATGAGCCCCCAGCAGCACTCATGGAACTGGACCTGAGCCACAACCAGCTCTCAGAGCTGCACTTGGCTCCAGGGCTTACAGGCTGCTTAAGGAGCCTCCGCTTGTTCAACCTGAGCTCCAACCAGCTCCAGGGTGTCCCCACTGGCCTTTTTGCCAATGCCAGTAACATCACTACAATTGACATGAGCCACAATCAGGTCTTACTTTGTCCCCAGCCAGCTCCCTTAGATAGGGCAGGACCCCTGAGCTGTGTGGATTTCAGAAACATGGCATCTTTAAGGAGCCTCTCTCTGGAGGGCTGTGGGCTGGGGGCATTACAAGACTACCCATTCCAAGGGACCGCCCTCACTCACTTAGACCTATCCAGCAACTGGGGGATTCTGAATGGGAGCATTGCCCCTCTCCAGGATATTGCCCGCACCTTACAGGTCCTATCTCTCAGGAACGTGGGCCTCAATTCTGGCTTCACAGAATTGGACTTTTCTGGATTTGGGAATCTGAGGGACTTGGATCTGTCAGGAAATTTCTTGACTAGCTTCCCGAGGTTCAGGAGCAGCCTGGCTCTGCAGACCCTGGATCTCCGCAGAAACTATCTCACTGCCCTTCCTCAGAGGGCTGTGTCTGAGCAGCTCCTGAGGAGTCTGCAGACCATCTACCTCAGTCAGAATCCATATGACTGCTGTGGAGTGGAGGGATGGGGAGCCCTGCAGCAGTTAAAGACTGTCGCTGACTTGGCCATGGTCACTTGCAACCTCTCCTCCAAGGTCATTCGCGTGCTGGAGCTGCAGGGCGGCATGCCTCAGGACTGCAAGTGGGAGCGGGTAGACATGGGCCTGCTCTACCTTGTGCTTATTCTCCCCAGCTGCCTCACCCTATTGGTGGCCTGCACTGTGATCTTCCTCACTTTTAAGAAGCCTTTGCTTCAGGTAATCAAGAGCCGCTGCCACTGGTCCTCCATATACTGACCTGGTTACATGCCAGGTTAGAAATTTGGTCTGTGTGACTTTCTCTGCTAGATTTTAAGATCTGCTGCAGAGGCCAGGTGTGGTGGTGTATGCCTGTAATCCCAGTGGCTCAGGAGGCTAAGGCAGGAGGATTGCAAGTTCAAAGCCAGCCTCAGTAACTTAGCAAGGCCCTAAACAACTTAGTGAAACCCTGTCTCTAAATAAAATACAAAAAGGGCTGGAGATGTGACTCAGTGGTTAAGCACCCCTTGGTTCAATCCCCGAAAATCTGCCACAGAGACCAAGTCTGATGAGTTGAGGTTTAAATTAAAAATTTAAATGTCTTCATCCTTTAGTCCCCTCAAGTCCTTCCTCCACCCTTATGATTCATCCTCATCACCCAGATAAAATATTTATTAAGTGACATACTATGAAAATAAAAGACAATATGTCTCAAATATTTTTTAAATCAAACAAAGCTTGCCTTTTTTTCTTTTTCTAATGTTCTTTTGTGTGTTTTCCCATATTGTTTTTCAGTTCCTCTCTCTTGGTGACATCCATGGAGATAAAAGGGTGGCAATCCAGTGCTACCCTACAGCAAGCACACCTCTAAGAGCTTGTCCTAGGGAGGGTGAGAGTCAGTGCCCTGGGGATTTGGCAAGGACAATGATTTCCAGGCACAACAGGAAGGTCTGGCATGAGAGAGTCTCACCCCTGATGTTGGCCCTGTTGCCACTGCAATGAGAAAGGGCCTGTGGCAGGGTCTCTCCAGGGGCCCTGGATTCACATCTAGAGTCTCTGGCAGATGGACATGACCTTTCTATGGAAAAGATAAGAGAACAATAACTGTGCCTGGAGTTTCTCCAGTCAGTAAACTGAGCAGTAGGCACAGTCCTTGTTCTGAGGGAAAGTAAAGAGAAATGCAGAAAGGAATGAAGTGTGCTAATTGGTGCCTACTCTTACTCTTCAAGAAGATCATGAATAACATCTTAGCCAGTGTTCAGCATCTATACTCACTAAAATCCTCACATCCTCTCTCCCTCCATTCCTTCAGTGAATGGTGAACAAGTCCTGAGCTCCTCTCTCTAGGAAAGGATAAGAAAGACACAGCCCCTGTCCCTTTGGTAGTTGAGAATTCACACTGTCTTTGAACTTTTTATCCCCACTTATTAATCTTAAAGGGGTTTAACTGCAGTGCAGAGAGGGGGACTGAGAGAGGACAGAAATCCCACGAACTGATTTATATTACTGTGCAAACTAAATGTCAGCAGAAATCAAAGAGAAAAAGAAATCAGTGGCGTTACTTTAACAAACAGAAACTTCCCAAGGGAAGTTTACTCGCCTAGGTCATTTCATTCTGTAATAACAGTGGCAGCCCTTAGATGGCATTAGATTTTGTCCTTATAGTAAGCCCACATTTCCTATCATTGTCTCCATCCGGTAGTGGCCCCATCCAGTGCCATGGATGTCCCTCAGTTTGCCTTTGTCCAGTCCATCTTGGCAAGCTCCATCAGCCAATGCCCACAAGACCAGACTTTCCTGATTTCCTCCTACATGAACAAAGCCCTTTCCCTGGGGCCCTGCTATTTCCCAAAGGGACAACTAGCTTCTTAGACAAGCAAATCTATCTGTGACTGATCTTGAGCTATTGTGTCACCCTTTGTATCAGTCAGTGTCCCCAGTTTCTTGCAACTGAACATGATCCGTCTGATTTAAGCAGCATGGGAATTTAGTAAAAGGATGCTGGGAAACTCTAGTCACTCTGGAAAGGCTGAGGATGAGGCTCAGAGAATGGGTAGGGATAGAAGATGCTATGTGTCAGTTGGAACCTCAGCCCATGCTATGCCAGAAACAATAATTGTGAGAACATGGCTGTAGCCACTCCTTAATATTGGATACCATGGTTTGCACTGCTGCCACCCACAGCAAAAAATAAATGCCCCAAATTCTGTTGTGTCACTAGCTAATGCACAATCTAGAGGAAGTGTATGGTCATTTGACCTTAGGTCCTGTGCCCCTGCCTGGCTCCTGGAAGAACTGGTACACGCTGTACCCCTCAGTGAGGTGTTTATGATAGAAGCTTGGCTCTGCTTCCTGTAAATGCTCATAAGGGGCAGAGTTATCAAAACACAGAAGGGAAGCAAGATGTTGAGCAGACAAAAAGAATAACAAGCACCACGCCCTGTTAAGCAGCATATACATTTTAGCAGAGGACATCTGGAAACAAATTCTTCACATAAAGGAATGACTCTAATGATGGAAACTTCAGACAGAACCTCAGGTCAGCTGGGGAGACCATCTGGCATCTGGAAGGCCCTTCAAATTATTCAAGTGGCACCACATAGACTACCCACCTTTCATGTTCTTAGGGTCCTACCTAGCAGGGTTGCAGACTGAGAAGTTAGGATAGAGCCCTACTCCTGCTGGTGATAGTGACTTCAGAAGGCTGTGGATCTCTTTACTAGTTTATTCCATCCCTAAGTTGAAAAAGCTGTTTTCTGGGTTTCCTTCAGTGTGGTGAGAAGGTTGACTAGAGCATGTGGATTTCTGCCTCCAGTCCTGAGCTGCAGTTCCTGCAGCAGATTCTGTATCTTTGCTCAGCTTTGTACACCTTAGTTCCACCTGCAGAAGAGAGTGCACTCTAATGTCCTCTCAGGGAGTACTGGAGAGGGAAGGAGCCACAGAGCCTGACACCAGAATTCCCCGGTAGGACCATGGTGGTTATCAGCCTAAGATTTCTCATACAGCCAGAACTGAGCACCAAGCAGTTCTTCCTCAGTGGGTGGGAAGTGGGGTCCACCCCCAGTCGCCACATGCCAGAACATTCAAACAGGAAAACGTCAGAGACTGGTCTTTTAACATGAATAACAATAATTCAGATATTGAAAATATGGTCAAAACAAAAGCTTAAAGTTTTCTTAGAGGCACAACATAAGCTATTAGAGTTTGGTTGATTTTTTCAAGGATCCCAGTTGCAAGGAATTGGATAAACAATGAAGCTCAGGTCATATCACTGGCCATCTGCCAACACTGTTGATCCATACATGGCCCACTTTGATTTACTTAATGTGCCACATAACTTTCCTTTGCCTCTCCAGATCCATTCTCCATGCTTCTTCTGCTGCCCAGGAGGGTGACTTCAGTAGTGACTTCAAAGGTGACTTCTCCCTAGCCCTCTGGCTTCCAGTTCTACTTGGCTAAGAAGAAGTCTTGTCAGATTAGAGAAAGAGGAAAGTTGAGGTTCACTTATTTATCCTCTTGACATTTTCTCATGGATTTGTCTCAAACTGGTTGATAGGTCTATCAACCAAAGGTCACACTCCTCTCAAGGTGGCTCTTTGTACATAAATCTCTGCCTCTGGGTCTAGGAACCACTCCTGGTACTGGTTTCTCCCTCTGGGCTTAGGGTAGGTAACAGTTCTGTCTCACCTGGCCTGTGTAATTGCCTTGTCCTTTGTTGGTGGCCTTTCCCTAACTAACCCTTTGTAAGTAGTTTCTTTATAAATCCTCCTTGAGTTATCTTTGTTGGAATGTACCATCTGGTTCCTTTTGAGACCCTGGGTGATGCAGCTGGTAATGTGTTTAGTGATACTGTGCCAGAAAATCCCAGAACTTGCATCAGGAAGAATGCTAAGAATGCAACCAGAGCTAGCAAGGCCAGTTCCTCAAAGATGGCATCCCTTTGAGTCCCTGTGTGGACGTTAGTAAGATGGCACATCTCATTGTATCAAAAATATATTCAGATTTTACCTAGATTGGAGTGGGAGAAGTTTCTATCCATAAAGATCTCTAAGACTGTGGGTGTTGTGATGGCCAAAGGAAACAGATGATGGCAGGGCTAGGAAAAAATGCTATAAAAAAATACTTCTTACTAACTAGTGCTCTTCTTCTCTTTCATCACCATTAATGGTTACCAAACTTTTTCTCTGTGTGTGCTAAATACTTTATATGGCTAATATTACTTAATTTGGGGGAAACCCTAGGCTGAGAGCAGTTAAAATTTGCCTAAGGTCATAGAGAACCTTGGTCAAGATGTTATCATTATGTTAAGAAACGTCATTATGTTAAGAGAAAGCAGCTTCAGCAACTTGACCATCTTTATCGATGTCTGTCAATCTAAAGGTGATAAGAAGTTGCTGAACAGTACACATTTGCTGATTAGATGGGAAATATGGAGAGATGGAGAGGCTTCATATGGGGCATGGGTAAGGAAAACCAGCATAGTGAAAGATCACCTACTGCAACTGAGACTCTTAGGAAGGCATTGGCATGGTGTGGTGATTTTCTGGAGGTAATTTACAACTGGCAGAATCTCACACAATCCCTTCCTCTTACTGTGCAACATCTTCCTGCTGAACAATTTGGATGAAAGGCTAATGCAAGAGGCCTCTGGTTTTCACCATGATTTTAAAGGTTCAGTGTGCATGTGGGGATTGATTAGGGACTGAAAGTCTTGCCAGGGAGGAGACTGTTTCCAGATTGATCACTTGATCCAAGTCTTTCAAACATACAACTTTTATAGATGCAGTTTCTCAGGGAAGAAAGATTAATTTAAATATTGATAAAACATAACTCACTCAGACTTATGAGATGTTAAGACACTGACCCATTCTGAAATTTGGCAATTCTTTACTCTTGGTGTCACCAAGCAGATAGTCAAAGGGGACCAACTAAACCCCAGGAGAGACTTCAGAGGAGCTTGCAATGCACATGCCTTGACATCTCAGACGGAGTCTCTCTCAAATGATACTTCTCAGGACTATTTAAAATTGTCTTCTTTAGTGACTGCTCTTGAGAGTTGCTTGTGTCTTTCATATCAGATTCAGCTTTTTTTTTTTTTAATTGTCCAATAGATGCCAGCACAGTGACAGTCCTTGGTGGCGTTTTGGCTCTTGGACATGTGGTCATTCTTCAGCCTTGCAGTCCTGCACTCCCACCTTCCAGAGCCCTTAAGATGTAAAACATGAAAACTAGATTCCCAACTACTGTCATATTTTAAATTTTTATCCCTAGACATATTGCATTTGCAATCAGTAATCTTCCCCCTTTGCTTTTACAAGGGTGTTAAGATTAGAAAGGACAATACAGCCAGGTATGGTAGTGCATGCCTATAATCCCAGTGACTTGGGAGGCTGAGGCAAGAAGATTGCAAGTTAGCAATTTAGCAAGGTCCCAAGCAATTTAGTAAGACCCTGTCTCAAAAAATAAAAGGGGTCTGGGTAAGGTGGCACATATCTGTAATACCAGCAGCTCAGGAGGCTGAGGCAGGAGAATCACAAGTTCAAAGCCAGCCTCAGCAATTTAGGGAAGCCCTAAGCAACTTAGCAAGTTTCTGTCTCTAAGTAAAAAATATAAATAAAAGGGCTGGGGATGTGTCTCAGTTGTTAAGAGTCTCTGGGTTCAAACCCTGTATTCCCTCCCCTCAAAAAAAAAAAAAAAAAAAAAAAAAAAAGGAAGAAAGAAAGGGCAACATGGCAAACCATTTTATGCAGAACTTCCGGAGAAATTATGACCTCAAATGAGTCTGAATCTCAATGGTTAACCTTTAGTAATTTTACACAATAGTATCTCATATTTGACTTCGATTGAGAGAAGTCTGTTGCATAATCTTACAATCTTAAGAGGGGGACTCGAGATGTGATTAGGTAGTAGAACACTTACCTAGCATGCACAAGACTGAGAGTTCAATTCCCAGCACCACAAGTGAAACAAACAAAAAATCCTTAAGATAGATGGTATTAGAAGATGGCAAATTGAAAACAGTCTTTCCCACAGACCTTAAAAAAAAAAAAAAATGTATAAGAGTTGGTCATGGGGAGGCACACAGCAAAACCAAGTTTTTTTGTTGTTGTTGTTTGTTTTTTTTTTTTTTTTTTTTTTTTTTGTACCGGGGATTGAACTCAGGGGCACTCAACCACTGGGCCACATCTTCAGCCGTTTTTTTGTATTTTATTTAGAGATAGGGTCTCACTGAGTTGCTAAGTGCTTCTGCATTGCTGAGGCTGGCTGGCTTTGAATTCGCGATTCTCCTGCCTCAGCCTCCCAAGTGCTGGGATTACAAGCTCGCACCACCACGCCCAGCACAAAACCAAATTTCAGTGGGGATAAAGTTGGCTTGAACACTGCCTTGGTCTGAGCAGTGCAACCCCAATGGGGACTCCAAGCCTCCGAGGAGGAGGGGAGGTCTGGATGGGGAGGCCGTGGAGAGCAATGGCGAGGGAGCAAGGAAGAAGTGTTGCTTCCTGACTTGGAGCAACAATGCCGCGGGAGAAAAACTCAGAGGCAGAATGAAGATGAAAGAAGGTTTTTTTTTCTTCGGCTTTAGCAATCTCTCAAAACTCTAACACTGGCTCTTTCAGCAACCTCTCTGACTCTTTACTTCTTCTGACTACTGACTCTTTACTTTACTTCTTTAAAGAAGGTCATGCTTTCTGGAGGGTGGGTGTGTTTCTCCCCCCTCCTTACTGTTTTCAATGTGGTAAGCACATCCTTCAGCTGAATGCCCTGGAGAGGAAGCCCAGCACTTCCTGTTGTCTTACTAAATGCTGAAAAATGCAAGTTAGAAATAAAGAAAAAAGAGGGAAAAGGGAAAATATGGAAAACTCTGTTAGCCAGGTCAGGGACACCAGCCTCCAGGAAGAAAACTGCTCACTTTTTCCTTGAGATATAGAGGAAGAGGCACATTCCAGATGTCAGTCGCTTCTCAAATCAATCAGGATCCAGAAAGTGATTTCTCTTTGCAAAAAGGACCTTTTGAAAAAACAACAGAATGGGCAACAAAGCTGGAGATCTTAAAATAAGGGATAAAGAGATGTTCAGGGTAACACTGCCAAAGAAATAGACCTAACTGCTGCTTAATGCCATTAAAATTTTTCAGTTACCAGACCGTGTCTGACTGCTGGCTACACAGCAGGCTGGTATTGAGCAAAAGAAGGTGACTTCATTGGAAAAGCCAGTTAGATGAGAAGGTGGAGGACTCATGTCATAAAACCCATCTTGCTTGGAAAACTGCTTGAGGAGTGGTTTATATAGGTAGTTAATGGGTGTTCCCAGACTGGTGGGCACCTTCTCACAGTGGGTGGCCAGATGATGCACATCTGATTCTAATCGCCTGGTCACAAGATGCTTTACAGTTCTGCAAATCTCAACAAATATCATTACTTCCTCTCTCTAGTCTTGTCATTGATTAGCTTGCCCACATGCAGTTCCCAACAAATGACAAATCACACACCAGACAGGCTAGATTGGGTCGCTGTCCCAAGGTCCTCTGGCTGATAGCCAAACTCATGATAATGAGATAAAACATAGTTCACCTGATTATTGTGGAAGACAAAGGTTACATGAGGTTAAATAAGAAGTCAGGCATGAGGTCCAGTCTCAATGCTTGACTTTATTTCCATTCTGTGAGCTTGTACCCCAAAGTTTTGCAGTGTTGGAAAGAATCATTTTTATATCAGATTTTGTCCTATTGTTTTACTGCCGAGAGTATCTTCACTATCTATGAGATACTTCATGGGATTTAGTGGAAATAACACCCTGGCTGCTGGGGTCAAATCCACAGGTGCTGGTGACAGGCCAACATGTATTTATATATTTACTGATATCACTATAATCAATATAAATAAGTTTATTGTCTATATCACTGAATAGTTTATCACTTGTCAATATAGACTATTCTTAGCTTTCTTTATACCAACAAACTTTTTCTTTCTATTCTTCAAATGCCAATTTTATCCCAGTTAAAATGTTGTTTGGCTGCATTCCTTCGTCCCTGCCCAATGTCCTCTTAAATATGTCTTTGGGAAATCCGTGGGAAGAACTATTTCCAAACAGGGATTTGCTAATGTCACCTCTCCTAAAATTTAGAGAGCACGTGAGACACTTCTCTTCAACTTTCAGGCCAATCTTGACTTCTTGAACTAGATTGCTTGAACAATATCATCTTCCTCTATTGTCTGTCTCACTTTGCAGAACATCCTTCCTCTGAAAGAGAGATAACAACAAAAATTCCACTTTGATCATAATTGTAGATTAGAAAAGGAAATCCCAACAATTTTCTAACTTTTCGAAAATGTCATGCTCTTCTCTTAAAATATGGGTAAATTTTACTTCCTCAACTCAATTTCTTCCAGTTTTCCTAACAGGCAACTATTGATGACCTGTTAGGTGGGGACAGAAACAGAAGCTCAGTCACCTTTGTTGATATCATTACTTTAGGTTCTTTCTTTTTACATCTAGTTTTGTTACTAAAGATAATGTTTGTCTATTTCACTCTTTTTTACCAGAAGTTCCAACTCTATTTTTCTATTTTCATTATCTTCTGGATCAAATTTTGTAAAAGATTGTCAAATACTCTGCAATATGTATCAGATCCCAGGGAAATGGTCAGTATGTTTCTGGTAACAACCCAAAGCAAAGAAGCAAAGAAGACCTATCTATACAGGAAGCTGCTTGGCGTTATCAGCGGGCTCTCCTTGGTAGCAGAGAACACTGTAACATAAATTGAATTCAGTTCTCTTTTCTTTTTCACTGTTGATTAAAAACCCTACATTCATTGACAAGGTGGCTATAAATTTTACTGTGACATAAATCAGAACAAATACAATGCAAATATTCATTAAGAAAGGGGAGAGCCGGCGCGGTGGCGCATGCCTGTAATCCCAGCACTTGGGAGGCTGAGACAGGAGGATTGCGAGTTCAAAGCCAGCCTCAGCAATGGTGAAGCTCTTAGCAACTCAGTGAGACCCTGTCTCTAATAAAAATACAAAAAAGGGCTGGAATGTGGCCCAGTGGTTGAGTGCCCCTGAGTTCAATCCCTGGTACAAAAAAAAAAAAAGATGGGGCTGGGTTTGTGGCTCGCTCGCCTAGCACGTGCGCAGCCCGGGTTCGATCCTCAGCACCAAGTAAAAATAAACACATGTGTACAACTAAAACAAACAAATAAATAAATATTTTTTAAAAAAAAAGAAAGAAAGAGAAAGGGGAGAATGCTGGGCATGGTGGTGCATGCCTGTAATCTCAGTGGCTCGGGAGGCCGAGACAAGAGGATTGTGAGTTCAAAGCCAGCCTCAGCAAAAAGTGAGGTGCTAAACAATTCAGTGTAGACTCTGTCTCTAAATAAAATACAAAAAATAGGGCTGGGATGTGGCTCAGTGGTCGAGTGCCCTTGAGTTCAATCCCTGGTACCCGCCCCCACCAAAAAAAAGAAAGGGGAGACTATATAAATATAATTAAGGAATTGGGAACTTAAATGATAGTAATATCAAAACAGATTCGACATTCTGTGGTTTGCACCATCTGAGGAATGACAAATTGTTCAGCAACAGCAGTCCATTTAGTGGATCTAGAGAATGGATGTGTTTTCTTGATGTAAAGGAACTAATTGCCTAAGATAAAGCAGAGATGTAGACCTTTACCCAGTCAATGCCATTTGGATTTGGGTTTAGATGAATAAAGAAATTACACATTGAGGGAGAGAGAGAGAGAGAGAGAGAGAGAGAGAACATAAATGCAAAAAGAACATGTCATCTTTTTAAGTATTAGAAGAATAAAACTTAGCATGGTAAAATGCAAAATATGCAAAAGATAGAAACAGTTCAGCAGAGATATTGCCAGTAAGGCATATTATATAATGGGAGGAAAAGCAAAAGGAGGATCAAAAAATTTTTTTTGAGTTTGTAAAGACAGTTGCATTTAGAAATGAAATAACTGTTTGCATAAAGTCTGTGTTCACAAGAAGAAATGCCTTTACAAAGTCTGGCTGAAATAAAATCTTAGACAAGGTCCCTGTAAGTTGGTCAGGCTAGCCTTGAACTTGAGATTCTCTTGCTTCACCTCTCTGAGTAACTGCATTGTTTATTTGTTTTTTGTTTTGTTTTGTACCTGGGATTGAATTCAGGGGTGCTTAACTACTGAGCCACATCCCCAGGCCTTTTTTTGTATTTTATTTAGAAACAGGGTCTTTCTGAGTTGCTTAGGGCCTTGCTAAGTGGCTGAGGCTGAGGACTGAACTCATGATCCTCCTACCTCAGCCTCCTGAGCCGCTGGGATTATAGGTGTGTGCCACCATGCCTGGTGCGGTTGTTCATTCTTTTAAAGTTGATTTAGACTGACAGTGAAATCATTTGATTTGTTTTCTTCTGATGGCTATCAACTTGAGTACTCCCACCTTTTGAGCATTTAAAATCTTATAAATAGATACCATGCATTTTTCAGGTTTCAAAGGAAGAAAAAAAAAGCTGATATTTGGCAAGTTCATCCTGGAACCTGGCATTGAATGCCATTATCTCATCACTGAATTTATCCTTTTTTCCTTTCCAACTTGCACCTTCTCACTCCCCTTTTCTTTCATTTTTTAGATGCTCTTCTTCAGTGTATTTTTGTGAATTTAATAGCAAATTTTAACATTTTTAAGAGGCTTGTTTTTCTAGTGTTGATTTCTTTACCCATAAACACATATCTATAACGCTTAAAAAATGTTGCACTTCTGTTTATTTTTGTAATTCATTTGTAGTTTTAATCCCCGTATCACTTAGGAAGCTCAATTCCTGTTGCCTGCTAACCAAGGTGGCAACTGTCATGGCCTGTTTGTTAAGACTTAAGTGGTGAGTGGACTTTGATGTCCTGAGCTCTGTTCATTCTTTGAGGATAATTTAATTTTGAGTTGCTAACCAAAACTTATCACATTACAGGTTTCAATATTAAACTCTAGATACTGCTTAATTTCTGGTGGTGGAAGACAATGCTTATCACCTCCTTTGAGAAGATTAAGTATAGTTTTTTTTTTTTGGTTGAGGGGAGTGTTATGCCAACTCTTCTCCTTTGAGAGAGGATTGCTGATTGAATAATTCCACTCAAATGAGTCATCAGAGGCTCACAATTTTTTTTCATATTTTTATTGATGCATTAAAAGTCATACATAATAGTGGGATTCATTGTTACATATCCGTAAATGCACACAGTATAACAACATAATTTAGTCAATATTGTTCCTTAGTATGGCTCTCAATTTTTTTTTTCAAATTTATTTTTTATTCTAAGTTGTTAGAAATGACAGAGAATGTGTTACATTTCATATAATACTTGTAAAGCACATTTTTACATATCTCTGGTTGTATACAAAGTATATTCACACCATTCGTGACTTCATACATGCACTGAGGGTAATGATATCCATATTGTTCTACCATCTTTGTTTTTTTCTTGACCCTTTTGCCCCCTCCCTTCCCCTTCCTCCTGGCTCTCAATTTTTTAATGGGACATATTGTCCTTTCCAATACCAAGCTACCCTTTTCTAGATACATGAATTTTTTTTTTTTTTTTTTTTTTTTTTTTGGTACTAGGGATTAAACCCAGGGGCACTTACCACTCACTGAGCCATATCCCCAGACTGTTTTTATATCTTATTTCAAGACAGGATATCACTAAGTTGCTGAGGGCCTCAACAAGTTGGTGAGACTGGCTTTGAACTTGCGATCCTCCTGCTTCAGCCTTCCCAGACGCTGGGATTACAGGCCACTGCATTTGGCCCAACACTTATCTTATTGTGTGTTAACTGTAAACCTCAGGTCTGTGGGGAAACTATATGTCTATTTTTGCTGTTGTCTGGAGGGTTTTAGATAGCTCATACTTCAAAAGTCCAGTAACCCTTCCAGACTGGTATGTCTCAGTTGTAGGACCCACCTGTGGGATGTTGACCAGGATCTCTCTCTTAAATGCTTCTAAAATGAACTGAATTCCCCTCCTCAGTCCCCAAACAGACTGACAGCAACTGAGGAGGAGAAGACTAAGGAAAGTTTAGAGGTTCCTGATCATGACGTAGGGCACTCACTGAACAACTGCCCACAGTTGTTGATATCAGTCAACAGAACTTTAAAAAAAACAGCTTCATTACCCCATTCCACATCCTCAGATCTGATGTCCCAACCAGGGAATTACAGTTCAGTGTCTTCTCTATGATTTTGATATCAAAATATTTAGTTTTTTTTTTTTTTTTTTTGGTACCGGGGATTGAACTCAGGGGCACTTGACCACTGGGTCACATCCCCAGCCCTTTTTTGTATTTTATTTAGAGACAGGGTCTTACTGAGTTGCTAAGTGCCTCGCCATTGCTGAGGCTGGCTTTGAACTCGCGATCCTCCTGCCTCAGCCTCCTTTAAGAGGCTTGTTTTTCTAGTGTTGATTTCTTTACCCATAAACACATATCTATAACGCTTAAAAAATGTTGCACTTCTGTTTATTTTTGTAATTCATTTGTAGTTTTAATCCCCGTATCACTTAGGAAGCTCAATTCCTGTTGCCTGCTAACCAAGGTGGCAACTGTCATGGCCTGTTTGTTAAGACTTAAGTGGTGAGTGGACTTTGATGTCCTGAGCTCTGTTCATTCTTTGAGGATAATTTAATTTTGAGTTGCTAACCAAAACTTATCACATTACAGGTTTCAATATTAAACTCTAGATACTGCTTAATTTCTGGTGGTGGAAGACAATGCTTATCACCTCCTTTGAGAAGATTAAGTATAGTTTTTTTTTTTTGGTTGAGGGGAGTGTTATGCCAACTCTTCTCCTTTGAGAGAGGATTGCTGATTGAATAATTCCACTCAAATGAGTCATCAGAGGCTCACAATTTTTTTTCATATTTTTATTGATGCATTAAAAGTCATACATAATAGTGGGATTCATTGTTACATATCCGTAAATGCACACAGTATAACAACATAATTTAGTCAATATTGTTCCTTAGTATGGCTCTCAATTTTTTTTTCAAATTTATTTTTTATTCTAAGTTGTTAGAAATGACAGAGAATGTGTTACATTTCATATAATACTTGTAAAGCACATTTTTACATATCTCTGGTTGTATACAAAGTATATTCACACCATTCGTGACTTCATACATGCACTGAGGGTAATGATATCCATATTGTTCTACCATCTTTGTTTTTTTCTTGACCCTTTTGCCCCCTCCCTTCCCCTTCCTCCTGGCTCTCAATTTTTTAATGGGACATATTGTCCTTTCCAATACCAAGCTACCCTTTTCTAGATACATGAATTTTTTTTTTTTTTTTTTTTTTTTTGGTACTAGGGATTAAACCCAGGGGCACTTACCACTCACTGAGCCATATCCCCAGACTGTTTTTATATCTTATTTCAAGACAGGATATCACTAAGTTGCTGAGGGCCTCAACAAGTTGGTGAGACTGGCTTTGAACTTGCGATCCTCCTGCTTCAGCCTTCCCAGACGCTGGGATTACAGGCCACTGCATTTGGCCCAACACTTATCTTATTGTGTGTTAACTGTAAACCTCAGGTCTGTGGGGAAACTATATGTCTATTTTTGCTGTTGTCTGGAGGGTTTTAGATAGCTCATACTTCAAAAGTCCAGTAACCCTTCCAGACTGGTATGTCTCAGTTGTAGGACCCACCTGTGGGATGTTGACCAGGATCTCTCTCTTAAATGCTTCTAAAATGAACTGAATTCCCCTCCCTCAGTCCCCAAACAGACTGACAGCAACTGAGGAGGAGAAGACTAAGGAAAGTTTAGAGGTTCCTGATCATGACGTAGGGCACTCACTGAACAACTGCCCACAGTTGTTGATATCAGTCAACAGAACTTTAAAAAAAACAGCTTCATTACCCCATTCCACATCCTCAGATCTGATGTCCCAACCAGGGAATTACAGTTCAGTGTCTTCTCTATGATTTTGATATCAAAATATTTAGTTTTTTTTTTTTTTTTTTGTGGTTACCGGGGATTGAACTCAGGGGCACTTGACCACTGGGTCACATCCCCAGCCCTTTTTTGTATTTTATTTAGAGACAGGGTCTTACTGAGTTGCTAAGTGCCTCGCCATTGCTGAGGCTGGCTTTGAACTCGCGATCCTCCTGCCTCAGCCTCCCAAAGTGCTGGGATTACAGGCGTGCGCCACCGCGCCCGGCAAAATATTTAGGTTTTATTTCAAGTTCTAATGCACAGTCCCATGCCCCTCAGCATCCTACGCAGGGAATGGCCATTTATTCATTTATTCAGCAAATATTCATAAAGCCCCTCCTATGTGCCAGGTATTACTTGGCTCTGGAGATTTATAAGATTCCTTTTTTTCCCCCTTATTGGTTGTCATTATTACTTTTCTTCATTTGCATCTCCCAGTCCCTCCTGTGTTGTTGACTTTCCTCATTACCTTGAGAACTGAGTAATAAATTACTCTGGTTAGTACTGGACTGAAGTACTCTGTACTGTGTTTGGGCAATAACAGGAGGGGTATGTGGCACATGTGATATGTAAGCCCTTCTCTGTGTCTTTAGTTTTATTTTAATATGCTCCTGAGAGGGGAATCAGATTCTGTTCTTATGTCAACCATGCATTTGGCACATAATACAAGGCAATAGCCCTTTTCTAATTCTTGGTTCCAAGAACAGAATGGGTGACATACAACACAATCTGCCACAGTTCCAGTCATCCAATACACACAATAGTCCAGACTCTGAACTCAGAAGATCAAAGAAACTGGAAAACATGTTAAGTGATATTGTAAGAAGGACATAGAAAGGCTGACTTTGCTAAGATCATTGACTCTTTACCTGGCCTGCAGATGTCCCATGGGTAACCAAAATCAGGATAAACTGGCATCTCTGCCTTCATTTTGTATCTGTCTCCTTTATTACCTTAAACTTTGAGTAAGTTCCCTGCTTAGTTCTGTATGCAAGCATGTTAATCATTTAAGGAATGTCCATCTAAAAGCTTCTAATCCAGGATTTATTAACCCTAAATTTACCTAACCTAATTCAACTGAGCAAGACTTTCAGGGACATTCTATGTTAGCTTGAACAGCATCAGACCCCTGGAGTGGTGCCTAGAAATGTTTAGGGGCAATGGGAGAAAGGCTAATAAAAGTACTAATGATCAAAGCCAACATCATATCTTTAAAAATCACATCTTTCCATGTATGTATGACATGTCAAATATACTCTATTCTCATGTATACCAAAAAAAGAACAAATTTTTAAAAATCACATCTTGATCAGTAACACCAGGTTTATTCTAGTAATGCAAGATTAACATAACATTTGAAAATCAGCTAATGTAAATTTAACATTAGTAGACTAAGGGAGAATAACTGTAATCATCTCAATATGCAAAAAGCATTTGACAGAATTCAATACTTGTTAATGTAATAACACTCTGCAAATAATACTGAGATACTTCTTTAACTTGACAAATGACATCAATCAGCAAAAAGCCTATAGGTATAATCACATAATGCTGAAAAATTGGGAGAAAGAAAAAAAGCTGTCATTATTCACAGATGACATGATGATATACATAGAAATTCTGAAAAAGTCTGCAAATAAACTATTAGAATCCATAATGAATTTAAAAAGGTTGCTAGATAGAAAGTTAATGTACAAAAACCAACCCTATTTATCTATGCTTCTACAATCAATTAGAAAATGAAACTCTTAAACACCATTCATAACATTAAAAAATATCAGATATAGATGGGCACAGTGGCACATGCCTGTAATCCTAGCAAGTTGGGAGGCTGAGGCAGGAAGATCATGAGTTCAAAGCCACCTTCAGCAAAAGTGAGGTGCTAAGCAACTCAGAGAGACACTGTCTCTAAATAAAATAAAAAAATAGCACTGGGGATGTAGCTCTGTTGGGCCTTAACACTGTCTGCCAAGAGGATGGAAAAACTCTGGCTTTTCTGGCTGCTTGCCACATTACCACGCCCTGTTAGGGACCTAAGCTAAGCAGGGGGCGTGGCTGTGATGTATCGTGAGAACCAAAACCGTCCTAAGCATAGGGCAGAAGATTCTGCCCTATGAGATGTGCCCGTGCTCTTTACTTGCTTCTATAAGCTGCTTACTGATTGGCTTCTGTCCACTATAAGACTGGCCATTTTCCTAAATAAATCTGAGCTTTGGTGCTGACCACTGACCGGGCTCCCCGGTATGTTTCTGTGTCTTTTGAAGGCAGGGGAGGGAATGCCAGCGGCCTTCGCTTTCCCAATCTAGCATCTTCGTTGAGGTGGACCCTTCTGGCTTACTTTGCTGGACAAAGGAAGCTTACCCCGGGTTACAAAGGGTTAAAGACCTCAGCCCCCCCTTAACTTTCCAACATAGCTCATTGGTCCAGTGCCCCTGATTTCAATCCATGGTCCCCCTCCCCTCTCCCCTCACCTCCCAAAAAAAACCAACAACAAAAACCAGATATCTAGGAATAAACCTAACAAAATATGTGAAGAACCCTATGCCGAAAACTACAAAACATAAGAGAAATTAAAGAAAACATGTAAATGGAGAAATATGTGACATGAATGAATTAGAAGTCAGTATTAGGATAATGCTAGGAGTCTGCATCAGGCTGCGGGAAGAAAAGGTCACCTGCTGAGGGCCACCTGCCTTTCTTCCGTCACCTTGGCCTTCTCCTTCGTCACTTAGGGGTGCTGGTCCCTCGATTGAGGTGCCCGGTCAGGAAGAGCAGGGAGTGGACACCTCAACCATCACCCTTGTGTTCAGCAGAGTGTGATACGTCCCTGGGATTTTCGGCATCGAAGGCTGCCCTCGGGGCTACCACCAAGGAGCCCACAGAACCAGAGCAAAAACACCTGGCCGATCTGATATAGTACATAAATGAAACAAATATGAGTGTTGTACATCTGGCTAATATTCTTTTTTTGGTACCAGGGATTGAACACAGGGGCACTCAACCACTAGGCCACATCCCCAGCCCTTTTTTCATTTTATTAGAGACAGGGTCTCACTGAGTTGCTAAGTGCCTCGCCATTGCTGAGGCTGACTTTGAACTCGCGATCCTCCTGCCTCAGCCTACATAGTGTTGGGATTACAGGCGTGCATCACCATGCCCGGCTGGCTAATATTCTTTCTGAGAAAACTGGGAGCAACAGCTGGGTGGTGGTGTTCAAAGCCCTGATTACCGTTCATCATCTCATGGCATATGGGAAAGAGCATTTTATCTGACATCTTACATCTCAAAACTCATTGTTCACATTATACAACTTTCTAGATAAAAGTGTCACAGAAGGCTATGCTATGTCAGCCTTCATCAGACGATACAGCAGATACTTGAATGAAAAGTCACTCGCATATAGACTGATTGCATCTGACATCACAAAAGTCAAGAGAGGTATGGATGGTGTGATGAGAACTGCTAAACACTCTTCCAGTTATTGAAACCCAATTGGATGTTTTTCTTAATTTTAATGCAAAGCCAGATGAAATAACTAATGGTATAATACATGCTGCTTGGGCTGGGATTGTGGCTTAGCGGTAGAGCGCTCGCCTAGCACGTTTGCGGCCCGGGTTCGATCCTCAGCACCACATACAAATAAACGCATTGTGTACAACTAAAGCAAATAAATAAATATTAAAAAATAATAACAATAATACATGCTGCTTTTATGCTCCTCTTTAAAGATTCTCTCTGTCTCTTTTCAGCCTATAATGAAGGGATCCTTAATCTGCTAGATAAGTATTTTGACATGAAGAAGTACCAATGCAAGGAAAGTTTGGATATTTACATCAAGTTCCTTGGAATAACAAGTAAATTTTCACAGTTCCTGAAAGTTGCAGAGCAAGTTTGAATTGACCAGAGCAACATTCCATATTTTACTCAGGCACCCCACAGTTTCATTGAAGCACTAAAACAACATTTAGCTTCTCTGGAAAAGAAAAATGCCATTTTGCCTCCTTATGGTCTCCACCATGTATTTATTCCATCCATCCCAGCTGGTCCAGTTGCAAAAGCTTCAGCAAGCACAAGTTTGTTTGAAGCCCACAAATCTGTTGGAGACAAACAACAAGATGCATTGATCAGAGCAAACAACTTGGATGGCTAACTTGCTAACCTTAGAAACACTTAACTTTGGAGAAAGCCCCATTGGCAAAACTGATGCAAAGTAGTGTCAACCTTCAGAAATGGAAATTAATGGTGGAATGAACTGGCAGTTGAATACCTCCTCTTGTACATCAACCATCTGGAATTCTATTTTTGCTCCTCTTGTTCCCCACATGGTACTACCTCCAGTGGCCTGTCCAGTGACTTCACAGCAAGTATCTATGTATGGAATGGTTCCCAGTCCAACAGGATATCCTTCCCTAATGACATCTGAACCCATGATTTATACCTAAGAAGACTTTAAGACCAGCCCTCTTTCCATTCAGTCCCCAAGACATCAGGAAGATATAGAGTCCTTCATGAAATAGCCTGGGAATGAGACTGCAGATACGTACTAAAGAAGCTGGATGAACAATACCAAAAGTATAAGTTTATGGAACTCAACCTTGCTCAAAAGAAAAGGAGGCTTAAATGTCAGATTCCTGAAATTAAGCAGACTCTGGAAATTCTAAAATACATGTAGAAGAAAAAAGATTCCACCAGTTCCCTAGAGACCAGATTCTTATTGGCAGATAACCTGTACTGCAAAGCATTGGTTCCTCCTACTGATAAAGTTTGTCCGTGGTTGGGGGCTAATGCAATGCTTGAATATTATATTGATGAAGCTCAGGCATTGTTGGAAAAGAATTTATCAACTACCACAAAGAATCTTGATTCTCTTGAGGAAGACCTTGACTTTCTTCGAGATCAATTTACTACTACAGAAGTCAATATGGCCAGGGTTTATAATTGGGATGTAAAGAGAAGAAACAAAGACGATTCTACCAAGAACAAAGTGTAATGTTGAAAATTAAAAATGTGGTTCAGTTTTACAAACATGTTATTTTAAATACTCCAGCATTGAGACTGCACCTCCTCTCAGGGAGACCATACTTCAGCCCACAAGATCTGTACTTCCACTGGATTCCTGAGACCTTGCCTGGCAATCCAGAAGATCTGCACCTTGTCCTACAAGGCAAAGATAGGCCTTAACCATCCTGGAAGGTCCCAGAGCTGGGAGCCAGCTATTGAGGGGGACCCTAGAAGACCATCTCAGGACCATGTGGGCAACTTGTAAAAGAAGGGTCCAGGAGAATAAGGATCTCTCACCCTTTGACGTCCTACTCCACTGTTCCTCTTAGCATAAACCAACAAGATGCCAAGGGGAGAAAAATCTATGGATGTAATCTGGGAAGGTGAGTTTTGGATACAGAAAGGAAAACAAACAAACAAATGAAAAATCTCACCATAATAACACAATATTTCAATAATTGGAAAACAATAACAATTTTCCTTTTGTGGTGCTGGAGATGGAACCCATGATCTTCCACTTCACTATTACAATCCCAGCCCTGGAAAACTGTCGGGACCTTACACTGTCTGCCAAGGGGATGGAAAAGCTCTGGCTTTCTGGCTGCTTGCCACATTACCACGCCCTGTTACAGGACCTAGGCTAAGCAGGGGGCATGGCTGTGAGAACTGAAACTACCCCAAGGATAGGCCAATGGCTCTGCCAATGGCATCCACCCATGCTCCTTATGTGTCCCTATGATCTTTCTGCTGATTGGCTTATGTCCACTATAAAGCATTGTGCACCCCTTCAATAAATGAGTTCAGGCATTCTACTAACTGGGCTCCTCCATGCAGCTCTGAGTCTTTTGAAGGCGGGGGAGGAGGCGTTGGCGGCCTTTAGTTTCCCAATCCAGTCTCATCATTGAGGTAGACCCCTCTGGCCTCTTTTGGTAGACAGAAGAGGTCCATCCCGGGTACCGGGGTTGGGGGTGGGGCTATAGACCTCAACCCCTTATAATAATCCAACAGAAAACTATGGCAATTTGTAAACATAAAACAGGTCAATGAATTGTGGGTAAAATACACAGTAAATGGCTTTCATTTACTCTGTCCTAAATATGAAATATGTCCTAAAACCAGCTGGGAACAAGTCTTGTTATTGGTGTGTTCTAATGGAATTAAAATAATCCAATCTTCTAAAAAATAAATAAAATAAAGTAAAACTCCAGCATTTATTCTTAAAGATTAACATAACTTTGGATGTTTTTTTTTTTAACAGCAACTGATCAAAACTTTAAAGACAAACACCATTTTATTTATTTATAAAAATAAAATAAGTTACAAATATTTCATGAAATTAACAGTATTTTCTTTTCACATTTCCCAGCAAAATTAATACTGCTTCCATAATTTTGTCTGTCACAAGACAACTCTTAACTGAAATTGGCCGAAAGCTGTGAGATATGCTATGGAGGCTGAATGTTGGGAACTAGTGCAATTTACTTTTTCTTTATTGACTGATCTTACCTGCACTTGATGTGATTGAACCACTTTAGAAATAGAAAAGACAGACTGCTGGGCGCGGTGGCACATGCCTGTAATACCAGCACTTGGGAGGCTAAGGCAAGAGGATCACCAGTTCAAAGCTAGCCTCAGCAATGGTGAGGCTCTTAGCAACTCAGTGAGACCCTGTCTCTAATAAAATACAAAAAAGGGCTTGGGATGTGGCCTAGTGGTCGAATGCCCCTGAGTTCAATCCCTGGTAACACACACACACACACACACACACACACACACACACAAAATAATAAATAAATAAATAGGAAAAAAACAGTTTCAGTATATGTAAACTTGTTTTTCTTTAGTACTTGTAGGACTTTTGTGGTTCTTTTTTGCCATTGTCTTCTCTAAGTGGGGCTTATGAGTTATTGCTTACACAATAAGTATCAAGATATTTTGGACTTTTCAGAAAATGGTAATTTTTCTTCCTGCATAATTGAGACACTACTTAAAACCCCAAGTAAGTGCACAGTGTCTTTGCAATGCTAATATTAGGAAGATCTTGGCTGATGTGAAATAATATTGCCCATTTCAAAACTCTGAATTAAGGTGATTTTTTATTTCGTAGCAGTTCTCCAAAGCATCTTAAACAGGAATATTTGCAATGTTAAAAGAGTGTGAGCTTTTTTATTCATGATAATAGAACTGCATATGAATAGTAAAAAAAAAAAAAAAAAAAAAAAAAAAATCCTGGGGAAAGCCATTGGTATGGTAGAAAGTACTGGATGATACTGATCCTGGCAAAAATACAAATAAATTATTTCATCTCCATGTAGTAAAAAGTATACTTGTACAATATTTTGTACTTGTATTTCATATTATTAAAACAGTGATGTTGCCAGGTGCAGTGGCACACGCCTGTAATCCCAGCACTTGGGAGGCTGACACAGGAGGATCGCGAGTTCAAAGCCAGCCTCAGCAATGGTGAGGCCCTTAGCAACTCAATGAGACCCTGTCTGTAATAAATACAAAAAAAGGCTGGGATGTGGCGCAGTGGTGGAGTGCCCCTGAGTTCAATCCCCGGTATGCCCCCCCCCCCAAAAAAAAAAAAAAAAACCAAAACTAGTGATGGTGAAAAGGAAAAAAAAAACGTAGTCAGTATTAGTTGTCAAGTCTCACCAAATTAATATATAGATTCAATGCAACCCCAATCAAAATTCCAAACAACTGTTTGAAAGAAATTGATAGGAAGAGCTGAGTGTGGTGGCACACACTTATAATCTCAGAGACTTAGGAGGCAGAAGCAGGAGAATCAAAGTTTGAGGTCACCCTCAGCAACTTCTTTTTTTTTTTTCTTTTTGGTACCAGGGATTGAACTCAGGGGCACTCGACCACTGGGCCACATCCTCAGCCCTTTTTTGTATTTTATTAGACACAGGGTCTCACTGAGTTGCTAAGTGCCTCTGCATTGCTGAGGTTGGCTTTGAACTCGTGATCCTCCTGCCTCAGCCTCTCAAGTGCTGGGATTACAGGTGTGCACCTCTGCACCTGGCAACCCTCAGCAACTTAGAAATACTCTGTCTTACAGTTTCAAAAAAGCTCCTTGTTTCAATCCCCATACAAAGAAAGAAAGAAGGGAAAAAAAAAGAAGAAAAGAAAGAAATTGATAGGAGTATTCTAAAATATATATGGCAATGCAAAAGACCTAGAAAAACAAATTTGGAGGAGTTAGACTACCAGATTTAAAGACTTAGTAGAAATTTACAATTAATCAAGATGGCATTGTTTGAAGGTATAAACAGACAGATATGTCAATAAAAGAGAATAGAGAGTCCAGATAAACTCAACATATATTTAGTCAGTTGCTGTATGACAAGCCACCATTGAAATGCAATGGGAAAAGGATGATCTTGTTAATTAATGAGACTAAGGCAACTAGATATTCTTATAGAGGGAAAAGATAAGAAGAACCTTGATCTTTCATTTTATACCAAACATAAAATTTCATCTGAATGAATTGTAGACCTGTTAAAACTAAAACAAAATTTCTAGAAGAAAATAAAACCATATAATCATGATTTTAGGGTAAGCAAAGACTATTTAGCCATGACACAAAGGCAATACCCAAAAGGAAAAAAAAGATGAATTAAATTAATTATAACTGAGGATGTTTATCAAAGACATATTAAGAGAGTGAAAAGACAAGTCTTGCATTGGGAGATTTTTATAATATGTGTAATCAATAAATAACTCATTTTCTGACTATATGAAGAGCTTTTACAATCAATAAAAGACAACCTAATTAAAAAACATTTTTTAGTTGTCGATAGACCTTTATTTTATTTATATGTGGTGCTGAGAATCGAACCCAGTGCCTCACACATGTCAGGCAAGTGTGTTACCGCTGAACCATAGCCCTAGCCTCACAATATAATTTTTTTAAATGAGCAAACCATGAACAAAATTTCATAGGAAAATATACAAATGGACTAATAAGCACATGAGATCCTCACATCAGGGCTGGAGATATAGCTCAGTGATAGAGTGTTTTCCTAGCATGCACAAAGCCCTGATTCCATCCCCAGTACCACATGCCATGCTCGCCTGGCATGATGGCTCACTCCTGTAATCCCAGTGGCTCTGGAGGCTGAGGCAGGAGGATCACAAGTTCAAAGCCAGCCTCTGCAATATACGAGGCCCTAAGCAACTTAGCAAGACCACCTCAAAATAAAAAATAAAAAGGCCTGGGGAGGGGCTGGTGTTGTGGCTCAGTGAGGCCCTGGGTTTGATCCTTAGCACCACATAAAAATAAATAAATTAATTAAAATGTATAAAAAAGAAAGAAAGAAAGAAAGAAAGAAAGAAAGAAAAGGCCTGGGGATGCGGCTCAGTGGTCGAGCACCCCTGGGTTCAATCCCTGGTACTAAAAATAAGTAAATAATAATAATAATAATAATAATAATAATAATAAAACCCAAATGCTCAAATCAGGAAAATGTAAATTGAAAACTCCATAAATTACTAATAATTTACCTATACACATTTACCAGAATGTCTCATCTTAAAAATACTGGTAATACCAACTGTTGATGAGTATTTGGAACCACTAAACTCTGATTTACATTCTGGTAGGAATGTAAATCAATGCAACTTTGGGAAAGTATAGGATATTATCTATTAAATCTAATTGCATATCTATATTATAACCTAGTAATTCCATTCCTAGCATATTACCAAGAAAACTGAATTTACCCAAAGAATTTACCAACAAGAGCATTTTTAGCAGTTTTATTCACAGTAACCGAAAACTTGAGACAACATAGAAGTCATTCACAAAAGACTGGGTAAACAAATTGTGATATGTTCATAGAATTGAACACCATATGGGAACAAAAAGTAAATTGCTGTTATAGAATGAATCTTATTGCCCTATGTTGAGAAAAGAAATCAGTACAATCAAAGCATATATACCATTTGATTCAATTACATTCAGGAAAAGATGAAAATAATCTATGGTAGAAGAAGTTAAAGTAACATCTCTTAACTTTTAGGGGCTTGGGTATTGAGTAGGAAGGAGATTATGCAGCTGATGGGGTGTGGGAGATGTACTGCACATCTCACACATCTCCATAAGCTGTAATGACAGTGTATCTATATGTAAACATTCCTTAAACTGTGCATTTAAAATTGGTACACTTTGCTATACCTCCATAAAATAAAAAACTATGGAACAACAATAGTAACCACTCTAGACAATAACAAAGTAGACAACAGCAGTAAATGGAGATGGGAGCTGTCATTTCTGAGATGGACTCTTCAGGAATTGATAAAACCAACAAGACACTTCCTTAGAAAGAGGGAAAAGTAAAAAAAAAAAAAAAAAAGGAAAATTGTAAAAGCATGCACTCCTTAGGATAACAAAGATAACATAAATGAGCTGGGCACAGTGGCATATGCCTGTAATCCCTGAGACTCAGGAGGCTGAGGCGGGAGGATCACGAGTTCAAAGCCAGCCTCAGCAATTTAGCGAGGCCCTAAGCAACTTAGCGAGATCCTGTCTCTAAATAACATTTTAAAAGGGCTGGGATGTGGCTCAATGGTTAAGAACCCATGGGTTCAATACCTGGTATAAAAAAATGTGTTTACTTTGCAATTTTGTCTTATATTTTAAGGTACATTGTTGCTTTAAACATTTGATATAACAGATTTTCAAGAGTGTTACAATGTAGCTTAGGAAAACTTGCTCAAAGGCTTATTAATTACAGAACACACTGTTATGTGTAAAACATGCTACTACTGCTGAGAGGGTGAAAAATGAGCTGCAGGAAACAGGCCTGCAAAGAGCAGAAAACAGGGAAAGCTGTTTCCTCCAGTTGGAGGGGACATGTGGAGAGAGGATGTAGGTGACGTCTCTTCCTGCACCCCCACTGGGACTCTTCCCTGGCCAAAGAAGGAAAGAGATGCAGATGTGTTTGCGGGGGGCGGGGGGGTGTGAAGTGGAGGGGGTATTTCTATGAAATAGGGTTTAAATAAGATTTTAGAACCAATCTCAGGGAATTTGGCCATTATTAATGTCTATCTGGTAGAGAACGGATGAGATCCACAGTTCTCCTGACCCACCTTTTGGCTGCCACAAGGAAAGCAAATCTCATCCCAAATTTGGCCACGTGGGCACGATGTTTATTATTAGGCAGGTACAGATATGGCCTTAAAAGTTGTTCTGTAGCCAGGCGCGGTGGCGCATGCCTGTAATCCCAGCACTTGGGAGGCTGAGGCAGGAGGATCGCGAGTTCAAAGCCAGCCTCAGGAATGCAGAGGCACTTAGCAACTCAGTGAGACCCTGTCTCTAGTAAAATACAAAAAAGGACTGGGAATGTGGAGCAGTGGTCAAGTGCCCCTGAGTTTAATCACTGGTACAAAAAAAAAAAAAAAAAAAAAAAAAAGAAAAGAAACAGAAATAAAAAAAAGAAAAAAAAACCTTGTTCTGTGTTTTCCATTCACTATTTTCAGATCATTGCTGACAACAGGTAACTGAAAATGTAAACTTGAAACCCTGGAAAAGGGGGCTACTGTACTCTGTTTATTTTGGTGTGCAAATTGCCCCAAACTTGGTCAGTGGAAGCTACTTCTACTTTATGTTAACACCATTCTTTGAGCATTCCTTTATTTTCTAGCAAACAAATTGTAAACTGTCAACAATTTCATTGAACTTTTCCCTGTTCGAGTCCAGGCATCATCAGGGTATTTCTCCAAGGAGCCTTGGTTTTGTTTGGTGTGTGTGTGTGTGTGTGTGTGTGTGTGTGTGTGTGTGTGTATGTTTTGAGAATGGCATTTAGAAACAAAGATTTGGGCTACTTTGTGTTAATGCTTTTAGAACTTCTCAAAGGATAGAGCTAGAAAATATATAATATAAATGTGTATGTGCAAATATGTATTTCAATTTCTACTTATTTATCTACATCTATATCTATATCTTAAAAACCACAAGTTTATAAGTTTATGAAGAAAGTTCCAGTTCCATTCCAACACCATATCATTCATTCTGTTCCTTTCCCTGTCCACGTTTGTAACTACCTTCTCCAATTGGAAAAAAAAATTTTTTTAGCCTGCTATCTATATCACACTTACTTATATCAGCAGTCTTGGAATATACAGAAAGTGGTTTTATCCTGCTGCTATAGTAAAAAGTCTACTACCTAGAATTCATTACTTGTTCGAGGTTCTATTTAGTCTGAAAACATGTAGTTCATACAATTATTTCTAATTTTATTTTTCAACTGTTCTATACAAATATATTTGAAACATAATGGATCTTTTATATTGAGTTTGTATCCTGCTACTTTGCTAATTTACATATTGATTCTGATGGAGATTTTTGGTAGATTTCCTAGAGTTTTATATTTAAATGACATGTTATGGGCTAATAAATCAATTATATTATTTTCTTTATAATCTTTAAATTTTTGTTTTCTCTCATATCCCCGCACACTGGCTAGAACCTCTGTATAATGTTGGATAGAGTGGTAAAAGCAAATATCCTTTTCATGTTCCAAAGTTTGGTGAGAAGATTAAATTTTATCATTAACAATGATGCTAGGGCTGGGGATATAGTTCAGTTTGTAAAGTGCTTGCCTCACATGCACAATGCCATGGGTTCAATCCCCAGCATCCCCCCCCCAAAAAAAATGATGCTACTAGTCAAATATTTGTTAATGCCCTTAATCAGGATAAGGAATTTTCCTTCTAGTCTTGGTTTGCCACTGAGATTTTTGTTCTATAAATGTGATTTTAATTCTGTCCAATGCTTTTACTGCCTCTGCTGAATTTATTGTAGACTTTCTTTTCCTTTATTCTGTTAACATGGCACTGATTGATTTTCAAGTGTTAAATTTGCCTTGTATTCCTGGGATGGAACCTCACTTGCTTGTGATTTCTCTTTTCATGTATTGCTGAGTCTGTTTTTAAATATTCTGGCACAACAAGATGTTCAAGGCTCCTCATGAACTTCACCCATTCTACCATCACATTTTGGAATTAATTACTTTGGCTTACTCAGCCAAAATGAAATTTTATCTTGCCTATCTTATATCTCCATCCCATAACAGGATGCCTGATAGGAAGTAGGCACTCAGTAAGTATTTGTGGAATGAATGGTGACATGGATGAATTGCTAAATCCTCTAGAGTGATCTGCTAGAACTCTTCTTGAACTTGTGAAATAAAGAAAATGATGCTTGTGGTTTTTACACTTAGCTCATTGGTCTTTTCAAGAAAATAAAAGTTGCACCATTAAACACACACACACACACACACACACACACACACACACACACACACACACTTGTTCTGTGGACTTGACAAAGCCTCAGGTCTCTGTCATTTTAGGCACTCCATCTCAATTATAACAAATTAAAGGAGTCATCTAGTGTCTTTTCAAATTCCAAGGGAAAAGACTCTCCTGGGTCTGTAGCTGGTACAGTCAGGAGTCAAGCCTAGAGTGAGGCTCTATAAGGGTATTGGCCACCAAGCCTGTGACCCTACCTGTGAAATGGCAGGGACACTTCTTCACTATTTCCAGGTAATCCACACATCTTGGACACCACAAACTTCCCCCATGAAACATCTTTCACGTCCATTATGCTGGTTAACGCAGCAGCCTCATGGGAATTGTAAGGCATCTACTGACCCACTTGGCAAAGCACCCCAAGAGTGTGTGCTCCTGTTTATAGCATGCAGCCAGCCCTCACGTGTAGAGCAATCTCATTAACACACATATTTATATCCCAGTGATTCTGCTGACATCTTTAAGTCACAGACAACAGTGCTGGTGCCAACACAGAAGGAAATGTATCAACTGAGGGACACACAGTAAAGGTTAGTGGAAGGACACAAGCTCTGTTAATGAAATTGGGCAAAGTACTAAGAGGAGTAGAAATGACAAAAATAAGGAATATGTGAAAGGAAGTGGGAAAAGAAAGGAGCTACAGCAACACTGAAGTTTTCTTAATGTGTTGCCTTTAAAAAAAAATGGTTGTAAAACATTGAAAACTAATGTGGAGGGCTGGGGTTGTGGCTCAGCGGCAGAGCGCTCGCCTCGCATGTGCTCAGCACCACGTAAACATAAATGCATTGCATTGTGTACAACTAAAGTAAATAAATAAATATTAAAAAAAAAAAAAAAGAAAACTAATGTGGACATCAGCTATAAACTCAGGTGAGCTCTAAAGTCTAGCCCATGGATTACATTCTACCTCTGCCATTCATGAAATACTGTCACCTATTTATCCCATTCTCCTTAGTTTCTTAATCTGTACAATGGTATCAGAAATTCCTCTGTGAAGAAAATTCACCCAGTGTGGTGGTACATACCTGTATCCCAGCAACTCTGGAGGCTGAGGCAGGATGATCTCAAGTTTGAGGCCAACTTGGGCAATTTGGGATGGCTGTGTCTCAAAATAAAAGTAAAGAGGGGCTGTGGGTATAGTTTAGTGGAAGAATGCCTCTGGGTTAAACTCCCATAAGAAAGAAAAAGAAATCCCGGTACAGTAGCACATGCCTGTAATCCCAGTGGCTCAGTAGGCTGTGACAGGAGGATCACCAGTTCAAAGCCAG
The DNA here is from genome assembly GCA_025594165.1 of Tamias sibiricus. Lineage (NCBI taxonomy): Eukaryota > Metazoa > Chordata > Mammalia > Rodentia > Sciuridae > Tamias > Tamias sibiricus. Next base: position 72,694,996 of record CM046668.1, read on the forward strand.
CCTCAGCAAAAGTGAGGTGCTAAGCAACTTAGTGAGACCCTGTCACTAAATAAAATACAAAAAATAGGGCTGGGAATGTGGCTCAGTGGTCAAGTGCCCCTGAGTGCAATCCCCTATACCAAAAAAAAAAAAAAAAAAAAAAAAAAAAAAAAAAAAAAAAAAGGGGGGTGGGGTGGGGAGAAATTATTTCAAATCATGGCATTCGCAGGTAAATAGATGGAGTTGGAGAAAATAATGACAAGTGAAGTTAGCCAATCCCAAAAAAACCAAAGGTTGAAAGACTCCTTTGCTATGATGATACTGAATTATAATGGCAAGGGAGGGGGGATGAGAAGAATGAGGAATGTTAAATAGAACAAAGGGGAGGTAGAGAAGGGGAGGGGGCAAGGGGATAGGAATAATGGCAGAATGAGTTAGACATCAATAAACTAAGTACATATATAAAATATAAAAACACAAATGGTGTGAAAATACTTTATGTAAAACCAGTGACTTGAAAAATTGTGCTCTTTTTATGTAATATGAAATGAATTGCACTCTGCAAGCATGTATAACAAATTAGAATAAATAAATAATTAAAAAAAAAAAAAAAGTCCGAAACGGACAGATGGAAAGGCCTCACATGGCATACTCCTGCCCCCTGGTGGCAACTTTTAGAACTATGTGGGCAGTGACCAGGGCAGAAATGAAATGTGGAGCTTGTGAAACAAAAAGCGCCAGATGCCTTCCTTTTAACCCACCTAGCTTTCTCCCTCCTACACCATCAGGCCAAACATACCCTTTAGGAAGTTTCAGGAGTCATCCACTTAACCCAAAGGAATTGTAGTACCGTGGGTTTCATTTTTATTTTTCTTCTCCTCTAGAGAACATGGATTTGTGCAGCATATCCATAACTTCCTGTCATTAGGATGGCCTTTTTAGGAGAGGTGATCAGAGAGTCAAAGCCACCAGGGATATGCAAAATCCAGCCAGCAGTCCTTTAAATATCTAGAACTGCTGCAGCACTAGCAGGTGGAAAGAATATGCAAAGAATTCGAGATTGAATGAAGGAAAAAAAAAGATTGAATGAAGTAGATTGACTGAAGTTAATTAAGGGAATAGCATTTGGGTTAAGGAATTTCACCCATCTTCAGCAAGTGAAAGGTGAAAAAAGTTAAAAGAATTGGTAGGGCTTTAAATGGGACCCAAGGGACTAGGATTGCAAATCCAACCCCATAGGACAAGTTTCTATTTAAAAAAAAAAAAAAAAAAAAACATGATATTTCCCTCCTTTTTATGACTGTACATGTAAACTTGTAGTGGGAATGAGGGAGGGAAGCAAAGAATGATGGGAAAGAAGTAGGAGGATGATTTCAGAAATGGGATTGGGTAGGGAAGGGGTGGGAGCAAGGTCTCCACATTCAGTAGCTGTAATTGGAACTCTTGCCCTATCCTTTAGCGCTGGGTATAGTGTTAGGGCGTTTCCCCAGCCTGTAGCCTTGCCACCCTCCTATGCCTCCAGGTTGATCAGGGCTCTGGCTCTGTCATCCCACCTGAATAATGAATGGGAAAGGGCTTATAAAAGGGAAGGCTTGCATCAATGTAGAGTAGTGTGATCAGTAACTGGTAGAGACTATCAGCTGCAGCATCCCATCTTCCCTATGTGAGCCCAGTGGTACTCCTCAGGCCCCCTCCTTCCTGCCTATCTTCTCTCTATCACAACCTGATTTTTAGATATAATTTCTACTTATGCCTTAATAATATTAAATCAGAGATTTATATAATGAAATCTGAGATAGTTATACTTCATTAAAAGGTATTCACATATTAAGACTAATCTCTATTTGGGTGGAAAAAACAATTTGTTCCTGTTCCACAAATGTTAACCAACAGTTTGAGGCAGAGGAGAAAAGTAAGGTTTTCCTTGGGCTCTGAAATTATTATATTTCAGGCCTGAATTATCCCATCTGAGTTGAAATTAAGAGGGAATCTTTGGCCCAGCATGGTGGTTCATGTCTGTCATCCCAGCATCTCAGAAGGCTGAGAGAAGAGGAGTGCAAGTTCAAAGCCAGCCTCAGCAATGGCAAGAAGTTTAACAACTCAGTAAAACCCTGTCTCTAAATAAAATATAAAATAGGGCTGGGGGTGTGGCTCAGTGGTTGAGTGCCCCCAAGTTCAATCCCTGGTAAACACACACACACACACACACACACACACAATAAGTGTGAATCTTTGAGCTGGGCATGGTGGTTCATGCCTGTAATCCCAGCAGCTTGGGAGGCTGAGGCAGGAAGATTGAAAGTTCAAAGCCAGCCTCAGCAATTTAGCGAGGCCCTAAGCAACTCAGCAAGACCCTGTCTCTAATAAAATACAAAAAGGGGCTGGGGATGTGGCTCAGTGGTTGAATGCCCTTGGGTTCAATTCCTGGTACCAAAAAAAAAAAAAAAAAAAAAAAGTTCTAGAGATGTGGCTCGGGTGGTTAAGTGACCTGGGTTCAATTCCCTCATACCAAATAAACAGAGGGGGAATATTTGGATCAATGTTTTAAAGAGACATCTTTAGAGACACCCCCCTTTTTCTTTGCATGTAGTTGTTCTTTTTAATTTTAAAAAATTAGTTATGATCCAATGGACCAATCGGGTCCATTGAAAAAATAAGTGTACAAATCTGGAGTGCCTCTCCCTTCTGTACATAAATTAATTAATTTCTGGGATAAATTAATAATATCTGTCTCCAGAGGTATGTTTGGAAGATTAGATAAGGTAATGGGTCTAAAGCACTTAGCACAGTGCTTTACAGTATGTTTGAATAACTTCAAAACGTTTGGAAAATTTATTCAAAAAATAAAAATCTCACTTAAGTTCTCCACATCCCACTTTAATCTCACCCTCTTTCCACAAGTAATTGTGAGAAGCTGGCTTGTAAACATCCATCAAGAGCTTTTACTAATGTCTTTTTAAATTCACAGGATTATACCATGCTCACTCTTTGGTGACTTGTTTTTCTGGCTTAGTCACGAAGTTAGGAGTTATTTCCAGGTCACTGGGTGCAGCTCTACCTCCTTTTCCCCACAGTATGCCACAGTATTTCCTTCACAGTATGCCACAGCATAGACGCACCACAGTTTATTTAACCAGTGTTGTATTGATGGATATTTGGGTTGTTTCCGATTTTCCACTATCAATGTGTTCACTTCTCGCATGTTCTTTTCATAATTCAAAACCATCAAGCTGTAGCTTCCTCATTTCACCATCACAGCTCATTTCCTATTGAGCAAAGCTTCTTCCTCAGGTTAGCTCTTGCCACACCCTGCAGGGGTGGGGGCTTTTTTCCACAGAAAGAAGAAGTGGGAAGATCTGCCCTGGGCCTTGGACTAAACCCCCCATTCTCCTGAAGGTGCAGCCTTGCAGCTTTGCAGCCTTGCAAGCAGCACCCCCACCCTCACCCCACCTCTGGGATCCTGAACAACTTCATAATCTATTGCACCAAAACCAGAATCAATCAGACCCCCATGCAGTCTATTGCAATTAATAGGTTCTAGTAGTTCTGACAAAAGACAAGTCCCTGCTCGTGACATACTTCACCACCTTATTGAAGACTTGTGTATTCCAGCAGGAGGTTGTTCCTCAGTGGTGTCCCAACACATACTCCTGTTCTTGTTGCCGAAAGCTTGGTGCTTGTCCCCATGCCAATCCATTCACAAGGACATGGTTCTGAGAAAAAGGAAAAAGATGGTTTATTGCTTTGCTAGCAAAGGAGAAACACAGGGGACTCCTGTCCCAAAGCCTGTGACTCTGCCCATTAGCAGGAACAGGAGGCTTTTATAGAGGTGATTCAGATAAAATGAGATTAGTGAGGAGAGATCAGGAAGGAGAATATCAGGGAAAAGAAGATCAGAGAAAATTAGGGAAAAGATCATGGAGAAGAAGGTTGGGAAAAAGAAAAAAACATGTAAGTTTCAAAGCCACAAGGGATATAGTCAAAGCATCAAGTGAACCCCTGTTACATTCTCAGGGGTCTCCATCAATATGGTGCTTGTGTCAGGAATGCTCTTTCTTCTTCCTTCTAAATGGACAAGGTTCCCTTGGAAGACACACTGGAATCTATGTCCTTTTTGAAGCTTTCTCAATGCTTCAGCCTGAGGTAACCCCTCCCTCTGTTGAAGAAGGTCTTCTGAGAGCATAGTGTCTGGGTGGGGATGAAACCCTTGAGCCACAGAAAGGGGATGGGGCATGATCTATAAGCAGAGAGACTTTTTATTTTTAATATTTTTTTAGTTGTTGATGGACCTTTACTTTATTCATCTATTTATATGCGGTGCTGAGAATTAAACCCAGTACCTCACACATGTGAGGCAAGCACTCTTTACACTGAACCACAACCCCAGCCCAGCAGAGAGACTATATGGAATATATTGGAGCTAATATGAATAAAAGGGAATTGTGGATTATGGATTTCCCCCTAAGAAGAAGGAAAGCAAAAGCCTAGCCCAGTGTTCATCAAAGTATGGTCTGAGGGTGGGGCTGTTTGAAATGCAGATTCACAGACCCTGTGCCAGGCTTACTGAATCAAAAACCCTGGGACAGGCCCAGCAATTTGTGTTGCCACAAGTCCTCCAGTCATCCTGAAGTCTGAGAATCATCAGTTTGAGACTCAAAAGTTTGTGTCTTGACCAAAATAGTGACTTTTGCAGCCCAAAATCTCAGAAGGTAAAACAAGAAAAGAGGACACCAGGGGTTACTTGCGCTTCACCCTACTGTCAACTGCAAACACTGATGAGCAACTGCTATATTTTGATTTGGGGATAGGAAATGGAGAAACAAATTCAAGTGACCCATGGTCCTTCACTGTAAGGGAAGACAAGATGTTTAAATATAAGCCATTAATCATATAAGATGGCCTCAGTGCCAGAGTGTGGGGAAGTTTGTTACAAATAGGATTCCTAGATCCTATTCTAGAAGATAAGGATTCAGAAAATCTGAGGAGTGACTTGAGTCTACGTTTTATTTTATTTTTTAAATATTTTTAGCCATCCATGGACCTTTATTTTGTTCATTTATTTATATACAGTGCTGAGAATCAAACCCAGTGCCTCACACATGCTAAGCAAGCACTCTACCACTGAGCCACAACCCCAGCTCCATTAGTCTATATTTTAAAACAAAACTGATCAAATGGCAACTTTGAAGAGAAGCCTGGTTATGGGAGCCCTCGTATAAATAGTAGTGCTGAAGAGGTTCTCAATGAGGAGAGAACTTGAGCCTGGGGTGGTGGGGAAACCCCAGCTAGCAGGGAGGGGTCCTCTACCCAGCAGGCTCTTCTCCAAGGGCCTGTTCTGGTCAAGTATTTCCTGGAGGGCTGGCTGTGGACAGAAGTAAAGGTATCCAAGACTTGGGTCTGACAGGAACTAAGCCTCAGGATTTCTCTCCTCATTGTATGGAGAGGCAAGCTTTGTCTGCTACAGGAGAAGATCAGTGGAGAGGCAAGACAGGAGGAAGGGGAATGGTAGCCTGTGAACACAGGCTTAAGGTTAATGTCAATTATCTCCAGAGATTGCCAGGCCCTGTGGACTTAAAAGTGAAAGACTGCTTTTTTCCTTTCTTTCTTCCTTCCTCTCACCCACCCAAGGAGCCCACTTCAGGAAAGGCTGGAAAGTTCCAGAAGTGAATGAAGGCATTGTGTCCAAATTGGGAAAGACAGCTGTCATCTCTGGTGGTTTCCAAATTTTGATTTTAGAAGTAGAACCTTAATGAAGGTATCAATGGGCCCTCTGAAATGGGGAAAACACATAAGAACTGAGCTGCTATGAATAAACTAGGAGTCCTATTCCCAACTCCTTCATGTACCTATTTTTCACTCCATAATGACCAGCCCCTCCCCCACCCTACCCTGTCTCCCTGGGATGCCACTCCTTAGAAAGCTGTGTGTGGAACACTGAAGGCTGACCTCCTCCAGTGCCTCTCTGGATTGCTTTCAGGGAGTGCCTGGCCACTACTTCACAAAGTCATCCTTCTCCCTGCTGGCAGTTGATGTTCAGAAAAGTAGTCTTTCGCTGAAGTGAGAGCTACTCCCTAAATTTCCACTTACTGTGCCTGTTTTTTGACCTCTGGAAGTACTTAATATGCTTTTCTACATGGACATCTTTACATAACTGAAAACCCTAAGAGCAACTTCTTTTCTAGGCAAAAATCCTACCACTTTTTTCAAAGTATTCTCATGTGACATGGTCACTCTGTGGAATTTTTTTCAGTTTGTCAGTGTTTCTTTTGAAATGAGATTCTTGGAAGAGAACACAGTTTCAGACAGGATCTGGTCAGTGCAGTGTAAAATGGGGCCATTTCTTTCCTTGATGTGGACATTAAGCCTCAATTAGCATAGCTAGGGTTACATTAGCTCCTTGACAGCCACTCCTCAGCGTTCATACTGAATCTACTGTTGATTAAACCTCCTGTTTCACATTAATTGCTGTTAAGTGAATTCTTTCCAATCCTGTGTTACTGCAGTTAATATTTCTTAATATAAGTGGTAAATATTACTTTTATTTCCACAATATTTCATCCTGTTGGTTTTAGTCCAGCCGCTCAAAATCCTGATCTTGTTTTTCCATGGGATATTACTTCACTGTCTAAGTTACATTGAAATCTAGTAAGTGTTACCTCTGCATACCTAGAAAAAGGCTAACATATACCTGAGCTTAGAAAAGAGGTGGAGGCAAAAGGCCCAGTTCCAAGGGAAGGTTTAGGCTTGGCTGGGAATGAAATCCTTGGATTTGGAGGGAGGGAAAGCAAAAGAAAAACTAATTCCTGGTTCCTTCTCATCAACTTTTTAAAGAAAATGAGGACAGGCCCAGGAATGGACAAATAAATAAAAAACAGAAAAAAAAGCTGGATTTAAAAAATAAAGCTTACTGAGCAAAAATGATAAAATGTGACTTGGTTATACAGGTGTTCTAATTGCCTGATCTTGGAATTTGTATATGGTGGCTTCGTCAGGCTGATAAAATGATCTTCCTTGACCTTTTCATGTTCTTCAGGAGGGAATGATGATTAAGTGAAAGGTTAACCTCACATTACCCTACTTTTTCTGCACAGAGTTTATGACCATATGATATTTCTCCCCAGTGAAGTGTGAGCTTCATGAAGGCAGGATCCTGGCGGCCATGTTCTCCTCGTAATCCTGTTACCCACAATAGTACTTGGCATGGAGAAAGTGCTTAAGATACATTAATAAAAAATGATTCTAAGTATGATACAGGCATCCTAGCATTTTATATTGTGTTGGGGGTGGAACCCAGGGGAATTCTACCACTGAGCTACATCCCCAGTCCTTTTTATTTTAAGACAGAGTCCCACTAAATTACCCAAGCTGGCCTTGAACTTACGATCTTTCCACTTCAGCCTCCTGAATATCTGGAATTACACATGTGCACCACTGCACCCAGCCATCATAGCATTTTAAAAAGATTGTTTAAAGGCAATGAAAGGTGAAACAAAGCTTACCCTGAATGTGGATGAAGACACATTGTTTAAATGATAAGAAAATACAGCCAGTATTCTGATGTCAAGTCAAAGCTACCCATTTGATAAATTAAAGAACAAATACTGCCCTCTGATGGTAGCTTTAAAAAAAATTTTTTTTTCTTTTCAAATTTGCAGCAATAACTAAACATCCTATTTTCCTTAAGATCAAACTATAACTGTGGGCTATGGCAGAGCCATTGAGAGGAAGTTTTAAGGGACACAGTGCATTTGATTTATATGTTCAAGACAATTCTTGTAACCATTACCCACACACCCCAACTTTTACAGCTAGATCACTGCCCCTGGCCTCTCTAGAAATTCTGGAGCCCGCTGGTTAAATTGTTTAGTGTAAGGGTGGACCTGCTGAGAAGCATTATCAAGACAACAGTGACACAGCTTGATTTCTTGGGCCAACTGGGAGCCAAAGAGAGGTGACTTCTATTGTGGCAGTTGTTCTTCTGTCTGGTTGCTCAACGTGGCCTCTTCCATTTTTTTGCCTCAAGCTTTCTGTTATTTCCTGTTTCCTGTTCTCAGCTCTTCTCACAGGTGGAAATGTGGAAAATTTAAAATATGTCAGCCCACTACATCAAAAGCATGCTCCCAAGTCAAAAAGATGTTAATCTTGGAATCATATGGGCTATAGGTGTCAAATAATAATTTTCAAATTTTTAAAAATATAACTCTCATATAAATATAAAATGAGTACAAGTTTAAGACTTACTAACTCACTGGTGAAGAAGACCAAAAAGGGGGCTGGGGTTGTGGCTCAGTGGTAGAGTGCTCGCCTATTATGCATGAGACACAAGGTTCGGTCCTCAGCACCACATGAAATAAAATAAAATAAAGATATTGTGTCCACCTACAAAACAAAACAAAACAAAAGACCAAAAAGATGGTAAAGCACGTTCAGAGTCTTTTGAAGAACTAAGTATTCAGAGGCATTCATAAGAGCATATTGAAATACTGTTGATAGGTGGTAGACAAAAGTGGTTCATGTCTAATTGGAAAATAAACCATAATCTTCAGGGTTCTCTTCTTTGCTGGACAGAAATCAAATTAATATGTAACTGCACAATGTCTAGGCTCTAATCAATAGGAAAATAGCAAAGTCAAACATAGTTACATTGTTCTGGAAAATTAAATAATTGTGGGTGAGCTTATAAACAATGCCTCAGTATGATATTGAGAAGATGGGTGGCCCTCTTTCTTTGCCTTATTTGCAAGTTTTGGATAATTAACACAAGTTTATATATTTTTCAAGGCATTACCTTTTACTTTTAGCCTTTTCCTGTTTTGGAGTATGTTAGTATTTCTCAAATAGACAGTAGATATGAGAGAAAATGTAACTCTCAAAACTTCTATTGTGGGCTGGGAATGTGGCTCAGTGGCAGAGAGCTTGCCCAGCATGCCAAAGGCCCTAGGTGTGATCCCAAGCACCACAGAAAGAAACAGTTATTATTATTACTAGTCGATAATTCTAGAGTGGGAAGTGTTTGATAAGAGTGAAGAGAAAAAGGCAAGGGAAGTCTTGGACAAAAAAGTTGGGGATGAAATGAACTTTGAGGATTATAATAAAAATTTAAAAAAATTTCCCCCCTCTTTTTGCTTTCATTTTTAATATATAAATTCATTTTTAATTGATGGCTAAAAATAAAAATTATAAACATTGATGGGGTATTATGTTAGGATTTAAATTTATCCATTTAATTTCTGTGATTCATTATCAGAAATGACAGATCCTTTAAGTTTCTTTTTTTTTCAAATTTTTCTTTCTTTCTTTTCTTTTATTCTAAGTTGTACTTTTAAGTTTCTTAAAGGAAGAAAATTCAACTGACCAAAAATGTGAAAATTACTAGGATCAGTATATAATAAAAGGGAAGAATGACAAAGTAATTGAGAAATATTTAATAATAGTGATAATAGATTTCTTGGCTCTGGTTAAAATTTTTTTTCTAAGTAGAGAGCGTCTCAACTACACAAGGCTACAATCAACAAGGTCAAGGGTGATGAGGAAGGCTGCCTAATGGAATTTGTTAACCTATGAATTCTCATGCCAGAAACTGGAAAATTCCTGGATTAGGTGTTCATATTTAATTAGAAAAAACGAACATTTATTTAATTTAATACCTTTATTTAATTTAATACCCTGTCTTAAATATGTACTTCCAACTTTTTGTTTGTTTTTTGCTTTTATTTTTAAAAAATATTATTTATTTATTTTAGTTGTAAACAATGCCTTTATTTTTACATGGTGCTGAGGATCAAACCTGGGCCGTGAATGTGCTAGGCGAGCACTCTACTGCTGAGCCACAATCCCAGCACCTTGTTTCTTGCTTTTAGTGGAGCATGTGTGGGAATTTTCTTCTGATAAAATTATTTTTCTAATATGGAGTGTTGTTCAGGCTACATGCTGGCCAGGCTTGCCATAAAGTCACCTTAACAACTATTATATTGAAAAAAATTATTAAAAGTCCTTATTTATTATAATGCATGAAGTGATTTGGCAATTTCTTTCAGATTTAAGAACACTTTTGGCTGGGCATGGTGGCACACGCCTGTAATCTCAGCACTTGGGAGGCTGAGGCAGGACAATCATGAGTTCAAAGCCAGCCTCAGCAATGGCAAGGCACTTAGCAACTCAGTGAGACCCTGTCTCTAGTAAAATACAAAAAAGGGCTGGGGATGTGGCCCAGTGGTCGAGTGCCCCTGAGTTCCAGTACCAAAAAAAAAAAAAAAAAAGAACACTTTTGTTTTTTTGTGGTGCTGGGGATTGAACCCAGGGCCTCAGTGCACGGCAGGCAAGTCTTTACCAACTGAGCTACGTCCCCAGCCCTTAAGAACAGTTTTGTATGGACGATAATATTTTGATGATGGTATTCTAGATCTTACCTGTAAAATACTTAAAGACACTGGGCAGTAGATACTATACAAGGGAAACTGTATTCACTCTACTCACTTTTCTGTCACTAAATCATTATACAATTGTGGGAACATTTTGTTTTCTTTTAAAATTCAAGTTTTTTTTTTTTTTTTTTTTTTGGTGTTCGTAATTCTACATGTGTATCCACTAAGACATAATTTTTAAGTTTTAGAGCTTAGAACTTAGTTACTTGAGTTTTATACCAAAGGATGGCCAAATCCCTTATGCTAACTTGAATTGGACATCTGCAGCATCTGCAGTAAAATACCTAAGTGTATATTAAACCTTAGGTAATATACACTTAGGTGTATATTACTTGTAGTACATACTACCACTTGAGTTCTTAGCTTTTTATCTTGGTCAGCTGTCTCTTAACTGGGCTATAATTTTCTCATTTATAAAACAAGATGGTTGTGCTGTGTTTGAGATGTTTGGGTTAATTATATATGAATGACTTGAAAGTTTTAAAAATAGTTTATTTTTGAGGAAGGGTGCCATTATGAATCTATGAGTGTTTTAAAACATGAACTATTTATAGATAAGGAAGGTTTTGAAATTAAGTTCCAAAACTAATGTTTAACTTTTTGATCAGTTTTACTTTTCCCTCTAAAACTCCTAAAATACCACAGCCTGCCCTTTCAATATTCAGTGGTTTCTTAGGATTTTCAAACTGAAACTAGTAGGTATCTGGGCACCAGTTTATTATCTCCCTCTTTCCCTCCCTATTAAAAAGGAAAAGATGATTATTATTAGGCCTAATTACTTTGAGAATTCATCTTATTAAAAAATGTGAAATGATGTATTCAGTCTGTTTATGATGAACTCTCCCTGAGCTGAATGGTTTCATATTCTAACCTATTTGGTTATAGAGGAATAATAAAGAAAGGGAGATAATGTAATAAATTTGGTATTTATCAACTTAATCACTTTCTGAATTTAATGAAATAAAAAAAAAAACTGATTTCCCTAAGGATTCTCTGTCAGTGGAAGAAATGACTGTAACAAAAACTGTTGGATTAGATTGAAAAAGAGAAGAAAATCCACAGGACCCAAAGCAGCCACCATGAATTTTTTGATTACAGTTATTTGGAATAGAATTTTGGGCAGTACAAAGGATTGAACCCAGGAGTCCTCTACCACTGAGCTATATACTCAAACCCTTCTCTCTCTCTCTCTCTCTCTCTCTCTCTCTCTCTCTCTCGGTACGGGGGACTGAATCCAGGGGTGCTTTACTACTGAGCCACATTCCCAGCCCTTTATTATATTTTATTTATGGACAGGGTCTCAATGAGTTGCTTAGGGCCTCACTAAGTTGCTGAGGCTGGCTTTGAACTTGTGATTCTCCTGTCTCAGCCTCCCAAGTTGCTGGCACGCGCCACCGTGCCCGGCCCAAACTCTTTTTATTTTTCACTTTGAGACAGGTTCTCACTAAGTTACCCAAGCTGGCTGCAAACCTGTGATTCTCCTGCCTCAGTCTCCTGAGGATTACAGGTGTGTGCCACCGTGCCCTGTCTTCTCTCTCCTTTAAAACTGTCCCTTCCTGGAAAACTTGGGGAGTTTCAAAGGAGTGAATACTTAAAAGTATTTATTGTGGACTGGGGGTGTAGCTCTGTGGCAGAACATTGCCTAGTGTGTCCAAGGCTCTAGGTTTGATCACTAACACTGAAAAAAGTGTTTATTGAATGAATGCATTTATCCTGTTCCTTTTTCTCTTTTTCAGTCTCCACCTCTAAGTGGGTTCAAGGAGCTTTTAAACATATTTTTGGTTCCTCTTGCTCAGTCTCATGCCAGTGGTCAACAGACATTGATTCTGTTTCTTGTTTCCTAATTTAAAAATAGCTGTATTCACTTATACAATATATACCATAAAATTAATCTGTTAAGTGCACAAAGGAATGATTTTTAGTGAATTTACAGAATCGTGCAACATCACACAATCCCATTTTAGAGTTTTTCTATAGGCCCCAAAGTATCTCTCATACCCATTTGCAGTCAGTTCCTATTCCTTAGCCCCAGCTTCAGGTTACCACTAATCTGCTTTCTGTCTAGAGTTCCTTCTTTGATATTTCATATAAATGGATCATATAATATATAGTTTTTGTTTTTGAATTCTTACACTTAACACAAATGTTTTGGAGGGTCATCCCTAGTAGCATGCATCACTATTTCCTGTTTAATGCTGAGTAATATTCTATTATGGATATCCCACCTTTTATTTCTCCATTCACCAATTGATGGACATCTGAATTGTTCTCACTTTTTTGTCTATTATGAATAATGCTGTTATAATGTTCACATACAAGTCTTTGTATGGACAGGTTTTTATTTCTTGTAGGTAGATTCCTATGGGTAGAATTGTTGAGTAGTATAAGTTTCTATATAACTTCTAAGAAACTGCCAAACTGTTTTCCAAAGTTGCTGTACCATTTTACAATATCACCAGCAATGTAGGAAGTTTCTGGTTCCTCTACATTCTCACCAACATTATGCATTTTTTAAAAAAATAGACATTCTGATGGGTTTGAAGTAGTATCTTACTGTAGTTTTATTTCTTTTCTGTTTTCTTGGTGGTGGGGGCGGGGGGGTACTGGGGATTGCATACAGGTGTGCTTTACTACTGAGCTACATTCCCAGAACTTTGAGACAGTGTCTCACTAAGTTGCTTAGAGCCTCTGTAAGTTACTGGTCTGGCCTGGAACTTGCAATCCTCCTGCCTTAGCCTCCCACGTCTCTGGGGTTAGTAGTGTGTGACACTGTGCCCGGCATGTACTTTTAATTTCTATTTCCCTAATGGGTAATGATGTTGAGCATCTGTTCATTTGCTTATTATCAATGGCCTATCTTTTTCAATAAAATGTTTATGCAAATTTTTTGCCCATTAAAAATTTTTTCCTGTTTTTATTATTGAGTTATGTTTTTTATATATCCTGTGCAGGTCCTTTTCCTGATATATGATTTGCCAATGTTTTCTCTATTTGTACATTGTTTTTATATGTTTTCTATGTTTCATCAAAATTTTAATATTTTGATGAAATTCAACATATTTTTTATTTTATAGATCATGCTTTTGGTGCCAATTTTCAGAACTCTTTGCTTAACACAGGTTTATGAAACTTTTATTCTTTGTTTTCCCTTAGAGGTTGTACTTTTTAGTATTGTCATTTAGATCTGAGATCCTTGGTAATGTCTTCAGTATCTTGCGTTTTGTATCCTAATCAATCCCTTCAGGTTTTTTCTTGAATTTTTAAGAGATCTAGTTGCCAAATCCAATGACTTTTCCTCAATTTTCATCCACTACAACTTGTATCAAATATCAGACAATTAAATGATTATTAAAAACTTAATAAGTAGAACGGGGTTGTGGCTCAGCAATAGAGTGCTGGCCTACTAGCACGTGCGTGGCCTGGATTCGATCCTCAGCACCACATAAAAACAAAGGCATTGTGTACAACTAAAACAACTAATATTAAAAAAATTAAATTACACAAAAAAAATTATTAAAAAAAAACTTAATAAGTAAAATAATTGGGAAAGTACAAGGAAGACAGATCTGGTCTGGAAAACTACTCAGGGAAAAATGTTTAAGGTAGAAAGTGCTTGTTACACAGTGTCTTTTTTTTTTTTTTTTTTTTTTGGGTACCAGGGATTGAACTCAGGGCACTCAACCACTGAGCCACATCCCCAGCCCTTTTTTGTATTTTATTTAGAGACAGTCTTACTGATTAGTTGCTGAGGCTGGCTTTGAACTCACAATCCTCCTGCCTCAGCCTCCCAAGACTCTGTAGGTCAGTTCTTGGGTTTACTCACGGGTTCCTGAACAGTCTTCAGTAAGAGTGTCATATTCTAGCAGCTCCATCTGAGTTGTACTCCAGGCTCACATGTGAGCAAACCTATATCTGTCAATGAACCAGAGAATCTTAGGGATCCAAGAAACTAAGGTTAATCAGGGTCAAATGAATTTTCAAGACAGGCCTTGAAGTACTACGTTTCATAGTCCAAGTTGCATTTCTAGAAATGGACTACTGCCAAAGCTGGTCTAAACAGCTGTGTGTATGTGAAATTTACCTAATATCTCCATGAGCTAAAATATGGTATAGTATTGTACAAATTAAGACTGAAAGAAACATCAGGTTTTGTTTGTTTGTTTGGTTTTAATATAGAAGGATCTTAACAGGTATGTTTACAGACTGAATAGCAACAGCAGCAAAGAGAATAAAGTTGAAAATGAGAGGGGAAGGAGACAGGGAAAAAGAACATATGATGCAAAGGTAAAAGAAGTGATCAAGAGGCCCTCCAGGGAAACCAGTTTCTTTGAGGAGAAATTAGGGGAAGGTGAGGGGAGAATTTTCCCACTTTACTTTTACATTCTAATATTTTAGAATTTTAAAGTAATGAATATATATTAATTTTACAATGGGAAAGATTTAAAAGGGCTCAGCAGAGGAATTAACTTTGGAAAGAGATGATATATTAAGAAAAATAATTTTTCTCAGTTCACACAATTTCCCCCTTCTGCTTTAGTTATAATCAGTACCTTTATCATATATTTGCTAATTTTGTTGTTTTGGCTAAATTATGTAACATCTCAAAGGCAAAAGTTATATCCTATTTTGTATCATGTTCCAACCCTAGTAGACAAATAAGGTGGGTTCAATAAACATCAAAACACATGAATTGGACTGGGTACGGTGGTGCACATTGGTAATCCCAGTGGCTTGAGAGGCTGAGGCAGGAGGATCGGGAGTTCAAAGCCCACCTCAGGGAAAACCGAGGCACTAAGCAATTCAGTGAGAACCTGTCTCTAAATAAAAATACAAAATAGAGCTGGGGATGTGGCTCAGTGGTTGAGTACCCCTGATTTTAATCCCCGGTACCCAAAAAAATAAAACAAAATAAAAACCCCATGAATTGGAAGTATGCTGCAGAAGATATTAACATTGTGAAAACAACAATTTTGGTAAACAGGGATTTGGTATATGGTAAAGTGACATTTCAAGTAAACAGCGGAAAGATAGGTAATTCAATATATAGCAGTATTGGAACAATTGAATGGGCATCTGGGAAAAAAAAGATGAATTCACATTTCATATTTTACACCAAAGTAATTCATATGCAGGGAAAAAAAAAAAAAAACACTTAAAAAGTAATCTTGTGTGCTGGCAGAGGGACAACTCAGTGATAGAGTGCTTGGCTAGTATGTGTGCAAGGCCTTGGTTTTGATCCAGCACTACCAAAAAGAGAAAAAAAATATGTATATATATTTAAATATTTTTTAATAAATGTACGTGTGTGTGTGTGTGTGTGTGTGTGTGTGTGTGTGTATTTTAATGCTTTTCTACTTTTTTTTTTTGGTACCAGGGATTCAACTCAGGGTGCTTAACTACTGAGGCACATCCCCAGCTCATTTTAAAAAAATTTAGACACAGGGTCTTGCTAAGCTGCGTAGGATCTAGCTAAGTTGCTAAGGTGGTCTCAATGTTGGGATCCTCCTGGTTAAGCCTCTTGAGCCACTGGGATTACAGGCATGCGCTACCAAAAAAAAAAAAAAAAAAAAAAAAGCAGGAGTATAGAGAGAAATATTGATCAGTTTAACTGCATTTAAAAAATTCTGGAAAAATTATCACAAAGAGGAAAGAAGAAAAGAAAGAAAAGAGAGAAAGGGAAGAAAAGGTAAAAAGGAAGGAAGGAAAGAAAGAAAAGGCAAGGTGGTGCAGGAGCCCTGTTTGGGGAGATGGCTTAAATTGCGGTTGAAGACAACCTAAGACAGACACAGTCACACGAGACAGTCTCATGTGGCCGACATATCAACCTAAGACAAGAGTCAAGGGCACAGCCTTGATTATCCGATGACGGGTAAAAATGTTGGTTACACATAGACGTCCTAGAGCATCCCCTCTTTTAAAACAAAAGGGGGGAAATGCAGGAGCCCTGTTTGGGGAGATGGCTTAAATTGCGGTTGACTATGGGCCATGGAGATTTGGGCATTGTCGCCTTCCGTAGTCTCACGGGACTTGGCCCGGGATCTCGAGTGACTTGAGCCGAGATTGCTGATCGGGTCAGCGCCATTTTGGTGGTGTGTGTGGCGCGTGTTAGTCGTTGTTAGAGCCAGAGAGAAAAGTTATCAGAATAAAAAGCTGTTTGTTTCCAGTTCGCCTCTGAACTTCTTCCCGCGGCTTCGTTGCTCCAAGCAGGCCATTGCTTCAGGTGGCAACAAGGTGGAAATATTTATAGTTCATATTGTAGAACAAGAACTAATTTTCTTCATAAGAAACTTATCATTCTATAAGAAAAAGACTAGTGACCCAATACAAAAATGAGGGAAAGACATGGCTCTTAAATACACTCAATCCTACTCAAATAAGGGAAATGAAAATTCAAATGTGAGGTACCACTTTTAAATCATAAAACTGGAAAAATTCAACAAGTTTGATTATACTTGCTGTTGAGAATGTGGGGAAAACAAGTACTCTGAATGTATTGCTGATAAAAGTTTTAAGTTGGCACAACCTTTGTTGCAGAAAATGTGTGTGGTACCAGGGCCTTCGCATGCTAGGTAAGTGCTCTACCACTGAGTCACATCCCCAGCTCAAGCTGGCATAAATAGCTTTCATTATAAGTGCTATGCATTGGTAAAATACATTCCAACCTCACCTACCATTTTTTTTCTCTTGCTCAGTTGCCCTCCTGCTTTTCCTCAAATATGCCAAGCACACTCCAGCTCCAGGGCCTATGCATTTAAAATTTCCCTACTAATCCTGAAAAGCACATCAATTTTTCTTTACCTCTATCAGGCTTTTGCTCAAATACCACCTCTTCAGTGAGGCTTTCTCTCATCACCTTATCTAAAACAGTGGCTCCCACCCCCTCCATCATTCTTGCCATCCTATTTTTAATACAGAGCACTTATCATCTGTGTGTTTTATGTTTGTTTCTCCTCTCCAGCTAGACTCTAAACCCAGTAAAGACAAGGTCTTTGTTGTGTATATTGCTGTATCCCAGACCCTACAGGCTTAGTATACAGTAGCTGCTCATTAAGGATACATACATACATACTGAATGAACATTTATAGAGGACAACTTAACAACGTTTATTAAAATTTAGATTGTATGTATACTCTGAAATTCCTCTGAAGGCATTTACTCTATAGATATCCTTTTTTTTTTGTTTTGTTTTGTACTGGGGATTGAATCAAGGGTGCTTTACCGGGCTGGGGTTGTGGCTCAGTGGTAAAGAGATCACCTCCCTTGTGTGAAGCACTGGGTTCAATCATCAGCACCATACAAAAACAAACAAACAAAAACAAAATAAAGTTATTAAAAAAAGTCAAGACATTAAAAAAAAAAAAAAAAAGAGAGTGTGTTACCACTAAGCTGCATCCCTAGCTCTCTTTATTTTTAAAATTTTGAGACAGGGCCTCACTAAGTTGCTGAGGCTGGCCTTAAACTTGATCCTCCTACCTCAGCCTCCTGAGTCACTGGAATTACAGGCATGTACCTCTATGTCCAGCTATCCTATGGATATTCTTTTTTTTTTTTGGTACCGGGGATTGAACTCAGGGGCTCTTGACTACTGGGCCACATCCCCAGCCCTTTTTTTTTTGGTATTTTATTAGAGACAGGGTCTCACTGAGTTTCTAAGTGCCTCACCATTGCTGAGGCTGGCTTTGAACTCGTGATCCTCCTGCCTCAGCCTCCCAAGTGCTGGGATTACAGGCATGCACCACTGCGTGCGGCCTATGGACATTCTTATGTGTATACAAAGAGAGAATGTATAAGGTTATTTGCTGTAGTGTTGTTTGTAATAGTGAAAAGAGAAATTTACCTAAGGTCAATTTTAAAAATAAATTACCTACATCTATACAATGGAATAAATGGAATATTACATAGATATAGAAGGATCTCTAATTCCGAAAATTCTTTTGCTATCTTTGATAAATACATGTCTAAGATGTGACTATGTTAAGAACCTGGTGATATCACTTTGCAAATGATTGAACTCAGGGGCTCTTGACTACTGGGCCACATCCCCAGCCCTTATTTTTTGGTATTTATTAAATGCCCCTTTTAATGGGGCATTTAATAGTAAGAGAGTAGGAATAAACAGGTAGAAAGAATGAGTAATTGTTTTCACAGTTTTACTTAATAATACTAATTTCCTTGTAGAAAATATAGGACTTTTACCAATTAAATAATATTTGAGTAAAAACAAATGTATCTGTACACAGATAACCTTATTAAACAAAAATCCTTTCTTTGTACATCCAAATTCATGAATAGGTTTAACTGGCAGTACCTATTGTTCATTTATTATGGGTGGATTTCCCATAACAAACCTCTCATTTGTGGGAAGAGGATCCTCGTTTCCTAATGTCTTTAGCATACATCTCCTTATCCCAGAGGAAAAGAATTCCCCTCATATTCATCACATAACATCCACTTGCAGCAGCAGGGAATTTTGCAGAGGTACTTTTTTACTCCAGAGCTATATGCATACAAAACAATGTTCATATATATAAAGGCATAATGCATAAAGGATGATTTCCTGGTAGCCATATATGCCCCTTAATCTCATCAAACTACAATTTGCTCACTGTTCCTCAAATAAAAATTTCTATTTCTTGTCTCCTTACCATCCCCTTTCACCTTTTACCTACTGCCCTCAACTGGAATCCTACATACGTGCCTATATAAATACTACCATTTCAAGGTCCAGGCAAAGTCCTATCTCTCCATTAAAGGAAAAAGTCTTTGCTGATTATTTTACCCTGTAATAATCTAAGCTCTGACTTTAGCCTTTATTACCTGGCTCTATATTTTGCTGCTTAATACTGTTAATTATCTTTTCACAAGTTTTTGAGTTATTTCCGAATTAGATTGCAAGTTCCCAAAAGGCAGATTCCTATATTGTTTTCCCTCTATTCCTCATGCACCTACATAGTAGATATAAATGTCCTCGTTTTATGACCCAATATATATAATTGGTGTTCTTTACAGATATTTCTAGAACACATCTATGTTTTTATATAAACATGGATATTCTGCTACCCCAATAAATTGAGTGTTTGGTGTCAGAACTCATCAGCTGACTCTGTGTCCCAGCCACAGGACTGCAGTTGTTCATCCTGTGGGAACTCAACCACAATGTCATAAACAAAATTTGGATCATCCTTCTTCTTCTGATTTTTCTCAAAAAGTTCATCCATGATGCTCTTCCTTTTGGCAAGCTCCTTGTCATCTAGTTTGTTCAGGTCTTCCTCAGGATCAATGGTGGTTTCCCGTTGAATTTGTTCCATTGTTTCTGCCAAACTTTGTCCCCACAAGTAACCTCGTAAAAAAGTGAATAACTTCTTTAGCTGCTTCAGGGATACTTGTTCCAGGTAACTCTTGTGTCGTGGATTATTCTTTAACTGTTCAGCAGCTCTGGTGCAGTCTAGGAAAGGGGAAAACATATACTATATACAATATAAGCAATTAATGCACCACAAACTATTCCAAGAACAAAAATGCAACAAAAAACTCAGAACCCTGAAATCATTGTCCACATTATAGACAAGTGGCTAAATGGCTTTATTGGAATTAATTATTTATAGAACTATACCTTTATAATAGATTGAGTTTTGAGTGTGGACGGGGAAGGATGGATATATTTTTTACTTAACTTAAAATCACTTTGTGGAGATGTAAAAAATTTCAACTGAAGAGACTATCTAAGAAGAAAAAATGGAATTATAGCTTTTAGGCAGCAGTAGTGGTACTAATAAAATGTTAAGATTATAAATTAAAAACATTTGGAGGAAGGGAAGTGAATAAATATTACTGAATAATGTTATATCATTCAGTCCACACAACATTCTGAAAAGAATTAAATTATCAGTTAAAGAACTGGAAAAAAATGATCAATTTCTCTTTATAGATATGGAAACTGAAGTTCACTGTCAGTAATTTACCCAAAGGTCACACATCTAGTCCCTGATAAAGTCATGATTTGAATCTACATCCGTTGACTCTGAAGTCCATATCACTTCATTGTAAGAGACTCAAACTGTACTTATTGACTTAGAGAATATTTTAGAAGGCAAGATAAAACATGAGGTACCTGAAAACTTTGAAAAATTTCGTACTGGCATGATGCGCTGGCGACTCTTTCCTTTGATTTCATTCTCATAGATTAAGATAATAGCTGGAGGCTGGAATCTAACTCCACATTTCTTGGCAGTGCACATCATTCTCACATATCTTTCAGGGTAAATCAGAGGAAACCTGATGAAAATGTGTTAGTTGCATAATAATTTCTGCTGGCAGGGGTAGGGGAACAAAACAACTAGGTATTGGATATATAAATTTTCTTTCTTTGACCCCACCTTCCCAGCATAGGCAGCTTTAGTCCGGTTCTAGAAATTCCTGCTTAGCCTACGAAGCTCGATACTTAGAGGTCTCACCTGAAAATTCATTTTGGCTCTGGTTTACCTCAGTCTGTATCCCAAAGTTTCTCTGGGTTGGCCAGGTATGGTGGTACACACCTGTAATCCCAGTGGCTCAGGAGGCTAAGGCAGGAGGATTGCAAGTTTGAGGCCAGCCTCAGCAATTTAGTGAGGCCCTAAACAACTTAGTGAGGCCCAATCTCAAAATAAAAATAGGGTTGGGAATGTACCTCAGTGGTAAAGTTCCCCTGGGTTTGGTCCCTAGGACCAAAAAAGAAAAAAGAAAAATTTGATTCTCTGGTTCATTGACAGATGTAGGTATGTTCACATGTGAGCTGGGAGTGCAATTCAGATGGAGCTCTTAGAATACTACACTCTTACTGAAGATTGTATATGAATCCTTGAGTGAACCTAAGAAATGACTTATGGGGTCTTTTTCTATTTATAAACTAGGAAACTGTGTATCAAGCACTTTTTATATCAAGGTACTATGTTTCTTTTAACCTTCATTCAGGCTGGCAAATGGTGCACACCCTGTAATTCTACCTACTTAGGAGGCTGAGGCAGCAGGAGGCTTCCAAGTTGGAGGCCAGGCATCTGGGCAAATTGCCAAGATGCTGCCTCAAAATAAAAAATAAAAAGGATTGTAGATATCGTTCTGAGTGCTCCTGGGTTCAATCCTTAATACTCTACGGAAAAAAAAAAAAAATTGTCCTAAGAGATTTGCTAGACTAGATCTGGCTCCCGTGTACTTGCTCAATTATTTTACTCACAGAGAGTCTTTTTGAAATTGCTCATTTAATCATTTATCTTCCCTTCCAGTTTATATGCTTCATGAAGGTGCATATCCATTTTCACCACAAAATCTCACAGTATCTGGAATTTAGTCAGCATTCGATACATATTTGCTTAGTGTTATCTATTAATATGAGACATGGCTCCCTGTGTCATCCAAGTATTTATAGTCCAGAAACCTGAGCAAAGAGGCCTAATAGAGAATCAGCTTCTCCATATACAGGACAATAATGTTTACGTGGCCTGTATTTCAGCTTATTTGTCTCACTATACGATATTCTTCTAGTTAAAAAGAATGCAGGTATTTCCAGATTAGCACTTTCTGTTTTTTCTTCCCTTCCCTACTCTCAGTGCCAAATACATTTAATTACAAAAACTGCTTTAGATGTGGCTATGACATTCCCAGGAAGATTTGAAAATTGTCAAAAATTAAGGAAGAGTGGTAGGGAAAACAGTTTTATTAGAGATCCACTATGAGTATATAGTTTTAAAATATTTTTAAAAATAATTATACATGCTCATTGTAGAAAATGGGGGAAAGGGGCAGAAGAAAACATGAATTAATCTCCCTTGATTACTTCATCCTTTTTTCCCTAGATATATAGTTTTATTTTTTAAACTGTAGTGTGTGTGTATATATATATATATATATATATATATATATATATATATTATGTTTTAGTTGTAGTTGGACATAATACCTTTATTTTATTTATTATTTATTTATTTATTTGCTTTAGTTGTACAAAATGCAACGCATTTTATGTTTACGTGGTGCTGAGGATCGAACCGGGCCATGCACGTGCTAGGTGAGTGCTCTACTGCTGAGCCACAACCCCAGCCCATATTTTATTTATTTTTATGTGGTGCTGAGGATTGAACCCAGGGCCTCCATGTGCTAGGCGAGCACTCTACTGCTGAGCCACAACCCTAGCCCTAAATTGTAGTATATTTTTATATCATATACTATTTCCTTTTATTACTTATAAAGTTAACCTATGTGATTATTTCATCAATACATATTTTACTAAAAGGCAATTTTTATAATTGCCGTGTGGATTTGTCTTATAATCTATACTATCACTTCTTATTGTTGGATGTGAGAATTTGTGCTCTGCCTCTGATATGATGCAATGATCAAATACTACTCCGAGTTCACTAAAATTTGATATTAGTAAACTTTCTCTCTCTCTCTTTTTTTAAATGTTTATTTATTTCCTTTAGTTGTGCACAATGCGTTTATTTACGTGGTGCTGAGGATCGAACCTGGGTCGCGCACGTACTAGGCGAGTGCTCTACCGCTGAGCCACAACCCCAGCCCTGACGTTAGTAAACTTTCTAGAAGATCCTACTGAGCACAATATAAACTTCACACACTACAGCAAATGGATGATGTACTTGGGAATGATGCGTGCAATTGATACTCAACAGTGTAGATTCTTTTCCTATAAGACTTTACTTTCTCTTTAAAGTTTAACTTTCATTTCTACTAAAAAATGTTTGTATTCTGCTTGGAATATAAAATAAATCCCAGGCAGATTATAACAAAAACTACTGTCCTCTGCCCCACCCATCTCCATAGTCAACAAGTTTCAATTTTTTTAGGCACTTTTTTTCTCTATATATTTCTAAATAACATGATTATTCTGCTATTTTCAGTTTAAGATAGACACACACTCTACTCTTTGAGACATCCTCCCTAGAGCCCTCCGTTCTACCACCAGGAGAGGGTTGTTTCCACCTGACGGCATAGCACAAAAGCACTCTGATCTGCAGTAGGTGCTCTCTAGGCCTGCTTACAGATTCCGTTCAGTTCAGGACAAGGGACATCACGTTACCTAATTATTCTTCTTAGACATGAATACTTTTCTGCCCAGGCATAAGTGGCTGTGAAGGTCTTGATAATTGTCCCCCATCTCACCTAAAAAGATACGGCTTCCCAATGGGTAGACAACCTCTCTCTACTCACATCCCCACCAGTGTAAGGATGATTTCTTACCCTTAGAGTACAGAAAATGTTTTTCTCCTTCAGGCCAACGTCTACACCGCCGGGAGAGGGTTGTTTCCACCCAACCACAGAGCACAGGAGCGCACTTAAGTCGACTTTGAGGCCGGGCAGAGCCTGGCGCTGCAGGAAGAGGCCGCAGCCACAGACCGCTGACGTCACCGTGGAGCGTACTCCTCTGTAGGAGGCCGGAGCTCTCAAGCACCTGGCCGCGGCGGAGGGGGCCCGCTCCGCGCGAAGACCGCCCGCTTTCAGGGTTGAGAGCCTGGTCCAGGGTCCCGCTGGACGCCCCGCCCTCCCGAACCCCTCCAGCCGTTCCCACAGCAACAGCCTGGGTGCACGTCACGACGCTGGCGTCGCTCCTTGCCCCGCCTCCGGCCAAGACCGCGGGAGGCGGGGCGGCACGAGAGCGCATTTTGGAGCCGGCCCCGCAGCTTTACACTTCGCGGGAGCTTTGTAGTGCCGGGGCTGTGGAGGACAGGGAAACCGCAAGGCCGCGGGCGTGCGTTGCACTTAGTCCTCGGCCCTAGTCACGTCAGTCAGTGACTGCGCACTCTAGGAGTGGCGTGAGGCGTGTGGAGGCTCCTTTCCGCGTCTGCGTCTGGTCCCCGCGCGCTTCTCTCGGGCGTCCGCCCGCCCGCCGGCGTCCTGGCTGCCTGGGCCGTGGCTGTCCGGGTCGTGGCCTGGCTGCTCCTCGGGGCGGCTGGGCTCACCCAAAAGCTCGCCGCCAACTGCTCTGACGCCCCCTTCGGTGCTGGTAAAGGGGGCGGGGCGCGGAGTGAGGTGGGGCTTGGCAGCAGTGGGGTGGAAGCTCGGGACTCCAGGGTCCTCTCCGCGCCGGGGTTTGCTGAGGTGCCTCGCGCGGCACTCTGGAATGGTAGGGCGAGCTGGAGGAGGTTAAAACAAAGGCCGCGTGCCTTTCTCCTCCCCTCTTCCTTTCCCGTGTACTTTGTTGTCTGGTCAATCCCGGGAGTTTGGAGAGTCTGACTTAATCCTTCCGAAGTGGGACTGGAGCGCTGTTTTAAAATATCGTAAAAGAAATACTGCGGTGAAGCGTCTTGGGATGCTTATGGCATGCATTGCTTGAAGCTTCCGACCACCAACGGGCTAGAAAAACCTCCGCGTCCTGAGAGGTGTGAGAATCCCAAAACAGCAAAGAGACTTGGGTTGTGGGTGTGGGGAGGCAACTCGTTTTGTTTCACGAACTTCTTTGGTGATTGACTGGTTTGGGCTAGGTTTTCTTTATGACTCGGGGCTGGGCACAGGAGTTCATGCATATCTTTAGACCCGGGTCCGCGAGCCTGAATGCTCTGCCAAGTGCTGTGGATCCAGCCCTGAGCCAATCATGGAGCTTGCAGGATAGTGAGGGGGAGACACTTGTAAGAGAAATTACAGTACTGTGACGATATTTGGTTTGGGAGGGAAAGTCAGCACAAACCGTATTTCTCCTGTAAAATAAGGGTGTTAGACTAGTATCTGCCAATCAGCACAGTTCTGCTTATATGTGCGCACAGAATTAGACTTCCAAATTTATTTTTAAAAAAGATTATCAGACCAAAGAGAATTTTTTAGCAACTGGACTTGACATCTGTAAAGATTTCTCTAGCTTTGCATTTTATAATTAAAAAGGGGCCACTTTACTGAGACCGTTCAGACCACCTCAACTGAATAATATTTTTTTTTTTTTTTTTTTTTTTTTTTTTTTTTTTTTTTTTTTGTGGTACCGGGGATTGAACTCAGGGGCACTCGACCTCTGGGCCACATCCCCAGCCCTTTTTTGTATTTTATTTAGAGACAGGGTCTCACTGAGTTGCTAAGTGCCTCGCCATTGCTGAGGCTGGCTTTGAACTCGCGATCCTCCTGCCTCAGCCTCCCAAAGTGCTGGGATTACAGGCGTGCGCCACCGCGCCCGGCTCTGAATAATATTTAAGAGGAAAAAAAAATCTTGCAAGTGAATCCAGATGCAGAATCCTTTTTTTGAAATGATACTTTTGCTTTAAATATTACAAGTAACTAGTATTTGCTTGGCTATTTGTAAATTAGCTTTTCTACCACCCCAACATGAATGGTTTACTACTCTCTAGAGTACATCTCAATAGAATTTAAACCTATTCCTTAGACCAGAGACCTTGCTCCTACTAGAAGAAAATGTAGGCCCAACTTTCCATCATGTCTGCTTAGGAACTGATTCCTCAATGAGACTCCTTTAGAAGTAAAATCGAGAATCAATAAATGGGATGATATTAAACTAAAAAGCTTATTCCCAGCAAAGGAAACAAGAATACCAAGAGAGAGCCTACAGAATAGGAGAAAATCTTTGCTACCTGCACCTCAGAATATTAATCTTCAGGACATATAAAAACCCCAAAAAACTTAACACCCAAAAAAACAAACAAAAAAACCCTCCAATCAATAAATGGGCAAAGAAACTGAACAGGCACTTCACAGAAGACATATGATCAGTTAACAAATATATGAAAAAATATTCAATATCTCTAGCAGTTAGAGAAATGCAAATAAAAATTGCACTGGAATTTCATCTTACTCTAGTCAGAATGACAATAATCAAGAATACAAGAAATAATAAGTGTCAGCAGGGATGTTGGGAGAATGTACACTCATACATTGCTGGTGGGGCTGCAAATTGGTGCAACCACTCTGGAAAGCAGCATGGAAATTCCTCAGAAAACTTGGAATTGAACTATCATTTGACCCAGTTATTCTACTCCTCAGCATATACCCAGAGAACTTAAAATCAGTATACTACAGTGATGCAGCCATATCAGTGTTTATAGCAGCTCAATTCACAAGAGCTAAGCTGGAACCAATCTAGGTGCCCTTTAACAGATGAATGGATAAAGAAAATGTGGTATATATACACAATGGAGTATTACTCAGCCATAAAGAAGAATTAAATTACAACATTTGCTGGTAAATGGATGGTACTGGAGATTACCATGCTAAGTTAAATAAGCCAATTGCAGAAAAACCAAAGGTGGAATGTTCTCTGATATGCAGATGCTAACACAATAAGGGTGGTGGGTGGTGGAGAGAAGGGATGTTCATTGGATTAGACAAAGGGGAATGAAGGGAGGGGAGAGCAGATGAGAATAGGAAAGACAGTAGAGTGAATCGGACATAACTTTCCTATGTTCGTATATAAATACATGAACAGTCTAACTCCACATCATGTACAACCACAAGAATGGGAAGTTATACTCCCGTGTGTGTCAAAATATACCCTATGGTCATGTATATCTAAAAAGAATAAACATAAATAAAAAAGCCTATTAATCTGAGAGATAGATGGTATCTGTTTATTTGGGGAAAATTATATACTTATCCAAATCAAATAAGATTTTTTTAAGTACCCAAGAGTGAAAATATAGGCTTTTATAAAAAGACAAGCTGGGCGTAGCAGTGCATACCTATAACACCAGCGGCTTGGGAGGCTGAAGCAGGAGGATAATGAGTTCAAAGCCAGCCTCAGCAATTTAGCAAGGCCCTAGGCAACCCAGTGAGACCCCGTTTCTAAATAAAATACAAAAAAGGGCTGGGGATATGGCTCTGGGATTGAGTGCCCCTGGGTTCAATCCCCAGTACAAAAAAAAGGCAAGTCCACACTTGTAATCTTAGCAGTTTGGGAGGCTGAGGCAAGAACATTGAAAATTCAAGGCCATCCTCAGCAATTTCAGGAGACCCTGTCTCAAAAAGGGCTGAGGGTGTACCACATTGATAGGGAACCTCTGGTTTCAATCCCCAGTACCACAAATAATCAACCAATAAATGGTAAAACTTGCTTCCAATCATTTAGTTTTATGACCCAGAGCCAGTTGCTAACTATAAGTCTGAGTTTCCTCATGCATACAAATGGAAGTAATTTTGCCTGCCTGTTTTGCTGGTTGTGAAATTTAAAAGAAACCATGAAAGCCCCAAATGGAGGATTGAATATAAAAACAACATTTTTCTATTCTTTTTTCCTAATTTCAAATGATTTCTTCAAGTCATATATATTAATACATCCTTTCAGGATTATATCTAATGTGTTCAGTAATATTTCATAATATGTAGTTTTTCTGTGTGTGTGTTTTAGTATTCTTTCCATATACTTCTAGCTTTTGAAATGGGGTAAGTTCTATAGCAAGGTGCCTGGCAGTATTGGTGGTGATAGAAACTGAATCTTTAGTATTATGACATTTACACTGAGTATTAAGTAATTTTTTTAGTGTCGAATTACATGACACTAAGTTGCTTAGGGCCTCACTGAGTTTCTGAGGCTGGTCTTGAACTTGGGATTTTTTTCTACCTCAGCCTCCTGAGACTCTGGGATTACAGGTGTGGCTCTAGAGTCAATATTCTTAAACGCTATGTTGTACTGGATAAATTTACAGGCAGCTCAAACTTGTTTTTCTTTACCTTTTTTTTTTTCTTGTTTTTCTTTGGCTATTTTTCTGGCAAGTAAAACCTATTGAAATACTTATTTTCTCATTATTTAAATATTCTTTCATTGAGTACTTATTTTAAAAAATATTTTCATTCTTATAGGCATAAGGGTCACTTGTTCTGATATTATTTTAAGGCAAGAAGTTTTGAAAGATGGTTTCCACAGGTAAGTTGCCCATTGATTTCTATTTATATTAAAATAGTGTCTTATAATTTAGATTAAAAAGTTGATAGTTGAAACAGATTTACCACGTGTGGTTCATACTTAGAAATAATTTTTTTTTTTTTTTTTTTTTTTTTGGTACTGGGGATTGAAGTCAGGGGCAGTCACCCACTGAGCCACATTCCCAGCCCCTATTCTGTATTTTATTTAGAGACAGGGTCTCACTGAGTTGCTTAGTGCCTCTCTGTTTGCTGAGGCTGGCTTTGAACTTGCTATCCTCCTGGCTCAGCCTCCTGAACCGCTGGGATTACAGGCGTGCGTTACTGCACCCAGCCAGAAATAACAGTGGAGAAAAGAAAAAAAAAAAAAACGTTTACCATGCATACTTAAATTTATGTATATAATAGACAATAGCTACATATGCAGTGCTCTATTAAATCATCACAATGGCTGTAAGACACATGAACTTTTGCTTGCTTTTCAGATGTGGAAACTAGGGCTTAGAGAAATTAAATAATTTGGTAGAAGTTAGGGTGATAAAGCTCTGACTCAGATTTAATACTATTATCCCATACTTCAAAGCTACGCTGTTAAATACAATTCGCTCTTAAATACTATGATACAACACTCTGAATCACTATTTCTTATTTATTAGACTTGGTTTCAAATGACTGAGCTATTTCCAATTTTCAAACAATAAAATTGTTTTAAAAAGGTGAATGGGACTTTTGATGTAGCTTAGTGGTAAAGTGCTCTCTAGAGTATGTACAAGACCCTGAGTTTAATCCCCAGCACTGGGAGGGACAAAAAGAAGAATGAAGATGAATATTTGCAGTATTGAAGATCTTTAGACTGATAAAAAGCTATGAAACAGTTCCATAAGAAAACTTTCCCAAACTTTATAGCTTGTTGAGGTGATTACTTTAAAATGATTCTAAGACATTTGTTCTACAAATTATGATACTTGTGATTTTAAAATAATTTCATTTCATAGTTACCTTACATGAAATACCTCTCCCAAGTTAGTATAGCATACGCAGGGCTAGGAAAGATATATAGGAAAACCTGGGCTGCTTTTTACTCGGATAGATTTGGGCTCAAAGTGTAGGTACTCATTATCTATAAGTCGTTAGGCAAGCAAGTTACTTAAATCTTTTCTTTGTTATCAGTAAAACTGGGTAATGTTAGTATTTCCTCATTGGTGTTGTGAGGATTAAATCAGAGAATATATAGAAAGCCCCTTAATATACTAGGGAAATGTAAGCCATTATTATAATGAGATAGGTGATCAAGCTATGCAAGCCAGTTTTAGTCAAAGAGGAGATGTGATGGTAAAGTAGGAAAATTAATTTGGGAGGGAAGATGGTGAAATGGCACTTCTGAAAGTTTTTAATGGAGTTCCGGAGACATATTTTAAGCAATGGCCAGGTAGTTAGGCTAGGTACATAGCTTCTTTCTTTATAATAATTGTCATATATAAACTATTGTTACGGTCTGAATTTCAAGAGGAATGGGAGCTACTAAATAATGTAAATTTGACAGTGCCATCATAAATAATTCTAATAAGGAAAAAAGAAGTACTTGTAGAGACTATTGTGATAAGAAATGTAGTTTTCCAATTACACATACTGAGAATGAAAACGGGACATTTTACTTGTGTTATAAACGCCTCATTACATTGTTATTTTTGTTTTAATTATATTTTTATGTTATTTGTTTTAATTGTGATATAATACCCATAACATAAAAAGTCATCTTAACAGTTTTTAAGTGTACACTTTAGTGGCCTTAAGTACATTCATATAGTTGTGCTACCATCACTGCTATTCATCCATATTACTTTTTTCATTTTACAAAACTGAAATTCTGTATTTATTAAGTAATAACTCCCCTTTCCCTTGACTCCTGGCAACCATTTTGCTTTCTGTCTTTATGAATTTGACTTTTCTAGGTACCTTATATAAATGGAATCTTATAATGTTTGTGACTTACTCATTTCCCTTTGCGTAATATCCTTAAAGTTCATTCATATTGGAGCATATATCAGAAAATTTCTTCCTTTTTAGAGCTGAATAATATTTCATTGAATGTTGATGGACACTTGGATTGCTTTTCTCTTTTGGCTGTTGCAAATAATGCTGCTAGAAGCATATATGTACAAATATCTTTCTAAATTCCTACTTTCAATTCCCAGAAGTGGAATTGCTGGATTACATGGTAATTCTGTTTTGATTTTTTGAAGAACTGTGATCCTGGTTTCCTTGGTGGTTGCACCATTTTACATTTCTACCAACAGTACAGACAGGTTCCAATTTATGAATCATATTTTAAAGCAGTTAAAACATGAGAAAAGGGGCTGGGGTTGTGGCTCAGTGGTAGAGCACTTGCCTGGCATGTGTGAGGCAATGGGTTTGATCATCAGCACCACCTACATACATACATAAACAAATATATAAATAAAGGTATTGTGTCCATCTACAACTAAAAAAATGAGAAAAAAAATATTTAAAAAAATAAGGTCTCACTGTGTTGCCTTGGCTGACTTCAAATTCTTAGGCTCAGTGATCCTCTTTAGCCTCTGAAGTAGCTAGGACTAGAGGCTCACACTACCAGACCTGGCCAAAAAAGTCTTTTGTATTTAACCACATATTTACCATTTCTGATGTTCTTCAGTCTTTCTTGTGGTTGTGTTTCCATCTGGTTATCATTTTCTTCCTGAGGAATATCTTTTACTGTTTTTTGCAGTGAGAAATTCACTTAGTTTGTGTTTGTCTTAGTCTTTATTTTGCTTTCATTTTTGAAGGATTTTCTCCAGGATAAATAATTATAGACTGCCGGGCGCGGTGGCGCACGCCTGAAATCCCAGCACTTTGGGAGGCTGAGGCAGGAGGATCAAGAGTTCAAAGCCAGCCTCCTCAATGGCGAGGCACTTAGCAACTTAGTAAGACCCTGTCTCTAAATAAAATACAAAAAAAAAAGGGCTGGGGATGTGGTCCAGTGGTCGAGTGCCCCTGAGTTCAATCCCCGGTACCACACACACACACACACACACACACACACACACACACAAATTATAGACTGATAGCTTCTTTTATTTTGTTACTTTAAATATGCCCTGCCTTGTATAGTTATAGCTTACTTATGCTATGTCTTATGGTTTAGTCTTATCGTAGTTAGTTTCTACAGAGTGAACTTTTCCTTGATAGCTTTTGACTTTTTTCTTTATTGTTGTTGTTTTTTTTTCTTTTTTTTTTTTTTTTTTTCTTTTGGTACTGGGGATTGAATTCAGGGGCACTCGACCACTGGGCCACATCCCCAGCCCTGTTTTGTATTTTTTATTAGAGACAGGGTCTCACTGAGTTGCTAGGTGCCTCGCCATTGCTGAGGCTGGCTTTGAACTCATGGCTTTGAACTCATGATCCTCCTGCCTCAGCCTCCCAAGTGCTGGGATTACTGGTGTGCGCCACCGCACCCGGCTTCTTCATTGTTTTGACTGAATAATAATATACTTTGGTGTGGTTTATTTATGTTGATCCTGCTTGGGTTTTGTTAAATATCTCAGACTGATGGGCTTATAGTTTTCATGAAACTTGGAGCATTTTCAGCCTTTAATTTTTCTGTCGTATTCCCTTCCCTTTTTCTAGGACTCCAGTTATACACATACTAGACCACTTGCTATTTAAAGATCAGTGAACCTATTCCTTTTTTCCTCCCACTCTTGTTTTTCTCTGTGCTTTGGCTTGGATAGTTCATGCTGCTCTGTCACCAAGTCATTGATCTTTTATTCTTCAGTGTCTAATTGCTTTTAATCACATCTGGGTAACTTTATTTCAGGAGTCTTATTTTTCATCTCTTAAAGTTGCATTCAGTACCTTTAAAAATTATCCTTTCTTTCTTTCAGAATGTTCATGCTTGTCTTTAAATCCCTGAACCTATTGGGTGTATGTATAATTACTATTTTAATGTCCATTGCTAATTTTGTTACTTTTGTCATTTCTAAGTCTGTGTCTGTGGACTAATGTTTTCCTGGTCATATTTCCCTGCTTCATTGCATGTGTTAGTAACATTTTTTTTAGAAAAAAATATTTATTTATTTGCTTTAGTTGTACACAATGCGTTTATTTTTACGTGGTGCTGAGGATCGAACCTGGGCTGCACACGTACTGGGCAAGCGCTCTACTGCTGAGCCACAACCCCAGCCCCTGTTAGTAACATTTTATTGGATGCTGAACATAGAATGTTTTTAATACACACATTATTGAGTGTGGATTGTCTTCTTTTAGAGACTTTTTATTTATTTATTTTTAATATTTATTTATTTGCTTTAGTTGTACACAATACCTTTATTTTTACGTGGTGCTGAGGATCGAACCCGGGCTGCGCATGTGCTAGGCAAGCACTCTACGCTGAGCCACAACCCCAGCCCCTAGAGACTTTTTAAAGGACTTTTCTTCTTTTTGGTGGTTGTTATTTATTTATCAGCTTGATACTTTTCTTTTTTTGATACTGGGTATTGATCCCAGGGGCACTTTACCATTGAGCTATATCTTCATTCCTTCTTGTTTTTAAATTAAGTTAAATTATCATTATTTTTTTGAGACATAGTAAGTTGCCTGAGGCTAGCCTTGAACCTGCAATCGTCCTGTCTCCCAGTCAGTTTAATCCTCTCTTAACTTTTTTTTTTTTTTTTTTTTTTTAATATAGTCCTAAAGCTAAAATGGGATTTACTGTAAGGCTAATTTTTCTACCAAGCCTTACCCGACTAGGGTCTGTACTGAATGCTTCAGTTTCTGTACGTTTTAGTTGGTTGGAGCTTGAATGTCATCCAGTTAGTCCTGTGTGAAGTTTTAGAATTTTTTGCTTTTCAGTTCCCTGGTCATTTTTTGCCCAGTTTTGTGGAGTTACAGCTCACTTATGCTTATCTTAGTATTCGGCAAAAACTCAAGGGATCTCTATTTATTTATTTATTGTACTGG
Organism: Tamias sibiricus; assembly: GCA_025594165.1. Lineage (NCBI taxonomy): Eukaryota > Metazoa > Chordata > Mammalia > Rodentia > Sciuridae > Tamias > Tamias sibiricus. The sequence continues at coordinate 72,728,218 of CM046668.1, forward strand.
GGATTTTTATTTATTTCTATTTATTGTTTTTACTCTTATGGATATGATGTTATGCTATTTCATTTAACAATCAAATAAAGAAATTTATTTTTAATGCATTTGTTTTTCAGAGACCTTTTAATAAAAGTGAAATTTGGAGAAAGCATTGAGGATTTACAGACCTGCAGACTCTTAATTAAACACTATATCCCAACAGGACTTTTAGTGGATCCTTATGAGTTGTCTTCGTTACGAGAGAGAAACATAACAGAGGTATGACCATTAATGAATTTTTTAAGGTAATGCAATAATTTGGATTAAGACAAAATAGTAGATAAGACAATGTTATGTATTTTAAAATCGTTATTGGAGTGTGTAAAGTGACATCTTCAGAGATGGGAGTATTCTTCAATAAGTAAGTAGTACTTGTCAGGACTAAGTCAACTAAACTGAGCCAGTTAAATGCTTTTCAGCAGGATGATTCATAGTTTAGTGATTTTTAAGAAAATTATATTCATGTGTATACATACACACAAAACAGATACATGTGTATAAACATACATAAGTATATATGTGGGTGTATATATACATGTACATATATATATATATATATATCTTGAAAAGAATGCTTAATAGTGCTTCAATAGCCTGTTTGTTAAATTAGATAGACATTTGCCCTGATATCTGTATAATTTGGAAAAGAAGCTAATACTTAATATTTATTTAATTTTTGTATATTTGCCAGATATCTTCATTTTTGTTTCTAAAGGAAGCAAGGCAAAATTAATCTTTTTTTTTTTTTATAAAATTTTTTTAGTTGTAGACACAATACCTTTATTTTATTTATTTTCTGTGGTGCTCAGGATTGAACCCAGTGCCTCACATGTGCCAGGCAAGTGCTGTATCACTGAGCCACAAACCCTGCCCCCAAATTAATCTTTATAACAATTCTGAAGGTATTATCTCCATTTTGTAAATAAGGAAACTGAAGCACAGTGACGCCAAGTAACTTATAAAAGATCATATAGATAAACAGTAGAGCCAAGAAATGAATCCAGGGTTGTCTAGTTGCAAAGTTGTTGCTCTTTCCTGACATGAATCTCACATAGTCAAGGGTTTCCCCTACTTTAATAAGAACAAAAATAATGGACACTTTTAATACAGGTTATTGTCTTCCTGGGAAATCCCAATTTAGTACATCTCGGTTGGGTTTAAACATCTTTTTTCAAACCCAGGTGGTTCCTATTAAGAAATTTTGGGCCAGATAGTGGCACATGCCTGTAATCCCAGATACTTAGAAGGCTGAGGCAGGAGGATTGCAAGTTTGAGGCCAGCCTGGGCAATTTAGCAAGACTTTGTCTCAAAATTGGGGATATAGATTAGAGGAGAGTACCCGTGGGTTAAATTCCTAGTATCACCAAAAGAGGAAAAAACAAATTTTGGGAAACTGTCTTAGTTAATAATATTATAATTTTAATTTTTTTTTTTTTTAAATCAGGGATTGAACTCAGGGGCACTTAACCACTGAGCCACATCCCCAGGCTTTTTCAAAAAAATTTTTTTTTAGTTGTTGATAGACATTTATTTATATGTGGTGCTGAGAATCAAACCCAGTGCCTCACACATGCCAGGCAAGTGCACTACCGCTGAGTCCCAGCCCCTCCCAGCCTTTTTTAAAATGTTTTATTTACAGACAGGGTCTAACTAAGTTTCCAAGTGCCTCACTAAGTTGCTGAGGCTATCTTTGACTCCCAGTCCTACTGCCTTAGCCTCCCGAGCTGCTGGGATTATAGGCGTGTGCTACCACACCCAGCTTCACATATGAATTTTGTAGTCATTCATGATGGCAGTTTATTTCTAATTGTGGTTTTAGGCCAATTTCTTCACCTTTTTCGTTTATTTTAACTTTCTCTAATAGAGAATTATATTCTCATGGCTTAAAATTCAGGAGATAGAGAAAGGTCTGCAATGCTAAGTTTCGGACTCTGAACCCTCAGTTACCAGGTTTCTTCCTTTGTTCAAAGTTTTTTTTGTGTGTATGTATGTCAGTTTAGATACATGTGTACCTATATGGGAGGACCTCATTATTTTCTTCTCCGAGTTATGACTTTTAAGTGAAGCTTTTGGAATTTAAAATAATAGGTTTCAAATTTAAACATAGTTCTTGGCTTGTAATTATGTGGGTTGGAATCATATTTAAACATACTTAATAAAATCACTTACCATGTTCTAAGAAAATGAAAGTGTTTGGATAGGGTTATCCAAAAGGAAGCTTAGGCACCCACACCTTTGGTTGGGATGAGATTTAGACGTTTAGTTTGACTGTTATAAGAAAATGTGGAAGGGGGGCTGGCATTCTGGCTCAGCAGTAGAGTATTCGCCTAGCACGTGCGAAGCTGTGTGAGGCTCTGGGTTGGATCCTCAGCACCACATAAAAATAAACAAATAAAATAAAGATATTGTGTCTAACTAAAAAAAAGAATGTGGAAGGGAAAAATGCTGCTATACATTGATTGACAAGTTTCTCTTTATCTGATCTTCTGCTCATCCTTCGAATCCCTAATTATAAGTGTTGTAAGTATATTTACTTTTTTACTTTAAAAATTTCTAGAAAAATAGATGCCAAATTTGTGACAGATAATTGGAAGTTTATTTCTTGATGTATCAGATCCTTTTGCTTTTCCTAGCTGAGTTGAGACTGTAGCCCAATTCCTTATGCAGAGGGGTTTTGTCATGAAAAGTGGTAATTTTATGATGAGTTTAACAGGATAGAAGGGAATTTATATACAGGGATTAATTGATGCCTATATACCTAGACTGAGTTGTTTTTTTGTTTTTTGGTCCAGCGGTTGAACTTGGGTGCTTAACCATTGAGCCATATCCCAGTCCTTTTTGGTATTTTATTTAGAGACAGGGTCTGAATGAGTTGCTTAGAGCCTTACTAAGTTGCTGAGGGTGGCTTTGAACTCACAATCCTTCTGTCCCAGCCTCCCGAGCTGCTGGGATTACAGGCATGCACTACTGCATTTGGCTACACTGAGATTTTTAATTCTTTTCCTGTAGATAAACAGAACCAGGGGCTCTCAAAGCACATGGGTGGTATGATAACAAAATGCTTTTTAAGTAGCTTGTGAGCAATTTGAAAATAAATACAAACCTTAAATAGGTTCGCCAAGGATAAGACACATGCACTAATGAATACTTATCTCATTTTTAGATAGGGTTATTAGTGTGACTGGGGATCCAACCTAAGGCCTCACACGGTAAGCAAGTACTCTACCACTGATCTATGCTCCCACTCCCTACAGATATTTTTAATCAACATTCTCATAATCTTTAAGAACAGTATAATATTAGATTGAAAGATATTAAATTCCTATTTTATAGATCCAAGTGAAAATAGTGTTTTTGAAACCATATGCTTTGCCAAATCAAAATATGTGGCATTAATGCTTATGCCTCTGGATAAGTTGGTGAACAAGGAACAGATTTAGTCTCCCACCTGAAACAACCAGAATATATAAAATAATGAAAAAAAGTCACTTATCAGGCAGTGATATCTGAGGGAAGGTGAGTTCTATGGTTGTTCTGCTTTACTTCCTTGAGAGAGGTTTCTGGTTTTAGTGCAGGGAGGAGGAACTCAAGCAGAGCCTGGTGGACTTCTGGAGATAAAGTTAAGATTTTGGGGAAAAGAAGGTCATTCGAATTCACAGGACAGTATATTAGAGGGGTGGGGAGAACTGCATAGAGGTAGAACTCCAGAGATCCGTACAAGGTTGCCCTCAAGTATGTAGCTGAGTATTTATTAGTGCATGTATGTGAGGAGACCACCTGATGTCAGGGAGAGAACTATCTGATAAAATGAGAGGTAACAGTGCCTGGTCTCACTCAGGACCAAGAGTGTCTCTTCCCACTGAGCAGCCCGAGAAAAGCCTCATAGTTTATTGGACAAGGGATAGAGTAAACAGAACAGGTTTTATTCATTAGTGGGGAGCACTTAGCCTAAAACTGAGCATTGCCTCAGTCTTGCATAACAAATCTTAAAAGTAAGACCCTCAAAAAACCAAACCGTTTGCAGGTGGCTATAGTGGCTTGGTGGCTGAGGCAGGAGGACCATTAGTTCTAAGCCAGCCTTGGCAAAAGCAAGGCACTAAGCACCTCAGTGAGACCCTGTCTCTAAATAAAATACAAAATAGGGCTGGAGATGTGGCTCAGTGGTCAAGTGCCCCTGAGTTTAATTCCTGGTACCCGCCCCCAAAAAACAAAACAATAAAAAAACCTAATTGCATCTCGAACAAAGCTCAAGAATATTTATAGGAAAGAATATATACAATTAAAAATAATTAAATAAAGCAGTTTTGAATGAAAGAAAGAATATAGGAATACAGAAATACCTAGCATCAAATGAGATCAGGTTCATGATATCATGACTTCTTTGAAAACAGTAGCAGAGGCCTGGGGATTTCGCATAGTGGTAGAGAACTTGCTGAGCATGGATGAATTCCTGGGTTCCATCCCTAACACCACATAGACTCTCACAAAATTTAGCAGTTACCCAAGCATGTATGAAAATACAACCTGTATTGAGGAGATTAATTAATGAATTGAAATTAATCCAGAACTGGCACAGATGTTAAGAGTTAGTAAGCAGGTCATCATTAAAACAGTTGTTATAACTGTATTCAGTATGTTCAGAAAGTTAAGTAGAGACATGGAAGATATTGTAAAAAAGCAGCATTGAACTAACATTTTAGACTACAGTGTGTGACCAATCCTCAGTTCCTAAGTATGATGATTGGATGTTCACAATGCTGTGTGAGATGTGCCTCCCTCTAAACCTTGTTATGATGTCTTGTTATGATCACATTACTCATCTGATGTGAAAAAAAAAAAAAAAAGAAAAGACTATAGTGTGTGAATCAAAAATAACTCTGGGGCTGGGGTTGTGGCTCAGCGGTAGAGCGCTCGTTCTAGCATGTGTGCGGCCCAGGTTTGATCCTCAGCACCACATAAGAATAAAGGCATTGTGTACAACTAAAACAAATAAATATTTAAAAAAAAAAAAACCTGGATGGTATAATTGGCAGATCAAATATTGCAGAAGAAAAAATGAACTTGAAGGAATAGCAATAGAATCTACCAAAATGTAAAAGATAAAAAATCAAATTTAGAAGGGAACCGGAACATTAGAGAACTTGTGCAACAACTTCAGGTGGCCTAGTGTACAAGTAATTGGAGTCTCCATTGAATAAAAAGAGGTGAAAATGGAAAATATTTTGAAAAATAATGGCTGAGAAATATCTGAATTTGATGAAAGTTGTAAACTAACATATGTAAGATGCTCAAGTCCAAGAAGCATGGAGAAAACACACATGTCAACCAAATTTTTCTACAATGCAAAAAAAGACTTAAAAGCAATGAGAAGGGGCTAGGGTTGTGGCTCAGTGGTAGAGTGCTTGCCTAGCACGTGTGAGGCGCTGGGTTTGAGCCTCAGCACCACATAAAAACTAAATAAACTAAATAAATAAAATAAAGGTATTGTGTCCATCTACAACTAAAAAAAAAAAAAAAAAAAAAAAAAAGGAAAAAGAAAAAAACTTGCACATACAGAGAAACAAAAACAACAATGACAGCAGATTTGTCAGAAATAATGTAAACAAGAATGTGATAACATCTATAAAATATTGAAAGAAAAACCTGTGAAATTTGAATTCTGTACTTACTGAAAATCCCTCAAAGTGAAGGGGAAATGAAGACTTCTTCAGACATACAAAGCTGAAAGAACTCATCATTACACCTCCACTACAAAAAATGTTAAAACAAGTCCTTCAGACGGGAGGAAAATGATACCAAGTAAAAATCTAGATTTATACAAGGGAAAGGAAAGAGAATGCTTAAGAGGGTAACTACATGGGTAAATATATAAATTTTTTTTCCCTTACAATTTACCTCTCTATATGAGATCACTGACAAAAACATCAGTATATTGTAGTATTAGTACTATATGTAAAAGTAAAATGTGTTACAGATATCACAAAGGTTGAGTGGGGAAAATTAGAAGTATATAACTTGATAAAGTTGTTAAATGAAATATGAAGTAATTTAATATCACTTAAAGGTTAAGACATGTAAACCCTAAAACTATCTCGAAAACAAAGGTTGTAGCTAATTTGTGACAAAGCAGATACAGTGGAATTATAAAAAATATTCCATTTGCTGGGCTTGGTGCTATACACCTGTAATCTCAGTGGCTCAGGAGGCTGAGGCAAGAGGATCTCGAGTTCAAAGCCAGCTTTAGCAACTAAGTGAGGCCCTAAGCAATATAGTGAACCCCTGTCTCAAAATAAAATATAAAAAGGTCTGGTGGCTCAGTGGTTAAGCACCTCTGGGTTCAATCCCTGGTGCCAAAAAAGGGGGGAAAAATTCAGTTAATCCAGTAGAAGGCAGAAAAAGAGAATAAGGGGAACAAAGACCATGTTATAAGTAGAGAGCAATTAACAAGATGATGAATGTAAACTTAACCACATTAATAGCCATATTAAGGGTACATTGCTAAATATCTTTATTAAATAAAGATAAAGATCTTCAGATAAGAAAGCAATACTCAACTATATGTTGCTTATACTAAATGTACTTTAAATTTAAAGACACAAGCTAAAGTAAAAGAAGAGAAAATATGCTCACACTGATCAAAAGAAAGCTGTCAATATTAAAATTAGGAAACAGATTTTGGAGCAAAGACTAGTGGGTCATTTGGTTAATAGGTTCAGTGCATCAGAAAGAAGTTAACAATCCTAAATATTTATGCACCTAATAAAAGAGCTTCAAAATGCATGAAACAAACCAGGCAAAGTGGCACACTCTTGTAATCCCAGCTACTTGGGAGGCCGAGGCAGGAGGAGTACTAGTAGCTGGGGCAACATAGCAATACTGGATCTCAGAGGAATGAATGAATGAATAAAACATTTGCAGGGCCCCGGGGCGTGTGGCTCAGGAGTAGAGGGCTTGCCTAATGAGTGAGGTTCCATCTCCAGCACCACACACACACACACACACACACACAATATCATTGGCCATTTCTTCCATTAACCTTTTATACACAGTGTAGAAAGAGTTGCTGACCTTTGCCTTGGCTTCCTGACCACACTGTACTATCTCACTACCAGTCTAGTTGCTTCACTAAAGAACAGAAAATTACCAGAATGATATCAATCATTTATAACCTGATATAATTTTAATCGTTTTTGTCATAGTAGCTTTTATACTTATTAAATAATGCTGTTTTTATTCACACAGTCTGTTCTTGGTACCTGTTTTGTCACCTAAACAGAGGTTAATAAGGAAATTTCACAGAAATATTTTTTATTATGGGTAAATCTGGCATCCCAGAGTATAATTTCCCCAGTTTACTTTTATTATACACAGATCACATCCTGTGTTTTCTACTTAAAATTGGAGATGGAAGAGAAATGAAAATGGTTGATAATGGGGGTAAATTTGACACTGCTATATATCTGCACAGCAGTCTTCTGGTTTTACTTGTGTCTTTTTATTTTTCTTCACTCATTCTTTTTTTAAAATATTTTTAGCTGTAGATAGACATAATATTTTATTTATTTATTTTTATGTGGTGCTGAGAATCAAACCCAGTGCCTCGCACATGCTAGGCAAGCCCACTACCACTGAGCCACAACTCCAGCTCCTCATTTCTTCTTGATTAATGTCTGTTTTTTTTTTTTCAACAGGCAGTGATGATTTCAGAAAACTTTAATATAGAAGCCCCAAATTATTTGTCTAAGGAATCTGAAGTTCTCATTTACGCCAGACAAGATGCACAGTGCATTGATTGTTTCCAAGCCTTTTTGCCTGTCCACTATCGTTATCACCGGCCACATAGTAAAGATGAAGAAACATTTGTTGTAGTCAACAACCCAGAGTTATTGATGTATTGTGACCAAGGTGAGTATTGCAAGTCTTTTCTGAGGGTTGAAAATAAGAATTAAAGGAATGATGCCAAGTCTTCAGTCAAGGACAGGGATGGCAAAAGCATGTTTCTTTTTTCTTTTTAACTTTTTTGATTGTAAAATGAAGCCAGATATAGAAAAACTACACATATATATCATTTAGAGAATTATTATAAGGCATATACCCTTGTAACTACCACCCAGTTCAAGAAATAGAACTTTGCCAGCCACCCTAGTGGGAACTCCACATATTCTTTCCCATTTGTGGTCTCTTCCTTCTCTTTAAGACTAACTCACTCTACTGACTTAATCATTCCCTTATATCTCATTACTTTTATTACTTTAATGGGCAAGATTCTTAGACCCTATCATTTAGTCTTATCCATTAAAAGAAATCTTGTATTTCCATTATGTCTGTTAGTTCACAGTTTTTCCTTATCCCTTCTTTTCTTCAAAACGAATCTATTCAGAGGTCCTGGGCTATTTGACCTATAGGGTTTCTTATGATTGGGGTTTTTCTAATTATACACATGAATTATACAGTTCATCATGTTCCTCTGACTCTTTTAATTCCCAGAAATTGGCAGCTGACTCCCAAAGGTATGGTTAGATACCTACCTTTTATTTTTTATTTGTTTCAGTACTGGGGATTGAACCCAGGGGTTCTCTACCACTAAGCCCCTCCTCAGTCCCCCACCTTAAAAAAACTTTTTTTTTTTGAGACATTGTTGCTAAGTTGCTGAGCCTGGCCTTGAACTTGTCATTCTCCTACCTCACCCTCCTGAGTCACTGTATTATAGGTGTGTACCGTGTACCGCTGTGCTCAGCTGTCACCTCTTTTGTTGTAAACTTTGTTCATGGGCTTTTAAGGTTTTGCTCTGTAATTGTTCTTTTCGTTTTTATGTGGAGATTTGGGTAAAATAAGAAAAAAAATTTATTCTTTTGCTTTTTCTTCTTCACAGTCTTTGAATTGTGTGTGTGTGTGTGTGTGTGTGTGTGTGTGTGTGTGTGTGTGTGTTTCCCCTTTGAAGAAGCCCCTTTCAGATTTTGGATCCTTGTATCTTTAAATTTGGGCTGGCTGACTTAGAATGTTTATAAAATTAATAGCACTGTGTATAAAAACTGGCAGATAGGATGTTTTTAATCTTATATTTGCCACCATCATACCTTTTACAATGAGAAATTTAAAAAATATTCAGCTGTGATAGCTTTTCTCATCTAGTCGTCTTTTCTGTTTCTAGTAGTAGTATCTTTTACTTATCTAAATAAAGTTTGAAAAGTGCCTCTTCTGAGACAACAGTGGTGGTTCTAATGCTGTTTTGCATTTGATAAGAGTGCTTATTTATTTATTTGTTTATTTATGGTACCAGGGATTCAACCCAGGTGCGCTTAACCACTGAGCCACATCGCGACCCCTTTTTTGTATTTTATTTAGAGACAGGTCCTCACTGAGTTGCTTAGGGCCTTGCTAAGTTGCTGAGGCTGGCTTTGAACTCACAATCCTCCTGCTTCAGCCTCCAGAGCTCCTGGGATTATAAGCATGTGCCACTATACCCAGCCAGAGTGCTCTTTATATGGGTCTTTTTTTTTTTTTTTTTTTTGGTGGTACCGGGGATTGAACTCAGGGGCACTCGACCACTGGGTCACATCTCCAGACATTTTTTTGTATTTTATTTAGAGACAGGGTCTCACTGAGTTGCTAAGTGCCTCGCCATTGCTGAGGCTGGCTTTGAACTCTTGATCCTCCTGCCTCATCTCCCAAAGTGCTGGGATTACAGGCGTGCGCCACCGCGCCCGGCTATGGGTCTTTTTCATTTGGAAATTTATCAAGTTTATGCTTAGGATGTGCTCACTTTAAAAGTGTTACACTTTAAAAATATTTTGTATTAAATTTTTAATGGAGCTAGGCATAGCTTTGTAATACAAGTAACTCAGGAGACTGAGGTAGGAAAATAGTAAGTTCAAGGTTAACTTGGGCAACTTAGTGAAACCTTGTCTTAAAATAAAAGGGTTGAGGATATAACTTAGTCATAGAGCTCCCCTGGGTTTAATCAACTCAGTGCCACCATCACCAAAAAAAGGGATTTGTTAAGAAGTCATGTTCGATTTCTTTGTAATTTTGTAATTTCTTAGGCATCCATCCACATAAAAGAAAGATGTTAAAGTAACAGTTTGTGATAGGTGGGTCCAAATCATATATATGTTGTATTAAAATGTTTGGATATTCATATCTCAGGATTGACTTTTGTTGATGTTCAATACAGGCCTAGTCTTCTGACATTGCGCTTTACTATTTTTCTCAGAGTTCCCAATTTTGAGGTGCTGGGCTCAGTCACAAGTGGCAGCTCCTTGTGCTTTCAAGAGTAAGGATATATGCCAGTGGAACAACATGAAATATAAATCAGTAAGCTAATATTTTAATGTTTTTAGATAGTGCTGCCTCTTTTAAGCCTTGTATTTTGTCATAGAATGTGAGTTTTTTGTTTGTTTTTAATGTCATTTCTTTGCTATGGATGGTGACAGTGTTTCCTCATTTGGGTAAAGTTATACAATCAGGGGCTGTTAATCCTGTGCCTCATTGGTTCAGAGCTTAAGTATAGCTGATAGAATTTTTAAAGGTGTGAAAAGCTGAAGAAAAACAGAGTAAAGTTCATTTTTTTTCCCTTTATCAGTAAAACTTTATTTTTATTTAGAACTTTTTATTAGTTTTTGAACAAGAAAATAAATTATTACGTAGAGGAAGTAGAAAAAGGAAAATAAAATCCAAAGTACTATCATTTAAACTTACAATAAAGCTTCTAGATAGTTGTATTGCTATTTTTTTTTAATCTAAGTCTGGGCCACTTTGGGCCATTTGTAGTTTTGACTTTCCCAGCTTGTTTTCAGTTATTATTAAATTGGTAATTAATACTTTCTAAGCACCAACTTTGTCTTAGGAATCTATAATTTCCTATTTACCTCCCTCCCCTTACTCTCTTTAGTTAATAGTAGTCTACTTCTTTCCTCTTTTCATAGAGATAAGTCTCCTTAAAAGTATCTCTTTTCCTTTTTTTTCCCCACTATCCTTTTGTTCCCCTTTTATGAGTTGCCTTTTAATTGGTGCTTGTGTTACTGTTAGTTTCTTTGTTCCTAATTCTCTTTAAGGCCTGCTTTGTTTGGTTGAATGGCACAATCTGTATCTTCATTTTTAGTTTATTTTTACAAGGAGCCAAATGAACTTACAACAAAAACTGTCAGTCAGGTAACCAGAAGGCAGGTTTATTCATATGTACTATTGTGGATATTTAAAGTTAAAGTAATTTTCTTATGGTTGCTTAGAAATCTGTCCACCAGCTAGCTCAGGAAACTACTGTTTACAATGAAGACCTACTGTAATGCACGGCTGTTTTGTATTAGTGGACATTCTTTGAACCAACTTTTGGGAAGATGGATGGCTGCTAATCTCTTACACAACATAGACTGCCATTTTCAGTAGACTGCCTTTTCCATATGGTACCTGAAAAAATATGGAGAATTGCATTTGATTTTTTTTATATGAATGAAGAGTATACTTAAGAGTTTGTTTATGATTTATTGACTTAAAATTAGTAGTGTACATTGCTACAAAATAAATAATTATCATTTTAAAATATTTTGAATTCAATTTTCTTTAAGACCATTTAACTTGAAGTAAGAAGTCATAATTAGATTGTTTTCCTTTTATTTCTTCTTTATATGTACCAGGAAAAAAGGTATTAGGCCGTTGATTAGATGGTGTACTATACTAAGATTTAAGATGCCTTTTTTCTTTTAAGTTGATTTTCAGATAGTGTTTATTAAAGATTGTGTTGATAACTGTTTTTTTTTTTTAAATGTGAAATTAAAATCCAGGTGTATATAAACAGAAAAGGAAAGTATTCCCAGGTTACCTATATTTTAATGTTTTAAAAAAACTTATTTTTAAGCCATAAAATTTTCCAAGGTTTCTAAATGAACCCCTTTATCTTCAAAACCAAATAGAAAATAGAAACTATTTGGACATAGGAGAATTTTTGCATTGCTAACCATAGTAAAGGATAGTTTTGTGATTTTTGAATAACAAAACTTGAAAAAGCTATCTGAGGAGACATACCACAAAACAACTAAACAGATACTTTATTTTATTGTTTTTTCTCTAGGGCTCAAATTAGAATTCTGTATTCAAAGGTAAAACATAGCAAAAGGAAGTATTTGTTTATAATGATTACAGAGATGATGCTAGGATCTAGTTTTTTTTTTTTTTTTTTTTTTTTTTTTGGTACTGGGGATTGAACTCAGGGGCACTCGACCACTGGGCCACATCCCCAGCCCTTCTTTTTGTATTTTTTTATTTGGAGACAGGGTCTCACTGAGTTCCTAAGTGCCTCGCCGTTGCTGAGGCTGGCTTTGAACTCGCGATCCTCCTGCCTCAGCCTCCCAAAGTGCTGGGATTACAGGCGTGCGCCACCGCGCCCCGGCTTAGGATATAGTTTTTTTTAAAAAAAATAATACACTGAATTCTACATAACAAGTAGAAAAAGTTCAAATTAATGTGAAATAAATTATTGTGGGAATTTGAATCTATAACATTAAATGAACTGTTGGATCTGAAAGTCATTCAAACAATAATGTTACATGTAATACAGCATTGGCTAAAAAATATTTAAAGAAAGCAAAAAAGATCTAATTAAAAAAATCAAAGAAATGGCAGTTTCACTTTAGGACATACATTTTAAATGTCTCTTATTTTTTATTCTCTCTCCACAGATATATAAGAATGTGACTCTACAAGTTCCAGTGGGACTGACTATACATACCTCTTTAGTATGTTCTGTGACTCTGCTCATTACAATCCTGTGTTCTACTTTGATTCTTGTAGCTGTTTTCAAATATGGGCATTTTTCCTTATAAATTTTATGCAGTTTAATGTTTTCTATGAACCAAATAAGATATGTTCATATGACTAGAGGTGTGCTTGCAGAATTAACTCATTGCTTTTGTGTTTTTGTTATCATTTATGGTTAAAATTATGTTTATGAGAGGAAATTTTAGGTCACTCTCAACTAATTCCAAAATTTAGTACTCTATTGTGTGAATCTTAATAATCTTCAGGCATCAAGTACCAATTGAAGAGGCTTAAATCTGTTAAATTATATTGTGAGAAGTGACTTTAACTTCTTTTGGCATAGAAAAATGAGTTCATTATTTATTAGACAAATCATTTTGTGAACAGAAACTTTCTAATTTAAGCTAAAAATTAAGAAAATCATTATAAATAAGAATAAAATCATTTGAATGAAAATGAAATTTATTTAAACCTTAATTTCATGAGAATATTAAGAGCATTTGTTCAGAGTATAACAGCTAAGACATTATTAATATCAAAATGATTATTCATTGAAGTACCTCCTTTACCTTTTATAATATTTCTTTTGAATGTATGAATCAGCACAGGGCTTGATGAAACAGTACTAAGATATAGTACTAAGATTGTCAGGCAGACAACTCAGATTGTCATTTTTAAAGAGCATATTTTATTAAGCTGTACATTTACAGAAAAGATGGAATTTTAAGTGTTTTTTTTTTTTCTTTTATACAAAGGATCTTGATTTACTTTCATACTTTGGGAAAAAAATTTAAGTAAATGCCATCGGCTTAAAAAATAAACCTGTGGGACATGGTGGCACATGCCTATAATCCTAGTGATTTGGGAGACTGAGGTGGGAGGATTGTAAATTCAAGGCCAGCTCAGCAACTTAGGGAGACCCTGTCTCAAAATAAAAAGTAAAAAGGATGGAGATATAACTCAGTGGTAGAGAGAATTCAATCCCCAGTATTGCAAAATAAAATAATAATAAAAAATAAAAAATTTCTGGCAAGCATCTTCTAAAACAGGCCAGGGTGTGTTGCATTGTTAATTTTATGTAGAGTAATGGGATGTGACATATGTTTACATAGTGTATCACTGCTTGTTTTTCTAAAACATTTTAGTTTTTTTATAGGAATAAATCTTGCATAATTCAATATATGTAGCTTGACTAATAAAAATAGTTATTTTTGAAGGTACATGTTTGGGACTTTAAATGTTAGAAAAGGTAACCCAATGCTGTAAAAACAGAAATATTAGAGATCTTTAAAATGACTGCAGTTTTAACCTAGTCTAGCTTCATACCTGTTTTGTATTTTTTTTACAAGAAAGAATTCATGTTTTACAAGCAATTCTTTTACTATGCAATTAATAATGACATTGAAATGGAATTATATATAGTCAGTTAAAATTCAGTAACATCAACAGTCAATATTTGGAATATGGTTAGATAGGTGATGAAACATGGTATGTCTCTATTAAGAGTATGTGTCAGACTTGGTGTGGTGGTGCGTGCTTGTAATTCCACTGGCTGGGGAGGCTGAAGCAGGAGGTTTGCAAGTTCACAGCCAGCCTCAGCAACTTAGCAAGGCCCTAAGCAACTTAGTGAGACTCTCTCTCAAAAATAAAAAATAAAAAAAGGGTTGGGGTGTGGTGCAGTGGTTAAGTATGGTTCAATCCCTGGTATTAAAAAAAAAAAAAAAAAAGTTATCAGTATCAGCATGTATCAGTATATTATATTTTTTTTATTGCTTATCAGAACCAAGTTCATCAGTATTTAAACACAATTTCAGGTTAATAGTTAAGATTGTGGCTTGGGACATTTGCTCACTTATACAGGTATTCAGAAGAGTAATAACAATGTAAATATGAATAAAAACACTTTGGTATGACTCTTCTTACCTGATAAGTGGTTGAAGATGACGTTGATTTTGATAGGCTATTTCTGGTTTTGACATCTTTTTTTTAAAATTGGATCTTCTTGGAGCCAGGCGGGGTGGCACACACTTGTAATCCCAGCAGCTCAGGAGGCTGAGGCAGGAAGATTGAGAGTTCGAAGCCAGCCTCAGCAATTTAACATGGCCCTAAGCACTTTGGTAAGACCCTGTCTCTAAATAAAATAGAAAAAAGGGCTGGGGAATGTGGCTCAGGGGTTAAGTGCCCGTGGGTTCAATTCCTGGTACCAAAAAAAAAAAAAAAAAAAAAAAAAAGGAGGGGGGTTCTTCTTAGTTATACATGACAATAGAATCCATTTTGACAAAATTATACAAGCATGGAATATATTTTATTCTAATTAGGACCTCATTCTTGTGGGTGGACAGGATGGTGGGATATATTATCTTTTTTGGATACTTAATGAATAAGCCCTTTATATTTTAAATCAGTTTTGTAATTCTTGGTATGGTGTTTGTTGTTTGAGTCCAAGAGAATGGATACTGTTTCTTGTTCTTTATATACTACTATATGTTCTACCTTTATGGGTTTTCTTAAAAGTACTGTGTTAGGGGGTTGGGTTTATAGCTCAGTGGCAAAGCACACGCCTAGCACAGGTAAGGCTGTAGGGTTTGATCCCCAACACCGCAAATGAAAAAAAGAAATAGTTAGGTTCTTTCAGATGCAAAGAGTAGGGAAACGGCATACCTCAACTAAGGGTGGTGGTAGGGCAACTATGTATGTGTGGTGTTTGTATCTACACCACAGCCACTCTCCCAAGAACTTACATGATCTTTTGGAGAATGGTACATGGTTTAAGAACTGAAAAGATCTATTGTACCCCTAATGATTTCAGAATATTTATGAATTTAAAGATTATTGTATGTGGATAGTCTATTCATTTAAAGCTGCTTATCAATGTTCTGATAATTGACTCTGGATGATAATGATATGAAAATAAAGAAATTAGGGTAGAATGACAAATATCTATATTTCTCAAACTTAAAAAATATTATATTAGCAGACAGTTGAATGGAGGATTTGGTTGGTTTGTTTGATGCTAGGGATTGAACCCAGGGGTACTTAACCACTGAGCCACATCTTCAGCCCTCTTATATTTTATTTAAAATTTTTTTTCTGGTACTGGGGATTCAACTCAGGGGCACTCGACCACTGGGCCACATCCCCAGCCCTTTTTTGTATTTTATTAGAGTCAGGGTCTCACTGAGTTGCTAAGTGCCTCACTATTGCTGAGGCTGGCTTTGAACTTGCAATCCTCCTGCCTCAGCCTCCCAAGTGCTGGGATAACATGCATGTGCCATTGCGACCAGCTTATATTTTATTTTGAGACAGGGTCTCTTAAGTTGCTTTAGGGCCTTGCTAAGTTACTAAGGCTGGCTTTGAACTCTCAATCCTCCTGCCTCAGCCTCTCCTAAACCATTGGGATTATAGGCATGTGCTAACTACTCCAGGCCAAATGTAGGGTTTGGTAGACCATGAGAGAATGAAATAGGATGTACCAAGTATACACTTAACAATTCTCCTAATTAATGATATAGGATGACAGGTAAATAGTTATCAATCTGATACCTTGTATCTTTCACCTTCTTTTCAAGATCTAAATCTAGTTACATAAATTATCTTTTTTTTTTTTTTTTTTTTTTTTGTACTGGGAATTGAACCCAGGGCCACTTAACCACTGAGCTCTATCCCCAGCCTATTAAAAAAAAAATTTTTTTTTTAAATTTGAGACAGGGTCTTGCTAAATTGCTTAGGCCTTGCTATGTTGCTGAGGTTGGTCTCTGAACTTTTGATCCTTCTGCCTCAACATCCTGAGTTGTTGGGATTACAGGCGAGCATGACCACACCCACCTCTAAATTATGTCTTTTAAGGGTTGTGTTAGTATGCCTCTGTTATTAGTAATATCTCTTTTTTATTTTTATCATATCTTTATTTCAGCCTCATTCATCTGATTGATAATTTAGTTAGGTGTACACTTTTTAGTTATTTTCTCTTGGTACTTTGAAAGTTTTATTTCATTATAGATATCCATTTGTTGCTTTGGAAAAATCTGCTATTAATTTAATAGTTGTTTCTTTGTAGGCAATGTTTTTTACTACCGGTTGCTTTATCTCAGGGATTCTGCAATTTTGCTTTGATATGTTTGAGATTTCTTTCTTTTTTTTTTTTTTTTAATATTTATTTATTTGCTATTTTAGTTGTACACAAAGCATTTTTTTTTTTTTTTTTTTTTGGTACCAGGGATTGAACTCAGGGGCACTCGACCACTGGGCCACATCCCCAGCCCTTTTTTGTATTTTATTAGAGACAGGGTCTCACTGAGTTGCTAAGTGCCTCGCCATTGTTGAGGCTGGCTTTGAACTCGCGATCCTCCTGCTTCAGCTTCCCAAAGTGCTGGGATTACAGGCGTGCACGGTGGGTGGCACCGCGCCCGGCTGTCAATGCATTTATTTTTATGTGGTGCTGAGGCTGAGCCATAACCCCAGCCCCTGTTTGATATTTCTTTTGTTTACTGCTTGGAATTCAGTTTGCTTCCTGATTCTGAAGATTCTTATGTTTAATAAATTCTGGAAGATTCTCAACATTCTCACCATAAGGAGCCATTATCTCAGCATGAACTGTTGTTTGATGTTACTAACAACAGAGACCTTTTGTTTTCTCTTTTCTCTCCTCGAATTCTCATTAGGGATATGGTAGACATTTATAGTCTATCTCCATGTCTCTTAAACTTTCTTTCAGTTTTCCTCTGTCTCTGAACTGTTTTCATTAAACCTTTCAACCCACTGGAGATTTGAAAGCAGGGGCACTTTCTGTTCTCAGTAGTTTCTTTAGATCTATCTTCCAGTTTACTAATTTTCTCTTCAATTGTGTGCAATCTGCTTTTTAACCCAAATATTGGCTTTAGTAACAATTATTCTTTTTTATTTTATTTATTTTTTATTTTAACTTTTTATACATGTTTACAGAGTACATTTCATTTCATATTACATATAAAGAGCACAGTTTCTCAAGTTGCTGGTTTTATATAAAGTATTTTTACAACAATTGTGTCTTCATACATGTATTTAGGGTGGTCATGAATAACTCAGTCTGCCATTATTCCTATCCCCTTGCCCCCTCCCCCCCAATTATTCTTTTATTAAGAAATATTTATTTTTTAGTTGTAGTTGGACACAACATCTTTATTCCATTCATTCATTCATTCTTTTTTTAAAAAAAATATTTATTTATTTGCTTTAGTTGTACACAATGCGTTTATTTTTACGTGGTGCTGAGGATCGAACCTGGGCCGCGCACATGCTAGGTGAGTGCTCTACTGCTGAGCCACAATCCCAGCCCCATTTTTTTTTTTTTTTTGGTACCGGGGATTGAACTCAGGAGCACTTGACACTGGGCCACATCCCCAGCCCTTTTTTGTATTTTATTAGAGACAGGGTCTCACTGAATTGCTAATTGCCTTGCCATTGCTGAGACTGCCTCAGCCTCCCAAGTGCTGGGATTACAGGTGTGAGCCTTGGGGCCTGGATCATTCATTCATTTTTATGTGGTACTGAGGAACGAAACCAGGGCCCTGAACATGCTGGGTGAGCACTCTACCACTGAGCCACAACCCCAGCCCTAGTTCCAGTTATTCTTTATTTCTGAAAGTTCTACTTGGTTCCTTTACAAAGTTGCTTAGTCATTTTTTTTTTAAAATAGTCTCATTTCTTGCTTGTGTTTTCTAGTTCCTGTCTTCTTTAGTCATTTAAATAAACTTATTTTATATTCTATAGTGATTAATTCCAATATCTGAAGTCTGTATGGACTTCATTTCTGTTTTTGTAGTTTCTCTTGATCCACTCGTGGTGGCTTATTTCCTTGGGTGTATTATAAACATATTTTGGATACTCATGTTTAGCTTTTGAAATCCTCTTAATCTGTGGGATTCTTTGAGAGCTGGGTTGAAGGTGCGCCTATGCAGTGAGGATTTGTAATTTGTTTCTTCCTGATCCTTAAGCATTATCAGTTACTTTCCTGACATGAGGTTTCCTGAATTTTGCTATAAATTGGAACTTTCAAACTCATATAAGGGAAAATTTAGTTAAGAATTCTATAGATGAGGGCTGGGGTTGTGGCTCAGCGGTAGAGCGCTCGCCTAGCACGTGCATGGCCCAGGTTCGATCCCCAGCACCATGTAAAAATAAACGCATTGTGTACAACTAAAACAAATAAATAAATATTTTAAAAAGAATTCTATAGTTGAGTTTTTATTTTTCTGTCTATGCCAAGCCAAGGCTAAGGTAAATGTTCTTCATGTTTCCAGTCTGTTCTTGGAGGGCATAACCTCTTTGAAATTAGGGAAGAATGACAAAATATCTATATTTCTCAAACTTAAAAAATATTATATTAGCAGACAGTTGAATGTAGGATTTTGTTTGTTTGTTTATTACTGGGGATTGAACCCAGGGGTACTTACCCATCTTCTTGAACAGGTCCAAGACCTTATCTTTGCTCTCTTGTTTCCTTTACAGGCATTAAAACCATAGAAGTTTCTTTGATAAGTCGGTACTCTCAACCTCAACAACTATGGTTTTTCTGCCCTGCTTACCACTCTGGTTTCCTTCTTGTTTGGGTTAGTGTGAAGTTTTGAAAACTGCCAAAGATGTTCTCTTTTTTATTTTTGCAGGATTAGTTATACCTTTGTAAGGATGCCCTTTTTTATCCAGTGTTTGGTGTGTTTAATAATGGGAACAAGCTGGGCGCGGTGGCGCATGTCTGTAATCCCAGCTCTTGGGAGGCTGAAGCAGGAGGATCTGAGTTCAAAGCCAGCCTCTGCAATGGTGAGGCACTTAGCAACTCAGTGACACCCTGTCTCTAATAAAATACAAAAAAAAAAAAAAAAAAAAAAAAAAAGGGCTGGGGATATGGCCCAATGGTTGAGTGACCCTGAGTTCAATCCCAGGTACAACAAACAAAAAACCCCCTCTAATAATGGGAACATTTTTCAGGTTATCTAATAGTGGCCATGTTGCTTCTTGATTCTTTACTATATCCATCATATCAACTGAGTTTTTTTGCCCTGCCTCCTGAGATTACCTCTCTACTTTTCCATTGCTGTCTGCCTAGCATTCATCATGATTATTGCCTCCCTCATTCACATGCCTTCTCCTCTTCCATCCCTATATTCTGTGCTTCGCGTAGTGGTCTAATGATCTTAGAAGTATAAGTCAGATAATATTACTGCTCCACTTAAAACCTTTTAATGGTTTCTTGGAATAAAGTGCAGATGTCTTACCATGGCATTCAAGTTTTGTTTTTTGTTCGTTTGTTTGGTTTTTGGTGTTTTGGTACTGGGGATTTAACCCTGTGGCACTTAACCACTGAGCCTTTACTAAATTTTTAAATTTTTTGAGACAGGGGCTTGCTAAGTTGCTTAGGGCCCTGCTAAGTTGCTGAGGCTGGCCTCAAACTTGGATCCTTCTGCCTCAGCCTCCTGAACCTTTGGGATAACAGGCATGCACCACCACACCCAGCTACACAGGCTTTCTTAACTGACTATGGAAACCTATTTTCTCTTCTCCTGCCTGTTAGTGCTTTTCCTTAGATGTTTCTCATGGCTTAAAGTTCAATTCTGTGAAGAGGGCTTCTTTGACCACTCTATCCAAAGTAATCTCCCTCAGTTTTTTCCTCATACCAAACAGTAGTACTTTAATTACTCTTTTCATATTTATAAGTTTCACAAAGACAAGGTGAATCAGATTCACCTGTATCCCTGATGACTAATGGTATCCTATATATTAGACACTGAAATTTGTGCAGAACACATGAATACATTCATTGACTCGTGGAAAAAATAAAGAAGCCTTAATTTGCGAAGAGTTAGGTTTAAATCAGCAGCAAAATGTAGTAAGAGTTTGTGGGTTAAAAAAAAAATGCAAAATGGAGAATGGATGAATTCTCAGAAACAAATGTGTTGGATCAAATTTGTCAGCAAGCCTCTGGCAGCTCTGAGAGCATCATCAGTATGCAAAACCTGACTGGAGACAGTGCACAATGCTGAATTAAATGAGGAACTGGCTCAATACAAAGACCATCCCCCCTTCACTCACCCAAAAAAGGCGGGTGGGGGGGAAAAGCAGTAACCATCACTAAACTACAACTCCCAGGATCCCCGCGCGAGCCCGCCCATTGGGAGGTTTTGCTCGATTCCGGCCCGGGCGCCGGCCCGGGCGCCGAGGCTGCGGTCAGGGAGGGGCAGTGCTCTGGCCCCGCCCCCCGCTCATCGCCCTCGCCCTCCCCGAGGGTTGTGGCCACGCGCAGCGGCGGCGGTTGTTCCGCTTCCCCTCCGGCCCGGGCCGTCGCCATTGCCGAAGGCTCCCACCCTCCCCTCCCTGGCGCCGCGGGGCTCGGCCGCAGCCCGGCCAAGCTTACAAGCGGCTGCGCCCCGGCGCGGCTCCTCCCGCCCCGCCGCGCTGCCCTGCCCTGCTCTCCCCTCTTAGCACCGCGCGCTCGCCGGGGGCAGCGCCGCAGCCCGCCAGGAGCTCTGACCGAGGCGCCTCGCCGGGCGGGGACCTTTCCTCCCTTGGGGTAAGTGTGCAGACAGGCCCGCTTGTCCCGGACGCGGGCCGTCGCCCTCTTCCCTCCCTTCTCCGCGGCCTGGCTGGTGGGAGCGGCCTGGGAGTACGGACCTGCCCCGCGAGGTCCGGGAAGTTGCCACCTGCGAGCTGGGGGCCCTCGGCTCCCGGGGCGGTGGCTCATTGTCTGCTCCCTGGGGCTGTTTTCTTCTCGGCTTTAGCCCGAAATGGGAAGCTTGCTGGGCTTCCAGGGCTCGCTCTTCCTGGACCCAGCCCTGTTCTGGTCGTAGCTCTGCCCTCGGTCTTGCCTTCCCTCGCGTTTCACCCTCTCCCTTTTTTTTTTTCAGTTTACTATTGCTGGACGGGACCTCTCGGGGTTTGTTCTTTGATTTCCACCCCCCTTAATCTCAGCTCCACCTTGCTATCTCTGTTCGCTGCAGTTTCACTGCTCAGGATTGTTGTCCCAGTTCTTAACTCAGTTTTCTCAACTGTAAGCTCTTTTTGCCCTAGTCCACATTAGTAGAAACAGTTTGCCCGGGAGTTGAGGGCCTCCGCTTAAGAACAGAACTTTCGGATCTTCTCACAGTGCTCGTTTGATCTTCTGCCAGGAGTTGAATATTTGCTTCTTTAGGTAACTTAGGTGAAGTCAAGATTGGCTTTTCACCATGTTTGGCTTTCTTTGAAACTCACGCGCATGCACGCATAAGACGTTGCCACAAGTTCCTCGGTGTATTTAACCTTTGACTGATTGTTTAAAGATACAGTCGCCGAAGAACTGAAGTGTGTAGAGTAATTGTCATTGTCAGTTGGTGTAAGGTTTTCCCCGTCCAAGTATCTTTGATGGGAATAACTGAGTAGTGTGAGCATGATTTGTTGTCCCTTTGATAATAACCAACTCCCATTAATATAATCTCGGTGCAAGTGATCTGCAATTTTTCTGTTTTCTTTTTTAAGCTTTGTAAAAAGACAATCAAAATGGTTAGGCCTAAAATTAGACTACGACGAGCTGTATTTTGGATCAAGGTTGTGCACGTCACGTTTTTTCCCCTGCTGTGTTGACTCTTCCGCTCTTATAAGTAGGCAGGATATTGAAATGTACAAGAATTTGCTCTGGGGGTTTTGCTTTTGTAGGGTTGTCCAAAAGAATAACATTAAATAAGTTAGATTGGGATGAAGGCGGTGAACAGTAATTTTTAAAGCAGGTTAAAACTCGTCAACTTTGCCAGAAGCTGTATGGCTATGTAAAACATTCATGTTCATCTATATGTATCTCTCTCCCTCCTCCATGAGTGAAAGCCTTTTTCATGTTGTTAGGGATATCGATTTAAGGCAATTTTTACTCTTTCAAACTCAGCTTTTAAGTCTTTCAAGCTATTAATTAGCTAAGAACACTGATTTACATATGGAAACTGAACCTCATGTTGGCCTATAATATCTGTAGGTCTTAATCTGACTTTCAGATTTTGGTGAGAGAGGTTGACCTAAATTCAGTGTGTTTTGTTTTCACTAAATAGTCCACTGTTACCTTTCTTTCCAACAGGCTCTGGAAAAATAGCTTAGTACTAGCTTCAGTAGTGTCATCATTTCTACCAAATGATCAGGATGCCTTGTTGGCCTAAGGGATTGAGGTGTAGAAATGTACCACTATGAAACTTGTTCTGTTGATACCAACTTCTCTGCCACTTATTTCTATAAATTGTTTTGTTTGTTTTATTTTTGTTTTGAGATGATGTCTGTGTTGCTCAGACTGGCCTCTTTTAACTCCTGGGCTGAAGCCATCCTACTGCCTCAGCCTTTGGTGCACCAAAACTACAGGCAAAACTCACCCTACTCTCCAGCCTAGTTGTATTAAGACTTCTTGGGTATTTCACTTTCCTTAGAGCCTTGATTCCATGTTTACCATCATTCAGAGAGAGTGTTATTCTTTTGGCCTTGGTAACACTTAATGCTAGTGCTGTAAACTCAAACTCATAAAGTATCTGTTAAGTTTGTAGTTGGTGTATGTCTACTAAACAAATGAATACGGGATCCTGTGGTTCTTTGATCTTTATGATAGACAGGTTTTTATGTAGACATGGCTAACAGTTTAGTTTGTATTTCTTTTTCAATTATGTTTTAAAAGAGGGAACTTAGAACTTGTTCTGGTAGCTGAGGATAAACTTTCAATTTTACTTTTTTAGAAAATAAGAGAACTTGTGTAAGTAGCCAAGGATAAAATAAACAGGTACTGATAAATTTTTCCTGTCTTTAATCTGTCAGTATTGGTTATTATAATAATGGTGTTCATGTATACATTTCTTTTGGCTTTCTGAATTTTCTGTTTTTGATTAAAACTGGGCCATGTGCAAAAATCAAGTCCAAAGGGATTTGATCATTTTGTCAAAACCCTTTCCAGTTAGAGCGTTAACTAATTACAGACTAATCGGAGGGAAGGTGTTAAGTTACTTGGAATCTGTGCTTATGAGTTCTTTCTTGTATCCTTTTTCCTTTTCATAAGTAGGGAGAGGGGAAACAGCCCCCATTGCCTCAGATACTGATAGTTTTCTTCCGATGAAAATAGTTTCACTACTGATTTCTCAGATCACCAGCTGATTAATAGTCTGATCATTCATTCAAGATTCTAGAGTTCAAGTCTTTTATCTGTTTGGTATTTTATATTGGTACTTACTCCTTATATCCTAAGCTCTTCCGAACTGGAGGCGTGGGTTTGAATCTTGGCTCCTCTTCTTGATCCTGGGTAAGATACACTTTCTTTTCAGAACTTAGTTTTCTCATTTATAATACGGGGATGATAATATAACAACATAATACCAGTTTCATAGAGCTGTTTATATCAGTTTAGACAACGAAGATAAAATACTTAGCAATTGCAGTGCTTAATGTTAGCTTATAGTCCAATTTTAAATGCCGTGTTCTTCAGCAAATACTGTATGCCTAAACTTAAATTTAAAACTGCTTTCTAAAGGAGGCTGAAATCACAGAACTAAGTTTCTCAAGTCATAATTATTATTTTTTTGGTACCAGGGACTGAACCCAGAGGCACTTAACCACTGAGCCACATCCCTAACCCTTTTTTATATTTTATTTAGAGACAGGGTCTTGCCGAGTTGCTTGGGGCTTCGTTAAGTTCCTGAGGCTGGCTTTGAACTCTTTTTTTTAAAAAAAATTTATTGATTTGTTTTAGTTGTACACAATGCGTTTATTTGTACGTGGTGCTGAGGATCTAACCCAGGCCGCGCACGTGCTAGGTGAGCGCTCTACCGCTGAGCCACAATCCCAGCCCTGGCTTTGAACTCTTGATCCTCTTGTCTCAGTCTCCTGAGCTGCTGGGATTAAGGTGTGTGCCACTGGGCCCAGCAGTCATAATGAAATTTAAAAATTATCTTTCAGGATAAAAAAATAATTTTACATGAGAAAAAAATAAAATACTTTTACTTTGAAATAAAATACAGGTTTTTTGAAAACTAGTTTTTCTAATGTAAAAGTATGCATAGTTCTCATGAAAAAGTTGGAAGTAGTGAAAACAATTAACAGGACAAAAATCATGTTAATCTCAGTTGTCAGAGATAATAAACAGACTAGAAATGTGTATTTTTCTCTTATTAAAAAGTAGTACATGCGGAGCCAGGTGCGGTGGCGCACGCCTGTAATTCCAGCACTTGGGAGGATCGAGAGTTCAAAGCCAACCTCAGCAATGGTGAGGCACTCAGCAACTCAGTGAGACACTGTCTCTAAATAAAATACAAAAAGTGGCTGGGGATATGGCCCAGTGGTCAAGTGCCCCTGAATTCAATCCCCGGTACAAAACAAAAAAAAAGGTAGTACATGCTCATTATGAAAGGTTCAAACAAGTTGATTATTTAAACAGTTAAAATTATTCCTTCCTCACTTTCTAGTCCTATTCCTTAGAGGAGGTATCTACCGACTATTAACAGTATTATTTAAGCATTGGTGTTACCTGTTCTGTATTTTGTACATTGATTTTAAAATTAAAAAACCTGATCATTATGTATTATTTTCCATATTAATACATATAGTTGTACTTCATCTTTTTGTTTTTAACAATTAGGAAATAGATGCTCCATTATATGGTAGTAACTAATTAATTTATTTATTTGCAGTACTAGGGCAGTCGATCCCAGGGACATTCTACTACTGGGCTATATCTTCAACCCTTTTTATTTATTTTTTAAAATTGTGAGACAGGATCTCAATAATTGCCACGCTCACCTGGAACTTGCAATCCTGTGCCTCAGCTTCCCAAGTAGCTGGAATTAACGGGAGTGTACCACCATACCAGCATCTGGTAGTACTTTAATTATTCATAATCACTTATGTTTGTTCTAATTTTGAACAACTAAAACTAGAGTCTTAATGAACTTCCTCATGTTTTTGTGCATACACATATTTCCATAAAGAGAATTTTTTAAATGTGCATTTTAAGATTTGGTAGATTCTAAATTGCCTTCCAAAAAGACTTTACCAATCTATACTTTCTTATTCATATTTCCTTATTGAATTATAGTTCTTTACACACAATGGGTATTAATCCTTTACACACAATAGGTATTAATCCATTACTAAGAAGATCCTCTGGACTGGGGAGGTAGCTTAGCATTGATAGGTGCCCTTGCCTAGCATGCTTAAGGTCCTGGATTCCATCACCAGCACTGCAAACAAAAAGATATTCTTTATCCACCTTTATATAGCACATTCTTCTATATTACGGTACTTTTAATAATTGTTGGTTATTTATTTGTTTATGGTACTGGGGATTGAACCCAGAGGTGCTTTATCTCTGAGCAACATCCCCAGTCCTTTTTGAGACAAGGTCTCACTAAATTGCTGAGACTAGCTTTGAACTTTTAATCCTCCTGTCTCAGACTCCAGAGTTGCTGGGATTATAGGCCTATGCCACCATGCCCACGGTAATTGTTTGAATCTTCATCCTTCTGTTAACGTTGTTGTTCATGGTAGGGGTAAGAGAGCTTAAAATAGTTTGTTACAGAAATAAAATACAGATGTAAAAGTGTTTTAGGAGTGTTGTGTGATGATTAGTATTATTATAGGGATTGGAGGAGGACATATATTTTTCATTGTAAGCATCACATTTGTAAAGAAGGGAAAATGCCCCTCTTTGACCTCTGATTCTCATCTACCTGATTAATCCTCACCTTTCAAGTCTCAATTTTTGTGTGTAGCTTTCTTTGAGAATTTTTCCAGATCTCATCACGATTTAGATATTATTATATATTTTGTTTTAACATTTTTAACACATCTTTGTGTGCTGTGTGATGAAAGCATGAGTTACTCATCTGGAAATGAGAGTTATTTCTCAGTTTGGGGAACATTTTTAGTTGTAGATGGACACAATACTTTTATTTAATTAATTTATTTTCATGTGGTGCTGAGGATCAAACTCAGTGCCTCACGTGTGCCAGGCAAGCACACTACCTCTGACCTACAACCCCAGCCCAGTTTGGTGCACTTTTAACTGGTATTACTGAGTTCTTCCTTAACATCTTTCTAATCAAGCTATTACATTGGTAATTTGTTTTTTTCACACAAACATTTAAAAGGTTCTTAAAAGATAGAAGGTTTTATTTTGGTTTTGCATTCATTTCTTAAGAATGAATTGCGTGGCGTGGTGGCACATATCTATAATCCCAGGCAAGACAATCATAAATTCAAGTCCAACTTAAATTGTAGCAGTTTAGCGAAACCCTGTCTTAAAATAAAAAAGGCCTGGAGTTGTAGATTGGTGGTAAAGCAACCTTGAGTTCAATCTCCATTACTAAAACAAAAACAACAACAAAATACAAATTAAAGTATAATGTTAACTTTAAAAAAATTACTATTTCTTTAAGTTCTGAGATTATTTAATAATTTTTAATCTTACGAATGAGCAAAATTCTATAATAAAAATTCTATAATAAAAACAAGCAAGAAGAGGTGGGTAAAGCATTTATGTAAAATCTTAGGTGCTCTACAGAGCAAATTACTAAAGAATCGGAAGTTATACTGACAGATGTAATAGTAGAAATCATAGCCAAATTTTTGATAAAGTTTTTCCGTATTATAAATTCTTTCCAGACCTTGTACTGTTCTTATTAAATATTTGGAAAAAATAAGGTTTTAAAAAATTACCTCTTACATTAGCTGTGGATAACTATTGTAGATATTTGGGTGTGTTTCTTGCTAGTAGTTTTTCTCCTTATAGATATGTGTGTATTATACTTTATTTTTATAAAATTGGAATAATTTTGAATAATTTACTCTTTCTTTTTTACTTAACAATAGATCTTGAATATTTCACTTTGTTCTCCTTTAAAAAATGTTTAAAAATTATTTTTATTTACCTAACTTTCCTTAATTTCACTATTTTCCTGTTGCTGTATATGTAACTTATTTCTAGTTTTGTTGGTACTGGGAATTGAATTCAAAGGTACTTAACCCCTGAGCCACATTCCCAGTCTTTTTTTAATATTTTATTTAGGGTCTCCCTGAGTTGCTTAGGGCATTACTAAGTTGCTGAGACTGGCTCAGAACTCTCAGTCCTTCTGCCTCAGCCTCCTGAGCCGCTGGGATTACAGGTGTGTACCGCCGTGCCTCGCTTATTTCTAGTTTTTTATGTTTATAATGTTATAGTGAATATGCTTCTGCAGATTACTACTGTAGGTGTCCTAGTAGTAGAACTACTGAAAGGATATAAGCTTTTTAAAAGTCTTAACTCTTCAAAAAAGTTTGCATACCATCACTTGCAATGTGGATCTCTTTATTTCTCTCTTCATTAAAACAGCTGATTTTTTTTTTCTTTTTCTTTTTTATTGTGGTGCTGGAGATTAAATCCAGGGCCTCACAAGTGCCAGGTAAATAAATGTTCTGCCATCAAGCCTTATCACCAGTCCACAACTGTCATTCTTAATGAAGTTATTAAAATTTGCTTATAATGTGGCAAATTAAAGTACAGTTTAATTTGCATTTTGAAGTAATGGCTGATTTATTTTTGTTATTGTTTTTGTGGTCTTATTTCTATTATTTGTAATAGGCACAAAGAAGTAACTATTTTCCTCTTCACACTTAGTTTTATTACCTTTCTGATTTCAATAAGGTCTATTTACTCTTGTTTTCTGGGGGTTCATTGTTTTATTTGAAAATAATAGTAACTTTATTTTCCTTTTCAATAGTCACAATATTTATTTTAGGCCTTTATTACATTGGCTTGAAATGCCAAGACTTGATTAAATAAATAAGAGAGGTGATAATTGTTTTGAGATACTACCTCTAGTAATTTTACAGTTCAGGATGATGGCAGCTGTTGGCTTTAGAGAGATCACATCTTATTCTGTTTTTATTTTACAAAATTTACAAATGGCTTCAGAGTTTATCAAAGGTTTTAAAATATTTAGCTGAAGTTTTTCTTTTAACTTTTTTTTTTTTTCCTGGTACTGGGGATTGAATTTAGGGGTGATTTACCACTGAGCAATATTCCCAGCCTTTTTTATTTTGCCCAGGCTAGCCTTGAAATTTAGATTTCTATTACTTTAGCCTCCCCAGTTGCTGGGATTACAGGTGTGTGCCACCATGCCCAGCTTCTTTTTAACTATTGATAAGAGTATTTAATACTAAAAATTTCTGTTAACTGTAGGTGTAGGTATCACTTAGGGCATAGATTGTGAGGAGCTAAATTTCTACTCATAATAGTCATGAATAAATAATTTATTGAAAGGATGGAAGAGAATCTTAATACAAATTTAGTTTTATTAAGAGTAGGCAAAAGCTGGGCATGGTGGCACTCATCTGTAATCCTAACAATTTGGGAGGCTGAGGCAGTAGAATCACAAGTTTGAGACCAGCCTGGGCAATTTAGCAAGACCCTGTTTCAAAAAAGGCACTGTATGGTAGAGCACCTTGGATTTAATCCCCAGTACTAAAGGGAAAAATTGATAAGCTATAAGGTAATTTCTGTAGTTAACTTATATTATTTTTTTTGGAGTCACTACTTATTTACGAGTTTTTTTTTGTTACCAGGGATTGAACTCGGGCACTCGACCACTGGGCCACATCCCCAGCCCTTTTTTGTATTTTATTAGAGACAGGGTCTCACTGGGTTGCTAAGTGCCTTGCTATTGCTGAAGCTGGCTTTGAACTCGTGATCCTCCTGCCTCAGCCTCTCAAGTGCTGGGATTACAGGCGTGTGCCACTGCGCCCGGCTATGAGTTATTTTTGATAATTTAATTTTCCCAGGTGAGTGTTTTTAGATTTTCACATTTATTATTGTATAAGTTTTTGTAATTTTTTTGTCATTATTAGCAATTTCATTATTTTTATATAATCCCTGATTTCTACTTTTCTCTTTATTTTACTCTTGTTCTTTCTTTTTGTTATATTTTTCTTAACCTAATGAATTTCCAGTTCCTTTTTTTCCCTTTTAAAAATAAAAGTTTTAAAACTCTTAATTTGCCTCTGAGTACAGCTTTGGCTGCACTCTGTAATTTTACATAAATGATGTTTTATTCAGTACATTCCAAATAGTTGATAGTTCCAGTTTTTATTTTATCTTTTGTTGTTGTTCTTTGCTTGTTTTCTTTATTTCTTTGGTATTGTTCTATTCTGCAAAGCTTCAAACAAGTAGATATGTAATACGTGTGTTTATCAAGGGAATTTCTTTTATTTCTATTTTTAAAAATTCTATGTATATTTTAACCAATAGACTTTGTTATATGTAGCAGCAGTTTTAGATTCAAAGCAAAACTGAGCAGCAAGTACTGAGTTCCCATATATTTCATGCTCCCCTCCCTCAAGCCTCCTCAATATTAGCATTGTGTATGAGAGTGGTTCTTTGATGAATGAATCCACATTGACATGTCACTATCATCCAAAGTCCATAGTTTACATTAGGGTTCACTCTTTGTGTTGTGAGTCTATGGGTTTTGACAAATGTATAATGACATTTATTCACCCTTATAGTTTCATACAGAATAATTTCCCTGCCTTAAAATTCTCTTGTGTTCTGCCTGTTCATCCTCCCTTTCCCTCTAACCCTTGGCAGCCAGTGATCATTTTACTGTTTCTGGTTTTCTTCTTCCAGAATGCCATACAGTTGGAATCACATACTATGTAATTTTCAACTTGGTTCTTTCCTTTGTGATATGCATTTAAAATTCTTCTATGTCTTTTCATGGCTTGATAGCTCATTTCTTTTTAGCACTGAATAATATTTCATTTTCAGGGTTTATTTATCCATACAATTATTGAAGGACATCTTGGTTGCTTCCAAGTTGGGCAATTAGGAAAGAAGCTGCTATAAAATATCCATTTCTATGGTGTTTTTTCAATGTGGTATAAAATACACTTGAGACAATTACCATTTTAACCATTTTTATGTGTATAATGCAGTGGTATTAATATTATTCATATTAATAGGTGACTGTCATCACCATTCATCTCCACAACTCTTTTCATCTTGTGAAACTGAACTATATCCACTAAACATAAACTCCCCATTCTATTTCCTGTCTTTATGATTTTGACTATTCATATAACTGGAATCATCTAGTATTTGCCTTTTTGGGACTGGCTTATAGCATGTTTTAAAATCATTCCTATTTCCAAGTCTGAATAATATGTCATTTTGTGTGTGTACCATATTATACTTACGCATTTATCCATCAGTGCAAACTTGGGTTACTTCTACATTTTACATGTTAATAATATACTGTGAACATAGATAGATGTACAAATATCTCTTTGAGACTGTTTTCCAGAAGTGGAATTCCTGGGTCGTATCTATTTTTAAGTTTTTTGAAGAACCACCAAATTGATTTCTACACTGGCTATACTGTTTTACATTTCCACCAACAATACAGGAGGGTTCCAGTTTCTGTATATCCTTGCTACACTTTTTACCCCACCTCCCATTTTTATATAGTAGCTGTCCTGATGGGTATATGGTATCTCATTGTAGTTTTGATTTGTAATGCCCTAATGATTAGTGGCATTTAACATCTTTTCATGTGCTTATTGCCATTTATATATCTTCTTCGGAGTAATGTTTGTCCAGGTTCTTGCATATAGGTTTTTGTGTGGACATAAATTTTCAACTGATTTGGGTAAATATCAAGGAACATGATTACTGGATTGTATAGTAAGAATACTTTTAGTTTTGTAAGAAATCCAAAGCAGCTATACCATTTTGCATTCCCACCAGCAATGAACGAGAATTCCTGTTTCCCCATCTTCTTGCCAGCATGCATGCTGTTAGCAGATTTTAGCCATTCAAATGGATGTGAAGCAATAACATTATTTCTTAAATTTTCAGTTCCCCAATGATTTAAGTTGAGTATCTTTTCATATGCTTTGCCATCTATATATCTTATTTATTTATTTATTTATTGGTACTGGGGATTGAACCCAGGGGCGCTTTATCACTGAGCTACATCCCATGCTCCTTTTATTTATATATTTTTACTTGGAGACAAAGTCTCACTAAGTTGCTGCGACTGGTCTTGAACTTGTGATCCTTCTGCCTCAGCTTCCCGAATTGCTGGGATTACAGGCACATACTGCTATACATATCATCTTTGGTGAGTTATCTCATCAGATCTTTTGCCCATTTTTAAAAACTGAGTTGCTCATTTTCCTATTGCTGAGTTTTAAGAGTTCTTTGTAAATTTTGGGAAATAGTCCTTTATATCAGATACTTTTTTTGTGAGTATTTTTTTTCTCCATGTGTGGCTTATCTTCTCTTTCTTTTGACTTTGATGATGTTTTCATACATTTTGATGCAGTATTGTTTGGTGCAGGTATAAGTTCTAGGCTGCTTAAGATCTTTGTTATGGATTACACTTTATCAACGAAAAATGTTCTGCTTAATATTTTTGCATCTTATATTTTGTCTTAAATTCCCGTCTGTACTTTCTTTGTTCAGCATACTACTAAAGTTTATCTTTTCTTGCAATTTTGTTTTTGTTGTGTCTCTATTTAAATTACATGTAGACTATCTTTGTTTTAGTTCAAAATGGATGTTAAGACATTCATGTTTATTGTCATAATGACTGCTGGCTTTCTGATGCTTGTTTAATGCTTTCTTATTATTGTTGCTGCTTTGTTTTTATTTTTAAATTTATATTGAATATATGTAATAAAATTATCATTTTGCAATTTTCACATTTTTGGCATGAAGTCCCCTTACATTGTCCTGCAGCCATCGACATTATTCATCTCTCAGATGTTTTTCTTCTTCCTCAACTGAAACTTTGTGCTCACTAAACACTGCCCATTCCTTCCTACCTCCAACCTATAGTACCCTACCTCTAATCTATTTTCTGTCTTTATTATTTTCATAAAAGTGGCGTCATATATTAATTGTCCCTTTCTGTCTGGTTTATTTTGGGTAGCATGTTTTCAGGGCTCATCCATGTTTTAGTATATATTAGTGCTTAATTCCTTTTTGAGGCTGAGTAATATTCCGTTGTGTGTATATGCCACATTTTGTTTATCCATTCATGTTGGTGTTTTCTGTTTTCATAACTTTATATAAAATCTTTGTTCTGTTTACATAACTTTGTGAGTTATGCTTGGTTTGCTTTTATTTAAAATATTTGGAATGCATACATTCTGTATTTAAAGTATACTAGTTTAAGTGAATTCAAATTTGTTCTAAATTGAAAAAAAATTTAAACACTTGTGATTTGTCTGAAAAAGAAAATTATTTTGACTCTTTATGTATCCGAAGACTAGTTTTTTTTCTTAGCCCCCTTTCACTTTATGCTCTTTTGCCTTCTGGGATGAGCTTGGGGCCTATGATGTTGTTAAAATATTTTTTATATTTAGCATTTTTAACTTCCATCTTCTTTCAGGACTTTTGTCTTGGTAATTACGTTCAATGCTAACACATTATTTAAACTTTATTTAGGTGGATTGCTGGTTTTCTAGGTTTCACATTTAAATTGATTCATCGTGTATGCCAGCTATCATACATTTTAAAAAATTGGTTCTTTTTAGTTATACATGACAGTAGAACCCATTTTGATAGAATTATACATATGTGGAATATATCTTACTCTAATTAGGGCCCCAGTCATATGGATGTACGTGATGGTGGGATTCACTGTAGTGTATTCGTATGTTGTACATTTTCAACTAATATTTTAGTAGGAGTATTTGGAAGCCATGTATAAAATTACCAAGTCATTGACTTCCTCAGAAATTCTGTCGATATTGTTCTGTGTCATCTTACATTAATCATTTGTTTCAAGCTGTCCCTCCCCCCATGTGCTCTCTTTTTCCTGTGCCAAGATGGGGTAGGAATTTTCCTTTTCCTTTTTATTGAAGTATTTCAACAGATTATGCCTTGTAAATGTTCACTATTGTTGCCTGAAATACTAGTTTCTCCTGATTGACATATTTCTTCTTTTTTTTAAATCCATTTCCAGAAATAACCTTTGGTTGTTACTTTTGTTTCAATTGTTCTTTTTTTTTCCTTGAAAACATTGTAATTGTTAAATTGGCTCACCATTTCTGTCCTCTCTGTGAGCTGCTCAAATGTTTGCCCTTATTATCACCTTTGATTTTTCTTTTTTATCTTCAATGTTGGCTTTATTTCTGCTATTGCAGTTTTAATATTTTTGCATCTTTTTAAAATTTATTCACTCTTTTTCTTTGTCATGTTTTGCATCATGAATTTGTAGTCTTCCTGCCTCAGCCTCTCTAGTAGCTGGGGTTATAGGTGTATGGACATGGCCACCTTTTCTTCTTAAATTACTCTTATTTCATCCTGGTCATTTATTTCCATATACACTTGTTTTATAAAGTTCGCCTAATGTTGGGAAGTTAGTTGGTGTCAGGCCCTGCTTCTATGTGAAGAGTAATCTTTCCTCTTCCTTGTGCTGTTTTATTTTTTTCGTTGGGATCATTGTTGGATTTTTTTCTGCCTGTTCATCATTGAATAATAACTGTTTATCTGATATGCATTTGTTAGAAGTGTTTGTGGATTCTCCTTGCCTCTGCAGTTGACTGTGGTTCTGTATGAAACCTTTGCTCATGTGTATTGTTGAGGGTTAAAAACACAACTAATGGCCTGATTCCCAGTGAATAATGGGCATTCGTCTAATATGCAGCTCTAGATTAGGGGAATGGGATCTTATGGAGTGTTTCTATCTGTATATGAAAATCTTTGGTTTCTAGAATGTGCTACACTAAGAGCTCTTCCTGGTTCTAGCCAGTGTAAGGTTAGAATCAAAGCACAATGTACAACACTTTACTTTTTTGACTACGCTTCTCCGGAAATGATATGTCTGTCAGTCCAGGTTTCTGCTTTTGTACAGCTCTGCCTGAACCTTACATATACACAAACACATAGATACTTTTTGTTTTCTGGAACATGCATGGCATTCTAATGTATGTAGAAAAATAGAGAAGATAAGGAACTGTGGTTGCTATAAAAACTGCCTCTGCATAACAGTGGATGATTGATTAGTTAGTTCCTTTGAGGCTGATATTGAGTCCCTAAGTAAAGGGATGGCACGTGCAGAAGCACAAGGTTATCTTCCTATCTTCTTTTAGGCAGAGGGTTGAACTTCATTTTATGAGGCAGAACATGGCTGGTTCATGAGTCTTTTTCAGTTAAGATTTAGTGACCTTATAGTTAGTGGGAATCCTCAGAGGTCTGGTATAAATTGTGTTCATTGAAATCTGGGACAGACTACATGAGTGACTTTGATTTGATACCATTATTCACTAGAATGAATTCACTGTTCCTTTCTTTTCTTGCACATGTAAGCACATCCTCTACCACTGAACTACACCTCCAACCCTGTTCCAGTTTTTAAGACTTAGATTACCACTTAAGTAATCAAATCAGTCTTTTTTTAAAATATATTTTTTTTAGTTGTTGATAGACCTTTATTTTATTTATTTATATGCAATGCTGGGAATCGAACCAGTGCCTCACACATGCCAGGCAAGCGGTCTACTGCTGAGCTACAGCCCCAGCCCCTCAAATCAGTTTTGATCTTCATCTTTCACTAAAAGAGTTTACCTGAGATTGAAAATTATCACTTTCACAGGGAAAAGTTATATTGTCCCAATTTGTATATCTTTGCTATTCAGTGAAGTTGAACACTTCATATATTTATTGCTCTTCCTGTGCCCCCACCCATTTTTTCCTTTTTTTTTTTGTTGTATTGGAGATTTAACCCAGTGTACCCTTTACCACTGACTTACATTCTAGTTATTATTTAAAAATTTGAGACAGGGTCTCACTAAGTTGCAGGGCCTTGCTAAGTTGCTGAGGCTGGCCTTGAATTTGTGATACTCCTATTTCAGCCTCCTGAGAGTTGCTGGGATCACAAGCATGCACTACAACGCCTGGCCCATTTTTCCACTTTTTTTTTTTTTGTACCAGGGATTGAACTCAGGGGCACTCGACCACTGGGCCACATCCCCAGCCCTTTTATGTGTTTTATTAGAGACAGGGTCTCACTGAGTTGCTAAGTGCCTCGATATTGTTGAGGCTGGCTTTGAACTCGTGATCCTCCTGCCTCAGTCTCCCAAGTGCTGGGATTACAGGCACATGTCACCGCGCCTGGCCATTTTTCCATTTTTAAAAAATATTTTCTTTTAGTTGTAGATGGATGCAATACCTTTGTTTGTTTATTTGTTTATTTTTATGTGGTGCTGAGGATTGAACCTAGTGCTTTCCACATGCAAGGCAAGCACTCTACCACTGAGCTCCAACCCTAGCCCCCATTTTTCCATTTTGAATTGCCATTTGGAGTTTGTGGCTAAACTTACAAGCTAGACTTAATAGTGTTTAACACATTTCTTCTTTCTACATTTTTTAGTAGTCTTTGTTGTTATTTGCCTGTTCTCTCCCCCATTCTCTACTGTACAGATAGTATTAAAAGCATTTTCTGAACCTCACCGATTTACTTTCTTCATGCTTTGTCATGTTTCACTTTTTTGGTGTGGTGATGGAGCAGAGGCCAAGGGGAAGAAGCGGAAAAAAAAAAAGGATCACATCTGAATTACAAAATTTCTTTACACTTGTGTTTCCTCTGTGTACACAGACCTTCCTCTCTTTGCCTCGCAAATTCCTTCCCATCTTTCAGAAACCAATATGATTTCTTTGTCTAATTACTTATTAATTATTATTTTTCTTTTTTGTATTGGGGATTGAACCCATGGCTTCAGGCATGCTAGGCAAGAACTCTACCACTGAGCCATATCCCCAGCCCCCTGGGTTCTTTCCATTGCATTTCTTTGGTCCCTGTCAGCTCTTACTTCATTGCTGAGTGTTATATGTTACTGTTTTCCCACGGACTGACCTCAAAACCAAGGCTTAACTCTTTTTATTTTATTTTGTATTATGAGTCCTTGGACCCAGGACCTTGTGAATGGGCACCCCTGAACTATATCCACAACCCTTTATTTCCTTCTTTTTTTTTTTTTTTTAATTTTATTTTGAGACAGTGTCTCATTAAGTTTGCCCTGGCTGCCGTTAAACTTCTGATCCTCCTGCCTTAGCCTCTGGAATAAGCTAGGATTATAGGTGTGCACCGTAATGCCCAATTAAGACTCAATTGTTGATCTCTGGTACCTGACACATTTTAGGCACTAAAGAAATATTTGAGGGCTGGGGATGTAGCTCAGTTGGCAGAGTGCTTGCCTCATGCACAAGGCTCTAGGTTCGAATCCCTAGCAACACACACACACACACACACACACAAAACAAAAAATATTTGAATGAATGAATGAATGAATTAGGAAAACTTAAGGATTCTTATTATTTTACCCTAAATATGTCTTTTTATTTATTGTTTCTTATTCCAGTGTGTAAATGGAAAGAAAGCAGAAATCTCTGTTTGAGGTGTTTTATAATGATCACGTACTACTTTTAAGAATAAAAACAAGCTGGGCGCAGTGGCACACACCTGTAGTCCGAGCAGCTCAGGAGGCTGAGGCAGAGGATCTTGAGTTCAAAGCACCCTCAGCAAATTAGTGAGGCACTAAGTAACTTAGCAAGACCCCATCTCAAGTAAAATGGGTGGGGGATATGGCTCAGTGGGTAAGTGCCCCTGGGTTCAATCCCTGGTACTAAAAGCAAGCAAACAAAAAGAACATAAACAATACTTCTTAACTTCCAGGTGCTCCCAATTGCCCAGTACCTACAACTTTCTGGGCCCATTCAGCATAGTCTTATTTGCTACTACTTACTACCATATGCAAGATTATCCTTACTATCTCACAAGCTAGGTTTTACTTATTTTTTCTCCTACCTGGAATCCTATCTTCTGGTTAGGAATATAAACTCTTATAAATACCCAGGGATATTTGTATTAGAAATAGAACAGAGAAAGTTTAGACTATTTAATGTCCTGGTCTTATCTTGAACATATACGATGGTTAAGGTGTGAGGTTTCTGGATCTGTTTTATCAAAAGTTAGAACAATTAACTAAATGTCCCATTTCCATTTAATTGTCCTAGCTTTCCAGAATAGTGACCTTAAGAAGATAGTGAACGTGTCTTCTCCTTTTCCTGGACCTTCACTATTCTAAAGAAGAAACCCTTAAATTCATATGCCTTCACAACTAAAATCTGTTAATTCACCAGTTTATTTGTTCAGCAAATAATTACTCGTTGCCTACTCTGGACTGAGCACAATGCTATGTATTAATAGAATGGTTAACCAGATAATTCACTGAATCTGTGCTTGCAGAGTTTATACTGTAATTAGAGAAGACACATTTGTTCATTGTGATGACTGTTAAGATAGAAGGAAATAGCTAGGCATGGTGATGTATGCCTGTCATCCCAGAGGCTTGGGAAGTTGAGGCAGGAGGATCTCAAGTTCAAAGCCAGCCTCAGCAAGTTAGTGAGGCCCTAAGCAACTTAGTGAGACCCTGCCTCAAAATAAAAAAATTAACAGGGCTGGGGATGTGGCTCAGAGGTTAAGCATCCCCGAGTTCAATCCCTAGTACCAAAAAAAAGGGTCTGGAGATGTCAAAGGTTGAGTACCCCTGCATGCATTCCCTGTGAAGAAGAATAAGAAGAAAGAAATTTTACTAGCAAAAATAATAATCCAGACAGTAGTTTTTTTCTTAAATGATGATTGTTGTCAGCCTTCTTTGCACATATGAAGTGTAATAGCATAGAATGTAGGAGACATAGTTATGAAGTCATGAAAATGATTCTATTCCTGAACATAGTAAAAACTATAAGTGGTTTTTATTACCTTCAAAAGTAAACTCATTGAAAAGCCTTGTGGTTATTCCAGTGATGCTTCCATTCTTCTCTTTGAGTTGCTCTAGGACCCATCATTTTCTTTTCTTTTTTTGGTACCAGAGATTGGACCCAAGGGCGCTTAAGCACTGAGCCACACTCCCAGACCTTTTTGTTTTATTTTGAGACAGGGTCTCACTAATTTGCTGAGGCTGTCTTTGAATCTGGGATCCTCTTGCCTCAGCCTCCTGAATCTCTGGGATTACAGGTGTGCACCACCATGCCTGGCCCTGTTAGTGTATCCATTTCACCAGAGACAAACTCATCATCTGTGCCTTTGTGTCTTTGTATCTGCCTCCCAGTACTTAATTTCTTTTCTTTAAAAACTCAAAAATTTTAAGACTGAGATATAGTTCAGAGGAGATCGGGTGCATTCAGGGCGGTATGGCTGTAGACAGAACTGAGATAAAATTCATATATGATAAAATTCACTGTTTAAATTTTTTGGTATATTCACAAGATTGTGCAATCATCACCACTAATTCCAGAATGTTTGCATTACTCCAAAGAGAAATCTCCCATTCAAGAGCAGTCACCCCTCTTCCCCTGAACAAGCACTAATCTGTTTTTATCTTTAAATTGACCTGTTCTGGACATACATATCCAATATGTGGTCTTCTGTGACCAGTTTCTTTCACTTAGTACAATGTTTCCAAGGGCCATCCTTCTTGTAGCATGAATCAATATCCCCTCCCTCTTTTAGTGCTGGGGATAGAAACTTGGGCCTCCTGCATATTAGGTAAGCACTCTGCCACTGAGCTACACCCCACGCGGTTGTCAATTTTTATTTTGAGACAGTCTTCCTAAGTTGCCCAGGTAGACCTCAGACTTGCCATACTCTTGCCTCAGCCTCCTGTGTAACTGCAATTACAACCATGCCCAGCTTTCATTCCTTTTATTAGCTGAATAATATTTCCATAGTATGAATAACACCACATTTCACGTTATCTATTCATCAGTTATTGGATAAGTTTGTTTTCTTTTCTTTTTTAACTATTATGAACAATATTGCTATGAACATTTATGTACAGGTATTATCTATTTGAAAAATTTGTTAGATAAGTTATACAGCTAAAATTAATATATTTTAAACACCAAAAGTGGAAAGCTCCTCAAACTGCCCCCCCCCCCTTTTTTTTTTTTGGTACCGGGGATTGAACTCAGGGGCACTCAACCACTGGGCCACATCCCCAGTCCTTTTTTGAATTTTATTAGAGACAGGGTCTCACTGAGTTGCTAAGTGCCTCGACATTGCTGAGGCTGGCTTTGAACTCATCCTCCTGCCTCAGTCTCCCAAGTGCTGGGATTACAGGCGAGTGCCACCACGCCTGGCTAAACTGTCCCATTTATAAGGCTTAGCACCATCAATTTATTTGTTTTCTGGTGAAGATTCTAAAACAAAGTGGGTCGTTGTTTGTTTATAGTGCCTTTAAATTAATGAAGGTCTGTGGGCTATTTTTGCATCATTATTTGAATAAAAGTTTAAATATTTGTTGGTTCCTCTCTGTTGAAAGCATTATGTTGTACATAGATGCAGAGAAACATGGGAGGTGTTTCTTGCCAGCCAGTTAATACTCTTTTTAAAAAATTTCAGTTTGAGATAGGGTCTCACCAAGTTGTGAGGCTGGCCTTGAACTTGGATTCTACTGCCTCAGCCTCCCAAGTTGCTAGGATTAATAGTGTGTTCTGCCTCACCTGGCAGTTAATAATTAGAAAGCAGATGACCAGAGTTAAAAGAAGTGTGTAACTATCGTATCATTGATGGATGGGACTGTATCATTCCAGGTCCAGTCAAAAGCAATTTGAACATGAAAAGAACAGTTGACTGACTTTAACAGGGGAATAGCAGGATTATGAGGAATTAGCTAGTAAAGTGTAAATAGAACATAAGAAAGTAAGAAGTAAGAAATAAAAAGAACACAGGAATGGCAAAAGCAGTGGCTACTACCACTAGGGCTGAGATAGAGCACCCAGAGACAAGCCCTCCCTCCCTCTAGTGCTAAGCTCTGAACCCTGTGGGAGAGTGTATGGTTGTGGATCACTGTAATAGCAGGGAAGTCTCTGCCATTTAGTGGTTTTGTGTTGGCCATAGTTGCTGGACATCTGCCTATAGGATGTCAGGGAAAGCTGTTCACAGTTAACTCTGCTACAAAACTGCCCAAGAAGAGTGGGGGTAGGTGAGAAGAGGCTGCTGGAATTGTAGCTGAACAGGTTGCTGCTGGCCACCTTGTCCTATTGGATCCTGACACTGGAGGAAACCACCTGCCCCTGAGGATTTTGGTGACAGACTGGAACCGGAAGAAAAATTCTTTTCCCCCTGAAATGTCTCCAGCGCCCTCTGCTGACAAATCTTATTATTATGTTATCTGGCCAAGGAAAAATATAGGTCCATGTCCATTTTCAGACTACGACAAAAGGATGATGTGGAATTTTAGAGGCATTATAATAATCAGCATGGGAATGGCATTAAGTGCTGTAGGATCTCAGAGGAGGAGAGATCGTGTCAGGTTATGACAATAAAGGAATAAGTAGTGTTTGAGAGAGCTTGTAAGATGAGTAGGTTGGTTTTTAAAATTAAAGATAACTTACGGTTTTCCCTCACAGAAAGGAAAATCATTCAGCTCCATTTTCTATGAGGAGATATCTAGTGTTAATTACTTAATAAAATGTGGCCAATAAGTGGATATGTCTAATTGGTAGATATGGTATGGTGGGAATGCTTTCTATGATGGTGCTTGCTGCTGCTTTTGTATCTTTGTTTACAGAAAAAAAAATGGTTATGAGATGCTAAATTTCAGTCTTTTTTTTTTTTTTTGGTACTGGGATTGAACTCAGGGTACTCGACTACTGGGCCACATCCCCAGCCCTTTTTTGTATTTTATTAGAGACAGGGTCTCACTGAGTTGCTAAGTGCCTTGCCATTGCTGATGCTGGCTTTGAACTTGTAATCCTCCTGCCTCAGTCTCCCAAGTGCTGGGATTACAGGCGTGTGTCACCGTGCCTGGCTAGATGCTAATGCTC
The DNA here is from genome assembly GCA_025594165.1 of Tamias sibiricus. Taxonomy (NCBI): domain Eukaryota; kingdom Metazoa; phylum Chordata; class Mammalia; order Rodentia; family Sciuridae; genus Tamias; species Tamias sibiricus. Next base: position 72,769,838 of record CM046668.1, read on the forward strand.
TTGAGGAGTTTTCTGTCTTTTGGTGTTGAAAGCATATGAAGTTTATTTGCAGAATTTTTCTAACAAATGTGTCAAATAGATAATAGTAGGCATTATTTTGGTGCTTTATAAGTGATCATTAAGAAGAGATTTTCTTTTCTTTTTTTTTTTTGGGTACTAGAAATTGAACCCAGGGGCGCTTAACCACCAAGCCACAACCCCAGCCCTTTTTTTGTATTTTTTATTTAGAGACATGGTCTCGCTGAGTTGCTAAGTGCCTTGCCATTGCTGAGGCTGGCTTTGAACTCACGATCCTCTTGCCTCAGCCTCCTGAGCCGCTGGGATTACAGGTGTGTACCACCGAACCCTGTAAGAAGAGATTTTCTGATGGAACATTATATCTTTGAATCTTACCTGTCTCTTCCTTGAACCCAAAATTTTCACATGACTGCTCCTCTTAAGAATAGGGTTCTATATAAGACCAGTGAAACTCCATATCATGTACAACCAAAAGAAAGGGAAGTAATATTCCATGTATGCATAATATGTCAAAATATACTCTGCTATCATGTAGAAATAAAAAGAACAAATGAAAAAAAAGAAAAAGATTAAGGTCCTAGCTGACTCGTGCCAGCAATATAGAAAATTCTCTTTGAGCCATGTTTGTTAACACTTTAATATTTGGTCAGACTTCTTAATGGTTGTCAGTGTGGGAGATATAAAATGGTATCTGCTAGTGGCCTTAATTTATTTTCACAATTTCCGAGGTTGGGCGTATTCTCATGTATGTGTTTATTATTTTTCCTTTTCTGTGAAATTCTTGTTCTTGTCATCTGTTCATTATTTATTGGATCACTTATCTTTTTCTTCTTTCTGGGAATTCTTTTTTCCAAGATGCGTTTTTATCAGTTACTTTTGTTGCAGTCTTGGTTTGTAGTTTTGTATTCTACAAACCAGAATATAGTCATATTTAATAGTCTTTTCCCTCACAGTGCTTTCTAGTCATGAAAATACTCTCCTATATAAAGGTACTCTTCTATATAATCATCTAAGAGTTAGAATTTTGACTTCCATATCAAATCTTTGTCTAAAAATTTTTCGTCTCATATAAGATAGCAGTCTGTCTTTTTACCTAGATTCCCACAACTCAGAGCTTGGGCAGAGGGCTTATGTAATTTTACCTTATTAGGAAGTTCAGAAACACTTGTGATTGAGAATGAAAGTAATCATTTCTTTTATGTATATTTTTTAAATAGTAAGTTTTTAAGAGTAATTTTTTCAACCTGACTGTTAAATAAATAAAACTGTCTGGAATTTTTTTTTTGGGGGGGCCTAGAGGCACTATGAAATAATTATTGGGATGTGAAGTGCACTTGGAACCAAGAATGTTTGGGAATCTCTGTTCTAGGAAGTTTATATATTTTCATATGATATTGTAAATGGTATCTTTTCTTCATTGCATTTTCTGTTCAGTATACAAAAATTCAATTGAATTTTGTGTATTCCTCTTTGTCCTACAAATTTGCATTTATCCTAATAATTTATCACTTAGTGTTTTAGACAGCTTTTTCGCTGTTGTGACTAAAGGATCTGACCAGCACAACTGTAGGGAAGGAAAAGTTTATTTGAGGGCTCACAGTTTCAGAGGTCTTAGTCCATAGAAGGCAGGCTCCATTCCTCAGGGCTCAAGGTAATGTAGAGCATCATGGCTGGAGAGTGTGGCTGAGGGAAGCAGCTCACATCAGTAAGCAGAGAGAGAGACTCCACTTTCCAGATACAAAATATATACATCAAAGCCATGCTCTAATTCCCACCTCCTTCAACCACACCTCCTCCAGCCACACCCTACCACTTCAGTTTCCACTCAGCTAATCCCTATCAGGGGATTAATTCGCTGATTGTGTTAAGACTCCTATAACCCAATCATTTCTCCTCTGAGCCTTCTTGCATTGTCTCACACCTGAGCTTTGGGGGGACACCTCACATCCAAACCATAACACTTAGCTTGCATTTTATAGGCAATCATTTGCAACAAATGACATTTGGTTCTTCTAATATAATACCAAGGGAGACAAAAGAATTAATGATAATAATAAATTTAGATAAAAACTCTTCAAAGCACTTTTCACATCCTGGAATCTCTCATCCCCATTCAATGTGAAAGAATAGATAATACAGATTATTTGGTGATTGAATGAAGGAACTAAAAGGAAAAGTTGAATTGGCTTTTAGTAGACATCTTGAATAGTGGCAATAGTTTATTTGCCAAAAATGACTAACATTATTTATTTGAAAAACACATTCTGAATTTTTATGATGTATTTAATAATTTACTAGGTGCTTTGGAAGAATTTAAAAAGACCTATAAATTTTTTTTTTTTTTTTTTTTTTTTTTTTATTTTTTTTTGGTACCGGGGATTGAACTCAGGGGCACTCGACCACTGGGCCACATCCCCAGCCCTTTTTTGTATTTTATTAGAGACAGGGTCTCACTGAGTTGCTAAGTGCCTCGCCATTGCTGAGGCTGGCTTTGAACTCTCGATCCTCCTGCCTCAGCCTCCCAAGTACTGGGATTACAGGCGTGCACTACCGCGCCCGGCTCCAAGACCTATAAATTTATTGTCCTGAAAGAATTCAGGAAAGGAAATCTGATACATCAGATACATCACAATAGATGATAATAGGGGCAGTGTCATAATTTGGTATTTGCCAAATGTGTAATACATATAATAATGCAGAAAGTTCCCATTGTGGATGTCATTCTCTGAACATGTAAAAAAACAAAAGAAATGAAAATTTTCAGCCATCACTAGTTTACATTCAATTCTATTCAATATCTGGTCCTTATTTTTATTTAATTGTAAAGCTAAGCAAGTTTCATGTGTTGTCTGCAAACTGAAAACTACAAGGATTGTTTTTGGTGAACAATGGATCGTTATATTGGGTTTCTGATATCTTATTACAAGCACAATTTGTTTTGCTTATGCTGGCGATTTTATGTAGTTTACAAAGGTCTATCAAATATGCAAAACAAGATATATTGAGAAAAATCTGACTTTTAACTCAGTGCCCTGTTTTTTTTTTTTTTTTTTTTTTTTTGTGGTACCAGGGATTGAACTCAGGGGCACTCGACCACTGGGCCACATCCCCAGCCCTTTTTTGTATTTTATTTGAGACAGGGTCTCACTGAGTTGCTAAGTGCCTCGCCATTGCTGAGGCTGGCTTTGAACTCTCGATCCTCCTGCCTCAGCCTCCCAAGTACTGGGATTACAGGCGTGCACTACCGCGCCCGGCTCCAAGACCTATAAATTTATTGTCCTGAAAGAATTCAGGAAAGGAAATCTGATACATCAGATACATCACAATAGATGATAATAGGGGCAGTGTCATAATTTGGTATTTGCCAAATGTGTAATACATATAATAATGCAGAAAGTTCCCATTGTGGATGTCATTCTCTGAACATGTAAAAAACAAAAGAAATGAAAATTTTCAGCCATCACTAGTTTACATTCAATTCTATTCAATATCTGGTCCTTATTTTTATTTAATTGTAAAGCTAAGCAAGTTTCATGTGTTGTCTGCAAACTGAAAACTACAAGGATTGTTTTTGGTGAACAATGGATCGTTATATTGGGTTTCTGATATCTTATTACAAGCACAATTTGTTTTGCTTATGCTGGCGATTTTATGTAGTTTACAAAGGTCTATCAAATATGCAAAACAAGATATATTGAGAAAAATCTGACTTTTAACTCAGTGCCCTGTTTTTTTTTTTTTTTTTTTTTTTTTTTTGTGGTACCAGGGATTGAACTCAGGGGCACTCGACCACTGGGCCACATCCCCAGCCCTTTTTGTATTTTATTTGGAGACAGGGTCTCACTGAGTTGCTAAGTGCCTCGCCATTGCTGAGGCTGGCTTTGAACTCGCGATCCTCCTGACTCAGCCTCCCAAAGTGCTGGGATTACAGGCGTGCGCCACCGCGCCCCGCTCAGTGCCCTGTTTTTTGTTCCCTTCCACTCCTAAAGTAACCATTTAAAAAATATATATAGGTCTTAAACATACACTAACACACAAATGATAGCTATGGGTGGTAACGGTAGTGTTAATAATCATTATACAGTGTATAACACATCATGTGATATGTACAATTTTTGTCAGTAATGCCTCAAAGCTGGGAAAACTATGGCTCATTCTTTCATTTTTTAAAAATATAAGCATGGGGGCTGGGGCTGTGGCTCAGTGGAGAGCACTTGTCTCTCATGTGTGAGACCCTGGGTTCAATCCTCAGCACCACATAAATAAAATAAAAGTTACTGTGTCCACCTACAACTAATAAAATATTAAAAAAATATAAGCATGTATATATATGCCAATTTCACCCTCCCCCACTCCCTTCAGTAAATGATAGCATTATATATACATCTTATATATATTGTTATATACAAGATGTGTGTGTGTATCACATATACATATATATTCCCCCCAACACCATCTTGCATTTTTACCTAATATGCTCTGGTGAATATGGCAGATTATGGAGTGATTTTTCCCTCTTGCTGCCTTTTTTTTTTTTTCCTTTCATGGAATTTTTTTTGGTATTAGGGATTGGTATCAGGGATTTATTTTGTAGCTTCATAATACCTTAGTTTATGATATAGTTAATTCAGGCAGTCCACTACTATGGCCATTTGAATTGCTTTCAGTCTTCTGTTACAGATAATGCTACAATTATAGCCTAATGCATGTCTTTTTGTATTTTTGCCAGTGAATCCTTGGAATAGATTCCTAGAAATAGGATATCTGGGTCTTTGTTACACTGCTTTCATATTAAATGTAGACTGTATTTTATTAAACCTACCCCACGGAGTTTCAGGGGAAAGAAATCAGTGTAATGCCCTAACTGTAATAGAAAAAAATAAAAGGAAAACAAATATATATTTCCGTTTGTAAATACTTGATCATGACCACACTAAAAAGTCATTGTGAAGTACTCAGAGGTTTGTGTACATATTGTGGGCTTGGCTGCAAGGCAGTCTCAAACATGTGGAATAGTTTGGTGACTCAGAATGAGCACTGTACTCTTTGACATGATTTTCCAAATGGTGAATAAGCTTCTTGGTAAAATCCAAACAAAACAAAGTATAAGCTCTTTGTACTGACTTATTTTACATAGAAGTTACACAGCTGGAAAATTCTGAGTATGTTAAAAAAATCTTTTTTTCCCCCCCAAAAAATCTTTTAAATGTTAAAAAAAAGTCCCTGTATACCAGGTTCAGAGAATTGTGATTTTTTTTAAAAGATATAAATTATGCATGGTAGAACATTTAGGAGTTATAAGTACATTGTAGAACATTTGACATCTATGACCTCTGCTCCTTGAATGCCAGTAGAATCACTTTTTATTCCTGATACTGTTTATTTGTGCTTTCTCTCTTTGTTTAGATTAATGTCAGCAGACATATTTTACTAGTTTTGTCTAAGACTCAACTTTTAACTTTACTGATCTTTTCTATTGTATATTAGTCTTTTATGCAGCAATTTCTGCTTTTATCTCAATTATTTCCTTCCTACCCTCTTTGGGTTTATTTTTCTGTTATTTGGACTTCTTAGACTGGACACTTAACTCATTAATTTTAGTTCTTTTTCATATAAAAATTCAGAGCTATAAATATCTTTAAGTGCTTCATATCCTATAATTTTTTTGTTGTGATTATGGTAAAATAATATATAACATAAACTAGACGGTTCTAACCATTTTAGGGGTACAATTTAGTGACAGTAAGTGCATTTACAGTATTATACATCCATTAGCACTATCCATGTCCAGAACCTTTTCATGATCCCAAACAAACTCTGTATGCACTAAACAATAACTCCTCATTTCATGTTTTCCATAGCCTCTGGTAATCTCTTTTGTATTTTAATATAGTTAGTACAGTTTTTAAAATTCTTATTCAATTCTAAGTGTGTTCTAAAAGCTTATTGGAGGTGTTTTATTTACATAAACTTAAGGAGTCCCCCCCCCCCCCCCCCAGTTATCTTTTTGGTATTGATTCCCAAATCAGTTGATTTCATTTAAAGAGTGCAGAGTGATTCCCATCTTGTTAAGTTTTTTTCTTTTGTTTCTATCTTACCTCATTCTTAAGAGTGTTGTGTTGGATCTTCAGTTTCTGTTGGCAGCTTTTCCCCTTACTGTACTGAAGATATTCCACTGTTTTCTTGCTTTCATTGTTGATAGCAAGAAGTAGGCTGACACTTTAATTGCTGTTTCCGTAAAGTTTATATTTTTTTTTCCTCTTTTGGCTAACTTTAACAATTTTTTTGTCTTTGATGTTATTTTGCTATAACGTGTCTACATGTAAATTATTTTTTATCCTGCTTTTAATTCATTTCTTCAACTTAATGAATTTATGATCACTATCAGTTCTGGGAATTCTTCAGCTACTTATCCAGGGGCCAACCCCCTCAATCATTCTGTCATTGCCTGGGAACTCAAATAGATGTAGGTTAGACTGTCCAACCTATGCATCTTCTCTTTTATATTTTCTCTTTGGTTCTCTGTGCTACATTTCTCGGCCCTTTCTTCAGACACATTCCCAGTTCACTACATCTTGTGCTGTGTCTGTTCTGCCTTTTTACTTTAAATGCTATATTTTAAATTTTCTAGTATTGTTACTTTTTCTTACTGAAAGCTTTGTATGGTGTTTCTCATGGTAACTCTTTTCTGCCTTTATTTTTAAGTTTGTGTATGTTATTTGTCCGATCATCTCTCTGTCATCAGTCTGTGTGGCTAGATTCCAGTCACAGGATCTTGCTTGCCTTGCTTGTGTTCTGATTTTTCACTGAAGGCTACTCCTTTCCCTCAGAACTTTATCTTCAGGTATTATTTGATACTAGTTGGCCTGATGTTATGATTATTAGCACCAAATGAAAACACCCATTTCTTCTGTGTTGAAGTTAATTTTTCCCAGAGTGGCTTTATATATACTTCTGTCATTTACTAGAGAATGCTACCAACATGAAACCATATGCAGTTAAAACCTGTTTAGAGATTTTTCAGACCTCCTAGATGGAATAAATTCAGACCATCAAAATGCATTTTAAAATTAAGATTTGTCAGATTTATTTTTTCCCTCTTATCATCACCAGACTTAGTGCTGAAGGTTTTCTTGTTTCCTTCTGTCCAGAGGGATTTATTTCTGCTTTGTCCTATATATTAAAAACCTTTTAGGTTCTAGCCTTATGAGAGGAATTCCTATTACATTTTTCACCTTAGGCAGACCGAGTTTTATCACCCATCCCCTATGGCAGTCATTGGAATGGAAGCATAAGGTCTCCAGGGTGTAGTCAAAAATCCCTTGAGGAAATGGATTAGTAAATTGCTTGCTCATTTTAGTTTTTAATTTCTCTTTGCTTTGGATCTCCATGGAATCATCCCCTTTACTAGCTCCATCCATGCATTTTAAAAGATTTGATAAATTATCCAGTTCTGTATTTTATCCAGCTCTGCATTTATTTGATTTTGAAGCAAAATTTCTCCTCTTTTCTCCCCCCCCCCCCACACCCCCCACCTACCCACCCTTCCTTCCTTCCTTCCTTCCTTCCTTCCTTCCTTCCTTCCTTCCTTCCTTCCTTCCAGTCTCCTGATTGTGTTTTCTGTATCTTCCTTTTCCTTTTTTCTTCCTAGCCTGGCTACTAGTTGGCCTGATGTTATGGTTATTAGAACCAAATGAAAACACCCATTTCCTCTGATTTGTGAAACTGCTATTTATAGTGTGTGTTGCCATTTTGAGGTGATGTGGGATATTTTCACTAATGCTTGTGTTCTCAGAAATTTTTGAGACTTCATTAGGGTAGAGGAAGGGCCATTGGTGTTGAAGCTTTTGCAGCTTATTGAAAGATTGTTAGAGGTCTGATTATGTTATTACATTCATAAATTTTGTTATTTGTGTAAACTGTAATTAAAGATATGAACCAGAATTGTGCTTCTCAGATTATGTTTTTCAATGTATATGACTTGTACTTGATCTCTGTGGATTATAGTAGAGTTGGACTGACTGGTTCCAGACACCATTACTTTTTTCATTTCTGCTGTATATTTAGCTACCCCTAGTCTCCTTCAGCAGACAATTGAGGAATTGTTTGAGTTTGAGTTGTGTCACAGTTAAAACAATGGGCCTGTTAGAAGAGTACAGTGTGTTTTGGGCACACTTTTTCTTTCGCCTACTTGTTTGTCACTGAAAAGTAGCAAAAAGTGTTTGAACAGACTGGAAGAAGGGCACTGTTTAGGCACTATTTATTTGCTCTTTTTTTTAAAAGACATATTTGAGTAATGGTGGAACAAAGCATAAGTTAAATAAGTATTTTACCACAAATTATTTTTTCTGGATAAAATGTAAGAAGAGTATAAAGAACCTTATTACAACCTCATTTAGCACTTTTCAGGCATTTGACACTGTCAGTAGAAGCAGTGCACAAACGAAACCCCAAAAATCTGCTTTATGGAAGAGAGACAAGACTAAGGTCATAAATCAGCTATAAGGGGAAAAGTACAAGTATTTCCAAAGATAAGTTTTGTTAATATAAGATAGTTTATATATTATCTAGTAAAAAGCTGTTTTATAAAAGATCTAATAAATTCAAGAAGAATAGTATTTCCTTTGGGGACAGAGCATGGTGCCATGAGTCAAGTCAACAACATCGTCTAATATATACAAAGTCTCTACCTTTGAATTGCTTGAAATCTTGGTCTGGAAAAACACATAAAATGTTAACTAATGATGCACAGTTGTAATTCATTGCCAAAGAATGCTCCAGTATGCTGTATTAGCATAAGTAAGAAAAAAGAGCATGAGATTGAGTTGTTAGGAAATTTTGAATTTTTATCTTAGCAATTAGTTTTGTGGGAGTTGAGGCAGACCACTTACTTTTTGGTGGGTTTGTTCTTTCACATGTAAATGTGATAGAAGAGATGAATTCTAATTCTTTATAATTTTAATACACCCTGAATTTACTTTCCTATGTAACTCAAGTTTGGAGGATGTGAGGGATCATTTTGAGCAGGGAGAGACAAGAATGACCTTATCTAGGAAATCATTTTTATTGCGCCTTGGAAGATTAGATTATGTAAAGGATGTAGAAATATACACAAAAATGATTTAGGCAGGAAAATCTTTCATATATTTGGGGAACATGAAGTGTAGAACTAGTGTGGTGCATTCATTTGAAATAAGATTGACTCAGTAATTTGTAGTTAAATGACCCTAAACACCAGAGTTTAGGCATTTAGGGTCATCCTCAGGCTGTAGGTTTTAGGCAGCTACTGAGGGAAAGCATAGTTAGGGAGATTGATATCATGTGCTTTATTTATTTATTTATTTATTTATTTATTTATTTATTTATTTGGTGGCTGGGATCGAACTCAAGGGCACTTGGACACTAAACCACACCCTCTGCCCTGTTTTGTATATTTTTTTTAGAGACAGGGTCCCACTGAGTTGCTTAGGGCCTTGCTAAGTTGCTGACGTTGGCTTTGGAACTCACTCAGCCTCCTGAGTCTTCTAGATTATAGGCACATGCTACTGTCCCAGCTAGTTCAAGCATCTTCTAAATTCCTCTGACCACAGCTAAAGACGTAGAGACAAATTAGAGAAATCCTGAAATAAAATTCTCAGCTAAGCTGATGAGATAAATGTTAATATTACATCAAGGGTTGTGCTTATATTTATATTCATTTATATGATTTACTAGTTATTAGAATTGTTGCTATATCACATTTATCATCTTGAGTAATTTTGTTAGGGACATCTCTGACTCATGTTAAATACTAAATTTGAGTTTTGTTTAGGTAAATATTGCTTAAGAGTCATATTCATTGGGATTTCCTTAATACATGGCTAAATCCAACTTTAATAGTGTGTAGTTCCCAGAAAGTTGGTTCTGAAATAGACAAAAACAATGCCTTAACTCCTCTTTAGTTCTGTTAGACTTAATCTGTGAGGACAATTTAAAAGTTACTGCATATTAAAATTAAGCAGAAGAAAAACAATCAAAGTATTAGGGTATAAAGAAAGGCTGTGTTCTGAAAGTTGCTGTGTAAGTCATTTGCTTAGAATTTAGTGTTGCTCCTTATATAAATGTTATTTAGTTACTCTGGCTAATTCATAAAAGCCTGATATTGTCAAGAAAAGCAATATGGTACCTGATATTGCATGTATATACACTTTCAACCATGTTGGGATTAAATAGGTTTTACTATCCTAGCATGGAAACCCTGCTGTTTATTACATTTTCCTATGTAAAATGTGTTCTGTAGAGGATGAAATAAATATGGATCTTATGCCACCTCAATAAACATGACAAAAACATGGGGGCTCGTAGGTAGTATTTTTCTTTTTTAATATTTATTTATTTGCTTTAGTTGTACACAATGCAATGCATTTATGTTTACGTGGTGCTTGAGGATCGAACCCGGGCCGCGCATGTGCTAGGTGAGCGCTCTACTGCTGAGCCACAACCCAGCCTCTCATAGGTAGTATTAATGAATGTAATTTCATTTTTATTACATAATGATATGTGTAAACATTTGGGATATCTTCAAAACCCATTGAACCCATATTTTTCAAAGAACCTATTCATGACATCATAAACTTTATATATGTTTGGTAAAAGATCAAAGTACAAGAGAAATCAGTGGTTTTAATGTAACAGTACAGAAAGTTCATTGCTATTTCAGACTCCACAACTAATCTTTAGGAAGTTCAGGTTTGGTGTAATATCAAAGAAGAATGCCCATAATTATCTAAATGCTGTTAAATATTTCTTCCTTTTTAGCGACATACCCGTTTAAGACCAGATTTTTTTCACAAACTTCAACCAAACCAACGCAGCACAACAGATTGCATATGGTAGTAGATATGATAATCCATCCACCTGTCTTCTGCTAAACCAGGCATTAAAAAGAGTTGCAGGAGCTGGGCACAAGCCGGAAGCTGAGGCAGGAGGATTGAAAGTTCAAGGCCTGCCTCAGCAATTTAGCAAGATTCTACCTGAAAATAAAAAAAGAAAAAGACTGGGGATGTAGATCAGAGGTAAAGCCTCCATGGGTTCAGTCCTCAGTATCAAAATAAACTTTTTCAGGATTGTAGAATAATGCCAATCATCTAAGATTATTTTGTTGTAAAAAATGTTATAAGTGAATTAAATTTTTAATTTCTTACATAGTGAATATAAGTGTAACCCTCATAAACAAAGACTTTGGAATTTGTTAGCTTCCTATCGTTGCAAACAAAATACCTGAGGAAATCAATTGAAAGGAGAAAGATTTATTTTGGTTCATGGTTTCCTAAGTTTCAGCCCATAGTTGCCTGGTCCCATTGCTGTGGGCTTGTAGTGAGGCAGAAATCATGGTGGAGCAGAGCTGCTTGTTTTGTGGCTGGCCAGTAAAGCCAGAGGGAGAAAGAAAGAACTACTTTCTCCAACTTGGCCCTACCTTCTAAAGCTTCCACTACTTCCCCGTAATGTCATCAGCCGGGACCAGGCCTATTTAACACACCAGCTTTTGGGGGAAATTTAAGATCCAAACCATAATAGAATCCTCAGTACTTTTAAAAAGTATAAACTGGCCAGGTACATTGGTGCATGCCTGTAATCCCAGCTACTTGGGAAATAGAGGCAGGAGGATTACAAGTTTGAGTCTAACCTAAGATCCTGTTTGAAATTTTTAAAAAATGTAAAAAAGGGGTGGGAATATGACTCAGTGGTAGAGCACCTGCCATGCATGTGTGCAAGCCCTGGGTTTAATTCCAGTGTGTTTGTGTGAGATACTTGAAACTGGAATATTTTGAAGAATTGTTATTGCTATTGTTTGAGAATTGCTGTTTTGAAGAAGCTGAGTGACTTAATAAGCACGTATTGAGACCAGGCAGTGATAAAGGGCATGCCTGCCCTAATTTAAGCAATATGTATTGGTCTTTTTCACTGGCTTGTGAACTCTTGGAGAAGACCTACATCATCTTTTATTTCTCCAGTGTCTGTCATAGAGACTTTAAAAAAAAAATGATAATGGCAGCTTTTAATATTTATTAGCTCTTTTAATCTTTTTGTTCTATGAGGTTGTATTCCTTTTTCACTGAGGTGTAATTTACATAGCCTAAAATACTATTACTTTTTAAAAAATATTTATTTTATTTGCTTTTAGTTGTACACAATGCGTTTATTTTTACATGGGGCTGAGGATCAAACCCGGGCCGCACACGTGCTAGGCGAGCGCTCTACCGCTGAGCCACAACCCCAAGCCCACTATTACTTTTTTTTTTTTAAATTACTTTTGTTTAAAGATTTTTTAAAATTTCTTAATTTAGGTGGACATGGTATCTTTATTTCATTTTTATGCAGTGCTGAGGATCAAACCCAGTGCCTTGTGCATGGTAGGTGCGCATTCTACCACTGAGCCACAACCCCAACCCAATACCTTAATTTTATATATTTGATTTTATGTAGTGTTGAAGATGAAACCCAGTGCCTCACACATGCTAGGCAAGTACCCTACCACTGAGCTATAATCCCAGCCCAGGCATTACTTTTGATATGTTAGTGTTATCATTATTCCACTCTGATTTTTAAACATTTAGTAACATTTTAAAACTATAAACATTTACTAATTTTGTTAGGGGAGATTATCTTTGTTGAGAATCACAATGTTACATATGTTACTGATTTTCTTTCTTAAGAAATTAGTACATATTAATTATGCAGGATGGTGTGTTTCATTTATGGCATATGTGGGCATATATAAGAACATAATTTGATCAATTTTACTCTTAAATGTCTCCCCCATGATTTATTGATTTTTTTCCCCTCCCAAATTTTGCAGATGTCACTATAAATGGATAACATTTTCTAATTTGGAGTGTGTAGAATTTAGTTATTACTGTCTTCTGCTTATCTGTACTGCTTTTTTTATGTTGTTATTAATTGTTTTTTGGGGGGTTTGCCTATCTATTTCAGGCCATTTCATAATTCTGAATCATGTCCGACAACGGAGAACTGGAAGACAAGCCTCCAGCACCTCCTGTGCGAATGAGCAGTACCATTTTTAGCACTGGAGGCAAAGATCCTTTGTCAGCCAATCATAGTTTGAAACCTTTGCCTTCAGTTCCAGAGGAAAAAAAGCCCAGGCATAAAATCATCTCCATATTCTCCAGCACAGAAAAAGGTAAATGTGGTTTTAAGAGTCTCAGCATTAGTTTATTATTTTATGTTACCTGTGTTGGTCTTTTACTGTATGAACAATAAACAGATCCAAGGAAAGAGTTGATGCTGATGTATAGGCACTATTGAAAACACTGCTTTAGGTGGGCATGGTGACTTGTGCTGTAGTCCTAGCTCCTTGGGGAATCGAGACAGGAGAGGCAGGAGGATCGCTTGAGCCCAGGAATTCAGTGCCAGCACTGATAACATAGTGGCACCCTGTCTATAAAACAAAATAAATAAGAAGAATAGTTTATTTGAAACTGTAATAGAAAAGAATAAAACTATAAAGTTGTTTTCATCCTACTTACTATGGTCATTGAATTTCTATACTCATTTCCATTTTCTGAGACTTTGGGCTATAGTTTAAGGCTTTCTTACATTAATGGGGATTTGTGATTGTCTTAGTCAGTTAAGAAAAGAGATTTATTAGGCTTAATAATTTTGGTGGCTGAAAAGTCCAAAGAATGTGGCCTTTATTTCAGGTTGGGGTCCCTGGCATCTTGACAACATGGCAGAAAAGCAAAATGGGAACCAGTTGCTTGCAGAAAGGGACATGTGTGGGCCAGGATGTAAGAGAGTGGGGAGGAGCTAGACTTGTTCTTTTATTACTACCTTCTCCCTCAGGAACCAATGCACTTCTTGAGACAGACATTAATCTATTCTGAGATGGTAGGATCCAGTTGCTTCCCACTAGGCCCCTCTTAAAGGTCCAGCTACCTTTCAATACTATTAACTGGGGACCAGTACTTTGAGGGACAAACCATATCTAGCCATAGCAGTAATATGTTGAGGAAACCTGATTCCCCATATGCAAACCACCCCCCACTCTCCCGCTGGGGATTAAACCCAAGGTCTCACACATGCCAGGCAAGCAATCTACCAAGCTACATCTCCCAGCCCAGAAACCTACTATTAACATAGGGACCAAAATCCCCTTTATGAATTCCTAGGGTCAGCTGTGTTTTGGAATTAGAGTTTTTCTGATTTTTGAGTAGTCCTCAGAAGGATCTGAGGCAGCCTTAGTGATCAACAATGTATCTTTGGCAAAACGTGTCTAGTCCAGGGGTTCTCAGCCTCAGCACTACTGACATTTTGGTGCCAAATAATGTGTGGTTGCAGTAGTCTGTTCCCATGCATTATAGGATATTTAGCAACATTCCTAGTTTTTACCCACTAGATTTCAGCAACCTTTCTCATTTGTGATAACCAAAAATGTCCCTAGACATTGACAAATATTCCCTGGGGGACAAAAGCACTCCCAGTTAAGAACCATAGATCTTGTCACACAATGTGGGACAAAGGCTATAAATAATCCCATGTATATATATAGATGTACATGTCTATATAAATGAAAAAATGTATATAATAAGTCACCTAATTAGTTTTGGTGTCAAATTAAGGAAGAAACTTTTGGTTTTTCAGAGCTTTTTCAAATACGGATAGGGGAATTATTTATTTAATCACATTGAGCATGGTAATGTGGCTCTGATAGATGGTAGTAGATATTAGCAAAGATAAAGATACAGGTCCTGAGTCTACATGGAGAGGTAAACCCAGTTGGAAGAATGATGCTTTGTATAAAATAATTATACACTTTTACTCATTGAACCGCATGCACCTCCAGGTCTTTTATATTTTATTTAAAGACAGGGTCTTCCTGAATTGCTTAGGGCCTAGCTAAATGGCTGAGGCTGGCTTTTTAACTCAAGATCCTCCTACCTCAGGCTCCCAAGCTGCTAGGATTACAGGCATGTGCCACCACGCCTTGGTTTTTTTTTTTTTTAATTTTTTAAAATATTTATTTATTTGCTTTAGTTGTACACAATGTGTTTATTTTTACGTGGTGCTGAGGATCGAACCCGGGCCGTGCACGTGCTAGGTGAGCACTCCACCGCTGAGCCACAACCCCAGCCCCCACCACGCCTTGTTTAAGACGCATTTGAGATTTTAAAATAGTGAAAATTTGAGTTAACATTAATAAAGAGTCAAATCTTGGAGAATTTAGATTTACAAACATGACAATCATTAGTTGCAAACCCGTTCATTTTGTCATATATATCACTTATTTCAGTATTTCAGTTGGTAGTGTTTGCTTTGCATGCACAAGGCCCCGGGGTGAATCGCCAGCACCACACACACACACACACACACACACACACACACACATACATACACACACAAAGATTTTATGCGAGGGACTGGATGTATATAGCTTAGTGATAGAGTGAATGCTGCATGAGGCCCTGGGTTTGATCCCCAGTACTACCTGAAAATTTTTTTCCATGAGACTATAAACTGAAGAGCCTAGTGAAAGTATGGTTTTTAAATTTATGTAACAAGGGATCAGGTGTGTATTTGGTATGTTTGAAGATAAAAATTAGGCTGGATTAAGTAAAGGTTAAAAGGGAAGAAGACAAAGCAGTGAACTAAAAACTATGCATGGGAAGAGGGTGAAAAGCATGGGTTAGCACCGCATCTTCATCTTCCATAGTAGTGGGTCAGTATGTTTAAAGTGGGAAAATCTAAAAATGTCAGTGTAAACACAGCATTTGAAATTATGGAAATTAAAAAGTAAAATTATGGAGGTTAGTACCAGAAGAAATTGCGGAGTTGAAATTACTTGCCTGTGGGGAACCAGAATCCAAAGCAGAGTAATGGAATGCTCAAGATAGGATAAAAAACATGTTGAAAAACATGTTGGGCACAGATTGAAAGTATATTGGAAATACATGTGCATGTGTGCACCCACACACATGCATATATGTTGGGTGCAGTAGTGTATGCCTGCAATCCCAGCAACTCAGAAGGCCAAGACAGGCGGGTTACAAGTTTGAGGCCAGCCTTGGCATTTCAGCAAGACCCTGTCTCCAAATAAAAAAAAAAAATTAAAACAGGATTGTGGGTATAGCCTCAGTGGTAGCGTACCCCTGGGTTCAATCCCCAGTATTACTGGGTGCTGAATACACACACACACACACACACACACACACACACACACACACATACACATATACTTGGGGACAACCTTGTAGCTGGTAAAAGAAGACCATAAAATGAGACAAAACAAAATAGAAAATGTGAATAGTCCAATACTTGACTTTGAATAATGGTTAGGGTTTATGAGGAAACTGAACATGCATTTGTATAAATGCAAAACAATATACCCGTCTCTGATCATTTTGAGAATCTTCCTTTTTGCCCTCCATTACCAAACCTTCTCTTTTACTTTCTCCCAGAATTACCTAGGAGCTACAACTAACCCCAGGTCCCCCACTTTTTTCTGTATCTTAAATAGAAGTTTCTGAGCTGAGGATATAGCTCAGTGACAGAATGCTTGCCTAGCATGAATGAGGCCCTGGATTTGATCCCTAGCACTGAAGAAAAAAAAAAAAATTACAGAAATTATTAGCCATATATAATGTAAAGAGAATAGTATAATGAACTTCCTTCCCGGCTTCAGTCATTACCATCACTCTGCTCCTCTTGACCAAAGTTCCTGTTCTTATTGTTCCTACCTGGGAGCTAACACCATCATGATGAGCCAGAACCCTGTGTATGTATGTGCATTCGTGCTAGGCTGTTCCTACTATATTACTAGTTGCCTCTGGGTTCCCCCATCCCTACCTGCTTGGCTTCTTTCTTCAACCACCTGCAACATTTCTGCATTAGCATTCTACCTACATCCTGAGCTGCTGTTTGCCTCTTTAGTTTTATCCTAATTGCTTTTCATCTTTGAACATTCCTCATAGATTGTGTTCTTTTACATATAGTGATTTTGGTGTAGGAGTACTGCAATATGTGGTCAGACACCATCTTGACAGAGGTCTAGAAGGGAAAGAATTACATTTTCATTTTTAAAAATCATAATGATACTAAAAGAAATAGTTTAAGGTGTCTTCAGTGATTACTGGTTTTAATTGGTGTCACTGAAAAAATTTAAAACATCAGAAATAACTTTAAAAAATTGATAGGTAATTGTACATATTTATGGGTACTGGATGGCATTTTGGTACACGTATTCATTGTGTAATGATCAAATCAATCAATGTAATTGGCATATCCTTCATCTTCAATATTTATGATTTCTTTGTGTTGGGAACATATAGTCTTTCCTTTTAGTTGTTTTTGGTTTTTTTTTGGTGGTGCTGGGGATTCAACCCAGGGCCTTGTGCATCCAAGCTATTTTAAAATATACAATAAATCAGCATTAACTACTATCACCCTACTGTGCTATATAATGGTAGAACTTATTCCTCCTAACTGTAATTTTGTATCAAAATTAATTATAATTAATACTTCTATGTAACCCTTTCTCCCCTCAACTTCCCCAGCATTTGGTAACCACTGCTCTTCTCTTGACATCTCTGAGATCAACTTTTTTTTTTTTTTTTAAATCTTCCACATGAATAAGAACATGCAGTATTTGTCTTTCTGTGTGTGGCTTAATTCACTGAACATAATATCCTTCAGGACCATCTTTGTTTTCACAGGAACACGACTTCATTCTTTTTTATGGATGAATAATACTGCATTGTGCTTATATTCCACATTTTCTCTTATGAATTCATGTATTGATGTACACTTTGGTTATTTCCATTCTTTTGTTATTATGAATAGAGCTGCAACATGTGAGTGTAGATTACTCTTTGACATACTGGTTTCATGTCCTTTGAATATATGTGCCCAACGGTGGGATTGCTGCATCTTGTGGTAGTTCCAGTTTTAGCTTTTCAAGGCACCTCCATATTGTTTTCTATAATGACTATACAAGTTTATATTTCTACTAACAGTGTATAAGACCTCCCCTTTCTCTTACTTTCTCCTAGAATTTCCTAGGAGCTACAACTAACCTCTCTAGCATTTGTTATTTTTTGGCTTTTCATTAATAGCCATTCTAATTGGAATGAAATGATAGCTGATTGTGGTTTTGATTTGCATTTCCATGATGATTTGTCATAGTGTGTATTTTTTCATATGCGTGTTGGCCATGTGTTTGTCTTCTTTTGAGAAATGTCTGTTCAGATCATTTTACCCATATTTAATTCAGATTATGGTTTTTTTTCCTATTCCTTGTATATGATTGTTTTTTTTTTGTTCCTTATGTATTCTGGGCATACATTCCTTATTGGATGAATGGTTTGCAAGTATTTTCTCCCATTCTGCAGGTTGTGTCCTTACTCCATTGATTATTCTTTGTGGTCTGGAGACTTTTTAAAAAAAGTTTATATACCTTTCATGACAACCCAACTGAAGAAATCTTTTTCACTTACCTGTAGTATGTATCATATGCACTGTGTGAGTCATCAGAGATATAGTGATAAGCAAAGCAGATGGTGTCTTACCCTCATGACACCAACCAAAACCTACTGTAGCATGTAATTATAAACTATTAAAAATGACACAGGGCTAATGTAAGATGTCCATCTAATCTGGAGTATTTGGGAAAGCAAGGAAATGAAAATAGAGCTGAAGACTAAAGGATGAGTGAGTGAGACAACAGTTAAAAAGTGAATTCTGTGCCTCGGAAAGAGCTTTTTCAGTGGCCCAGCCACAGGAGGCATCATAGTATAGCATAAAGCTGAGTGCAGTCCAGAGTCACTTGAAAGCATAGAGGGTAGGTGAGAATTACAGTGGATGTATGGAGGGGATGATGGACAACAGTGAGGTAGGCAGAGACCAGGTTACAAAAGGCCTTGTATTCTGTAGTATTGAGCTCAGATTTTTATCTTGTTTCCTAAGGAACCATTAGAGAATTTGAACAGGTGGTCACATTTTTGTTTTAGGTGGGAAGTACTGGTAGCTGTGTAGAAATTAGGTTTTGTTGGAGTCTAAGACTGAAGTTGGAAACTAGTTAGGAGGCTTTTGCAGTAGTCCAGGTGAGAAATGGCTTAGCTAGTTTAGTAGTTTTACTAAGGAAAATAGCAGTGAGCCATTGTTTTGGTGTATTTTTCTAAGCTCTATTTAGGTAGCTGTTGTTATTAACTAAAGCAATTTTCACCTCTAATTATTTAACCAACATGCACCTTCACTTCTGATTATGGAGATGATAGATGGTAAACATTCTTGGTTGTCAAAAATCTAATTCTGGTATTAATAGTAATGCTTTCCTACCTGTTTCCTAGAGAATGCTCTTCTGTATAGTGGAACAAATTAATTTCCCCAGTTTGAAGCTTTTCTAAGTCAAAATAATAAGGGGATGTAATAACTAATTGTTAGACTAGAAATAGAAGAGTCTTCCTTTTAAACAGATATGGATTTTCTTAACCTTAGGCTGTATCTCAAATGTAGCCTGAAAGGCTGAGACCCTAAAAATGTGACTATTCTTTGAAGTACCTGTTGTCAGGATCTCTGCCTCTTGGCTAAAGGTTGCTATCTGCCTGCTGCTCTTGTTGTCTAATGTAAAGTTGGGAAATGATTCCAAGAATCTTGTTTTCTTCTAGGACACTAATAAGTTTTATTAAAAGAAGCTTCTTTCTGTGGTCTATTATTTCTCATCAAGTGATCTAGTTTCCTGGTAGACACACTGTAGATGATTGATAAGCAAAAGTGAAAAGTTGATTTACTTTTTTTTTTTTTTTTTTAAACATTAACGGATTTCCTTCCAAAACTAAGGTGTCCAAATAAATTTGTTTTTATTTATCTTTTAGTTCTTGGCTTCTAGAATTATGTGGTCAGTTTATATAGCACAGGGTTCTTTCAGCACGTTGTTCAGCTTGAGACTTGCTTTAGTACCTTTGTTTTCATGCTTTTTCTGATAATAATTGAAAATATTTTTCTGAAAATAATTGGGGACATTTTAAAAAAATATTTATTTATTTACTTTAGTTGTACACAATGCAATGCCTTTGTGTTTACGTGGTGCTGAGGATCGAACCCGGGCCGCGCACGTGCAAGGCGAGCGCTCTGCCACTGAGCCACAATCCCAGCCCAATTGGGGACATTTTTAAAAGGCATTTAGCCACCTATTTAGCCTTCTTGTGGGGACTACTAGAATATAAGAGGTATTTGTGAAAAATAAATGGAATTAAACAATTTTTTAGGATATTGTGTCATTTTATTTTGAACAGATTATAGCATGTAAGTGTATCTCAAGTTCTGCTTAATCATTTTCATGTCCTTCTGTAACTTTTTGTTCTATATCCCTAACATATGAAACTTACTTAAAGTAATTTGTTTGTTTCTCTAAACACAACACTCCCAAGTTGAAGAACATAGATGGGCCTTAGACACAACAGGAACCAGGAATTCTCTTGTATCTTATCTTTCCCCTTTCTGTGTACCTGTTTCCTGTTTCTTTTGTATTTCAGTCTAGAGTTTCTCTGTGTGTAAGGAAATATAGCCCTCAACAGTAACTGGGCTTTATTTCTTACAAATGTAATTATTGGAGATAGACTGATTTTCAGGGTGCCAAGTCTGGCTTAGGTCAGATATCATCCTGAAGCAGTTGACTGGGAGTGTGGAGGGGGAACTGGGGCTGGCCTGATTTGAATGAGATTCCTGCATTGGACCAATTGTTTGTGATCAGGATTATATATAAGAAAATGGCATTTTCCCAGCCATATACAAAGAAAGCATGAGGGATGTTCCCAGAAGTGGAATGCCAAACAGTTAAAAACAAAACAAAACAAACAAAAAGAGATAAACAAAACTCAAAATATTTCCATGGTTTATCAAATTCTGTTTTTTTTTTTTCTGTCAGCCATACCAGAACAGTGTACAAATTAAATTACTAATTTATAGTTAACAAATATTTATTTATGCAGTATGCTGAGTTAGAAGTCACAGGAAGGACGTAAAGAGAAGTAGAGGGCATGAGCTCAGATTACTCAGTCTATAGGAAAATGAGGGGTTGATTGTAATAGATGTATGTTTCAGTAAAGACAGCAAAATTTTCTGAGAGTTACATTTCCCTCTGTTCCTTTCCACAATAATTGTGCCCTGCTCTCTTACCATGGTCACATATGTTACTAGAAGACGTAGAGAAGAGGTGGGCATTTGAACACAAGTCTCTCATCATTGTTCAAAAGATATCCTGTTTCCTATTAATGCTAGATCATTACTACCTTTGTAAACAAAGAATAACAGTAACAATTCCAGTTTTGTATGTGCAGACCTATCAAACAGCACATTTTTAACTCTTTTATAATGGGAGAATACTCTGCTTAAACATAACTATTGACCACATGATTGTGCTTACTTTCCCTCCCAAGACCCAACTCAAATGACAGTAAAAACATTTTTTTTTCTTTTTTAATTACAAGGACAACGAGAATAGGAGAGGAGACAGTAGTGTACAGGAGCTCTTAGAACATGTTTAGAGAGTAGTAGTGGTAGGAAATGGCACATGACTAAATAGAACAGAGAGACATCACCTAAGCATTTGCAGGGGGTAATGTCTGTGGGAAGTGAATCAGTTTCCCTTCTAAAAATCTCAGAGGCTCAAGATTTAGAGGCACATAGTACTGTGGGAAAGTGGGGAGGGTAGGAGGAGATAGCCAGGCTGAGAGGACTGGGAATTAATTGAAAAATTTCATACAAAGTGTCAAAGACTCCCCAGGACTCACTTCTCTTTTGCCCTTCTAGCCATACAAATGTGGCCCCCATCCTGGTGGACGGAGGGAGGATATTTGCATTTAGTTCAGGAGAAATTAAACCAGAGAGGGCCCTATTCTTTTCACAGGAAGTTGAAGGTTAGAATGAAAAGCATGGATTCAATAAAAGCCAGCATATAAAACTCCTTTCCTCTGCCCTGTTTTGAGAATACTTATTATAGCTTGACTCATAGTTCTCACACAAGAGGATGGATGATTTTTTTTGCAGATAAACAATGCTCTTGGGGAAAAATATATTCTAGGTATCCTGTACCCCTATCCCATCTTTAGTGAAAAGGCTAGCTTATCTTCCGGTTAGTTCTTTAATACTTTTCTATATTATTAGATAGCAAAAGATCACCAGACATTTAAGGAAAACCCTTAGATATAAGAGTCCAAAATTTAAGAGAAACCCTTAGATTAAGAGTCCAAAATAATTGGGGACATTTTAAAAAGGCATTTAGCCACCTATTGTCAATAATGCCAGAGACTCAGGAGGCTGAGGCAGAAGGATCACAAGTTTAAATCCAGCCTCAGTAACTTATCAAGGGTCTATTTCAAAATAAAAAGGGCTGGGGGTGTGACTCAGTGGTAGCGGTTCTCTGCATTCAGTACCCAGTACTAGCAAAAAAAAAAAAAAAAAAAAAATTTATAAAGGCATTTAGAAAAACAGACAATGTAGGGAGAAAACAAATACAAATCACAAAACTCAGACTATATATACACATATACTGTGTATATCATCAAAGAAAATAAATTGAACTCATGGAACAAGAAAAGAATACTTAGAGAATGAGAAATAATTCTTGGCAAATCAGTATTTAAGATTACTAGATCAGGGACTAGAGTTGTAGCTCAGTGGTAGAGCGCTTGCCTAGCATGTGTGAGGCACTAGGTCGATCCTCAGCACCACATAAGCTTATGTCCATCTACAACTAAAAATATTTTAAAAAAGATTACCAAAACATACAAGAGGTATCAATAGGAGGATGAGTGGAAGGTAATTGAGAAAATGTTCCCAGAGGGTTAAACAAAAATATGTCAGTGGGGCCAGCTGATGGTGGCACATACAGGAGGATCACAAATTCAAAGCCATCCTCAGCAGCTCAGCAAAAACCTGTCTCAAAATAAAAAATAAAAGGGGCTGTCAGGTGTAGGGTTCAATGCCTGGTACCAAAAAACAAAACAAAACAAAAAACATGGAAAAGATGATAGTTTCAAATTATTGATAATTACCAAATTAGAGTGAAGAAAATATCAAAGAAACAATGGAAAAAAGTATCCCAGGTCTGAAAAATATTATTTCCAGATGGATGTGACTCACGGTGAACTCAGCTCAGTTAGTGAATGAAGATCACAGCATCCTCAAATTTTATAATACTACAGATAGGACAGTGAAATCTATTGCACTTCTAGTCAAGGTGGAGCAACAGGGATTGAATTTATACTCCCACCTAAAAGAGCTAAAGCAGTGGAAAAAATATACAAAACAATGGTTTTCAAGACAGTGGACATCAGGCAATGAAGAAAAATGATTCCTAACAGAAAAGAAACAAATGAGGTAAGTCCTACCATTGATTGAGCTTTCTGCCTGGAGAGTTTCTAGACTGCAGCACAGGAAGAGGTAAATTGGTGATCTCCTTGAGATGAGGAACAGAGCAATTAAATAATTGGATTAATAGCAAAGTAGGCATTAAAGAAGAAAAGATGAGTGAATTTGAAGACAGGGCAATAGAAACCCTCCAAAACAAAACAAACAGCACTGTGGGATAACCTCAGAAAGAGTGACGTATGTATAATTGAAGTCTTGGAAGGAGAGGAGAAATTTTGAAAAATACTTTTTAAATAATGGCAGAAAGCTGGTGGTGTAAGTGGTACAGCACTTGACTACCATATGTGAGGCCCTGAGTTCTATCTCCCAGCACTGCAAAAAAAAAGGGGGGGGGGACATACTTTGTTATGTGTATAAAAGCCCAAAGCTTTACTACTAGCACAATGTACTTTATTACAAAAAAATGTTTAACCAGGTCCTTCAGGCAGAAGGAAAATGATGTCAGGTGAAATGTGGATCTATACCAAGAAATGAAAAGCACTGGGAAAGGTTATTTATTTATTTATTTTTTGGTACCAAGGATTGAATTCAGGGGCACTTGACCACTGAGCCACACCCCCAGCCCTATTTTGTATTTTATTTAGAGACAGAGTCTCACGGAGTTGCTTAGTGCCTCACTTTTTTTGAGGAGGCTGGGTTTGAACTCGAGATCCTCCTCCTTCAGCCTCCTGAGCTATTGGGATTACAGGTGTGTGCCACTGCACCTGGCAGTTATGTTTTTTTCTTAACTAAATCTTTAAAAAATAATCATTCTTTTTTTTTAAAGCACTTTTAAAAAATTTTAGTTATACATGACAGTAGAATGTATTTATGTACTGTGATATATCATACATAGATAGGATATAATTTCTCATTTTTTAAGTGTACATGCTACAGAATCACACAAAAAATCATTCTTAATGAAGTACTGATACATGCTATAACATGGATGAATTTAAAAAATACCAAGTAAAAAAAGCTATTTGCAAAAGACCATGTATTATGTGATCCCATTGATGTGATTAGCCAGAATAGGCAAATCTTTGGAGACAGGTAATAGATTAATGATATGCCTTAGATTTGTGGTGACATAGGTGATGGAATGGGGAGTAATGATCACTAATGGGTACAAGGTTTCTTCTGCTCCTGATGTAAATATTCTAGTTAGAGTGTGATGATGGTTGCAAAATTAAAAAATATCCTAAAGCCTATTGAATTATATTGAATTATATAGTTTAAAAAGCTAACATAACAACAAAGATGATGAAAGGGGATGATAAAAAAATACTTGGTTAGGGCTGGAGTGGTAGCTCAGTGGTAGAGTGCTTGCTCAGCATGTGTGAGGCACTGGGTTCGATCTCAGCACTGCATATAAATAAATAACAATAAAGGCCAACAAATAAAAAAACTTGGTTTATCCAAAAGAAGGCAGAAAAGATTGATAAAGTAGTCCTACTATATGCTGTCTTCAGGAAATTTGCTTTTGTACATCCATCCACAAGATAGGTTAAAATAAAAAGTGTGCTAAAACTGGGGGTGTAGCTCAGTAGTAGAATGCCTAGCATGTTTGAAGCCCAGAGTTTGATCCCTAGCACCACAGAAAAATAACGGTGTGCTTATGTTAGCAACATAAACTTGGCCTGACTCTTTAAGTATAAGACAAACTAGATTCTAGAGCTCAAAAAATATTGTCAGATTAAGAAAGTTATTTTGTAATAATTCATTTAGATAATATAACAACTAAACATTATGTACTGCTATCAGCTTCAAAATACATGACACAAAAACTGATAGGATTTCAAGGAGAAATTGACAAATCCAGTTATAACTTGAGATTTTAATATACTTTTTTCAGTAATTGATAGAACGAGTAGATAGAAAATTGGTAAGGATTTAGAATATTTGAAAATAACAACCAATTTGACTTAATGGATATTTATAGAACATTCCACGCAAAAACAGTTAGAATCCACAATTCTTATTTTTTTAAAAAATATTTTTTTAGTTGTGGTTAGACACAATACCTTTATTTTATTTATTTATTTTTATGTGGTGCTGAGGATCGAACCCAGGGCCTCGCATGTACTAGATGAGCACTCTATCGCTGAGCCACAACCCCAGCCCTAGAATCCACAATTCTTTTAAAGTGTATATGGAACATACACCAAGATAAATCATATTCAAGGAACTTTTAACATCTCAATAAATGTAGAAGAATTTAAACAATATAAAGTGTATTATGTGAACACATGTAATTTAATTGGAAATCAGCAATAGGAAGCCCTCCGAAAATATTTCGAAAGTAGATAAGACACTTCCAAATAAAGAAAGGATATTTAGAAAATATACTGAATGAAAATGAAAATTCATGACATTGATATTTGTAAGATATCTAAAGCTGGACTGTGGTTGTGGCTCAGTGGTAGAGTGCTTCCCTAGTATGTGTGAGGCACTGGGTTCAATCCTCAGCACCACATAAAAATAAATGAATAAAATAAAGGTATTGTGTCCATCCACAACTGAAAATAATTTGAAAAATAAAAGATCTCTAAAGCCCTACTTGGTGGAAATTTTATAGTATTAGAAAAGAAAAAAATTTCAAATCAATGACTTCAGGTAAGCCATCTTTTTTTTTTTTTTTTTTTTTTTTTTGATACTGGGGATTGAACTCAAGGGCACTCGACCCCTGAGCCACATTCCCAGCCCTATTTTGTGTTTTATTTAGAGACAGGGTCTCACTGAGTTGCTTAGTGCCTCGCTTTTGCTGATGTTGGCTTTGAACTTGCAATCCTCCTGCCTCAGCCTCCCGAGCTGCTGGGATTACAAGCATGCATTACCGCGCCTGGCTAGCTAAGCCATCTTAATAAACTAGAAGGGAAGAGCAAATGTAATCCAAAATAAGTAGAAGAAAGGAAATGTTAAAAGTCAAAGCAGAAATCAGTGAAATGAAAGAAAAATTAGTAAATCAGTGAAACTAAAAACTGATTAATTTATAATACCAATAAAATGAATAAGCTTCTAGCCAGACTGATGGAGGAAGAGAGGTGAAAATTACCAAATTGAGACTGAAAGAAGTAGATCCCATCCCTGCAGATTTTATGGATATTAAAAAGTGAAGGTATAGTCAGGTACAGTTTCACATGCCTATAATCCCAGCAACTGAGGAGGCTGAGGTAGGAAGATCCCAAAGTTTGAGGCCAGCATGGGTAACTTAGTGAGAAGTACTCTGGCAGAAATATGACAAAAGCTGTGACAGATCTGTACTCTGTACACTGACGCTGTAAAACATTTCTGAGAGAAGACCTGACTAATGGAGAGATTAGCTGTTGTCATGGATGAGAAAACTCAGTGTTAAGAAATCAGTTTTTCCTAAATTGTTCTGTAGATTCAGGACAGTTTCAATCAGAATCCCAGCAGACTTCTTATAGAAATTTAACAAGATTATTCTAAAATTCATATGGAAATGGGGCAGACCTGAAATATCCAAGTAATTTTGAATTAGGAGAAGAGAAGGAGAAGGATAAAGACAATGAGGAGGATGAATTGGACTTACACTGTGTACTTACAGTGCTTATTAAAAGTGACAGGGCTGGGATTGTGGCTCAGCGGTAGAGCACTCGCCTAGCGCGTGGGCGACCCGGGTTCGATCTTCAGCACCACGTACAAATAAAATGCATTGAATAAAACGCATTGTGTACAACTAAAAGCAAAATAAATAAAAGTATTTAAAAAAAAAAAAGTGACAGTAATTGAGGTGGACTGGTAATGGCATAAAGGTGTGGATAAGCAGATCATTTTAACAGAGCAGGACATTCAGAAATAGACCCACACATATATCAGCTACAGATTAAAGCAGGGGAGTTTGGGGAGGGAGAAAAGGAACTGATGTGTTTGAATTTACAGAGAATGTGATTGATAGGTGTGTGGCAGAAATGTTGCATAAAGTATTTTACAGTAGTTTACTGGGTAGTTTTAAAATATAGCAGTTGGTAAGTAAGAAGGAAGGATTAGAAGTGGTCTCTAAACTACTTGTCTTAACAGGTCCCCACCCCTTTAGAGCAGTGTAGGTTACTTTACCTCCTTACTATTTTCTGCTCAGACAGTATTTTAATGGAATTGTCTTTCCTTGAATAACTTCATTCCTAATCTGTTTTAGGAAAAAATATCCACATATGAGTATAAGTGCCTTTATTAACCTTGTTTAAATACTTTTTTTCCCCCTTTTTTCTGAATGCCTTCTAGGAAGTAAAAAGAAAGAAAAGGAACGGCCAGAGATTTCTCCTCCATCTGATTTTGAGCACACTATCCATGTTGGCTTTGATGCTGTTACTGGAGAATTTACTGTAAGTTTTACCTAGTTAGGCTTTGTTTATAATATCAGAACATCACTCAAGCTTTTTCCTGTGGTATTAACTTTGAAGTTAACTTTTCTGCCCACAAGTTAATTGTCAGTTCTTACTGCTTTTTCTTATAAGTGTTAGAGGTAGTGTGTGTTTTTTTTCCTAGGGGAGTTGAGCCTATTAGTTATAGTTATGCAGAATAAATATAGGAAAAGTAGACCTTTAGAAAACTAGACCAGTTAGAAAACTAGACCAGTTAGAATTTAGTCAAATCTAAAAGTATGTGTTTTGGTTTGTTTTATGTATTTTGATATTTATCTCTGAAAATTGATTTTATTAGAGCAATTTAAACCACAACTCATTTTAGAATCTCTTTTTGTTAGGGCATGCCAGAGCAGTGGGCTCGATTGTTACAGACCTCCAATATCACCAAACTAGAGCAAAAGAAGAATCCTCAAGCTGTGCTAGATGTCTTAAAGTTCTATGACTCCAACACAGTAAAGCAGAAATATCTAAGTTTTACTCCTCCTGGTAAGACATCAGACAATGGTAAAAAGACTGAATCACATGGAAAGTTGTAAAGCACTGCTAGATAAAAAGATTATTTCTGGAAAAATAAAAGGCTAAGCTGTATTTCTTATCCCTGCTTTCTTCTGTATAGATTCTGCTTTTTTAAACTGATTGGGTGGCTCTTGAACGTCATCTGGAGTCTGAGTATTACATTAATCTTATAGTTAGAAATGGAATTGGATGTTTTTAAATTTTTTTCCAGATTTTTATACATTATAACTAAATGTGATAGTGCCATTTGTTGTTACATTTACTTGGGTTTTTTTCTTTCTCACTGCTTTAAATGATTTTCAGTTTAGAAGGAAAAGGTGTGGATTTATAAACATCTTTATGCTAGAGATATATTTATTGTCAGTGGCATAGAAGGAAGTTTTGCTATATAAATTCACAGACCTTGAAGTAAAAATGTTTTTCTACTTAAAAATTGAAATCCATCAAAAATGTAAATACATAAAAATAAACATTATAACTAAAAGGATTTATACCTCAGAACTAGAATATCAGTGGGTGAGAATTGGAACATAATGGATTTTTAAAAATAGTTTGTTTAAATCAGCATCAGAATCAAGTCCATGTGTTAAAGTTGGTTGAGCGATCCCTGGAATGTCTTTTGAGATTTAGACTCCCCTTCCCCACACTGGTTCTTCTGTTTTCTCTTCCTTACATTGTACTTTAAGATACAAGATCATTTCACCTGTTTCCTTCAGGATAGATTTTGCCAATTCCATCCCCCAAGATGTTATTTTTATTTAATATGTTTCTCTAGCCGGGCGCGGTGGTGCACGCCTGTAATCCCAGCACTTTGGGAGGCTGAGGCAGGAGGATCGCGAGTTCAAAGCCAGCCTCAGCAATGGCGAGGCATTTAGCAACTCAGGGAGACCCTGTCTCTAATAAAAATACAAAAAAGGGCTAGGGATGTGACCCAGTGGTCGAGTGCCCCTGAGTTCAATCCCCGGTACCACCAAAAAAAAAAAAAAAAAAAAAAAAAATGTTTCTCTGTCTCTAAAGTCATATATCTAGTTTTTAAAAATAATGTAATTAAGCTAAAATCATGTGGTTTGAATTAATTGTATTTAATATGTTTACATTATCACAGAGATAAAGGCTATGTTCAAAAAAGAAGTAGACTTCTTTGCAAGTAATATTAATCTTGACCTTTTTTACTTTAGTCTAGTATATCTAAGAGGTCAGACTTTTCCCTAGAACTTTTGTGTCAACTAGTAAGTAAGTTGCATTTTAAAAAGAAACAAAACTTGGGCTGGGATTGTGGCTTAGTGGTAGAGTGCTTGCCTAGCATGCGTGAGGCACTGGGTTCAATCCTGAGCACCAGATAGATATAAGATAAAAGATATTGTGTCCACCTAAAACTTAAAAAATAAGTATTCAAAAAAAACAGAAACAAAGCTTATGTCAAAAATACTGCTTTTCTTAGTTGCCACGTTTGAATGGTGGCTTTATATCCCCTTGTTCCTTGGTAGGCAATTCTCTGGAGAAAGTATCTTAAACAATACATATTTTATTTTAATTTTTTAAAATTTTTTCGTTGTTGATAGACTTTTATTTTATTTATTTATATGTGGTGCTGAAAATTGAACCCAGTGCCTCACACACACCAGGCGAGTACTCTACCCCTGAGCCACAGCCGCAGTCCCTAAATGTTTTATTTTTAATGATTGATAGGTATAGTTTCCATTACATTTTAATAACTTTATTAAAGTATAATTTGCATACAATAAAATTCATCCATTTTAAGTATCAATTCGGGTTTTTTTAAAAAATATTTTTGAGGTTTCATTAAGATTTGAGAGTTATTAGCTGAGTCTTATATAAATTATTATTTATATTACTGTTATTGTCATTTTTCTTAGGAGGTAATTTAACTTAAAATGAAATCAGGTTAAGAAATTTCACTTGCTCCTCTTTTATATTATTTTTCTTTTTGTCATATAAAAGTTCTCTTTCTTGAATTGTTAATATCCTTTTCTTTTTCATATTCAGAGAAGGATGGCTTCCCTTCTGGGACACCAGCAGTAAGTTAATGATTTATTTCTTATTGTTCTTATTCTAATTTAGGTTACCAAAAACAAATCTGCTTTTATTTTGCTTTCTAAAATAAATTCAGCCATCAGAGGTAAATAACTACTATATTTGTAAATAGTACTCAAGAATATTTATCATATATGTTTATTTCATATACTTATTTTTCCATATTTCATAAAACCACCTTTACTCTTTAATTGATTATATTGGAACCAGTGTGGTTTAATCATTTAAAAATTAGCTATTGAAAAAACAACTTCTTAAAGTATGTTTTAGAAAAGAGAGATGGTCACGTTTTAACCTTTTAATTTTACTGACTTATATTACTTTGCTCATGTGATGAATGCAGCTGAATACCAAGGGGTCAGAAACATCAACAGTAGTAACAGAGGAAGATGATGATGATGAAGAGGCTGCACCTCCTGTTATTGCTCCACGACCAGATCATACAAAATCAGTGAGTGATTGGCTAATGACCTGATGTGTGCATCTGTGTATGTTTCTAAAAGCAGCTGTTTGCATTTGACTTTCAGTGATATTTCAAAAAGCTTTCAAGTTGAAAATATTTACTATGAGAACATTAATTTAAGATTGAATTAAGAGTTTTACTTAAAGAGTACTCATCAGAAACTACTTTTTTGGAAAATAAAAATCTAATGGCATCTTTAAAATTAGAATACTTAATTCACTGGGTTTTAAAATTTATTTATTTTTTAGTTTTTAGTTGTAGATGAACACAATACCTTATTTATTTATTTATTTATTTTTATGTGGTGCTGAGGATCAAACCCAGTGCCTCTCACATACGAGGCAAGTGCTCTACCACTGAGCCACAGCCACAGCCGCTGGGTTTTGTGTTTCTATATTTTGCCCTCTTTTCCAGAGAATTCATCTATTTTTCTGTTTTTTTTTTTTTTTTTTTCTCTCTGTTTCATAATGTAGATAACTATTTTATCTAAAACTTGGGCCTCTTCTCTCCCCTAGATTATGTATTCTATTTCTCATTTTTACATTTCTTTCAATACCTTGATGTCATTTAAAAGACAGTTGAGTGAAATTCTTCACTAGCTAAGGGAGAATTTCAATAGTAATGAACTCAGATGGATCCAGGAAGAGAGAACTACTAAGGGGACTTGCAGTGGACTGTGATCTGGAGGCTCTGAGGACTGCCATTGGATTCACATCTCATGATAGATGGCTGTGTTTTCTATATTCCTTACAACTGGCTCTTTGGCGTGAAAGGGAGGGTAGGCATTATATTTGTGTAAAATGTTTTGTAGAAATTAGTAATAGTTATTTCAACGACAAGGGTTTTAGTCTTTTGTATTTTATTCATCTATCTTTTTTACTAAAAACGTTATTTTAAAACTGTGCTGCTTTTTACTACGTTGTTACACTGTTTTTTTTTAAATATGTTTTTAGTTGTAGTTGGACACAATACCTTTATTTTATTTATTTACTTTTATGTGGTGCCAAGGATCGAACCCAGGGCCTTGCACATGCTAGCCAAGCGCTCTACCACTGAGCCACAACCCCAGCCCCTGTTTAATTTTTTTAACTTTAAAAAATATTTTTAGTTATAGATGTCTTTATTTTATTTATTTATTTATTTTTATGTGGTGCTGAGGATTGAACACAGTACCTCACATGTGCCAGGCAAGCACTGTACCACTAAGTTACAACCCCAGCCTGTTATATCTAGACACACACAAATTTTATTCATGGACTTGCTGTTTTGCTAGTTAAATCTTTTTGGTACCATGGATTGAACTCAGGGGCATATAACTACTGAGTCACATTCCCAGCCCCTTTTTTTACTTTTTATTTTGAGACAGGGTCTCACTAAGTTGCTTAGTGCCTCACTGAGTTGCTGAGGCTAACTTTGAACTTGGAATCCTTCTGGTTTAGCCTCCCAAGTCGAAAGGATTACAGGCATGTGCCACTGTGTCTGGCTGCCAGTTATACTTTTAAATAAATTTATTCTATGGTAAAGAAAAATGTTTCACATTTTTTTCAATACATTTTTTCTGTAGTCAAAAATATTGCATTCTTTAGAACGATATGAGAGATAACTTAGTTTTGGCTAAAAATTAGTGTGCCAATAAAAATATCTGAAAATATTTTTTCTCAAATCTCAGTAATGAACTATATCTCTGCAGATTTATACACGGTCTGTAATTGACCCTATTCCTGCACCTGTTGGTGATTCCAGTGTCGACAGTGGTGCCAAGTCTTCAGACAAACAGAAAAAGAAAACAAAGATGACAGATGAAGAGATTATGGAGAAATTAAGTATGTTACCTACATTTCACATTAGTTTTTAAAAACAAGTTTTTAGTTGTAGATGGACAATACTTCATTTTATTTATTTATTTTTGTGGTGCTGAGGATCGAACCCAGTGCCTCATGCATGCTAGGCGAGTGCTCTACTATTGAGCCACAACCCCCACCTTACATTATTCTGTAATTAACATTTCTTAAGACCTTTGATCCAAGTCTGGGGATATAGCTCAGTAGTAGAGCGCTCACCTAGTGTAAGTAAGGTCCTGGGTTCTATCCCTACCTCTGCAAAAAAGAAAGAAGACCCAGTTAGATTGTAATATATGCCTATTATTTTGCCTCAAGGCAGAAAGAAAAAATTGTTTTCTTACAGGAATAATTGCTTTAATTAAAGTGTAGTGAGCTGGGCATGGTGGCATATGCCTATAATCCCAGCATTCAGATTGCAGAGGATTTCAAGTTCAAGACCAGTCTGAGTAACTTAGTGAGAACCCTGTCTCAAAATAAAATATTAAAAGATATAGCTCAGGGGTAAAGTGCCCCTGGATTCAACCCCCAGTACTCCTCACCACCCCTCCAAAAAAATGTGAAGGCTAAGTAATATTCAGTTTGTTTGTTACTGCACTTGAAATTAATTATATATCAATAGTGAAGTCAGTCCCTTTGGGAGTAGTACTTCTTTCCTAGGAGCCAAATCTAGAGAACGTGAACATGGACATAGTTGAAAACTTTATCAAAAGAGGTTTGTATATATTTGTCCAAACCTATAGCTTTTGAAAATAGAAACATGTAGTCATAAAACATATTCAAGAGAAAATCACTTTTCCCTTTGCCCTTTTAATTCATTAACGATCAGTGGCCTGAATCAAGCATTATAAATAATGTAAACAGTTCCAGGAAGGGGGTAACAATAATGTCTGATTACAAGGCTAAATAAAGGATGTGTGACCTAGAAGGATCAAGGAAAAATACTGTATAGATGAGTTGTTAGAATCACTTACATGTTCTACATTAATTTGTTCTTGATTCCTCAGTACGTTCCAATATAAAATTGCTTTGACTGTGGTATCCTATAGATATTTATACATAATATTCCTTATCATAGGAGGGCTGCTGCTTTAAAAAATAAACTAGAATAGCAGTTGTGGCTATTCATTTGTGACCTTTAGTTATCACATCCCCTATCTTTTTGCCCTTAGCTTCTTGGCTTGAACCTAAGTGGCTAACTTGAGTACCTACTTAAGATTATTTATGTGAGTTTCCTTGATATGTCCCTGTCTTCTTTTATCTTGAGTAAGTGAAAATTTAATGTGATTTTCTTATGTTTTGACTTAGTGGTTTATGATTTTATATCCAGCCTCCTAATTTTACCATTTCTTAGTTATGACTTTGAACATGCCTAAAATAGATAACATGATTAGTTCATATTAGAGTAATCTCTATAGTAGTAGGTGGTTTCCTAAATATATTAAAAGAAGATATACTGGAATAGTCAGAAAATCCATTTACGGTTATTCATTTGGATATCATTCATTTATTATTACTGATAGTAGTTTCATAACTTACCAATAATGTGTAATACATGCAGTGTGGTAGAAAAGTAGAGTGACCAGTTTCCCAGGAATTGCCAAGTTTTTATTTGTTTTTGGTACTGGGGATTGAACCCAGGCGTGCTTTACCACTGAGCTACACTGCAACCCTTTTTATTTTTATTTTTTTGAGACAGGGTCTCACTGAGTTTCCAAGACTGATCTTGAGCTTGTGATTCTTTTGCCTCAGCTCTTGAATAACTGGGATTATAGGCACGTGCCACCATACCCTGCTGGAATTGCCATTTGGAAAGCTATACATCCTGAGAATCCCCTTATGTCTCAGGCAGACTAGAACAATTGGTTTTTCTGAAATGTCTTGATTTTTGAGACATTGATTAGTTAGGAGTCCTAACCTAATGGAGAGTATGTGTCTTCTTGTTTCTGATACCTTTTGCTTTTACTGAGTTTCTTCAGTGTTTTGTTTGAAACAAATTATTGTTGAAATTTGATGTGTTTGAAAACCAATGTTTTAAAATCAGAGTTTATTAAAAGAAATAATGATACCAAAATTAATTTGTGTTTAAAATGTTCAACTGAGCTTTCAATATTGTTTTTGCCAAAATAGGAACCATTGTGAGCATAGGTGATCCTAAGAAAAAATATACAAGATATGAAAAAATTGGACAAGGGTAAGTGTTTATGATTGTATTGTTATAATAGCCACTACTTACTGGGTATTCAGCATGATCTCTCTTTTTCCCCTGACATTGAGCACTCACTTTATTCTATTGAGTGGTACCCAAGGGCATTTGTGTAAATATGTAATGCAATTGTTAAAAATCCCTATGTTAGCAATGACTTTACATCATTGTTTCTTATTGAATGTTATATCTCATAGATGATAAAGGATTATTAGATGGAAAAGTTGCCCATAACATATTTAAAAGACAATTTTATTGCAGGATTATAGGCCATAAAAACATTCATTTGGGGCTGGGTATATAGTTCAGTGTAGAGTGCTTGCATGGGATACTTGAGTTCCTGGGTTTGATCTCTGGCATTGCAAAAACAAAAGCAAAGCAGATGCATTTATCTGGGCATAGCGGTACACACCTATAATCTTGGCAATTCACGAGGCTGAGTTAGGAGGATTGCAACTTTATAGCCAGCCCCAGCAATTTAGTTAGATCCTAAGATAAAAAGGACTGGGGAATTAGCTGAGTGATAAGGCGCCCCTGGATTCAATTCCCAGCACTAAAACAAACAAACAAATAAACAAATAAAATGTTTTTGAATCATATTGAGTATTGATCTTTGAGTCTGCCGTCAGATTTTGTTTAGTAATTTGTTTTTAGACTATTCTAAGCTCTTTCCTCTATTGCTTGAGAGCAAATGAACCTCTAGAATTTTTAATGTTACTAATCTATACAAATTCTGTGGATTTAGAAAGAATTAGTGGGATTTAGAATGAGAAGTTTTGGAATCTTCCTTTTGAATTTCTTTTTTTTTTTGGACCCAGGGGTGTGCTACCACTGAGTTACACCCCCAGTCCTGTTTATTTTTTATTTTCATGGTCTTGTAGGAACAGACAGGTCAGAACCCAAAGAATTAACAAGGAAACAGATTTATTTGGCTGCAGCCAGGTTCAGAGGGAAAGGCTTTCACTGTAATCAATCAATCCCCCTGAACCTTGAATTTCTTTTTAACAACTAAATTCAGTTCAGCACTGATTTTAATAATGAAAAAATGAAAATCACCTTAATATTTTGAACATAATAGATGTTATATATTGAATAATTAATAATGACTGAATAAGACTAATACTTATATATATGGATAGGTATCACAAATCCAGTGAATTTATATGTTTGTTCATTTGTTTATTTATTTTTGGTACTGGGGATTGAACCCAGAGGTGCTTTACTACTGAGCTACATTCCCAGCCCTTTTACAGGCGTGTGTCACCACACCTAGCCAGGTGAATTTTAAAAAAGCAAATTGCAGAGAAATACATGAACTGAAACTTCATAGAAGTATAGAACAATGCATGGAAACGATGCACATCAAATACAGGATAAACACCAGATACAGGACTGGGGTTGTGGCTCAGCGGTAGAGTGCTCGCCTTGCCGCATGTGTGTGGCCTGGGTTTGATCCTCAGCACCACGTAAAAATAAAGGCATTATGTACAACTAAAACAAATAAATAAATATTAAAAAAAAAACACCAAATACAGGTTACCCTTGGGTGGAGGGAGAATGTTTTAGGAAACGGCATACTGGGAATTTTCAAGTTTATTTGCAGTTCTTTATTTCTTAAGCAGGGAACTGTATTCATGAGTATTTGTTGTTATTCTGTTTCTTTATCTTTTTTCCCCTATATTTTGTCAGCCTGAACTATTTCAAATAAAAGTTTTGTCCAAAAGGATTGGCCTCCTCTTTTCCCTTTCTTTTTTTTCTTCTTGAGATGTTAAATCTTAAGTGTTCTTTCATCCTTTTTCATTTGTGGGAAGGGTAAAAAGTCTTTGGATATTATAAATGGCAGTGATTTAGAAACCTTAATTCTAATTGTGTCTTTTCTCCCCTAGGGCTTCTGGTACAGTTTTTACTGCTACTGATGTGGCTCTGGGACAGGAGGTAGCAACTTTTTCATACTTCTAGATGTTATATTAGCTTTTTGTTTAGGAGAAATACTAGATAAAGCTAAGCATAATCATTAGGAATATATTTTTTAAGTTGGCTATGTTGTAAGAATGAACCTATGTAATTTTATAGCCATTCTCACATTAAGAGGAAAAGAGAAGGAATTATGTCATGAATAAGCAGATATTTAAAAAATTTTTTTCCTAGGTTGGAGTGAAAAGATGATTAATTCTTGGCAATGGAGTGACCTTAGGTTGATTAATCAACTTGAGGATAAATATGGACATATTTAGGGTTTGTGTAGTGTATAACACTGTGCATAGTCAGTGCGCAAGTGAAAATACTACTTATTTCTCAGTTATAATCTTAACTATGTGATATTGTATGTTACTATAAATTATTAACAGGTTGGTTTTTGTTACTTTCTAAAATAATTAGGGAAACCATCAATTTTTTTTAAAAATTCTATTTCCCTTATAGGTTGCTATCAAACAGATTAATTTACAGAAGCAGCCAAAGAAGGAACTGATTATTAATGAGATTTTGGTGATGAAAGAATTAAAGAATCCCAACATAGTTAACTTCTTAGACAGGTAAATATGTTTAAAGTTTTTTAAATATGGGGATAAAAATATGGAAATTTGTAGACTCATGGCTTAATGGAGGATAGTCACTTTGAAGTGTCAGTACCGAGAAGTAAACTTAAGAGAGAAAGAGGAGAGGTGAAATAGCATATTTCAACGTAGAAGATTATTTTGCTACAAGGATATTCCTTGGCAAGTGAGAGAAGGCAGCTAAATGAAGGACATTGCTGATGGTGCATATATTCTTTGCAAGTGATCAGAAGCAGAAACATTAAGGAATGGTCAACTGGGATTCATGTCTTAACCCACAGAGGTGACTAGCGCACAGTTCTTCAGTTTTTATTTCAAATGCTGTTCTTTGTGAGCAAATTGTATGTTTATCAAAAGTGCATGTAGTTCAGATTGATGTTAAAAAAGACAGAATGGAAAATTAGGTATATTATTCAATTTTTAAAAAAGTGATTCACGTATATGAATGAAAGATGACTAGTAAAAAATGATACAGGTGATTTTCTTCCATATATGAATTTGTTTAAGATGGAGAAATGATAATATATTTTTAAGACTTTCATCCTAATTATGGGATCTGCATTCATGAAAATAAACTTTTCAGGTACATTTCTCTGCTTTTTAAAGTAGTATTTTAAATCAGCATGCAATGCTGGTTAAGATAAGCCATAGGCTTTGGAATTATTAGAACTTGACTTCAGGTGCTGATTCTGTCACTTACTATCTGACCTCAGATGAGTTACTTAACCTCTCCAAGGCTTTGTCTCTGTATCTGTAATACAAGACCAATAATCCCTATGTTAGCATTGTTTTGGTTGTATACTCTTACGTATACACCTAGACTACTATAAAGGGCAAACTGACTTAAAAATCATAATGACTCTCATTTACTTCTTTGTGTTCTTACATAGTAACTTTCCAGTTTTCTTTTTAGCTCTCAAACTATCAGCTCTCTAGTTTTATTATTATGCTTAACACTTGAACTCTTGAATATGGAGTGTCATATGCTTAGAAAAATAAAAATGTATGATTCATATGTTCTCTTTTTAGTTACCTGGTAGGAGATGAATTGTTTGTAGTAATGGAGTACCTTGCCGGTGGGTCACTTACTGATGTTGTAACAGAAACCTGCATGGATGAAGCACAGATTGCTGCTGTGTGCAGAGAGGTGAGTTTGCTTTCTTTGGGATAAAGTAGGGAGATGTGTGGTTAGCAAGAGATGAATAAAAGGAAAGTTTTTCTGCACAGAGAATTTTTATTGTACACATTCTCTACAAGTTATCCCATACTATTTCAGCTCAAATCAGAGTTTCAGCCCTTCATGTGTAAGATACCTTGGGAATGAGCTTTAGGCCCTTTTTAATTTCTTTGTGGTACTGATGATGAACTCAGGGGCTCTTTACCACTGAGTTACATCCCCAGCCCTTTTTATTTTTTTTTTATTTTGAGACAATCTCAAAACTTGCCTAGGCTGGCCTCAAACTTGTGGTCCTTCTATGTCCAGCTCTGGTGTAGCTGGGGTTACGTACATGCCCGGTTAAGGTCTTTGAAGAACTAAATTCACCTTCAGATCTCCTTATAGTCATCACAATATTTTGTCATCCAGACAGGGCACTTTTGAGAATAAATGGGGGTGCTATTAAAAATATGCCACTCAGTTAGGTGTGGTTGTGCATGCCTGTAATCCCAGTGACTTAGGAGAAAGGGACAGGAGGATCAAGGCCAACCTCAGCAACTTAGCAAAACCCTGAGCAATTTAGTGAGATCCTGTCTCAAAATCAAAAATAAAAAGGACTAGCTATGTAGCCTAGTAGTAAAGTGCCTCTGGGTTAAATCTCTGGTATCTTTCCTTGTGTACCCCTCCCCCCTTCTCAATTGGGAACTAGAACTATCACAGACAAAACAAGATAACATGTTTATCTTTCAATATTACTAGGTCTGCTTCTGGCTTTATTGAGCTCACTGAAGATGAAGAAATTAGTTGTTTCTTTATGTTTATTAATGAATTTATAGATGTACTTTTTGCTTAAGCTAGTAGAATTTTCCAGATTGCCTAAGTCTAAGCCAAAAGCAAGTGTTTCATCTGTCTGTCTGAACTTTTTTCTATAGAGAAGACTTAGGTTAATGGTTTGCATTGTCACTGAAATTGATACTACTTTGTCCTGACATCATAGTGATTATTATCATAAATGACAAAATTATAAAAGTTTATGAAGGACTATTGTGTAACACATAGTGAATTATAAACTTTGTTTAATACATAGTGAATTATTTTTATTAGGGTAATATTCTTTGAAAATTTAATTCTGAGTTTTGTCCCACCTTGAGTGGTTAAAGGAAGGAAATAAGAA
Source organism: Tamias sibiricus (assembly GCA_025594165.1). Classification (NCBI taxonomy): domain Eukaryota; kingdom Metazoa; phylum Chordata; class Mammalia; order Rodentia; family Sciuridae; genus Tamias; species Tamias sibiricus. The sequence goes on from CM046668.1 coordinate 72,809,604, forward strand.
TGCTTTCATATTTCAATAATTTATTTATACTTAATTTGTTTTTTGCAATTTTTTTATAGTTGATAATCAATTTTAGGAGTTGTTCTAACTGCATTCACTTGGGTCTTCTTTTATGTACCAAAGTTTTTAATTTTTTTTTTTTTTTTTTGGTACTGGGGATTGAACTCAGGGGCACTCGACCACTGGGCCACATCCCCAGCCATTTTTTGTATTTTATTAGAGACAGGGTCTCACTGAGTTGCTAAGTGCCTCACTAAGTTGCTGAAGCTGGCTTTGAACCCATGATCCTCTTGCCTCAGCCTCCCAAGTGCTGGGATTACAGGCGTGCACCACCGCACCCAGCCCAAAGTTTTTAAATTGTGACAAGTTTATTTCTACTTATTTGAGTATTTTTCTCCAGTTTTATTCTTTTCCAGAATCCAATTAAATGCCTAGTAAAAATAATCTGACAATTATATCTGTTTTTTCTTTGTATAATAGTAGAATATTTTGAATGAGACTTTTAATAGTTACAAATAATGTGCAGACTTTATTTGTTGTTCTACTCTGATGGGAATAAGAATAAAAATACACCTAACTTTTCCCAAGTATATATTGTCTCAGTTTATATTGGGCATGGTGGCACACACTTGTAATACCAGTGGCTCAGGAGGCTGAGGCAGGAGGATTGCAAGTTCAAAGCCAGCCTCAGCAACTTAGTGAGGCACTTAGCAACTCAGCAAGACCCTGACTCTAAATAAAATATAAAAAAGGGCTGGGGAAGTGGTTCAATGGTTGAGTACCCCTGGGTTCAATCCTCAGTACAAAACAACAACAACAACAACAAAAAAACATGGGACAAAGAAATATTTAAAATCTCATCTTCTTCTTGTGTTTAAGGGAGGGAGGAATTTTTCAAAAATATATTTTTAGTTGTAGATGGACACAATAACTTTGTTTTATTTATTTTTAATAGTTTTTTTTTTTTTTTTTAGTTTTATTTCAGTTCTGGGGATCAGACCTAGGTCCTTGGATATGCTAGGCAAGTGCTCTACCACTGAGCTGTACCCCTAGCCATATTCCTTCATTGTTAGTGTCAGGCTGTGGATATAGCTTGACATAAAATCCACCGTAGAGGAAATGATGAAGACATAGTACATTACCTTAACTAACCCCTGAATGCAACCAGATCACCCTCAGTCTTACCTGCTTCTCTTAGTGGCTTGCATTGATGAGACTTCTGAGTACCTCAGTTTTTTTTTTTTTTAATATTTATTTATTTGCTTTAGTTGTACACAATGCATTTATTTATTTATTTATTTATTTTATTTTATTTTATTTTTTTTGTGGTACCGGGGATTGAACTCAGGGGCACTCGACCACTGGGTCACATCCCCAGCCCTTTTTTATATTTTATTTAGAGACAGGGTCTCACTGAGTTGCTAAGTGCCTTGCCATTGCTGAGGCTGGCTTTGAACTCGCGATCCTCCTGCCTCAGCCTCCCAAAGTGCTGGGATTACAGGCGTGCGCCACCGCGCCCGGCTGCATTTATTTTTATGTGATGCTGAGGATCAAACCTGGGCTGCACACGTGCTAGGCGAGCGCTCTACTGCTGAGCCACAACTCCAGCCAAGTACCTCAGGTTTTAAGTGCAAATAACCACAAGCTTTTTCTCTACTGTGGAAATAATTTCCAAAGAACTTTATGTTTATTTACCAAGTACTGTGTACTAATAGGGATTTAAGCCTGAAAAGGCTTAGAAGTTATATGGACACATCCATCATTTTATGAGAGAGACCATTGAAGACTTAAGTTTTAAAAATACATGACAGCGACTGGGGATATAGCTCAGTGGTAAACTATTTGCCTTGCATCCACAATGACCTGGGTTTGATCTCTAGCACTGAAGAAAAAAGAAAGAAAGAAATGAGTGATGGATGAGCTGGTCACAAGGCAGATGTCTGCAGTCTTAGCTGCTCAGGAAGCTGAGGCAGAAGGATTGTTTGAGGCCAACCCTGGACAACATAGAAAGGCCTTTTCTTAAAAAAAAAAAAAAAAGTCATTGGGAAAGAAAGGACTTAATGAGACATTATTTAATAATGTCTCTAGATGATATCAGAATGTGGGAGGGGATCTTCTTACTAATTAAGGTATTTTATTTTCAGAACTTTGCATATGAGGTTATGTTTTTCTTTATAAATGTTAAGTATTGCAGGGTGTTCCGCTGAATACTAGACTCAGTGCTCAGGCCATAACTACTTCTTTAAATACTCTATGTGAACTAGCAAAATAGTCCTTTTTGGGGCTATTTCATTGATATGTGTTTGCTTCTGTTCAGTGTTTACAGGCACTGGAGTTTTTACATGCCAATCAAGTGATCCACAGAGACATCAAAAGTGACAATGTGCTTTTGGGAATGGAAGGATCAGTTAAACTTAGTGAGTAACAAATGAATAAAAAATATTTGTTATTTATTTTTTAATATACTTTTCTGCCTTTTTAATTAAAACAAACCTCTTCTGTTAATATTTTTAATAATTAATATATGGAGGGAGAAAGAATTTAATGGTGAAGATTATGAACTGGGAAATGAACTGGATTTAAATAGCAGACCTATTTGCTTAATAATTTTGGGCAAGTTAATCTCTTTGTGTGTCTTCTCATTTATTCACTGAGGATAAGATAATTGTATCAATCAGAATTTTTTTGGAGGTTAAAAATGTAAAGGACTGCCGGGCATGGTGGCGCACGCCTGTAATCTCAGCACTTGGGAGGCTGAGGCAGGAGGATCGCGAGTTCAAAACCAGCCTCAGCAATGGCGAGGCACTTAGCAACTCAGTGAGACCCTGTCTCTAATAAAATACAAAAAAAGGGCTGGGGATGTGGCCCAGTGGTCGAGTGCCCCTGAGTTCAATCCCCGGTACCCCCCCCCCCCAAAAAAAAAAAAAAAAAAAGTAAAGGACTAAGAAGCAGTGTCTGGGACTGTCATAGTGTTGATGCTATCTTAAAGAGATCAATTGGCATTTGTTTCTGCCATCTGTTAGACTAGTTTTTCTCCTTGTACTCTTCAGCATTCTCTGAATTTGGTATAGTATAGCCTAATCAGGAGAGGACTGTATGACCCTAACCTCAGAGATGACAAGGAAAATATCCCACTTTTCTAATTTTCTTATGTATGAAAAACATCCTAAACTTCTTTTCTTTGTGTCCATATCTCTGAATTCCTGCCATGCCCCCTGGAGAACTCAAGCAGAGCTATTAAACTGTGTCTTCTAAAGGTTATTCAATCAGGTCATCAAAATATAATATTCTATCTTAAATTTTATTAGTGGGCAAATTGGAAACAGATAATCACATACACTTTTGGTGGAGACATTTGAAAATGGAATTAGACTTTTTTGGATAATGTTTTGTGGTGACTCTACCACTTAGTAGATGAATGATCTTAGGTAAATTAAATAAAAACATATATGCCTTCATTACCCTATTTGTAAATGAGAATAATTTTAATAGTAAACATACCTGGGGCTGGGTGCAATGGCTCATGCCTGTAATTCTAGTGGCTTGGGAGGCTTAGGTAGGAGGATCAAAAGTTCACAGCCAGCCTCAACAAGTTAGTGAGTCCTTAAGCAACTTAGCGAGACCTTGTCTGAAAACAAAACAAAACAAAACAAAAAAAAAAACAAAAAGGACTTGGGATGTGGCTCAGTGGTTAAGCAGCCCTGAGTTCAATCCTTAGTTAAACCCCACTACCCCCCCAAAAAAAAATAGCTGGGTCTGGGATTATATATCATGGTAGAGCACTTGCCTAGTATGCACAAAACCCTGGGTTTAATTCCCCAGTGATTAATTCCCTGGCACCACAAGAAAATAAATTAAAAAATAAATTATCTAAGCTGGGGGTGCAATGGCCCACACCTGTAATCCCAGTGGCTTTGGAGACTGTGGCAGGAGGATTGCAAGCTTAAAGCCAGCCTCAGCAACTTAGCAAGGTTCTAAAGCAACTTAGGGAGACCCTGTCTCACAATAAAATATAAAAAAATACGGTAGGTATGTGGCTCAGTGGTTAAGCCCTGGAACAAAAACAACAATAAAAAAGTAAATTACTCCAAGCCAATTTAAAAAAATTACATATCTGATAGGGTTATCATGAGGATTAGATAGATATTCTTATAAGGTTCTTGGAACAGTACCTGGCTTTTATAAACACTCATTTTCATTATAAATTTTATTTTATCTAACAGTTGCTCTTTTCAGTATTCACTCCTATAGAATTACTAAGTATATGCAGCACAATTAGTAAAAAGATATTCCCTGCAACATGGTAATGAAAAACTAGTGGCTGGGATTGTGGCTCAGTGGTAGAGCACTCGCCTAGCATGTGCTCGGCCTGGTTTCGATCCTCAGCACCACGTAAGAACAAAGGCATTGTACACAACTAAAACAAATAAATATATATTAAAAAAAAAAAAAAAGAAAAACTAAAACTATCTTAAGTGTCAAACAGTAGGAAATAGTAATTTGGTATTTTTGTATACTGTAATATATTATGGTTTTTAAAATGAGGTGGATAAATATACCAGTATGGAAGGATTTCTTACAGAAACAGTTTATAAAATATTCTAGTTAAGTAAAAACAAACCAAGCAATTCATAGTTATTATACATTCTTACGTAAATACAAAACAGTCTAAAGCTTACAGACCTGATACCAGTAGTTACATAAGTAGTTGAATGGCTTTAACAGTAGAAGGGAAGAAAAGATTGTAAATTCTCATTCTGACCTTTCCAGAAAATTAACATCAGGTACTAAAGTAAGTTTTCTCTTCCTTGGTTATAGTTGAGATAGAATTTGTAGTAGACGGGGGCTGGGGTTGTGGCTCAGCTGTAGAGCGCTCGCCTAGAACGTGCGCGGCCTGGGTTCGATCCTCAGCACCATGTACAAATAAACGAATTGTGTACAAATAAAGCAAATAAATAAATATTAAAAAAAAAGAACTTGTAGTAGATTAATACTAGTGAGTACCTTGTCAGTACAATTGCTCTCAATTCTAAGCTCTCTGCTAAGTTGTGTGCTTAGTGATTCTAGCTTCTCTTTATTTTATTCTAAAGTAGTGTTAACCTTTGCCTGATTCCCTGCATTTAGGTTTGGTATCCACCTTTGGTGATCCCTCCTCCCCTTTGGACTTCTTTCAGTTTTATTAAAAAATTTTAGGCTACAATTTATTATTAAGAATAAAAGCCCTCCTAATAATTTACACTGTGTTGTAGGAACGAAAAGCAAAAAGTGGCAGTATATAACATCATCAAAGTATTTTAATCCCATTCTGGAGTACTTTATTAATCTTAACAAAAATAAAAAGAGCCCGAACAGTCAAAATGTAATTATGGTCATATGAGGTGAACTCTTTTATATTGTAAGACCATCCCTAGAAGCTATTAACTCTAGATTTTTTTGTTTGTTTCTTAGCCGACTTTGGTTTTTGTGCCCAGATCACCCCTGAGCAGAGTAAACGCAGTACCATGGTTGGAACACCTTACTGGATGGCACCAGAAGTGGTTACACGGAAAGCTTATGGCCCCAAAGTCGATATATGGTCACTGGGTATCATGGCTATTGAGATGGTCGAAGGAGAGCCTCCATACCTCAATGAAAATCCCTTGAGGGTAAGACCAGTTTAACACCAGCTTTAGTGTAAGAAAAATACTTTTCCTTAAGATTTAGTTAGAATTTCCTTGTGTTGTTCATTAGTCAAGAATTAGAATTGAAACTTGACAAAACCTAACCTCTGCCCTTCCTTTGTATCTACAAATAACACTGTTTCTGAGTCAGAGCTGACAGTGTTAGCTAAAGAGTGTAGATGTTTATTAGTAAGCTTTATGATTTCTGTATGGTATAAGTAAGAATATACTCACCTTTTTACATAGTTGAAATACCCTAGTTAGTTGCCTTTTTCTACATAGTTAAGGTAATTTTCCTACCCATTTCTGGATATAGAAATCAGGTTATTAACTTTGAACTTCAGCCTTTGTACCAGAAAAGAGGAAAGCAAAATCACACCTCTGAGAAAGCTGTATAACTGAGAATGTTCAAGCCCATTTTCAAACAGAGTAGACTTTCTAAGTAAATAATCTAGCAGTTTAGGTGAAGAATTTCAACCATCCTCACATCTCCTTTTAAATTACTGTATATGGCATCATTAGTAATTAAGGAAGTATAAATCAAAACCAGAGGCTACCATTTTTCACCTAATGTCAGACAATAATCAGTGCTGGTGAAATGTGGGAAAATTGGAATTGTTGGCCAGGCATAAGTAATCCCAGGTACTTGGGAGGCTAAGGCAGGAGAATTTCTATTTTGAGGCCAGACTGGGCAACTTAGCAAAAGCCCGTCTCAAAATAAAATCAAAAAGGCTGTGGATATACCTTAGAGGTAGAATACTCTGAGTTCAATTCCTAGTGCTACAAAATTAAAAATGAAAAAAAAAAAAAAAAAAAAAAAAAAAAAAGATTGGAACCCTCTTATTGCTGGCAGGAATGTAAAGTGTTGCACTGCTTTGGAAACAATTTGACAGTTCATCAGAAAGTTGATTTTGAGTTACCATATGACCTAGCAATTCCACTACTAGGTATATATCTAAGAGAAATAAAATTATGTGTCTATAGAGCAGAAGATGTAGCTCAATGCTAGAAAGCCAAGCATGCACAAGGCCCTGGGTTCAATCCACAGCACTGCCAAAAGAAAAAAGGCAACAAAAGCATATGTCCCACACAGAACTTTTACAAATGTGTTCACAGCAGTATTATTTAGAATAGCAAAAAGTGGAAACAACCCAAGTATCTATCACCTGATGAACAGTGGAGTATTATTTGGCCACAAAAGGGAAGGATATATGTACAGCATTGAGCCTTGAAGGTATTATGCTAAGTAAAAAAGGCCAGACAACAAAGGGAATTGGATTTGCATATTCTTTTCTGAATGGTTTTTGCCCCATTGCCAAAGATTTCAGTTCAAGTAAGCATTTAAATAGTTTTAGTAAGTGATTAATTTAGAATATTTTTCAGAGCAATTTTCACTACCCTTTAGTTTTATATATTCATTTAGCCAATATTGAATTTAGTACCTGCCTTATTCTAGGCAGTGTTTAAGCTGCTGCCTAGAGAACCAACAAAATTTCCTCCCCTTGTAGAACCTACATTCTAGTGGAAGGAGAAAGACAATAACTAAATAAGAATAGTACATTAAGCATTGGACTCATTTAAGTGCTGGGACTGGCAAGGAGAGAGTGCAAGCAGGAGTTTGCTCTTGTTTTTATTTTTTAATGTTAGATGGATAATGTGTTGATGTTGTAACAAGTTTTAGAGGGAGGCACATCTCACATAATAGCATGAAAGCTCAATCATCATCTTAGGGGTTTGCTTTTAAAAGGGTGCTTTTGGAGGGCTTTACTGAGGTGATATTTAGACACAGGATGTTAAGAGAGTGGTGCATATTTACCTAGGGAAGAGCATGCCAAGCAGAAGAAACACCAAGTACAAAAGCCCTGAAGCAGGAATGTTCTTGGTGCATTCAAAGATCTTTAAGGATTTTAGCAGCTAGAGTGCATTGAGCAAACAGTAGGCAATAAGGTGGTCAGTGAAATGAGGCACTCTGTAGTACTTTGTGGGGATTCTGGCTTTTACTCTGAAACTATTGAAAAGTTTTGAGCAGAGGCATAAAATGGGCTTACTTAAATTTTAAGAGGTTCACCCTAGTCGCTTTGTTACGAAGAAATTCTCAAGGAAAGCAAAGGCGGAAGCAGGAAGACCAATTAGGAAGCTGTTGCAATAATTTAGACAAAAAATGAGTAATATATTTTGAAAGAAGAGTCTTATGTAAAAGAAGAGTTGAGGATCAGCCTAAGCAATGGGAATGATGAAATTGAAGTTTACCTTAGTTGAGATGGGAAAGACTGCAGGAATAATAGAAGGGGCTGGGGGTGGTAGTTGGGAAATGAGTTGACGTTAAGGATAAGACACCTAGTGAGATGTTCAAGTGGGTATGTTGATGAGGCTAGTGGGTATGCAAGTCTGGGATCCAGGTTAGAGATATAAAATTCAGGCTCTTTAGCTGCAGATGTTTTCTAAAGTCACAGGGTCAAGTGGGTATAGAGAGACAAAAATAACTGGCACCCTGACACACTCCATAACAAAGACTTGATAAGGCAGACCAGCAAGGAGATGAAGAAAGAATGGCAGGAAAGATAGGTAAAACTAGATGAAGATATGCCCTGAAAAATCTACATGCAAGAAGTGAGGGAGAGATCAGCTTGGCAGAAACTACAGTTATGTCAATTAATATGAATACTGAGACTTGATCAGTTGAGATGTAATGTTGGTGAAAACTTGATGAAAGGGCACACCCGCTTTCTATCAAAACAAAGTAACAGGGACCAACTTAACCCTCCTTGCTTGAAACAACCACAAGAAACTAGATTATATGAAACAGTGGTTTTGAAGACACTGTATCAGACAATAAATGAAGGACAGTGATGTCAAAAAGTGAGTAACTACTGACGTGAACCCTATGACTGCCCCAGTTTCCAGGCAATGTGCAGAGAGGGATGACCCAGATGGGAAATTGCTGGAAAAGGTGGTAAAGGAAGAAACCTGAAGACTCTCGAGATCTGTGGAGATCCCCCAAGAATTCAACAGAGATTGGTGTGAAGAACCACTGTAAAGACTAAGATATAATTATCTGATGAGATTGGCAAGAACTGGGCTGAAGTATAGATCAGTGGCAGAGTGCTTGCCTAGCATGCACAGAGCCCTTGGTTCAATCTCCATCAGTAAGGACAAACCCTGGGGCTGGGTGTGATGGTGCACACCTGTAGTCCAGGCTAGTTGGAAGGCTGAGGATCACTTGAGCTCAAGTCTGGGTAACATAGTGAGACCCCTAGCTTGCAAGAGCAAGATCGGAAGGAGCAGTGCCTGCCACATGTGTAAGCTTGGGAGTAGTGCCTTTTTTTTTTTTTAATCAGCCACCATGGAAAACTTTATCACTCACAAGATATTGAGTAGAAGATTCAAGAGTCTTGTCTCAATCATGGGAAATAATTACCCTTAAATTAAACACTGCTTCAATTCCATCTAAGAAATCTTAGAAATAAGACCCAAATAGCTTAAAAATGCATCCTTAGAACAAAGCTCAAAAATATTGATAAGGCCATGACCACAACAACAGTTATACTCAGGCTTCAGAAGAGGCTTGTCCTCAGCATCCTCTGATGTGGCCAGAAGAAGTTCTGGTTGGACCCCAGTGAAACCAGTCAAATCTCGTATGTCATCAACTGTGAGTAGTCCAGAAGCTGATCAAAGATGGGCTGGTAGCCAGGTACGGTGGCGCATGCCTGTAATCCCAGCATTTTGGGAGTCTGAGGCAGGAGGATTGCGAGTTCAAAGCCAGCCTCAGCAATGGCGAGGCACTTAGCAACTCAGCGAGACCCTGTCTCTAAATAAAAAAATACAAAAAAGGGCTGGGGATGTGGCCCAGTGGTCAAGTGCCCCTGAGTTCAATCCCCAGTACCACAAAAACAAAAAAAAGAGTGGTGGGGCTGGTCACATGAGCTTGAGACTGTCTGTTCCTTGGCCTACAGGTAGGGCAGTCATATGGGCATAGGTTAGAATAGGTAACCTGGACGAGAGGGTAAGAATTGTGGACCAGCTGCTCACAAGATACCATGAATCTAAGGAGATTGCCACTTGTACCAGAACCTGTACCCCAAGATGAAGGAACATGGCCCCAAACAAAGCAGCTTCTCATGGAACATATCCACAAGCTAAAGGCAGACAAGACCTGTAAGAATCTTGACTGACCTGGCTCAGGCCCATGGTTCTGAAATTAAGGAAGACCACAAACTTTGTGAATAGCACCTCCAGGCCAAGAAAAGAGGAGGAGATGAGGAGATCATCAAGACTGTTCAAAGATGAAGAGACCCAGAAATAAAGCTCTACCTCCTCTGTGGCCTCCATAGTTACACTGATCATTCATTCAAATAAAAGAAGCCTTGATCTGCCTGGAAAAAAAGTAAGAGAATATTTATAGGAATCCAGAAGTGGCCAGGACCCAACAAGCACCCAGACCTCAGTCTAAGCTTTAACAGATAGGGCCAGGGGTTGTGGCTCAGTGGTAGTGCACTTGCCTAGCATGTATGAGGCACAGGGTTCGATCCTCAGCACCACTTAAAGATGAATAAATAAAGGTATTGTGTTCATCTACAACTAAAAAATATTAAAAAAAAAAGTTTTAATAGGCAAAGGGGCAGGAAAATATAGTCCATCATGAGAAGAAAACTAATCAGCTGAAACCAACCCATAACTGATAGAGATAAAAGAATTAGCACGCAAGGTCATTAGAATAATTTTTATAATCATGTTCTAGGTATTAAAAAGTTAGACAATTGGAAGGCATTTTTAAAATTAAAAAAAAATATGATGGACCTTTATTTTATTCATTTATTTATATGCAGTATGCAGAATTGAACCCAGTGTCTCACACATGCTAGGCAAGCACTCTACCACTGAGCCAAATCCCTAGCCCCTGCAAGGCATATTTTTTTTAAAAGATCCAAATTAAACTTTGTTATGTGTTATGGTTTGGATATGAAGTATCCCTGAAAAGCTCCTGTGTTAATTCAGGAATATTTGTAAGTGAAATGATAGGTGTGTGAGAGTCATAACCTGATCACTCTCTCCTAGTTTGAATAAAGTTAAGTAGTAACTGTAGGAGTGTGACTGGAGGAGAAGGGTCACTGGAGGCTGCCCTCAAAGGGTTTGTTTTCCCTGTACCCATTTTTCCCTTTCTCCCTCTCTCTGCTTCCTGGCCACCTTGAGCAGAGCAGGACTTCTACATCATGCCCTTCCACCATGATGTTCTGCTTCACCTTGAGCCCAGAGCAATGGAATCAGTGCACCATGGACTAAGCCTCTGAAACTGTGAGGCAAAATACCTATTCCTCTAAGTTTTTCTTGTCAGGTATTTTGGTCAAAGTGGCACAAAGCTGACTAATACATTATGGAAACTATAATATTTGAAGTTGGATTAATGATAGATTATTGTAGCAATAAAAACTACCACAGTGAAACATAAAGATAGAAGTGAAAAAAAATCTTAAATAGTATCAAGTGAGCTGTGAGATAGATTCAAGTATTTTAGTAAATGTGTAATGAAGTTCTGGAAAAAAAAATCAACCGAGAAATCTATTTTTTTTTTTTAAATATTTATTTATTTGCTTTAGTTGTACACAATGCAATGCATTTATGTTTAAGTGGTGCTGAGGATCGAACCCGGGCCGTGCACGTGCTAGGCGAGCGCTCTACCGCTGAGCCACAACCCCAGCCCCGAGAAATCTATTTTTTAAAAGCTAAGTAACAGCTTTCTCAAATACATTAAGGTTGAAAGTACTTCTAATCATATGGGTAAATATATGAATTTTTGTTATATGAATATCTTTAAAACAAAAATCTGTTTAAATAGAAATAATAACAGTGGAGGCAGGAGGTATGTATATGTAAAATGACATCAAAAGTGTCAGGTCCGAGGGGAAGAACCCTAAGATTCTTGTCCTGTGTGACATGGCGCATCACATGATGGTAGAGTGTGATCATTGAAAGATGTAAACATTAAATAATAAAAGACAGAATTGTACCTAATAACTAAGGAATCATAAAAAAAGAAAGGCAAAAAATGCTGGACTGGAGATGTAGCAGTGGTAGAACACTTGCCTAGTGAGATAGTGTGTGTATAGCCCTGAGTTCAATCCCTAGTGCCACAAAAACAAATAATTAAGTAAAAAGCTATCCACCAGGGTGTACAAATATCAAAATATCACATTGTACTTGTAAATACATATAATTACTATTAGTCAATTAAAAATAAACCTTTTTTTTTTTAAGGCCAGATTGAGAAGCCTCGCTTGGTGGCACATGCCTGTAATCCCAGTGGCTTGGGAGGCTGAGGCAGGAGGATTACGAGTTCAAAGCTAGCCTCAGTAATGGCAAGGCGCTAAGCAACTCAGTAAGATTCTCTAAATAAATACAAAATAGGGTTGGGGATGTGGCTCAGTGGTGGAATGCCCCTGAGTTTAATCCCTGGTACCAAAAAAGACCGGAGGAGAGGGGACATGTTGAGGGAGATATATCATAGGGGGTGAAGAAGGAGCTCCTAATAGCCAAAGCTGGGACAATTTGAACAGCAAAATACTTTAGTAAGGAATTATAACTTGAAATTTAAAATAAACATCTATGAGTCCATGATGATATAAATGATTGAATAAATAAATGTGGGAGAAGAGGCAGATCAATCACCCATGCAGACAAATTCTAAAAGTTTATGTGGATTCTCCACTCTGCAGGAAGTAGAGCATAACTCAAGTGTGGACTGCACATAGTGATTTCCAGAGAATAGAGTATGGAAAGGGAAGAAAAACTTCACGGTGGAAAAACTTAAGTCCTTGGACAGGTGATAAGGTCAACATCAGCAGTAATAACTCATGTTGCTAGTATGTGCCTTAAATATGATGCAGTGAAAACAGTACTGTTGCCAGATGTGGTGGCCTAGGTACCTGGGGGCTGAGACAGGTGGGTTGCAAATCGGAGGCTAGCCTCAGGAGTCTTAGTGAGACCCTGTTGCACAGTTTAAAATAAAAAGGGCTGGGTCTTTAGCTCTGCATCTCTGGGTTCAATCCCTAGTACTGTAAAAGATGAAAAAGAAAAGAAGAAAGCAAAGAAAATGGCACTGTTAATTCTGTGATTTTCCTCTCAAAAATCCATATTTTGATATAATCATGAAAAAAATGTCAGATACATTTCATTAGAGGGATATCCTACCAAGTATTATATAGCACCTGATCATTACTCCTCAAAACTGTCTAAAGTCATCAAAAATAAGGAAAGTCTGAGAAATTGTCATAGCCAAGGGGCATCTAAGGAGACATGACAACTAAATGTATTTGTCTTACAACAGGAAAGGAGAGTAGGAGAGAAAACGGAGTAGGGAAATATAGTATGATTGCTGAAAGCACTAAGAGCCCATATGAGGTTAGTGGATATCAATCTCAAGTGATGCCAGTCATTGTAGATGAGTGGTTTATCCCACCACATTTAGCTGCCTTGGATACAGGAAAGGAATACACAGTTTTAACCACATTTAACCAGATAAAAGCTGTAAAGTGAGTGAGAGAGGGTCCTGGAAGTGACTTGTGAAAGGAATGATGGACACTGAAAGACCTTTGGGGATTTTAGGTCCCAGTATAGGATTGCTGACCTTGGAGTACTAGGAGTACAAAAAAAAAGAGGTGAAGTTCAACAACAATTTAAGAGTTGCAGTTGCTGGTGTCTATCCTGGTGGAGGGTAGGACATAAATGTATATGGTGAGAAAGGCTAGTGCATAAGAGAAAAAGATGAGGAACTAGAACATGCATCTGAGTAGCTATTGAAATACTCATGAATTATGACAGAAATAATGTGAGATATAACAGTGTAAAGAGCTATGATCTTGAGTGAGGGGGGATTGGCCAGGGGTTTAGTAGGTATTTAAAATAGGAAAAGGTAGATTTGTAGTCAAAAGCCTGTGTAATAGAAGAAAAGAATGATGAACACTTCAAAGAGCAATGAAAAGCCAAAAGGACACTTGTTTCATCTCTAGACCTGGAGTTGTGAGAGAAAAAAAGTTGCCCCTAGAAAGCACTGCTGGTGAAAGTAAGGAGAATGTTCAGAGCCACATGGGCACTATAAAGTACACTATAACTTTATAAAGTAACGCTATAACTTTGAGTGAAGAAACTGAGGGGATGACTGGGAGTCCTGGGCTGCTTATGATCATTAACATAAATGAAGGTAAAGCATATGGTGAGATTGATCTCAAATGGGGAGAAGATTGTGAGCAGGGGTGGGGGACTGGTGATGGTGGAGGTGGTAATACTTTGCTTGAATATTTTATGGGCTTCTGTCTGTATCCATTCTGATGGAGGTATGGAGACTTCCAACAGTCTTTGGTCTTAACCTGAAATTAATTGCTATCTGAGGCATGACATTTTAGAGTAAAATTAATTCAGGAGAAAATCTAGGTTCACCTTGGGTTTGGCAGTGTTTTTAGGTACAACACTAAAAAGACCATCTGTGAAAGAATAAATTGGGACTTCCTTTAGAAGCTTTTAGAGCTGAGGTTGTAGCTCAGTGGTAGAGCTTTTGCCTAACATATGTGAGGGCCTCAGTTTCCAAGAACTAAAAAAAAAGAAGCAGGGGTAGAGGGGGGTGGCGCACAAAAGAAGATAGACAGGTGGCAAATAAGCATATGAAAAGAGCTAAACATGCATGTAGTTAGGGAATTGGTAAATTAAAATAACAGTGAGATACTACTGCACACCTGTTAGAATGCTCTAGTCCAAAAAATCTGACAATACAAATATTGAGTGAGGATGTGGAGCAACAGGAACACTCATTCATTGCTAGTGGGATGCTCCACTCAGAAGACAATTTTTCCACTTTCCTACAAAACTAAACATGACCTTACCACATAACCCAGCAGTGTGTTCCTAGGTATTTACCCAAATGCACTGAAACATGTCCACACAAAAACCTGTACACAAATGTTTATAGCTTCTTTATTCATAATTGCCAAATCTGGAACTCAGATGTTTTTCAAAAAGTGAATGTAAGGGCTGTGCATAGCTCAGTGGTAGAGCACATGCCTAGCAAGCTGAGGCACCCTGGGTTCTATCCTCAGCACCACAAAATAAACAAAAGAAAATCGAATATATATGTGTTACATCCATACAATAGAATATTATTCATTGACTAAAAAAACTGAGCTATCAGACCACAAAAAGACATGAAAGAACTTTACTTACTTATTTATTACAGGGAAAGAACATGGAAATTTATTATATGCCTATGGTGTGGGCATATTAGACTGAAAGATCGTTAAGTGCATATTGCTTAGCAAAGACATTCAGTCTAAAAAGGCTAGATTAGCTGTATACACACTATACCTCCCAGTATAGCGCGTGGGCTGAAAGTGTCAGTTTTTGTTGTTGTTGGTTCTGTTTTTTTTTTTTCTTTTTTTTTTTTTTAAGCAAGATTTATTGCATTTATAGTTCAACACAGAAACGATGAAGTTGCCAGGCCTGGTGCCACACATCTGTAATCTCAGCTTCTGGAGAAGCTGAGGCAGGAGGATTCCAGTTTGAGGCCTGCCTGGGCAACTTAGAGATAACCCTGTCTCAAAATAAAAAGAGGGCTAGGCATAGCTCAGTGATAGAGCACTTACTTGCCCAGCATATGCCTGCGTTCAATTCCTACACCAGCAAAAACGAAAGGAAGGGAAAGAGGGAGGATACAAAATCCAAACAGGTGGAGATACTGATAACCTCACTTTAGTATTTATGGTGATTGTCTTTGAAGAATTAAAAGGAGCTGGAGATGTTGTTCAGTGGTAGAGTGCTTGCCCAGCATGCATAGTCCCTGGGTTTGATCTACCACCACACACACACACACACACACACACACACACACACACACACACAGAGTTCCGTAAACTCGATAAAGTACACTATAACTTTGTTGAGCTGTCTTCAGAGTTGCAAATACTGTATCCAGTGATTGTACACCTGTAATCCCAGTGACCTAGGAGGTTGAAGAAGGAGGATCACAAGTTCAAGGCCAGCTTTAACAATTTAGTGAGACCCTATCTCAAAATATAAAATAAAAAGGGCTGGGGATATGGCTCAGTGGTTAAGTGCCCTGGGTTTAATCCCTGGTACCAAAAAACAAAACAAAAAAATAAAGAAGGTTTAGGGATGTAGCTCACTGGTAAAGCAACCCTGGGCACATTCCTCAGAACCTCCCCTCCCCAAATAAAAGAAGGATGTAACAGATGTTGTTCTATTTTTAGGCCTTATACCTGATAGCAACTAATGGAACTCCAGAACTGCAGAATCCAGAGAAACTTTCCCCAATATTTCGAGATTTCTTAAATCGATGTTTGGAAATGGATGTCGAGAAAAGGGGTTCAGCCAAAGAATTGTTACAGGTAAATTTGGAAATGATGTCCTTTTTGGAAAATGTTGACTTTTTTTGACTAACCAACAGAAAATTTTCATAGTGTTAATAACATTTCACTCTGCATTGGTCACTACTAGTCAGGCAGCTGCTACATTTTAGGGTTTGATCTGCCAGGAATAAAAGTTTAGTATCATAATAGTAAGTTTTTGTATATTCTCAAATATCATGTCCATTCGATGCTGGCATGAGTGTGTTTATGGGCTGTTTATAGATTTTTGGAAATTAGAAAAACTAAAACAACTCTGTTTTCAACAAAGAAAGTTACATACTGATTATGAGGGGTTTAGGCAGGTATTAAAATATGTGTTGTTTAAATAAATTGTATTCATAAGTAGTCTTCAGGGCTTAGTTGAAGGAAAATATTTTGTTTCTAAATTGGTAACATTTATGCACTTCTTTCATCCCTCTTCCTGGCAGCACCCCTTCCTGAAACTGGCCAAACCATTGTCTAGCTTGACACCACTGATCATGGCAGCTAAAGAAGCAATGAAGAGTAACCGTTAACATCATTGACGTGGCTTCATATTCTTTTTTCCATTTTCTAAAAACAAATTTTTTAATATATGAAAGTTATTTCTCTTTTGTGTGTTTAAAGAGATGGTCTGCATAACATGGAAGGAAAAAACAAACTACTATTCCCTGAAGACAACCAAGGAAAAAATTGCAAAAAGAGAACAGTGACTTTCAAGTGAATCCCTCCTTTAGGGTCAAAAAGGAATAATGGACTGAATCACTAGCCTTACATCTTTCAGCAGACAGCCTATCGAGGCCATTTATCATGCTTGGGATTTGCATTTTATTTTGCTGACTTTGGTATAATAGATCCCATTCCTTGTCTCCTTTGGGATATTTTCAATACTTGAATGGCAGATTTGAGTTTTTCAGAGTGTTTTATCTGCTGGTCTTCATTTCTCTCCTTCATAACTTTTCCTCTCCTTTCCTTAACTTGCTCCTTCTGAGTTGCTTTGAGAAGTTCTCCTCATGCCTAAATTGAAGGCAAGTATGATAGAAATTGTGTAACTCTTTAGATTGGCAAAGGAGGCTGATATGGCTTAACTTTTTATAGAAGTTACGACCAGCTACTGTTACATGTAATATTTCAGTTCAGAACTTGAATTGAAGGAAACAAGGAAGAAAAGTATGTGATTTTTACCTTTTTTAACAAATGTGAAAGAGTCATTTTTAGAAGTTCCATGGTAGTGAGTTTGGCATTTGTTACATGTATAGAAAGAAAACTAATAATCTATATTTATAACTAAAAAGGAATCCCATCAACTGTACCTCCTTACAGTTTTGTCTTCCTTTCTATCTGTTTCCTCTTCAGATTTGGCTTTAGGAACCACAGTGATTTGTGCTTGTTCCAAATTGGGCTTTGTGACTTTGGTTGGTGCCGCTATCTTCCCCTTTCGTTTCCCTCTTCTCTCCCCTTCATTTTGGAAATAAGTTTCTGTATATGTTGCAATTTTGGGTTTGGGGGGGGGGTTGTTTTTTATTTTGTTTTTAACTAACCTCTCCCCACACACTTACTCCTCCCCTCCCCCAACCCCTGGAACAAATAATATAATAACCATCGAATTTTCAGTTAACTTTTTTTCCCATTTACATTTGGGTAGGCAAAAACAAAAGTGAGAGTCTTGAACCTTAGTGAGTTCTAAAATAATTCAAATCATGAAAGAGAAGAGTCAATATTATAAAGATGAGACTTATGAACAGTAAACTGTAAAGATTTGTCGTTAAGTTACTGTTCTCCCAACCCATTAGCAATGTTTTATTATCTATGAGAACTTAAATAGCAAAGTAGTTGTTAATATGGATCACTTGAGATGTTGAGTTACTTTAGATTTTGTTTTTCAAATAAGTAGAAACTATTCATGTAAAAAAGTGGAGAAAGGAAGAAAATGTGCTTACTGATAGTAATGCTTTTTTAAAAAGATTTAATAAAAGGTCTGTGACCTTTAGTATTATATTAGAGTTTCCTCTCTTTCCCCTCCCCTTTTCTTTTCTTCTCCTTTTCTTTGTCGTCGTTATCGTTGCTGTTTTGCTTTTGGAGGAGGTATTGGCCATCCTGACATGCCTGAAACCACATACAAGAGAAAAATCTGTGGTTGGTTCTGGCAATTTGTTCCCACTATCCCCTCCCAATGAACTTCACACCTGTTTGACATCCTGCAATAGTACAAATCATGAATAAAAATAATTTTGCTATTTTGGAGTATATTGGAAAACTAGTAGGGTTTTATTTCCAATTATTCCTACCTTATTTGTGTTAAGATTGAGGTATAAAGAGAAATGGCTTTTTATTGATAACACAGGAAGGGTTTCAGAAAAATGAGTAAAATAATTAATGAAACTTATATAGAGCACTTAATGGCCTCTGTTTTCAGTATGATTCTTGATTTTATTTTTCTCTGGACATTTTTGGTCTTCTATAGCTATCACTAAATTACAGAAACAAGCTGGTTTATTTTTTGAGGAAAGCTATAGTGCATCCTGAGTTCCAAATTTGAACCTTTGTAAACAGCTGTCTGGATGGATTATGATAAAGAAGATGCTACCAATGAAATAGAAAATGAACCTGATGATAAGACTGTGCTCATCATGACCACTCGAAGAAGGCACTTCCATCCTCAGTCATGGAATATGTGCCAACTCCCCCATTTTATGCTGTGACTCAACAAAGGGCTTTTCCGTTGATAGAAGCAAATTCGGATTTGTATTTACAACTGTTTTGATGGTTACCTGCATGTCCATTGCTGGCAACGGACTTTGTCATTAAAACCTGCCTCCTAGGTTAAGGGAGCTGCACTGTGGTTTATTCTTTACTTACCTGGGTAAACTAACCTGTAATAGAAATATATTTTGGTTAATTCTGAAATGTGTCATTTGAAACGAAATAATCTTAAAAAGCAATACAAAGTTGTGATTTATTAGTTAATTTTAAATTAAAATTTTTAGATCTCATGAAAGAACAATTATATCTGAATCAAGATTCATGTTTTTTAATCATTGCCTTTTGTATTCACCATTTTTGTTACCACTTTAAAATGAGAATTCCCATTGAAATCTAAAAGTTATGGTAGGGGTCCTTTTGTGTTATTAGGACAGTATTACTTATTTATTATGTTGTAGACTTTCTGTTCCTAAAGTTATCTTCTCTTGTACCTTTTGCTGCTTTTGGGGATAATTGAAACTGGGAAACTATAAAAATACTCAATTTTTTTCCTACCTAGAATACTGAACAACGAGAGTGGTTTTTCATCATAAGACACCATGGCTAACACAGTGGTCTTTGTTAAGTGTCTGGACAAAGCAGGAAGTCTCTGCCCTTCAACATATAAATATTGAGCTGCTTCAGTTTTATATAGTAATCACCAGTCCTAAACAAACCTGTGCCTTTAACAAGCAAGTTTAAACTACCTTTGAGTACTTCTCTATAGGGCTCATTTAAATACATGTTTGTTTGTATATTCTGTATTCTAGCCAGAATAATTTTAGATGTGATTAGGCAGTAACTATAGTTAGAAAAAAATACAGGCTTAAGGAATTTGCATCAATTTTTTTGAATCTAAAACTTATTAAATATGCTGAGATGTCTATCCAGTAAAATTTCCAAATATCATAGACTATCTAAATTAAGATGAATACTTATTTTTGGCTTTTATAATGGGATTTCATAGTAATATAAAAAGAAGATTGCCTTCCTTGTTTCCATGCTGTCAATAGATACTTAAACAGCTATAATCAGTTTTTCCATAGCATGAGTACATATGTATGTACACACGAGTGTAAGAAAAAAATGCCCACTATATTTCTCACACAGCAAAGATGTTGTGTTAGGTATTGGTGTTAAAAAGAAGAATCAAGCAGTGGCCTGGCCTTGAAAGAACTGAAGTCTGTATCATTCACCATTTTAAAACATTTCCAAGACAAGAGGCAGAAAGAAATGTCTGATAATCCTGTCAAACAAAGTTTTATAAGAAAAAGAATTATATTTGAAATTCAGCATTGTTGGTTGGAATGTGTTGGCTTTTTTCCCCCCTTGTTTTGGTAGGTAGAAATGGAATTTAGTAAAAGTAGCTGTCTTGATACAGTTTCAAATATTATATGGCCTTCTATTTTTAATTTAATCCCATTCAATATTTAACTGTTACATTGACATTAACTGCTGTATTTGAGACTTCATTTAATTTTGTTCTTTCAGGGCTAGAAATAAACATTTTAATGTCCATTTTTACCTTTCCTAAACTTCCATTTTTTCTTTTGGTCAGAATAGCATAAAATAATAAATGTTTAAAAGTCTAAAAATTTTCCAAAGAGTATTCTTTGGATTACAGGTATTTTTAGCAATAAATATTTTAAAACTTTTAATGGTATAATGGCACCATTTTGAAAGTATAAGAAGTCATTTTTTTTTTTCCCCCTCTTGTACTGCAAATTGAAACCAGGGGGCTAGGGGTTCTTTACCACAGCTACATTCCTAGCGCTTTTTAATATCTTGAGACAGCATCTTGCTTAGTTGTTTAGGCCCTCACTATGTCACTGAGACTGGCCTCAAACTTGCAATACTCCTTCCTCAACCTCCCAAACCACTGGGATTACAGGCATGCATCACCATGCCTGGCTTTTGTATAGTAATTTATGGTGGTGTACACTTTTAATCCCAGCAGCTCAGGAGGCTGAGGCAAATTTGAGGATAGCCTGGACGATTTAGTGAGACACTCTCTGAAAATAAGAAAAGGGCTGGGAATGTAGCTCAGCTGCAGAGCACCCCGGAGTGCTCAATCCCCAGTACCACACACACAAAGGGTAAAATTATTTGAAGTCATCACTTCATTACACAAATTTAGTTTGTGAGGTTGGATATCCTAACATGAGTAACACCTGCATTATTGAGGGTTCATTATTAAAAATAATGCAATATACACATTTAGGCTGGGGTGAAGTTGTGGGCCATAACTGCTTATGATACATTTGTCACTATCAAGCAGTTTGATCCTAAACTAAACTGCTGCTAAACTAAATGCACACACTTTATTTCTTGGTGCCAGAGTACCAGGGATTAAACCTAGGAGAGTTTAACCATTAAGCCACATCCACACTCCATTCACTCCTTTTTTTTGAGTACCGGGGATGGAACTTGGGCACTCGAATACTGGGCCACATCCCCGGCACTTTTTTGTATTTTATTAGAGACAGGGTCTCACTGAGTTGCTAAGTGCCTCCCCATTGCTGAGGCTGGCTTTGAACTCGCAATCCTCCTGCCTCAGCCTCCCAAGTGCTGGGATTATAGGTGTGCACCACCGCGCCCAGCGCCACTCCATTTTTTATCCTTTGAGACAGGGTTTTGCTGAGTGGCTTAGGGCCTCACTGAGTTGCTGAGGTTGGCTTTGAACTTGTGATCCTAGTGCCTCCCAAGCCACTGGGATTACAGGCTTGCATCATTGTGCCTGACTCAGATAAGTGCTAAAATCTTGATACTGTCTAGCAATCATTGATTTTCCTTCTAGGTCTTTCTTCCTCTTCCTTTTTCTCCAAAGCTATCTCATGATTCCCAACTCCTGAATCCCTCCATCTCATCACTTAATTTCTTCTACTCTACTGCCAGAATTTTCTGGGTTTCCATTTTTCCCATTTTCTGGTTTCAGTGGAAGATGTTCTTCCTCTCAACAGTTAAGCCACCAAGAACCTGCCCTTCCGTATTCTGTAATCTCCCAGGTTCTCAGGCTCTGCTGCACCTGCCATCTGTCCCTGTGCTATCTCTAACCCTCAGCAAAACCAAAGCATGTTCACAAATCTTGCATATAAAACATTCCTTGGACTTTTCTCAGCTCAAGTTCTGGAAAGGGGAGACTATACCTACTATTTTCTCTTCATTGTCATAATGTGTCTGCCTCTTCAACATGTTGGTAACTACCTTTTTCAACACCCAGGTACTAAATTAACTGGGCCCTTTTTAGTCCTGCTGAATGACTTCTGTGACACTGGGCACTGTTAATCTGCCTCCTTCAAATGATTCCTTCCATTTTTGAGGCACCCTTCTCTGGACTTTTCTTTTGTACCTCTGGCCATTCCTCCCCTGCCACTGTGGATTCCCTCAATTTGCTGTTCCCAGGCAATTGCATTTTCATGCCTCTCACTTTTGTGATTTTGTCTACCACTTAACTTACAAGCATACCTTTTCAAATGCCTCTCTTGCACTTGAGATAAATGCTGGACATCACACAAGACTCTTCACACCTCAGTGCACAGCTGGTCTCAATATCACCTTCATGTGTCAGTCACATGGAGTGGCTGGCACTTCCATCAGCCCCTGGACTCATCTGGGAATATGCCCTTTTTCTGAAAACTGCAAGTCCTGTAGATTGTAGCTCCTTAATATTCTTGGAGCTGCTGCTCTCTGTCTCTTGGGCATTGTAGGCTGAATTATTTTTGCATCAGCTTTATAACTACTTTTTCTTCACCACATTTCATTCGTGCAACACTGCTGTCAAGTGACCTTTCTAAGTTACAAAACACTCTCCTGCTTCAGTATGGCTAAAAGTCTTCACTGCCTAGGCCATCTCTGATCCCAGTAAAAAATTTTCAAAAGTTACTTGTTATTTCAAAATGAAATAGGAAAGCCTATGATACAACAAGCTCCCCTTCTCTCCTTTAAAAAAAAAAAAAAAATCTGATATGTTGTCTGATTATAAGCAAGACAATTTCCTACCTTGGAGGAGAGACGTGGGGGCTGAGAGCTCAGGATGGTGGTCTGTGAGATCCCATGTGACCATGAAGCAGCTTGAAGTACAAGTTGGCATAGATTCAACTTCTTGGTATTCTGGGAGTCTGTTTTCACATTGGCAAAAGAAGTACTTCCAGTGTTGAATGTGTGCCCTGCAAGAGACTTTCAATAAAAGTTGGCTGACTTACTCTGGGCTTGTGACCACCTGCAGTCAGACCTAAGGCATTGTGAAGTAGCATTCCTCCCTGCCTCCCCCCCCTCCTTTCAGGAAAGGAGTAACATTTGCTTTTTATTTTTAGTTTATTTCATTATTTAAATTTTTTTTTTGTATTTGTAGATGGACAGAATGCCTTATTTTATTTGTTTATTTTTATGTTGTACTAAGGATCAAAATGCAGTGCCTCACACATGGTAGGCCAGTGCTCTGCCACTGAGCTCCAGCTCCAGCCCTATTTCGTTACTTTAAAATAGATTGCATATCAATTTCTGAGTTTTGGTATAAATGTTTGACTCTGCAAGGAGACTATGAAAGAACTCAAGGAAGGGTAATGTTGGCAATGCTGAACAGCTTCAATTTTTTTTTCCTTCCTCTCTAGAGATTCACTACATTTCCACAGGATTCTTACATTGAAAGATGGCTCACTGGGCATGGTGGCATGCACATGCCTGTAATCCCAGCAACTAGGAGGCTGAGGTAGGAGAATCACATGTTTGAGGCCAGTATGGGCAATTTATCAACAGCTTGTCTCAAAAAGGATGGGTATGTAGCTCAGTTTTTCCGCACTCCTGGTTTCAATCCCCAGTACAAAAACAAAAAACAAAAAGATGGCTCCCTCCACCTGTTAGCTGATGTGATCACTGATAAGAGATTTTGAAAGTTTTTCAATCTTTTCATCAGACTTCCTTGTGAAACAAAGGATTTTATTTCTAGCTAACCCTTCAATCCCATACTGGGGATGGTACCCCAGTGGCACTCTACCACTAAGCTACAACTCCTTTTTATTTAATATTTTGAGAGAGGTCTCACTATTGTCGAGGCAGGCCTGAATTTACAATCCTTCTTTGGCCTCTAGAGTTGCTGCCTCCAGTGCACCGCTGTGCATGGTGTTAAGTACTGTGAACAGACATTTGTTTGGGGTTAGGGTCTAAAATATGAAGTTAGTATGGATTTGGGAAGCCTTTCGTCAGAAGGACTGTCTTTACTGCATATTGTGAACATAAATATGCAAGCCCTCTTGGTGATCTTAGCAGTTGGGAGGATGCAGTGGTAAGGATGGTTAAAACAAACAAAATTTTAAAATTTATTTTTAGTAATGGGAAGTTAACCCAGAGGTGCTTTACCACTGAGCTACATGTTCAGCTATTTTTGTTTTATTTTGAGACAGGGTCTAAGTGGCTCAAGATGATCTTAAACTGTGATCCTCCTGTTTCATCCTCCTGATTCACTGGGATTACAGGTGTGCACCACTGCACCCAATCAAAAAGAGAAAAATTTTAAACTTTCTTTACAAATTAGAATGTGCATTATTTGTATAGCAGATATGCCTTCCAGGTACTTCTGTGTAGGCTGATATTAAATGTGTTCTCAGATTAGGCATGGTGGTGTACACCTATAATCCCAGCATCTCAGGCGGTTGAGGCAGGAGGATCACAAGTTCAAGGCCAGCCTAAACAACTTAGCGAGACACTGTCTCAAAAATAAATAAATAAATAAATAAAAGCCTGGTGATGTGGCTCAGTGAGTCATAAAATTAAAGTTGATAGGTGCCTATATCTTTTTGTAAGAGATTTTTAATCTCAGTACTGAGTATAGCTATTTTACCTATACATGTTAGTTTAAGGTTAGAGGAAAAGACTAAATGTTGCTTTTCTAGGAAAAAAATCTGTTCAGTAAATAATGACATCATTTATACTGTAACTTAAAAGGTTGATTATTTATTTCAAGAGGAACAGCACTCAGATCTATAATTTCTGGTGTACAAGTTGAATACCCCTTGTCCAAAATGCTTGGGACTAGAAGTATTACAGATTTCTGATATTTTCAGACTTCAGAATATTTGCATTATCTATAATGAAATATCTTGGGAGTGAGATCCAAATCTAAACAAAGTTTATGTTTCATGTAACATATAATCTGAAGGCAATTTTTTTGCGCGCGCGCGTGTGTACATGTGTGTGTGTGTGTGTGTGTGTATTTATACTGGGGATTGAACCCAGAGGTGCTTTACCAACTGAGCTACATACCCAGTCCTTTTAAATTTTTATTTTTTTATTTCCAGACAAGGTCTTGCTGAATTACTGAGGCTGGCCTCTAACAAATGTCTTGCTTCTGCCTCTTGAATTCCTGGACTCATAGGCATGTTCCACCCTGCCTGGTTTATACAATGTTTCTAATGCAACTGCATTGACTGACATATCACATGACAGCAAGTGTGGAATTTCCTACTGGTGGGATCACATCACATATTTTGGAACATTTGGTACTTCAAATCAGGGATGCTCAACCTGTAGTTGTTTTATTTTCTTCCTTTCTTTCTTTTTGGATTCTGGGACTTGAACTCAGGGGAACTTTACCACTGAGCCTCATTCCCAGCCCTTTTTGTATTTTTTATTTTGAAACAGGGTCTCATTAAGTTGCTTAGAGCCTCGCTAAGTTGCTGAAACTGGCTTTGAACTTGCAATCTTCCTGCCTCAGACTCTATCACGTTGCCTTGTGTCTGCCCTTCTCAGTTTGTGCTCTGGAGCACGTGAAACATTTCCTAGTTGTGCTGCCTTTTTTTTTTTTTTTTTTTTTTAAACAGTCAAAATAGAGTTAAGAATGTCATGCATGCCTGTCTTTCATTCTTAGCTCTATAGGTATACACAGCATCAAATGCATTGGAAAAAAAAGTTTTTCTGTTTCTTAACTACTTAGTCTTTTCTTATATTTAAAAACAAAAGTTCACTGTTTTCAGATTCTACTTGATCTGGGTCATGACATTAAAGAATGTCTAACAATAAATCTGGTTCTGATTGCTTTAATATACTGTCATTAAAATCTTTGAGGTATTTTGAAACTAGAAGACATCTTACATTCAATATTCCTTACATGTCAGGATCCTTTAATATTTGCTGCTAGTAACTTTGTTGGACAGTTTGTTTTTCAATAAACTAAAAACAACCTTAACCATTTGAGTTCTTACTATAGATATTGTCACTATTTTGTTCACACTTTTGGTGACATGAGAATTGTTTAAATGTTTGACATTTTGTTCCTCTGTAGATCTATTGGGGCATGTCCCAAGACAATGATGTGTCACTGAAAAATAAGGTTAGGCCATGGAGGTGTGTTGGATGTGGGGTGGGGTTGATTCAGTGGTTGAGTGTTGATCTTGAATGCAGAAGGGGGCACTGAGTTCCATCCCAGCACCACAGGAGGA
Organism: Tamias sibiricus; assembly: GCA_025594165.1. Classification (NCBI taxonomy): domain Eukaryota; kingdom Metazoa; phylum Chordata; class Mammalia; order Rodentia; family Sciuridae; genus Tamias; species Tamias sibiricus. The sequence goes on from CM046668.1 coordinate 72,835,827, forward strand.
AAAGTGTGTGTGTGTGTGTGTGTGTGTGTGTGTGTGTGTGATCAGTTGGTCGCTTTTATATAATTTGCATTGTCAGCAAAGCAAATACTTTTTTACCTTTTTTTTTTTGTTTGTTTGTTTGTTACCGGGGATTGAATTCAGGGGCACTCGACCACTGGGCCACATCCCTAGCCCTTTGTTTGTATTTTATTAGAGACAGGGTCTCACTGAGTTGCTAAGTGTCTCACCATTGCTGAGGCTGGCTTTGAACTCGGGATCATCCTGTCTCAGCCTCCCAAGTGCTGGGATTACAGGTATGCACCACCACACCCAGCTTCTACTTTCTTTCACCCATGCATGTTTTGCTACTGATATATTCATGTGTCCTTCTCTGTCCTGTTTTAGTATTTATTTTTTATGACAGCACAGCTCATCAAGTTATCATTACTAATCTGAGTATTAGAGGACTTTTGTTTGTTTGTTTGTTTTAGAAATGGAGTAGAGTTTATTGGTGGGTGTGTGATTAAGGAGAGGGCAGTGAAAGCCCTCAGGAGTGCAGGGCCCAGCACCGGTCCAGGGATCCCTGTGATTAGGGATGTGTTGGTCCCACAGCCATCTGGTATCCCGACCACCATGTTTTTTAATTCATCCTCATTGTGCTTGGTAAAGCTCTACTTGAGATGTAGATTTTCTGGCTGCCAGGGAACTTCTATTTGGTTCAACTATGGCCTCCTTGTATGCTTGTTCTGCGGCTTGGTGCAGATGGACATAATGATGTGGCCAATGTGAACGCTGGCCACGGTGCCCAGGGGCTTTCCAAAGGCACCTACACTCCTGTCTGGAGCCTAGATTGGGAATAGCACTAGATAAAAGAGGTGGATCAGAACCCTGGGATGGGCCATCTCCAAGGTCCGTATGGAAAATCAAAAAAGCAACCATCTGTACACTCCGCAGATGCTGCTATTTGTAGTCATTGCACACTGGGCCCCCAGGTGTACTCTGGCCACATATATATATTTTTTTATCACCAAGCACTGCAAGATACAGAGCTTTATTAAATCTTAATTTTGCTTGGTTTCATCATATAGTCATGTTTGAACTTAAGAGTGCTGAATAAAAATGAGGTATGTAATTTAAAAATTTTCCTGCCAATGGGAGAACAAGTGATACTTTTAGTTAGTAACAGCACTATTCTAATAGTGTGTACATTAAAAAGCATTATCACAAATTGGTGGGATCTTATTTGTTTTACTTGTTTTGGGTGATAATACAAGAGACTACATCATAGGGACTTTTAAAAAATATTAAATGAGTTAATTTCACATTTTTAGAATGGTTCCTAGCACATAGTAAGGATTTGATAAATGTGATTTCCTATTTATCCTCTCTCTCTCTCTCTCTCTCTCTCTCTCTCTCTCTCTCTCTCTCTCTCTCAATGCTGGAGATCAAATCCCGGGGCCTTGCAGCCTTGTACATGCTAGGTAAGAGTTCTGCCACTGAGCTACACCCCTGCCATTTTTCAAAAACTGTATCCTTGTACAACACCTTATGATAAATGCTAGAGCTAATGGAGAATTAATGAACTGAGAATACTGCACAGAGATGTTTGTTCTTTCCCTTCCTCTCATCTGTTAAAAATATGTCTTCATACTGTATCTTTTCTTTCCTTTTTAGGGGGCGGAGGGGGGGAGTGGTGCCTCGCTGTTGCTGAGGCTGGCTTTGAACTCGAGATCCTCCTGACTCAGCCCTCTGGAGCTGCTGGGATTACAGGCGTGCACCATTATGTCCAGCGGGGTATTCATACTGTGTCTTAAATTATATTGCACTGGACACAGTGTCGCTTGCCTATAATCCCAGTGGCTTGGGAGGCTTAGGCAGGAGGATCTCTAGTTCAAAGCCAGCCTCAGCAACTTAGCGAGATCCTGTTTCAAAATATAAAATGAAAAAGGCCTGGAGCTCAGTGGTAAACAAGAGTTCAATCCCAGATACAAAAACAAAGAAACAAGAAAGGACAAATGACTGTTAAGTAAAAGGTACACAAGAGTGACCTTAACTAATAGGACTTGACTGAGAATGTAACATGCTGGAAAAGTGTGTACCTAGCATGTGCAAAGGCCTGTGTTTGATCCTCAGCAACACACACGCGTGCACACACACACTCTATTTAATTCACATGTGAATTAAAGAAAGGCCAGTGGTAGTCAGTGTAATGTTGTCAAGTAGTCCAGCAGTGCCACCAGGAACATGGGCTCTGTCCATACATGAAGGCTTATATCCTTCTGCCTGTTGCCATACCTCCAGCCTCAAGTTCAGGTGTCAGGCAGGAAAGAGCAAGGATGTGCAAAGACAAAAAAGCAAAGCAGGAAGAAGCAGTACTTATGTCAAAAAAAGCAGAAAATTTCCCAGAAACCCTCAATTGCAGTCCCACTGGTCAGAATTTTCACCTAGAACCTCACTGCAGCAAGACATTCTGAGGAAGAGTGTTTTTAAAAGCTGAGTGCAGGGCTGGGTTTGTAGCTCAGTGGTAGAGCGCTTGCCTAGCATGTGTGAGACACTGGGTTCGATTCTCAGCATCACATATAAATAAATAAAGTTACATCAGCAACTATATACACACACACACACACACACACACACACACACAGAGCTGGTTGCTATGGTGCACAACTGTATCCCCAGCTACTCAGGAGACTGAAGCAGGAGGATTGTAAGTTCAAGGCCAGCCTGGTCAACATGACAAGTCTCTCTCAAAAAAATAAAATTAAAAACTAAAAATATAATTACTTTCTTTTGGTGGGGGGGGTACTAGGGATTGAACTCAGGGACACTCAAACACTGAGGCACATCCTCAACCACTGAGCCACATCCCCAGCCCTATTTTATATTTTATTTAGAGACAGGGTCTCGCTGAGTTGCTTAGCACCTTGCTGTTGCTGGCTTTGAACCTGCAATCCTCCTGTCTCAAAAAAGTTGGGCAAATCAGATGTGTTAGTACAAAAAGGAGATGGAAATAATGCGTAGTAGTGGCCATTATAGCTTGCATATGAAAACTGTTTAATTTCAACTTTTTATAGTTCTTCCTCTAACATTTCACAGGGCACTTTCTTCCACATCTATTGGCTCCTTTGATAATTATACATGGTTGATAGGGATTGTTATGCTCACTCTTAGATATGGAGAAAAGGGAAAGAGCCATTAAAGAACTTGCTCAGTATTTCTCAGAGAGCATTTTGACCTTTCCACTATCCTTAAAACTCTATGAGTTAACTGGAAACAACTTTTCAACTCTCCAGGACTCATCTCAGTTGTATAGCTGATTTTGAAGGAATATAATTGTTTCCATAACCTCTGAAGCCATACATGCTATTTAAATAGAGTTACAGGGTTGCACATTTAGTGGGAGGAGACCACAGGTACCTGCTATAAACTCCCGATTGATTTAGCTGAACTAAATGGAGGCAGCCACACAAAACAGGACACAGGGGACCCTGAGCAAGTCCATCACGGCAGCTTCTGGCCCCTGAGATTCCTCTAGGGGGCGCTGGTAACATTGACATTCTCTTTGAAGATGGATCCTGTCAGAGGTGAAAAAGAAACCCAGTGCTTGCATTGCCCACTGTACTCAGATCTACACTGCTATTCTGCAAGAATGTAAATGTACCCTCTGACTGACTGTCCAGAAGCCTGGGGCGCCTTTGGTACTTGAGTCAATTCAGAATCAGTAAGCCACATTCTTTCATAGGTAGAAAATAGGTCTAGGATACCAAATTCCCAGTGCTACAGAAAGCTTATATTGTTGTAGGTTGTTTTTTTTTTTTTTTTTTTTTGTACTGGGGATTGAATACAGGGGCGCTTGACCACTGAGCAATATCCCAGCCCCTTTTTAGTTTTTCATTTTGAGACAGGGTCTTGCTAAGTTACATAGGGCTTTGTCAAGTTGCTGAGGCTGGCTTTGAATTTGTGATCCTCCTGCCTCAGGCTCCCAAGCTGCTGGGATTACAGTGTGTGCCACTGTGCCTAGCTGATGTAATCTTTTTTTACTATTTAGAAAAAATTGTTTTAAAAATGGGTGACTGGGAGTCTAAAGCTCAGTGTTAGAACATTTGCCTAGTGTGCACGAGGCCCTGGATTCACCAGCATGAAAATAAATGCTTAGGTACTTAAGTAATACAGAAAGACATTCTCAAGCCGGGTTTGGTGGCACACGCCTGTAATCCCAGCACTTGGGAGGCTGAGGCAGGAGGATTGCGAGTTCAAAGCCAGCCTCAGCAATGGTGAGGCACTTAGCAACTCAGTGAGACCCTGTCTCTAATAAAATACAAAAAAAAGTCTGGGGATGTGGCCCAGTGGTCGAGTGCCCTTGAGTTCAATTCCTGGTACCAAAAAAAAAAAAAAAAAAAAAAAAAAAGACATTCTCATTTTTCAGCAATTCAGATAAAGTAATTTTCCCCAACCCAAATCCAAGTCTATCCAGGAAGGAAACCGTTACTGGTTCCTATCTTTTCAGACCATTCCCTATTCATAACTTCTGGATATTAATCAGTTATGAATTATATAGTCTGTGAAGTTTTTTGTTTGTTTGCTTGTTTGTACTGGGGATTGAACCCAGGGTGCTCTATCATGACCTACATCTCCAGACCTTTTAATTTTATTTTGAGGTAAGGTCTCACTAAGTTGCCAAGGCTAGCCTCAAGCTTGTGATTCTCTTGGGTCAGCCTCTTGAGTCACTGGGATTACAGGCATGCACCACCACACCCAGACTGAGCAGTTGTTGAAGGATACAAAGAAAATGTATTTTTGTTTCCCTCCTTCTGTTCTAACCATTTGGTCTAGCTAATTCTCCATCCTGGATGGAATTTAGAGCAAAAGTTCAAACAGTTTTGCCGGCAAGTTGTACAAATATTCAAGGAAAAGTAATTCCAATCCTGCACAAAGTATTCCATAATATGGAAAACACTCTTCAAATTCTATTATGATAAAACCATAACCAAGATTCCAAAACAAAAATGGGAAAGGGAAATTGATGGGGTAATCTCATACATTGATATAAACAAATAATTAATAAGCAGGTCACTAGTAAACCAAATCTTGCAATCTCTTAAAAAGATAATATAAAAGTCAGGCATGGTAGTACATACCTATAATTCCAGAGACTTGGGAGGCTGAGCCAGGAGGATTATTTGTGAGTCCCTAAGTAACTTAGTGAGACCATGTCTCAAAATAAAAAGGGCTGGGGATATAGCTCGGTGTTAAAGTGCCCCTGAGTTCAATTCTCTTTCTGAAACAAAACAAAACAAAACAAAAACCCCCCATGATTTTTAAAAAATGATATAAAGATAGTATAGTTTATCCTAGTAAAGTAGGATTATGTAAGGCCAGTACAATTCAAGAATATAATTTATTCTGTGGATGTGGCTCAATGATAAGAGTGCCTGCCTAGCATGCACCAAGTCCTGGGTTGCACCCTCAGCAACACACACACACACACACACACACAAATTAAAAATAGAAATCATTATATTAGTAGATTAAATGGGCATCCCAATAGATGAAGAGGAGGCACTTAGTAAAATTCAACATCAATTCCTAATTTAAAAATATATATTTAAACACATTAGAAGTGGACTTCTTTAATTTGATAGTGTATCTACAAAACAAAGTGCCGCAAGAAATCATGCTCAGTGGTGAAGTGCTTAAAGCATTCCTTTGAGACTCAGAACAAGGCAAGGGTGCTTGCTATCACCACTTAAATTAAAATTTCTAACCAAAGATCCAAGACATAAGAATTGGAAAACAAGAAAATACTGTCATTATTTCCAGATAAGATGAGAGCACAGGAAATCCAAAAGGAGATGTGATAGGTTATTAGAATTACTAAGAAATTTTGAAAGTTTACTGGATACAAAATCAATGTAAGAAAGTCAATTAAATCATTAAATGCTGACAACAAATAGAAAATGTAATCTTAAAACTCTATGCTAGAGGGCTGGGGCTGTAGCTCAGTAGTAGAATGTTTGTCTCACACTGTGAGACACTGGGTTTGATCCTTAGCATCACATAAAAATAAATAAAGATATTGTGTCCATCTACAACTGAAAAATATGTAAAAAACCTCTATGCTAGAGCAAAAATATAAATTACCTATAAATAAATGACAAAAAAGTATAATGCTTTATGGAGAACATTGAAAATTTTATTGAAAGATTTTAATTTTGAATTGGAAATCATTTATGGATGGGATAGTTTAAATCGTTGCACTTGTTGAAAAGAAAGTTTCAAACAAAACAATTTGGGTTTGGGGTGTGGTAGAGCATTTGTCCAGCAAGTATTTATGAAACACTGAAGTCAGAATATATAGTCCCTAGAAGCTGTAACAGAACTTCCTAGAAGACATAAAGGGATTTGGGTAATAATCTACCCCTTTTGATAGCAGTTTGGATTTGTGTATGTCATTTAGTCAGCATGGAACTTACACACCCGTTTGTTGCTCTCAGTTCTTTGTGGGGATCTGCTCTCTATGGAGACACATTTCTTATTAGCTTCTAACCAGACTTCCAATCAAGAAACTTGATTAAATTCTAGAAGCCACTTCTCACTTGCATTTGGAGCCCCTGAGATCTCCTTTTGTTAAAGAGATATGAGAGAAGAGTTAAAATAGAAAAACAATTCCAGGTGTTTTCCTCTGGCATATGAGTGTTGAAATTATGTCTCAGTTCTATAAGCAGGAGACTTGTTTGAACTAGGAGTCTCTTCATTGCCAACATCCCTCAGGGATTTAGACAGCACCACCACTCCTCTTTTGTTGTAAATTTCATTAATCTGTTCATGTGGATTCCAGTGCAGGCTTTGTTTATCTTTCAGAGAATGGATGTTTTGTTTGAGGCTGGAAGGTGAGTTTTGGAGTAGGAAAGGTAATTACGGTAAGGAGAACATTGACAGCATAACTGGCAGAAAATTGGGCACATTATTATTATTATTATTATTATTATCATTATTATTATTATTACTTGAACTGGGGATTGGACCCAAGGGCAGCTAACCACTGGGCCACATGCCAGCCCCCACTCCCTTTTTTTTGGAGACAGGGTCTCACTAAGTTGCTTAGGGCCTCAGCTAAGTTACTGCGGTTGGCTTTGAATCCTGCCTCAGACTCCCAAGCAGCTAGGATTACAAGAGTACACCACCATGCCCAGCTAGTGTGCAATATTTTTGAAAGAAGTGACAGTCTTGACAGATATTGTCTGCTTCCTAAGGTGTCTTAGGTAGGATTTTGGTGTCAATTAGTGTTAAAAATGGTGGGGCCTGGCTGTGTGGCTTAGTAGTGGTAGAGTAGTTGCGTAGCATATGTGATGCCATGGGTTCAATCCCCAGTACCACAAAAATAAAATAAGCTGGGCTTTGGTGGCACACATTTGTAATCTCAGGAACTCTGAAGGCCAAGGCAGGAGGATCAGCAATTTCAAAGCCAGCCTCAGCAATTTAGCCAGGCCCTGAGCAATTTAGTGAGGCCCTAAGCAACTCAGTGAGATCCTGTCTCTACAGAAAATATAAAAATAGGGGTGGGGATGTGGCTCAGTGGTTAAGTGCCCCTGAAGTCAATCCTCAGTAACAAACAAACAAAAAAACCCAAAAAACAAAAAACACAAGTCTAGAGAGTTCTCATTTACCCTTCACAGAGCTTCACCCAATAGTAGAATCTTCCTAATTGTTGAATTTATGAAAACCAAAAAATTGGTACAATCACGCTCTATAGAATCTGTTCAGATTTGACCAGATTGTTCCCTAATGTCCTCTCTCTGTTTCAGGATCCAATCCAGATGCTATATTGTATTTAATATTATTGAATTTTTAAGAAAGAGAATATGATAATCTCTTTCTTCTGAATCCCAGATGTTTGGCATTGTGATACTATCAGGTCTCCAGAAGGTGTTCAAGATATTTACATTAATTTTCTGGGGTTTCCACATAATGTACCTCTCCAAGTCACACAGGCCAGGTAGATATGAGAAGTTCCAGCACGTCCATGTGTGAGGACTTTTGGGGAGATGGGCTGAGAGCTGAGCACTGGGCAGAGGCTGGGCAGGGGTTGGGTGAGCAGTTGTTTGCTGTTGGATTTGTGGTGCCTGCAACCAAGGGAGCAATGTGGGAGGCAACATCTCAGGAAGGTGGGTGTTGCAATGGGCAAAAGTGTGACTTATGCAGTTGAGGGGGAGAAATAAAGAATGTCCATGCGCTTCTGCCTTTTCCAATGCTTTATTCACTCAAATCTCTCAATACAATTTCACTCTATAGGTTCTTAATCAAGAAAATGACAACCCTTAATGTGAGGCACTGCAGGCAATTCTAGGTTAATTCTAAGCTTTGCAAACACACTTTCATAGATAGGCTTGGGCCGATGGGCCACCTCCCCCATGGAAATTTCCATGAGAAGCAATCTGGTTTCATTTTCCCTGGGCAGGAGCCAATAGGCTTAAAGGTCGCCCTGTTCCTTGGGCAAAGAGCCAATAGCATTAAAGGTTGCTCTGGTATACCCCCCCACCAGAAATCCCTACTTAAAGCTCCTGCCTGCCCGGAGCTCAGACACAATAGCTCTCCATGCTGAGAGGAGGCAGCCACTGCGACAGCTCCAGACTCACTGTCTCCAGCCCGATGGCAGCTGCCTTCATAAACAGCTCCAGAGACTACAGCCAGCGTGACCAGGCACCCACCTTCCATTCAAAGCTCGCACACTCCCTTCTCCCTGACTCCTCTCTCCCACCAGAGCTTGCACACTCCCCTCTCGCTGACTCCTCTCTCCCCATACTACTTCTACCTCTGACTAGCCATAAAGGCTGGTGAATAAATCTCTTGGCTGCATGGTTGTCTCCAGTGTGATTTTTGCCCTTCACATTTAATAATGACAGGCTCATTTACAGACATTTCCCTCTGCATGCTAAGCTCAAGTGCCAGATCTAAAGTCTTGAGTCTTAGACCTTAAGTTCAGCAGATGCACACTCACTCAGACTGCAGTGATCAGGTCAGGAACCAATGGAGGCTTCTCCTGGGATGGAGCTGACAGCTGGCTGAGGAGAGGGCCATAAGGAGAGGTCGCCATTTTCACCAGGGTCAAGATGTGGCTGTAGAGTTTGAGAGTGGTGAGGATAATGCAGAGAATCAGGCAAACAATGAGAAGAGTTGGGATGTCAGTGCAGGTCCTCATCAGGTTCTCCGGCATGTGGGCATCAGTGTCAGCTGGCTGAATGTCTGTTCTTTGGCTCCATCATTTATACTAAATTTGGGGGCTTCTGACTGCCCTTTCAATCCCTATCAGCTGTTACCAGGTTTGTCAGTGATGTCAATTGTCCTGAGGTTAAGGCATCTGTTCTGGTGGTTTCTGCCCTGATTTCTCACCTCTTGCCTTTATCGGGGTGAGGGCAAAATGACAGAGACTTTACTCTGAGTTTTATCAGGGTTGTGAAAAGTGACTTGCTTTTATTGGGCTATGCTTGATGACCATATTGGAGGGCTCTGTAGGCATGCCTGGTGGGGACTGCAGTTTTGTCTCAAAATTGAGTTACATAGGCTAAGCCCTTTCTTAGGTTAAGGCCATTCTTACAGTGGGATGTTGGAACCAACGAGGAAATGCAATATTGGGTCACCAACCCTAAATGGATAAAGCAAAGAGAGGATGTCCAAGTACAGAAGGAAAAATTGTTCAAAAAATTTGAAGCCCAGCACCATGGCAAGTACTTGTAATCCCAGCTATTTCAGAGGCCAAGGCAGGAAGACTGAAAGTTCAAAGCCATTCTGGGCAATTTATTGAAACCCTGTCTCATAAAACAAATCAATAGCCAGGCTTGGTGGCATACGTCTGTAATCCTAGCACCTTGGGAGGCTGAGACAGGAGGACCATGAGTTCAAAGCCAGTCTCAGCAAAAGTGAGGTGCTAAGCAACTCAGTGAGACCTTGTCTCTAAATAAGATACAAAATAGGGCTGGGGATGTGGCTCAGTGGCCAAGTGCCCTGGATCAATCCTCTGTACCAGAAACAAACAAACAAACAAACAAAAGAACAAAAAAAAACCCCCAAAAAACCAAACAAACAAACAAACAAAAAAAAAACAACAACAAAAAGTTTAGAGCAAGATGATTTTCAACGTGATGAGGAAAAGTGACTCAAACAATTTAGGAACCAGATAGTAGGTAATGAAAGCTTGTAATCTAATTCCTGTGGCCAAGATGAAAGATGAGCTAGAAAGGAGCACACGAGAGAAGGACTAGATGATCTGCATAGCCTAAGAATGTGACTTTGAGACAAGAAGGACTTTGGGAGTGACACCTGATTATATATTCATGATGAGACCTATTGGTCTTCTCTTAACTGTAAGTTCTAGATATGTGTGAAAGAGGAGTATTCTTCCATTGTATAAAAGAAATACACAATAAGCATGCTTTCTTTTGTTTAACAAAGACCAGGATAAAGGATGAGAATTACCTCATTTCAGTGGCAAATTAATAAGTATGTATCCAAGTTTAATGCAGAATTTAATACAGTGTTTGTGCAGCAGATCAGTGATTGGAGAAAAACACTCTAGATCTCATAACTCAGGGTGGGGTGGAAGAGTTTGAAAACAGACCGAGATACTTGCCACACAAAAGAGTTGAAGATTGCAAGTAGTTTACAGTGAAATCTGGAACACCATTTTCCTAAGCTAAGAATGGTTTCTTGCAGCTAACTACTATGTGTAGAAAAGTTTTATATTATAATGTGTATTCTTATCACATACTATGTAGTTAGTTTATAAAGTGGTTTCTCCCCAGTTTCTTGAACATGGTATCTTTGTGTCTTGGACCTGGTCTGTCATGATATTAATTGTTAAACACTAAAACCTGGAATAATGTCAATCATGAAGTATACCACATTAATAGTGAAGGAAGAGTGACCTCCCTGACCCACTTGTGATCAGCTCTCCCCAGATGAGTGCTGCTCCCACCTCTCCTGCCTTCCCAGAGCTCCCTCATCACCTTGTACCTCCCTTTACAACATCCTTGCTCTCTCTATTGGCCACACATAACCTCCCACCACATCCTTCCAGAAATCTTTCAAGATCTTTCTTGTGGTGCACAACTGCTCCAAAGATAGTGTAACCATCCCACTCATACTTCACTTTACCACCTCACATTTTTTTAAATAAATATTGAATTCATTGAATTTCACTATATATCTGGGAGGGCAGTGGCAGCAGGGGATGCCCAATCATATTTTCCTACTAAAAAATCACATAGCCCAGAAAAATTGGGCTGAAGGCCTTCAGTACAGAAAGTAGTAAAGGACAAGCTCAAAGGTCAAGTCCTCCTCTAGTCACCGACTGGCTTCTGTTCTCCCTTATTCCACTTTTCCCTTCTCCCCACCTCATCTTTCATCCTCATTCCCTCCTCCTCCCAAACCAAGTTGAGTCTCACCCCAACTTCAAGAGCTTAGGTAACAAATATTCTATCACAATGGGAAGTGGCCCAGCAGCACCTCTGTCCACCCACAATGCTCCCATGGCCCATGCATGAAGACTTTGATATTCAAGACTATTCCCCACTAGAAGGAACTGGGATTCCAAATCAGGATACCTTGGAATATCCCATTATGTCCAAAAAGCAGTATAAATCATTGTGCTCTATGAGGTTCTGCCTCCTTTAAGGTGTTCACAGCACTTAAGAAACTAGTATCCTGCCAGGTGCAGCGGCACTTGCCTTTAATCCCAGTGACTTAGTAGACTGAGGCAGTAGGATCGAAAATTCAAGGCCAGCCTCAGCAACTTAGCAAGGCCCTGAGCAACTTAGTGAGACCCTATCTCAAAACAAAATATAACAAGATTAGCTTCAGTGGTAAAGCACCCCAGGGTTCAATCCTTAGTACCAGAAAAAATAATTAATGGCAGAGTATTTAAAAAATTCATAGATTTTTCTTAAATTTAGAGAAAGATATTTTAATTAAATGTGTATAAATTATAGAAAATGTTGATTGTAATATAGAAATATATTACAATAATATAGAAAATGTTGATTCTACATAAAGTGTAGAAAAATACTTAAAGGAATTAGGGTTTGTACAACTCTGGTTAAACCACAGCTGTTATTTTAGAGTATTACACTACACTACAGAGTCTAAATTTTTCTTTAAAAGTTAACTTGTTTAATATAAGAACATTGGTGTAATTGTGGTGCTGTTACTGGATTGTTGGTATAATAGATGTATTCATATCTTCCAAGTAAGAAAATTCTAAAATATAAGTTTTTAGAAAAACATTTCTTTTCCAAGCTGGTGTCCTTTTTTAAAATATATTTTTGGTTTTAATAACTTTATTTTATTTATTTTTTAAATGTGGTACTCAGAATCGAACCCAGTGCCTCTCACATGCTAGGCAAGTGCTCTACTACTAAGCCGCAACCCCAGCCTGAAGCTGGTGTTCTTCATACTGAAGTTTGAAGTAAAGATTTGTCACTATAAAAGTTATGTTTCTTGGTTCATAGATATTATACAAACTAAATATACTTTTACTCTTGTTAATTTCATTTTATAGTGTTCTTGTAAACTTTATAACTATTGTCTGTAAATGATTTACAAAAATGTAACTTCTAATATAACAACTTGTGTTAATTTGAGGAAATAGGCCATCAGCTATAGGATAGTCAAGATGTAAGGCTAACTTCCAGTACTGATACTGATCTTCAACTAAATGAGAGGGTAAATAACTGAAAAGTTATAGACATTAAAGTTAAAACCTTTTAAAAGTTAGAACTCTTACTTTAAGACTGGTGAAACTGGCTTGCTGGATGTTTAAAACCCAAACTTGGAAAACTAAAGTTAAAAAGTAAAAGGGGGCTGGGGCTGTGGCTTAGTGGTAGAGCACTTGCCTTGCATGTGGGAGGCACTGGGTTCGATCCTCAGCAGCACATAAAAAATAAACAAATAAAATAAAGACATGCTGTCCATCTACAACTACAAAAAAATTTAAAAAAATAAGTAAAAGGTTCAAGAAAGAAAATAGTCAATATTTGGCTTTTGGCCTGTGAAGTCAGTTCAAACCCTTGGAACAAGGGGACTTCTCTAAGGGCTTTGCAAGTCTGGGTCACATGACCTCTCAAACAAGGGGATCTTTTAAGACTCTGGAGAACAGAAAGCTGACCAGTGCACATTCTTCAGAGAGTAGGGTCATTAGAAAAGGAGACAATCTGATCCTTCCAAGAGAAGCCACATGGTCAATGAGACCCTGACCTATCCTTGCAGATGGCACTAAAGGAGCTAAGAGTGACCCCCTGAAGGAACTCAGCTGACTCTTTCAAAACAATTTTTTTAAATTGTAGATGGACACAGCTGACTTTATTTTTATTTTTTAAAAAATTGTAGATGGACACACTACCTTTATCTTATTTATCTATTCTTATATGGTGCTAAGGATCAAACCTGATGCCTCATACATGCCAGGCAATTGCTGTACCACTGAGTTACAGCCCCAGCCCTCAGCTGACTCTAAACAAGCTTGGTATTAAACCCCTAGCAAAACAAGTCATAAATGAAGTACAGTCATACCTGGGAATTTAAAAGAAGATAGAAAAGTTCTTTTAATGTAACTTAAGATGTACACTTGTGTTAGTCCCACAACAAATCAGACTGGAGACTACAAAAGAGGGATTCTTTGACAGGAGTTCCTGATATCTCTCAAAAGAGACTATCAGAATTAGAATTTTTTTTTAAGTCAGTAGTCAATTTAAGGCCTAAAATTCTTCCTAACCTCATATATGGGTAGGCTTGATCTGTGTTTGCTAGTGTGATTATCTAGCCCTAAGTAACAGAGATAAAAGGATCTCTACTGAACACAGAGGTCATCCAATAGAAAGATGTTTTACAAATCAGTTGACATTAGATATCTTAACTACATCTTATGGGGGCACCTGTGACATTAGAAAAACTGTTATGTTTACATTCCTGATAACTCTGACAATGTAGGTAATCCCACTAAAGATTTACATTCCCAAGTAGAGGCCCTGTCTTCAATGGCCTTGTTGTGGGAAAATCTTCTTAACTCTTATACCACATGGTGAAAAATTACTGGTTTTTGTCATCAACATCTTACTCATTGGCATGTTCACATGCTGGAGCATTTATTGCTGTATTAATCTTATTCCAGTATTTATATATTCTTGTTTATCTCATAGAATCAGCCACCTCCCAGATAACTTTACAACCTGTTGCTTCCAAACCAGACTTTTGCCATGGACCTCTTGGCTGACCCAAAACATTCCTAAAAGGAAAACACAAACTGCTTGCCCCACATTGCCCTCTCTCAGCTCCAAGCCGCCAGAGCAGTCATCAGTCATTTCCTGCTACAGGAATAAGTGTTCCCTTCTCAGGGAGGGAATTGAGGCCAGGGAGAGCAAAAGGACAGTTAGTGTATGTAATGAATGATTGGGTCAAGAGGATGGGGGCTGAGTCAAGGGAAATAAAATGCTAATAGCTCCTGAGCACTCCCCACCCCTCAATTTCTTTCCAAGTTTACCTGTCTCCAGGGAATCTTTCCTCTTAAAGTAGTTGTTAATAAAGTACCTCCTGGGTGCTCCCTTCCTCCCTTTCTAGACAGATATGGAAAGGCACCTCTGGAAGTCTCCTTTCCCACCTTTTGTCCATGTAGGCAAGATAAGGGGAGGAGGAGGCATGAGAAGAATGAATAAAAGGGGCAAGACACCTCAACTCCCTTGGGCACTAACTTGGACCCCTGCAGCAACCTATGCAGCACCAACAAAGGATTCTTGAGTAGGCATGGTGGGACATGAAGAAAAACATTGAAAAAACAAAAAACAAACAAAAAAACCACAAGGATAATTTTACAAAAAGCTGGGGCCAGGTGGGAAAATTGCACTCTGATGGAGTAACAGTGCCACCGAAACTAGCTCCACAATTTTTTACATAGGATCTTATAATCAGGAAGTTAAATTTTGGGGTGTTGTAAATTGTTCAAGGCTTGCAAGTTGTCAGAGGCTTCTATGTGCATTAAAAAGTTACAGAGCTAGTAACATTTTGCAGCAGCTATTTGAATGTTGCAGTGCTGAAAATATTTTGCTGTAATCCTGCTGTACCCAGGACACCCATTGTCCTGGGATGTCTGATAACTGTTAGAATCAGCCAAAAGTTATAGCTGATAACATCCTCACCTTTGGCAAGGAATGTTTCCCAGGCATGGCTTTACCAACACCACAGGATCAGCTGATGAGCCAGTACTCATTCACTCTCTGCATCTCCCCATTTTTTATTTTTTTAACTGCAACTGATGCATGCCTATTTGAAGGTACTGGAACTGGGATTGGATGAGCTTGCAGTGACTGTGTGAAAACAATACTGAATTAAAAGTAAGAAAACAAGCCTATGAGATACCATGTTTTAGCATATACCAAGGATTAAAACCATTTAGATAATTTCACAGCTTTTCTGCAAAATTGGCAGGAGATAACAGAAATCTTACACTTTTGTACAGCTTGAACATAATGGTTAATTGTAAAAGATCTGAACTAACACTGTAATGATTCCAAATACCTAATAGGTGCATCTTTATCTTATTCCAATCTCATTGCAAGCTATTATAGAAAACAGGTGTAACACAAATAAATTGGTAAGCAATATGGCATTGTAATTGTCTAATCTTAAGACTTTGTATCTGATTACCTAAACTCAACACAGTAGTTTCTAAAGCATTTAACTTAGTTTCAAGTTTATCATCAATGTCCTCCTGATCCTGTGTGGTTCTTGAAGTATTTTGTACCAAAGCAATGACAAAATGAGCTTATTGGATATCCTGCAGAAGAGCAATAGAAACAATAATTACAGAAGCAATCACAGTAATTAAAGTAACAATACCAAAGACAGTGTGATTGAATCAGCTGATTATGAAGTTCTTGAAGATCTTGTAGCCTTGTGTCTTCATACCAATGTTCTATAATGCTAGTGGGAAGCATAAGGAAGGCAGGCTGGTATAAAACCAATATATATATTTAAAATTTATTCTACTTAGTTGTACATAACTGCAGAATGCATTTCAATTCATCATACACAAATGGAGCACAACATTTCAATTCTCTGGTTGTACATGATGTAGAGACACACCATTCATGCAACCATACATGTACCTAGTGTAATGATGTCCATTTCATTCCACATCTTTCCTATCCCAGTAACCTCTTCCCACCCTCCCCTTTGCCCAATCCAAACTTCCTCCATTCTTCCCATGTCTCCCCCTCCATTATAGATCAGCATCCAATAATCAGAGAAAACATGCAGCCTTTATTTTTTGGGGGGGATTGGCTTACTTTGTTTAGCAAAATATTCTCCAACCCCATCCATTTACCTGTAAATGCCATAATTTTATTCCCTTTTAATGCTGAGTAATATTCCATTGTGTATATATGCAACACTTTTTTTTTTATCCATTCATCTGTTGAAGGGCATCTAGGTTGGTTCCACAGTTTAGCTATTGTTAATTCATCTGCTATAAACATTGGTGTTGCTATGTGTGGCATCTTAGTGGCATCTTCCTTAAGGACAGGGCAAAATTGGTACAGCCTATGGTGGTCCGCCAACAATATGCTGCCCTCAGCAATGCTGATTGGGAGCCCTATGAACTAGGCCATGGTCCTTGACAGGATGTGGAAATTTAAATCATCCATGGGAAGCCTTCCTAAAGGCGACTGTTCTGTCCCATGTCTTCCCCTCGGCCACGGCTTGCTGGTCTTGGGTAAGTCCACCTGAAGTGCTAGGATGGTAGCTAGAGATGGGTAAGACCCCCAGAGGGGGGCAACCTAAGACAGGCACATCCTCAAGTAGGGTGGGCTCCCATCAATAAAACAGAAAAGGGGAAAAGAAATGTTGGGGACATTAAGAACACATCAGCCAAAGACATAACTCTCTGACTTCCTGATATATGGACTTGGCCTATCCCAGGGGTGTTGCCCTGACACATGACAAAAAATCAAACCACCACAAGGATAGGCTAATGGCTGTTCCTCCAATGTGATCTGCTCGTGTTCCCTATGCTTCCCTATAACCTTTCTGCTGATAAAACCCTCTCTTTTTTCATGAAAGATATCATGGTGCTGAAAGAGTTAACTTTGACTGCATAGGTTCTCCTATTTACTTGCTGTTCTGTTCTTTATTCATATATATGGCCACCAAATGTCACTATTTCAATTATTTAGATCGAGACTAATTCTGTAAATTTGTCTTTTTTGAAATCTAGCTAAAAAACATAGAAAGAATAACACAAACCTTTTTCTATAAGTACTTAATTCCTAGTTAATAAGCTTTAAGAGTCTTTTTGTGATTAAAAATAAATTTCTTTTACATTTAAAGTAGATATAAATTCCTTAGAGTAAAAAGAACTTCAGAGTTAACATTCAGCCTTGCCTCCCTCTTTTCCCTGCTTCTAGGTTTTATAAACAACTGCTATAAAAGAAAAACAATAGTGCTTTGGAATCCCAGACAGAGAAAGTTAACTCTTATCAGACAGCCTGAATGGTGTGCAGAGAAAAACAGCTTCAGGGAATCCATGAGAAATAAATTTTCACCCAAACTAATTAGATAAAAGTGACAAAATTATAATATGCCCAGTCATGTACAGGGCCTTGGAAAGGTGTAAGTGACCTCAAAACCTTGAAATATATAAGATAAGAAATTCAATATGTCTAAAAATGTAATCTATAAATTAAGTCATGTCTGTAATGAAATCACAAAAAAAATATATAAACGATCTGTACTGCCAAAAATTATGCTTAAATACCTACAACAAAGTGAAAGTAAAGAGAGAAGATTCAGCAGCCTAACTCGTTGTCTGTGTGTGCTGATTTCTTCCACCACCAGCTGACTCCTTTACTTCATGCTATGTTGAGCACTGGCATAGTACCCCCCGGCTGACAACCTGCTTTGGCAGCCCCCCCCCCGATAGATCATGCTACATGGCACCTCTTGCGGAGTCCACCATGGACCCCCACAGCTATGTCATTATAGTATGTTGATTTTAACTTCTTTGGGAATAGACCAAGGAGTGGGATAGCTGGGTCAAATGGTGGTTGAATTCCAAGTTTTCTGAGGAATTTCCACACTGCTTTCCAAAGTGGTTGCACCAATTTGCCATCCCACCAGCAATGTATGAGTGTACCTTTTCTCCCACATCCTCTCCAACACTTGTTATTGCTTGTATTCTTGATAACTGCCATTATGACTGGGGTGAGATGAAATTTTAGAGTCATTTTGATTTGCATTTCTTTAATTACTAAAGATGTTGAACACTTTTTCATATATTTGTTGATCACATGTATATCTTCTGAGAAGTGTCTTTTCAGTCCATTAGCCCATTTATTGATTGGTTTGTTTTTGGTATTAGGTTTTTTAGTTCTTTATATATCCTGGAGATTAGTGCTCTATCTGATGTGCATGTGGTAAAAATTTGCTCCCATACTGTAGGCTCTCTCTTCACCTCAATAATTTTTCTTTTGCTAAGAAGAAGATTTTTAGTTTGAATCCATCCCATTTGTTGATTCTATTTTTTAATTTTTATTTAAGGATGGACACAATACCTTTATTTTATTTATTTTTATGCAGTGCTGAGAATTGAACCCAGTGTCTCACACATGCCAGGCAAGCACTCTATCATTGAGCCACAATCCCAGCACCCCGCCCCCCACACCATTTATTGATTCTTGGTATTATTTTTTGCATTTAGAAGTCTTGTTAAGGAAGTTGGGGCCTAATTCAACATGATGAAGTATTGGGCCTACTTTTTCTTCTATTAAAGGCAGGGTCTCTGGTCTAATTCATAGGTCCTTGATCTACTTTAAGTTGAGATTTGTGCCTGATGAGAGATAAATGTTTAATTTAATTTTGTTGCATATGGATTTCTAGTTTTCCCAGCACCATTTGTGCCTTTGTCTAGTATGAGATAACTGTATTTATGTGGGCTGGTCTCTGTGATTTCTATTCTGTACCATTGGTCTACATGTCTTTTTTGATGCCAATACCATGCTGTTTTTGTTACTATTGCTCTATAGTATAAAGTCTGGTATTGTGATACATCCTGCTTCACTTCTCTTTCTAAGGATTGCTTTTGCTATTATGGGTCTCTTATTTTTCCAAATAAATTTCATGATTGCTTTTTCTATTTCTATGAAGAATGTCATTGGGATTTTAATAGAAATTTCATTAAATTTTTATAGAGCTTTTGGTAGTATGGCCAATTTGACAATATTAACTCTGCCTATTCAAGAGCATGGGAGTTCTTCAATTTCCTTCTTTAGTTGTTGCCGCCTGAAGCGATGGCCTCTTGGAGCAACGAAGCCGTGGGAAGAAGTTTAGAGGAGAACTGGAAACAAACAGCTTTTTATTCTGATAATTTTTCTCTCTGGCTCTAACAACGACTAACACGTGCCACACACACCACCAAAATGGCGCAGATCCGATCAGCAATCTGGCTCAAGTCCCTTGAGATCCCGGGCCAAGTCCCATGAGACTACGGAAGGCGGATATGCCCAAATCTCCATGGCCCATAGTCAACCGCAATTTAAGCCATTTCCCCAAACAGGGCTCCTGCATTTAGTGTCTGTAGTTGTTATTGTATAGGCCTTTCACCTCTTTTGTTAAATTGATTCTCACATATTTTATATTTTTGAGGCTATTTTGAATGGGGTACTTTTCCTAATTTTTCTTTCAGTGGATCCAGCACTTACGTATAGAAATGCACTTGATTTATGGGTATTGATTTTATATCCTGCTACTTTGATGAATCCATTTATTAGTTCTAGAAGTTTTCTGGTGGAATTTTTTTGTTCTTCTAAATATAGAATCATGTTATCGGCAAATAGTGATAGTTTGAGTTCTTCTTTTTCTGTGTATCCCTTTAATTTCTTTATTTGTCTAATTTTCCTGGCTGGAATTTCAAGGACTATGTTGAATAGAAGTAGTGAAAGAGGGCATCCCTGTCTTGTTCCAGTTTTTAGAGGAAATGCTTCCAATTTTCTTCCATTGGCCTTAGTCTTAGCATAAATAGCTTTTACAATGCCAAAATATGATCCTACTATTCCTAGTTTTTCTAGTGTTTTGAACATAAAGAGGTGCTGTATTTTATCAAATGCTTTTTAAGCATCTATTGAGATAATCATATGATTCTTGTCTTTAAGTCTATTGATGTGATGTATTACATGTATTGATTTCTGTATGTTGAATCAACCTTGCATCCCTGGGTTGAACCCCACTTGATTGTGGTGCACTATTTTTTAAATATGTTTTTGTGTGTGATTGGCCAGGATTTTATTGAAAATTTTTGTGTCTGTGTTCATCAGGGATATTGGTCTGAAGTTTTCTTTCCTTGATCTGTCTTTGTCTGGTTTTGTTATCAGGGTTATGCTAGCCTCATAGGATGAGTTTGGGAGCATTCCCTCCTTTTCTATTTCATGGAATAATTTGAGGAGTATTGGTATTAGTTCTTCTTGGAAGGTCTTGTAGAACTCAGCTGAGAATCCGTCTGGTCCTGGGCTTCTCTTGGTTGGTAGGCTTTTGATGGCATCATCTATTTCCTTGCTTGAAATTAATGTTTAAATTGTGTATGTCCTCCTGATTCAGTTTGGCTAGATTAAATGTTTCTAGAAATTTGTTGATGTCATTGAGATTTTCTATTTAATTGAAGTATAATTTTTCAAAATAGTTTCTAATTATCTCCTGAATTTCAGTAGTGTCCATTGTGATGTTTCCCTTTTCATCATGAATTTTAGTAATTTGATTTTTCTATCTCCATCTCTTTGTTAGTGTGGCTAAGGATTTATCAATTTTATTTATTTTTCCAAAGAAATAACTTTTTGTTTTGTCAATTTTTTGAATTGTTTCTTTTATTTCAATTTCAATGATTTCAGCTCTGATTTTAATTATTTCTTGTCTTCTACTAATTTTGGTGGTGATTTGTTCTTCTTTTTCTGGGGCTTTGAGATGTAATGTCAGATTGTTTGTTGACTTCTTATTCTTTTAACAAATGAACTCAATGTAATGAACTTTCCTCTTAGCACTGCCTTCATAATGTCCCAGAGATTTTGATATGTTGTATCCGTGTTCTCATTTACCTCTAAGAATTTTTTTAAATCTCTTCCCTGATGTCTTCTGCCTCATCCAATATCATATTATTTAGTCTGCTGTGTTGGAGTAGCTTATATTTTTTATTTTATCATTGATGTCTAGTTTCATTCCATTATAATCTGATAGAATACATGGTAGTATCTCTCTCTCTCTCTCTCTCTCTTGTATTTGCTGAGAGTTGCTTTGTGGCATAATATATGTTCTATTTTAGAAAAGGATTCATGTGCTGCTAAGAAGAAAGTGTATATACTTGATGATGGATGAAATATTCCATATATGTCTGTCAAGTCTAAATCATTAATTGTATTATTGAGTTTTACAGTTTCTTTGTTTAGTTTTTGTTTGGAAGATCTATCCAGTGGGGAGAGAGGTGTGTTAAAATCAGCCAGTATTATTGTGTTGTGATCTATTTGCTTTTTGAAATTGAGGAGGGTTTGTTTGAAATACTTAGAATCTTCATTGTTTGGGGCAGAGATATTTATGATTGTTATGTCTTATTGATGTACGTTTCCCTTAAGCAGTATGAAATGTCCTTCTTTATCTCTTCTGACTAACTTTGGTTTGAAGTTCACTTTATCTGACATTAGGATGGAAACCTCTTCTTGTTTATGTGGCCCACATATGTGATATGTTTTTTGCTCATCCTTTTTCCTTCAGTCTGTGGATGTCTTTTCATGAGATGAATCTCTTGAAGGCAACATATTGTTGAATCTTTTTTTTGTTTTTAAATCAAATCTGCCAGTCTATGTCTTTTAATTGATGAGTTTATGTCATTAACATTCAGGGCTATTATTGAAATATGGTTTGTATTCCCAGTCATTTTGGTTTTTAACTTGACTTGGTTTCTCCTTTGATTGGCATTTCCTTTAGTGTAGTTTCTCCTGTTGCTGATTTTCATTGTTGGTTTTCATTTCCTCCTCATGGAATATTTTGCTGAGAATATCCTGTAGTGCAGGCATTCTCGTAAATTCTTTTAATTTTTGTTTATCATGGAAGATTTTTATTTCATCATCAAATCTGAAGCTTAATTTTGCTGGATATATTCTTGGTTGGCATCCATTTTCTTTCAAAGCTTGGTATATATTGTTCTAGGACCTCCTAGCTTTGAGAATCTGGGTTGAAAAATCTGCTGAGATCCAAATTGGTTTCCCCCTATATGTAATCTAAAATTTTTTTCTTGCAGCTTTTAATATTATATCCTTATTCTGTATGCTAGGCATTTTCATTATAATGTGCCTTGGTGTGGACCTGTTGTAATTTTGTACATTTGGCATCCTGTCAGCCTCTTGTATTTGATTTTCTAATTCATTCTTCATGTTTGGGAAATTTTCTGAAATTATTTCATTGAAGAGACTGTGCATTCCTTTGGTTTGTATCTTTGTGCCTTTCTCTATCCTGATAATTCTTAAAATTGGTCTTTTTATGTTGTCCCATAATTCTTGGAGATTCTGTTCATGGTTTCTCACCATCTTCGCTATGTGGTCAACTTTATTTTTATTTTCAAGATTATGTATTTTGTCTTCATTGTCTGAGGTTCTGTCTTCCAAGTAATATAGTCTGTTGTTGATGCTTTCTATTGAATTTTTTATTTGGTTTATTGTTTCTTTCATTTCAAGAATTTCTGTTTTTTTTTTTCCCAGAGTCTCTCTTTTGAAGTAATATTTTGCCACCTGTATTTACTCTCATATCTCTTTGTTGGAGTGGTCAATTGTTGCCAGTATTTGCTCTCTTAATTCATTCTTTGCTTTGCAGATCATTTTTATTATCTACATTCTAAATTCCTTCTCTGACATTTCATCTACTGTGCTGTCAATGGAATCTATTATTGTATCATCTTGGTCTGTTTCAGGCACTTTCTTCCCTTGTTTCTTCATGTTGTCCATGTGTCTTCCTCTCTAGCAGTGTGGATTTGAGGTATTACAGTTTCTTCCTTGTAATCTTGTAGTGTCCCTTCAGGTTACCAATACCTTGCCTGTAGGAACATGGGTAATGGTCTTGTAGGTCCTGGCTGTTGTTACTATATGGAAGCTGGCAGGGAAAGCCACCCCACGCATTGGTAGATGGGGCTGCAGCACTCTCCTCTTACCACAAGTGTGTGGTTGCTCCTCTTCTGTGGGGCAGGCTGGGGTCACAGTCATCTGCTTCTCATTCTTTGTGGCCAAGCTCAAATATCTTAATCTTTGTTATGCTTGTTAATAACACATAAGGAGACTGGACACATGCCTGCAAACCATGAGTTAGTGGTACATTCACTAGTTAGACTTGCAAGTGACTGACTAAAGTTAACAAAATCTAAAGCAGCATGTGCCATCAAATATTCTCAATCATTACTCCAGCTATTTAGGAACACAAAGTAGGCATTTGATAAAATGTAGCCACCAGTAGTATTGTTTTAATACTTTTCATTGGAATTTCTCATTAGCAATATTGAGCAGCCCATAGAAAGGCATTTTTATGAAAACCAAAGTACAGTCCAACACTCCTACTGTGGAGTATTATTGTTAGCACAAAAGACTGAGCCAGGTGCAAACTTCATTGATAAACACAGCTTTTATTCAGCAAATGGAGTCATGACTCTGATGGATTCAGTTTCCTGGTGGAAAATGAGCCACTGGCCAAAGGGGAAGTTTGTGCTTATGTGTGTTACACTGAGAGGTAACTTAATTATTGACAGAGCATGTCTGATGGAGAGTCTGGGGTCAGTGGTCAGTATCTGAGAACTGTTTTCATTGAGCCAGATGGAAGGTCTGGGTTAAGTGGTAAATATTTATCTCTTTCCCCCCAGGATCCATTGTACCGTCACTGGGAAAGGATTTACTTCAGGAAGGATCAATGCTTTGGCTTCTACTCCAAGACTGCCAGTCTAGGCTTTGATGGATACTTTCTCCCCAGGGCTTGTCTTGTCACTGGGAAATAGTGTATTGGAAAATGACCAATGTTATCAATGTGTTGCCTTCTTCCTCACTCCTTCTTCCCAGGCCACACTATTTTGGGGTTTATAACTTTTCATATCTAATATTTCAGACTCTGAAAGGTAAAGTATAAGTTGGGATGGTGAGATTGATCTTTGGCTACTTCCTGCAGGGAGGGGGCACTGTGGGGGCCCTCCTTTCAGAGTCCTGGAAGTGATGCTTGTGGGGGATAAGCAGAGGAGGATATGTGGGAGAGGTTTTGAGGCCATTGTGAATGATGTCAACTTTCTTTATGTGGCACCAGAAGATCAGGCAGTGAGTAGCGGAAGGAGAGAGGCTTTGAGATGTTTCCCAGCTGTTGTGGCTGAGCTGTTCACTTTATTAAGAAACTGTAAAACTAAAAATAGGGAGAAGAAAAGATATAATAATACATAAAGATTAAGTGGTTTTGTAGGTTATGAAAATAATTGTAGCATATAAAATAAGACTAACTAGCTTACTAGTGTTAGGAGAATAATTTTAGTGTGAAAGATGAAGATTAACTAATTCATTAGTGTTAGGAAAATGTAATATAGGCATGTAATATAGCCAGGGACCCTATTATTCTTAATTAAGTCTCAATCCGATTTAGAGTGCTATTTCCATGATTTCAGGGGTTCAGTTCCTTTGAAGCATAGCAAGCATGATTAATCTTGGAACCATACTTTCCTGATGGTTTAATTGTCTCCATTCTGCTCGACAGATCATGCAAAACAAGAACAGAGATGCAATTAACAGTTTATTTATGGTTAGTAACCCAGCTATATGTGTAGAAAAGTATTTAAAAGGGTAAAGGGAAGAAATTTCTTCAGGTAATCTTCCCAAAATCTCATCATTATCAAAAGTAGGTGTTTTACAAATGGTATGAATATACTTTGCATACAACCAGAGATATGTAAAAATGTGCTCTATAAGTATAATATGAAATGTAATGCATTCTGCTGTCATTTATAACAACTTAAAATTAAAAAGAAAGTAAGTGTTTTAGCATTAACCATGGCCAGAACCTGAGATTGTAACTTTAATAATCCAAAGAAGTATTATAAAAAAAATTAAGTCTCATTAGGTGATTGCATACACTTTGCCATTGAATCTCAGTGTTATTATATGGAATTCAAGTAACACAAAAGTGGGTAATATTATAATGGCACTGGAGTCTTTGAGCTCACTGTAAATCTTGTACTTGTTCTCCTAGCCATATATCAGAATCTTTTAGTTGCTGTATGTTGCTCAGAATTTCCTGAGCAATATGTACTTGAGTTTTCCAGGTTTTAGTATAATTCTTATGGAGAGGACAGTCCTGGGGACCTGAATTGGAGTTCCACCAGGCCCAGGTCAGTCCCACTGACCTTCACCCCAGCATGGCCAGCCCCAGATCAGTCCCGCTGACATCCTCTTGAGTGTGGCTAGGCTCAGAGAAGTTCTGCCAACCTCTGCTCAAGCACAGGCAGGCCCAGGTCAGCCCAGCCAACACCCACAGAGCTCAGGTGAGTATAGGACAGCTTCAATGACCTCTGCTCAGAGGATTGTCTCTTCCAACAAGCAGACCACCACAGAAGCTCAGACTCAACCAGTTTGACCCACACCAATCTACGCAGACCCAGCCCCAGGTCCTCAAATCATACTTTGAGGAACAATGGCAGGTTCTGATAGCCCAACATTAAGGGGAGGCACAGACAACCTGCAAGGATATTATAAGAATATAGGGAAGAAACTGTAATATCTCAGATCTACACTGCAAGAAAGTAAGGCAAATAGATAACATGAAAAAACAAGGGAGGAAAGTACCCCAAACAAACCAGGATTCTACAATAGCAGAACCCATGCTCAGTGAAGTCAATGAAATGTCAGAAAAGGAGTTCAGAAAGTTCATAATTAAAATGATCTGTGAATCAAAGAATGACCTAAATGAGCAAATACAGGCAAAAATTGACCACTACAAAAAAGATATAAGAGAAGAAATACAGGTAGCAAAATATTACTTCAAAAAAGAGAAACTCTGAAGAAAAAAAAAACAGTCAGAAATCCTTGAAATGAAGGAAACAATTAATCAAATAAAAAACACAATTGAAGGCATCACCAACAGACTAGATCAACTGGAAGAAAGAACTTCAGACAATGAAGATGAAGTATATAATCTTGAAAATAAAGTTGACCACACAATGAAGATAGTAAGAAAAACTATGAACAGAACATTCAAGAAGTATGGGACAGCATCAAAAGGCCAAATCTAAGAGTAATTGGGATAGAGGAAGGCAGAGTTTCAAACCAAAGGAATGCACAATCTCTTCAATGAGATAATATCAGAAAACTTCCCAGGCATGAAGAATGAATTGGAAAACCAAATACAAGAGCCTTATAGGACACCAAATGTACAAAATTACAACAGATCTACACCAAGACACATAATAATGAAAATGCCTAGCATACAGAACAAGGATAGAATTTTAAAGGCCACAAAAGAGAGGAAGCAGATCACATATAGGGGGAGACCAATTCGTATCACAGATTTTTCAACTCAGACACTCAAAGCTAGGAGATCATGGAACAACATATTCCAAGCTCTGAAAGAAAAGGGATGCCAATCAAGAATCTTATACCCAGCAAAATTAAGCTTTAGATTTGAGGACAAAATAAAAACCTTCCATGATAAACAAAAGTTAAGAGAATTTACAAGTAGAAAGCCAGCACTACAGAACATCCTCAACAAAATATTCCATGAAGAGGAAAAGAAAAACAATGATGAAAATCAGCAGAGGGTGGTATTACACTGAAGGAAAAAACAATCAGAGGAGAAACCATGTCAAGTTAAATACCACAAATAAACAAAAATGGCTGGGAATACAAAACACATCTCAATAATAACTCTGAATGTCAATGACCTAAACTCACCAATCAAAAGACACAGACTAGCAGATTGGATTAAAAAAACCCAGACCCTACAATATGCTGCCTTCAGGAGACTCATCTCATAGGAAAAGACATCCATAGGCTGAGGGTGAAAGGTTGGGAGAAATCCTACCACCACTCATGTGGACTGAGGAAACAAGCTGGGGTTTCCATCCTCATATCAAATAAAGTAGACTTCAAGCTAAAGTCAATTAAAAGGGATACATAAGGACACTATATACTGCTCAAGGGAACCATACACCAACAAGACTTAACAATTATAAATATATATGCCCCCAAAATGGAGCATCCATGTTCATCAAACAAACTTTCCTAAAGTTTAAGAGTCAAATTGACCACAACACAATAATTCTGGGTGACTTTAAAACACCACTTTCACCACTGGATAGATCTTCCAAACAAAAGCTGAACAAAGAAACTATAGAACTCAAAAATACAATAAACAACTTAGACTTAACTGACTTACATAGAATATTTCATCCTTCAACAAGCGAATACACTTTCTTCTCAGCAGCACATGGTTCCTTCTCTAAAATAGACCACATACTATGCCACAAAACGACTCTTAGCAAATATTAAAAAAGTAGAGATATTACCCTGGATTCTATCAGACCATAATGGAATGAAATTAGAAATCAATGATAAAATAAGAAATAAATGCTACTCCAACACCTGGAGACTAAATAATATGCTACTGAATGAACAATGGGTTGCAGATGACATCAAAGAGGAGATTAAAAAATTCTTAGAGGTGAATGAGAACACAGACACAACATATCAAAATTTCTGGGACACTATGAAGGCAGTTCTAAGAAGAAAGTTCATTGCATTGAGTTCATTCCTCAAAAGAAGAAAAAGTCAACAAATAAATGACTTAAAATTACATCTCAAAGCTCTAGAAAAAGAAGAACAATCCAACACCAAAAGCAGAAGACATAAAATAATTAAAATCAGAGTTTAAATCAATGAAATTAAAACAAAAGAAACAATTGAAAACATTGACAAAACAAAAAGTTGGTTCTTTGAAAAAAATAAATAAAACTGACAGACCTTTAGCCAGGCTAACAAAGAGAAGGAGAGAGAAAACTCAAATTACTAACATATGCTATGAAGAAGAAAATATCACAACAAACACTACAGAAATATAGGAAATAATTCAAAATTATTTTGAAAACTTGTACTCCAACAAAATACAAAAAAACCAAAGGCATCAACAAATTTCTAGAGTTGTATGATCTGCTCAAATTAAAGCAGGATGATATACACAATTTGAAGAGACCAATTTCAAGTGAAGAAATAGAAGATGCTATCAGAAGCCTACCAACCAAGAAAATCCCAGGACCAGATGGATACACAGCCGAGTTCTACAAGACCTTTAAAGAAGAACTGATACCAATACTCTTCAATTTATTTCAGGAAATAGAAAAAGAGGGAGCACTTCCAAACTCATTCTATGAGGCTAATATCACACTGATCCCCAAACCAGGCAAAGACACATCAAAAAAAGAAAACTTCAGACCCATATCTTTAATGAACATAGATGCAAAAATTCTCAATAAAATTCTAGCAAAACAGATACAAAAACATATTAAAAATATAATACACCATGATCAAGTAAGGTTCATTCCAGGGATGCAAGGATGGTTCAACATATGGAAATCAATAAATGTAATTCATCACATCAATAGACTTAAAGATAAGGACCATATGATTATATCAATAGGTGCAGAAAAAGCATTTGACAAGATACAGCACCCCTTCATGTTCAAAACACTAGAAAAACTAGGGATAACAGGAACATATCTCAACATCATAAAAGCTATATATGCTAATCCCCAGGCCAACACTATTCTAAATGGAGAACAATTGAAAGCATTCCCTCTAAAAACTGGAACAAGACAGGGATGCCCTCTTTCACCACTTCTATTTAACATAATAATTGAAATGTTGGCCAGAGCAATAAGATGGATGAAAGAAATTAAAGGGATACAGATAAGTAGAGTAGAACTGAAATTATCATTATTTGCTGATGATATGATTTTATACCTAGAAGATCCAAAAAATTCCACCAGAAAACTTCTAGAACTCATAAATGAATTCAGCAAAGTAGCAGGATACAAAATCAACACCCATAAATCTAAGCCATTTCTATATATCAGTGACAAATCCTCTGAAAGGGAAATGAGGAAAACTACCCCGTTTACAATAGCATAAAAAAAAAAAAAAAAAAAAAAAAAAAAACCTTGGGAATCAACCAAAGATGTGAAAGACCTCTATAATGAAAACTACAGAACACTAAAGAAAGTAATTATGGAAGACTTAGAAGATGGAAAGATCTACCCTGTTCTTGGATAGGCAGAACTAATATTGTCAAAATGACCATGCTACCAAAAGCACTATACAGATTTAATGCAATGCCAGTCAAAATCCCAATGACATTCCTCATAGAAATAGAAAAGGCAGTCGTGAAATTCATCTGGAAAAATAAGAGACCCAGAATAGCTAAAGCAATCCTTAGCAAGAGGAGTGAAGCAGGTGGCATCACTATACCAGACCTTAAATTATATTACAGAGCAATAGTAACAAAAACAGCATGGTATTGGCACCAAAATAGGCTGGTAGACCAATGGTACAGAATAGAAGACACAGAGACTAACGCATATAATTTCAGTTATCTTATATTAGACAAAGGTGCCAAAAACGTACATTGGAGAAAAGATAGCCTCTTCAACAAATGGTACTGGGAAAACTGGAAATCTATATGCAACAAAATGAAATTAAACCTCTATTTCTCACCATGCACAAAATTCAACTCAAAGTGGATCAAAGATCTGGGAATTAGACCAGAAACACTATACCTAATAGAAGAAAAAGTAAGCTCTAATCTCCAACGTGTTGGATTAGGCCCCAACTTCCTTAATAAGGCTCCTGTAGCACAAGAATTAATATCAAGAATCAATAAATGGGATAGATTCAAATTACAAAGCTTCCTCTCAGCAAAAGAAACATTCAGTGAGGTAAATAGAAAGCCTACTAATTGGGAACAAATTTTTACCACATGCACATCAGATAGAGCATTAATCTCTAGAATATATAAAGAACTCAAAAATCTTAACACCAAATAAACAAATAACCCAATTGATAAATGAACCAAGGAACTTACTAGACACTTCTCAGAAGAAGATATACAATCAATCAACAAATACTTGAAAAAATGTTGAACATCTCTGGTGATTAGAGAAATGCAAATCAAAACCAGTCTAAGATTTCATCTCACACCAGTCAGAATGGCAGCTATTAAGAACACAAACAACAATAAATGTTGACAAGGATGTGGAGAAAATGGCACACTTATACATTCTTGGTGGGACTGCAAAATGGTGCAGCCAACATGGAAAGCAGAATGGAGATTCCTTGGATAACTTGTAATGGAACCACCTTATGACCCAGCTATCCCACTCCTTGGTCTATACCCAAAGGACTTAAAAACAGCACACTACAGGGACACAGTCATATCAATGTTTATAGCAGCACAATTCACAATAGCTAAACTGTGGAACCAACCTAGATGCCCTTCAGTAGATAAATGGATAAAGAAAATGTGGTATATATACACAATGGAGTATTACTCAGCAATAAGAAAGAATAAAATCATGGCATTCACAGGTAAATGGATGAAGTTGGAGAATATAATGCTAAGTGTGACATCTTCCTTATGATAGAGTGAGCAAAGCATCCTCATCATCAATAAAGGAGAGAAGCAAAAGCATTCTTCCTTTTTATGGAAAGATGTAACACAAACATGGAGCTGAGAAAGTTAACCCTCTCTGTGTATATCTTTACTGTCTTGTCTTTCCCTATATGACCACTAGGCATAATGCAGTAACATGAAACTGACCACAATAGATTATTACTCTGTGGAATCTAAGTCAGGAGTTCATAAACAAATTCTTAAGTTGAACTAGTATAACAGGATTTTAGTTAGAAATTAGCTTTTGCAAATGCTCACTGCTTAACCCCTCCCTGCTGTAATCATTTAGCACAGAAAATACCCGTGTTTAACCTTCTCCTTGTTGTAATCATGCATTCCATAGAAAAGCTTTAAATGTTTTCTTGTGTTTGATAAGTACTCCTCTTTATCTTTTAAGTAAATTTAGGATATAGACAACCATACTTCTTTCTTCCTGATCTCAAAGCAAAGTCATTATAGGGACACAGAAGGAGCCAGGAAGTCTAGGCCCAGTTGAAGTTTAAAGAAAAAATATTAGGGCAATTTAGCTTAAACCGTATAAGTAAACATGCCTAGACTTGAGGAATCTTTGGTATAGGTCTAGATAAATACGAATTTTAGAATGTTTTCTTCTATCTATAGATAAGATTAATCAGTACTATATACTTAGGATAAATATTTTGTTTTCCCCTGATTATATGACCCTGAAATTCCTTGAAATTCTTTAATGTAAACTTTAAAAGCTGTAATATGAATTTCTGTGTTTGCTGGGATATATAAAAACCATGCTGAGAAAAGTAAAGTAGAAAATTTAGCAGCTTGACTCTCGTGTCTGTTTGCTGTTTCTCCATCACTGCCCACTGACTCCTTCACCAGCCCTATCGAGACACCCTCCCCCTTTGCTGAAGCCAGCTTCAGCAGCTAAGTGAAGTTAGCCAATCCCCAAAAGCCAAATGCCAATCCCAAAAAGCCAAATGCCGAATGTTTTCTCTGATACAAGGAGGCCGATTCACAGTGGGGTTGGGATGGGAAGCATAGGAGGATTAGAGGAACACTAAAATGGCCAATGGGGGGGAGGGGAGGGGAGGGAGAAAAAGGGTGAAGAAAAAAAAAGATGGTAGAATGAGATGGATATCATTACTCTAAGTGCATGTATGAAGTCATGAATGATGTGAATATACTTTGTATACAACCAGAGATATGTAAAAATATGCTCTATAAGTATAATATGAATTGTAATACATTCTGCTGTCATTTCTAACAACTTAGAATAAAAAATAAATTTGGAAAAAACCCCCCAAAAAAAAAAAAATTTCTTTTTTTTCCCATTTTTTTTAAATGCTAATTTATTATACATGTTTGCAGAGTACATTTTATTTCATATTACATATAAAGAGCATGATTTTTCAAGTTGCTGGTTTAATATAAAGTATTTTTACAACAATTATGTCTTCATACATGTATTTAGAGTAATCATGGATAACTCAGTCTGCCATTATTCCTATACCCTTGCCCCCTCCCCTCTCTACCCCCTCTTTG
This sequence comes from Tamias sibiricus, assembly GCA_025594165.1. Lineage (NCBI taxonomy): Eukaryota > Metazoa > Chordata > Mammalia > Rodentia > Sciuridae > Tamias > Tamias sibiricus. The sequence continues at coordinate 72,868,071 of CM046668.1, forward strand.
TTCTATTTAAAGCTCTTTCGTTCCTCTCATTCTTGCCTTCATAAGTTTTCATTCCCCTCTCTCTTGCCTTCATAAGTTAGTATCTTCATATCAATAATTCTTATGGAATTGCTCAAGGTAATGCATTGTTTGGATCTCTTAGTTTAAGGCCACTGCTGCCATGGAGGCAGAAGAAATGATGCCAGCCAAAAGAACACCACCAGCTATTAACCACTTGATAAATTGTTTATCCTGGTACTTTAAATGTCATAGCAACTCTTGCATGAATGCTACTGAAGGTGTGTCCTGCCATGGTTCTTGTAATTTTACAGGAGACCAAGTAGCTACTGGCCTTTTGAGAATCATAACAAGTTGTTTTGGGCTCTGCCATATGGGTTTTTGACACAGTGCTGCAACATACAGTTTTTACATCTAACATAATATATATTTTGTGAGGCATTATGTTGTATTTGAATGGGTCTAGATAATGAAGCTTAGAGGTTTAATAAACAAGCTGTGAGGTGGAATTCTTTATGAAGGAAAAAGTTAAGATGGATAACATTTTATGATTTATTATATCAAGACTCACCATTCCAGACCCAAAATGCTCCTTCCTGAGTCAGACCCATTTTCCATATGAAGTCCTGAATTGACCCAGAATCCATTCTTATGGTGGGGGGTGATAATTTCCCTTTGTACCAGTCCATAATGGAGCTGGAACCTATGTTTATATTTGTATTTATATAAATATGAGTTAAATTGTCCCCATGACAGAGTGTCCTTCCCATCTAGATTGAGCATCAACCAGTTTCCCATGAGACCCCCCCCCCCCAATCTATAACCTGTTTTCCTGCCACAGAAAGATTTTGTGGATAGGGTGTAACACATTCAGACCATTGTAACAATTTATGTGGAAGATCCCTGTAGTTGTGGTAAAAGCATAGGGATCTGTTTAGTTAATATTAACTTGCCAGGCCAGAGAGCCTCTGCCAGTGAGAAAAGTCAGCCTGGCCTCTTGATCCTCTTCTTTCAGGACATGATGAAGCTAAATTTGAGGTTTGGTGTGGTAACAATATGAGTCATTTAGGGAAATGCAAAGTGGATGTTGGGAGGACAATCCTGAGTAATTAAACAAAAATTGTTGGCTGGACCCAGTAGCTGAACCAGGCAAAAAGGTAGTGGAATTAAGAGAGACTGAAGGGAGAATATCACACTGGGTGAACAACAGCAGGCTGAGGAATATGGGCCCAATAAATCTCTGTGCCATTAGCCATGCTCATAGTTGTGCCTATCATGAGAATCACCATGATAAACCTGTTAACAGGAATAGTAAATTGATCTATTTTCCTCAAAATTTCTCCAATTATTTCTGTTATTTTATCCATTTGCCCTCATAACAGGAAGTGTGTCTTCCATGATTGAGTCTTTAACATTGTTGCCTGCAGAGATTGGACTCTCAGTGAACTCACCAGCTGCTTCTTGTCTTGGCTGTTTCAGGTCCAGGGCAGTTGTTCGTGAAGTAAAAAATGAGATGTATGAAACAGAAGGAGAAGAAAGATATTTGGGTTGGGGTTTGCTCAATGAAGTTTCCTTGAAGCCAGAGGTCCCTAAATGAAGTCTAATGCTTGCGGAGGATAAAGATGAAGGGGGAGTAAATATGATAAATTTAATTAATCTCTGAGTGATGTTAAGAAAAGTTGAAAGGAACTCTGAGAGAAGGACATCAGGAGTTTTGGGTATGAGGCTCTACAGCTTCCTTGAGAATATGAAGACAAGTGGGGCCTGTGCAAACAGAGTGATAAGAGGTATTAGTAAGAGTGAGTTTTAAATTACTGAAATGAATCTGGGAGGGGTGGCCTTCTAATCTGGCTGAAGTAAGGATGGTTAAAATGACCTTGAGTGGGCAGTTTCATTTTACTTGTAAGGGTTGAGAAGGTGAAAGGTAAACTAAGTCCCCTACTGAAATAGGTGGAGAGACCTCTGAAGATTGGGTTGAGGAAGATGGGCATCATTCCAGAGGGCAGGGCTAAGGTGAGCTAAGAGGGGTTTTAAGACATCAGAGGAATGCTAGGTAACTGAGGTTGAATAGTGGGGAGAAAGAGGGGTCACACATACCTAAGTTCAAAAGGGCTGATCATGCGAGGTTTTATTTGGAAATGTTTAGATTTGGAGAAAGGCCAAAGGGAGAAGCTTAGTCCAATCTAAATGAGTGTCTATAGATTATTTGATTAAGGTTGGCTTTAAGGGTCTATTTGTCCTTTGAACCTTTCATGAGGACTGTGGATGATAGGAAATGCGAAAGTTCCATTTTATATTTAAAATTTTAGCCAATTCTTGGGCAATAGAGGAAGTAAATGCAGGGCCATTATTGGACTGGAGGGAGGCGGGTAAACCAAATTGTGCAATTATTTGCTGGGAAAGTAGGGTTGCTACTGTGGAAGACCTCTTATTGCTATTTGGAAAAGCCTCAACCCATCTAGTAAAGGTATCTACAAAAACCAGGAGATATTTGGTCCTTTGTGTAGAGGGCATGTGGGTGAAGTCAAGCTGCCAGTATATGGCAGGATTGCTTTGGCTATTCTGGATCTCTTATTTTTCCAGATGAATTTCATGACTGCTTTTTCTGTTTCTTTGAAAAATGACATTGAAATTTTGATTGGAATTGCATTAAATCTCTATAATGCCTTTGGTAGTATGGACATTCTCTAGCTTGGTGTGTTTGAAATGGGGGTGGTCCCACGTTAGAGTTGAGGTTAACCTTGAGGCAGGTTGTGCATGAGTGGGAAATTTGCTGGAGATACTGTAAATCTGAAGGGGACAGGTTTGATAAATCTTTAAAGAATATTTGAAAAGGATGAGTGTCCAGGTGGAATCTATTATGGAAGTAAGATAAAAGGGCCTTGGTTTCATCAGGGGAAAGGTGGAGTTTTGTAGGCACAGAATATAAAATTGTCTGGGGGTAATGGCTGGACTGAGCAATTATTTTTGCAAGCCTGTTGGCTGTCTGGTTTCCCAAGGAAATGTAATCTTTTTGGGTCTGATGCCTTTTACAGTGTAAGGCTCCCAGCTTTGGGGTAAAAGTGAGCCTTTAAGCAATTTTTTTTATGTAACTAGCATTAAGAATGGGGGTTCCTGTCTGAGTGTGGAAGCCTCTTTTGCTGCAGATTAAGATGTTAGAATGAATAATATTGTATATGTACTTGGAATCAATAAAAAATATTTACTAATTTGTTCTTGGCTATGATAAAGCTCATGTGAGGGCCAACAGCTCAGCCTGCTGTGAGGCCATTTTGGGGTAAGAAAGATGACTCTATTACCTGGGTGAGGATGAAAGGAGAATCTCTTGTAGCTTTTCCTTGAATTATAGCATAACCTGCAAGATAAGGGGACTGTTTATGAGAACTTCCATCTATGAGCCAGTCAGGGGAGCCAGGTAATTGCTGATCCATTATGTGAGAAAAAGAACTCATCAAAAAGTCCAGAATGTCAGGGCAAGAGTGAGAAATTACAGGGGTGGAGGGATTTTTTTTTTGTTGTTGTTGGAAGAAGAGTAGCAGGGTTCAGTGAGGAGTCTTGCTGGAAAGTAGTTAGGGAATCTAGGGGTTGTGCATGCAGTCATTGGACTCTGGTTGGGGGAACAGATAAAAATAAATTATGACTAAGAACATCTGAGAGGGAGTGGGTATACTAAGAACAGTAATGGGTTGATGTAATGCAAATGTTTTTTCTTCATGTATCAGGAGAGCTGCTGTTGCTAAAACCTTGAGGCATTGGGGCCAGCCTTGATAAACTAAGTCTAATTGTTTGGATAGGAATGCAATGGGGTGTGGAGTATCTCATGTCTTCTTGTAAAGAACTCCTAGAAATTGTCTGTGTTCTGAGTGGAGTGATAGGAAAAAGGGCTTATTAGGGTTTGGCAAATAAAGAGTTGAAGATTTTAGAAGAGAATTCTGAAGTGTAGAAATTGTGGAGGAAAAGGAATAGGGAAATATAAAGGAATTTGAAAGATTCTCCTTGGAGGTGTAATAAGCAGAGGTGACTTAAACCCTCTCCACCTGAGGGCGTATTAACCCACCCTTAAACTGGCTCCACCTGAGGGCATAATCACCCTTAAACCATCTCCATCTGAGGGCCTATTAACCCTGTGCTTTATAAACCCTGCCCTTGTTACTAATGGCCACCATTTTCTACCACCCTGCTTTGTGTGGGTCGTAGTTGGTGGCCCTGGCCAGAATAAGGGCTTCTTTGGCTTTACGTGAGTGGCTTGTGAGGTTTTTTCCTGAAAATTGGGTACAACAGAGGCCTTGTAATTATGTTTGGCTATGAGGGAGAATTTTGGTATCTAAAAGGAAAGTGAGAAAGTGGGAGATGGGTGAGTAGGAAATGAAAGATGGAGACCACACAGAGATACACACAGGAGTTTATTTGTCAGAGCTGACAAATAAAGGCCATCTCTCCATAGACAGAGAGAGGAAAAACTGGCTTAAGTTCTGGGACTTTTTTGGGTCAGGCCCAGGGATTATAGCCAGGTTGGTCCTAATTCAGGTGGCTAAGGGTGGTGTTGGTATGAGGGAGTAGTGACATGCCCTTGGATGGGAAAGAATGTGGGTGGTGAAGGGTTGGGTTGATATGAGGGAATGGTGAGCCTTTCTCAGAAAGGCACTTGGGTAGGAAAGTGAAAATTTTTCTTTAGATGGCCCTTGTCACTTAAGATGGCCATCCAGATGCTAAGCGAGGACCTTACAGTATCCAGATACAAAAATAGTTAAAAAGGCCTAGGAGGGACAGCATGTCCCTTTTGGTGGATGCTAGGGGAATGTCTTTAAAAGACTGGAGTCTTTATGTGGGAATGATGTGGAAGGTGGGGGTTAATAGGATGCTTAAATATTGTACCTGAGGGGAGCAGAGCTGGGCCTTAGATTGAGAAACCTGGTACCCCCAGAAGGCCAGGGAGTTAAGGAGGCTGTGATGGGTGGAATGTCCCAGTGAAGGGCTACAGAGCAGGAAGTCACCTACATACTGTATTAGGTAACTTGGGGATAAGTTTAGGGTGTCCAGGTCACATTGGAGAGCCTGGCCAAAGTAGTAGGAGCTATCTTGGAAGACTTGTGGGGGAATGGTCGAGGTGAGCTGCTGTGAGTAGTTAGTGTCTGGGTCTGTCCAAGTAAAGGTGAAAAGTGGGTGTGAGGCAGGATGGAGGGAAACAGTAAAGAAGGAATCTTTCAGGTCTAATACTGAGAAATATGTGGTGGAGCCTGGGATATGTGATAAAAGGGTGTAGGGGTTGGGTACTGAAGGATGTGGAAAATAAATCCAAAGACATTGTCCCTAAGCTTTTGTCTTTTAAAATCCCAGGCCTCTGCCAGAGCAAAGTAACACAAAATGAACTTGCACCTGACTGGCACATGAAAACTTACCCTAATGGATCACTTGTGTTGTACCCAATTTTCAGGAAAAAAGTCTCACAAGCCACTCATGTAATAGCCAATGAAGCCTTTATTCTGGCCAGGGCCACCAACTCCATCCAGCACAAAGCAGGATAGTAGAAAATGGCACCTGCTCATAGCAAGGCCAGGGTTTATAAAGCACAGGGTTAATACACCCTCACGCCCTCAGGTGGAGAGGGTTTAAGGGTGGGTTAATGGGCCATCAAGGGTGGGCTAATGGGCCATCAGGTGGAGACAGTCCAAGTCCAGTTTAAGTCGCCTTTGCTTATAACATTCCCCACTGGTCTTATCGGGGAGAACAAATCTTTGTTCTCCTCCATAATCTGTCATCCCCATGTTTGGTTGAGAAACCAGCAGGCAGAATTGAAGAGATTGAATGCAAGACTGAATGCCAGCACTGGGGATTCCCCTGATAACAGGCAGGAGGGGTGATATTGAAAGTCCTAAAGCTCCTCCTGGGAGGGGCAAATCCTGGAACAGTTTGGGACAGGGGCAGGGTTGAGGAAGGGCTCTGAAGAAATTAACATTCCAATTCTTCAGTGGACAGTTTCCCAACAGTCTTCAATTTCCCCGGACTCATTCAAAATTGGCTTTCTTGATCCAACCTGACTTGATTTACCTATGTATACTGACTGCCTAACAGATTCTGGCTTCATTTCCCTTCCAATTTTAGGAACTCCTTACTACTGTAAGGACACAGGACGATGACCGAATCTGGCTTTTTCGAGCTGAACAGGGGTGACGAGATGGGGGCAAGTAGTTTGGAGTTCCCTTATTAGAAGTCAGGTCAGATTGAAGCCTTGGAAAGAACAGGTTGTCATCAGGGACCAGCGCTTCTATGAGAGAAACAAAAAACCTGAGTACTGAATAAATGTTGCAGCATCTGGAACATGTCAGTGAATACCACGAATATGGTAGCAGTCAATAATTTCTCACCAGGAGGTGTGAGGGCTGAGAAGTTGTCCCTATAATAAGTCTGGAGTGGACATGGCCTTTATTTGGGAATATAACTTTAACATTCACAGAGTTATCAGGAATGTAAACACAGCATTTAATGTTACGAACGACTATCCAGATAAGATGGTAGTCAAGCTACTTAATGCCATCTGATCTTATAAAATCTTTCTACTGGCATGACCTCTGTGTCTACTAGTAGAGAACCCTTTATTTCTGTTACTTAGGGCTGGATAAGCCTACCTGTGTAGGTTCACTTAATAGTTAGTTATCAGGCATTCCTGCCTATGGATCTCTTTTGTAGCCTCCAGTCTTACCAATTCTTGGGGCTAATACAAATGTGTATCTAATACAAGTGTGTATCTTAAGTTACTTTTTTTTTTTGTATTTTATTAGAGACAGAGTCTCACTGAGTTGCTAAGTGCCTCACCATTGCTGAGGCTGGCTTTGAACTCACAATCCTCCTGCCTCAGCCTCCCAAGTGCTGGGATTACAGGCATGCGCCACCACGCCTGGCTTCTTAAGTTACATTTAACTATTATTTCTTAAATGCCCAGGAATGGTTGTGTTTTGGTTTCAACTGTTTTTACTAGTTGTTTAAGATTAAGTAGGTCAAACTGACTTTTGCTTTTATCTATTGCTAAGAGTCAGCTGATTTCTGATGGGAATAACTCTTGGGGAACTTAAGAGCAGCTTTTCCATTCTGCTAGTGCCTTCTACAAGGATGGGTCCAGGTCTTGCTTGACCTTGTGGCTTCCCTTGGAAGCACCAGGTATGTCTCCCCTTTCCAAGGACCCTCCTTTTAGCAAGTGCACTAGTTGGCTTTCTCTTCTCCAGAAGTCTCCTAGCCTCCCTGCTCGAGAGGCCATGTGGCCCAAAGTTGCAAAGCTCTTTAGAGAAGTTCCCTGTTCCCTGAATCAGACTGACTCTGAAGGCAAGAGCCAAACATTGGGTTCCTTGGCCCCTTTTAATTTAACTTCAAGTCTTGATCTTAAACATCTAGCAAAAGTCTCACCAGTCTTAAATCAAGAGCACTGGGCTTTACTTTAATGCCTATAACCTTACTGTCATTTGCCCTTTCCATTAATTGGGGTTTGTACCATCCTAGGTGATTGCTTATCATCTTAAATTAACCCAGGTTGTGTCCTTGAAGCAATACCTTTGCAAAACATTGACAGGCAACTTTTAGACAGTTTACAAGGAAAATACAAAATAAAAACACATTTAGTTTGTGTAATAACCATCTTGAATTTTGACTGAGTTATATACTACAACCCCTGTGTCTTAACAACAAGAATCATTCTTTTGACCATAACCATAAACAAATTGAAGTTTGGCCTGCCCTGGAGCCACTCTGGCATGCAGTAAATGTGGAAGGAAGAGCCTTATTTTAGGCAAGGTGAAGCTCTTTATGAACCTTAGGATAGGTGTTTTAGTTCTGAAGCTGATCTCTGCTTTACAATATTAACCTTTATACAGATTAGGCTCTCATGAACTTATTATCTTTAAAGCCTAAAATTACCATACAACTCTAGTTTGGAGAACACAAACTTGATATAATGTTCTTTTAGAGCTTTCACCTCAAGGCTTGTATACCTGAAAGATATGAACACATTTAATATACAAAGAAGAATATTACTCTACCATAATTACATTGATGTTTTTACATTAATCAAGTTTAGCTCTTAAAGAAATATTATAATGTTTCAAATTAATAGTTGCTCAACCACAACTGTATAATTCTTAATTTCTTTCAGATTACTTGCTCAAAAATGAAAACTTAATAAACATAATGTTATGGGTAAATTATGTTTTAAGAAATCCTTGTCCTTTTACCATAGATTAAACCTTGGTTTATATCAGTACACTAACATTTGACCTTAGGAAAAAACCTTAAATAGCTTTTCCTAATTGTTTTATATACTTAGTTAACCAACTTTCACAGAGCTTTTACATCACTTAAGTGATCATATCTACAACCTTCTAATTTCTTTCTCCCATCCGTTAATCCCATTTTTTGTTCACAATTTCAAACAATCTTTGTAATAATTTGAATTTAGGCAAACTTTTTATCTTAACAAAAACATTGTTATTTACAGTACTCCCAACAGAAACAGCCAAAACCTTTTAGCCTCTGCATACACAGAAATCTTTTATAAATCTTTAACAGAATCACACACATCTGTTAACCACTTCACGAGAACACAATGTTCAAGCATATAGAATTATACCTGTTGGAACTTTAACCTTTTTCAGTGATAACAAAGCAATCTTAAAACCTTTTTTTTCTTTTTTTCATTTACCAATTTATGAAAACAATTAATAATGTTACCCAATGGAATTCAAAGAGTTACTTGACAACATATTTAACAGTTAGCATTTTAACCTTGAAAATTAATCAGATTTCTAACAAAGTTACTCACAAATTTAATTTTCTTATATTTACACCAGAGAAGACACACAATGAAAAGGCAGAAAAACCATAGAACACACAACAAGACACAAGGGAACAAGAACCAGTGCCAAACCAACCAGGGAGCAGTGCAATGTCTTGCTAATGCTCCGGGCAGGAGTGCATATGTGTCTTGTCAGGCACCTCACTGTCCCCAGAAGAGATCTCAGAACCATATACCAGATGTTATGGGGGCGCCACTTAACTGTGGAGGTTTTCTCCACTGGATGCTTGCTAATTCTTTTGATGCGGCAGTTCATTCCAGTAATCCAAAGGAATGAAGGCACATCCTGGGGCCTTGGAACATCTCAAAGTGCACACCCCCTGGGGTGGCACTCCATGCTGGAGTCCCAGAGTGAAGGTCCAGCTTCAGAATTTGTGGTGGTAAAGAAAAGACCACCAAGCTGGGCGTGGTGGTGCACGCCTGTAATCCCAGCACTTTGGGAGGCTGAGGCAGGAGGATCTCGAGTTCAAAGCCAGCCTCAGCAATGGTGAGGCACTTAGCAACTCAGTGAGACCCTGTCTCTAAATAAATAAAATACAAAAAAGGGCTGGGGATGTGACCCAGCGGTTGAGTGCCCCTGAGTTCAATCCCCAGTACCACAAAAAAAAAAAAAAAAAAAAAAAAAAAAAGAAAAAAAATAAAAAAAAAAAGACCACCAACTCCAATTTTAAATCAAATTAAAGTAAGCGTATACTAGTTCTTTGAACACCTAGAGAGACTTGTGAGTTAAGTTTCAGTTGTTTACCCAATTTAGGTTGAACCTTTTAAATCACATGAATCAAAGGTATTTGGATCCATTTTTTAAAAAAATTTTCATGAGTGCTCATTTTCTATTTGCCAATCTTGATATCATGTACATGACATGGACATATGCATATAGACATCTAAACACAGAACACAACTGTGCACATGTAACACAATAGCAAAGGCCTTGTAGCTTTTTGCACTCCATTGCAATGTTACAGATGTTTAGAGCCGGGCGCGGTGGCGCACGCCTGTAATCCCAGTACTTTGGGAGGCTGAGGCAGGAGGATCGCAAGTTCAAAGTCAGCCTCAGCAATGGCGAGGCACTTAGCAACTCAGTGAGACCCTGTCTCTAATAAAATACAAAAAAAGGGCTGGGGATGTGACCCAGTGGTCGAGTGCCCCTGAGTTCAATCCCTGGTACCACAAAAAAAAAAAAAAAAAAAATGTTACAGATGTTTAAAAAACTCCATAGTTGAATAAAAAATAGAACTGATCAAAACAACATTAACCTAGGTGCATAGGATCAAAATCATGAGCTCAAAAAATACATTTTGGATCTCACGAAAAAGCAAGAGTCTTAGAAAAATGACAGACTGGTAATGCAAGTTCAGGTAAAAAGACATTTTAGCTTTTTTCCCCCTTTTTCTGGGGCTTAAGCTTGTGTCCCCCATTTGCATTTCAATGCAAGTCCTGGCTGAGGTCTGGAAGGGTGGGGAACTGCAACTGTGAGCAGATACCTTATGCCTAAGGCACTTTTTTCTAATCTCTGGCTCCTAGAGTTATACTGCCTTCTAGGGGGACCATTCAGTCAATTTCCCATGGCGGCCAGTAAAACTTTTGCCAACTTTTGGGTTTGCCTTTCTGGGGGGGGGGGGTCGGGTCGGGTTTTTATACTGTTGTACGGTTGTTGGGCAATTTTCACCAATTCAGACAATACCTTTCCGTCAAACCCTTCCAATTTCTGCAACTTGTTCCTTATATCTGGGGCTGAGTTACAAAAGCTAAAACCAATCTAGAGCCTCCTTACCTCCATCACTGTTGGGGTCCCAGTTTGGGTGAGCAGAAGAGGAAAGACCCTGTTGATCCAAACGGGGTCATCTGTAGGCAGGCCGTTCCGTTCGGTCCAAGGATGCTGGGCTTCCCGCCAGATCCGCTCACGCTCTTCAGATGGAAAAAGTGTTTGGAGGAGTTGGCCCAGGTGGGCCTTGCAAGGCTCCACTACTGCGCTGCATTCACTACTCTCCCCTCTGCCCTGCCAGCTCAGGCTCCAGGCTGGCAGCAGAGGGAGGGAAAAATGAAACCAATGAGAATGCTAGCACACAAAGATCAGGCACACAAGAAATAAACAGACACAGGAACAAAAGACAATCAGACTGGGCCACACAGGGAGACCCACCAGACAACCAGTTTGGGTGCCACACAAAACCAGATTGAGCCATAAAGGGAGGCCCACCAGGTGGACAGGAGCGATGTCCTGGGATTTGGTGTAAGCAACTGTGTCCAGTCTGACCTTGTCCCCCAGAAGAGATCTCACCAGACAGGTAAACAGGCGGCTTCGTAGAGGCATCCAGAGAACCGAGCGGCAGTCCTCTCAGGGTGAGGCTGAGGAACGTCTCTCAGGAGCTCTCCCCTACCCCAAGAAGTAGTCTGTGATCTGGCACAGGAGGCCAAATTTGGGCATGAGGGCAAGGAGAATAAAGAATCTCACTAGGGGACTCCAAATGTTGTACCCAATTTTCAGGAAAAAAGTCTCACAAGCCACTCACGTAATAGCCAATGAAGCTTTTATTCTGGCCAGGGCCACAAACTATGTCCAGCACAAAGCAGGATAGTAGAAAATGGCACCTGCTCATAGCAAGGACAGGGTTTATAAAGCACAGGGGTTAATATGCCTTCAAGCCCTCAGGTGGAGAGGGTTTAAGGGTGGGTTAATGGGCCATCAAGGGGGTTAATGTGCCATCAGGTGGAGACAGTCCAAGTCCAGTTTAAGTCACCTTTGCTTATAATACTTGACTCCAATACAGTCAGCCCCTGAAAATGGGGGTTAATAGGATTCACATTCCTGTCCCACCCTAATGAGTCAGCATGACCCCAATAAAATGAACCCCAGGAATTGCCCTCCTGTTCCATCCTAAATGAAGCCTATATAACCCAGACCCTTGCTTCAGCTGGCTGCCATGTTCTGCCCTGAAAATGAGCCCCACCAGGGTTCCACCAATTGACTCCACAACTAAATACTAAATAAAGTAAATCCTGCTGGGCTGGGGTTGTAGCTCAGGCAGAGCACTTGCCTAGCATGTGTGAGGCACTGGGTTTTATCCTCAGCACCACATAAAAATAAATAAATGAAGGTATTGTGTCCATTTACAACTAAAAAAAAATTTTTTTTAATTAAAAAAAAGAAAAAAAAAAGGTGGTTGAATGAAATGGATATCATTACCCTAGATGCATGATTGAAGACCTGAATGGTATGAATATACTTTGTAAACAAACAGTTGTATGTAAAAAGATGCTATATATGTGCATTATGAATTATAATACATACTACTATTATAAATTAAAAAGAAATGAAAAAAATTAAAATAAGAAAATATAAAAATAAGTAAAAAAAAAAATTAAAAAGAAAAGCTGTTGATCCAAGGTTTGCTTCCTGTCTCCCGCCTTCATCATGTGTTCATTGTTTGTCCTTACAGGCACTATAGGGTATGTGGGAACAACTGCCTCACTGATTTTTCTGAGGTCCTATAGTAGCCAAAATTGGCCATTGGATTTCTTTTCTCTGAGAATGGGGGGAGAGTTATGAGGTGAGTGGATTGGTATGAGGAATTTGTCCTGTCATAAATGGGAGATAATGGGCTTTAAATTTTTGAGGGTTAAGGGGGTTAAATGATATTGGGTAAGGGTTACATAATGGGTGGGGTTTCTTAGTTGGACATGAACCAGGGAATGATGTCTTTCTGTTTTAGGTTGAGAAGTATCCTGTTAGGGTCCAGTTTCGCTTTTTCCCACAAATCACAAAGAGCCGGACAGTGTAATATACAAACGGAGTTTATTGATCCAGCTAGCTGGGGTCAAGCTTTCCCACAGACACACAGGAAGGGCAAGACCCTGAACAAAGGAAAGCCTCAGGTTATATAGTCTTTACCTACATCATTGCCTACGCTAAAGTGAACAAAGGGAGCAAATAGCCCGCGTGCGTGAAATTCAAATAGCCCACTTTGGGGCTTAACTTCCTAGATCGCCTGGGGGTGGGATTTCTATCCTACTATCCTAACATCCCTTCTAGCCCATGTTTTACTATCCTAACATTCCCCCCCCCCCTTTTTTTCTTTTTTCAAACTGAGGAATCCTCCTCAGTCCTTGGTCCCAACAGCCTTTCACATCGTTGGTGCAGTTGTATAGTGCTAAGCATTTCCTTTACAAAACTCACTAACTTATTTAGGATAAAGGGGCCAATGGTCACAAGGAGGAGTAATAGAACTAATGGCCCTGCTAACGCAGAAACCAAAGTAGTCAGCCAAGGGGATTGATTGAACCAGGACTCAAACCAGTTTTCCTGAGCCTCTCTTTCTCTTTTTCTCTTAAGTAACCCTTCTCTGAGCTTTCCCATAGAATCTCTAACAACTCCATTGTGGTCCATGTAAAAACAGCATTCTTCTCCCAGGGCTGCACAGAGCCCGCCTTGCTGTAATATTAGGAGGTCTAACCCTCGGCGGTTCTGTAAGACTACCTCAGATAGGAAGGTTAGTGATTTCTCTAAGCGACTGATTGACTGCTCTACCTGTTCCAAGTCTTCATCAATGGCTGCCCACAGGGAAGTAATTCCCCTGTCCTGAGAGACTAGGGATGCAACCCCCGTTCCAGCTCCAGCAAGTCCTAAGCCAAATAAAGTGGCAATAGTTAGAGTAGCGATGGGCTCCCTCCTATGTCTCTGTGGAGTTTGTGGAATCTCCTTATCCCAATACTGAAACAAGTCTTCTTCAGGGTGGTAGAGGATGCGGGGTAACATGGCTACTGTGACGCAGAACTCTTGGGTAGCATTAAAGACCAGAGTGGACAAGTGTGGAGTTAACCCTGTGCGTGAGCATGCCCACCACCCACCTCCCATTGGGGTGACCCAGTTAGCTCTGGTCCACAAGGGTGACTTAGTGATACTGGCACATGGCACTCGATTCGCTTGGGGGACTGCCCCTATGCATGTCCCCCTGCCGCTTACTGGCTTCGAGGTTAGACCTGCCTTTTTATCTTTCCAGTCGGTTGGAGCCTCTGTTGAGACATTATAGAGACATTCATTCCAATGGTCTCATAAAAAGGAGGGTTTACATTATAGCATAGCCAGGAAGCTTTAGTAAGATTGGGACTGGTGGCATTCAAGGTGTCATATATTAACCCAAAATGGATCTTCTGTTGGATTACCAGGCCCTGGAAAGTTATGGTATTCTGGGTTGCTCGTGGGGCTAAGGAATGGCCTTGGGGAAATTGTACGAAGCTGCTGAGGCGATAAAGAGACACCTTCACTAACCTTTTTGAGGCCCACAATCTGACTTATGAGGGTTTGCACCAGAAACCTAATTCCAAACAAAATCCCATCATCATGCCCACCAAGATATAGTCGCAAACCCCACATTAGACCCCCTCCCATCCATTGGGGCCCCGCTTGTTTTCCAGAGGTAGTGAAACTAATAGTTATCGGGTTGCAGCATTGTCCTCTTGCCCATTCGGTGTTGGGGCGGGAACTCCTGCAGGTTGGGCTTGTGTGATTTTGGGTCACAACAATTAAATCTTTGTTATCACCCTTAATCCACCCTCCTATAAAGACTCTGCCCCCCCACACCCTGCCTTTCTGGTGTGTCTGGGACACACATAAAAAGGTGTGTCTTATAGTCTCCGGAGTCCTGTCAAGCTGTCATAATTTGGGCGGGGTTCCCAACTGCAGTCAAAGTAGGGTACCAGGTGACTTTTGGGTGAACTCCAGTCTGTCTATGAACCACCTTGCCAGTAGAGGGTGCATAGAGTTCCCACATAATAGAAAATGGCAGGTGGGGGCTATGGCTGGCCTCCTCCGGGTTGAGCACGCTCCAAAGGCAGAGTAGACTCAGGCAAAGATGTCCCATTCTTAGGTGAAGGGTTGGTCTCGATAGGCACTGTGAAGCGATGGATAGCTTTGGAGCTCTGTAAGAATTATCGGGGGCACAGTCAAGCATCAAGTCTTGGTTCAGTTTGAGATTTATGGACAAGTTTGTTTCAAGGGGTTACTCTAGTGTAACTGGGGAGACCACACACTTGCTGCCCGCTGCTCTTCAACTGTCACCTTCCAGGCATGAGTGTGATGGACCCAGGTGAAGGAGCCTATTATCAAGGAGATAGCTAAAGATTGCGGTTAGCTGAGAGCCATAAAAGATGTTCTAGTTTCCACCTGATAGTAATACATTATTCAAAGAATCTTTGTATGCCCGTGAACACTGTGTGATGCACCTATAAGCTCGAGCTGTAAGCACGCGTCCTTGTTAAAGCTATATGTATATAACTGGGTGAGTTTGGTTAGAGTGTGTGGGAAGAAGAAGAAGGTGGTGGTTGGAGTTAGAGCGTTTGGAGTGATTGCTGGAGCCAGGAGAGAGAAGAAGAATAAAATACCTTTTTTCATTTTCATCCTGCCTCCGAATTTTCCTGCGGCGTTCGTTGCTCCAAGCGGTTTCCACTTCAGGCAGCAACAAGTGGTGGCCTGTACAGGGAATTCGGCAGCAAGGTAAGAAAAAAGAAAATTTAAAAATATGGGAGCGAATATAACAAAAAGTTGGTTTATAAAAGCCACGAATGAAATTTTTGATATGGAGAACTCAGAGGATAGGGAGAAAAGTGAACAAGAAAGCATATCCTCTGACTCAGTTGAGACCAGCAAGGAGAGTAGTAATGTAAATTCAAAAGTAAGAACTGCAAAAGCCATCGGAAGCTTAATAAAATTAGCTGAGGAGTATGTACTCTATATAGAAGCTGAAACTCAGGATACTAGTGAAAGTGATAATAGTAACAAGAAGCCAAACCATGAGAGTACAGTCTCCTCCACTGAGCCACTTAGGAATTATGAAGCTAGTAGTGAGGAGGAATCAAAAAGCATTTCGGGGAGCAGTGTCTCCAATAAAAAGAACAAAATGAAATTAAAAAAGAGAAAAGACCGTCAAATAGAGGAACCACTAGTGCCCTCTGCTCCTTCATGGATAGAATACCTAACAGAAACAATAAGGAGTATTGATCAGAATGTACGTGCCCTTGAGGTAAAAATTGGCGGCCTTTCTGAGCGCTTATACGCTCTCGGACAACATAGACCGCAGGAGCACCTAGAACTGCCAGTATTTCAAAATGAAGAGGGACAAAGATATCATGAGTCCCTAGACTTTAAAACAATAAAGAATTTTAAAGAGGCAGTAATGACCTATGGGCCTCAAGCTCCGTTCACATTAAGTATGATAGAGTCACTTAACACCCTAATCTTAGCCCCCTCAGATTGGAAAAGTCTATGCAGAGCGGAACTAAGTGGGGGACAATACCTAATCTGGAAAACTCAATTCCAGGAACTTTGTTCAGAAATAGCAAAGAGAAATGCTGCAGCAGGTTTCCCTCAACGCAATATAGATATGCTCACAGGGGAAGGTCAGTTCGCCGAACTACAAAATCAGCTACAATACGATCCCGGTGTGTATGCCCAGATACACACTGCAGCTGCGAAGGCCTGGAAGACAATATCAGGCACAGGGGATCTGCAAGGCAGCCTATCAAAAGTTATACAAGGGCCTAACGAACCTTATGCTGATTTTGTAGATAGACTCTTAAAAACAACATCTAGAGTTTCTGGCGAAGTCGAGCAAGCTATGCCTCTAGTTATCCAATTAGCGTACGAGAATGCTAATAAATATTGCCAGGATGCAATAAGGCCGTGGAGAAGTAAAAAAGACTTATCAATTTATATCAGACTGTGCAAAGACATTAACGAGGCTGTTATCACAGGCAACGTAATTGCTGCAGTGATGAAAAATTCCTCCCCTCAAAATTCCCAAAGGATTCAACCTAGAACAGGATATTCCAGACAAAAGTATTATAATCAACCAAGATATGCTAAGCAATATCCCCCAAGGGTAATAAGATCAAATTCATACCGTACTCCAGGCCGATGCCCCAGGTGCAAAAAGGATATACATTGGGCCAATCAATGCCATTCCAGATATGATATATATGGAAATGATTTATCAAGAATTTCAAAAAACGGGGCACGGGGCCCAATGCCCCGGGGCCCACAAATGTACGAGGCACTAGAGGAGGAATGCACACTAGAGGAGGAATGCCCTCAGATCCAAATGATTCCTCGTCACAATCCCTCCTACCCATTAACGCCCTTATCAGAGGGACAAGAGGAAGTGCAGGATTAGATCTCTGTTCTACTGCCCGGATGGTCCTGACACCTGAAATGGGGGTTCAGCTGATTCCTACGGGAATCAGGGGACCTCTCCCTTCAGGAACTGTGGGACTAATCCTTGGGCATAGTTCCAAGAGTTTATTAGGCTTTAATGTTATACCAGGGGTTATTGATTCAGATTATAATGGAGAGATTAAAATAATGTTAAGTACACACAGGGGCATCATCTCTGTAAATCAAGGAGACAGAATCACACAGCTGCTCCTCATTCCCAGTCTCCATAGTTCTTTTAAAAGCATGCCACAAAATAGAAATAGCAGAGCATTTGGTTCCACTGGTTCAGGACCTAGGGCTTTCTGGGTTCAGGATTGTTCACGGAGGCTGATGTGCAAATTAAAAATTCAAGGTATAGAGATGGAGGGGCTGATTGATACAGGAGCTGACTCTTCCATCATAAATCTACAACAATGGCCTAAGCACTGGCCTCTACAGAAAGCCTCAACCAGTTTAAGAGGCTTGGGATATAGTAATACCCCAGCACAAAGTGCTGTAATCTTAAATTGGCAAGACAATGAAGGCCATACAGGAACATTCCAACCTTATGTTTTAAACAGCTTGCCAGTTACCCTCTGGGGAAGAGATATCTTACATCAAATGGGGCTACACCTAGCAACCAAGCCTGCAGGTGTTAAGAATAAAAATCCTAATCATAATAAAAAAGGCAAAGGACATTTTTTCTAGGTGCCACTGAGAAAACACTTTTAAAAATACCATGGCTCTCTAATAAGCCAGTTTGGGTCCCTCATTGGCCCCTATCCAAAGAAAAATTGCAAGCGGCCCATCAATTAATTAAAGAAAAATTAGAAGCAGGACACATACAGCCTTCCACCTCTCCCTGGAATTCTCCCATATTTGTAATTAAGAAAAAATCGGGAAAATGGAGACTATTACAAGACCTAAGACAAATTAATAAAACAATGCAAATTATGGGACCTACCCAACCTGGACTTCCTAATCCTGTAGCTATTCCAAAAAACTATTACCTTATAACTCTTGATATAAAGGACTGTTTCTTTTCCATTCCCCTACATCCTCTGGATGCCCCAGGTTTGCTTTTTCAATTCCTTCTATTAATAATAATGGCCCTGATAAAAGATATCAATGGAAAGTATTGCCGCAGGGAATGGCAAATAGCCCTACAATGTGCCAACTATATGTGGACAGAGCTATACAACCCATTAAAAACAAATATCAAGACCTCATGTGTCTACACTACATGGATGATGTTTTATTAGCTCACCCTAATCAACAAATCTTATTTAATATATTTAGTGAAATAACAAAAAATTTAAAAAATATGGATTATATATAGCAGAAGAAAAAGTTCAAAGCAGATCACCTATACTATCTTTAGGCTTTAAAATCATGGATACTTTTGTTAACCCCCCCAAAATTCTAATAAGTAAAGAACATTTGACCACCCTCAATGATTTCCAAAAATTACTGGGAGACATTAATTGGCTTCGCCCTACACTAAGCCTCACTACTGGACAATTAAAACCTTTATTTGACATCCTTCGTGGGAACCCTGATCCATCCTCACCGCGAACATTAACTCCTGAGGCCAGGAGAGCTCTAAAATTAGTAGAACAGGCCATTGAAAGATCCCATTGTGATAGATTTGATTTTGCACAAACACTAATATTGATTATTATTCCTTCACAATATACACCAACAGGAGTATTTTGGCAGCAGGGACCTATATTATGGATACATTTGCCTGTCTCTCCTAAAAGTACAATTGAGTCTTACACCTCCATGGTGGCTAAACTTATTCTTCAAGGACTTAAAACCTCTACTAAAATATTTGGAATTCATCCTGCTACTATTATTACTCCTTATTCATCATCACAGGTTGAATATTTGTGCTTCAATGATAATGATTGGGCTATAGCTAGATGCTCTACTTCTGCAAATTTTGACAATCATATTCCTAAATCTCCTATACTGTCCTTTTGTATCAATCATCCTATCATATTCCCACAGGTAATAAAAAATCAACCCATTCCTAAAGCATTTAATGTATTTACAGATGGATCCTCTAACGGTACTGCTGCAGTAGTCACTCAAAATGAAAAAATGATTCATATCACTAATCAAAAATCAGCTCAATTAGTGGAACTCGAAGCTATAATAATAGCTCTGGAAAATTTTAAAGAACAGCCTATGAATATTTTTTCAGACAGCCACTATATTGTACATGCTGTCCCTAAATTGGAGCTAGCAGGTCCAATAGCACCACATACTCCAGCTTTTAAATTGTTTTCTCAAATCCAAATTCTCCTATGGCAATGAAAAGAACCTTTATTTGTAGGTCACATAAGAGATCACACTAATCTGCCTGGTCCTCTCCATGAAGGTAATCAAAAAGCTGATGCCCTCACTAAAACAATATTTATATTTACTACAGTACAACAAGTTACTTTATTTCATTCCCAGTTCCACGTTAACAGCACTACCTTAAGACAAAAATTTAAAATCACAAAAGAACAAGCTCGTAGAATTGTAAAAGAATGTCCATCTTGTGTAACACTTTTGCCCAATCCACATTATGGGGTTAACCCACGAGGTTTGATGCCCAATCATTTGTGGCAGATGGATGTCACACATGAGCCAAGTTTTGGAAAATTACGATTTATTCATGTCACCATAGATACATGCTCAGGCATGATTTTTGCTTCTTTACATTCCGGAGAAAAAGTTAAAGATACTATATCTCATTGTCTGCAAGCTTTTGCTGCATTGGGCATCCCCAAAATGCTTAAAACAGATAATGCCCCTACATATACATCCACATCCTTCAAACAATTTTGTACAAAGTTCAATATTATCCACAAAACAGGTATCGCTTATAATCCTCAGGGACAAGGAATAATTGAAAGAGCAAATCGGACACTTAAAAATATGTTACTAAAGCAAAAAGATGGAAACTGGAAAAATCCTAAGGACAGATTGGCAGTTGCCCTGTTTACCCTAAATTTCTTAACTTTAGATTCTAATGGACATTCGGCTGGAGATAGACACTGGAACCCACACCAACAACATAAACCTTTGGTTTACTGGAAGGATGGTACATGGAAGGGTCCAGACCCAGTATTAATTTGGGGGAGAGGATCTGTTTGTGTTTTTTCAAAGCACGAATCCTCTCCAATATGGATACCATCTAGATTGATAAAGCAGGTACAAAGTAAAAAGGATCAAGACGAAGTTATTGAGGAGTCTAGATTGAATAAACAAGTACAAAATCAAGAGGACCAAAATGAAGGTATGGAGTGATTCCCTTAAGAGTCCTCCATTAAATTTACAACTTAAATTTTATCTTCCCGGCCGGGACAAGAAGATCTCTCTTCAGTGTATACACAATTGTATTTTTTTTCTTTTATATATGTCTTTATGTCTGTGCATTTGTCTAAATTTCATGTTAATGTGATGTCACAAATATATGTTTATATGTGCGTCTGTCTAGTGTGACGTCACAAATAATTAAGCGCTTATGAAAAAAATAGGTAGATAGATATAGATCCAAATAACGTTAATTCATTTAAGCTCAGAATATTCTAATTAGATAATCAATTATAATGATAATCAATTTTGATTTATAGTTGTCTCCGGGACTTCTCTTCAGCTGTGAATATGTTTAATGTTGTATAACCTGATATTTTGGTGTTCCGACATAGGATCGTTTATTTGTTATTAACTTCATTTGTTTAATAGCTGATTAATTTGAATTATTTCAACAGGTATAGGATTGCTGTGTATATAGAGACTCGAGGATTCCAGCTAACAAATTATTTTTCCAAAGTGCCTTTAGCTTTTCCTTATCTTTAATGCAGTAAACACCCTCAGTTTCTCTTTGATTATTTCTGAATGTGATATTTTGCCAGCTTATGTTTGTGGGAGCTTAAGCAGCAATGTGTGTGAGCAGAGATCAACTTTTATTTTCTACTCTAATAATTCTTTTTTTAGTTTGACAGCTAACCTTTTGATCTCAGTGCTGGAATAGCACTGCCTTTCCCTTAATAATGGATCCTTGAGTTTTTAGGTAGCGGGCCCTGAAGATTTGCCGGTGGAAATGTCTAGACATAAAAAAGATGGCTGCTGCTACAACTGCAGGGACCGCAGTCACTGCAAGCATCCCTGCTGCTCAAGCATCAAACAACCTAACCAGCAGTGTGGCCTCTGCTCTGCATGCATGGGGCCTCCTGAATCTATGTGTTATAACTTATGGACATTTTGATTTTCCATTATTTTGGGACATTACGGGACAATGCCTTGAGGGTATTTGTCTAAGAGAACTCAGTGCGTTACTTGATGAAACTAAGGGCAGCTGATTGGCTTAAAGAACTTGATACGCTATGGAAACTTGGCTCGTCAGCAGTAGGCTTACCGCCTTAAAGCCGCAGCATCTCCTAAAAATTGGACGGCTGTTAGTCAACACACAGTCGATCCTGAAGGGCTCTATTGGATGGCTGGTTAGCCTATGATGGGTAAGATCCCCAGAAGGGGACAACCTAAGACACGGCACAGTCACACGGGACAGTCTAATGTGGCCGGCAGGTCAACCTAAGCCAGGAGTCAGGACAGCCTCGATTCCCATGACGGGTAAGAATGTTGGTTGCACATGGATGTCCTAGAACATCCCCTCTTTAAAACTAAAAGGGGGAAATGAAGGATCCTATAATCAAGGAGATAGCTAAAGATTGTGGTTAGCTGAGAGCCATAAAAGATGTTCTAGTTTCCACCTGATAGTAATACATTATTCAAAGAATCTTTGTATGCCTGTGAACACTGCGTGACGCACCTGTAAGCTCGAGCTGTAAGCACGTGTCCTTGTTAAAGCTATATGTATATAACTGGGTGAGTTTGGTTAGAGTGTGTGGGAAGAAGAAGAAGGTGGTGGTTGGAGTTAGAGCGTTTGGAGTGATTGCTGGAGCTGGAGAGAGAAGAAGAATAAAAGACCTTTTTTCATTTTCATCCTGCCTCCGTATTTTCCTGCGGCGTTCGTTGCTCCAAGCGGTTTCCGCTTCAGGCAGCAACACCCAGGGACCTATCCCATGTACCTTAAGGGCAGTGGGGGTGGTTATTAAAACTACATATAGTCCCTTCCATCGGGGTTCCAAGGTTTTGGCTTGGTGCCACTTGACCCAAACCCAATCCCCTGGGATGATGCCGGGTCCTGAGGGTCTTCATTTTTATAGTAAGCTTGGATTAGAGGCCAGATCTCTTGTTGCACTTTCCGCAGGGCCTGCAGACTGGCCAAATAATTTGGGGCCAAATTTTTATTATCCAAAGGCAGAGACTGTTGGATGATAGGGGGCGGGGCTCCACACATGATCTCGAAGGGAGTCAGCCCATGAATGTAGGGAGAATTCCGGACCCGGAAGATAGCAAAGGGAAGGAGCATCACCCAGTCTCCGCCAGTCTCTAGAGCCAATTTGGATAGGGTCTCCTTTAATGTCCAATTCATTCTCTCTACCTGCCCAGAGCTCTGCGGGTTATATTCACAATATAACTTCCAATCAGTCCCCACTGCTTGGGCCAGTCCTTGCAGAACCTTATTAATGAAAGCTGGACCATTATCTGACCCTAGCATTTTTGGGACCCCATAACGAGGAAATATCTCTTCTAGCAACACTTTATGTGGCATTTCTCATCCAGGGATTGAGCTCGATCTCCACTCCGTTAGTTCGGGGCTGTGAATCTGAGTTCTCCCCAACCTGGGATTGAGCTAGATCTCCACTCTGTTAAATCAGGGTTGTGAATCTGAGTTCTCCCTAACCAGGGATTGAGCTGGATCTCCACTCTGTTAAATCAGGGCTGTGAATCTGAGTTCTCCCTTGGTCACGCAAATGAGTTTGAACCCAAGCTCCTTCCGGTTAAATGCCTGGAAGTTTGAACTTGGCTCCTCTTTGCTGATGAGATGCCACTTTTATGCAACTATATTAGGAATTAACTTTGTCTGTATATGCTCTTGATGTATTCCGGCTGCTCTTGATGTATTTCTGCTGCATGACCACCAGGTTTTAATACATTTTATTATCGAAAATAAAACCAGTTCTATGGCCCTGTGGAATCTAGCCAGAAGCTGGCTAAACTAGCAAGATAGGTTTTTTTCAGCTAAGATTAGCTTTTGCAAATAGCCCCTCCCTACAGGGCATAGCATTACCCATTGAAAAGCTAATGGTCTTTTTGTGTCTGTGAAAGACTCTCCCTTATCCTTCAGCAAATTTAGGATAGATAAGATTAATCAATAATAGGTACTTAGGATAACTATTTTGTTTTTCCCTGATTGACCCTGGAGTGTCCTGAAATTCTTTAAAGTAACCTTCTATAGTTAATTACTGGAATTCTTTAGTGTGACCTCCCTTGCTGGAATTCTTTATTGTAACCTATAGTTGAAATGGAAATTCCTGAGATTCTTCAATGTAACCTTCTATAGTTGATATGCAAATTACTGAAATTCCTTAATGTAACCTCCCAAAATTGGAATGTGGGCTGCTGTGTTTGCTAGAATGTATAAAAACCATTGCTGAGAAAAGTAAATTTGGAAGAATTTCTGCAACCTATCTCGTGTGTGTATTATTCCCATTTTTGCCAATGTTTTCCCCTCCAGCATTGGTCGGGCTGACCTTGACATCTTTGCTGAAGCTGGCCTTTGGCAACTTTAGCCACTACCTGGCTGGTCTCTCTCTTTGTAGGGAAAGCCTTGACCCACCCAGAGAAGGTGTCCACCAGAACTAACAAATATTTGTACCCAAATTTCCCAGGTCTTACTTCGGTGAAGTCTATCTACCAGTTATGTCCCGGTGCCCGCCCCCCAAACCCGTATACATGCGTGTGGGAGTCCCTTCCTGTTGGGCTTCATAGCCTGGCACCCAGCGCACTGCTCCACTATCAACTTTGCTTCAGAGTTCTGGTTCAGAAACCTAAGAAGAGCAGCATCTAGTAAATTTAGCAGCTTCCTCCACCCCAAGTGGGTAGCTTCATGAAGATTATTGAGGAGGAATCTTCCCAGTCTTGCCAGCATAAGCAGTCTGTCTTCTGTGTCTCTATACCAGCCATCTCTTCCTGCTTCCTGGGGTTGTTGATCCTGTATCCACTTCAGGTCTTCCGGGGTGTACTCAGGCTGGGGCGGTAAGACTGGGAGCTCTGGTATCGGCAAGTCCACGGCTGCTGTAATCACGGCTGCTACTTTTGTGTTCTTGGGGCCTCTTGTTACCACCCTTTTTGCCTCTTCATCAGCTCAGTGATTTCCTACCACTTTGGGGGTCCTGGCTGGCTGGTGACCTGGCAAATGCACAACTGCAACTGCTTTGGGCTTTTCTATAGCTGCTAGTAGTCGCTGCACTTCCGCCAGGTTTCTCAGCTCCCTCCCTTCCGTGGTTATGAAGCCCTGCTCTCGGTAGTTGGTGCTGTATACATGTATGGTGCCGAATGCATACCTGCTGTCCGTATACACAGTCAGTTTCTTCCCTTCTGCTCGCTCAAGGGTCTCCACTAGTGCTGTCAGTTCAGCCTTTTGCATGGATGTTCCCAAGGGTAGGGCACTGCTCCATATCACCTCCCCATCTCAGTCCACCACTGCCACCCCTGCTCTGCGCACCCCATCTTTCACAAAGCTGCTGCCATCGGTAAACCAAATTAACTCACTGTTCAGTAGCGGCATGTCCTGGAGGTCACGGCAGACTTCTGCAGCCTTGGATAGGATCTCATGGCAGTCATGCAGCAGTGCCTCCAAGTCTGGCATTGGCAGCAAGGTCGCTGGATTCAAAGTGGCAGGTTCTAAGAAGACAATCCTGGGAGAGTCTACCGAAAGCCCCTGATAATAGGTGAGCCTAGCATTTGTCATCCACTTTCCTGGAGGGTGCTTCGGGACTCCTTCTACTGCATGAGGGGTAACTATTTTCAAATGTTGGCCAAAAGTCAATTTATCAGCATCTCGCACAAGCAGGGCAATGGCAGCGATAATGCGGAGGCACGGCGGCCATGGGATCGAGTCTTTTCGATAGGTAAGCCACTGGACGTTTCCATGGTCCTAGCTGTTGTGTTAAAACTCCCTTCGCGATGCTTTTTCTCTCATCCACAAAAAGAACAAAGGGTTTCAAGGGGCCTGGCAGTAACAGGGCTGGGGCCTCCAGGAGGGCAGCCTTCAACCTTTCAAATGCACATTGGTGTTCTTCCTGCCAGGACCACACATTTTGCTCCTTTGTGGCTTCATATAGGGGCTTGGCCAGCTCAGTATAGCCCGGTATCCATAGCCTACAATAACCTGCCGATCCCAGAAATTCCCGCACTTCCCGTGGAAAGGTGGGCTTTGGGATCCTAAAAATAGTTTCTTTCATAGCATTTGTCAACCATCTGGTTCCCTCCTTTAGTTTATATCCTAGGTAGGTTACTGACTGCATGCAAATTTGGGCCTTCTTTGCGCTTGCCCGGTAACCCAA
Source organism: Tamias sibiricus (assembly GCA_025594165.1). Taxonomy (NCBI): domain Eukaryota; kingdom Metazoa; phylum Chordata; class Mammalia; order Rodentia; family Sciuridae; genus Tamias; species Tamias sibiricus. The sequence continues at coordinate 72,893,566 of CM046668.1, forward strand.
CTTCCCTAGCTCCTCAAGCAAGTCTTTTGTTGCCCTCCTGCAGTCACTCTCAGTTGGGGCGGCCAGAAGCAGGTCATCTACATACTGCAGCAGAGTCACCCTGGGATGCGCTTGACGGTAGGATTCTAAGTCCTGGCTGAGGGCTTCATTAAACAAAGTGGGCGAGTTCTTAAACCCCTGTGGAAGTCTAGTCCAAGTTAATTGTCCTGCCTTTCCTGCCTTCCCTTCTCGCCATTCAAAAGTGAACAGTGGCTAGCTAGTGGGGGCCAAGGCTATACTGAAAAAGGCATCTTTTAAATCTAGGGTCGTATACCAAGTGTGTGAAGGAGGAAAGTGACTCAAAAGAGTATATGGGTTTGGCACTGTGGGGTGGATGTCTTCCACTCTTTCATTCACTTTTCTCAAGTCCTGGACTGGGCGGTAATCACGTCCACCGGGTTTTTTCACTGGAAGGAGCGGTGTATTCCACAGGGAGCAGCAAGATCTCAGGATGCCGGCTGCAATCAACCGGTGGATATGGGGCGCTATGCCCAAGCGGGCCTCCTCGGGCATGGGGTACTGCCTGACTCTGATTGGCTGTGCAGTGGCCTTAAGTTCCACCACCACAGGAGGCTGGTGATCTGCTAACCCTACCCCTGCCACTTCTGCCCAGGCCCTGGGGCAAGCAGTAATCCAATAGTCCATTTCTTTGTCCCAAGATCCCTGCCTAGACCCAGAGAGGAGGCGATGTTCATCCACTAATGACATAGTCAACATGTGGAGCATCCATCATCACCTTTATCCCTCCGGGCTCAAAGTGAATACGAGCCCCGACTTTGGTGAGCAGATCTCTGCCTAGCAATGGCATGGGACTCTCAGGGACCACCAGGAATGAGTGGGTCACTCGATGCCTTCCCAGGTCTACCTTCCTCTTACTTGTCCATGAGCAAACCTTCATCCCTGTGGCCCCTTGTACTATGCTAGTCTTCTTATCTAGGGGTCCATAAGCCCGATTGAGAACAGAATATTGGGCACCTGTATCTACCATGAACCCCACTGGTTTCCCCTCCACATATATAGTTACCCAAGACTCAAGGAGGGGGACCGAGCCCCGACCCCCCTAATCTTCTTCTACCCCAGCCAAGAGGGCCTTGGCTTTTTCTATAGCCTCTGCTCTTTCTTGCTGACCTCCTCCCCTTCGTTTTGGGCACTCCCTTTTTCAATGCCCAAACTCTCTGCAATAGGCACACTTTTCCCTTTCCAATCTGGTCTTATCCCAGTGGGGGCTTGGTCCCTGCTGTTCCCTGCCTCCGGCCTTCTGCCTAGGACTGTCCCTCACTCCAGCCAAAAAGATCCTTGCCATTTCCCTTTGTTGCTTCCTCTTTTCCCTGCTCTGGAACTCTCTGTCCTCTCTGCGCCTTCCTGATTTTCTTTCCTAATCCTATCTTCCCTTTCCTCAGGAGTCTCTCTCGTGTTGAAAACCTTTTCAGCAGTCCTCATTATATCTCTAATAGTCATTTCTCCCAGGCCTTCCTGCTTATAAAGCTTCTTCCTGATATCTGGGGCTGCCTGGTTAATAAAAGACATGATCACTGCCGACTGATTCTCTTCTGCCATGGGGTCTAAGGGGGTGTACTGCCTATAAGCATCATAAAGGCACTCTAAGAACAAGGCCAGGCTTTCATTTTCACCCTGAATAATTGCTTTTACCTTAGCCAAATTAGTGGGTCGGTGTGCCACTGCCCGGAGACCGGCCATCAAAGTCTGGCGGTAGACCCGGAGACTCTCCCTACCTGTTTGACTCCCGAAATCCCAATCTGGTCTGTCCAGAGGAAAAACCTCATCAATGAGGTTCTGGAGGGTTGTGGGTCTGCCATCATCTCTGAGAACGTTCTTCCAAGCCTCGTTCAGGATGCGCTCCCGTTCCTCAGTGGTGAATAGGGTTCTGAGAAGCTGCTGGCAATCGTCCCAGTGAGTGTGCATGATAGACTCAATGAGAGCAGTCAGTCCCCTGGGATCTTCAGAAAAAGGAGGATTCTGGGTCCTCCAGTTATAAAGATCACTGGAAGAAAAGAGCCAGTATTGATACACTTGACCATTTCCCGTTCCAGCTAGCCCAATGGCACAGACCGGCAGCAGGGGAACAGGGCTGTCAGAGGAAGTTGGCTCCCCATGATCCCTGGGGTTCTCCCTCAGCCACTGGGGCCTAAGGCTCTGTCCTGGCTCTAGCTGCAGGGCCAAGGGTGAAGTAGAAGAATCAGCCGCCTGCCCCTGAACGGGGGTTGGCGCATTAGGAGGCATATAGGGAGGGGGTTGCCCTCCCGGGGGAATGGACTCCAGGTCCAAATAAAGGAGAAAGGGATACAAACTAGAGTCTTCTGGGAGGACTGCTGGTCTCTGTGCTGAGGTCCTCTTGGAGCTGGCCTCCGCTTTGGGCCCTGAGTTCCCCCCGGGTGAATTCTGGGATCAGGGGACCCAACTGGTGGAAGGAAGTGCTTAAGCCACTCTGGGGGCTCATTAATCAGGTCTTCCCACAGAAGGATATAGGGAAGCTGGTCAGGATGCCCTGACTTTTCTGGTGGTAAGATAACAAACTTGACCTTCGAGATAAGGTCCCGGGAGAATGACCCCTGTGGGGGCCATCCGACTCCAAAAGTGGGCCACTCTGTTGAACAGAAAGTATCTAACTTACCTTTCTTGATGACTAAGCCCAAATTGTGGGCCCGCTTCCGGAGGTCTGAAAAATGACTCAGGAGGAGAGATTTAGGGGTAACCAAATTCTGTCCCATATTTTCCGAGAACAAGGTTACCAGAAAGAGTGAAAGAAAGGCTGCAAAAATCACACACACCACCCCAGCAACCACACAAATTCTCAAGGCAGTCTCACGTTCACTCGGACCGGTCCTCCATTCACTCTCTCTCTCACATACACTCTCTTCCAGATCTGGATCCTTACTTGGCACCAATCCAAACGGCGTCCACCTGGACTGCCAGCGATCTAAAAGCTCCAGAGCGTCCTCCAAGATACCAGATGGGAGCTCAACTCCCCCAGACGAGAACCTGAATTCCACCCCCCCCCAAAAAAAAAAAAAAAAAAAAAAACCCAGACGAGAGCCTTGTTCTGCTCTCCCAGACGAAAACATAGAGTTCCCCCAAACCAGAAGAGGATGGCCAGCCCTCTCACTGCGGTCTTCCAGAGTCTGAACCTCCGACACCGTTGGCTGTTTGTTAATTCAAGGGAAAGTGATCCTTGCTGAGCTCCCAAATGTTAGGGTCCAGTTTTGCTTTTTCCCATGAATCACAAAGAGCCGGACAGTATGTAATATACAAATGGAGTTTATTGATCCAGCTAGCTGGGGTCAAGCTTTCCCACAGACACGCAGGAAGGGCAAGACCCCAAACAAAGGAAAGCCTCAGGTTATATAGTCTTTACCTACGTCATTGCCCGCATGAAAGTGAACAAAGGGAGCTTCGGATTACCTATGTCCTTGTTGGAGCAAATAGCCCACGCGTGCAAAATTCAAATAGCCTGCCTCGGGGCTTAACTTCCTAGCTCGCCTGGGGGTGGGATTTCTATCCTACTATCCTAACATCCCTTCTAGCCCGTGTTTTACTATCCTAACAATCCCAGACGATGGGGTTAATCCCAGTAAGTAAAGGAAAATCAGCAGGATTGGGAGCATGGGGACCAGGTCCAGACTAGAATGAATTTAAAAGATGGTAGTAGACTTTAAAGGGGGAATGGTAATGGAGGCTTTTATTTGCGAAGGAGATCTCAGCCCAATAGGGGAATGTGGCAACTTGGCACAACTCTAAAGGAATGGGATAATGAAAGGGATACAAATGTGAAAAAAAAAAGGGGGGGGGTCTGGTCTGCAGTGGATATGTAGGGGTCCCCAAACTCTTGTCATTGGGGTATTTGATTTGAAAGCATATCCATGCCATTGAGTTAAAAGCAAAAGGGCTGCCCCACTGTTGATCACAAATGAAACTGCATGGCCATTCACCATTCCTGTAACTTGGGGCTCTTCAGATGTACCACCTAAAGTGGCAGGGGCAATGGAGCCCAGGTGCCCTCATTCCAACAACTCAGTGAATGGGACTTGGGAATCAGGTGGCTGTACCAGGGGGAGGAATGTCCTTCCCTGGAGACAATCCACCTTCCAGTGTCCCCATTGTCCACATTTGAGACAGGGCTTGGAGGTGGGCCTTGAGTTTGGGCAGGTTTTGCCCATGTCTATTTTGCCTATGTTGAAAACAGGGCCCAGGAGGTACATAAAAGGGTCCAGTGGAGTCCTGAGCCATGGGCATATACGGGTGGGGCCATGAGTGGTAGGGTTTTCCTTGGCTCTGGATAGTGGAGGTCAGTAGCTGATACTTAGCTTTAAGATGTTTCTCTCCTTTTTGGCCTCATCTTCCTTGTTGTTAAACACTTTGAAAGCTCTGTCTGAAAGTAACTGCTGAGGAGATTTAGGGCCCTTCTCTAACTGTCTGAGTTTCTTGCAGATGTCAGGTGCAGACCCATTGAAAAAGTTAAAATGAAGAAAGAGACTCCCACCAGAACTATTGACATCCAGACTTGTATATGTGGCAACAGTTTCAGTAAGTTTGGCCAAAAATAGGGTAGGATTTTCATCAGGTCCTTGGGTAATTTCCTTTATCTTTTCCCAATTAACTTGGGTGCAAGAATTTTTTGTCATTCCTTCAAGGAGGCAAGTAATCATGTGCTGAAGTCTGAGAATCCCAGGGTCTTGAGGCTGACATGTCTAATCAGGTTCAACTGTGGGGATAGCAGCATCTGTTGCTGAATGGATATTGAGGTTTTTGCCATGTAGGATGTCTGTGTCATCTCTAGCAGCCTTCCAGATGCAGGTATTTTCATCATTGGTCAGGGTGGATGATCATATATAATATAATTCTGCCCAAGATGGGGCCTTCCTATATTTGGCAGGATTTTCAGAAAATGAACGTAATCTCTCCTCTATTTGGGACATGTCTGTCATGGAGAAGGGGATATGAACCCAGCCAGTCCCTTTAGCTCCTGACACCTCCCAGAGAGGGAACATATATTTTATTGGGAGTGTTTTTGACCATGTACAGAGAGGGGTGGTAAAAGGGAAGGAGAATGTGGGTTTGTGAAGGAAGATCTGATGGGGGAGTGATGTGGATTTGGGGAAGAGGATCTAATGGGGGAGCACTGGGGCTTTGGGGATGAGAACTTGAAGGGGAGGGGCAGGACTCAGGGGAGGTCATGGGACCCTGGAATCTGTAAGGAGGGGTTTCATTGGCTATCTCTGGGGCTATGAATGAATAAGAAAGTTGTGAGTCCATAATTAGTAACTGAAAAGTGGAACAAAGTTGACATAGGGAGGGGTTTGAGTGGAGGAAAAGAAGGCCTGAAGGTAGGGGAGTTCTGACCACTTGCCATTCTATGGTAAATATTTTCCCACAGCCTGGAGAATTTCTTTATCAAAGAGGGGAGGGAGGGGATGGGAAGGATAGTGGAATGAAACAGACATTATACTGTATGTATATATGTGACCAATGTATATATGTGGGCAATATGATTCTGCAACATGTACACTCAGAAAAATGAGAAATTATATCCCATCTATGTATGTGGGTGCATAAATGCATTCTACTGTCATGTATAACTAATTAAAACAAATACAAAAATTAAAAAAAAAAAAAGAGTTCTACATTTGGGCCATTGATGCTGGCTATCTAATTTGAATTGTGGCCAAATTTGAGTGCCGAGCCTTGTAGGGGTTCTGTGTTTGGGATTTGGGTCTCTGATGACTTCATGACTGTAGCATGCTTGATGGCTGTGGAAGCTTCTGTGCAAAGACACAGAATGCCTGGCTGCTAGGAAAGCTTCTGTGCAAAGACATGGAATGCCTGATTGCTGTAGCAATGCCCTGCATGAGGAGGCTTTGTATTAGAGTCTTATCAGCCTTGACCATGACCATGATATCAGGCACACAGTTCCTGGGAATAAAGAAACTCTCTTGTTAGAAAACCACAATGTTTCACCAAACTCCGCTGTGCCTGAACCTGTCCACATAACAGTAACTTTAAACAATGGACTTTCTTGAGAGCTTCACAAAGGTCCTAATATTGCATATTGTTACTGTAGAATGTAACTGCAGAATAAGCAAACTTACTGATATAATAAACAATAATGTAGTTATGGTACTAATGTAACCTATTGGCATAAATAAACGTGGCCACTTGGATGAGCAGCCATTTTTCCTGCCTCTGCATCTTGTCTGTGTCTCTTTTTATTTTCCCTGTAGAGCCTAATGAGGTGTTTAATTTTGAGGTCAGTTTGGGAATAGTGTGACTTAAAACTGGTGAAAAGACAGCCCGAGGAGGTGTTTCTGGGAACTGACTGGGTAACTCTCATATTTGGAGAGGCACAACACAAGTGAAAGCAGTGATGATTTGAGGGCAAAGCACCTTCTGGACTCATACACCATAGGTGTGCCAGTCACTGGATTGGATTTTTCCCATTGGGGACTGGGAAAACATCTTTACCATAATCTCAATGGTTGGGGACTCCCAGGGTCCCAGCTAGCTAAAGAGTGGGTACCTATATGCTGGGACTGGACGGACAGAGTCTTACCTCTCTGGAGAGATGAGAAAGCCAGTGGTGAGTGCAGAAACAAAATGGTGAAGAAGTCCCTGATCCATGAAGTTTTGCTGGGTCTGTAAGGAAAGGGAAGGTTGGAGAGGGGAGGAAGTAGAAACAGGACACCTTAACTGCAAACAAAGGGTTTGGTACAAATCCTTTTACCATCCACATGGAATAAGGCCACAAGAGTTTAGCAGGTGGTCAATATTGGGTGCCCCTTAGGGCTGTGGGGGTCGGATTTGGGATATGAGGACTTTGTGTAACATCAGGGTGTGGCCCTAGCCAGCTGCCTTCAGTTGCAGTAGGTCCTTCTTTGTCCAAACTTGACCAAATTGTCCAATTTTGACCAAAATTTCTCCCACACCACGGTTCATATTTAATACTCCTAAGGGCGATTAAAGCCAGATTTAAAGCTAGATAAATCAGGCCTGATGAAGAAAATGGAGTCCAATTCAAGTCTGGGAAATTGAAAATATACCCTGGGAGAATAGAATTTTCATGTCTCCAAAGCCCTTTGATACTCTCCCTCCCAAAAGGTTGTTAATTAAACAACTCCTGGGAGCAGAAAGGGAGCTGCTAATCAATGCCCCCTGGGCTGCCCCTCCCTTCTGCTTAGCACTCCACCTAGGCCCTTCCAGCCCTCCTGCTTACCTCTGGTCATTCCACCAACATCCCCAAGTAACTATGCAGGATGAGGGGAAATGAACTAGATAAGGGAGAAGAATGTAGGAGAACAGGGAAACTTTAGACATATAAAAGGGACAGGACTTCTTCATCCCATGGATTCACCTTTGGGTCCCCTTCTTCCACCCAGGAGAAGGCTGTTATACTATCCTTTAAGTCTTCTTGTTTTATACTTAACACCTTCTTTGGCATGTTTCTCTGGTGTTGTACTTCAACATTGGAGAAAGCAGGACTCGACACAGTAACCGGTAACTGGTGATATCATATTTTGAGGTCCCGCAAAGACCTACACCGAGATAACCTCTTCACGCACCCCACATCTGTTTTAGGTGCATCTTCTTGTCTATTTATTTCTGGAGGAAAATAAGTAGGCACCTGTTGGTTACTTAAATGCAGCAAGTACAGCTACCACCTTTCAAGACTCCAGTGAAAGTTTTCTCAGCCTAGTCAGTTCTCATTCACCTATTTTGTGCATCTGTGCAGATCAGGCATATTGAGCCCTGCTGAAGCCACTTCCTCCTTTTCTGTCCAGGCCTGGAGAGTAATTGGTGTGAGTACATAGTGTCCCTAGTCCTGATCTGCCTTGGATGCATGGAGGTGGTTGAAGGAGCATGAAACAACCAGACTTCTGGCCCGAGCCACTCTCGGGTAAATTCCTAAGGTTCCTTCTCTGGACCCACCTTCTGACCACCTTGAGGGGTATCTATGGTGATCAGTTGACAAGTGGCACTGAGGGAAAGCCCAAATTACATTTGCCTCTGTATGGGCCATGCAACACCCATCCATATCCATTCCCTCCTGGATGCTCCCCTTCCTTCACTGATCAGAGACACTAGTGATTCAGATTGTAGAATAAGAGAAATGCATGTGATGATTAGTGAGAAAATGCCCAGGTTTCCTTCCTTCATCTTGTTAGCGTTCACTAGTATGTTTAGAATTTTTCCATTACTATTCTGGTGTATGAAATGTGCTGTGTTCTCTTTAAGCTGCAAGAGGGAGGCATTTTAAATAAACCCCTCCTGTGACTCCCTCCAATAAAAAAGTGTTATAGGCCTAATGACTGGTAGATATCCCCATCAACCTCAGGAGATTGCTTTAATCTACAGGGCAAAAAAATGAACAGAAGAATGTTCAATTTTTTTTTTTTTGTTGAGAGTTTTTCTTTACAATCAAGAGTTTATAGTGGGAGGGAGGAAAGCAGTAATGCCCTTAAGTCTGAATTCTCCAAAGGTCTCTGGCATAGGGCAAACTGGGACTCTAGTACTTTCCCAAAGGAGGCCAGAAATAACTTTGGCAAAGCCAGGTGATGAGAGATGGGTTTTCTGGACCACATTGAAGCTCAAGCTTACGGAGATGTCCCTGATAGAATGAACAGTTTTCTCTGGCATGGGTGCCTGAGTTCTGTTTTTACTTCTTCTCATTCAGATGGGAGCTTCTCTCTCCAATATGCCAGGTATACCACTTACCTGCATATTGAAGAACTGGGATAAGTTTGACCCACACACACTCAAGAAAAAGCATCTCATTTTCTTCTGCCACCAGGCCTTGCCTCAAAACAAACTCCCTAATTGAGATCCTGGGTGCCAGAGGGACATATCAATTTTAATGCCATTTTATAGCTTGATAGGCTTTGCAAGAGGGAAGGGAAATGGTGTGAGATTCCATATGTTCAGGCTTTCTTAACCCTAAGGGAAGACCCCAAATTATGCCAACAACATAAAGTAGACTCAGCTGTAATCACTGCCACAAGGGGAGAAAATCTTAAGGAATCACTTACTGAAGGGAAGGAATCAGGAGAACCCTCAAAACTTTCATCCCTTGATGTGATGATGTCCATCAGCAGCACTCCTGTCCTCCATACCCTGGCCCTTATCCATCTGTCCCAATAGACAGATCAAATATACTACCTCTCCATGAGTTGCCAGGAGGAGAATTTGGACCATCAAAGTATAAGACTTAAGACAGATAAAAATGAACTTAGGGAGATTTTCAGAGTATCCAGATAAATATATTGAGGTATTTCAGAATTTAAGCCAAGAGTTTGACCTAACCTGGAAAGATATTATACTATTACTTAACCAGACTTTAACCTCCAATGAGAAAGAAGCCACCCTAAAAGCAGCTGAACAATTTGGGGATGACCTACACCTTGCTCATGCCCCAGCAGTGCAAAATAGAAGCAAACCCAATTATACATCTCGAGCACAGGCAGTTCTCAGAAACAATCCTGACTGGAACCCAAATGACAAACAGGATGCTTGGAAGATTAGACATTTTCAAATTTTGGTCCTTGAGGCCCTGAGGAGAATCAAGCAAAAGCCAAATAAAATTATTCTAAGGTTTCTGAAATTACTCCCCCCCCCCTCCCCCAGGAAAGCCCTGCTATTTTCATGGAGAAACTCAGGGAGGCAATGAGAAAACACACCACCATGGATCCTGAATCCACAGAAGGCTGCCTACTTTTAAAGGACAAATTTATCATTCAGTCAAACCCAGAAATTCGGAAGAAATTACAGAAATTGGCATATGGCCCCTATCAATCCTTAGATGATATCCTCTGACTTGCTACTTCTATTTTTTTGTAATAGAGACAGGAAAAAGACTGAAGTGCTGGTCTTAGCTCTTAGAGAAGTAAGCTTCCTGGGTAAAAATGGAGAAAAAATGGAATGCACCTCAATCCAAAAAAGGGACTTGTTTCCATTTGGAGAAGAGGGACATTTCAAACGGGAATGCTCATGAGCAAAGCGACCACCTCTAGGGCCCTGCCCTAAATGTCAAGGCAATCATTGGAAGAATGACTGTCCTCAGGGGCATAAGTCCTCAAGGCCAAACTCCTTCATACAGGCCTGATGGGACCCCAGTGTCAAATCTGATGGCTCCTATAACTTCTGTCACTACACATGAGCCCCAGATACTCTTCTCCACAGGGAGCCAAGAGGTCAACTTCCTCTTAGATACTGGTGCCAGTTATTCTGTACTCACTTCTTACTCCAGACCTCTTTCCTCTAATAGTGTAATGATGCAAGGAGTATTTGGATGGCCTATTACCAGAAAGTTGTGAATGGGATGGGATGATGTTTCCTCATGCATTCTTGATAGTCCCAGAATGTCCTACCCTTTTATTGGGAGGGGACTTACTTTCAAACTTCAGGCTTTCATTACAATGAATTTGGGATCACTAGGACCATTATGTTTACCTCTATTAGAATGTGATATAAACCCTGAAGTATGGGCCACTGAAGGCAAAATTGGATGGGCAAAATGTGCACTCCCAGCTAAAATTTCTTAAAAGAGACAATACCCCTGTGCCCAGAGGCAAAAAAGGGCTTGTCAAAGATCATTCAGAACCTCAAACCAAGCCGGGCACGGTGGCACACGCCAGTAATCCCAGCACTTTGGGAGGCTGAGGCAGGAGGATCGCGAGTTCAAAGCCAGCCTCAGCAATGGCGAGGCACTTAGCAACTCAGCGAGACCCTGTCTCTAAATAAAAAATACCAAAAAAGGGGCTGGGGATGTGGCCCAGTGGTCGAATGCCCCTGTGTTCAATCCCTGGTACCACAAAAAACAAAAACAAAAACAAAAAAACAAAAACAAACAAACAAACAAACAAACAAACAAAAAAACAAAACACACACACACACACACAAAAAAAACCCAGCATCTTTTAGTGCCCTGAAACAGCCCATGCAACACACCCATTTTAAGAGTTCAAAAGCCAAATGGGAAATGGTGCCTAATCCAAGACTTCAGAACAATTAATGAAGCAGTAGTTCCTCTCCACCCTGTAGTTACTAACCCATATATTCTGTTATTTGAGATCCCAGCAGCAGCTTCTTGCTTTACTGTGTTAGATCAAAAAGATGCCTTTTCCTGTATACCCCTAGACTCTCAATCACAATATCTCTTTGCCTTTGAGGAACCAGATAGTAATCTCAATTAACCTAAACAGTATTGCCTCAAAGATTTAAAGATAGCCCTCACCTGTTTGGACAAACCCTAGCTAAGGACTTAGCAGAATTCAGAGATAAAATATCTGTAATTATTCTCCAATATGTAGATGACATCCTTTTATGTGCCTTCACCTAGAGGCCACTACAGAACTCCTAAACTTATTAGCTTATAGAGGTTGTAAAGTCTCAACAAAGCTCAAAGTTTAGGATTATAGTTGTCTCAAGGAACCTGCAAGCTAGGACAGGAAAGAATAGCCCCATAGGAAAATATCCACTACCCTAGACAGTAAAAAACCTCAGAGGCTTCTTAAGATAACTGGATACTTCAGGTTTTGGATTTCTGGGAATAGGGAATTAGCTAAGCCTCTTTACAGCCTCATTAAAGGAACTCTACACCAAGGAGCAACTACCCTAATATGGGAACCAGAACATATTAAGGCCTTTAAGGAATTAAAAGGGGCCTTACTCAAAGCCCGTTCCCTCAGTTTACCTATTGAGAAAAAATTTAACCTGTTTGTCACAGAAAAAGGAGAAATAACCCTGGGAGTGGTCACACAAAAGAATGGACCTGCTCAACAGCCAGTAGTTTATCTTAGTAAGGAACTTGACATAGTGTCTAGGGGATGGCCTCACTGTGAATGGTGGTAGTAGTAGTCCTACCAGTCCCTGAGGCAATCAAAATCACCCTGGGAAGAGACCTCATGGTCTCAGGGATTTTAAGTACAAAAGGTGGACTATGGCTCTCAGATAGTTGCCTTCTAAAATATCAGGCTTTACTTCTAGAAGGACCCATAACTCAGATAAGAACTTGCTCTAGTTTAAACCCAGCCACTTTCCTCCTAGGGACATTAGAGGGAAATCCTGAGCATGATTGCCAACATGTTCTAGCTATAAATTACTCAGCCTGAGAAGACCTTCAAAGCCTTCCCGTGTCTAATCCAGATCTCACCATGTTCACAGATAGGAGTTCCTTTATGGAACAAGGAGAATGCAAAGCTGGATATGCTGTGGTGACTTTATATACCCTAGAGGCACAACATTTGTCCCCAGGCACAAGCTTACCACTCACAGAATTGATAGCCCTAAGGAGAGCACTCAAACTAGAGAAATAACAGAGTTAACATTTACACTGACTCTAAACATGCCTATGTAATCCTGCATGCACATGCAGCAAATTAAAAAGAGAGAGGATTTCAAACAACCAGGGAACATCCATAAGGAACTATGAACAGATCTTAAAACTGTTAGAAGATGTTCATTTACCCAAAGAGGTAGCATTAATCCACTGCCAAGGACATCAAAAAGGAATAGAAGAAATAGCAGAAGGCAACAGATGAGCAGATCAGCAAGCCAAAGAGGCCACTATAAAAGGACTTTACAAATGACCACTTTAGCCCCTTAAGTATGGACAGGCCCTCCTCCAGAGATAAGACCTTAATACACTCAGGAGGAACCACACCAGGCCTTATCTAAATGAGGCATTCTATTACCCTCTGGTTGGATTCAGATGGAAGATAACAAACTTTAATTATCTGCTAATTCCCAATGGAAGATTTTGTAATGCACAGAGAATGGACCCCCCCACAGACCACCAAGTAATCCAGAGTGTATGCAAAAACAAAGAGCCTTTATATGGGCTTAAGCTTGGACTCCCAGACCTCACAAACACAGGGAATCTGTACTGAGTCCAGAACCCAGGAGGGGCAAGTCTTTTATGGGAATAGAAGCAAGGAGAGGGAGGGGGTTACATGATTGGCCATCTTTACAGTTAGGGTGTCTTGTCTCATTGTAATTGGCCAGGGGAGCCCGCGTGTGCCAAGCACATTTTAAATTGATTGGGGAATGACTTAGGGGGTCTTCATTGGTGAAGGCTATCCTCAGAGCAATGGAATGTGCTGATTACAAGCTGGAGTCAGGCACTTACAGTTTTAGGTACGTAGGTTTAGGCACGTAGACTTAGGCAGTGCACGCAGCTCCAACTGGCCTTGAGGGGAAGCTTTTTGACTCTTATTATCTTAAAGCCAAGCATTTTACAGAAGTAAAAAGAAGTGGTTAAACTAAAAAGGGCATGGGGCTAAAAAGGGGGGTTCTATAGATTTTACACACCCTACATCAATCTTTCCATCTGGGAGAAGAAAATACTCTCAGATTAACTCAAGAGATATTTGAAGGAAAAGATATTTCAAAGACCATCCACCAAATAGTCAAAGACTGTAAGACATGCCAAAAACAAACAAACAAACAAAAACAAACAAACAAACAAACAAACAAACAAACAAACAAAACCTGCTTAACTTTGCCAAGAAGCCCCTAAGATTACAAAGGATAGGACTGTTAGATAAAATTCAGGCCGGCAGGCCATACCCCCAGGTGCCTTCCCAGAAGTGCCCATCTCTCGTGAGAATCCACATTTGGTAGGATCTGAGTCCCCACCCTTCCTGATCCTAGGAATACTCACCTCTTGCGGGAATTCACCCCAGGGTGGGCTCTCCCTTTCTGAGCCAATCCCGAGTGTACAGTCTCACTTCCGATCCCCCAGCAGCCTATGGAGTCAGGGGTCCTTCGGATCCCTCAAGTTGCTACTTCAACCCCCACCAGGCAGGAACTTGGCCCCCTTTTGATGGCCAACACATAAATTTCCTGCTAGATACATGAGCCACTTTCTCAGTCTTGAGGGAGTTTTGGGGCCCCACCACCATAGCACCGTCCCCTATTGTTGGGGTAGAGGGAAATGCTATTTGCCCCCACAAGACTCCTATGCTGTCTTGCTGCCTACACCACAATCCCTTTACCCACCAGTTCCTAGTAATGCCTCAATGTCCTGTGACTTTACTGGGCCGAGACATACTGGCCAAATTTCAGGCCTCAATTGTGTTCTCTGATCTGCCTAGCTCAGTTGTGCTCCCTGGCTCATCTCACTCCATCTCCTCCTCCATCTTTCTCCTCACTGTATTAGGAGTTGATAACCCTGAAGAGACCTCTCAATCCTCTACTGGTGCAGAAACCTCCCATTACCCTGCCCCCACCCATTTGGTAGACCCCAAAGTTTGGGACACTCAGACTCCCTCCCTTGCTTGCTGCAACCCTGTACAAATACACCTTAAAGATCCCAGAATTTCCCCAACAGAGCCCACTATCCACTTCCAGCCACTAGCCCTTAGGGGTCTCCAACCTATTATCTCAGATCTTCTGTGGAAACGTTTTCTCAGACCCACCCATTCTCCTATATTGGTGGTTCAGAAGTCTAATGTGTTGTATTGGCTAGTCCAGGATCTTTGTCTCATCAACAAGGCCATCAGGCCCATACACCCTGTGGTCCCAAATCCTTATACCATTCTCTCCTTAATTCCCTCCTTATCCACCCATTTCTCAGTTATTTTCACTGTTCCTTTAGCTCTGGAATTGCAAGACCTTTTCACCTTTACCTGGACTGACCCTGATACTCAATGGTCCCAGCAATTGACCTGGACAGTCCTCCCTCATGGTTTATGAGACAGCCCTCATATCTTTGGATAGACATTGGCTGCGGACCTCAAAGGCCTTGAATTCTCTGACTCCACTCTCCTGCAACATGTGGATTATCTTCTCCTTTGCAGCCCTTCTTTTTCCACAGCTCGTATAGACTCTTACACCCTTTAAAATTTTCTTGCTTCTCGTGGGTATCGTGTTTCCCCATCTAAGGTACAACTTGCCTAGACCCAGGTAGTTTATTTAGTAGTTCAGATTTCCCATCAATCGAAAGCCATTACTGTAGACTGAAAGGCCCTCATTGAGGCTTTCCCATGTCCCAAGACAAAGGACGAGATTCTTTCCTTCTTGGGGCTAGAAGGATATGTCCATGCATGGATTCCCAATTTTTCTCTTTATGCAAAGCCCTTATATGAGGCAGCTAAGGGGGTTGAGGAAAAGGCCCTCCCCAAAGGCATTTGGGCTCAGTTTAAGCATCTGCAGCAGGCACTACTACAGGCCCCAGCTCTTCACCTCCCAGACCTTCTTTAGCTATTCACCTTTTATGTCCATGAAATGAAGGGTCTGGCTCTAGGTGTTTTAGGCCAATACAAGGCCTCCACTTTTGCTCCCATTGCCTACCTTTCTAAACAGCTTGACCCCACTGTTTGTGGATGGGTCCCCTGTCTTCAGGCTCTGGCTGCTGCTTACCTACTTCTACAGGAATCAAAAAAGTTGATCTTTGGTGCCCATGTCACTATTGCCTCTCCTTCCCATTTAAAAGATCTACTGACCTATAAGAGCCTTCAAACCCTCCCGCTCTGTCACGTTCTCTCTCTCCTCATTTCTTTTCTGCATGACTACTCAATCTCTTTTCAAACCTTCTCCTCTCTACACCTGGCTACCCTCCTTCCAGTCTCCTAAGAGCCCCCAGAGCATGGTTGTATAAAGACGCTTGAGGCTTTAATCCCCCACCCCTCTCACATTCAAGAGGGACCACTTCCTAACTCTTCTCTAATCTGGTTTATGGATGGCAGCTCTTTCCTTAAGGATGGGCAATGATTTGCTGGCTAAGCTGTCATCTCCCTATCAGAGGTTATTGAGGCAACACCCTTTCCCCCAATACTACAAACCAACAGGCTGAACTAATAGCTGTTATTTGTGCCTTCGAATTAGCGGCTGACCAAAACATCACCCTCTACACAGACTCAAAATATGTCTATCACATTTTACTTTCCCATTCAGCAATATGGAAAGAATGAGGGCTCCTGACCAAAAGGCTCCTCAGTTACTAATTCCAAATTAATATCAAAGCTCCTGCAAGCCTCTCTTCTGCCCAAACTAATAGGGATCTCTCACTGTCCTTCACACCAAAATGGTGAGTCTCCCATAGTTCAGGGAACCACAAAGGCTGATAGGACAGCAAGGGAGGCAGCACTATCTTCTCCTCTTATTCAGGCTTCAGTCCAATCTACTACCCAGACCCCCACATCCTCTTCCATACAATCAATCCTCTCCTATCTCCATTCTCTTTTCCATCCTATTCTGAGGGCATAAGCCTCCTGGAATTGCCTGACTCAGCCTTCACTCATCTTTTTGACCGTAACATCATTGGATTTCGTATCTTTTTCAACTTCTGCTAGTGGTTGAAAGAATGGACAGAGATTATTTTATATCCAAGCTTCCTTCCTCCTCCAATCAAACCCGTTCATTTGTGCTTGTTGCATTAGTCACCCAAAATATGTCTACTTCTTTTAACATTCCTTGGCATTTTCACATCCCATATAACCCCAAGTCTTCAGGGAAGGTAGAGAGGACTAATAGAACTCTTAAGAACATCCTGACTAGCCGGGCGCAGTGGCGCATGCCTGTAATCCCAGCACTTTGGGAGGCTGAGGCAGGAGGATCGCAAGTTCAAAGCCAGCCTCAGCAATGGCGAGGCGCTTAGTAACTCAGTGAGACCCTGTCTCTAATAAAATACAAAAAAGGGCTGGGGATGTGGCCCATTGGTCAAGTGCCCCTGAGTTCAATCCCCAGTACCAAAAAAAAAAAAAAAAAAAAAAAAAAAACATCCTGATTGAACTCTCCCTGGAGCTTCACTTGGACTGGGTCAAGCTACTTCCCCTCACCCCCTTTAGGCTCCGAGTCCTCCCAAAGAAACCTTCCTCACTATCCCCTTTTGAGGTTATGTTTGGGTGGCCAGCTCTTCCACCTGGAATTTCCCCAATTCAAGGACCCTTGCCCAAAGACCTCTCTCTGCCCCCTCTTGTCCTTCATCAGACATCAGCTATGGTCATGCCAAGATTACATCCTGCCGGACCCAGGTAGACTCTTCACTTCACTCCCTTTAACACCTGGTTCTTGGGTATATTTCTCCTCTCCCCAGGACGCAGGATCAGTCTCCCTTGCCCCGAAGTGGACAGGCCCCTTCCAGGACGGCTGCTAAGCATCGTTTTTGCCCTTCAACCCCCAACTCTCCCACAGCCCACAAAGGAAGACTTTGATCCACAACACTATTCTCCACTACAAGGAAAGAGGATTCCACATCAGAACAGTTCTGGAATATGTTCAAAAAGCAGCATGAATCATTGTGCTCCATGAGGTTCTGCCTCCTTTAAGGTGTTCACAGCACTAAATAAATTAGTATACTGCCAGGTGCAGTGACACACACCTGTAATCCCAGGGACTTGGGAGGCTGAGACTGCAGGATCACAAGTTCAAGGCCAGTCTCAAAAACTTAGCAAGGCCCTCGGTAACTTAATGATGCCCTATCTCAAAACAAAGTATAACAAGGGTCGGGATGCAGCTTCAGTGGTAAAGCCCCCCTGGGTTCAATCCCTTGTACCAGAAGAAATAAATTAATGACAGAGTATTAAAAAGAATTATAGAATTTTTAAATTTAGAGAAAGAATTTTTGATTGGACATATAGAAAATATTGATTGTTCATAAGGTATATAAAATGCTTAAAGGAATGATAATTAATACATTTTTAATAATTGAGCTATAAATCTGAATACCATCCTCTCCCCATATGGAACTGTATCACACACAAATAGAATCCAACAGCTCTGAAGCACCCAGCCCAAGCTCTCTCACTGGCACTTCTCCTGGCACTCCTGCTCCAATTCTGTGTCTCAAAGTCTCTCACACTCCCCAGGACCAAAATCAAGTGGTACCTTCTTCTTACCCTATCATCTGCCCAACTTCCTGCTGCCTCTCCTTCTTCCCTTTATCCCAGGGGCATCAGGACATCATGCTTCTCTCTATTTATTTATCTCTTTCCTTCTATCCCCAAATATTGATTATTTTCTTTGTTGGTTCACTCATTTATTCAGATTTACTCATTTATTCAGATTTCTTTTCTTTGTGTGCTGGGGATTGAAGAGCTCAGGGCCTTTCACATGCTAAGCGTATGCTCTACCACTGAGATGCACCCCCAGCCATAAATATTTCAGGACATCAAAAATGCTTCAGTCAAACCATGCATGGTGGCACACACCTGTAATCACAGTGACTTGGGACACTGAGGCAGGTTTGATACCAGCCTCATCAACTTAGTGAAACCCTGTTTCACAATAAAAAACACAGAAGGGACTGTGGATGCACCTCAGTGTTAAAGTGCTCCTGGCTTCAACACCTAGTAGTAAAAAAATAAAGTCCAGCCACTGCACTGGGGGGTTGAAAGCACACTGCAAACAGCCTGGCCAGACGACTTTCAGGGTGGTGAAGGCAGCTGCAACACGAGGCCCTGACATCATGGAGAGTGGCAAGGGTCGTGCAGAGAGAGGGTTCCATGAGAACCATGTAGGCAACCCAGCTCACAGCACCCAGCTATGTGCAGAGGAGAAGCCCAGAGACTGAAGTGCTAAGACAGCTACTCTGTTTACAGAGGCTGTTCCAGTCCAGAAAGAGTAGTGTGAAGATGTCTGCTGGCTTTGACAATTGATGAGACCATCATCCTGACATCAAGAGCTGGGCTGATGTGGGCCAGGACATGAAGGGTGTATCTAGTGAGCAAGGTCAAGTCTTTCAGGGAATAAGGCACAGAGGGTACAACAGGTGGAGTGGAGACTTAGGATGTTAAGGGCGGGGATTGCTTGGCTTTTACAATGAGACACAAACGTGTAGATAGGAGGGAATGGTAGTAATAGTAACAGCAGAAGATAGGGCACTTTCTGGTCCCAACCAGTGTTCTATGTGGTTTACATGAATTAACCCACAATTCCTGTTTTACAAATTGAGTGACTGGGGGCTAAGTAGCATACCCAAGGTCTTCTTGCTGGCCAGTTCAAGAGTTGGGATGTGGAGTTATGTGGTCTGGCCCCAGAGTCTTTGCCACTGACCACCAAACAAGTGACCCTAGTAAGATCTGCAGTCAGGGAATGGAGTAGGGAGGGAATGAAAGTTGGAACATGGGATCAGTGCCTGAAATGAGTGCTGCCAATAATGGAAAGGAGCCCTGTGTGGTGAATTCCAGAGTGCAGACCACATTTAGGTCCATTGGACTTGGAGGGCCTCACTCTGAGCAGAGGAGAAAGGGCATTGGTCTATGGCCTGACCTGGGGCTGGAAGAACCCCAGGATGGAGGAAGGAAAAAGGCTGCCAGGCAAACTCAATGATGGACTGAAGCTGGAGAGAGAAGAAGACAGGCAGACCACAGGGCTGGTGAATAGGGCTAAGCAGAGGAGTCACAGGTGGGAGGGGAACCAAATATGGCAGTGGTGGGGTGGTGACTAAAAGCCTAGGAGGTGATAAGCAGGGAGACCCCTCTGTCTTTCCAGCTCTCAGAGTCTTCAGCTTCCCCATCCCCCATTGATGCTGCCCACCAGTATTCCTGAAAGAGCCTTTAGTCAAGTGATTGTCATAGTAAAGGAATCCCATGGCAAAAGTACCCACTCCTATCATTCCTATTCAATGCTCAAAGAAAAAAGAATAAGGACACAGACATGGGAAAGAAATCAATGAAAGTTTTCCTCACATGACACAAGTTTCCATTTAGAGTCAACAACAACAATGAATGCTGGGGAAGAAACTCAGTGGCAGAGCACCCGATTCAATCCCCAGTACTGGAAAAACAACACTAAGGACTTCTGCTCTTTGGAAGATGCTATGAAGAAAATGAAATGACAAGCCATGAATTGCAAGAAAGGATTTGCTAAAGGTAGATCTGAATCCAGTATAAAGAACTGCTAAAACTCAATAAGAAAACAACCCATTTTTTAAAAAAAATCGGCAAAAGATTGTAGAAACACTTTACCAACTACCTACCCATGGCTGATAAGCCATGAAAATATGCTTAACATCATTACTCATTAGGAAAATGCAGACTGGAGCCCTAATGAGATATGCAACAACAAACAACAGAACACCAACGAATGACCATGTCAAATGCTGGTGAGGATGTGGAACAACTGGAATCCTCACACATTGCTGGTAGACAGCAGAAATGGTACAGTTGATTTCCTATAAATTTCCATATATATTTACCTAATGACTCAGCAATGCCACCCCTAAACATTTACACAACAGAAATGAAAACGTATGTTCACATGCCTGTACACCAATGTTTGTAGCAGCTTTATTTATAACTGCCAAAAACTAGCTGGGCACAGTGGCCCGTGCCTGGAATCCCAGTGGCTTGGGAAGCTGAGGTAGGAGGATTGCAAGCTCAAAGCCAGCCTCAGTAACTGAGTGGGGCCCTAAGCAACTTAGTGAGACCCTGTCTCAAAATGTTTAAAAATTTTTCTAAAAGAAAACATAAGGGGGATTTGGGGTGGGGCTGGATATGATGCTCAGTGGTTAAGCACCTGTGGGTTCAATCTCTGGTACAAAAACAAAACAAAACAAATAAAAATACTGCTAAAAACTAGATCCAATGTAAAAGTCCTTCAATTGGTGAATGAATAAATAATCTGTAGGGTATCCATACACTACTACACAGAAATAAAAGGAAATAAACTATTGATAGGAGAAACAACATAAATGAACCATAAATATATTGTGCTAAATGAATGAGGCCATATGAAAAAGCCCACAAATCCATTTATACATGATTCTGGAAAGAGAAAACCCACAAGGACTTTGGGAGAAAAATTGACAACAAGAGATGAAAAGATTTTCTGGGGTAATGAAACTGGTCTAACCTTGATCATGGTGGAGACTACACGATGGTATGCATTTGTCAAAATCCTTAACTAGAGACTAAAAAGGGTGAATTTTAGTGTTTGTAATTATTCCTCAGTAAATGACATTTTTACAAAATGTTTCTGTGGCTCCCAGGTTTCTACTTCTTCCAAACTAAATTCCACTCTTGACATTCTGGGCCTTTCCAATCGTGACCCCCCCGAGGTCAACCTCATTGCCCATGCCACCTTGGACTTGAATTAGATCCTTTTCTTCATCATTCTGTTAACACCCTACTTTCTGGTTTCCGTGCCTTTTTGCCAAGCTGTACCTCTCACAGTCAATGCCCTCCTGTCTGCCTTTCCGAAATCACACCTAGGACACAGGGAGTGGCATGTCCTACTCTACAGCACGGGCATTGACAAACTCTCAGTTTCTTCCAGTGTGTTACACCACTCAGTACTGACCCCTCTTTCTCAGAGTGTTCCTGGGTGTCTGAAGGTGTTATTTTGATCGCAGTTGCTTATCAATACAAGTGCAGGATGTACTTACCTCTACACCCATCCCTCAAATAACACGCAGCCTAGCACACAGTAGGCTTTCAATGCAATGCACCCAGGAAGGAGACTGGCCACCAAGCTCCAGGGTACAGAGATACCTGAGCTGCATCTAAAGAGGTGGATCTGGAAGGACTCATGAGGCACCATCAGGGCCAGGGGCAGTGGAGAAGGCACAGAAAGTGCCTAGTTGCAGAGGTGCGCCGATGCCTCTGCACAGCCCAGAGCCCACTTACTGGGACCTCATAGGGCCGCACTGCCTTGATGACCAACTGCAGGATGAGCGGGAGCAGGAGGGCCCCAGAGGGGACAGCCACTAGGATCCTGTGTGCAGGCTAAGAAGTGAAGCCATGGAACAGTTCCTCCCTGGCCCCGCCCTTCGACCCGACTCCGCCCTCCCTGGGCCCGCCCCAGCTAGCACCGCCCACCCACTCTTCCTCCCTGGACTGGACACTTAGTCCAGGACACCTGTCCCTTTCCAACTTTCATACCCTGCTCTGTGGCCCTGCTCTGTGGCCCCCCTGGATTCTGAACTCCACAGGCCATCCTACCCCGCCTAACTCCCTGACCCCACTGGCCTCCCACGTGTACTTCCCAGGTCCTCCTAAGTGATGACTCCCTCTAGCCCCGCCCACATCAGCCCCGCCCTCAATTCTCCCTACCCAACCGCTTCTTGGCTTTTGACCCCTCCCCCCCACAGCTCCTCCCAGTGTGGGCTGTTGGGACTGTGTGGATTAGTCATGGCTCTGTCCAGTAACGGCATCTGCCTCCTGTGGATGATGGAAATTACACAGGTGGCCAGCAAGGCACCCAGGTAGAGGCACAGCGACACGAGGAGTAGCAGGTAGAGCCAGATGTTCTGGTTCCCCACGCAGTTGTTCACCCACCTACAGTGGCGGTCGAACTCCGAGGGAGAGGAGGCAGGACTGAGGAACCATCAGGACTGGCCTCCATCACCCCGAATCCTGAGGCCTCCCCCAAACCTGCCCTCTAGGCCGCCTGCTCCTGATCCTATACACGAGGTCCCATCTCAGGGAGAAATTGGCAAGTTCATTATTAGAGTGCAGTTAGGACTCCATGGCATATTAGGTCACCTGTCATGAGGGCTTTAGCAACAAGACCTGCCTGGTGTCACTTGGAGCAGGGTATACTAACTCTGGGCCTTCATTTTCTCAGAGGCTGGATAAGGATGAAAAAAACTCACTTGCCCAACCAGCCACCTGCACTTGGAAACCCATGCAGGGTGTGTGTGCACATGAGAACACGCAGAACCCAGGAAACCTCTAACTTGGACACCCAGAGGTGGACAGGCAAAGGTCCCCAGGACAAAGCAGCAGCCACCCGAAAGTTCTGGGTAACTAGTATCAGTAAGCCAGGGGAGGGGACAGGCGCTGCTTTCATCTCCCTGACTGCACCAGGCTCAGCACAGATGGGACGCCCTTTGCATGCTGGCACCTGTGCAAGCAAGGCCAGCCTCTCAGGACAGGTGCAGACACAGAGGCCATGACAGATGTAAATGACCAACAGTGGATGAGATCCACTTTTAGCAGTCTGGGAAGATGGACTCATCATACCCACCCCTGGCCCACTTATGCTGTGAGGTTCCTGGTCCTGACCAGGTGCCCGGGGATGGGTTGGTGAGTGGACAGGGAGGAGGAGTACTCACCTCCACACAGATATTGCAGGTGTCACAGTGGCGGGTTCGGGGCAGGTGATGAAACCCACATGTGGGGCACCATGGCATTTGGTATAACCTGCCACTCACTCAAGCCATATAGCGTGCCTCTGGGTCCTGCTCGAAGGAGCCTGGCATGGGAAGAGGTTTTGGCAGTGGCAGGAGGCCCTTCCACCACTCTGTTGCTCAGTTCAGCCCTATATCATCACTTGGCAACAAGAAGGTGGGGAGGAGGTGGGCAGGGGAATCCCAGTCCCTGCTGAGCAGCTGACCACTCCTATGGGCTGGCGGTCCAAGAGAAGGGGCTTTCCAGCCACAAGAGCTCTCTATTGAGCTCCACCCTTTTCAACAGTGATCAGTGCTTGGAGCTGTGTGTGAAATGGGAAGAAGGGAGAGTGAGCTGTGTGGTTTGGAAGAGCCTGCTGGTCTCTCTTGCCACCCTGCCTGGTCCTCCCTTCTAAATCAACTGGAAACCCTCCAGGATTCTACTTTTTCTCACCTCAGTGGCTTGGGAAATGAAGTTCCAGGGCCTAAGTAATGATGACAGGGAGACAAGGGTTCCTGAGGTCATAGGTGGAGTTAGCACTTTATAAATCACCCCTGTAGGCATAAGCCCTTGGGCTGCCACCTCCTACTCCCAGAGGTATGAGGCCTTATCTCTGTGCAGGATGCCTGGATCTGAGGTGCTCACTGCAAGGAGGCTCAAGATGGTGAGGAGGCAGAGAAGGCCTGTGGCCACTGGACAGGCCCATTCTCCTTCCTGCACTAGTCCGCAGCAGCTGAAACCAGAGCCAGACTCAGTTCTAGTCTGGGGCAACCTGGAGTTCCCCAGGAGGCCTGGCTCACCTGAGGTTGCACTCACACTCCTTAAGGACACATCTAAATATCCAGGCTAGTGACAGACCACAGACCCTCCACCAAATTTTACCAGCAATACCAGCCTCCCACAGTTCCCTAAACGCATCAGGCACTTGACATCTCTGTGCTTCTAACGAAATACCCTCCATCCCCCTCCTGACCCTCTCTCCACTTCCCTGCCTCTTCACTATCATAATCTATTTTCCCTTCTGTCTCTTTCTAAGAAAACTGATAGCTTGCTTGGGAGACTCACGTGAAGGTGAAAAATACCATGCTCAATGTGACCAGAGATGACATACTACATACTGCCAAAACGCTGGCAAAAATCTAGGATTTGGCCGGGAATTGGTGTGAGGACAGAGCAACATTTGAGAAGGTCATGGCTCGTCGCCTACTCTCAAACAAATGAAAGCCAACCGACCCTTCCTCTGGGTTGGCACCCAGAGTGCCATGACTACAAGTGTGACATCAGAGAGGTTCTGGAATGGGGGCTCTGGCTGCTTCCAGCGGCTTCTGAGAGCAACCCTCCCTGCCCCCACATACACACATGTTGTAGACTGGGACATCTGCTCTTACAATGCTGGCTTTGTTGGAGCTTGTGATCATGTGATGTGGTTTTTCCCCCAAAGGTTCATAGGCTGGAGGCTTGGTCCTCAGTGTGGCAGTGATGAGGTGGGAGAAGCTCTAAGAGGTGGGGCCTAGTGGGAGGTAATTCAGTCACTGGGGACGAGGCCCTCAGAAGGGAGTAATGAACTTCTCAGGGGCCCCCATTTGTTCCTGTGAGAGTGGGTTGTTATAAAGAGAGCAAGACTGGTCCTCCCCAGTTTTCTGGCCATGGAATCTCTACCTCTTGCATGTCCTCCCACCATGATGCCATTGATCATATTGTGATGACCCTCCCAAAAGTCAGTCACAGGGGCTGCCAGATGTTAGACTCTGAGCTAAATAAAACGCATCTCCTTATAAAGTATCCATTCTTGGGTCTTTTATTAGAGCATGAGAGAGCAGGCTATTACAGAGACCATAAAATATGGTCTCTGGGGAGATGGCATGGGGAGAAGTTTGGTGATTGTCATCACCCTTTCAGGCCCAGCGCTGATTTAAGCAGACAGTGCTCATTGCTTATCCTATCTCCACTTCTTCCTCTTTGTTGGAACAGAGCTCCAGTTTGGGGAAAGAGGAAGCAATCTACCCAATGAAATAACTTCCCAGTGTCCCTCATTTCCAGGGTGGGTTTTATGACACAATTATGTCTCAAAATAAAAAAATAAAATGGGCTGGGGATGTGACTCAGTGGTTAAGCAACTCTGGGTTCAATCTCTGATGATGATGATGATGATGATGATGATTTGTACATATTTATGGCACACAACATTTTGAAATCTGTATACATTGAATAATGGCTGAGGCAAGCTATTTAACATACACATTACTTCATATACTTATTTGTGGTGAGAACCCTTAAAATCTACTATCTGAGTCATTTCAAAGTATATATAACATTATCAACTGTAGCCATTATATTGTATGCTGTTAATAACTGTAGTCATTATATTGCACAATAGATCCTTTAAACTCATCTCTGCCATCTAAGTGTAACTTGGTCTCCTGTGACCAGCATCTCCCCAGTCCACAGTTCACCCACCCCTGGACCACTGGAAGTCCCCATTCTGCTCTCTGTTTCTATGAGTTCAACTTTTCTAGCTTCCACATGTACATGAGATCCTGTGATATTTGTCCTGTGACTGGCTTATTTCACTCAGTAAAATGTCCTTTTGTCACAAATGACAGGATTTCCTTATTAAAGACTGAATAGTGTCCCCTCATGTTTCTAACCGACATTTTCTGTATCCATTCATCCACTGATGGACACAGCTTTTCCCATTTCTTGATTATAAGAATAGTGCTGAAATGCACATTGGATGCAGGTGTCTTTTAACACACTGATGCCATTTCCTTTAGATATATACCAAGTAGTGCGGTTGCTGGGCCTATGGTAGTTCTAATATTAACTTTAAAAAAAATTTTTTTTAGTTGTAGTTGGACACAATACCTTTATTTTATTTATTTTTACATGGTGCTGAGGATGGAACCCAGGGCCACACACGTGCTAGGTGAGTGCTCAACCACTGAGCCACAACTTCCATACTGATTCCGTAGTGGCTATACTAATTTACGTTCCCTCAAATATTGTACAAGAATTCCAGTTTCTCCACATCCTGACCAATACTTGATATCTTTTGTCTTTCTTTTTTTTAAATTTTATGTATACTGGATGATGAACCCAGGGGTACTTTACCCCTGAGATACATCTGCAGCCCTTTTATTTTTTTTATTCTGAGACCAAGTTTCACTAAGTCTCTGAGGTTTACCTTGAATTTATAATCCTCGTTCCTCAGCCTCCTGAGTCCCTGGGATTAAAGGCATGTGCCACCAAGCCTGGTTCTTTTGTCTTTTTGGTAATAGCTGTTCAAATAGGTTTGAGATGGTATCACATTATTGATTTAGTTTGCATTTCTCTAATGATCAGTAATGTTGAATATTTTTTTCAGATTTCTGTTGGTCAGTTGTGTTTCTACTGAGAATGCAGTAATGTTGGGTCATAGTCTACCACCAACTGTCCTTGGTGCAGGGACCCAGAGATGCAATTTGCTCTAATCTGATGTGCCCACTTTCTTTGCTAAGGCAGACAGGAGCAGCAGTAATCACTCCTCTAAGTCCAAGGGGCTAAGGAATGTTTCTCCTGTGTACCAGGAGCAAGAAAAGAACAGAAAATAGATTAGAGTTTTACCACACTCTACCAACAGCCTTAAATGCACAGCCATTGTTGCCCTTGCTTCCTACTTCAACCTTACCTTGTTCTGGTTTCTACCCTATGCTCTTCAGAGTTTGTCACTCTCCCAGTGACTGATGGTGAACCTGGGAAACCTGGCATTTCTTCTTGGATTACAAGAACTCAGCCATCTGCAGAATCCTCTTCCTGGGCTGTGCTTTAACATTTTGCTTTGGGCCTTTTTTTCTTTTTTTCCTTTATTTATTTTACAATTTTAATAGCCAGGCATGGTGGTGCATACCTGTAATCCCAGTGACTAAGGAGGCTGAGGCAAGAGTATCACAAATTACAAGCAATATTGGACACATTTCAGTGCGGATGTGTTAGAGTTTTCTTTCTTTTCTTTCTTTCTTTCTTTTTTTTTCCATCATGGCAAATGTACCTAACATAGAATTTACCACTTTAACCATTTATAAGTGTCTGGTTCTGCAGCATAAGTTACCTTCCCATTGTTGGGCAACCATCACCACCATCCATCTCCAGAACTTTTTCATCACCACAAACAGAAACTTTGTATCCATTCATCAACTCCTCTTTCCCTCTACCCCCACTGCTTCACTTCCTGTCTTTATAAATGTGACTATTCTAGGTAACTCAGATAAATGGATAGATCATTCAATCTATCTTTTTGGATCTGGTTTGTCTCACTTACCATAATAATATTTTCAAGGTTTATCCATATCAGAGCATATGTTAGAATTCATTCATATATATATATATTTTTTAGCTGTAGGTGGACACAATACCTTTATTTTCTTTTTATGTGGTGCTGTGGATCAAACCCAGTGCTTCATGCATGCTAGGTGAACACTTTACCCCTGAGCCACAACCCCAGCCCAGAATTCATTTCTTTTTAAGGCTCAATAATAGTCCATTCTATAAGTATGAATGGAATGAATAACATTCCACTCTATGGCACATCTTGTTATCCATTCATCTGCCAATGAACATTTCAGTTGCTTCTACCTTTTGGCTACTATAAACAATGCTGCTGTGAATGTTGTTGTGCAAATACCTATTCAAGTCCTTGCTATTAATGCTTTTAGATCTATCTTCTGGAGTGGAATTGCTGGATCATCTGGTAATTACCTGCTTAATTCTTTGAGGAATTGCCATAGTGTTTTCCAAAGTAGTTGTGTCACTTTAAATTTCCATCAACTATGCCTGAGTGATCCAATTTACCCACATCTTTAATAACACTTTTTGTTTCCTGGTGTTGTATGTTTGTTTGATAATATTCATCCTAATGGGGATGAAGTGGTGGTCCATTGTAGTTTTGATGTAAGTGTTGGGTTTCTCCTTTTCAGTTTCAGGATCACTTTTTTTTTTTTTTTTAAAGACCAAAATTATGGCATTTGCCAGTAAATGGATAGTAATGGAGAATATCATGCTAAGTGAAAGAAGCCAAACTCAGAAACTCAAAGGTCAAATGATTTCTCTCAAATTCAGAAGCTGGGGTAAAGTAAAGGAAAGGGGGAGGGAAGGATAGGATAACATAAGGAACCAATCAAATATAAATGAGCAGACATTAATGTTTTTGGTGTGTTTATTACAAAAATGTTCTTAGTTTTGTTGTTTGCCTTTTAATTTTGTGTAATTATTTTTTATGTAAAATGTTTGTTTTATGTAATCAAATCTAGTAAGCATTTTATTGGCATCATCTAAGTTTACTTGTTTTTTTTCTCTTCTTCAAGCTGATGAGTAATAGGTATATTGTTTCCTTTTCCTTTCAATTCTTTAATCTATCTGAAATTACTGTTGGTTAAGATGAAATAACAGTCTAATCCATGTGTGGTGTTCCCCATTCCTACTGTTTAGCAAGACGTTGCACTGCTCCCTGGTTGGTTTGGCGCCTGGTTCTTGTTCTTTTGTGTATTGTCCTGTGTTCTGTTTTTTTGTTTTGTTTTGTTTTGTTGTTTTTGTTTTCTGCTTTCTCATTGTGTCTTCTCTGTTGTAAATGTAAAAAATTAAACAACATGGGTAATAAGACAAGTAAGCCTGATACATCAAATAGGATATATTCTACCCTGGGCGGAGCAACAACTAATTCCCCCCCGCCTGGATGAAGGTTTGGATGGTCCGGAACGGACCGGGAGGGCAAGCCCTGGTTATGATGGCTGGGAGAACTCCCCAGGGTCCCTCAAAAAACAAACCATAAATCCACTAAGAGCCCTGTCCTACAGGACTCTCCGGAGGATTCCCTCCTTCCCCCAGATGCTTCGGCTCCTCTTTATCCTCCTGCCGCGGGTGCAGTCGCAGCTGCTCCACTAACTACTCCCACCATCTCCCTCTCCCTCTCCTCAACCGCTTCCTCAATTGCCCCACTCATCCACTCCTCCAACTCTAGTCTTCCCAAAGGAGCCAGCCCCTGTTCTTTCTCCTCCCCATACCCGACAGGGCCCACCCTTATGGAAGGCCTGACTCAATTGCTTCCCCTGGCCGACCTGCCGGCTCCATTTCTATTAATATCCCTGAAGTGGAACCGACTCCGGCCCCTGTTCTTCCTCTCCGCCAGATTCCAGAAGGTCGCTACGTGTATGTTCCATTTTCCACAACAGACCTTTATAACTGGAAAAACCAGAATCCCCCTTTTAGTTACAATTACAATCAATGGTTCCAGCATTACTTATCAAGTAAGATTTCATTTCCCTGGTCTGTGACCACAACTTACAATGGACACCGAGTTCTTCATATATGCTAGGATTTGCAGAGTGGACCCTGTGAGGTGCCCCTCAGATTACCCTCCAGGAATAAAGAATTTACCCGCTCACCTGCTGAACTGTTGGGTAGTAGACATCCCTAAATTTGTGGACTGCCTCCCCTCCTTCCAGGGACAGATTGCATCCAAGGAGCGGTCACAACAGGGCATAAAGGCCCAGCCACTTTGCCTCAAAGCAGTAATTTTGAAGGGCCACATGACCTTTAGGTTTGCTGAGCTTTTGTTGGGCCCCTACCTCAGGTGACTCCCCTCTGCTGTCTCTGCATCTTGCATCTTCCCTTCCCCTTCCCTTCCTTCCAGGGGTGTTTATCCCCAAACCATTCCCTGTAAACATCCTGCATGTAGACCTCTAGGATCTATGTTTGGATGTTTGTTTCATTAATCTATTGATTTTAGCACCATGTATTTTGAAGTTTTCTGTAGCATCTCTCACACTATGCTGGAATTGAGCCCAGGTTCTCCCCATCCCCGCCCCGTTAGCTCTGGGGGGGGGGTGGTCAAAGCTGAGTTCTTCCTCATTTATGCAAATGAGTTTGAACCCGAGTTCCTTCCCATTAATTCGGGGAGTCGAACTTGGTTCCTCTTTGCTTGAGAAATGCTACTCTTGTGTGGCGCTATAAGAGTTAACTTTGTATATGTTCTTGCTACTTCTTATTCTTACTGTTCCACCTTTTGTTCTCACATGTGGCCACCAGATGTCGCTATCTCAATAGAATGAAATTGATTCAGAAACTTAAAGCCTTGTGGAATCTGTGGCTGGAATTTTATTAACATTCCTTTTTATTATTATTATTATTGCTAATATTAATTACTATAGAGAAGCAGCTTAATAAATGCCAATTATTTTAACCTCTTTTGTTATAATCATTATGCACCAAAAAGAGGCAATTAGAGCCTCTTTGTAATTGAAAGGGACTTCTTTTGTTTTCAGGATAACTTAGAATAGTTACATAGAAGTTAGTTAAGACAAAGTCCTTCAGGACAAGCATCTGGCTATGCCTCCCTTTTTTCCTGCCCCTAGACTGTAAACAAGACCATGATAGAAAGCACTTTGTATTCCAGGCAGTTGTGCAGGTGTGTGTGGGGGGGTGGCTAAAAGGAATTCTTAAGAAGATAAATTTGAACTCAGACTACTGCAGATAAACATAATGAAATTGCAGATAATTCAAAACAGTATGTTTGTACAAAACCTTGAGAGGTTAGGTGAAAGATAAGAATGTTGCTGCTTCCCTGGTTCTTGTGACTATAAGTAAAAAAATAAAATATGTGCTGCCTTGAAGTGTGTTTATATACTTGCAAGAAAGAAAAGTAAAGGGGAGGATTTTTGCAGCCTGACTCGAGTGCATTCCTTCCATTGCTCCGCTGACTTTCTTCACCAGCCCGATGGGATTAACCCTTTCCATCACTGCGGAGGCTGGCCCCCCACAGTTTTCAAACACAAGGGGCTTTTTGAATTCTTAGTTGTTATCATCTGAATCCACAGAGTTAGGATGTCATGTAAAAAACAAAACACCATACAAGGACTGGCGTCATAGGTCAGTGGTAAAGCACTTGCCTAGCACATGTGATGAAGGCCCTAGGTTGGATCCCCAGTACTACATTAAACACACACACACACACACACACACACACACACACACTCACACACACACACCATAACACAAATATATTCACTTATGAACTCAAACATCTTCTTTTATTTAAAACTGGCACCTTGAGCCAGGCATGGTGGCAGAGGCCTGTAATCCCAGCTACTCAATGGCTAAGGCACAAAGATCACAAGTTGAAGGCCAGCCTGAATAGCATAGTGAAACCCCATCTCAAAAAAATATCAAGGGACTGGAGCTGTAGTTCAGTGGCAGAACACTGCTTAGCATGTGTAAGGCATTGGGTTTGATTGTCAGCACCACATTAAAAAAAAAAAAAAAAAAAACAAGATAAAAGTGTTGTGTCCATCTACAACTAAAAATTATATTTAAAAAAATTTTAAGCAAAAGTAAAATAAGGAAATAAAAAAAACACACACACAAAAACAAAGGCCAAATGTCCCCTCTGATATACAGATGCTAACACAGGTAGGGAGGGAAGAAGAAAAGTTCATTGGATTACAGGAAGGGGAATGAAGGGAAGGGAGGGGGGATGAGAATAGGAAAGACAGTACAATGAATTGGACATAACTTTCCCATCTTCATATATAGACACACCACCAGTGAAACTACATATCATGTACACCCACCAGAATGGGAAATTATACTCCAGGTATAATATGTCAAAATACACTCTACTGTCATGTAAATCTAACAAACAAATACAAAATATTAATAACAAAGAAACAAAGCAAAATAACAACACACTAGCATCTTCCTTTCCCATCAATCTCAGCTGTAATGCAAAATATTTTTGCAATGGCCACTTATTACAAAGTGAAATTAGAATTTTTTGCAAGAGACAGTGTTTCATGATATCAATAGAACTGATACTAGAATTGTACTTAAATTCTTAAAAGCCAACAACTAATAAAAATCTCATCTAAAACAGCTAAAAATTGTAAAGGGGAAAATCAACAAGGTTGACAACTTAGTTGGCTCTTCTAAAGAGGACTATGGGTTCACTGGTAAATTCTACCAAATCTTTAAACAGACACCACTCCTTCTCAAACTCTACCAAGAAGTAGAAGAGGAAAGAACAATTCCCAAGTCACTTTACAGAACCAATATTACCCTGATACCAAAGCCAGACAAAGACATCACAGGGGAAAATTAAGACTAATACCCTTTATGAGTATTAGATGTAAAAATCCTTTTAAAAAATACCTAATAACCCAAATTCAGCAACATATTAAAAAGATCATATATCATTGCCAGTGGGATTTATCCCAGAAATGCAAAAATATTTTTTAACGTATAAAAATAGAGTACAGCTGGGCATGGTGGCATGTGTCTATAATTCTAGCAACTCTGGAGGCTGAGACAGGAAGATTATAATTTTGAGGCCAGGCTCAGCAACATAGTTAGTCAGGTCCTCAGTAACTTAATGAGACCCTGACTAAATAAAAAGTAAATAGAACTGGGAAGAAAACTCAGTGTTAAAGCATCCCCCGGTTAAATCCCCAGTATACCTCCATACAAAAAAATGTTGTATAGGTGACAGTCTGAGACATCATCACCAAGCTGGGAACTGGGGAGATGGCCAAGACTGACTCCAATGTCATGCAGAATCTCACCTTGATGGTGTTCCTGCAATGAATGCAGGATACATGTCAGACCACTTCTCATCAGATCATCGCAAGAATTGACAATATTGGTAGTCACACTCATGATTGGAGAAAAACACTCTAGACCTCAAAACTCATGCAGGGGTGGAAGATTTAGAAAATAGAAATAAGATAGTTGCCACACAAAAGAGTTGAAGGTTGCTAGTAGTTCACACTGAAATCTGGAACACAATTTCCTAAGCTAAGATTGGTTTCTTGCAGCTAACTACTATGTTTAGAAAGGTTTTATATTATAATGCACATTCTTATCACATACTATGTAGTTAGTTAGTTTATAGAGGGACATTCCCCCCAGTTTCTTGAACATAGCATCTTTGTGTCTTGGACCTGTTCAGTCATGCTATTAATTATTAAACACTGAGATTTGGAATAATGTCAATTATGTAATACACCATATTAATAGTGAAGGAAAAACTCAACATGATCATTTGATGCAAAAAAAGCATTTGACAAAATCTAATACCTTTCCAAAATTAACACACACATACACACACACACACACACACACACACACACACTAAATAAATAAATTAAATAAAAGGAAACTTCCTTAACCTTATGAAGGGCATTTATGAAAAATCTTACATCATATTTATTGTTACAGTCACAGGGCTGGGGTTGTGGCTCAGAAATAGAGCTGAGTATGCGGGAGGCCCTTGGTTTGAACCTCAGCACCACATAAAAATAAATAAAGGCATTTTGTCCAACTACAACTAAAAAATAAATATTAAAAAAAGTTACAGCTACAGAAATTAGGCAAGAAAAATATTTAAAATATCCAGTTGAGAAAGAAAGAAGAAAAACTATTTATGTGCAGGTGGCAAGATCTTGCATAGAGTAAACCCTAAGACAGTTATGACAGTGAATTCCTGTAAAACCATGGGAGGCTATGTGGGAGGCTGGGACAGGAGGACCACAAGTTGGAGGCTAGCCTGGTCAATTTAGTGAGAGCATGTCTGAAAATAAAAGAGGGCTGGGGATGTATCTCTAAAAAGTTACAAAAATGTGGTAGAGTGCTTGCCTACCATGCATAAGGGCCTGGGTTTTACTTGATCCCTACTACCACACACCATCCACGCCCACCCCCACACAATCCTAAAGAATACACACATGTGCACACACAATTAGAACTGATAATAAATAAGTTTCATTTCTATTTTGTGGAATAGATTGAGGGGCACTTGGTGTTATCTGGGATGGTTGGTTTTCTCTCCTCTCATCTCCAGCCCTTGCCAGGAAGCCAGCCAGGTCAGTCACTGTGATTATTACTGTGGCCACATTTTTAAGGATGAGAGAAGAGCTAAGTGTCTTGCTCAAGGTCAAAGAGCCAGACAGTGTTGGTTCCTGAGCTTGGGTCTCCAGAGAGCAATGCTCTTCCCTTCCAGGAGGGCTGTGTCCCAGCCCCTCAGAGCCTCCCCACAGCCCCAGGAAATAGGCTTCTCTGAACCTAGAACAGACATACAGAGCAGCCATAAAAAGCAGCAAAAAATATAAGGATTAAACAACCATGGGGGTCATGATGCTCCCAACAGGGGAGTGAGTGAGTGCTCAGGTCCAAGAGGCCTCCATGTGGGCTCACATCCTGGCATCACTGGGTGGGATGGGCCTTGGGCTGCAGCACAGGGCTGAGGGGAAGCTAAACACAGAGTCAGTACATGGGGCTCTCCCTAACCTCCACCCGCAGGTCACAGTCAAGTCCCTGGGCTCCTGGAGGCAGGACAAAGGAGAGGGCTGGCACCACAAGTCCCTGCAAGGGCCCTTGTGGGGCACTGTGGGTTACCCATTCCACTACACTCCTAATGCTCCACTCCCTATGTTTCACATGGGACTGAGAAAAAAATTTCCAATTTAAAAAAAAAAAAAAAAGAATTCCCTTTAAAACATTATAAACTACTGGACTAGTCTCAGTCCTCATTAATGGCTGAGGAAGGTAAGGGGCTGGCGCAAGTTCCACCAGCTAGTTAGCAGTGCAATATTTTCTCTGTCTACCCAGGGACACCTGGGTGTGCTCTGAGGCCCAATGACATAGACCCTGCACCTTGTAGGTCCATAATCCTCTTCCTTAAGTTCCAAGTGCTTCAGCTTCAGGGCCAACACCACCTCTGGGGTTTCCCCAACACATGTGCAACCCACAGACACCCCTTTCCCCATGCACACCTGCCACTCCTCACCTCCTAGATAGTTACATCCTCACCACTCCCTGCCCTACCCATGTGAATCAAAATCCATAGTTTGAAAGTTGGGCCCAGGGAGGTGTGTAGGATGGTGTTATGGGGAGTACCTTGGTGGGCACAGGGCCTCCATTGGTTCCCACTCAGTCCCCTCCTCCTTCTAGAGCCACACAGCTTTTGATGGGTACCTGGAGAGCCACAGGCCAAATGCAAAGGTTCACTACCCACCTTGGCTTGGGCTTCCTGACCACTCTCACCCCCTCAGCTTGGAAAGCACAGAGCCCAGGGCTCTCATATAGGAGCCTCATCCAGGCTGTAGTTCCCCTCTACCCCATTTCTTGGGGGAAGAATCTAGAAAGTCAAGAAAAGGGAACTTCCCAGATGCTCCCAGGGTGCCCTGAAGAAAACCCCACAGGAAAGGAACAGTGAGCATCAGAGCCTGGGAGCTGGTGTCAGGGACCAGGGAAGAAGACCCAGCTTCACCCACCACACCAGCCCCCCGGGGTCCACCACTTGAGCCTCTGGTTTACCAACCCACTTGGATGTTGTGCAGAGGGTCACATAGCAATTACTAGCACACCCCTGGTCAAATGGGTTGTCCCCCTGAAGGAATTGGCCCTGGAGGAAGATGGGGATGGGAAGAGGATCTCAGAATCAGCAGGACTGGGCAAGGCCATCTCTCAGTGACCCTCCCTAAGTTGGTCAGTTAAGCCAGGACTCAACCCAAGGCAAGACTCCAAGGGCAGGGAAGCTCAAGAGTGACCCAAGACCTCCTGCCTTCCTGGGTTCCTAGGAAGAGAGACCTCCCTCAAGCCACTTGTGAGCAGCTTTCCCCAGATGAGTGCTGACACTACATCTACCTCTCCTGCCTTCTCAGGACTCCCCCATCACCTTGTATCTCCCATTGCCAGATCCTTACTCTGTCCCCATTGGCCACACATGTCCTCTCGCCTCGGCCTTCAAGATATCTATAAGCTCTTCCTTGTGCTACAGAACTGCTCCAAAGACAGTGTTACCACCCCACTCCCACTTCACTTTTCCACATCTCATTTATTCCCTATACACATGCCTTCATTGAATTTCACTATCTGAGAGAGTAGTGGCAGCGGGGATGCCCAATCATAGTTTCCTAGTCAAAAATAACATGGCCCATGAAAATCTGGGTTGAAGGCCTTCAGTACACAAAGCAGTAAAGGTCAAGCTTAAAGGTCAAGTCCTCCCCTGGACACTGACTGGCTTCTCCTCTCCCTTATTCCACTTTCTCCTTACCCCCACTCCATTCTTCAGCTTAACCATTTCCTCCCTTCTAGACCAAGTTGAGTCTCATGCCACTTTATGAGCTTTAGCTAGAAAATATTGTGTCACAATGGGAAATAGCCCAACAGTACCTCTTCCACCCCCAACTTCCCATGATGCACACATGAACACTTTGATCTTCAACACTGTTTTCCACTAGAAAAAACTAGGATTCCACATCAGGACAGCTCTGGAATATCCCACCAGGTCCAAAAAAATAACATGAACCATTGTGCTCTATGAGGTTCTGCCTCCTTTCATGTGTTCAGAGCACTTATCTAGTATCCAGCCAGGTGCAGTGGTACATCCCTGTAATCCCAGTGACTTGGGAGGCTGAGGCAGAAGGATTGCAAGTTCAAGGCCAGCCTCAGTAATTTAGCAAGACACTAAGCAACTTAATGAGACCCTATCTCAAAAAAAATATAGAAAGATTTTTTTATATCTAGAGGGAGGAAGGGACTGAGTGGTAGCCAATGGAGGTCCGGTGCCAGGACTCATTTATTAGAAAGGCTACAAGAAAAAGGCAAAACAAAATAAGAACATATCAGTGTGAAATGTTGGTGAAGATGAGGAGCAACTGGAATTGTCAGACATTTTTGGCAGAAATTACGAATGGCACAGTGGTTTTGAAAGACAAATTTGGCAATTTCCTACAAAGTTACCCCTGCAATTACCTTGTGACTATGCAATGACACCCCTAAAAATTTACTCAACAAAAATGAAAACTTACGT
Source organism: Tamias sibiricus (assembly GCA_025594165.1). Classification (NCBI taxonomy): domain Eukaryota; kingdom Metazoa; phylum Chordata; class Mammalia; order Rodentia; family Sciuridae; genus Tamias; species Tamias sibiricus. The sequence goes on from CM046668.1 coordinate 72,930,499, forward strand.
TCACATGCCTGTAGACCAATGTTTTTAACAGCTTTACTTATAACTGTGAAAAACTAAGTAGGCACAGTGACCCATGACTGAATCCTAGCTTTTTGGGCAGCTAAGCCTGGAGGATTGCAAGTTCAAAGGTAGCCTCAGCACATTAGCAAGGCCCTAAGCAATTTAGTGAGACCCTGACTCATAAGGAAAAAACCCATCAGCAGATGAATGGATAGGGAAATTTGGTGTATATACACAATGGAACACTACTCAGCATTAAAAGAGAATAAAATCATGGCATTTGCAGGTAAATGGATGGAGTTGGAGAAAAATAATGCTAAGTGAAGTAAGCCAATCCCAAAAAACCAAAGGTTGAATGACCTCTTTGATATGAAGGTACTAACTCATAAAGGCAAGAGAGAGGGAATGAGAGGAATGAAAGATCTTTAAATAGAACAAAGAGGGTGGAGGGAGGGGAAGGGGCAAGGGGATATGAATAATGGCAGACTGAGTTATCCATGATTACCCTAAATACATGTATGAAGACACAATTGTAAAAAATACTTTATATTAACCCAGCAACTCGAAAAATTGTGCTCTTAATATGTAATATGAAATCAAATGTACTCTGCAAATGTGTATAACAAATTAGAATAATAAAAAATTTAAAAAAAAAGAAAAAATAAAGGGGGAAGAAGGATTGGGGATGCAGCTCAGTGGTTAAACACCCCTGGGTGCATTCCCTGGTACAAAAAAAAAAAAAAAAAAGAAAAAAGAAACACTAGATACAATGAACAACCCTTTAATTGGTGAATATATAAATAATCTGAAGGACTGCTGGTCCCAGTGTGGGCCCTTGGGACTGTGTGGATATGCCATGGCTTTGTCCAAGGAGAGTGCACGAGGAAGATGACACACATCATCAGCAGGGCACCCAGGTACAGGCAGAGGGACACAAGCAGCAGAAGGAATAGGTGGTGTTCTGATGCCCCACGTAGTTGTTCACCCACCTACAGTGGTGGTCTAACCCCGAGGGCAGAGGAGGCAGACCTCAAGGGTATATCTGACCTGGCTTCCTTCACCCCCAAATGCTCAGGACTCCCCAAATGCAGCCCTCTAGGCTGCCTGCTCTTGGCCCTACACATGAGCTCCATCTCAGGGAGAAACTGGCATTTCCATTGTTAGAGCACAGTTAGGACTCCATGGCTCATCAGGTGACCTATTATAGGTAAGGTCTTTAGAGACAAGACCAGCCTGGTGTCACTTGGAGCAGGATATACAACTCTGGGCCTCTATTTTCTCAGATACTGGATAAGGATGTAAAGAACTCTCTTGCCCAGCCAGCCATCTGCACTTGGAAACCGTGCAGGGTTGCACATGAGAGAAGAACACACAGAACCCAGGAAACCCTCCAACTTGGAAAACTAGATAAAGACAGGCAAAGATCCCCAGAACAGGGCAGCTGCCAGCCTAAAGGTCTGGGTATCTAGTATCAACAAGCCAGGGGATGGGACAGTCACTGCCTTTCCTCCCCCTGACTCCACCACGTTCTGCATAGATGAGATGCCCTTATATGTCAGCACCTGTGCAAGCAAGGCCAGCCTCTCAGGACAGGAGCAGACACAGAGACAATGGCAAATGTAAGTGACCAAGAGTGGCCGGGAGCCACTTTAAGCAGTCTGGGAGCATGGTCTCATACCCAGCCCTGGCCCACTTATGCTGTGAGGTTCCTGGTCCTGGCCAGGTGCCTGGGGATGGGTTGGTGAGTGGACAGGGAGGAGGAGTACTCATCTCCACACAGATGTTACAACTGAGATAGTAGAAGGTCCAGGATGGGCAGTGGACAGAGCAATGTGGGCACCAGGGCATTTGAAAGGCCCTTCAATACATCCAGGCCACGTATGCTGCCTCAGGGTCCAGCTTGGAGGAGGCTGGCATGGGAAGTGGTTTGGCAGGGAAAAGAGGCCCTTCTATCACTCTGCTGCTCATGGCAGCCCCATAGCTGGAATGCAGGCAGTGTTGTTAGAGGAGGGACCTGCCTTTGGCTGTCTTCCTGCAATTATACCACTAAGCCTTGCTACAGCAAAACATCAAGCAAGGTATTGAAATTTATTTCTAGATATTGTGCCTGGTCTTAAAATGAAACCACGATCTTAGCAGCAGGAAGAACTATGGTATGCCTTGTGCTATTTGGATCCAACATAAGTGCATAAAGGTTTTGAGAACATTTTCCTTTTAATTGATCTTCCCAGGGTAAACATCAACCCTTTCTAGTCCATGCCATAGAGATGTTGTCAAGAGTAAAATTATACAATTTTGCTGTTGTCTGGGATGAACTCTTGGATGAATTATCTTCTTTGTTGAAATAGATACATATATTTACATTGTCATAAAGATGCTCAAATGAAACAATAAAAGAATGAAATTGAGGGCAAAATTCACACCCCTGGGTACTGAGCTTCAAATGTTTCACTACTTCGGAGTTGGAAAAAAAATTCTTGTGTAGCAGTACTGATGACATTTCCAGATGAAACTGACCTATACAAACATCATTTGAATATGTGTGATTTCACTTAAAACATTTGTCCTGGCTCTCCCAGCCTGAAGGAGCTTGGTACTGGTAAAAGAGGGGAAGAAAGAAAGGGTCCTGCCTGAGGTATCCCTGCACTTCCCCTCAGTCTTCCACATCAACCATGGGGGGAGTCCACACTTGGGGAAGGGCTGAGGTTCTTTTGTTTTCTGACTGCATATGCTGCTTCTCATGACCTCTGGATGGGAGCTTGTGGGGAGGCAGAAGGATCTACTTGGAGTACTTCCCTGCTAGCTGCCCCCAGACTTGATCATCTCAGCCTACCAGAGAACTTCCAATATGTGAATTTTCAGAAAGAAGGAATCAGGATTGCTTTTGAGCTCCCTGGCCTCTGCAAGTTTGCTATCCCTGTCCCAGAGGTAGGGCAGTGGGGTGAAGAAGGGACACATTTACACCTGGCATGCAAAATCTCCAAGTCTGTGAACAATTGTAGGTATAACAATTCTCCTTTTCTATGGAGAATTCTGTCTCCATAGAAAGCTTTCATGAGACATAGGGGAGATGTGACATTTCACTGTGTCACTTCCAAGAGATTCTGAGGCTTAAGACAAGGGCTAATAAGATGCAAAGAAATTGATCTTGACCTCAGATAGCTGCCCCAAGTACAAGAGACATCTGTTAGAAGCAACATTAGTTTTAGAGTCTATGTGCGTAAGTATATAAAACTAACACAGACCATGTATAACTTTGTCTCTGAACACTGCTTTTTTCCCCCCACTAAATGTTATTTTAAAATGTTCAATTCTATAAAAAAGTTTCAAGAATAGTACAATGATGTGCACCATAATCTGTATACTTTTCTATATGTATGTGATATGTCAAACAAAAATTAAGATTAGTTGACACCCATATATTATTTAGCTAAATTCATCAAATTTAATATTTTGCTACAGATGGGAAATTGTCTTTAACCATAATACTAATATCACTTTGAGGAAATTTGATATATATATAACTCATATTCAAATTTCCTAAATCCATTATAGATGGATTTTTAAAATATACAGGATATTATCAAGGATCATATGTTACATTTTGTTGGCATGTTTCTTTACAATCTTTTCATCTACAATGGTACTCTGACTTTTTTTTTTTTTCTTCAATGAAAGCCTTATTTTGAAATGGTTTTTCTTCAAGCAATGAAGGTGGTAGAGGAGATTTCCTCTAGTCCCAATAAGTTGTCTGTTACACTGCCTCCATAAAGTATCAATTAAGAAAGCCAAAGAATAAGATGTTGCATTTCTTTCAAAATAATTTAAAATACATTAGATTTTCCTAAGGCAGATTTTGTCCGAATGAGGTGTCTCGATTAGATAGGTACATGCCACCGAGGGAGAACAGTACTTTTAAGGAGCTATTTTTGTTTGGGGTAGTTGAAACTGACTAATGAATCTGATGAGGTCAAGCAGCAAAGACAGATGTTGTACACAGAGTATAAGCTGAAGTGCTGACAACACCAGTTCTTCAAACAACGAAGACACATCTTTACCACTGTTCCATTTAAGTACTCTGGTTTTTAGATACCATTGAGAAAAACACAGTTGTACCTTAACATCTGTTTAGAAAATACAAATAAATATGATGCTAATAAATGGCCAACAACTGACAACTCAGTAGCCATTTGAACAGTCATGCATTTAGGAACACATCCTCATATAATCTGACATACAAATTTGTCATCTCCTGCACATGCACACCATTGTTTAGAAAATAAAAGAACAGCCGGAGATCCAAGATGGCGGATTAGAGGAAGCCGCACTTCAGGACAGTTCCGTAGAAAGAATCCAACAAAGCAGATAAATTGCCTTTCATTATATATATATGGACTGAAAATACCGATATCCTGGATGGTTTGATTACCACTACCAGAGAGAGAAAGAGACAAGCTGTCTGCAGCGGCTGGAGCCGCGAGGCTCCTGCAAAACCGCCTGGGCGGTGCACAGGCCGTGCGAAACAAGGTCAGGGTGAGGAGACCGCGCTACTGCTGCAACCCCAGCCAAACTCACTGCACACCAGCGTGAAACCGGCGATAAAAACCAGCGATAAAAACCAGCGATAACAGCCGGCGGGATTGGTGCTGGGGAGCCACGGGAGACCGCGGGTCCACACACCAGTTCGAATCCACACTCCGCCTGACGTGACCCTCGGTGTGGCTTCCCGGTGCGATCGGCAAGGATACGGGAGTCTGGGAGTCTGCGGAGCTACTGTTGACTGGAAGGAGAGCGCCGCCATCTTTGAAAGCTGCAGGGGCTGGTCCTGACAAAGGGGAGGAGACGGAGAGCGACGGCTGCATCCACCCAGGGACTCTACAGCTCTCTGAAGACAACACACAATTGGGTGAGACTTGGTTGGTCAGCAGGGGAAGGCGTTTCTGAGGCTGGCACAGCGGCCACAGGGGACTGCAACTGTGGGTGGGCTTGGGGAGGTGGTGCCTTCTGGAAGATCCCCCTTCCCGGCGCCATTCATCTGCTGACACACACGGTCCCCCTGGGCCACTCCTTCACTGAACCGTGCAGCCGCTGGCCTAGGATGCAGCCTTGATTTCACTGACAGGATCACAGACTGTGATCCAATAGCAATTGGTTTGAACTGGAAAGGAAAAAAAGAGGGGGGCTTCCCAGGGCCCGTTTTGTCTGAGACTTGGGGTTTGACTTTTTTTTTTTTTTTTTTTTCCCTTTCTTTTTATTGGTCTGCTTGATTTTCTGGATTGCAGGGAGGGTTTTTTTTTTTTTTGTTGTTGTTGTTGTTGTTTGTATGTTTGTTTGTTTATTTTTCTTTTTCTTTTTTTGGCTTTGTTTTGTTCTGCTTTTTTTTTTTTTTTTTTCTTCCGCATTGATTGTTAGTGTGTTTATCTGCTTCCGCTCCCTTTTTTCTTTCATTCTTTTACTCCTTCTCACCCTTGTATCTTTTCTTCCTCCTTCATCTTTCATGTTTACATCCTGCCAGTGCAGACTAAACAGAGCCAAAAACAAGTTATACGCAAAACTTGGGATTTCTAGAACCAGCGCAATTGAACTGGGTAGCAAAGTGGTGTTATATACAGTTTACTCTCTATTTCCTTGATTCTCTCTCTCCTCTCTCTTACACCAATTCCTACTCTTTATCATCTTTTTTTCTTTTCCAACTTACTATATATATAAATTGATCTTTTTACCTAATTGTCAACCCCATTCTCTTTCTTCCATCGTCTACTGATACTAAACCACTTCCACTAAACCATTTCAATAGATATCTCTTTTCATACTTTCCAAGAAAGAACAATTCAAGACACTTCCTTCTTCCTAAACATAACACCTCTGTATCCAATACTTGAAGCTATAAAACCCTATCAGAAACGTACAGTGTAAATTGGAAATAATATCTGGGATAACAAAATCTGTACATTGTGACCAAACTTGGATTTTCTGAATAGAAAGTGTTAGGTTTTAAAAGTATAAAGGAATTATAAGGTGATCTGATAGCATTGTACTACAGGAACAACATAAGGCTTTAAGGTAAAATCGAAACAGTCAAGGTCCCACAGTGCAGGAAGAATAGACACACAAGCAACATGAAAAAACAAGGAAAGAAAATGACACAAACAAATCAAGATACCTCATCGGCAGATGTCATGGCAAGCACAGTTGGTCAAATGCCAGAGATGGAATTTAGAAATTACATATGCCAAATGTTTATGGAACTTAAGAATGAACTCAAAAATGAGATGAGGGAGCAGGTACAGGAGGCAAAAGATCATTTTGACAAAGAACTCCAAAAACAAATACAGGAAGTAAAAGATTACTTCAATAGGGAAATAGAGGCTCTAAAGAGAATCCAAACAGAAATTCCAGAAATGAAAGAAGCAATAAACCAAAATAAAAGCTCAATTGAAAACATCTCCAACAGAATAGACCATCTGGAAGATAGAACCTCAGACAATGAAGACAAAATATATGTCTTAGAGAAGAATTTAAACCATACAGCAAAACTTGTTAATAATCATGAACATAACATCCAGGAATTATGGGACAGCATAAAAAGACCAAACTTAAGAGTGATTGGTGTAGAGGAAGGGGCAGAGTTTCAAGCCAAAGGAATGAGTAATCTATTTAATGAAATAATTACAGAAAATTTTCCAAGCTTGAGGAATGAAATGGAAAACCAAGTTCAAGAGGCATACCGAACACCAAACAAACAAAATCTCAACAGAGCCACACCTAGACACATTATAATGAAAATGCCTAATACACTGAGCAAGGAGAGAATACTAAAAGCCACAAGAGAAAGGAAGCAAATTACATATAGGGGGAAACCAATCAGATTATGTTCAGATTTTTCAACCCAGACCTTAAAAGCAAGAAGATCCTGGAATAGCATATTTCAAGCTCTGAAAGAAAAGGGATGTCAACCAAGAATCTTATATCCAGCAAAATTGAGCTTTAGATTCGAAGATGAAATAAAAACCTTCCACGACAAGCAAAAGTTAAAAGATTTCACAACTCGAAAGCCAGCACTTCTGAACATCCTGGGCAACATATTTCATGAAGAAGAAGAGAAAGATGATAACGAAAATCAACAAAGGGAGATATTAAACTAAAGGAAATACCAACCAGAAGAGAAACCAAATCAAGCTAAAGACCATAAGTCAAATAAAAATGGATGGGAATAAAAATCACATCTCAATAATAACCCTGAATGTTAATGGCCTAAACTCGCCAATCAAAAGACACAGATTATCAGAATGGATTAAAAGAAATGACCCAACAATTTGCTGTCTCCAAGAAACACACCTCATAGAAAAAGACATCAACAGACTGAAAGTGAAAGGCTGGGAAAAGTCTTATCACTCACATGGCCGGCGGAAGCAAGCAGGGGTTTCCATTCTCATATCAAATAAGGTAGACTTCAAACCAAAATTAATCAAGAGGGACAAAGATGGATATTTCTTATTACTTAAGGGAACCATCCATCAACAGGATATAACAATCATAAATCTGTATGCCCCAAATAATGGAGCACCTACATTCATCAAACAAACGCTTCTTAAGTTCAAGAGTAAAATAGACCACAACACAGTTATTCTAGGGGACTTCAACACACCTCTCTCACCAATGGATAGATCATCCAAACAAAAGCTAAACAAAGAAACTTTAAGCCTCCTCAAAACAATTAACAATTTAGACCTAACAGACATATATAGAATATTTCATCCCTCAGTAAACGAATACACATTTTTCTCAGCAGCACATGGCTCCTTCTCCAAAATAGACCATATATTATGTCACAAGGCAACTCTCAGCAAATATAAAAAAATAGAGATACTACCCTGCATGCTATCGGACCATAAAGGGATAAAATTGGAAATCAACGACAAAACAAGGAATAAGAAAAACTACTCCATCAACTGGAAGCTAAACAACATGCTACTGAATGAACAAGGGGTTGAAGAAGACATCAAAGAGGAGATCAAAAAATTCCTAGAGGTAAATGAGAACACAGATACATCATATAGAAATCTCTGGGACACTATGAAGGCAGTAGTAAGAGGAAAATTCATTGCACTGAGTTCATTCCTTAAGAGGAAAAAAAACCAACAAATAAATGACTTAACATCACACCTCAAAGCATTAGAAAAAGAAGAACAGACCAACACCAAGAGCAGTAGAAGACAGGAAATAATTAAAATCAGAGCAGAAATTAATGAAATTGAGACTAAGGAAACCATTCAAAGAATTGACAAAACTAAAAGTTGGTTCTTTGAAAAAATAAACAAAATTGACAGACCCTTAGCAATGCTAACGAAAAGAAGAAGAGAAAAAACTCAAATTACTAACATTCGTGATGAAAAAGGGAATATCACAACAAACACCTCAGATATACAGAATATAATTAGAAATTACTTTGAAAACTTGTACTCTAATAAAATAGAAAATACTGAATGCATTGACAGATTTCTAGAGTCATATGATTTGCCTAAACTGGATGTGGAGGCTATACATAATTTAAATAGATCAATTACAAGCGAAGAAATAGAAGATGTCATCAAAAAGCTACCAACAAGGAAAAGTCCAGGACCTGATGGGTTTACAGCCGAGTTCTATAAGACTTTCAAAGAAGAACTAATACCAATGCTCTTCAAACTATTTCAAGAAATAGAAAAAGAGGGAGCTCTTCCAGACTCTTTCTATGAGGCCAATATTACATTAATTCCAAAGCCTGGCAAAGACACATCCAAAAAAGAAAACTTCAGGCCCATATCTTTAATGAACATAGATGCAAAAATCCTCAACAAAATCCTGGCAAATCGGATACAAAAACATATCAAAAAGATAGTGCACCACGATCAAGTGGGGTTTATCCCAGGGATGCAAGGCTGGTTCAATATTCGGAAATCAATAAACATAATACATCACATCAATAGACTTAAAGACAAAAATCATATGATCATCTCAATTGACGCAGAAAAAGCATTTGACAAAATACAACACCCCTTTATGTTGAAAACACTAGAAAAACTAGGAATATCAGGAACATATCTTAACATAATAAAAGCTATTTATGCAAGGCCCCGAGCTAACATTATCTTAAATGGAGAAAAATTGAAAGCATTCCCTCTAAAAACTGGAACAAGACAGGGATGTCCCCTTTCACCACTGCTATTTAACATAGTACTGGAATCTCTGGCCAGAGCAATTAGACAGACGAAAGAAATTAAAGGGATTAAGATAGGAAAAGAAGAGCTCAAATTAGCACTATTTGCTGATGACATGATAATCTACCTAGAAGACCCAAAAAACTCTACCAGAAAACTTTTACAACTAGTAAACGAATTTGGCAAAGTTGCAGGATACAAAATCAATACACATAAGTCAAAGGCATTTGTGTACATCAGCGACAAAGACTCTGAAAGGGAAATGATGAAAAATACCCCATTTGCAATAGCATCAAAAAAAATAAAATACCTGGGAATCAACCTAACGAAAGAGGTGAAAGACCTGTATAACGAAAATTATAGAACACTAAAGAAAGAAATTATAGATGAACTCAGAAGATGGAAAGACCTACCTTGCTCTTGGATAGGTAGAATTAATATTGTCAAAATGTCCATACTACCAAAAGCATTATACAGATTTAATGCAATTCCTATCAAAATCCCAATGTCATTCTTCAAAGAAATAGAAATAGCAGTCATGAAATTCATCTGGAAAAATAAGAGACCCAGAATAGCCAAAGCAATCCTGAGCAAGAAAAGTAAAGCAGGGGGCATCACCATACCAGACTTTAAATTATACTATAGAGCAATAGTGACAAAAACAGCATGGTATTGGCACCAAAACAGACTGGTGGACCAATGGTACAGAATTGAGGATACAGAGACTAATACATTTAATTACAGCTATCTTATATTAGACAAAGGTGCCAAAAATGTACAGTGGAGAAAGGATAGCCTCTTCAACAAATGGTGCTGGGAAAACTGGAAATCCATATGCAACAAAATGAAATTAAACCTTTATCTCTCACCATGCACAAAACTCAATTCAAAGTGGATCAAAGACCTAGGAATTAGATCAGAGACAATACACCTAATAGAAGAAAAAGTAAGCTCCAATTTCCAACATGTTGGATTAGGCCCCAAGTTCCTTAATAAGAATCCTGTAGCGCAAGAATTACTACCAAGAATTAATGAATGGGATAGATTTAAACTAAAAAGCTTCTTTTCAGCAAAAGAAACAATCAGTGAGGTGAATAGAGAGCCAACTAATTGGGAACAAATATTTAATACATGCACATCAGATAGAGCACTAATCTCTAGAATATATAAAGAACTCAAAAAACTTTACACTAAAAAAACAAATAACCCAATCAATAAATGGGCTAAGGAATTGAGAAGACACCTCTCAGAAGAAGATACACGATTAATCAACAAATACATGAAAAAATGTTCAACATCGCTGGCAATTAGAGAAATGCAAATCAAAACTACTCTAAGATTTCACTTCACTCCAGTCAGAATGGCAGCCATCAAGAACACAAGCAACAATAAATGTTGGAGAGGATGTGGAGAAAAAGGCACACTCATACATTGCTGGTGGGACTGCAAAATGGTGCAACCGTTATGGAAAGCAGTATGGAGATTTCTTGGAAAACTGGGAATGGAACCATCCTATGACCCAGCCATCCCACTCTTGGGTCTATTCCCAAAGGACTTAAAAACAGCATATTACAGTGACACAGCTATCTCAATGTTTGTAGCTGCACAATTCACAATAGCTAGGTTGTGGAATCAACCTAGATGTCCCTCAGTAAATGAGTGGATTAAGAAAATGTGGTATATACGCACAATGGAATTTTACTCAGCAATAAAAGAAAATAAATTAATGGCATTTGCAGGTAAATGGATGAAGTTGGAAGACATAATGCTAAGTGAAGTTAGTCAGTCTCAAAAATCCAAGTACCAAATGTTCTCTCTTATATAAGGAGGCTATTTCAAAGTATTGTTGGATGGGGTACATAGGAGGATTAGAGGAACACTAGAATGGTCAAGGGAAGGGAGGGTAAGGGAGGGAGCAAGAGGGGAGGGAGGGGGGGAAAAAAAAGGTGGTTGAATGAGATGGATATCATTTTCCTTAATGCATGATTGAAGACCTAAATTGCACGAATATACTTTGTATACAAACAGTTGTATGTAAAAAGATACTAAATATATGCACTATGAGTTGTACATATTAAAAATTATAAAAATAAAAATAAAAAAAATACAATAAAAAAAAAATAAAAGGGAAAATTAAAAAAAAAAAAAAAAAAAAAAAAACAGCCAATAATAGTGTTATCAGTCAGGAGCACAGCCTCTGATTCATGTGTAACTCGGGTAATACCTTATACCAAATGCTCCACGGAAACTTGGTCCTGCTGGTCAGAGGGAGCCTGAGGGAGGTACTTGCCAAAGTCAAAGCAGCTCTGAGCACAGCAGGAGGGGACGTTAAACCATGCCACCACTACACTGGGAACAAGGATGACTATGCTACGCAGCTCACGTCCCAGCTGAGGGCACGTGAATTTGGCCACCACTAAGGAGAGGCTCTAGATGCCTACTTTAATCATCAAAACATCAATAACTGCACTTTGAATCAAAATGACTAGAAGGAGCTCGACATTTGCTGTTCACAAGTGGACTCAAGAGTTAAGGTAAGGCTCTGTCCCTGCAGAAGTGGGATGTCCTCCTCTAAGATCAACTTGCACGTGCCATGGAGAAGACGACCCGTGACGAGTCCACTGGAATCTAGTTTGCTACATTCTCTTCACAATCCCAAAGAACTTCTATTCCAATTCAAGACCAGATGTTTGGCCCATTATTCCAGCTATTCCTTTGCCAGGAAGATTTATTCTGCTACAAAGAAAACAAGATGTGCAGCATTGCTTAAAAAGTCCTGTACGTGAGGAATTCTTTCATTTTCTTGGGGATTGGCAGTGCTAGGACTTGGTAAGTTGTTAGGAAACTTCGAAGGGCTTTCCGGCATAAGTGCTTCAGTGAGGACAGGACTCTAGGAGCAGTCCAGAACTGGACATGGCCATCTCTCGTCCCTGTGGCAATGACTCCACCATGTGGGAAAAACGTGCAGCAAAGCCCGTTGGCGATGGGAGCAAACGCAACAGGAGCCTTCAGCTCCAGGGCCCAGATCCTGAGGAGCCTGTCGTCTGCCACTGTCGCAAGGTACAGGCCTTCAGGAGAGAAGCACACGGATCTCAGTGAGCTCATGTGGACATCGCTGTCATCCATGGCAGGCTCGAGCTGGGTGTGGTGGAGTGACCTCAGCCTCTCGCCAGTGTAAGGGTCCCACATAATCACGTTGGTATCATAAGAAGCTGTGACAAGCAAGGCAGAGTCTGGGGAGAAGTCACAAGAGACAACACTGCTTTGGTGGCCTTCTAGCTTCCGGATTAGTGTGTAGGACCGCATGCTCCATAAGAAGAAGGACTTCTCTCCAGCTGCAGAGCACAGCATGCTGCAGTCAGGGGAGATGGAGCAGCAGTAAACCCACTGCAGGTGGCCCGATAACACCTGAATCTGTTTACCATGTTTATTCAGGTCCCAAATACAAAGGGTCTTGTCCCGTGATGCAGAAACCAAGATCAAACTACCACTGGGTGTGAAGCTCAGATCTCTCACAACATCTTGGTGGCCAGAAAGATTCAAAAGCAGGAGCCCTGTTTGCACCTCCCAAATCTTGATGTGTCCATCATTGAGCCCTGTGGCAAGGATCAGGCAAGAGATGTCTGGCACTTGGGGATGGTGGCGTGCCCAGAGCTTCCTGCTGGGTGGAGAAGGCCACGGGCTGAAGGCCAAACCCCAAACAATCTGACCACAGTCCAGTGTCTTCTCCTTTGGGCTCCCTCGTCCTTTTGTATCATTTTTGCTGCTTCGGCTTTTGGCTTCGAACCCTTTAGGAATGAACTGCTCCTCCAGTGGCCAGGGGATCAGCTTGACGATGCAGTGTCCTTGAGACCAGGCAAACCAGGAGCCATCCGGGGAGAAGGCCACACTCCAGGTTTCACAGCTGGACTTCCAATCGAATTGGTGGGGGCGCCCGGGCTTGAGTTCTGCCAGCAGCAGGGGTTCCTCTCCGGCCTCCATGGAGGACGCGCGCTGCTCGCGCGGCAGGCGACGCGCGCCTCAGCGCTCCCCCCCCCCCCCCCCCCCCCCCCCCCCCCCCCCCCCCCCTGGCCCTCTTGCCGCCCCGGCGCCGCCCACCCCCCCCACCCCCGCGCCGGCGCCGGCCCCGGCCCCCTCCCCGGCCCCGCCGCTGCCGCGCCCACAGCCACCCGGAGAGGCCCGACTTTTGATTTTTATACAGCACTGACATTGTTGAAAAGTCCTGGACAGTTGTTTTCCAGAACTGTGAATGTTTCTGATTGCTTCCTCATGATCTGTTTTAGGCAAAACATTTTCTACAATAGGACAGATGCTATTGCTTACTTCCGTTTGCTTCATGGAGGAAGGATAGAAGAACTTAACGTCTTTTGTCCAGGATAGGTGATGTTGAAGTTTGGTCGTTCAGTTAGGGTGATGTTGTTTCATTGTTTTGTTAAAGTGCTGTCAACCAGGTTTCTCCTCTGTGACTTAGTGCATACAGTCCACTGAGAGAACATTCTAAACAATGACTAGAAGGAAAAATACATTTTAACTTTTATCTAACATATGGTAAACTTTATTTGTTCTATTCTCTTTAATTTCCTTATAGGATTTCACTCTCATCCAAAGCACTTCTCTGGCATAAACACACCAAGATATGTATTCAAGCTGCTCTGGGGAGCAGGTAGACACTTATTCAAGCTGTCACCATCAGTGACTACCTGGTTGTTGTTACACTGACTGCCACTTGAACTAAAGGTCTGCATTATCTGTGTTGACTTAAAGATGGTTTTTGATTAAACCTGGATCATCTGGCTAGCCCAGAGGGAACCTCTCCTGACTCTCCAGCCTCTGCACATTCTCTAAACTTTCTGCCGAGCCTCTTTAAAGGGTTAGGCATATATTTCTTTCACGCTCAGGGAAACCACAGATGATTGGATCAAATATACAACTAGCCTTCCATAAACATGACACAAGATTGAATATTATAATAAATGCACAAAGACAGAGGAGTTTCAAAATAAGGGAAAAGGAGGAAAGGTTCTGTGAAGTTGAAGGAAGATAATAGAAATCACCTGATATGAACATCATAGAGAAATAAGGTTTGGACAAAATCAACACAGCCTTGGTGAGCTGCAGGATAATATCTAAAAAGCCCAAAGTACATGGGATTGTAATTTCAGGAGAAGACAGAGGTAATGAAACAAGAGGGAAAAAGAACATTTGATGGAACACTGATGAGAATTTCCAAAATTTGACAAAATAGGTCATGTTACACATTCTAGAAATATATACTCCACTAAACTCAGTATATATACAAAGAAAACATATCTAAGTGCATACAAATCAAATGGCTAAAAGATAAATACAAAAATTTTTAGAAAGCAGCCAGAGAAAAATGATACATTACATATAAATAATAATGGCTAGATTCCTGCCAGAAGCAAAAGAGGTCAGAAGATAGTGATAGGTATGTACTGAAAGAGACTTCTGCTTTCAGCTCCAGCATGTGAAGAGATTGCAATTTTCATTTCTGGCCTTATAGTTGCAACAAATGGAAGATCAGCACCTTTTACATCCCCACCAGAGAACTGAGGTATCAGGGCACAGTGCCACCATGAAATCTGTAGAAAGACATGAATCCAGGTTCATAGGACAATGCTATTTGTCTGAAGCAGAAGCCAGTGGAGCCATAAACAGGTAGAAACAACTAATGGTCTGCTTCTATTCAGGAAAATAAGTGAAAAGCCAACAACCTTCTAAAACAGGAAACATCAGGGTTCTTTAGCTTTGATGGCGAATGCTATGAAAATTTTGATAAAAGAAATGACTTCAGTGATGTACCTTTTCTCCAACAACTCTTACAGAAAATCTGGTTCATCAATTTGAATAAGTGTGCAATAGTAACAAAAGATGTAATAATAAGGCAAACTGGGTGCAGAGCACATGAGAACTATATCTTTATATCCATGCAATTTTTCTTTGAATAAGAAACTGTTCTAAAATAAAAGTTTATTGTTTTAAACAAGTAAAGGGCTGAAAGGAGAAATTGTCAACCCAGAATTCTCTTTTGAGCCAAAAACAAATAAATACATAAACATTAATACATATATGTGTGTATATATATGTATATATGTATATACTTTATATACATACAAAAATATTTATATACTTTACACATATGAATATAAAGTATAAAAAAATGAAGACAATATCTGATAAAGGAAAGCTAACAGAACCCATCACCAGCAGACCTTAAACATTAAATGAAATTCTTTGGACTAAAGGGAAGTGGTGCCAGAAGATATTCAGATCCTCAGAAAGATACGAGATATGCCAGAAATGGTTACTCTGTAAATTATGCAGGATCATACTTTCAAACTATCACTTTTTCTCTTAATTCATTTAAAACATATCTTACATTTAAAGAAAAATGACAGCATTGTATTGTGGGATTTATCGGGTATGTAAATGGAATACTTGTCAGAACCATAGCACATAGTAGGAGGTTAAAATTAGCACAGCCTAGCTGAGGGTGATGGCATATGTCTGCAATCCCAGCAACCAGGATGAGGCAGGAGTCTCAAAGCCAGCTTCAGCAACTTAGCAAGGCCCAATCTGCCCAAATTAAATCAGGATGATATACACAATTTGAACAGACCAATTTCAAGCGAAGAAATAGACGATGCCATCAGAAGCCTACCATCCAAGAAAAGCCCAGGACCAGATGGATACACAGCCATATTCTACAAAACCTTTAAAGAAGAACTGATACCAATACTCTTCAATTTATTTCAGGAAATAGAAGAAGAGGGAGCACTTCCAAACTCATTCTATGAGGCGATTATCACCCTGATCCCCAAACCAGGCAAAGACACATGAAAAGAAGAAAACTTCTGACCTATATCTTTAATGAATATAGATGTAAAAATTCTCAATAAAATTCTGGCAAAACGGATATAAAAACATATCAAAAATATAATATTCTATGATCAAGTGGGGTTCATTCTAGGAATGCAAGGATGGTTCAACATACGGAAATCAAAAAATGTAATTCATCACATCAATAAACTCAAAGATAAGAACCATATGATTATCTCAATAGATTCAGAAAAAGCATTTGACAAGATACAGCACCCCTTCATGATCAAAACATTAGAAAAACTAGGGATAACAGGAACATATCTCAACATCGTAAAAGCTATATATGCTAATCCCCAGGCCAACATTATTCTAAATGGAGAAAAATTGAAAGCATTCCCTCTAAAAATTGGAACAAGACAGGGATGCCCTCTTTCACCACTTCTATTTAACATAGTAATTGAAATGGTGGGCAGAGCAATAAGACAGACAAAAGAAATTAAAGGGATACAGATAGGTAAAGTTGAACTGAAATTATCATTATTTGCTGACGATATGATTTTATACCTAGAAGATCCAAAAAAATTCCACCAGAAAACTTCTAGAACTCAAATTCAGCAAAGTAGCAGGATACAAAATCAACACCCATAAATCTAAGCCATTTCTATATATCAGTGACAAATCCTCTGAAAAGGAAATGAGGAAAACTACCCTGTTTACAATAGCATCAATAACAACAACAAAAAAAAAATACTTGGGAATCAACTTAACCAAAGACGTGAAAGACCCCTATAATGAAAACTACAGAACACTAAAGAAAGTAATTGTGGAAGACCTTAGAAGATGGAAAGATCTACCCTGTTCTTGGATAGGCAGAACTAATATTGTCAAAATGACCATCCTACCAAAAGCACTATACAGATTTAATGCAATGCCAATCAAAATCCCAATGACATTCCTTATAGAAATAGAAAAAGCAGTCATGAAATTCATCTGGAAAAATAAGAGACCCAGAATAGCTAATGCAATCCTTAGCAAGAGGAGTGATACAGGTGGAATCACTATACCAGACCTTAAATTATACTACAGAGCAATAGTAACAAAAACAGCATGGTATTGGCACCAAAATAGGCTGGTAGACCAATGGTACAGAATAGAGGACACAGAGACTAACGCATATAATTTCAGTTATCTTATATTAGACAAAGGCACCAAAAATGTACATTGGAGAAAAGATAGCCTCTTCAACAAATGGTGCTGGGAAAACTGGAAATCTATATGAAACAAAATGAAATTAAACCTCTATCTCTCACCATGCACAAAATTCAACTCAAAGTGGATCAAGGATCTAGGAATTAGGCCAGAGACACTACACCTAATAGAAGAAAAAGTAAGCTCTAATCTCCAACATGTTGGATTAGGCCCCAACTTCCTTAATAAGACTCCTGTAGCACAAGAATTAATATCAAGAATCAATAAATGGATAGATTCAAATTACAAAGCTTCTTCTCAGCAAAAGAAATAATCAGTGAGGTAAATAGAGAGCCTACTAATTGGGAACAAATTTTTACCACATGCACATCAGATAGAGCACTAATTTCTAGAATATTTAAAGAACTCAAAAATCTTATCATCAAAAAAAAACAAATAACCCAATCAATAAATGGGCCAAAGAACTGAACAGACACTTCTCAGAAGAAGATATACAATCAATCAACAAATACTTGAAAAAATGTTGAACATCTCTGGTGATTAGAGAAATGCAAATCAAAACCAGTCTAAGATTTCATCTCACACCAGTCAGTTTGGCAGCTATTAAGAACACAAACAACAATAAATGTTGGTGAGGATGTGGAGAAAAAGGCATGCTCATACATTGTTGGTGGGACTGCAAAATTGTTCAGCCTATTTGGAAAGCAGTATGGAGATTCCTTGGAAAACTTGTAATGGAACCACCTTATGACCCAGTTATCCCACTCCTTGGTCTATACCCAAAGGACGTAAAAACAGTATACTACAGGGACACAGCCACATCAATGTTTATAGTAGCACAATTCACAATAGCTAAACTGTAGAACCAACCTAGATGCCCTTCAGTAGATGTATGGATAAAGAAAATGTGGTATATATACACAATGGAGTATTACTCAGCAATAAGAGAGAATAATAATCATGGCATTCACAGGTAAATGGATGAAGTTGGAGAATATAATGCTAAGTGAAGTTAGCCAATCCCAAAAAGCCAAATGCCAAATGTTTTCTCTGATATAAGGAGGCCAGTTCACAGTGGGGTTGGGATGGGGAGCATAGGAGGATTATAGGAACATTAGAATGGCCAATGGAGAGGGAGGGGAAGAGAGAGGGCAAAAGGGTGAAGGAAAAAAAAAGATGGTAGAATGAGATGGATATCATTACCCTAAGTGCATGTATGAAGTCATAAATGGTGTGAATATACTTTGTATACAACCAGAGATATGTAAAAATGTGCTCTACAAGTATAATATGAAATGTTATACATTCTGCTGTCATTTCTAATAACTCAGAATAAAAAATAAATATGAAAAAAAAGAAAAAAGAAAAAGCTGAGTCAGGCACCAGTGGTACCAGTTCTCCACTGCCTTCTGCAGGGGAAAGAGAACATTGCATGTCATTGTTGGTTGGGTGGGGTTGGGGTTGTATTTTCAAGGTGCACCCACAAAAGCTGAAGGGTTTTTGGTCATTTTTAACTTTTCATACAGATGTTTCAGCTGGCAATTTACTTATTATTTTAAATTGACAAATAAAAATTTCATACATTTAAAAAAAAATTAACTAAGTTGATGGTGAAAATTTAAGATTACTTATTGAAATAACTAGAGCAGTCATATAAAAACAATGCAAAGAGATATCACTAAAAGCAGATGGAGAAATTAACACAATTCTAGAGAATATTCAGTTAGTCCAAAGGAATCCAGAAAAGAAAGAACAAAAGAGCAAAGGTCAGATGGTACAAACAGGAAACAAAGAGCAAAATATGAGTCCTAAATCCAAATATATCAATGATTACATTGAACTGAATAAATTTAACACATCAGTTAAAAGGCAGAGATTATTAGAATGGGTTAAAAAAATTAAGACCTAATCATGTCTACCAAAGATATGCTTTAAATATAATGACACAGATAGATTGAAATAAAAAAGTCAGGAAAATAAAAATGTAAAAGTAAAGAATGAATAGTTGGAACAGCTACATTAATATCAGATAAAATAAACTTCAAAAGTATTACCATAAATAGAAATTCTGAAGAAGACATGGTGATAATTAATGTTCCTGCTCCAAATAAAAGAGCTTCAAAATATATAAAGCAAACATCAACAGAATGAAAGGGAGAAACAGTTACCAAACATAGTGGAAGGTTTTGATACCTTTCTCTCAGTAAATACATTAATTGGGTAAAAATATCAGTAAAGAGAAGATCTGAGCAACAGTATCAACTACCTTAGCGTAACTGACTTTATAGAAAATAACACAAAACAACTACAGAACTCCCATTCCCTTCAAGGGCACATAATATGTTCATTCAAACAGATCATGTTCTGGGCCATAAAACAATACTCCTTACCATTAAATAGGATAGACTGAAGCTAACAAGCTTCTTTTCAGCAAAGGAAATGATCAACCATGTGAAGAGAGAGCCCACAGAGTGGGAGAATATCTTTACTACACACATATCAGATAGACCACTAATTTCCAGGGTATATAAAGATCTCAAAAACCTTAGCACCAAAAAAACAAATAACCCAATCAGTAAATGGACTAAGGAACTGAACAGGTACTTCTCAGAAGAAGATATACATTTGATCAACAAATATATGAACATATGTTCAACATCTATAGTAATTAAAGAAATACAAATCAAAACTACTCTCAGATTTCATCTCACTTCAGTCAGAATGGTAATTATCAAGAAGACATGCAACAATAAATGTTGGTGAGGATGTGGGGAAAAATGTATACTCATACATTGCTGGTGGGACTGCAAATTGGTGCAACCATTATGGAAAGCAGTAGAGAGATTCCTAAGAAAACTTGGAATGGAACTACCATTTGACCAGTTATCCCACTCCTCGATCTATTTCCAACGGACTTGAAATCAGCATACTACAGTGACACAGCCACATCAATGTTTATAGCACCTCAATTCACAATAGTTTAACCATGGAACCAAAGTAGGTGTCTGTCCTTCAACAGATGAATGGATAAAGAAAATGTGGTCTATATGCACAATGGAATATACTCAGCCTTAAAGAAAAATGAAATAATGGGCATCTGCCGGTAAAGTGGAGAATATCATTCTAAGCAAAATAAGCCAATCCCCCAAACCAAAGGCTAAATGTTTTCTATTATATATTGATAGTAATTCACAATTAAGAGGATGGCTATGGAAGAATAGAGTTTCTTTGGATTAGGCAGAGGGGAGTGAAAGGAGGGGAGGGGGTATGGGGTAGAAAAAAGAGTAGAATGAATCAGACATTATTACCCTATGTGCATGTATGACTACATGATTGATACAATTAAATGTCATGTACAACCAGAAAAATGAGAAGTTATATTCCATTTATGTGTGATGTATCAAAGTGCATTCTACTGTCATGTATAACAAATTAGAACAAATAAAAGAAGAAGAAGAAGAAGAAAAAAAAAAAGAAGAATGGTGACAGCCAGGGGGTGGAGGAGGAGGAATGGGAGTTATTACTTAAATGGTAGCAGAGCCTCTGTTTGGAGTGACAAAACTGTTCTGGAAACAGAAGTTTGTACAATATTGTGAGTGTAATTAATGCCACTGAGTTGTGTCCACTTAACATGGCTAAAATGGCAAAT
This sequence comes from Tamias sibiricus, assembly GCA_025594165.1. Lineage (NCBI taxonomy): Eukaryota > Metazoa > Chordata > Mammalia > Rodentia > Sciuridae > Tamias > Tamias sibiricus. Next base: position 72,951,400 of record CM046668.1, read on the forward strand.
TTTGTTAGACATCTTTTGCAACAATAAACACTTTATTAAATTTTTTGAAAGTTTTCTGAAAATGGAAGATGAATGTGAAGCCAGGTCAATGTTTTTACTTCTTTCTCCTGAGTATTTCCTTAGTAGCTAGGATAAGCGTCAGGCTAGATAATGGTTTTGCCAGAGTCAGGAATGGGTGCTGCCAAAAAAGAGGGGACAAATAAGTGCATAATTTAGAAGCAATACGTTTTACTGAAACAACAATACAATTTACTTAAACAACACACATTTTAATACCTGCCCAAACCTCTCATAATCAGTCCGTAACTTGCATAGTTGAAAACAGAGTTGTTTTAATTTTTCTAATTTCTAAAAATCTCCAGTTATACAGCCCATAAATACAACTATGCCGACATTGAATGGATGAGATGTTTGATGATATACAAAAATGTACTATCATGTAATTAAACTTTTATTCCTGGAAGATGAAATCCTAAAATGTAGCATCTGCCTTATTGGTAGTGATCAATGAAGAGTGAAATGAAACTTTCTGTTGGTTATTCAAAAAGAATCAATATTTTCCCAAAACCGCATCATTTCCAAATTTACCTCTAATAATTCCCTTGTTGAACCCCTTTTCTCCACATCCACTTCCAAGCAGTGCTGTAAGAAATCTTGGAATAACGGGGAAGGTTTATCTTCATTTGGGAGCTCAGGCATTCCATTTGTGGCAATCAGGTGTAAGGCCTAAAAATAGAACAACATCTGTGATGTCCTTTTAGTTGAGGGGGTGGAATACTGAGGGTTGAACCCAGGGTGGCTTTACCAGTGAGCTACACCCCTAACCCTTCTTTTCTCTTTTTTGAGGTAGGGTCTCATCAAATTCTTCAGGCTGGGCATGAACTTGTGATTCTCCTTCTTTAGCCTCCAGACCCACTAGGATTATAGGTGTGCAACAATTGGGTGCAGCATTTGTGACATTCTTTTTTTAAAATTTTTTTTATTATTATAATTTGTTATACACATTTGCAGAGTACATTTCATTTCATATTACATATAAAGAGCACAATATTTTGAGTTGCTGGTTTAATATAAAGTACTTTTACAACAATTGTGTCTTAAGGTAGCGCAACAAAGTCATAATGTACTTTATCAAATTGATGGAACTCTTTTTTTTTTTTGTGGTGCTGGAATCAAATCCAAGACCTTGTGCATGCTGGGAAAGAACTCTGCCACTAAACAACATCTCTAGCCCCTCTTAATTCTCCAAAGACAATCACTGTAAATACTAAAGTGAGTAAATTGAGGTTATCATTATCTCTACCTGTTTGGATTTTGTATCCTCCCTCCATCCCTTCATTATTTCTCCTCTTCCTCCTTCTTTTACTTATTCCTTCCTTCCTTCCTTCCTTCCTTCTTTCCTTTCTTTATTTTCTCTCTCTCTCTCTTTTTCTTTCTTTCCTTCTCCCTCCACCTTTATTTTGGGGGGGGGGGTGATGTAAGAATGAAACCAGGACTCTACCACTTAGCCATACATAAGCCCTTTTTCCATTTTATTTTGAGACAGGGTATCTCTAAGTTGCCCAGGCAGGCCTCAAACTTCATCCTGACTCAGCCTCTCCAGAAGCAGAGATTGCAGGTGTGTGCCACCAGGTCTGGCAGCTTCATCTTTTCTGTGTTGAAGTATAAATATATTTGCTTAATGAAAACAAAACCAACAAGAACAAATAAACCCACCTGTGGTGCATAAAAGTATAAAGAAAAATGATGGCAATCCTACTATCAGCGTGGACTATCTTGTCAAACATTACAAATTTTTTAAAAGTCACATTTCAAAACAAGTTGGATTTACTGAAACTCTTTTCCTTAACTAGCCATATGCCAGCTTCATCATCATCCTAACAAATTATCATAATCATAAAATTATTTGAATGGCTAAAATGAATAGTGCTGCACTATGTTTTTTTTTTTTTTTTTTTTTTTTTTTTTTTTTTAACATGGTGCTGAGGATCGAACTTGGGCCGTGCCCGTGCGAGGCGAGTGCTCTACTGCTGAGCCCCAGCCCCAGCCCACTATGGGTATTTTTATAATTTAACCAATCCCCTTTGGAAAATCTTTGTATTGTCTAATTTTTGATTATTACTGTTAAACTTCTATAAATGAAATTATTTCTAATTAATGGCTTTTTAGTAGTAGTTTTAGTTTTAGTTTTTAAAATAAGCAGAAAATAGAGACCATCGCTGAGTTGCCTTGTGAGACAGGAGGAACACTTTAATGGATCTTGATGACCTTCTTTAAAACTCAAAAGACAACTATATAGCCTTGCAAATGCATTTTCTAAATGCATACTTGATCTTAAGATGTGGATCCTAAAATGTTCCCATATAGGCCCCTCATTTTCTTATTATTAATATATATCTTGTGAAGGAGCCCTAATTAGGAAGGGCTGTTGTAGCTAGCTGGAAGCCATGGGTTCCACCTGATATGTATGTGACGCACCTGTAGGCACCCGCAAACCTGAAGGTATATAACCGGGTGAAAGCGGTCCGAGTTAGGAGAACGGAGAATTCAGTCAGCCGGGCAGTCACTCGGTCGGTCAGAAGAATCAGAGCGGCCAGAACGTAGGCAGAGCGGTTACAGAAGAGAAACCAGATAGAAGAAGTAATGACTGGCCAGAGTTAGGCCGAGGCTCCAGAGGACTGGTCAGAGTAAGGCCGAGGCTCCCGAGGAAGACAGAAGACAGAAGACAGAAGACAGAAGAAGGAAGAAAGAAGAGAGAAGAAAGAAGCTCTAGTCTTTCTCTAAGCTAAGCTCTATCTTTCTCTAAGCTACTCTACTCTAAGCTAAGAAGAAAAATCTTTCTTTCCCTCTCTAAGCTCTAAGAAAGTAGAAGTAAAAGTAGTAAAAGCTTAACTCTGCCTCCGAGAATTTTCCCGCGGCACCGTGGCTGGCCACAACAGGCAGCTTACAATCTTGCATTACAGTGCAGTAAACTTATTACAATTATATATATATATATATATATATATATATATATATATATATATATAAAATTTTTTTGTTGTTTTTTGGTGTTGCTGAGACTTGAGCCCTGGGGACTTGTGCATACTAGGCAAGCACACTACCACAAATAAATAAATATGGATATTCTACTAATCCAAAGTTTACTCCTTACAGTAGAGTTTACTCTTTGTATTGTATTATATAATTCTGTGGGTTTTAAAAAATTAATATTGTCATGTGTCTACCATTATAATATCATACTGAATAAATTTGCTGCCCTAAAAACCTACTATTCATTCCCTATTTGCACCCCTGAATCCCTGCAATCACTGATTTTTTAAGTCCCTTCATACTTGAGATGTCCTAAACTTACATGCTAGGCAAGTGTCCTAGAACTGATGAACACTTCCAGCCCACACACTATCCTTGGAATTGCATGTCATCTAGCCTTTTTAGACTGAATGTCATCACTAAGCAATATGCACTTAAAGAGCTTTCAGAGTCTAATATGCCCATGCCATAGGCATGTAGTAAATTTTCCACGTTCTTTCCCTGTAATAACTAAATAAGTACATAAGGTAAAGTTTTTTCATGTCTTTTGGTGTTATGATAGCTCAGTTTTTCTCAATGAACAATATTCTATTGAATGGATGTCACACATACATTTGATTTCTTTTATTCATTTTGTGGTGCTGGGGATGGAACCAGGGCCTCAGCATGCTAGGTATATGCTCTACCACCGAGCCTCCCACAGCTCTTACATTCACTTTTTGAAATACATCTTGGTTCCAGATTTGGCAATTTGAATAAAGATGCTATAAAAAGTTTGTATAGGATTTTGTGTGGACATGTTTCAGTGCATTGGGGTAAATACCTAGGAACACATTGCTGGGTCATGTGGTAAGGTCATGTTTAGTTTTGTAGGAAAATGAAAAAATTGTCTTCTGGAGTGGAACATCCCACTAGCAATGAATGAACATTCCTGTTGCTCCATCTCTCACCCAGCATTTTTTCTTTATTATCCTTTTTCCTTAGTTATTAGCTACAACTCTCTCTTTTATTATTTAATGTTTGCATCTTTCAATCAGCACACTCTACCATCACGTGACACACCATGCCACACAGGACAGGAATACTATGGTTCGTCCCCTTGACTTTTGTTGTCATTTTACATGTGTATATCTCCTGCCTCCACTGTTATTATTTTTATTTAAATGTTTGATCTTTCAAAGATATTTATGTAACAAAAATTCATATTTATTTAGATAGAAGTGCTTTCAACTTTAATGTATTTGAGAAAGATGTTATTTAACGTTTGAAAGATTTCTGGGTTGAGTTTTTCTTTCAGAACTTCATTATATATTTACTAAAACACTTGAATCTGTCTTCACAGCTCACTGATGCTATTTCATTTAAAATTGTTTTTCACTTCTACCTTTATGTTTCACTATGGTAGTTCCTATCATTAATCCAATCTCAAATATTATAGTTTCCATAATGTATTAGTCAGCTTTGTGTCACTTTGACCAAAATACCTGATAAGGAAAACTTAGAGGAACAGGTATTTTGGCTCACAGTTTCAGAGGCTTAGTCTATGGTGCACTGATTCCATTGCTCTGGGCTCAAGGTGAAGCAGAACATCATGGTGGAAGGGCATGATGTAGAAGTCCTGCTCTGCTCAAGGTGGCCAGGAAACACAGAGAGGGAGAAAGGGAAAAATGGGTACAGGGAAAACAAACCCTTTGAGGGCAGCCTCCAGTGACCCTTCTCCACCAGCCACACTCCTACAGTTACCACTTACTTTATTCAAACTAGGAGAGAGTGATCAGGTTATGGCTCTCACAATCCTACCATTTCACTTACAAAATAGTCCTGCACTAACACAGGAGCTTTCCAGGGATACTTCATATCCAAACCACAATATGTAACTAAGTTTAATTTGGATCTTTAAAAGAAAAGCCTTCCAAATGTCTAACTTATTAAATTCTGGAACATAATTATAAAAATTATTTTAATGATCTTGTGTGCTGATTCTTTTATCTGTGTCAGTTCCAGGATGGTTTCAGCTGAATATTTCCCCCTGGTGATGGACTACATTTTCCTACCCTTTGTCTTTCTGTTAAAGCTTGGACTACAGGTCTAGTTGCTTGTTGGGTCCTGGCCACTTGCGAATTCCTACAAATATTCACTGATTTTTTTTCCAGGCAGATCAAGGCTTCTTTTATTTGAATGACTGATCTGGTAACTATGGAGGACACACAGGAGGCAGAGCTTTATTTCTGTGTCTCTTCATCTTTGAACAGTCTTGATGATCTCCTCCTCCTTTCTTAGCCTGGAGGTGCTCTTCACAAAGCTTGTGGTCTTCTCTGGTTTCAGAACCGTGGGCCTCAGCCAGGTCAGTCAAGATTCTCACAGGTCTTATCTGCCTTCAGCTTGTGGGTATGTTCCATGAGATCTGCTTTGTTTTGGGTCATGTTCCTTCATCTTCAGGTATAGGCTCTGGTACTAGTGGTGATCTCCTTAGATTCATGGTATCTTGTGAGCAACTGGTGCACAATTCTCACCCTCTCATCCAGCTTACCTATACTAACCTATGGCTATATGACTGCCCTACCTGCAGGCCAAGGTGCTTTTCCAGATTGAGCCCAGGGAATGGACAGTAGGCAAGCTCATGGATGACCAGCCCTTCTTTGATCACCTTCTGAATCTACCCATAGTTGACAACATATGGGATTTAGCTGAATTCACTGGGGTCTAATGTAATCCACATCAGAGGACGCTGAAGACAAACCTCTTCTGAGGCATGAGTATAACCATGGTTGTGGTTGTGGCCCTATAAAATATTCTTGAGCTTTGTTCTGGGATATAGTTTTAAGCTATTTGGGTCTTATTTGTAAGATTTGTTAAGTGGAACTGAAGCAGTGTTTAAGGGGAATTATTTCCCATCATTGAGACAAGACTCTTATGAGTCTTATACTCAGTATCTTGTGAAGAATAAGGCTTTCCATGGTGGCTGATACAGACACTACTTCCAAGCTTACACATGTGACAAGCACTGCTCCTTTCAATCTTGATTTTCCAAGCTGGAGGTCTCACTATGTTGCCCAGACTTGAGCTCAAGTGATCTTCAGCCTTCCAACTAGCTGGGACTACAGGTGTGCACCATCACTCCCAGCCCCAGGGTTTGTCCCTACTGATGGAGATTGAACCAAGGACCTTGTGCATGCTAGGCAAGCACTCTGCCACTCAACTATATACTTCAGCTCAGTTCTTGCCAATCTCATCAGATAATTACATATTAGTCTTTACAGTGGTTCTTCACACCAATCTCTGTTGAATGCTTAGGGGGATCTCCACAGATCTCAAAAGCCTTCAGCTTTCTTCCTTTCATTACTTACCAAGCAATGTCCCATCTGGGTCATCCCTCTCTGTACATGGTCTGGAAATTGGGGCAGTCATAGGGTTCACGTCAGTTGTTATTCACTTTCTGACATCACTGTCCTTCATTTATTGTCTGATACAGTGTCTTCAAAACCACTGTTTCATATAATCTAGTTTCTTGTGGTTGTTTCAAGCAAGGAGGGTTAAGCTGGTCCCTGTTACTTTGTTTTGATAGAAAGCGGGTGTGCCCTTTCATCAAGTTTTCACCAACATTACATCATAACTGATCAAGTCTCAGTCTTCATCTTATTTGACAAAACTGTAGTTTCTGCCAAGCTGATCTCTACCTCACTTTTTGCCTATAGATTTCAGGGCATATCTTCATCTAGTTTTACCTATCTTTCCTGCCATTCCTTCTTGGTCTCCTTGCTGGTCTGCCTCATCAAATCTTAATTATGGATTGTGTCAGGGTACAAGGTAAATTTTTATCCATCTATATACCCACTTGATCCTGTGACCTTATCTTGTCTTGTAGCTTTAGAAAACATGTGTACCTAAGGAGCCTCAATTTTATATCTCTAACCTGGATCCCAGACTTGCATACCCAATAGCCTCATCAACATAGCCACTTGAACATCTTACTAGGTGTCTTCACCTTAACACTTCTAAAACACGTTAAACCTTTGTCAACTAAACTCCCAATTACCATCCCAACCCCTCTACTCTTCCTGCAGTCCTTCCCATCTCAACTAAGGGAAACTTCAATTTCATCATTCCTATTGCTTAGGCTAAACTCTTGGAACTATTCTCAACTCCTCTTCTACATAGACTCTCCTTCAAAATACATCCAGAATCTATTTTTTTAATCACCTACAGTGATATTATTCACTACTGACATTTCTTGCCTGAATTATTGCAACAGCTTTCTAAATGGACTTCCTGCTTCTGCCTTTGCCTTCCTTGAGAATCTCTTCTTAACAAAGTGACCAGAGTGAGCCTCTTAAAATTTAAGTAAGACCATTTTATGCCTCTGCTCAAAACTTTCCAATGATTTCCCCATCTTAGATAAAAGCCAGAATCCCCACAAAGCACTACACAGGGCCTCCTATTGTTTGCTCAATGCACTCTAACTCTGCTAAAGTCCTTGAAGATCTTTGAATGCACCAGCCACATTCCTGCTTCAGGGCTTTTCTACTTGCTGTTTCTACTGCTTGGCATGCTCTTCCCTAGATAAATAAGCATCACTCTCTTACATCCTGTGTCCAAAGGTCACCTCCAAGAAGTGCTCTCCAAAAGGACCCTTTTAAAAACAAGCTCCTGACACTCTCTCTCCTTGTCGGTCCAACACTTAAAGAGTCCATTGCTTAATGTATCATTTTTATTTACCTTATTCTTTCTCTCCTTTCACTAGAATGTAGGTTCTACAAGAGCAGAACTAAGATAACTTAAAGATAGAATCTTATAATTTGATGACCTGATTGAGTAACTTTTAGAGGATATAGGTTAATAGCTCTGCTTGAGTCCTCCAGAGGGCATGGCAGGAATTCAGAGATTATGGTCACAGAGGAAAGAGTTCACTATGTTTTGCATGACTCTGCTGTGTTTCACACAGAAGAACATTAGGAAAGTGGGATATTTTCCTTGTCATCTCTGAGGTCAGGGTCATAGAGCCTTCTCCTAACTAGGCTGTACTGAGTAAAACTCAGAGAATGCTGAAGAGTACCATGAGAAAAAACTAGTCTAAGAGATGGCAGAAACAAATGCTAATTGATCTCTTTAAGATAGCATCAACTCTATGACAGTCCCAGACACTGCTTCTTTGTCCTTTACATTTTTAACCACCAAAAAAAAAAAAAAAAAAATCCTGAGATTGGTACTATTATCTTCCTCAGTGAATAAATGAGAAAAGAGACACAAAGAGATTAACTTGCCCAAAATTATTCAGCAAGTAGTAGCAGGTCTGCTATTTAAACACAGTTCAATTCCCAGTTCATAGTCTCAACCACTAGATCCTTTCCCCTTCCATATATTAGTTTTCAAAAATATTATGTATAATAAGTTATATATATATATATATATATATATATATATATATATATATATATAAACTATATAAATACTCAATCAGGTCATCAAATTATAAGAGTCTATCTTTAAGTTCTCTTAGTGGGCAAGTTGGAAATAGATAATCACATACATTTTTGGTGGAGACATATAAAAATGGAATTAGACATTTTTGGAAAATGTTCTGTGGTGACTCTGCCACTTACTTGATTAATGATCTTAGGTGAATTCACTACAAACATATATACCTTCGTTACTCTCTCTCTATATATATAAATAATATATATAATAAATGTTTTTCCTTCACTTATTACTCACTAAGTTTAATGGATCCATCTATCCCCAAAAGTATGTTGTCACTTTTTATATCCTGGTGAATGATATGGTTGTCATGTAAAAACTCCAATGCCTGTAAACATTGAACAGAAGAAAACACATATCAATGAAACAATCCAGAAAGTCCCATTCACTGCTTCACGTAGAGTCATTACATTAGTAGTTATGGCCTGAGCACTGTCTGTAGTATTCAGCCAAACACCCTGTGATACTTAACATTTATAAAGAAAGACATCCTCTCATATGCAATGTTCTGAAATATAATACTTTAATTAATAAGAAAATCCCCTTTCACACTTGATCTCATCTAAAGACATTATTAAATAATGTCTTACCAAGTAATTTCTTTCCCAATGAGTTTTTTTAAATTTAATTATTTATTTACTTATTCATAATGCACAAGTATAGCATCTTTTTTACATACAACTACTTGTATACAAAGTATATAAGTACCATTCAGATCTTCAATCATGCATTTAGGATAATGATATCCATCTCATTCAACTATCAATTTTTTTCCTTCCCCCTCCCTCCCCCCTTGCTCCCTCCCTTCCCCTCCCTTTCCATTGACCATTCTAGTGTTCCTCTAATCATATGTACCCCCATCCAACAACACTGTGAACTAGCCTCCTTATATCAGAGAAAACATTCGTTATTTGGATTTTTGAGATTGACTAATTTCACTTAGCATTATATTCTCCAACTTCATCCATTTACCTGAAAATGCCATTATTTTATTCTCTCTTATTGCTGACTAAAATTCCATGTGATATATATATCACATTTTCTTTATCCACTCATCTACTGAGGGACATCTAGGTTGGTTCCATAACCTAGCTATTGTGAATTGTGCTGCTATAAACACTGAAGTGGCTGTGTCACTGTAATATGCTGTTTTTAAGTCTTTTGGGAATAGACCCCGGAGTGGGATGGCTGGGTCATAGGGTGGTTCCATTCCCATTTTCCCAAGAAATCTCCATACTGCTTCCCATAGCAGTTGCACCATTTTGCAGTCCCACCAGCAATGTATGAGTGTACCTATTTCCCCACATCCTCTCCAACATTTATTGTTGTTTGTGTTCTTGGTAACTGCCATTCTGACTGGAGTGAAATGAAATCTTAGAGTAGTTTTGATTTGCATTTCTCTAATTGCCAGCGATGTTGAGCATTTTTTCATGTATTTGTTGATTAAATGTGTATCTTCTTCTGAGAGGTGTCTTTTCAATTCCTCAGCCCATTTATGGATTGGGTTATTTGGTTTTTTGGTGTTAAGTTTTTTGTGTTCTTTATATATTCTAGAAATTAGTGCTCTATCTGATGTGCACGTATTAAATATTTGTTCCCAATTAGTTGTCTTTCTATTCACTTCACTGATAGTTTCTTTTGCTCGGAAGCTTTTTTTTTTTTTTTTTTTTTTTTGGTACCGGGGATTGAACTCAGGGGCACTCGACCACTGGGCCACATCTCCAGCCTTTTTTTTTGTATTTTATTAGAGACAGGGTCTCACTGAGTTACTAAGTGCCTCACCATTGCTGAGGCTGGCTTTGAACTCGCGATCCTCCTGCCTCAGCCTCCCAAAGTGCTGGGATTACAGGCGTGCGCCACCACGCCCGGCTGAGAAGAAGCTTTTTAGTTTAAATCTATCCCATTCATTAATTCTTGGTAATAGTTCTTGCGCTACAGGATTCTTATTAAGGAACTTGGGGCCTAATCTAACATGTTGGAAATTGGAGCTTACTTTTTCTTCTATTAGGTGTATTGTCTCTGGTCTAATTCCTAGGTCCTTGATTCTTTGAATTGAGTTTTGTGCATGGTGAGAGACAAGGGTTTAATTTCATTTTGTTGCCTATGGATTTCCAGTTTTCCCAGCACCATTTGTTGAAGAGGCTATCCTTTCTCCACTGTACATTTTTGGCGCCTTTGTCTAATATAAGATAGCTGAAATTATATGTATTAGTCTCTGTGTCCTCAATTCTGTAGCATTGGTCCACCCGTCTGTTTTGGTGCCAATACCATGCTGTTTTTGTTACTATTGCTCTGTAGTATAATTTAAAGTCTGGTATGGTGATGCCCCCTGCTTCACTTCTCTTGCTCAGGATTGCTTTGGCTATTCTGGGTCTCTTATTTTTCCAGATGAATTTCATGACTGCTTTTTCTATTTCTTTGAAAAATGACATTGGAATTTTGATTGGAATTGCATTAAATCTGTATAATGCCTTTGGTAGTATGGACATTTTGACAATATTGACTCTACCTATTCAAGAGCAAGGTAGGTCTTTCCATCTCCTGAGTCTTATATGATTTCTTTCTTTAGTATTCTATAATTTTACTTATAGAGGTCTTTCACCTCTTTTGTTAAGTTGATTCCCAGGTATTTTATTTTTTTTGATGCTATTGTAATTGGGGTAGTTTTCATCATTTCCCTTTCAGAGGCTTTATCACTGATGTACAAAAATGCCTTTGACTTATGGGTATTGATTTTGTATCCTGCTACTTTGCCAAATTCATTTACTAGTTGTAAAAGTTTTCTGGTAGAGTTTTTTGGGTCTTCTATGTATATTATCATATCATGAGCAAATAGTGCTAATTTGAGATCTTCTTTTCCTATCAGGATCCCTTTAATTTCTTTCATCTGTCTAATTGCTCTGGCTAGAGTTTCCAGTACTATGTTAAAGAGCAGTGGTAAAAGGGGGCATCCCTGTCTTGTTCCAGTTTTTAGAGGGAATGCTTTCAATGTTTCTCCAGGTAAGACAATGTTAGCTCTGGGCCTTGCATAAATAGCTTTTATAATGTTGAGATATGTTCCTGATATTCCTAGTTTTTCCAGTGTTTTGAACATAAAGGGGTGCTGTATTTTGTCAAATGCTTTTTCTGCGTCTATTGAGATAATCATATGATTTTTATCTTTAAGTCTATTGATGTGATGTATTATGTTTATTGATTTCCGAATGTTGAACCAGCCTTGCATCCCTGGGATAAACCCCACTTGATCGTGGTGCACTATCTTTTTGATATGTTTTTGTATCCGATTTGCCAGAATTTTTTTGAGGATTTTTGCATCTATGTTCATTAAAGATATTGGCCTGAAGTTTTCTTTTTTGGATGTGTCTTTGCCTGGCTTTGGAATTTATGTAATATTGGCCTCATAGAAAGAGTCTGGAAGCGTTTCCTTTTTTTCTATTTCTTGAAATAGTTTGAAGAACATTGGTATTAATTCTTCTTTGAAAGTCTTGTAGAACTCGGCTGTAAACCCAGGTCTTTGACTTTTCCTTGTTGGTAGCTTTTTGATGACATCTTCTATTTCTTCGCTTGTAATCAATCTGTTTAAATTGTGTATAGCCTCCAGATCCAGTTTAGGCAAATCATATGACTCTAGAAATCTGTCAATGCATTCAGTATTTTCTATTTTTAGAGTACAAGTTTTCAAAGTAATTTCTAATTATATTCTGTATATCTGAGGTGTTTTTTGTGATATTCCCTTTTTCATCATGAATGTTAGTAATTTGAGTTTTTTCTCTTCTTCTTTTCGTTAGCATCACTAAGGGTCTGTCAATTTTGTTTATTTTTTCAAAGAACCAACTTTTAGTTTTGTCAATTCTTTGAATTGTTTCCTTAGTCTCAATTTCATTAATTTCTGCTCTGATTTTAATTATTTCCTGTCTTCTGCTGCTCTTGGTGTTGATCTGTTCTTCTTTTTCTAGTGCTTTGAGGTGTGATGTTAAGTCATTTTTTTGTTGGTTTTTTTCCCTTTAAGGAACGAACTCAGTGCAATTAATTTTCCTCTTACTACTGCCTTCATAGTGTCCCAGAGATTTCTATATGATGTATCTATGTTCTCATTTACCTCTAGGAATTTTTTGATCTCCTCTTTGATGTCTTCTTTAACCCCTTGTTCATTCAGTAGCATGTTGTTTAGCTTCCAGTCGATGGAGTAGTTTTTCTTATTCCTTGTTTTGTCGTTGATTTCCAATTTCATTCCTTTATGGTCCGATAGCATTCGGGTAGTATCTCGATTTTTTTTATATTTGCTGAGAGTTGCCTTGTGACATAATATATGGTCTATTTTGGAGAAGTAGCCATGTGCTGCTGAGAAAAAAGTGTATTCTTTTACTGTGGGATGAAATATTCTATATATGTCCGTTAAGTCTAAGTTATTATTAATTGTTTTAAGGAGGCCTATGGTTTCTTTGTTTAGCTTTTGTTTGGATGATCTATCTATTGGTGAGAGAGGTGTATTGAAATCTCCTAGAATAACTGTGTTGTGGTCAATTTTATTCTTGAATTTGAGAAGGGTTTGTTTGATGAATGTAGGTGCTCCATTATTTGGGGCATATAGATTTATGATTGTTATATCCTGTTGATGAATGGTTCCCTTAAGTAGTAAGAAATATCCATCTTTGTCCCTTTTGATTAGTTTTGGCTTGAAGTCTACCTTATTTGAAATGAGAATGGAAACCCCTGCTTGCTTCCGCAGGCCACGTGAGTGATAAGCCTTTTCCCAGCCTTTCACCTTCAGTCTATTGATGTCTTTTTCTATGAGGTGTGTTTCTTGGAGACAGCATATTGTTGTGTCATTTCTTTTAATCCATTCAGATAATATGTGTCTTTTGAATGGCGAGTTTAGGCTGTTAACATTCAGGGTTATTATTGAGATGTGATTTTTATTCCCATCCATTTTTATTTGTATTATGATCTTTAGCTTGATTTGGTTTCTCTTCTGGTTGGTATTTCCCTTAGTTTAATATCTCCCTTTGTTGATTTTTTTTTTTTTGAAAGTACAACCTTTGGATGAGGTTTTTATTCTATTTTTTTTTATCAGTTTGTTCACCTGTCTAAACTTAGGGATTATAATCTTTTTTTTTGGTTATTTATTTATTCATAATGCGCAAGTATATCATCTTTTTACATACAACTGCTTGTATACAAAGTATATAAGTACCACTCAGATCTTTAATCATGCATTTAGGATAGTGATATCCATCTCATTCAACCACCATTTTCCCCCCTTCTCCCTGCCTGCTCCCTCCCTTACCCTCCCTTTCCTTTGACCATTCTAGTGTTCCTCTAATCATATGTACCCCTATCCAATCACACTGTGAACTAACCTCCTTATATCAGCGAAAACATTTGGTATTTGGATTTTTGAGATTGACTAATTTCACTTAGCATTATATTCTCCAACTTCATCCATTTACCTGCAAATGCCATTATTTTATTCTCTCTTATTGCTGAGTAAAATTCCATTTTGTATATATACCACATTTTCTTTATCCACTCATCTACTGAGGGACATCTAGGTTTGTTCCACAACCTAGCTATTATGAATTGTGCTGCTATAAACATTGAAGTGGCTGTGTCACTGTAATATGCTGTTTTTAAGTCTTTTGGGAACAGACCCAGGAGTGGGATGGCTGGGTCATAGGGTGGTTCCATTCCCATTTTCCCAAGAAATCTCCATACTGCTTTCCATAGCGGTTGCACCATTTTGCAGTCCCACCGGCAATGTATGAGTGTGCCTTTTTCCCCACATCCTCTCCAACATTTATTGTTGTTTGTGTTCTTGATAGCTGCCATTCTGACTGGAGTGAAATGAAATCTTAGAGTAGTTTTTATTTGCATTTCTCTAATTGCCAGAGAGGTTGAGCATTTTTTCATGTATTTGTTGATTGATTGTATATCTTCTTCTGAGAAGTGTCTTTTCAGTTCTTTAGCCCATTTATTGATTGGGTTATTTTCTTTTTTGGTGTAAAGTTTTTTGAGTTCTTTATATATTCTAGAAATTAGTGCTCTATCTGATGTGCACGTATTAAATATTTGTTCCCAATTAGTTGGCTCTCGATTCACCTCACTGATTGTTTCTTTTGCTGAGAAGAAGCTTTTTAGTTTAAATCTATCCCATTCATTAATTCTTGGTAATAGTTCTTGCGCTACAGGATTCTTATTAAGGAACTTGGGGCCTAATCCAACATGTTGGAAATTGGAGCTTACTTTTTCTTCTATTAGGTGTATTGTCTCTGGTCCAATTCCTAGGTCCTTGATTCTTTGAATTGAGTTTTGTGCATGGTGAGAGACAAGGGTTTAATTTCATTTTGTTGCCTATGGATTTCCAGTTTTCCCAGCACCATTTGTTGAAGAGGCTATCCTTTCTCCACTGTACATTTTTGGCGCCTTTGTCTAATATAAGATAGCTGAAATTATATGTATTAGTCTCTGTGTCCTCAATTCTGTAGCATTGGTCCACCAGTCTGTTTTGGTGCCAATACCATGCTGTTTTTGTTACTATTGCTCTATAGTATAATTTAAAGTCCAGTATGGTGATGCCCCCTGCTTCACTTTTCTTGCTCAGGATTGCTTTGGCTATTCTGGGTCTCTTATTTTTCCAGATGAATTTCATGACTGCTTTTTCTATTTCTTTGAAAAATGACATTGGAATTTTGATTGGAATTGCATTAAATCTGTATAATGCCTTTGGTAGTATGGACGTTTTGACAGTATTAACTCTACCTATCCAAGAGCAAGGTAAGTCTTTCCATCTTCTGAGTTCTTTTTTTTTTTTAATATTTATTTATTTACTTTAGTTGTACACAATGCAATGTATTTATGTTTATGTGGTGCTGAGGATCGAACCCGGGCCGCACACGTGCGAGGCGAGCGCTCTGCCGCTGAGCCACAGCCCCAGCCCTTCTGAGTTCTTCTATGATTTCTTTCTTTAGTGTCCTATAATTTTCTTTATAGAGGTCTTTCACCTCTTTTGTTAAGTTGATTCCCAGGTATTTTATTTTTTTTGATGCTATTGTAAATGGGGTCGTTTTCATCATTTCCCTTTCAGAGGCTTTATCACTGATGTATAAAAACGCCTTTGACTTATGGGTATTGATTTTGTATCCTGGTAATTTGCCGAATTCATTTACTAGTTGTAAAAGTTTTCTGGTAGAGTTTTTTTTGGGGTCTTCTAGGTATATTATCATGTCATCAGTAAATAGTGCTAATTTGAGCTCTTCTTTTCCTATCTGGATCCCTTTAATTTCTTTCGTCTGTCTAATTGCTCTGGCCAGAGTTTCCAGTACTATGTTAAATAGCAGTGGTGAAAGGGGGCATTCCTGTCTTGTTCCAGTTTTTAGAGGAAATGCTTTCAATTTTTCTCCATTTAAGATAATGTTAGCTCTGGGTCTTGCATAAATAGCTTTTATAATGTTGAGATATGTTCCTGATATTCCTAGTTTTTCTAGTGTTTTGAGCATAAAGGGGAGCTGTATTTTGTCAAATGCTTTTTCTGCATCTATTGAGACAATCGTATGATTTTTATCTTTAAGTCTATTGATGTGATGTATTATGTTTATTGATTTCTGAATATTGAACCAGCCTTGCATCCCTGGGATAAACTCCACTTGATCATGGTGCACTATCTTTTTGATATGTTTTTGTATCCGATTTGCCAGAATTTTGTTGAGGATTTTTGCATCTATGTTCATTAAAGATATTGGCCTGAAGTTTTCTTTTTTGGATGCTTCTTTGCCTGCCTTTGGAATTAATGTAATATTGGCCTCATAGAAAGAGTCTGGAAGAGCTCCCTCTTTTTCTATTTTTTGAAATAGTTTGAAGAGCATTGGTATTAATTCTTCTTTGAAAGTCTTGTAGAACTCGGCTGTAAACCCATCAGGTCCTGGACTTTTCCTTGTTGGTAGCTTTTTGATGACATCTTCTATTTCTTCGCTTGTAATTGATCTGTTTAAATTGTGTATAGCCTCCACATCCAGTTTAGGCAAATCATATGACTCTAGAAATCTGTCAATGCATTCAGTATTTTCTATTTTATTAGAGTACAAGTTTTCAAAGTAATTTCTAATTATATTCTGTATATCTGAGGTGTTTGTTGTGATATTCCCTTTTTCATCACGAATGTTAGTAATTTGAGTTTTTTCTCTTCTTCTTTTTGTTAGCATCGCTAAGGGTCTGTCAATTTTGTTTATTTTTTTAAAGAACCTACTTTTAGTTTTGTCAATTCTTTGAATGGTTTCCTTAGTCTCAATTTTATTAATTTCTGCTCTAATTTTAATTATTTCCTGTCTTCTGCTGCTCTTGGCGTTGATCTGTTCTTCTTTTTCTAGTGCTTTGAGGTGTGATGTTAAGTCATTTATTTGTTGGTTTTTTTTTCCTTTTAAGGAATGAACTCAGTGCAATGAATTTTCCTCTTACTACTGCCTTCCTAGTGTCCCAGAGATTTCTATACGATGTATCTGTGTTCTCATTTACCTCTAGGAATTTTTTGATCTCCTCTTTGATGTCTTCTTTAACCCCTTGTTCATTCAGTAGCATGTTGTTTAGCTTCCAGTCGATGGAGTAGTTTTTCTTATTCCTTGTTTTGTCGTTGATTTCCAATTTCATTCCTTTATGGTCCGATAGCATTCGGGTAGTATCTCGATTTTTTTTATATTTGCTGAGAGTTGCCTTGTGACATAATATATGGTCTATTTTGGAGAAGTAGCCATGTGCTGCTGAGAAAAAAGTGTATTCTTTTACTGTGGGATGAAATATTCTATATATGTCCGTTAAGTCTAAGTTATTAATTGTTTTAAGGAGGCCTATGGTTTCTTTGTTTAGCTTTTGTTTGGATGATCTATCTATTGGTGAGAGAGGTGTATTGAAATCTCCTAGAATAACTGTGTTGTGGTCAATTTTATTCTTGAATTTGAGAAGGGTTTGTTTGATGAATGTAGGTGCTCCATTATTTGGGGCATATAGATTTATGATTGTTATATCCTGTTGATGAATGGTTCCCTTAAGTAGTAAGAAATATCCATCTTTGTCCCTTTTGATTAGTTTTGGCTTGAAGTCTACCTTATTTGAAATGAGAATGGAAACCCCTGCTTGCTTCCGCAGGCCACGTGAGTGATAAGCCTTTTCCCAGCCTTTCACCTTCAGTCTATTTATGTCTTTTTCTATGAGGTGTGTTTCTTGTAGACAGCAAATTGTTGGGTCACTTCTTTGAATCCATTCAGATAATCTGTGTCTTTTGAATGGTGAGTTTAGGCCGTTAACATTCAGGGTTATTGTTGAAATGTGATTTTTATTCCCATCCATTTTTATTTGTATTATGATCTTTAGCTTGATTTGGTTTCTCTTCTAGTTGGTATTTCCCTTAGTTTAATATCTCCCTTTGTTGATTTTCATTGTTATTTTTCTCTTCTTCTTCCTGAAAAATTTTGCCCAGGATGTTTAGAAGTGCTGGCTTTCGAGCTGCAAAATCTTTTAACTTTTGCTTGTCGTGGAAGGTTTTTATTTCATCTTCGAATCTAAAGCTCAATTTTGCTGGATATAAGATTCTTGGTTGATATCCCTTTTCTTTCAGAACTTGAAATATGCTATTCCAGGATCTTCTTGCTTTTACGGTCTGGGTAGAAAAGTCTGAACATAGTCTGATTGGTTTCCCCCTATATGTAATCTGCTTCCTTTCTCTTGTGGCTTTTAATATTCTCTCCTTGCTCAGTATATTAGGCATTTTCATTATAATGTGTCTTGGTGTGGATCTGTTGTGATTTTGTATGTTTGGTGTTCGGTAAGCCTCTTGAACTTGGTTTTCCCATTCATTCCTCAAGTTTGGAAAATTTTCTGTAATTATTTCATTAAATAAATTATTCATTCCTTTGGCTTGAAACTCTGCCCCCTCCTCTACCCCAATCACTCTTATGTTTGGTCTTTTTATGTTGTCCCATAATTCTTGGATGTTCTGTTCTTGGTTTCTTGCCATTTTTTCTGTGTAATCTAGATTTTTCTCTAGGGTATATATTTTGTCCTCATTGTCTGAGGTTCTTTCTTCCAAGTGGTCTACTCTGTTGGTGATACTTTCGATTGAGCTTTTATTTTGGTTTATTGCTTCTTTCATTTCCGGAATTTCTGTTTGGTTTCTCTTTAGAGCCTCTATCTCCTTATTGAAGTAATCTTTTACTTCCTGTATTTGTTTATGGAGTTCTTTGTCAAAATGATCTTTCGCCACCTGCATTTGCTCCCTCATCTCATTTTTGAGTTCATTCTTAAGTTCCGCAAGCATTTGGCAAATGTAATTTCTAAATTCCACCTCTGTCATTTCACCAACTATGCATGCCATGGAATCTACTGAGGAGGTATATTGATTTGTTTGTGTCACTTTCTTCCTTGTTTCTTCATCTTGCTTGTACGTCTATTCTTCTTGCACTTTGGGACCTTGACTATTTTGCTTTTACCTTAGAACCTTATGTTGCTCCTGTAGTACAATGCTATCAGATCCCCTTATATTTCCTTTACACTTTAAAATCAGACACTTTCTATTCAGAGAATCCCAGTTTGATCAAAATGTACAGATTTAGTTAACCTAGATATTGTTTCCCATTTTAGTCTGTAAGCTTCTAATGGGGCTTTATAGATTCAAGTAATGGACACAGAGGTGATATGTTTAGTAAGAGGGAAGTGAGTGAACTGACTTGTTCTTTCTTAGAAAGTATGAATAGAGAGTTCTATGGAAGTGGTTTAGTATCAGCAGATGAGAGAGGAAATAATGAATGATTAGGTAGAAAGACGAATTTATATATAAACCTAATTTATGCAGTGGTTGAGAGAAGAAATAAAGAAAGATGGAGAAAAAGAAAAAGAAGAAAAAGAAAAAAAGTGACCAAGAAGTAGAAATTAGCATGAGAGGGAGTGAGTCTAGAAAATAGTGAATACACTACATATAACACCACTTTGCTATATATTTCAATTGTACTCGTTCAAAAAATCCCAATTTCTGCATATAACTTGTTTTTGCCTTTGTTGAGTATGCAATGGCAGGGTGTAAATAGGGAAGATGAAGGAAGGAAAAAAAAATACTAAAATGAGAAGGAAGAAAAGAAAGAATGCAAAGAGGATCAGAAGCAAACAAACACACTGTCAATCAAAATGAAACAGAACAACAACAACAACAAAAACAACAACCCAGAAAGTAGCAAACAACCCCCCCAGAAACAAACAAACAAACAAACAAAAACGTTGAAGCCAGGAATAAGTCTCAAGCCAAATGGACCCTTGGAAGCCCTTCTTATTTCCCTTCCAGATTAAGTCAATTGACCCGGAACTTATCCAGTCAGCAATCCTGTTAGTGGAGTCAAGTCTGCACCTTTGGCCCTTTGCAGAATGGCACAGTGGAAGAGTGTAGGGTGCTTATCCTCAGGATGGGCCCTGCATTCAGCAGCAGGGAGCTGCCACTCTGGGCCCCGCAGGCTAGGCAAACTGGTGGCTGGATCTCTCCTTCCCGCGGGCGGGCAGATGCCTACCTCTTGCTCTGGTCACCGCTGGGTGGGTCGCGGGAGTTTAGGAGGTATTTCCCCAGGTCTGCCTGCGTGCAGCAGCAGGGAGCTGCCACTCTGGGCCTGGAGGCCAGGCAAACTGGCACCTGGATCTCTCCTTCTGGCGGGCTGGCAGATGCCTACCTCTTGCTCTGGTCACCGCTGGGCGGGTCGCGGGGAGTGGAGGTATCGCTTCCCCAGGTCTGGCCCTGCGTGCAGCAGCAGGGAGCTGCCACTCTGGGCCCTGAAATCCAGGCAAACTGGCGGCTGGATCTCTCCTTCCGGCCTGCGGCGGATGCCTACCTCTTGCTCTGGTCACCGCTGGGCGGGTCGCGGAAAGTGTAGGAGGTATTTCCCCAGGTCTGGCCCTGCGTGCAGCAGCAGGGAGCTGCCACTCTGGGACTGGAGGCCAGGCAAACTGGCGGCTGGATCTCTCCTTCCCGCGGGCGGGCGGATGCCTACCTCTTACTCTGGTCACCGCTGGGCGGCCCTTTGTTGATTTTCATTGTTATTTTTCTCTTGTTGTTCATGAAAAATTTTGCCCAGGATGTTCAGAAGTGCTGGCTTTTGAGATGTGAAATCTTTTAACTTTTGCTTGTCGTGGAAGGTTTTTATTTCATCTTCAAATCTAAAGTTCAATTTTGCTGGATATAAGATTCTTGGTTGACATCCCTTTTCTTTCAGAGCTTGAAATGCTATTCCAGGATCTTCTTGCTTTAAAGGTCTGGGTAGAAAAATCTGAACATAGTCTGATTGGTTTCCCCCTATATTTAATCTGCTTCCTTTCTCTTGTGGCTTTTAATATTCTCTCCTTGCTCAGTGTATTAGGCATTTTCATTATAATGTGTCTTGGTGTGAATCTGTTGTGATTTTGTATGTTTGGTGTTCAGTAAGCCTCTTGAATTTGATTTTCCCATTCATTCCTCAAGTTTGGAAAATTTTCTGTAATTATTTCATTAAATAAATTACTCATTCCTTTGGCTTGAAACTCTGCCCCCTCCTCTACCCCAATCACTCTTATGTTTAGACTTTTTATGTTGTCCCATAATTCTTGAATATTCTGTTCTTGTTTTCTTACCATTTTTTCTGTGTAATCTAGATTTTTCTCTAGGATATATATTTTGTCTTCATTGTCTGAGGTTCTTTCTTCCAAGTGATCTACTCTGTTGATGATACTTTCAATTGAGCTTTTATTTTGGTTTATTGCTTCTTTTCATTTCCAGACTTTCTGTTTGGTTTTTCTTTAGAGCCTCTATCTCCCTATTAAAGTAATCTTTTACTTCCTGTATTTGTTTAAGGAGTTCTTTGTCAAAATGATCTTTCGCCACCTGCATTTTCTCCCTCACCTCATTTTTGAGTTCATTCTTTAGTTCCGCAAACATTTGGAATATATAATTTCTAAATTCCATCTCTGGCATTTCACCAACTGTGCATGCCATGGAATCTACTGAGGAGGTATATTGATTTGTTTGTGTCACTTTCTTCCCTTGTTTCTTCATATTGCTTGTGCATCTATTCTTCCTGCACTGTGGGACCTTGACTATTTTGATTTTACATTAAAACCTTATGTTGCTCCTGTAGTACAATGCTATCAGATCCCCTTATATTTCTTTTATACTTTAAAATCAAACACTTTCTATTCAGAGAATCCCAGTTTGATCACAATGTACAGATTTAGTTAACCCAGATATTGTTTCCAATTTACCCTGCATGCTTCTGATGGGGTTTTATAGTTTCAAGTAATGGACACAGAGGTGATATGTTTAGGAAGAAGGAAGTGATTGTATTGACTTGTTCTTTCTTAGAAAGTATGAAAAGAGAGTTCTATGGAAGTGGTTTAGTATCAGCAGATGAGAGAGGAAAGAGAATGGAGTGAATGATTAGGTGGAAAGTCTGATTTATATATAAACCTAACTTATGCAGTGGTTGAGAGAAGAAATAAAGAAAGATGGAAAAGAAAAAAAGAAGGAAAAAAAAAAGAGAGAGAAAAAATGACCAAGGAGTAGAAATTAGTGCAAGAAAGAGGAGTGAGAGAGTGAGTCTAGAAAATAGAGAATAAACTATATATAATACCACTTTGCTATATATTTCAATTGTGCCCGTTCTAAAAAATCCCAATTTCTGTGTTAACTTGTTTTTGCCTCTGTTGAGTATGCAATGGCAGGGTGTAAATAGGGAAGATGAAGGAAGAAGAAAAAAATACAAAAGTGAGAAGGGAGAAAAGAAAGAAAGAAAAGAGGAGCAGAAGCAAACAAACACAGTCAATCAAATCATAACAAATCAAAAACAAACAAATAAACAAAAACCCCAAGAAACAACAAAACAAACAAACAAAAACAAAAATGTTGAACCCAGGACAAGTCTCAAACAGAATGGACCCTTGGAAGCCCCTTTTTTTTTCCCTTCCAGTTTAAGCCAATTGACCCTGATCATGACCAGTCAGCAATCCTGTTAGTGGAGTCAAGACTGCACCTTTGGTCAGTTGCAGAATGGCATAGTGGAAGAGTGGAGGGGGCTTTTCCTCATGTTGGGCACTGCGTGTAGCAGCAAGGAGATGCTACTCTGGGCCCTGGAGGCCAGGCAAACTGCTGGCTGGGTCTCTCCTTCTGGCGGGGGGGTGCCTACCTCTTGCTCTGGTCGCAGCTGGGCAGGTCACACTCCTCCCAGGAGTGGAGGAGGCCCTTCCCCAGGTCTGGCCCTGTGTGCAGCAGCAGGGAGCTTCCCCTCTGGGCCCTGGAGGCCAGGAAAACTGGCAGCTGGGTCTCTCCTTCCAGGTGGGTGGGTGCCTACCTCTTGCTCTGGTTGCAGCTGGGCAGGTCGCACTCCCCCTGGGAGTGGAGGAAACCCTTCCCCAGGTCTGGCCCTGAGTGCAGCAGCAGGGAGATGCTACTCTGGGCCCTGGAAAATCTGAACATAGTCTGATTGGTTTCCCCCTATATTTAATCTGCTTCCTTTCTCTTGTGGCTTTTAATATTCTCTCCTTGCTCAGTGTATTAGGCATTTTCATTATAATGTGTCTTGGTGTGAATCTGTTGTGATTTTGTATGTTTGGTGTTCAGTAAGCCTCTTGAATTTGATTTTCCCATTCATTCCTCAAGTTTGGAAAATTTTCTGTAATTATTTCATTAAATAAATTACTCATTCCTTTGGCTTGAAACTCTGCCCCCTCCTCTACCCCAATCACTCTTATGTTTAGACTTTTTATGTTGTCCCCATAATTCTTGAATATTCTGTTCTTGTTTTCTTACCATTTTTTCTGTGTAATCTAGATTTTTCTCTAGGATATATATTTTGTCTTCATTGTCTGAGGTTCTTTCTTCCAAAGTGATCTACTCTGTTGATGATACTTTCAATTGAGCTTTTATTTTGGTTTATTGCTTCTTTCATTTCCAGACTTTCTGTTTGGTTTTTCTTTAGAGCCTCTATCTCCCTATTAAAGTAATCTTTTACTTCCTGTATTTGTTTAAGGAGTTCTTTGTCAAAATGATCTTTCGCCACCTGCATTTTCTCCCTCACCTCATTTTGAGTTCATTCTTTAGTTCCGCAAACATTTGGAATATATAATTTCTAAATTCCATCTCTGGCATTTCACCAACTGTGCATGCCATGGAATCTACTGAGGAGGTATATTGATTTGTTTGTGTCACTTTCTTCCCTTGTTTCTTCATATTGCTTGTGCATCTATTCTTCCTGCACTGTGGGACCTTGACTATTTTGATTTTACATTAAAACCTTATGTTGCTCCTGTAGTACAATGCTATCAGATCCCCTTATATTTCTTTTATACTTTAAAATCAAACACTTTCTATTCAGAGAATCCCAGTTTGATCACAATGTACAGATTTAGTTAACCCAGATATTGTTTTCCAATTTACCCTGCATGCTTCTGATGGGGTTTTATAGTTTCAAGTAATGGACACAGAGGTGATATGTTTAGGAAGAAGGAAGTGATTGTATTGACTTGTTCTTTCTTAGAAAGTATGAAAAGAGAGTTCTATGGAAGTGGTTTAGTATCAGCAGATGAGAGAGGAAAGAGAATGGAGTGAATGATTAGGTGGAAAGTCTGATTTATATATAAACCTAACTTATGCAGTGGTTGAGAGAAGAAATAAAGAAAGATGGAAAAGAAAAAAAGAAGGAAAAAAAAAAGAGAGAGAAAAATGACCAAGGAGTAGAAAATTAGTGCAAGAAAGAGGAGTGAGAGAGTGAGTCTAGAAAATAGAGAATAAACTATATATAATACCACTTTGCTATATATTTCAATTGTGCCCGTTCTAAAAAATCCCAATTTCTGTGTTAACTTGTTTTTGCCTCTGTTGAGTATGCAATGGCAGGGTGTAAATAGGGAAGATGAAGGAAGAAGAAAAAAATACAAAAGTGAGAAGGGAGAAAAAGAAAGAAAGAAAAGAGGAGCAGAAGCAAACAAACACAGTCAATCAAATCATAACAAATCAAAAAACAAACAAATAAACAAAAACCCCAAGAAACAACAAAACAAACAAACAAAAACAAAAATGTTGAACCCCAGGGACAAGTCTCAAACAGAATGGACCCTTGGAAGCCCCTTTTTTTTTCCCTTCCAGTTTTAAGCCAATTGACCCTGATCATGACCAGTCAGCAATCCTGTTAGTGGAGTCAAGACTGCACCTTTGGTCAGTTGCAGAATGGCATAGTGGAAGAGTGGAGGGGGCTTTTCCTCATGTTGGGCACTGCGTGTAGCAGCAAGGAGATGCTACTCTGGGCCCTGGAGGCCAGGCAAACTGCTGGCTGGGTCTCTCCTTCTGGCGGGGGGGTGCCTACCTCTTGCTCTGGTCGCAGCTGGGCAGGTCACACTCCTCCCAGGAGTGGAGGAGGCCCTTCCCCAGGTCTGGCCCTGTGTGCAGCAGCAGGGAGCTTCCCCTCTGGGCCCTGGAGGCCAGGAAAACTGGCAGCTGGGTCTCTCCTTCCAGGTGGGTGGGTGCCTACCTCTTGCTCTGGTTGCAGCTGGGCAGGTCGCACTCCCCCTGGGAGTGGAGGAAACCCTTCCCCAGGTCTGGCCCTGAGTGCAGCAGCAGGGAGATGCTACTCTGGGCCCTGGAGGCCAGGCAAAACTCAGCTGCCAATCTTGCCGCCCTAACTCATCACCTCCAGGAAAGCTTTGTTTTTTTTTTTTTTGTTTTTTTTTTTTTTTTTTAGACAAGGCCTTTCTATGTTGCCCAGTGTGGTCTCAAACAATCCTCCTGCCTCAGCTTCCTGAGCAGTTATAAGAATGCAGACACCTGCTTTGTGCCCAGCTCATCCATCACTGATTATTTACTTTTGTTTTTTCTTGCAGTGCTGGGAATCAAACCCAGGGCACTGTGTATGCTGGGCAAAAAGTGTACCATTGAGCTACATCCCCAGTCTCTGCCGTGGACTTTTAAATCTTAGTCTTTAATGGTCTCTTACAAAACGATGGATGAGTCCATATGACTTCTAGGCCTTTTTAGGTTTAAATACCTAATAGTATACAGTACTTGGTAAGTAAGCATAAGTTATTTAGCAATTATTTCAACAGTAGAGAAATAAACTTGTGGTTATTTGCCATTGAAACCTGAGGTACTCAGAAGTCTCATCCATGGGAGCCATTGAGAGAAGCAGGTAAGGTTGAGGGTGGTCTGGTTGCATTCAGGGGTTCATCAATGCAATGTTCTCTCTTCTTCACTTCTTCTCTGATAGATTTTAAGTCAAGCTATATCCACAGCCTGACACCAAGAATGAAAATATATGGCTAGGGTTAAAGCTCAATGGTATAGCCCAGCATGTTTGAGGCCCTAGGTCTCATCCCCAGAACAGAGACAAAGAAAGAAAAAACAAAAAACAAAAACCCACAATTAAAACCAAACCAAAAAAAAAAAAAAAGTTGTTGTGTCCATTCTACAACTACAAATATTTTTTAAAAGTAAGAATAAATTCTCCCCACAGCCCTCTGGTTTTCTTAAATACAAGAATAAGATGATCCCAGCACTTGGGAGGCTGAGGCAGGAGGATCACAAGTTCAAAGCCAGCCTCAGCAATGGCAAGGCACTTAGCAACTCAGTGAAACTCTGTCTCTAATAAAATACAAGAAAGGGCTGGGGTTGTAGCCCAGTGGTCAAGTGCTCCTTAGTTCAATCCCCGGTACGAAAAAAAAAAAAAAAAAAAAAAAAAAAAAAAAGAGAATAAACGAGATTTTAAAATTTCTTTTTTTTTTTTTTTTTTTTTTTTTTTTTTTTCTGTTAGAGCAATTCTTCATTTATCCCAAACCCAACAAATATATGCATAAAATTACAGAAAATAACAATGTAATTTATTTGCAAACAACAGGATACAACTAACAGCATCTATTAAAAATGGCATATCATAGATATTTTGAATGAATCATATAGTCCCTGAACTCACGGGGTTTTTGTTAATTTAATTTAATTTTTTATACATGCTTGCAGAGTGCAATTACTTTCATATTACACATAAAGAGCACAATTTTCCAAGTTACTGGTTTTCCACAAAGTATTTTCACACCATTTGAGTTTTTATTACATGCACTTAGTGTATTGATGTCCAACTTATTCTGCCATTATTCCTATCCCCTTGCCCCCTCCCCGCCTCTCCATCCCCTTTGTTCTAGTTAACATTCCTTCATTCCTCTCATCCCCCCTCTCTTGCCACTAATAATTTAGCATCATCACACCAAAGGACAGGGTTTTTATTTTAAAGTAATTCCAAAGCATTCTAAAGCATTCTGAGTGTCTCACAGAGCTCTGGAAAGATTCAATGTGGGAGCAGGAGGCTGGGTTTACAGATCCAGATTGGGAGCACCAGCTTCCCCAATCCCTACACCTGTACCCTTCAAGATCCTGGAGAACATTTCTATCTTTGTCCAAACCATAGCTTTGGCATCTCATGTGGGTCACAGGGCCTGGATGTCAACTGTACAAGATCAGTATGTTATTTGAATTCCTTTTTTTTTTTTTTTTTTTTTTAATTTTTTTATTATTTATTTACTTATTCATCATGCACAAGTATAGTATCTTTTTACATACAACTGCTTGTATACAAAGTATATAAGTACCATTCAGATCTTCAATCATGCATTTAGGATAATGATATCCATCTCATTCAATCACCAATTTTTTTCCAACCCCCCCTTACTCCCTCCCTCCCCTCCCTTTTCCGTTGACCATTCTAGTGTTCCTCTGATCCTATGTACCCCCTTCCAACAACTCTGTGAAACCAGCCTCCTTATATCAGAGAAAACATTCGGTACTTGGATTTTTGAGATTGACTAATTTCACTTAGCATTATATTCTCCAACTTCATCCATTTACCTGCAAATACCATTATTTTATTCTCTCTTATTGCTGAGTAAAATTCCATTTGTATATATACCATATTTTCTTTATCCACTCATCTACTGAGGGGCATCTAGGTTGGTTCCATAACCTAGCTATTGTGAATTGTGCTGCTATAAACATTGAAGTGGCTGTGTCTCTGTAATATGCTGTTTTTAAGTCTTTTGGGAATAGACCCAGGAGTGGGATGGCTGGGTCATAGGGTGGTTCCATTCCCATTTTCCCAAGAAATCTCCATACTGCTTTCCATAGCGGTTGCACCATTTTGCAGTCCCACCGGCAATGTATGAGTGTGCCTTTTTCCCCACATCCTCTCCAACATTTATTGTTGTTTGTGTTCTTGATAGCTGCCATTCTGACTGGAGTGAAATGAAATCTTAGAGTAGTTTTTATTTGCATTTCTCTAATTGCCAGAGAGGTTGAGCATTTTTTTCATGTATTTGTTGATTGATTGTATATCTTCTTCTGAGAAGTGTCTTTTCAGTTCTTTAGCCCATTTATTGATTGGGTTATTTTCTTTTTTGGTGTAAAGTTTTTTGAGTTCTTTATATATTCTAGAAATTAGTGCTCTATCTGATGTGCACGTATTAAATATTTGTTCCCAATTAGTTGGCTCTCGATTCACCTCACTGATTGTTTCTTTTGCTGAGAAGAAGCTTTTTAGTTTAAATCTATCCCATTCATTAATTCTTGGTAATAGTTCTTGCGCTACAGGATTCTTATTAAGGAACTTGGGGCCTAATCCAACATGTTGGAAATTGGAGCTTACTTTTTCTTCTATTAGGTGTATTGTCTCTGGTCCAATTCCTAGGTCCTTGATTCTTTGAATTGAGTTTTGTGCATGGTGAGAGACAAGGGTTTAATTTCATTTTGTTGCCTATGGATTTCCAGTTTTCCCCATGTTTTTTTTTTGTTTTTTGTTTTTTTTTGCTATTCAAGTAGGTTATCTTTTTTAAAAAAATTTTTATTATTCTAATTTGTTATACACGTTTGCAGAGCACATTTCATTTCATATTACGTGTAAAGAGCACAATTTTTCGATTTGCTGGTTTAATATAAAGCATTTTTTACAACAATTGTGTCTTCATACATGTATTTAGGGTAATCATGGATAACAGTCTGCTATTATTCCTATCCTCTTGCCCCCTCTATCCTCCTACGTCCCCTCTCTTTGTTCTATTTAAAGCTCTTTCATTCCTCTCATTCCCTCTCTCTTGCCTTTATAAGTTAGTATCTTCATACCAAAGAGATCATTCAACCTTTGGTTGTTTGGGATTGGCTAACTTCACTTAGCATTATTTTCTCCAACTCCATCCATTTACCTGCAAATGCCATGATTTCATTCTCTTTTAGTGCTGAGTAGTGTTACATTGTGTATATATACCAAAGTTTCCCTATCAATTCATCTGTTGATGGGCATCAGGGTTGGTTCCACAATCTAGCTATTGTGAATTGTGCTGCTATAAACATTGATGTGGCTGTGTCCCTGTAGTAAGCTGTTTTTAAGTCCTTTGGGAATAGGCCAAGGAGTGGAATAGCTGTGTCAAATGGTGGTTCCATTCCCAGTTTTCCTAGGAAACTCCATACTACTTTCCAGATTGGCTTCACCAATTTGCAGCTCCACCAACAATGTAAGAGTGTGCCTTTTTCCCCACATCCTCACCAGCATTTATCATCGATTGTTTTTTTTGATAGCTGCCTTTCTGACTGGAGTAAGATGAAATCTTAGAGTTGTTTTGATTTGCGTTTCTCTAATTGCTAGAGACGTTGAACATTTTTTCATATATTTCCTGATTGTTTGTATATCATCTTCTGAGAAGTGTCTGATTAGTTCCTTGGCCCATTTATTGATTGGGTTATTTGTTTTTTTTTTTTTTGTTTTGTTTTGTTTTTTTTTTTTTTGTTTGTTTTGTTTTGTTTTTTTGATGTTAAGGCTTTTAAGAGCTTTATAAATCTTTGAGGTTAGTGTTCTATCTGATGTGCTTGTGGTAAAAATTTGCTCCCATTCTGTAGGTCCTCTATTCACCTCACTGATTGTTTCTTTTGCTGAGAAGAAGCTTTTTAGTTTGAATCCATCCCATTTATTGATTCTTGTTTTTAGTTCTTGTGCTATAGGGGTCTTATTGGGGAAGTTGGGGCCTAAACCAACTTGATGGAGATTTGGGCCTACTTTTTCTTCTATTAGGTGCAAGGTCTCTGGTTTAATTCCTAGGTCCTTGATCCACTTTGAGTTAAGTTTTGTGCATGGTGAGAGAAAGAGATTTAATTTCATTTTATTACATGAAAATTTCCAGTTTTCCCAACACCATTTGTTGAAGAGGCTGTCTTTTCTCCAGTGCACATTTTTGGAACCTCTGTCTAATATAAGATAACTGTAGGTGTGTTGAGTTCATCTCTGAGTCTTCTATTCTGTACCATTGGTCAACTGGTCTATTTTGATGCCAATACCATGCTGTTTTTGTTACTATTGCTTTGTAGTGCAATTTAAGGTCTGGAATAGTGATGCCACCAGCTTCATTCTTCTTGCTAAGAATCGCTTTGGCTATTCTGGGTCTCTTATTTTTCCAGATGAATTTCATGATTGCTTTTTCTATTTCTATGAGGAATGATATTTTGCAGACGATATGATTCTATACATAGAAGATCCAAAAACTTCCACCAGAAATCTTCTAAATCTAATAAATAAATTCAGCAATGTAGCTGGATATAAAATCAATACCCATAAATCAAAGGCATTTCTGTACATCAGCGACAAATCTTCAGAAAGAGAAACTAGGAAATCCACCCCATTTACTATAGCTTCAAAAAAAAATTTGGGAATCAACTTAACAAAAGAAGTGAAAGTCCTCTACAATGAAAACTACACCACACTAAAGAAAGAAATTAATAAAGATCTTAGAAGATGGAAAGATCTACCTTGTTCATGGATAGGTAGAACTAAAATTGTCAAAATGACCATTCTCCCAAAAGCCCCATGGTTTTTGAATACAAACTGAAAGAATAAGTTATACACTTGGGAAAAGTTAGTTGTATTTTTATTCTCATTCACATCAGAGTAGAAGAACAAAGTCTGTATATTATTTGTAACTAGTAAAAATATGATTCAAAATATTCTACTATTATACAAAAAAAATATAAATGGTATTACTATATTATATGTACCGGGCATTTAATCAGATTCTTGAAAAGAATAAAGCCCCAGAAAAATACAAATAAGTAGAAATAGGGGCTAGGGTTGTGGCTCAGTGGTAGAGCATTTCCCTGGAACATGGAGAGGCCCTTGGTTTGATTCTGAGCACCACATAAAAATAAATGGCTAGGGCTGGGGTTGTGGCTCAGCGGTAGAGCGCTCGCCTAGCATGTGCGTGGCCCGGGTTCGATCCTCAGCACCACGTACAAATAAACATATCCTGTACAACTAAAAGCAAATAAATAAATATTTTAAAAAAATAAATGGCTAAAAGGAGATTTGCCAGTGAATTTATTTCTTCAAAGACTTTAACCAAGCATACATGTATCCCCAGCTACACCAGGATAACAAGTTCAAGGCCAAGCTACACAACTTTTGAGATTGTCTCAAACTAAAATTAAAAAATAAATAAAAAGGACTGGGAATGTAGCTCAGTGGTGGAGCACCCCTGGATTCAATCCCCAATACCGCAACAAAATACAAAAGGGCCTCTACCTCATTCCCAAGGTATCCTACACATAAAGGGCTGAAACTCTCATTTGAGATGAAACTGCATGGGATAACTTGCAGAGAATGTGTACAATGAAAATTCCCTGTTCAGAAAAACTTTCCTTTTATTCATCTCTTGCTAATGACACATCACCCTACTTTATCCCAAAGAGAGAAAACTCACCTCTCTGCACACAGCAGCAATCTGTGCCTCATCCATGCAGGTTTCTGTTACAACATCAGTAAGTGACCCACCAGCAAGGTACTCGGTCACTACAAACAAGTCATCTCCTACCAGGTAACTAAAAATAGAATATACAAAACATACATTTTATTTTTTAAACATATGATACTCTTTGTTCAAGAGTTCAAATGTTAAGCACCATAATAATAAAACTAGAGAGCTGATAGTTTGAGAGCCGAGAAGAAAACTGGAAAGTTATTGTGTAACAGCACAAAAAAAGTCTGAGGGCCATTATGATATTCATTATGATTTTTAAGTCATAGTTTGCCCATAATAGTAGTTTTGGTGTATATTTTGGAGTTTTTCAACCAAAATAATCCTATAACATAGGCATTATTGGTCTTGTTTGGAAGATACAGAGACAGAGGCTTGGAGAGCTTAAGTAAGTCATCTAAGATTACATAGTAAGTGACAGAATCAGCACCTGATTTCAAGTTCTCATGATTCCAAAGCCTATGGCTCATCTTAACCAGCATTCCATGCTGACTTGAAATGTTATTTTAAAAAGCAAAGAAATGTACCTGAAAACTTATTTCCATGAATGCAGACCCCCAGGTCTCCATGATTAGAGCTAAAGTCTCAAAATATATTCTCATTTCCCCATCTTAAACAACTTTATATATGAAAGAAAATCACCTGTAACCCTCTAATACAAGCACTAGTATCATTTTTTACTAGTCTTTCATTCATACATTTGATAACATTTTTAAAAAATTGAATAATATAGTTAATTTTGTATTCTATCTTTCTCTTTCTCTTTTTTTAACATCAATTTCTAAACTACACGAGCTTTTTATTTTTTGGTGGGGGCTGAGTACCAGGGATTAAACTCAGGGGCACTCAATCACTGAGCCACATTACCAGCCCTATTTTGTATTTTATTTAGAGACAGGGTCTCACTGAATTGCTTAGGCCCTTGCTAAATTGTGGAGGCTGGCTTTGAACTCATGATCTTCTTGCCTCAGCCTCCCCAGTCACTGGGATTATAGGCCTGCACCACAACACCCAGCCTACATGAGCTTTTGATAAATATACACAATTTGCCACGAAGAACAGCATTTGAAAGAAAAACTTATCTAAATGTTTAAGAATTGTGTTCTAGTCTCCTCTGTGGGTTAAGATATGAATCCCAGTTGACCATTCCTTAATGTTTCTGCTTCTGATCATTTGCATGAATATACCCACCATCAGCAGTGACCCTCATTGAGCTGCCTTCTCTCACCTGCCAAGTAATATCCTTGTAGCAAAAGGACCTTCTAACGTGGAATATGCTATTTTCACCTCTCCTCTTTCTCTTTTAAGTTCACTTCTCACTATTGACACTTCAAAGTGGCTAGCCTCATCAAACCACCAGACTATAAATTTCCATATTTTTATCCCAATGTTTAAAAAAACTTCAAACTCATGCCTGTAATCCCAGCACTTGGGAGGCTGAAGCAGGAGGATCATGAGTTCAAAGCCAGTCTCAGCAATGGAGAGGCACTTAGCAACTCAGTGAGACCCTGTCTCTAATAAAATACTAAAAAGGGATGCAGATGTGGCCTAGTGGTCCAGTGCCCCGAGTTCAATCCCTGGTACCAAAAACCAACAAACAAAAAAATTCAAACATATTTACCTGTCTAAGAAGCAAATTATATTGGGATTCTTTAGTTCTTTCATCACCAAAAGCTCATTAAAAATCAGTTCCTTCCATGGGTATTTCTGTAAATCAATCTGTTTTATTGCCACCTATAAT
This sequence comes from Tamias sibiricus, assembly GCA_025594165.1. NCBI lineage: Eukaryota > Metazoa > Chordata > Mammalia > Rodentia > Sciuridae > Tamias > Tamias sibiricus. The sequence continues at coordinate 72,984,467 of CM046668.1, forward strand.
GGAAACAGAATTGAAAAAAATGGTTTTCCTAATTCTCTTAGATAGTAACAAACACTAACCAGTCACTAATTTATAGTAACATATGATATTACACCGTGAGATTATAACTGACAAATAATTAGTATTTTTACTGGCACACTGACTATGCACAGTGTTTTATACCACCCTGGACCCTAAATATGTTCAGATTTATTTTGAAGTTGATTAACCAACCTAAGATCGTCCAGTGCCAGGAATTAATCCTCTTTCATTCTAACCTGGGAAAATATATTTTTTTAAATATTTGCTTATTTATGATAATTCCTTCTTTGTTCCCCTGAATGTGAGAATGGCTATAAAATTATATAGATGAATTCTTACAACATATCCAACTTAAAAATATATTCCTATTGATGATGTTTAGCTTTATCTAGTTTTTCTCCTAAACAAAAAGCTAATATAACATCTAGAAGTATGACAAAGTTGCTACCTTTTGTCCTTGAGCTACATCAATAGCAGAAAAAACCCTTACTACAAAACCTAAGGGAAAAAGACACAATCAGAATTAAGGATTCTACATCACTGCCATTTAGAATATCCAAAGACTTTACCCTTCTCACAATTAATTTTAAGATGTACCATCTTAAAAACAGAAAAAGGAAAGGGAAAAGAGAGGCAATCCTTGTAGCTAAAACTTTATTTTGAAATATTTCAGACCTACAAAAATATAGGGAAAAAAAGAAAATAATGAATAACACTCATGAACACAGTTCCCTGCTTAAGAAACAGAGAACTGCAACTTGAAGTTCCCTGGTATGCCCTTTCCTACAGCATTCTCCCTCCACCCAAGGGTAACCTGTCCTTGGTGTCTATCTTGCATTTGATGCACATTGTTTCCATGCACTATTCTATACTTTTAACTCTGAAGTTTCTGTTTATGTATTTCTCTGCAATTTGTTTTTTAAAATTCATGTGACTGGGCCTGGTGGCACATGCTTGTAAAAGAGCTGGGGAACTAGCTCAGCAGTAAAGTACCTCTGGGTTCAATGCCCAGTACCAGAAACAAATATATAAATAATTCTCTAGGATTTCTGATACCTATCTATATACAGAGGTATAATTCCTATTCACTCATTGTTAATTATTCAATATCTTACACATCTAATATCATGTTCAAAATATTAAGGTGATTTTCAATTTTTTATTATTACTAAAATTGGTACTGAAATGAATTTAGTTTTAAAAAAAGAAATTCATAAGGACGTTTCTAAAAATTCTCATTCTAAATTCTAACTCTTTCTAAATTCACAGAACAATTTCTAGAGATTAGTAACAGTAAAAATTAAATATTCATTTGCTCTCAAGAATAGAGGAAAGAGCTTAGTATAGCTTGAAAACAAATTACTAAACAAAATCAGAGTGGCAGACTCAAAGGTCAATACTCAATAATATAATTCAAAAATATTTTATGTATTAGTTATTTCTTTAGTACTAGGAATTAAACCAAGGGCACCTTAACATTGAGCTAACTCCCAAGTCCTTTTTCTCTTAGGCTTTAACTAAATTGCTGACGCTGGCTGACAATTTGAAATTCTCCTAACTCAGTCTCCTGAGTCACTGGGATTATAGGTGTGTACCACCATGCCCAGATAAATGTATGGGTTTTTGCTTTGCTTTGTTTTTGTTTTTGTTTTTGCAATGCCAAGGATGGAAACCTGGACCTCATGTAACTTAGGCAAGTGCTCTACACTGAACTACATACACAGACCCAAATCAATGTTTCATGGCCTATAATCCTGCAGTAAAATTGTCTTTTAAATATGTCATGGGAATTTTTCCATCTAATAATCCCTTACCATCTATGAGAAATAACATTCAATAAGAAACAATGATGTAAAGTCGTTGCTAACATGTAGGGCTTTTAACAATTGCATTTTGTATTTACACAAATGCCCTGGGGTACCACTCATACAAGACAGTGAGTACTCAATGTCAGGGGAAAAACAGAGATAATGCTGAATACCCAGTAAGTAGTGACTATTTTAACAATACAATCATAAACACTTACCCTTGTCCAATTTTTTCATATCTTGTATATTTTGTCTTAGGGTCACCTGTGCTCACAATAGTTCCTATTTTAAACAAAAACAACATGGAAAGATCAGTCAAGCATTTTAAACACAAATTAAGTTTGGTATCATTATTCCTTTTAATAAACTCTGCTGATTTTAAAACAGTGGTTTTCAGACACATCAAGTTTTAACAATAATTTTTTCCAAACAAAACACTGAAGAAACTTAATAAAAGAAAAATGTGTCTGAAATAAGAAGACTCCATTAGGCTAGGACTCCTAACTACTCACTTTCTCAAACATCATGAGATTTCAGAACAACCAATTGTTCTAGTCTGCCTGAGAATTAAGTGGACTCTCGGGACATACAGCTTTTCAAATGGCAATTCCAGCAGGGTATGCTGGCATATGCCTACAATACCAGTTATTTAGGAACTGAGACAAAAGAATCACAAGCTCGAGACAGTCTTGGAAACTCAGTGAGACCCTGTCTCAAAGTAAGCAATAAAAAGGGATGGGGCAATACAGTGGCAAAGCACCCCTGGGTCCAACCCATCAATACCAAAAAACAAACAAAACTTGGCAATTCCTGGGAAATTCCTCAGTCTACCTTTCTTTTCCACTGCATGTATTATACCCTAGTGATAAATTATGAAACTGTTATCAGTAATAATAAAAGAATGATAGCCAAATGAATAATCCTAACTGACTTTTCTGACTATTCCAGTATATCTTCTTTCAATATATTTAGGAAACCACCTACTACTATAGAGATTACTGTAATATGAACTAATCATATATATATTTTAGGAATGTTCAAAGGAATGACCAAGGAATGGTAAAATTAGGAGTTGGATATAAAATCCTAATGGAAATTCTCATGACCAGTAAGTCAAAATGTAAGAAAATCACATTAAAATTTCACTTACACAAGATACAAGAAGACAGGGCCATGTCAAGGAAACTCACATAAATAATCTTATATAGATATTCAATCTCAAGTGAGCTACTAAGTTTCAAGCCAAGAAGCTAAGTGCATAAAGACAGGGGATGTGATAACTAAAGGTCACAAATGAACAGTCACAACTAAGTATTTTAGTTTATTTTGTAAAGTAGCAGCTCTGCAAAGATAAAGACTATTATATATAAATGTCTATAGGATACTACAGTCAAAGAAGTTTTATATTGGGAAGTACTAGGAATCAAGAACAAATAAATGTGAACATGTAAGTGCTTAGAACAATCCATCTATAAAGTATTTTTTCTTGAGCATTCTAGGTCACATTGTTCTTTATAACTATAGTTACTGGAGACTTGTAATCAGACATTATTGTGACCTCCCCCCTTCCTGGAACTGTTTACATTATTTATAATGCTTGATTAAGACTGCTGATACTAAATGATTTAAAAAGAGACAAGGAAAATGTGTTTCTCCTTGGAATATATTTTATGACTAAATGTTTCTATCTTGAAAAGCTATAATTTTGGACAAATATATACAAACCTCCTTTGATAAGGTTTCAACTATGTCCACGTTCATATCCTTTAGATTTGGCTCATAGGAAATAAGTATTACTCTCAAAGTGACTGATTTCACTGTCAATACATAATACATTTCAAATGCAATAACAAACAAAATGAATATTATTTTGCCTTCTATTTTTTTGTGTGATACTGGTGTGGAATTCAGGTACACTTTACCCCTACCCAGACTGACCTTGAACTTGAAATCCTCTGCCTCAATCTCCTAAATTTCTGGGATTATAGCCATGTGCCACCATGCCTAGCTTACTACATTTTAATTGAAGCAATTACTCTTATAAGTAAACAGTTTTTCTTTCTGCCTTAAACTAAAATAAAAGGTGTATATTTCAACCAGCAGGGTTTTTTATATGTATATATGTATGTGTGTGTATATATATATATATATATATATATTTTTTTTTTTTTTTTTGGTAGTACTAGGGATGGAACCCAGGGCCTTGCATACTCCAGGCAAGTGCTGTACTACTGAGCTTGACCCCCAGATTTGGGTCAAATGTTTGAAGAAATGTTAATTCATGAATAATGTGAAATGTAGATAACATACTTAATTTCTCCATAATCTCCTCATCGGTCAAATTTGTCTTCTTTTTCTGCTTGTTGGAAAACTTGTCACCACTGTCAACATTAGAATCACCAAGAGGTGCAGGAAGAGTGCCAGTCACAGACTGGTTGGAAATCTGCAGATAAATAGTTCATTACTGAGATTTGAAAAAAATATTTTTAGATATTCTTACTGGTACACTATTAAGCTCCTTAATTTTTAACCAAAACTAAGTTATTTCTCCTATTATTGTAAAGAATGTAATACTTTCAGACTTACAGAAAACATGTATTGAAAAAATGTGAAACATTTTTCTTTGCCCTACCATGAATATATTTAAAAGTATTACTAGCAGCCCAGTGCAGTGGTACATGCCTATAATTCCAGAGACTTGAGAGGCTGAGATAGGAGGATTCCAAGTTCAAAGCCAGCCTCAGCAATGTCGAGGAACTTAGAAACTCAACGAGACCCTATCTCAAAATAAAAAATAAAAAAGAGGGCTGAGAACGTTGCTCAGTGGTTAAATATCCCTGGGTTCAAACCACGGTGCCCCCCCCCCCAAAAAAAAAAATTAGTATAACTAGCAAAAAGTAGGACTATGAATATAATTTATGTGTGCCCAGATCTAAAATAGTATAACAGGGTCTGGAGGTGTAGCTCATCAGTAGAGTGCTTGCTTGGCATGCATGAGGTACTAGGTTCGAGCCTCAGTACCACAGGAAAAAAAAAAATACATAAAATAAAAGTATTGTGTCCATCTACAACTAAAAATATTTTAAATCTTAAAAAAATAAATAGCAAACAACATAGTAAAAAAGCAGTACACTTTAAAAATAATGTTTTTAATAAAAAAAGATAAAATGCAAAAGACTAGAAATCCTTACATTGAAATAACTATTACTAATTTCCACAAAACATTTTACACAAATATAATGCCTACCCTCCCTTTTCACTTCAAAGAGCCAGTAAGGAATATAAATAACACAGGCATCTATCATGAGATGGGAATCCAATGGCAGTCCTGGGAGACACCACATCATTGTCCACTGCAAGTCCCTTTAATAGTTCTCTCCTCCTGGCTCCATCTGAGCTCATTACTATTGAAACTCTCCCTTAGCTGGTGAGGGAGTGCACTCCCAACTGTCTTGTGAATGCCATCAAGGCTTTGAGAGAAATGTAAAAATGAGCAATAAAGTACATAATCTGGGGAAGAGGAAAGATCTAAGTTTTAGATACAAGAGTTACCCACATTATGAAACAGAGAAAAAAACAGATGACTTCTCTGGAAAAGAGGGCAAAATACAGAAGGAAAAAACCCAGTGAGTTAAGTATTCTAACAGAAGCCATTAGATTTTTTTTTCAAAAAAGTAGTTTTTGATGAGTACTCTTTAGGTGAAATTTTAAATTTAATCTTAAATGAATTTTGTTACAGTAAAATATTTTAAACCTTGAAGGCTTTTTGAAATTATCAGTGAAAGTCAAACGCAAACAGCTGTTTTGAGAAACACGCATGCACAGATGTGCACACCAGGTCATTAGTCACTCACTGATTTTGTATGGTCTGGTACTTTGGCAAAGAAAGGAGTTGCAGACTCTTCATCATCATCATCTTCCTATGTTATAATTGCTAAATTGTCTGACCTCTTGGGATTCAGCTGCATTCAATCACATGAGCAAAGGAAGACAAGCCAGTAAAAGCAAAATGTTAAAATGTGACCATCTCTCTTTTTAAAAACATACTTTAAGAAGTTATTTTTTCAATAGCTAATTTTTAAATGATTAAACCTCACTGGTTCCAATATAATCAATTAAAATAAAGGTGATTTCATAAAATATGGAAAAGTAAATATATGAAATAAATGTCTATGACCAATATTCTTGAGTACTGTTTAGAAATATATTAAATAGCTATTTACCTCTGATGGCTGTATTTATTTTAGAGCAAAATAAAAACAGATTTCTTTTTGGTAACCTTAATTAGAACGAGAACTATAAGAAATAAATGATTAACTTACAGCTGGTGTTCAAGCTATCCTTCTCTGAATATAAAAGAGAAAAGAATGTAATTCACGAAAGAAAACTTTTGCATGGCAAAAAGAAAATAATATAAAAGAGGAGCAAGTGAAATTTCTTAAAACTAAGAAAGAGTAAAGCGCACACAGGATGTGGGCTCTAGGAAGGGAGAGTGTTGCTGCTGGAACACCGACCAGGAGAGCATCTTACAGGCAGTCTGCATGCATTTTTCTAAAGACGTAATTCTACTTAAAATTAGTTACTTCTTTAGAAAAAATGACTGTCATAGTAATATAAAAAGAATAATTTAGCCGGCTCATCGGCTCGTGGAGCCAGCGCCTCTGCAGCCACGTCCTCTGGGGCCAGTGTGAGTGCCCTGCAGTGCCAGGTGGAGCAGCTTAAGCTGGAGGCCAGCTTGGAGAGGATCAAGGTCTCTCAGGCTGCAGCAGAGCTTCTGCAGTACTGCCTGCAGAGTGCCTGTAAGATGCTCTCCTGATCGGTGTTCCAGCAGGAAACCCCTTCCTAGAGCCCAGATCCTGTGCGCCTCACTCTGAAGACTGGGAAGAAGTTTGTTGAGGAATGCCTTCGAGCACGAAGTCATGAATGACTGACTCCAAGTCTCAGGAAAACAATTTTCTTTAGCCAAATGACTGAGATATTGCAGACCTTTCCTGTGTTCTGGTCTTATAGCCGAAATTCTATAGAAATCAATGATTTTCTACTCAAATAAGGAAACTGAGTGAAGAAATAGAATTGTTTTAAGTAATAATGGCCTGTTTCTCCTGATGAAGAGCTTTGTATTAAGATAAACACAAGGGGCTGGGATTGTGGCTCAGCGGTAGAGCGCTCGCCTAGCACGTGCGCGAGCCGGGTTCGATCCTCAGCACCACGTAAACATAAATGCATTGCATTGTGTACAACTAAAGCAAATAAATCAATATTAAAAAAAATATAAACACAAACCTTGCCACCAAATATACCAAAATATACCTCTTTAATAAGTGATTTACTGGTGTTGCTATACCTCGAATATCATGTATGTTTTATTAACTGGATGTTTACATTTTAGGAAGGGAAATACTTTATTAAGAAATTGGAATATTTGTAATTTTGTTGTTCCTAAGATTTTTATACTGTAATAAAATTTGTTCTTCTATCATAAATTTACAATTACTAAATGAAGACAAGAAAGTATAAAATTAGTGGGGGGGAGAATAGACTTTACTAATCAAATGATGCCTTGATTTTTTCTAAATGAGAAGATTGTTTTATTTTTAACATTAAACAGGAGAGGTGTTTCTTAGTTAACTTGTTTAGAAAGGTTCGTGTTATGATGTGTATTAGGTTGCCCCATCTTGTGTATGAAACAGATTTGATCTCTTTTTTAAGTTCCTTTACTTTACAGTTGGGATTGCACTTTTAAAAAGATACTACATTGTTTCATGCCTTAAAAAATGTTCAAATATGTTATAGTAGGACTACATACAGAACATTGCAAATGGTTAAAACAAAGTAATGTGAAAATATTATGACCCAAAAGAATTCTTCATGTCACAGTGGTTTGACATTGATGATGTGCCTTTGATTTAATTTGGATACTTTTAGATGGATACTTCGTGTTTGTAATAATCTTTGAAGATCTTGGAACTAAATTCTTCTTAATACATCATTTTCTATGACAGCAAAAAAAATAATTTATATAAGTCTCAACTATTAACTTTATAATCTTAATGAAACCTTAAAAATTCGTTTTAAAAACCTGAATTGATCATTAAAATGGTTGAATTTGATGGTATGTAAATTATACTTCAATAAAGTTATTAAAATGTAATGGAGGCCCAGGCTGGTAATTACGTGCCTGTAATACCAGAGGTTTGGGAGGAGGAGACAGGAGGATTCTGAGTTCAAAGCCAGCCTCAGCAATTTAGCTAGGCACTAAGAAACTCAGTGAGACCCTGACTCTAAATAAAATACAAAATAGAGCTGGGGACGTGGTTCAGTGTTTGAGTGCCCCTGAGTTCTATCCCTGGTAATCCCCTGCCCAAAGTGTAATGGAAACTATACCTTTCAAACAGTATTAGGATAAAACATTCCTTGTTTAAGATACTTTCTCCAGAGAATTGCCTACCAATGAACAAGGAGCTATAAAGCCACTAAATATGGCATCTGTGAAAAGAATTATTTTTGACATAAATTTTGTTTCTTTTTAAAATGCAACTGACAAGTTGACACAAAAGTTCCAGGTAAAAGTCTGACCTTTTCCTAAGGATACCAGATGAAAGTAAAAAATGTCAAGATCAGTATTACTTGCAAAGAAGTGTGCTTCTTTTTTGAACATAACCTTTATCTCTGTGAAGATGTAAACATTTTAGATACAATTAATTCAAACCACATATGGTTTTAGCTTAATTACATTATTTTTAAAAACTAGATATATGACTTTAGAGACAGAGAAACATATTAAATAAAAATAATATCCTGGGGGGGGTGTAATTGGCAAAATCTACACTGAGGGAAACAGGAGAAATGCTCTTGCATTTTTAAAGTACAATGCAAGGAAGAGAAAGCAGAAGAGCCAGTGTGGGGAAGGGGAGTCTAAATCTCAAAGACATTCCAGGAAGCGCACAACCAACTGTAACACATGGACTTGATTCTGATGCTGATTTAAACAAACTATTTTAAAAAAATCCAGTATACTCCAACACTTACTCATTTGTATTTAATTATGAGGTATAAATCCTTTTAGTTATAATGTTTATTTTTATGTGTTTACATGTAAATTTTTAGTAGAAAAACATTTTTTATTAAGATTATTTATTTACTTATTCATAATGCACAAGTATATCATCTTTTTACATACAACTGCTTGTATACAAAGTATATAAGTACCATTCAGATCTTTAATCATGCATTTAGGATAATGATATCCATCTCATTCAACCACCATTTTCCCCCCTTTTCCCCCCCTGCTCCCTCCCTTGCCCTCCCTTTCCTTTGACCATTCTAGTGTTCCTCTAATCCTATGTACCCCCTTCCAATCACACTAGAAAAACATTTTTTACTTTAAGGTCTATGCATTTATATAGCAAAACTTCCTTTTATGCCACTGACAATAAACACATTTCTAGCATAAACATGTCTATAAATCCGCACTTTTTCCTTCTAAACTGAAAATCATTTAAAGCAGTGAGGAGGGAAAAATCCCAAGTAAATGTAACAACATGTAACAAGTGTCAATCCCACTATCACATTGAATTATAATGTATAAAAGATGCAAAAAATTTAAAGACATCCAATTCCATTTCTAACAAAACTATGAGATCAATGTAATCCTCAGACTCCAAATGATGTTCAAGAACCATCTGGACAGTTTACAAAAAGCAGATTCTATGTAGGAGAAGGTAGGGACAATAGAGCTTAGCCTTTTATTTTCTCAGAAATAATCTTTTTATCTATCAGTGCTTCACAACTTTGCATGTGATTCAGTCTTTTACTACTGTCTGATGTCTTACCAGGAGGAGTCAAACTTAGATTTTTCGGCTTCACTGTGTTGGAGTCATAGAACTTGAAGCCACCAGGCATAGCTTGAGGATTCTCCTTTGGCTCTAGTTTGGTGACACTGGAGGTTTGTGCCAATCGAGCCTGCTGCTCTAGCATGCCCTAACAAAAAGAAATTCAGAAATAAGTTGTAGTTTGAAGTGTTCTAATAAAATCAATTTTCAGAGATAAATATCAAAATACATAAAACAAACCAATACACATAATTTTAGATTTGACTAAATTCTAACTGGTCTAGTTTTCTAAAATTCTACTGTTCCATATCTATTTTGCAAATGAACAGGGAAGATTAAAACAGAGTACTGGGAATGGAGTGCTGGGTTTGTTTGGGGAGAGGGACAAAAGTGTAAAACCTCTATTTCCTCCTGTTACCACTCTCCGGAGTAGCTTCTAAGTTAAAAGGCTTAAGCTAAGAGCAAAAGTCAGGGGACAGCAAACAGGAAAATGGATGCTTGCCTATGTATGCTTCTGGTCTAGGCTTTAGACAAATATAGAACACAGGAAGGCAGTCCCATTCCAACTTCATCATTTCTCGTAATACAAATTTATGGTTTCTAACTAGGAACCCACATTATGCAGTGTTTTTAGTGTTTTATATCTTTTGTGAGGGGTTGGGGGGAGGGGTACCAGGAATTGACCTCAGCCCCAACTCTCCCATAGCCCACACAGGAAGACTTTGATCCAGAACATTATTCTCCACTACAGAGGATTCCACATCAGAACAGCTCTGGAATATGTCCAAAACCCAACAAGAATCATTCTGCCTCCTTTAAGATGTTCACAGCACTAAAGAAATTAGTATACTGCCAGGTGCAGTTGTGCACACTTGTAATTCCAGGAACTTGGGAGGCTAAGACTGGAGGATCACAAGTTCAAGGCCAGCCTCACAAATTTAGCAAGGCCCTCAGCAACTTAGTGAGACCCTATCTCAAAACAAAATATCACAAGGATTGGGATGCAGCTTCAGTGGTAAAGCACCCCTGGGTTCAATCACTAGTACAAGAAGGAATAAATTAATCAATAGCAGAGTATTAAAAAATTACTGAATTTTCAAATTTAAAGAAAAAATTTTTGATTAGATATATATAAAGTATAGAAAATATTGATTATACATAGGTATAGAAAATGTTTAAAGGAATGATAATTAATAAATTTTTAAGAACTGAGCAGTAAATCTGAATACCTTCTTCTCCCCACATGGAACCCTATCACACACAAACAGAATTCAACAGCTCTGAAGCACCCAGCCCAGCCTCTCTCACTGCTCCTTTCCTGGGGCTCCTGCTCCAATTCTATGTTTCAAACACCCTCACACTGCACACGACCAAAATCCAGTGGCATCTTCTTCTTGCCCTATCTTCTGCCCAATATCCTGTTGCCTCTCCTTGCCCTTATTTTGGGGGGATCAGGGTATCAGGCTTCTCTCTGTTCATTTATCTCTTTCCTTCCATCCCCAAATGATGATTCTCTTATTTGTTGGTTCATTCATTTATTCTGATTTCTTCTCTTTGTGTGCTGGGGATTGAAGAACCCAGGGCCTTGCACATACTAAGCACGCACTTTCACTGAGATGCACCCCCAGCCAGAAATATTTCAGGGCTTCAAAAATATTTCAGGGCGGGCTGGGGCTGTGGCTCAGCGGTAGAGCGCTCGCCTAGCACGTGCGCAGCCCAGGTTCGATCCTCAGCACCATGTAAACATAAAATGTGTTGCACTGTGTACAACTAAAGCAAATAAATAAATATTAAAAAAAAAATATTTCAGGGCATCTGTCAAACCAGGCATAGTGGTGCACATGCCTATAATTCCAGTGACTCAGGACACTGAGTCAGGTTTGAGACCAGCCTCAGCAACTTAGTGAAACCCTGTTTCACAATGAAAAAATATAAGGGACTGGGGATGTACCTCAGTGGTAAAGTGCCCCTGGCTTCAATACCTAGTAGCAAAAGAAAAAAAAAAAAAAAAAAAAAAGAGTCCAGCCACTGTACTGGGGGGTTGAAAGCACACTGAAAATAGCCCTGCCAGCCTACTTTCAGAGTGGTGAGGGCAGCTGCAACATGAGGCCCTGAGCACCATGGGGAGTGGCCAGGGTCTCGCAGAGAGGGTTCCATGAGAACGACATAGGCAACCCTGCTCACAGCACCCAGGTATATGCAGAGGAGAAGCCAAGAGACTTAAGTGTTAAGACAGCTACCCTGGTTTCAAAAGCTGTGTCCAGTCCAGAAAGAGTAGTCTGAAGATGTCTGCTGGCTTTGGCCATTGATTAGAGCATCATCTTGACAGCAAGGGCTGGGCTGATGTGGGCCAGGAAGTGAAGGGTGGAGCTAGTGAGCAAGGTCAAGTCTTTCAGGGAATAAGGCACAGAGGGTATACAGAGGAGTGGAGGCCTGGGACGTTTAGGGCAAGATTGCTTGGCTTTTATGATGAGACACAAACATGTACATATGACCACAGGAAGGAATGGTAGTAATAGTAACAGCAGCAGATATGGCACTTTCTGGTACCAGCCACTATTCTATGTGTCTTTTGTGAATTAGCCCATGCTTCCCTGGTTTACAGATGGGGACATTGAGTAACTAGGGTCTAAGTAGCATACTCAAGGACTCCCTGCTGGTCAGTTTGAGAGTTGTGATGTGGGGTTATGTGGTCTGGCCCCAGAGTCCTTGCCACTGACCACCAAACAAGTGATCCTAGGAGGAATTGCAGTCAGAGAATGGAGTAGGGAGGGAATGAAAGTTGGAGCATGGGATCAGTGCCTGAAATGGGTGCTGCCAATAATGGAAAGGAGCCCTGTGTGGCAAATGCCAGAGTGCTGATGACATTTAGGTCCCTTGAGACTTGGGGATCCTGGACTTGGAGGGCCTCCTTCTGAGCAGAGGAGGAAGGGCAATGGCCTATGGCCTGACCTGGGGCTGGAAGACCACAGGATGGAGGAAGGGAAAAGGCTACCAGGCAAACTCCATGATGGACTGAAGCAAGAGAGAGAAGAAGACAGGCAGACCACAGGGCTGATGAAGAAGGGCTAAACAGAGGAGTCACAGTTAGGAGGGGAACCAAATATAGCAGTGGTGGGGTGGTGACTGAAAGCCTAGGAGGTGATAAGCAGAGAGGCTCCTCTGTTTTTTCAGTTGTTTCAGAGTCTGAAGCTCCCCCCTCCCCCATTGGTGCTGCCCACCAGTCTTCCTGAGGGAACCTTTAGCCAAGTGATTGTCATAGTAAAGGAATCCCATGGCAAAGGTACCCACTCCTATCATTCCTATTTAATGCTCAAAGAAAAAAGCAATAAAGACACACAGATGGGAAAGAAAGAAATGAAACTTTCCTCACACGACATGAGTTTCCATTTAGAGTCAACAACAACAATGAATGCTGGGGAAGAAACTCAGTGGCAGAGCACCCGATTCTATCCCCAGTACTGGAAAAATGACAACACTAAGGACTCCTGCTTTTTGGAAGATGCTATGAAGAAAATGAAGTGACAAAACAGGAATTGCAAGAAAAGATTTGCTAAACGTAGATCTGAATCCAGCGTAGAGAACTCCTAAAACTCAATAATAAAACAACCTGTTTTTTGAAAATGGGCAAAAGATTGTACAAGCATTTTACCAATGACCTACCGGTGGCTGGTAAGCCATGAAAATATGTTCAAGATCACTTTAGAAATTACCCCTGTAGGCATCAGCCCTTGGGCTGCCACCCATTCTCCCACGGGTATGAGGCCTTACCTCTATGCAGGATGCCTGGGTCCGATAGGTTCATGGAGATGAGGCTGGAGATGGTGAGGAGGCAGAGAAGGTCTGTGGCCACTGGACAGGCCCATTTTCCATCCTGGGCCAGTTCTCAGCACTGAAACCAGAGCCAGACTCAGTTCTAGTCTGGGGCAACCTGCAGCTCCCCAGAAGGTCTGGCTCACCTGAGCTTGGACTCACACACCTTAAGGACACATCTAAATATCTAGGCTAAAGACCGACCACAGACCATCCACCATATGTCACCAGCAATACCAGCCTTCCACAGTTCCCTAAAAGCATCAGGCACTCGACATCGCTGTGCTTCTAACTACCTACCCTCCTTCTTCCTCCTGACCCTCTCTCCACTTCCCTGCCTCTTCACTATTATAGTCTATTTTCCCTTCTATCTCTTTCTAAGAAACCTGACAGCTTGCTTGGGAGACTCAAGTGAAGGTGAAAAACACCGTGCTCAACGTGACCAGTAATGTAACACTAAATGATGCCAAAAGGCTGGCAAAAAGCTAAGACTTGGCTGGGGGTTGGAGTGGGGACAGGGAAACATTTGAGAAGGTCATGGCTCGTCTCCTACTCTCAAACAAATGAGAGCCAACCAATCCTTCTCCTGGGTTGGCACCCAGAGTCCCATGACTACAACTGTGACATCAGAGAGGTTCCGGAATGGGGGTTCTGCCTGCTTCCAGTGGCTTCTGAGATCAACCTTCCCTGCCCCCACATAAGCACATATTGCTTTGTTGGAGCTTGTGATCATGTGATGTGGTTTATCCCCCAAAGGTTCATAGGCTGGAGGCTTGGTCCTCAGTGTGGCAGTGATGAGGTGGGAGAAGCTCTAAGAGGTGGGGCCTAGTGGGAGGTAATTCAGTCACTGGGGATGAGGCCCTCAGAAGGGAGTAATGAACTTCTCAGGGGCCCCCATTTGTTCCTGTGAGAGTGGGTTGTTATAAAAAGAGCAAGACTGGTTCCTCCCCAGTTTTCTGGCCATGGAATCTCTACCCCTTGCATGTCCTCCCACCATGATGCCACTCACCATGTTGTGATGACCCTCCCAAAGGTCAGTCACAGGGGCTGCCAGATATTGGACTCTGAGCTAAATAAACCTCATCTCCTTATAAAGTATCCATTCTTGGGTCTTTTATTAGAGCAAGAGAGAGCAGGCTAATACAGAGACCATAAAATATGGTCTCTGGGGAGATGGCATGGGGAGAAGTTTGGTGATCGTCATCACCCTTTCAGTTCCAGTGTTAATTGAAGCAGACAGTGCTCATTGCTTATCCTATCTCCTCTTCTTCCTTTTTGTCGGAACAGAGTTCCATTTTGGGGAAGGAGGAAACAATCTACCCAATGAAATAACTTCCCAGTGTCCCTCATTTCCAGGGTGGGCTTTATGACACAATTCTGTCTCAAAATAAAAAATAAAATGGTCTGGGGATGTGACTCAATGGTTTACCTACCTTGGGTTCAGTCCCTGATGATGATGATGATGATGATGATTTTTACATATTTATGGCATACAACATATTTTAAAACATGTATACATTGAAGAATGGCTGAGTCAAGCTATTTAACATACACATTACTTCATGTACTTATTTGTGGTAAGAACCCTTAAAATCTACTCTTGAGTCATTTTCAAGTGTATATATAACATTATTAACTGTAGTCATTATGTTGTATGTTGTTATTTACTGTAGTCATTTATATTGTACAATAGATTCCCTTAAACTCATCCCTCACATCTAAGTGTAACTTGGTCTCCTGTGACCAAAATATCCCCAGTCCACAGCCCACCCACCCCTGGGCCCCTGGCAGTCCCCATTCTGCTCTCTGTTTCTATGAGTTCAACTTTTCTAGATTCCACATGTAGGTGAGATCCTGTGATATTTGTCCTCTGCCTGGCTTATTTTGCCCAGTAAAATGTTCTTTGGGCTCATTCTTTTGTCACAAATGACAGGATTTCCTTATTTTCTTGAAGACTGAATAGTTTCCTCTTAGGCTTCTAACCCACGTTTTCTGTGTTCATTTATTCACTGATACACACAGTTTTTTTCCATTTCTTGTTTATGAAAATAGTGCTGAAATGAACTTGGGGTGCCGATGTCTTTTAACACACTGATGCCATTTCCTTTGGATATATAGCAAGTAGTGGGATTGTTAGACCTATGGTAGTTCTATTTTTACCTTTTAAAGAAACTTCCATGCTGATTCCATATTGGCTATACTAATTTACATTTCCTCAAACATCATACAAGAATTCCAGTTTCTCCACATCCTGACCAGTACTTGATATCTTTTGTCTTTCTTTTTCTTTTACTTATACTGGGGGTTGAACCCAGGGGTACTTTACCCCTGAGATACCTCTGCAGCCCTTTCTATTTTTTTTTTTTTTTTTTTAATCCTGAGACCAGGTCTCACTAACTTGCTGAGGTTTACCTTGAATTTATAATCCTCCTGCCTTAGCCTCCTGAGTCACTGGGATTAAAGGAATGTGCCACTAAGTCTGGTTCATTTGTCTTTTTGATAATAGCCATTCTAATAGGTGTGAGATGGCAAATCACTATGGTTTTAGTTTGCATTTCTCTAATGATTAGGAATGTCAAACTTTTTTTTTTTTTCAGATTTATGTTGGTCAGTTGTGTTTCTATTGAGAATGTAGTAATGTTTGGGTCACAGTATACCATCAATTTTACGTTGATTTCTGTCATAGCACAGGAAGAAGGGATGACATACATTGGGTCATGGGAGAAGATCAGGAATGGGTCTGGAATCATAACAACTGGGTCTATTGATCTTTGGAGCAGACCATGATAGACTTAGGGCTTTTTGTTGGCTTGTTTGTTTGTTTGTTTTGCTTTGTTTTCTTTTAAATTAGGCATATATTACAGCAGAATGCATTTTAATTCATTGTACACAACTGCAGCACAACTTTACATTTCTATGGCTGTACATGATGTAGTGTCACACCATATGTGCAGTCAGACATGTACCAGGGGTAATGATGTCCTTATCCTTCCACTATATAACCTACCCACATGCCCCCTCCTCCTCACCCACCCTCCCCTTTGCCCCATCAGAGTTACTCCATTTTTCCCTATGTACCCCAATTATGGATCAACAACCACTTATCAGAGAAAACATTTGGCCTTTTGTTTTTGGGGATTGGCTTACTTCACTTAGCATGATATTCTCCAACTCCATCATTTACCTGCACATGTCATAATTTTATTTTCTTTTAATGCTGAGTAATATTCCATTATGTATACATACCACAGTTTCTCTATTTATTCATATACTGAAAAGCATCTATGTTGGTTCCATAATTAGCTATTGTGAATTGTGCTGCTATAAACATTGATGTGGCTGTGTTAGTATAGTATGCTGTTTTTAATTCCTTTGGGTATAAACTGAGGAGTGGGATAGCTGTGTCAAATGGTGGTTCCATTCCAAGTATTCTAAGGAATCTCCATACTGCTTTCCAGATTAGCTGCACCAATTTGCTGTCCCACCAGCAATGAATGAGTGTGCCTTTACCCACATCCTTGCCAACATTTATTGTTGTTTGTATTCTTGATAACTGCCATTCTGACTGGCGTGAGATGAAATCTTAGAGTAGTTTTGATTTACTTTTCTTTTTTCTCTAATTACTACAGATATTGAACATTTTTTCATATATTTGTTGATCAAGCTTATGTAAATCAAATGCATTTCTATACCTCAGTGATGAATCCTCTAAAAGACAAATTAGGAAAATTACCCCATTCACAATGCCTTCCAAAAAATAAAAAATAAATAAATAAAACTACTTTGGAATCAACAAAAGAGGTGAAAGAACTCTACAATAAAAACTATGGAACACTAAAGAAAGAAATTGAAGAAGACTTTAGAAGATGGAAAGATCTCACATGCTCTTGGATAGGCAAAATTAATAATGTCAAAATGGCCATTCTATCCAAAGTGCTATATAGATTCAATGTGATTCCAAGTAAAAGCCCATCATCATTTCTCATAGAAATAGAAAAAGCAATCATGAAATTCATTTGGAAAAATAAGAGACACAGAATAGCTGAAGCAATCCTTAGCAAGAGGAGTGAAGCAGGAGGCATCACAATACCATACCTTAAACTATATGACAAAACTATAGTAACAAAAATGGCATGGTATTGGCATCAAAATAGACATGTAGACCAATGGTACAGAATAGAAGACACAGAGACAAACCCACATAAATACAGTTATCTCATACTAGACAAAGGTGCCAAAGACATACATTGGAGAAAAGATAGCCTCCTCAACAAATGCTGCTGGGAGAACTGGAAATCCATATGCAGCAAAATGAAAATAAACCCCTATATCTCACCATGTGCAAAACTCAACTCAAGTGGGTCAAGGACCTAGGAATTAGACCAGAGACTCTGCACCTAATAGAGGAAAAAGTAGGCCCAAATCCATCATGTTGGATTAGGCCCTGACTTCCTTAACAAGACTCCTTAAGAGCAAGAAATAAAATCAAGAATTAATAAAGGGGATGGACTCAAACTAAAAAGCTTCTTCTCAGCAAAAGAAACAATCAATGAGGTGAAGAGAGAGTCTATATTTTGGAAAAAATTTTTGCCACACGTCATATTGAGCACTAATCTCCAGGATATATAAAGAACTCAAAACACTTATCACCAAAACAAAACAAAACAAAACAAACAAACAAAAAAACCAGCCTGAGGTTTTGTTAGACCAAATCCTTCCAACCAGCACACTATTTATTTATCTATCTATTTATTTATTTATTTTGTCCTTCTGCAACAGAAATCCTTCCTTGAAAGTGGGAGTCCATTCCATATGGTTAGCTCCTTCCTTCCTCCTATAAGGCACATAGCAACTCCAGCTGAGAAACTAGGGATTGGGGAGGGGGAGAGGAAGGGAACATCGTGGTTAGTGGATGAAATTAATTATGTTTTGTCAGTTAAGAAACTCTCTAGAGACAGAAGCGACTTGCTCACATTTTGCATATTGCTGGCAAATTAAATTCAAGTTTCAGTTTAATAAAGACCCATAGACCACCTGCCTGTGCTGAGTATGGAAGGAGACTGGATGCTCAGGCTGTCTCTGTAGCCATTCACTAGAGCTAACTCTACTAAGAAGCCAAAGGCATAAGTAGAAGTCCCTCCCACAGCTCCTGTGAGACAAGACAGGTGAGTCTGCCCAGCTCCCACCAGGGCCTCCTCCCCTTGCTCCTCCTGCACACAGCTTCAGACCTGAAGTGTGGGGCAAATGCCCCCTTTGACCATCCTCTCCTCTGAGAAGCAGGAGAATATGAGAGCTAATTACATGGGCTATGGGAGCAGATTGCCTAGCAGATTGCTCCAGTGCTTCTTGTTGTGTGACCTGGGCATATTACATAAGCTCTCTGCTTCAGATTCCTCATCTATAAAATGGGGCTAAATAAAGTATAGAAAATGTTGATTGTCCATAACGTATAGAAAAATCCTTAAAGGAATGATAATGAATAAAATTTTAGGAAATGAGCAGTAATCTGAATACCTTCCTCTCCTCACATGGAACCCTATCAGACATGAATAGAGTCCAACAGCTCTGAAGCACCAGGACCAGCCTCCCTCACTGGCTCCATTCCTGGGGCTTCTGCTCCTATTCTGTGTCTCAAATGCCCTCACACTGCACACGACCAATATCAAGTGGCATCTTCTTTTTGCACTATCTTCCGCCCTTCTTCCTGCTGCCTCTCCTTCTTCCCCTTATCCTGGGGGGATCAGGGAATCAGACTTCTCTCTGTTCCTTTCTCTCTTTTCTTCTATCCCCAAATGTTGATTCTTTTGTTTATTGGTTCACTCATTTATTCAGATTCCTTTTCTTTGTGTGCTGGGGATTGGAGACCCTGGGGCCTTGCACATGCTGAGCACACACTCTTCCACTGAGATGCACCCTCAGCCAGAAATATTTCAGGGCATCAAAATGCCTCAGTCAATCCGGGCACAGTGTTGTACACCTGAGATCCAAGGGCCTCTGGAGACTTGAGGCAGGAGGGTCACAAGTTTGAGACTAGCCTCAGCATCTTAGTGAAACCCTGTTTCAAAATAAAAAGATTGAAGGGACTGGGGATGTAGCTTAGGGGTAAAGTGACCCTGGTTCAATATCCAGTATTGAATAAGTCCAGTCACTGCACTGGGGTTGAAAGCACACTGCAAACAGCATGACCAATCTGGTAAGAGCAGCTGCAACATAAGGCCCTGAGCACTGTGGCAAGTGGCCAGAGTAGTGCAGAGAGACGGTATCATGGGAAAAGAGTAGGCAACCCAGCCCACAGCACGCGGGTACATACAGAGGAGAAGCCCAGAGCATTAAGCACTAAGACATACAACAGGGCTATTTCAACTACTTCCAGTTATAGAGGCTGTGTCCATTCCAGAAAGAGTAGTCTGAAGATGTCTGTTGGCTTTGTGCATGTGTAAACGACCACAGGAAGGAATGGTATTACTAGTAACAGCAGCACATAAGGCACTTTCTGGTACCAGTCACTATTCTGTGTATCTTACATGAATTAGCCCACACTTCCCTCTTTGACAGATAGGGAAACTGAATGACCAAGTGGCTAAGTAGCATACCCAAGGTCTCCCTGCTGGTATGTTGTTGAGCTGTGATTTGGACTTATGTGGTCTGGCTCCAGAGTCCTTGCTACCATCCACAAAGCAAGTGACTCCAGAAGGAGTGCTGTCAGGTAACAGAGTAGGGAGGGAGTAAAAGTTGAAGCCTGGGATCAGTGCCTGAAATGGGTGCTGCAAGTAATGGAAAGGAGCCCTGTCTGGTGAATCCCAGAGTGTTGACCATATTCAGGTCCCTTGAGACTGAGGACCCTGGACTTGGAGGGCCTCATTCTGAGCAGAGGAGGAAAGGCAATGGCCTATGGCCTGACCTGGGGCTGGAGAACCACAGGATGGAGGAAGGGAAAATGCTGCCAGGCAAACTCAATGATGGACTGAAGCTGGAGAGAGAAGACAGACAGACCACAGGGATGATGAAGAAGGGGCTAAGCAGAGGAGTCACAGGTGGGAGGGGAACGAAATATAGCAGTGGTGGGGTGCTGACTAAAAGGATGTGATGTGATGAGCATAGCAGTTCCTCTGTCTTTTCAGCTGTCTCAGAGTCTGAAACTTCCCCTCCCCCATTGATGCTGCCACCAGTCTTCCTGAGGGAGACTTTAGTCAAGTGATTGTCATACTAAAGGAGTCCCATGGCAAAGATGCCCATTCCTATCATTCCTATTAACACTAAAAAGAAAAAGCAATAAAGACACATAGGTTGAAAAGAATGTAATAAAACCGTTCCTCACTGATGACATGAAATTCCATCTATAATGAACAACAACAACAAATTCTTGGGGACAAACTCAGTGGTAGAGCACAACTCTTAAGAACCCCTGCTCTTGGGAAGAAGGTATGAAGAAAATGTAATGACAAGCCTCATCCAGTATAGAAAGCTCTTAAAACTCTATAAGAAAACAATGCTTTTTTTAAAATAGGCAAAAGATTGGAGCAAACACTTTACCAAAGACCTACCGATGGCCAATAAGACATGAAAATAGGCTAAACATTATTACTTATTAGAAAAACACACACTGGAGCCTTAGTGAGATACCACTATTCATTTATTAGACAGGCAACAATTAATAGACAAAACAACCTCCCAAACTGTGGGATTACAGGTATGAGATTTATTTTTAAAGACATGCTTCTTTCTCTCCTTCCTCCCTGCTCCTCCCTAATCTCTCCCCTAACCTATTCTCAGGGAAATAGGATTACTTTTCTTCCCCATCCTGTCCTTGAGCAACACCCACCAAAGGAAGGAAGTAATTCAGACTTTGAGGATGGTGCCAAATGTCAGAAATAACCATCTCCCAAATTAACAACTGAATTACAGCTCCAACAGACAACATGTGGAATGAAGCATTTGAATCATCTGTTTAAAAGCCTCCCGTTTCCCCTGTTGGGCAGAATCACAACCTTTGGGACAGGAGTCCCTTGTATTTCTCCTTTGATAGCAAAGCAATAAACTTCTTTTTCTTTTTTGTTAAAACCATGTTCTTGCTATTGGATGGGCATTGGGGACAAGGACTGAGCTTTCAGTAACAGCTGGTATAGAGGTGTGGGCCACCAACCCAAGGTAATAGCAACTTTCTTATTGTTGCTGACAAGCCTCTACATGACCCTGAGATAATGATGTGATCCTGGGATGATGACAAATGAGACCATAGTTCAATCAAGACTGCCTGACTATGTGTAGCTCCAGAGCCCTTTATACTCTGGGTGCTCATGTCAGGAACCTGAAAGACAGAGGACTGAGAACCCTGATCCCCTCTTGTTTTCCCAATACAGCCATATTGAACAATTTCCCACCTTTCACTATTACTTTTGCCTTTTGGTTTCTGGCATGAGTGGCCAGAGCTGATTCATTTGGATCCCCAGAGTTGGGGCTCTGGCCTAGGACTCTGGTTACACATGAGCCCTGGACTCTTCTGGCCTCCCATTATACATCTACACTAGTGTGGGTACAATGGCACATACCTGTAATTCTAGCAACTCATGAGGCTGCAGCAGGAGGATCATCAATTTCAAGGCCAGCCTGGGCTATTTAGTGAGACCCTGTCTCAAAATAAAAATAAAAAGAGCTGGGGGTGAAGCTCAGTGATAGAGGCCTTCAGGTTAAATCACCAGAACACCCCCCCCGCCAATTTTAATTTTAAAAACAAATATTATCTACTCCAATGTGGCCACTTCCCTCGTCTTTTTATTCCTTCACTACCATTTTCCAGGGAAACTCAGGCATTTTCATTTTGACACTGGACTTTGGGTGCCACTTTTATTAAATAAAAATTGAAGGAGACCATTGTTTTGGAATAAGCTCCATCAAAATGGAGTCACTATTTCTATGAGGAATGATATTGGGATTTTGATTGGTATTGCATTGAATCTGTATAGTGCTTTTGGGGGAATGGTCATTTTGACAATATTAGTTCTACCTATCCATGAACAAGGTAGATCTTTCCATCTTCTAAGATCTTCATTAATTTCTTTCTTTAGCATGCTCTAGTTTTCATTGTAGAGGTCTTTCACTTCTTTTGTTGATTCCCAAATTTTTTTTTGAAGCTATAGTAAATGGGGTGGATTTCCTAGTTTCTCTTTCTGAAGATTTGTCGCTGATGTACAGAAATGCCTTTGATTTATGGGTATTGATTTTATATCCAGCTACATTGCTGAATTTATTTATTAGATTTAGAAGATTTCTGGTGGAAGTTTTTGGATCTTCTATGTATAGAATCATATCGTCTGCAAAATATCATTCCTCATAGAAATAGAAAAAGCAATCATGAAATTCATCTGGAAAAATAAGAGACCCAGAATAGCCAAAGCGATTCTTAGCAAGAAGAATGAAGCTGGTGGCATCACTATTCCAGACCTTAAATTGCACTACAAAGCAATAGTAACAAAAACAGCATGGTATTGGCATCAAAATAGACCAGTTGACCAATGGTACAGAATAGAAGACTCAGAGATGAACTCAACACACCTACAGTTATCTTATATTAGACAGAGGTTCCAAAAATGTGCACTGGAGAAAAGACAGCCTCTTCAACAAATGGTGTTGGGAAAACTGGAAATTTTCATGTAATAAAATGAAATTAAATCTCTTTCTCTCACCATGCACAAAACTTAACTCAAAGTGGATCAAGGACCTAGGAATTAAACCAGAGACCTTGCACCTAATAGAAGAAAAAGTAGGCCCAAATCTCCATCAAGTTGGTTTAGGCCCCAACTTCCCCAATAAGACCCCTATAGCACAAGAACTAAAAACAAGAATCAATAAATGGGATGGATTCAAACTAAAAAGCTTCTTCTCAGCAAAAGAAACAATCAGTGAGGTGAATAGAGGACCTACAGAATGGGAGCAAATTTTTACCACAAGCACATCAGATAGAACACTAACCTCAAAGATTTATAAAGCTCTTAAAAGCCTTAACATCAAAAAAAACAAAACAAAACAAAACAAAAAAAAACCAAAACAAAACAAAAAAAAAAAACAAATAACCCAATCAATAAATGGGCCAAGGAACTAATCAGACACTTCTCAGAAGATGATATACAAACAATCAGGAAATATATGAAAAAATGTTCAACGTCTCTAGCAATTAGAGAAACGCAAATCAAAACAACTCTAAGATTTCATCTTACTCCAGTCAGAAAGGCAGCTATCAAAAAAAACAATCGATGATAAATGCTGGTGAGGATGTGGGGAAAAAGGCACACTCTTACATTGTTGGTGGAGCTGCAAATTGGTGAAGCCAATCTGGAAAGTAGTATGGAGTTTCCTAGGAAAACTGGGAATGGAACCACCATTTGACACAGCTATTCCACTCCTTGGCCTATTCCCAAAGGACTTAAAAACATATTACTACAAGGACACAGCCACATCAATGTTTATAGCAGCACAATTCACATTAGCTAGATTTTGGAACCAAACCCGATGCCTATCAGCTGATGAATGGATAGGGAAACTTTGGTATATATATACAATGGAACACTACTCAGCACTAAAAGAGAATAAAATCATGGCATTTGCAGGTAAATGGATGGAGTTGGAGAAAATAATGCTAAGTGAAGTTAGCCAATCCCAAGCAACCAAAGGTCGAATGATCTCTTTGATATAAAGATACTAACTTATAAAGGCAAGAGAGAGGGAATAAGAGCAATGAAAGAGCTTTAAATAGAACAAAGAGGGGGGAGGGAAGAGAGGGGACAAGGGGATAGAAATAATGGCAGACTGAGTTATCCATGATTACCCTAAATACGTGTATGAAGACACAATTGTTGTAAAAATACTTTATATTAAACCAGCAACTTGAAAAAATGTGCTCTTTATATGTAATATGAAATGAAATGTACTCTGCAAATGTGTATAACAAATTATAATAAAAAAAGTGAAAAAAAATGGAGTCACTAATGCTGAAGTACTCCATCACCAAGCTGAAACCAAGTTGTTTATCTGAACTTCCAAAAATCAGGATTAGACAGATAATGGCCAAACTTCACAAACAGGCCTGACTTGATAATGAAGTCTCCTCTGCTTCAATTCTTACACAGAAGAAGTAACCTGACACAATCTGATGTCAACTTCTCAGATACTTTCCTATAGTTCTGTCTCCCTGTTGTGATGGGCAAAAGTGTGACATCTGCAGTGGAGGGGAGAGATAAAGAATGACTGTGCGTTTCTGCCCTTTTCAATGTTTTATTTACTCAAATCACTTAATACAACTTCACTCTTTAGCTTCTTAATCAAGGAATGACAATCCTTAATGCTGGGCATTGCAATAGACATAATCAATTCAAAGCAAACAATTCTAAGTTAATTCTAAGCACTGCAAACACACTTCATCATGACAGAGCTATTAGAGACATTCCCTCTGCATGCTAAGCTTAAATGCTAGATTTCAAAGTCTTAAGTCTTAGGCCTAAAGTCCAGCAGATGCACACTCAGACCACATTGACCAGGTCAGGAACCAGTAGAGGCTTCTCTTGGGGTGGAGTTGATGGCTGGCTGAGGAGAAGTCTCTTTCTCACCAGAGTCAAAAGGTGCTATAGAGTTTGAGAGTGGTGAGGACAATGCAAAGGATCAGGCAGATGAGAGGAGTTGGGATGTCAGTTCAGGTCCTCATCAGGCTCTCAAGCTTGTGTGCATCAGTGCTGGCTGGCGGAATATCTGTTTATTTGATCCATCATTTATGCTAAATTTGGGGGCTTCTGAAAGCCCTTTCAATCCCTATTAGCTGTTACCTGGTTTCTCAGTGATGTCTCTTGTCCTGAGGTCAAGCCATCTGGTCTGGCGGTTTCTGCACTGATATCTTGCCTTTTGCCTTTATCAGGGTGAAGGCAAATGACAGAGACTTCACTCTGAGTTTTATCAGGGTTGTGGAAAGTGACTTATTTTATCAGGCTATGCCTGATGACCATATTGGAGGGCTCCGTAGGCATGCCTGGTGGGGACTGCAGTTTTATTTCAAAATGGATTTACTTAGGCTAAGGCCCTTCTTAGGTTAAGGCCATCCTTACACTCCCTCTCCCTGCTTTTTAAAGGTAAGAAACTTTGAAATGACCAATCAATTTTGTTGTTTTTGTTTTTGCTTCTACTTTATTCACAATTTTCTGTTTATAAAACCATGCTCTTCTGCTCAGAACATCAAAGTATTTATTCTATTTTATGGGTTGCTGTACTGCCCAATTCTAGAATGAAAAACAAAACCAGTTAAAATCAGTCAAACAAATTGTAATTTTGTCCTTTGACACAGTCTCTACAATTTTAAAAGATACCCTAGAGTTTGCCCTACCCACGGAGGTCTTTGCCTGGGTGTTAGATATGGCATCCTGACAAAGTGTCTGGAAGCCGACTCTGCTTGGCTAGCCTTGCATCCCAGCCTCCTTGATCAAGCACCTGCTGTATTTGCCCAAGCTTTGGCCCACTTGGTAACACAAGGCATTGTATTTGCTTTGGCTCTGCTTTTCTTCTTCCCTCACTCTTACTTTCCTAGAAGTCCCCTTACCCCAGTAAAGATTAAGCATGCAACCTTTGCCTCAGGCTGAGTTTTCTCAAGGGGATATGGCCTTGGGCAGGGATTTTGATGATTTACAATCCCTTCCAAGAAAAGAAGATACTATTCTTGGTTCTGGGCTGGGGTGTGCCCATAATCAATCCATCTAGCCAAGGGATGAAAACAGAAAACCCAACTTTTATGGAAAAATATAAGTAAAGTGTTAGGGTAATATGAAGGCTGAATAGATAGGTATTTAATAGGATAAAAAATATAGTCCCTCCCTGAAATGACATAGCATGTTTTCCTTGAAAACAGCTCAGGGGTGGTGCTGAGCTTGTTACAGGAGTTCTGGGCCAGAGGCCTGACTCTGGGGATCCAAATCAGGTCAGACCACTTCTTTTCTCCCAAAAGCCAAACAGAAAAGGTAATGGTAAAAAGCTTGAAAGGATCTTTAATCAGTGTAGCTACACCAGAAAGACAAGGGGACCCAAGTCCTTAGACCTGTCTTTGAGGGGCTGCTGATGACTTTGAGGTTTTGTCACTGCATAAGGTCCAAGAGAGTCTCCAGAAGGGAGAAGGTGAACTCAACTCAGCCCTGGCAGGTTCCTGACTTAAACCATAGAAATGAATTTTAGGGTGTATCAAAACAGGCACAAGTAGACACTTATTTAGGAAAACAAAATTTATTAAAGAAAGCATACAACTGAGCAAGATACATACTCAAAGAAGAAGGAGTTCAAGTACTCAAGAGTGAGACATATGGGGGTCAGTGATCCTCAGGCTTCTTCTTTAAAAGGAAACCTTGTAAATGGTAAACATGGGAAATAAGGGGGGTGGCATCAGCCTAATGAATCTTTGATCATGAACCTCAGAGTAGGTTGTGTTTATAAAATAGGATGGATAGATAGATAGATAGACAGATAGATAATAAAACAGGTAGACAGTTAAAGAAATGCACTCCACCACCACCAAGAGACTTCTTTAAATGTACAGGCTACTCCATGAAGTTAACCTGTAGAAACATTCCAAACATTTCAGCTAACACTTTTGTCCCAGGGTGTAAGAGCCTTTAATGAGGAAGTAGCTGAGATGGCTGCTGCTGCTACATCTGCAGGGGTCACAATCACTACAAGCATCCCTACTGCTCAAGCATTAAACAACCTCACCAGCATGCACGGGTCCTCCTAGATTAGCATCTACATTTTGAAATTGTCAATCAGTATGTTGATCTTCTCCAAGAGCAAGTGGACATTTTGGCAGATCTTTCTACCATGAGATGTTTGGGACATTACACAGGACAATGTCTTGCGGGTATCCCTTTTCTTAACCTTAATAGGGCAGCTGATTTGTCTAGAGAACTCAATACGCTACTTAATGGAACTTAGGGTAGCTGATTTGTCTAGAGATGCTACTTAATGGAACTTGGCTTATCAGCGCAAAAAAAAAAAAAAAAAAAAAAATGCTCTTGCCGCCTTAGAATCGGAGCATCTCCTCATGGTTGGTTGGCTCAATAGGACGGCTGGTAGTCAAAGACGGGAAAGTCTCATGTGACCAACATATCAACCTAAGACAGGAGTCAAGGGCACTTTATTTACGGCCTTGATTATCCGATGATGGGTAAGAATGTCCGTTGCACATGCAGACACCTAAAGACAGGCACAGTGGATCCTGATGTGGTGAGGGTCGTCACCCATCCATTTAAGCTATCCCTCTTTTAAAACAAAAGGGAGGAAATGTAAGAGCCTTTAACAAGGAAGAAGCTAAGATGGCGGCTGGCTGAGAGCCAAGAGCCAAGAGGGGTGTTTACTTGTTTACACCTGACCTTAATGTAATTGACTAAGAATCTTTCTGTGCCCGTGGGCACTGCGTACCGCACCTGTAAGTTGAGCTTGTGACACGTGTATGCTTGTTTAGGTAAAAAGTATTTAAAGAGACTGTGGGGGAATCAGAGGAGCAGAAGGAAGATAGAGGAGAAGAAGAAGCAACAATAAAGGAACTACTCATTCCCAGTCTGCCTCCGATTTCTTTCCCACGGTATCGTTGCCTAAGGCGGCAATACCAGGGTGGTAGGCAGAGGATGGGGAGGGGACAGACCTGAGTGAATATTATGGACTAAAGGGATAACCAGTCAGAATATTGCAGAGCAAACCAATAGCCTTGCCTTCATAATTTTCCAACACCTGATTAAGATAGGTATTGATCGATGCCCCTACCAAGTAACTATATAAGTCCCTAGACTAATACACTTTAGTGGCAACCCCTATTGAGTCCTCTATTGCTCTGTGAGAGCTCTGTCTCTTTTCCTCTCTCTGCTCATGCCAGGCATGGTGGCACACACCTGTGATCCTAGGGGCTTGGGAGACTGAAGCAGGAGGACCCCAAGTTCAAAGCCAGCCTTCTGCAACTTAGCAAGACTTGGTCTCTACATAAAATATAAAAAAGGGCTGAGGATGTGGTTCAGTGGTGAAGCATCTCTGGATTCAATTCAAAGAATGAACGAATGAATAAATAAATAAATAAATAAATAACCCCCCCTGCTCTTCTATGTTCCCTCTTCATTGTCTGGGAATTTCATTCTTCAAATGTGCAAGATAAGAACCCAGAAAGGAGTCTCTGGCAGGTGGCTGGGATCTGCTTGCAACGTTACAGCATCAGAGGCTGAAAATGTAGTATCAAAGGTGGTCTAGTTCTTAAAATCTTCAGGTTCATGATATCTAGTTAATGTATTTCACTTAGATTGTAACAGCTTGAGTACAATCTAAGTGATTGTAAAGCTTGAGTATTTAACAATCTCTCTCTCTAGGCTTATTTTAATTGCTCTAAAAATACATTATGCAAATCAACAAAGTAGAATTAAGTGGACTTACAGTAATCAAAAACTTATTGGAGAGGAAAACAGGCCTGGTGAAGGTGAGGGCATTCATGGAGTTTTAGATTTAAAGTGACAGTCCCTCTTTCCTTCTCTGCTTGTCTTCTTTTTAACTCTCTTTATTTCTTCTATCCTACCTTAGTTTTATAGAAAGAGGAATGTGGGCAAGGTTGGGGGGTTTGCATTAGCTGGAGGCTTTTCACAGCTGCCAAAGCAGGTGATTGTCATGGTCTGTCTGTCATTATCTGGGAATAGAAGCATGCACCATTGTGCCCACACTTAGGACTGCTCAGGCAGGTGCCTTATCAGCAACAAGAAAGCTGTTATTGCCTGGGAGACAGCTTCCATTCATCACAAGATGTTTATCCATCAGATCACTTGTTCCTGGAATCCAAGGTGACCCACAGAAAAGGAGATAGATGCAAAATGGAGGCAGAAATTCCATTTTTTTTTTTTTTTTTTTTTTTTTTGGTACCAGGGAATTGAACTCAGGGGCACTCGACCCCTGGGTCACATCCCCAGCCCTTTTTTGTATTTTATTTAGAGACAGGGTCTCACTGAGTTGCTAAGTGCCTCACCATTGCTGAGGCTGGTTTTGAACTCACGATCCTCCTGCCTCAGCCTCCCAAAGTGCTGGGATTACAGGCGTGCGCCACTGCGCCCGGCAGAAATTCCAAATTTTTAATCCTGCTTTTAGCCACCCATCAGACCTTTTCAGGCAGAAATGGAGAATCTTCAGTCCTTGTTATAAGCTAAGCCATCCCCAGGCAGCAGAGGGGAGTAAATGATAGGGGCAAGCAATCACATCAGATACCCATGTAGTTAGCAACCTGCAATCTAGTTCTGTTTTTCTTGTGGCCCATAATATTCCAGATGCTCTTAAAAGTAGGGGTGGGGGAGTAGAGAGCCCAATTTTGACTATTTTTAAGGTACTTGGGATTGAACCCACAGGTGCTCTTCTACTGAGTACAACCCAGCCCTTTTTACTATTTTAACTTTGAGACAGGGTCTTGCTAAGTTTCCCAGGCAGACCTCAACTTGTTATCCTCCTGCCTCAACCTCCCAAGTTGCTGGCATTACAGGTATACACCACTATGCCAGGCTAATTTTAAAATTTTTTGAAGACTTTAAACTTTAGAAGAGAGATATTAAAGGAAAAAAGAAGGCTTCTCATTTGGCAAAATCTGGTGAGTATCACTGTCACTATTTTATAGACCTGACATGCTTCTGTCTTTCCACAAAGTCAGAATTCATGAAATAACAATAAATTGACAAGCTACTTTAATCACTTGCAATTCACTGAGTACTCGTTGGTCACTTTGTAGCCATAGCCAGGCAATCACAGGTTCTTTTATTCCAATCAAAAATAAAGAATGAATAGTTGGAACAGCTGTATTAATATCAGATAAAATAAACTTCAAAAGTATTACCATAAACAGAAATTATGAAGAAAGATATGACAATAATTAATGTTCTTGCACTCAATAACAGAGCTTCAAAATATATAAAGCAAAAACCAACACAAATGGAGAAACAAATAGTTACCAAACATAGTGGGAGATTTTGATACCTTTCTCTCAGTAAATACATTAATTGGGCAAAAATATCAACAAAGACATAGAAGATCTAAGCAACAGTATGAACTACCTTAGCCCAACTGACTTTATAGAATACAACACCCAACAACTACAGAACTCCCATTCCCTTCAAGGGCACGTAATACATTCATTAAAACAGATCATATAGGCTGGGGTTGTGGCTCAGCAGTAGAACGCTCACCTAGCATGTGCGTGACCCAGGTTTGATCCTCAGCACCATGTAAAGACAAATGCATTGTGTACAACTAAAAAGTAAATAAAGAAATATTAAAAAAAACAGATCATATTATTGTCCATAAAACAGTATTCCTTACCAATAAATGGGATGGATTCAAAATAAAAAGCTTCTTCTCAGCAAAGGAAATGATCAACAATGTAAAGAGAGAGCCCACAGAGTGGGAGAACATCTTCACTACATCCACATCAGATAGAGCACTAATTTCCAGGATATATAAAGATCTCAAAAATCTTAGCACCAAAAAAAAAAAAAAAAAAAAAAAAAAAAAAACCACCCAAAAAACAAGAAAACCAAATAACCCAATCAATAAATGGACCAAGGAACTGAACAGACACTTTTCAGAAGATATAAATGGTGGCAGAGCTTCTATGTTCAAAGAATAAATATATGAAAAAATGTTCAGCATCTCTCTCAGATTTCATCTCACTTTATCAAGAAGACAAGCAACAATAAATGTTGGCAAGGATATGGGGGTAAAGGTATGCTCATTCATTGCTGGTAGGAATACAAATTGGTGCAACCCCTATGGAAAGCAGTAGGGAGATTCCTAAGAAAACTTGGAATGGAACTACCATTTGACCAGTTATCCCACTCTTTGATCTATTACCAACGGACTTGAAATCACATACTACAGTGACGCAGCCACATCAATGTTTATATCACCTCAACTCACAATAGTTTAACCATGGAACCAACCTAGGTGTCCTTCAACAGATGAATGGATAAAGAAAATGTGGTCTATATGCACAATGGAATATTACTCAGCCTTAAAGAAGAATGAAATGATGGCATCTGCTGGTAGAGAATATCATGCTAAGCAAAATAAGCCAATCCCCCAAACCTAAGGCTGAATGTTTTCTCTGATATATATATATTAGCCATAACCAGGCTCTCTCTCTCTCTCTGTCTCTGTCTCTCTCTCTACACACACACACACACACACACACACACACACACACACACACACACACATATTTTTTGGTACTGGGGATTGAACTCAGGGGCACTCGACCACTGGGCTACATTTGTATTTTATTAGAGTCAGGGTCTCACTGAGTTGCTAAGTGCTTTGCCATTGCTGAGGCTGGCTGGCTTTGAACTCACGATCCTCCTGCCTCAGCCTCCCAAGTGCTGGGATTACAGACGTGCGCCACTGCACCCAGCTTCTCTTATTATATTAATAATAGTCATTCACAATAAGGATGGTGGCTATGGAAGAACAGAGTTACTTTGAATTAGGCAAAGGGGAGTGAAAGGAGGAGAGGAGGTATTGGGGTAGGAAGAAGAGTAGAATGAATCATACATTATTACCCTATGTGCATGTATGACTACATGACTGATACGATTCTACATCCTGTACAATCAGAAAAAATGAGAAGTTATACTCCATTTATGTGTGATGTGTCAAAGTGCATTCTACTGTCATGTATAACTAATTAGCACAAATAAAAAGAAAAAGAGAATGGTGGCAGCCCTGGGGGTGGAGGAGGAGGAATGGGAGTTATTACTTAAATGGTGGCAGAGCTTCTATTTGGAGTGACAAAACTGTTCTGGAAACTGAAGTTTGTACAATATTGTGAGTGTAATTAATGCCACTGAGTTGTCCACTCAACATGACTAAAGTGGCAAATTTTGCAACAATAAACACTTGATTAAATTTTTGAAATTTTTTTTCAGAAAATGCAAGAAGGATATGAAGCCATGTCAATGTTGTTAATGCTTTCTCTTCAGTACTTCCTTAGTCACCAGGATAAGTGTCAGGCTAGACAATGGTTTGGCCAGAGTCAGGAATGGTTGCTGCCAAAAAGAAGGGGATAAAGACGTGCATAATTTAGAAGCAAAACATGTTCCTTCAACTAAGCACTGAAGACTACTTAAGACCACAAATTTATTTAAAAAGCACACATTTTAATACCTGCCTAAACCCCTCAAAATCAGTCCATAACTTCCATAGTTGAAAGCAGAATTGTTTTAATTTTTCTAATTTCTGAAAATTTACAGTTATACAGCCCACAAATACACTCATGCCAGCATAGAATGGACGTGATGTTTGATGATATATAAAATTGTACTATCACGAAATTAAACATTTATTCCTGGCAGATGAAACCCTAAAATGTAGTAGCTGCCTTATTGGTAGTGATCAATGAAGAGCAAAATAAAAACTTTCTGTTGGTTATTCAAAAAGAGTCAATATTTCCCCAAAATTGCATCATTTCCAAATTTACCTTTAACAATTCCTTGGCTGAACCTCTTTTCTCTGCATCCACTTCCAAGCACTGATGTAAAAAATCCTGGAATACTGGGGAAAGTTTCTCTGGATTTGGAAGTTGTGGAGTTCCATTTGTGGCAATCAGGTGTAAGGCCTAAAAATAAAACAAAATCTGTGACATTCCTTTTTTGAGGGGTTGAACCCAGGGTGGCTTTACCAGTGAGCTACATCCCTAATGCTTCTTTTTTATTTTTGAGATAGGGTCTCACCAAGTTCTTGAGGCTGGCATTGAACTGTGATCCTCCTTATTTAGCCTCCTGAGTCACTGGGATGACAGGTGTGCAACCACTGGGTGCAGCATTTGTGACATTCTTAAGGTAGCTCAACAAAGTTATAATGTACTTTATCAAGTTTATGGAATTTTTTTTTTTTTGGTCCTGGAATCAAACCCAGGGCCTTGTGCATGCTGGGAAAGCACTCTGCCACTGAACAACATCTCCAGCCCCTCTTAATTCTGCAAAGACAATCACTATAAATAATAAAGTGAGTAAAATGAGGTTATCATTATCTCTACCTGTTTGGATTTTGTATCCTCCCCTCCTTCTCTTCCTTTATTATTTTGCACTCTCCTCCTCATCCTTCTACTTCTTTTTCTTTCTTCCTTCCTCTCTTTCTCTTTCTCCCTCTCTCTCTATCACCCTCTACCCCTCTCTTTCTCCCCCCACCCCACCTTCTTTTTGGGGAGTGGCGTATGAATTGAACCCAGGAATAAGCTAGGCAAATAAGTGCTCTACCATTGAGTCATACGCCAGCCCTCTTTTCATTTTATTTTGAAACAGAGTATCTCTAAGTTGCCCAGGCAGGCCTCAAATGTGGGATCCTCCTGCCTCAGCCTCTCCAGAAGCTGAGATGGCAGGTGTGTGCCACCAGGCCTGTCAGCTTCATCTTTTCTGTGTTGAAGTATAAATGCAATACATTTGCTTAAACAAAACAAAACAAAACAAAACAAAACACAAAATAAACAAACAAAAAACCCAAGAACAACAAAAACAAAAACCCCACCTGTGGTACATAAAAGTATAAAGAAAAATTATGAAAATCCTACTGTCAATGTAGACTACCCTGTTAAACATTTGCAAGCTTTTTAAAAGTCGCATTTAAAAAAAAATTGGATTTACTGAAATTCTTTTTCTTAACTAGCTATATGCCAGCATCACCATTCCTAACAAATTATTATAAAATTATTCTAATGGCTAAATTGAACAATGTTTTAATATGGGTATATTCATAATTTAACCAATCCCTTTTAGAAAATCTTTGTATTCTTTAATTTTTGATTATTACCCTTATATTTCTAGAAATGAAATTATTTCTTATTCATGGTGTTTTAGTAGAAGTTTTAGGTTTCAAAATTAAGCAGACAATAGAGACCATTGCTGAGTTGCCTTGTGAGACAGGAGGAACACTTTAATGAATCTTGTTGACCTTCCTTAAAACTGAAAAGAAAAAAAAAAAACTATATAGCCTTGCAAATGCATTTTTCAAATGCATACTTGATCTCAAAATGTGGATCCTAAAATATTCCCATATAAGCCCCTCATTTTATTATTATTAATATGTTGCATTACATGAAGTATACTTATTACAATGATATATATATATATATGTGTGTGTGTACATGGATATAAAAATATATTTTTGTTGATTTTTGGTGGTGCTGGGGTTTGAACCTTGACTACCAGGGTTCAAACTACCACAAATGAACAAATACAGATATACTTCTATTAATCCAAAGTTCACACTTTACATTAGAGTTCACTCTTTGTATTGTATTATATAATTCTGTGGGTTTTGAAAAAAATTAATATTATCACATATCTACCATTATAATATCATTCTGAATAAATTTACTGCCCTAAAAACCTACTATTAATTTCCTCTTTGCACCCCTGAATCCCTGCAATCACTGATTTTTTTTTAAAGACTCTTCATATTTGAGATGTCTTAAACTTACATGCTAGGCAAGTGCCCTAGGACTGATGAACACTTCCAGCCCACACACTATCCTTGGAATTGCACAGCATCTAGCCTTTTTAGACTGAATGTCTTAGCTAAGCAATGTGTACTTAAAAGATCTTTCAGAGTCTAATATGTCCATGCCATAGGCATGTAGTAAATTTTCCATGTTCTTTCCCTGTAATAAATAAGTAGATAAGTTAAAGTTCTTTCATGTCTTTTGGTGTTATGATAGCTCAGTTTTTATCAATGAATAATATTCTATTGTATGAATGTAACATATACATTTGATTTCTTTTATTCCATGGTGCTGGGGATGGAACCCAGGGCCTCAATATGCTAGGCATATGCTCTACCACTGATATACACACAGCTCTTACATTTACTTTTTGAAATACATCTTGGTTCCAGATTTGGCAACTATGAATAAAGATGCTATAAAAATTTGTATAGGTTTTTGTGTGGACATGTTTCAGTGCATTGGGGTAAATACCTAGGAACACATTGCTGGGTCATGTGGTAAGGTCATGTTTAGTTTTGTGGGAAACTGAAAAAAATTGTCCTCTGGAGTAGAGCATCCCACTAGCAATGAATGAGCATTGCTGTTGCTCCATCTCTCACCCAGCATTTTTTTACTTTATTATCCTTATCCCTTAGTTATTAGGTACAACTCTCTCCTTTATTATTTAATGTTTGAATCTTTCAATGATCACACTCTACCATCATGTGACACACCATGTCACACAGGACAAGAATCTTAGGTTTCTTCCCCTTGGCCCTGATGCTTTTGTTGTCATTTTACATATGCACACATCTTGTCTCCACTGTTGTTATTTTTATTTAAAAAGTTTTATCTTTTAAAGATATTAATGTAGCAAAAATTCATATTTATTCAGATAGTTAGAAGTACTTTCAAATTTAATGTATTTGAGAAAGCTATTATTTAGCTTTTAAAAGATAGATTTCTGGGTTGAGTTTTTCTTTCAGAACTTCATTACATATTTATTAAAACTCTTGAATCTGTCTTCACAGCTCACTGATGCTATTTCATTTAATTTTTTTTCACTTCCATCTTTACATTTCACTGTGGTAGTTTCTATTGCTACAATAACCTATCATTAATCCAATCTTAAATACTATAGTTTCCATAATGTATTAATTAGTGTAGTGTCACTGTGACCAAAATACTTGACAAGTAAAACTTAGAGGAACAGGTATTTTGGCTCACAGTTTCAGAGGCTTAGTCCATGGTGCACTGATTCCATTGCTCTGGGCTCAAGGTGAAGCAGAACATCATGGTGGAAGGGCATGACGTAGAAGTCCTGCTCTGCTCAAGGTGGCCAGGAAGGGCAGAGAGGGAGAAAGGAGAGAGAAAGGGAAAAATGGGTACAGGGAAAACAAACCCTTTGAGGGCAGCCTCCAGTGACCCATCTCCTCCAGCCACACTCCCACAGTTACCACTTATTTTATTCAAACTAGGAGAGAGTGGTTAGGTTACAGCTCTCACAGTCCTATCATTTCACTTAAAAATATTCCTGCATTAACACAGGAGTTTCTTTTTTTTTTTTTTTTTAGTGTATCTTTTTCTTTATACTTTATTTTATTTATTTTTGTATGTGGTGATGAGGATGGAACCCAAGGCTTCACACATGCTAGACAAGCACTCTACTGCTGAGTCACAACCCCAGCCCAACACAGGAGCTTTATAAGGACACTCCATATCCAAACCACAACACGTAACAAAGTTTAATTTGGGTCTTTTAAAAATATGTCTTCCAAACATCTAACTTTTTAGAGCCTGGAACATAATTACAAAAATTATTTTAATGACCTTGTGTGCTAATTATTTTATCTGTGTCAGTTCTAGGTTGGTTTCAGCTGAATATTTCCTCCTCGTGATGGACTACATTTTCCTACCCCTTTGTCTTTCTGTTAAAGCTTGGACTGGAGGTCTGGGTGCTTGTTGGGTCCTAGCCACTTCTGGATTCCTATAAATATTCTATGATTTTTTTCCAGACAGATCAAGGCTTCTTTTATTTGAATGATTGATCTATGTAACTATGGAGGACACACAGGAGGTAGAGCCTTATTTCTGGGTCTCTTCATCTTTGGACAGTCTTGATGATCTCCTCCTCCTTTCTTGGCCTGGAGGTGCTCTTCACAAAGCTTGTGGTCTTCTCTGGTTTCAGAACCATGGGCCTCAGCCAGGTCAGTCAAGATTCTCACAGGTCTTGTCTGCCTTCAGCTTGTGGGTATGATCCATGAGATCTGCTTTGTTTTGGGTCATGTTCCTTCATCTTCAGGTATAGGCTCTGGTACTAGTGGTGATCTCCTTAGATTCATTGTATCTTGTGAGCAGCTGGTGCACAATTCTCACCCTCTCATCCAGGTTACCTATTCTAACCTATGCCCATATGACTTCCCTACCTGCAGGCTAAGGTGTTTTTCCAGATTGAGCCCAGGGAATGGACAGTAGCAAGCTTGTAGATGACCAGTCCATCTTTAATCACCTTCTGGATCTACTCATAGTTGATGAAATATGAAATTTAGCTGTTTTCACTGGGGCAAATTGAATACAAAAAACATATCAAAAAGATAGTGCACCATGATCGAGTGGGGTTCATTCCAAGGATGCAATGTTGGTTCAACATATGGAAATCAATGAATGTAATTCATCACATCAATAGACTTAAAGATAAGAACCATATGATCACCTCAATAGATGCAGAAAAAGCATTCGACAAACTACAGCACCCCTTCATGTTCAAAACACTAGAAAAACTAGGAATAACAGGAACATATCTCAACATTGTAAAAGCTATCTTATCCCCAGGCCAACATCATTCTAAATGGAGAAAAATTGAAAGCATTCCCTCTAAAAACTGGAACAAGACAGGGATGCCCTCTTTCATCACTTCTATTTAACAGAATTCTTGAGACTCTGGCCAGAGCAATAAGACAGACAAATGAAATTTAAGTGATACAGATAGGAAAAGAAGAACTCAAATTATCACTATTTGCTGATAATATGATTCTATACCTAGAACACCCAAAAAATTCCACCAGAAAACTTCTAGAACTAGTAAACGAATTCAGCAAAGTAGCAGGATAAAAAATCAACACCCATAAATCAAAGGTATTTCTATATATCAGTGACAAATCCTCTGAAAGGGAAATGAGGAAAACTACCCCATTTACAATAGCCTCAAAAATAAAATAAAATACTTGGAAATCAACTTAATGAAAGGGGTGAAAGACCTATACAATGAAAACTATAGAATGCTAAAGAAAGAAATTAAAGAAGACCTCAGAAGATGGAAAGATCTCCCTTGTTCTTGGATAGGCAGAATTAATATTGTCAAAATGACCATCCTACTAAAAGCACTATACAGATTTAATACAATTCCAATCAAAATCCCAATGGCATTCCTCATAGAAATAAAAAAAGCAATCATGAAATTCATCTGGAAAAATAAGAGACTCAGAATAGCTAAAGCAATCCTTAGCAAGAGAGTGGCATCACTGTATATGTATAGTGACTTTAAACTATACTATAGAGCAATTGGCACCAAAATAGACTGGTAGACCAATGGTACAGAATAGAGGACACAGAGACTAACCCACACAAATACAGTTATCTCATATTAGACAAAGGTGCCAAAAACATATATTGTAGAAAGGATAGCCTCTTCAACAAATGGTGTTGGGAAAACTGGAAAGCCATATGCAACAAAATGAAATTAAGCCCCTATCTCTTACCATGCACAAATCTCAACTCAAAGTGGATCAAGGACCTAGGAATTAAACCAGAGACCCTGTGTCTACTAGAGAAAAAAAGTAGGCCCAAATCTTCATCATGTCAGATTAGGCCCGATTTCCTTCATAAGACTCCTATAGCAATAAAATCAAGAATCAATAAATGGGATGTATTCAAACGAAAAAGCTTTTTCTCAGCAAAAGAAACAATCAGGTGACTAGAGAGCTTACAGAAAGGGAGCAAATTTTTACCACACGCACATCAGATAGAGCACTAGTCTTTGGGATATATAAAGAACTCCAAAAGGTTAACACCAAAAAAAAATACCCAATGAATAAATGTGCCAAGACACTTCTCAGAAGAATCAACAAATATATGAAAAAATGTCCAACATCTCTAGCAATTAGAGAAATGTAGATCAAAACTAAGATTTCATCTCAGAATGGCAGCTATTAAGAATACAAACAACAATAAATGTTGGCAAGGATGTGGGGAAAAAGGCACACTCATACATTGTTGGTAGGACTGCAAATTGGTGCAACCACTATGGAAAGCAGCATGAAGATTCCTTGGAAGACTTGGAATAGAACCACCATTTGACTCAGCTATACCACTCCTCAGTTTATACCCAAAGGACTTAAAAACAGCATACAACAGTGACACAGCCACATCAATGTTTTTAGCAGCACAATTCACAATAGCTAAACTGTGGAACCAGCCTAGATGCCCTTCAGTAGATGAATGGATAAAGAAACTGTGGTATATATACACAATGAAATATTGCTCAGCATTAAAAGAGAATAAAATCATGGCAATTGCAGGTAAATGGATGGAGGTGGAGAATATCATGCTAAGTGTAGTAAGCCAATACCAAAAAATCAAAGGCCAAATGTTTTCTCTGATATGTGGATGCTGATCCATAATGGGGGTTGGTGGGGGGGCACATGTAAGGAATAGAGAAACTTAAGTGGGGCAAAGGGGAGGGAGGGGAAGGAAAGGGGGCAGGGGGTAGAAAAGAAGGTGGAATGCGATGGACATCATTACCACAAGTACATGTATGAAGACATGAATGGTGAGACTTTACTTTGTATAAAAC
Source organism: Tamias sibiricus (assembly GCA_025594165.1). Lineage (NCBI taxonomy): Eukaryota > Metazoa > Chordata > Mammalia > Rodentia > Sciuridae > Tamias > Tamias sibiricus. Next base: position 73,024,295 of record CM046668.1, read on the forward strand.
CAGAGACATGAAAAATTGTTCTCTACATGCGTATTATAAATTGAAATGCATTCTGCTGTCATATATAACAAATTAGCATAAATAAATATATTTTTAAAAAGAACTAAAAGATAAATAAAAATAATTTATTTGGACAATTTGGTTTTGGAAGGAAATCTGTTAATGTTTAAAAAAATAAAAGTATATCAACTTCCCACTTTTGCTTATCAATCATCTACAGTATGTCTACCAGGCAATTAATCACTTGATGGGAAGTAGTGGGCCACAGAAAGAAGCTTCTTTTAATAAAATGAAAAGCTTATTAGTATTCTAGGAGAAAATGATATTCTTAGGATCATTTCCCAACTTTACATTACACAACAAAATAAGAGCAACAGTCAGGCAGCAACCTTCAATCAAGAGGTAGAGATCTTGAGGCAGTGTTGACAATGGGCACTTCAAAGAATTTTAAGTAGGCTATTGTCACATCCTTTTAGACCCTCAGCTTTTCAGGCTACATTTGAGTTACAGTCTAAGGTTAAGAAAATCCATCTGTTTAAAAGGAAGATTCTTCTATTTCTTGTCTAACAATCAATCATTACACACCCTTATTATTTTGACTTAGAAAAGCTTAAAATTGGGGAAACTAAATTTGTTCCATTACACAGAAGAGCATTTTCTAGGAAACAGGTAAGGAAGTATGGGCTAGTACTATTACTGCTAATATAAGAATTAGATTTTTGAACAAGAAAAGATGTTTACCATTGATCATCTCCATAATCAGAAGTGAAGGTGCATGTTGGTTAAATAATTAGAGGTGAAAATTACTTCAGTTAATAAATACAATGTACTCAACACTTGCAATCTGAATAGAGCTTAGAAAAATACATCTCCAACTTCAGTCTTAGACCTCCAACAAAACCTAATTTTCTACACAGTTACCAGTCCCTCGTACCTAAAACAAAAATGTGACCAGAACTTTCCCCTGTTTAAATTCTCTAATGGTTCCCCAAGAAACAAGATAAAAATCTGAGCTCAATACTATAGAATACAAGGCCTTTTGTGACCTGGTCTCTGCCTACCTCTCTGTTGTCTGGAGTCCCCTCCATACATCCACTGAAATTTTCACCTATCCTCTATGCTTTCAAGTGACTCTGGACTGCACTCAGCTCCATGCTATACTATGATGCCTCCTGTGGCTGGGCTACTGAAAAATCTCTTTCCTAAAGAAGGAATTAACTTTTTAACTGTTGTCTCACTCATCCTTTAGTTTTCAGCTCTATTTTCATTTCTTTGCTTTCCCAGATTAGATGGACATCTTACATTAGCCCTGTGTCACTTTAGTAGTTTATAATTACATGGTACAGTACTTTTTGGTTGGTGTCATGAGGATAAGGACATCTGCTTTGCTTATAACTATCTCTGATGACTCACAAGTGCATATGATACTTATTATTAGGTAAGAGAAAAAGAGTTCTTCAGTCAGGCTGTCATGAAAAGTATAATTTCATGAGGTTATATCAAGCTCTAAAGCATCCAGACAATCAAAAACAATCAGTGGAGTAAGAAAAAAACCTGCAGAACAGGAGAAAATACTTTCAAACCATTCATCCAACAAGGGATGAATGCCCAGAATATATAAGGAACTCAACAGAGAAAAAATAATAATCTGATTTAAATATGAGTAAAATGATCTGAACAGACATTTCTCAAAAGAAGACAAAAACATGGCCAACATGCATATGAAAAAATACTCAACATCACAAACCATCAGGGAAATACAAATCAAAACCACAATCAGATATCATTTTATTCTAATTAGAATAGCTATTAATAAAAAGCCAAGGGGCCAGGCACAGTGGCGCATGCCTGTAATCCCAGCTCTTGGAAGGCTGAGGCAGGAGGATCACAAGTTCAAAGCCAGCCTCAGCAATGGCGAGGCACTTAGCAACTCAGTGAGACCCTGTCTCTAAATAAAATACAAAAAAGGGCCCAGTGGTCGAGTGCCCCTGAGTTCAATCCCCAGTACCACAAAAAATAAAAAATAAAAATAAAAGGCCCCAAAATAACAAATGCTGGAGAGGACGTAGAGAAAGGGGAAGTCTTATACACTGTTAGTGGAAATATAAACTTGTATAGTCATTATAGAAAACTGTATGGAGGTGCCTCAGAAAGCTAAAACTGGAACTATCATATGATCCAGCAATTCCACCGTTGGGCATATATATCCAAAGGACATGAAATCAATGTCAAAGAGTAATCTATACTCACATGTTGCAGCTCTACTTATAATAGCAAAAAAAAAAAAAAAAAAAAAAAAAAAAAAGGAAATAACCAAAGTGTCCATCAATAAATGAATGGATAGAGAAAAATGTGGAATATATGCACAATGCAGTATTGTTTATCCATAAAAAGAATGAAGTTGTGTACCTGTGGCAACAAAGATGGTCCTGAAGGATATTATGTTCAGTGAAGTAAGCCATGCAGAAAGGCAAATACTGCATGTTCTTTCTTGAGTGGAACATAAAAAAAGTTGATCCCATAGATGTCAAGAGAAGAGCAGTGATTACCAAATGCTGGGGAAGATGAGGGGAGAAAGGGTTAGAGAGAAGTATTAATTACAATTACAGTTAGGAGGAATAAGTTCTAGCATTATATAAACAGTAGGGTGACAGTAGTTAATGCTAATTTTTTAACATATTTTAAAACAGCTCAAAGGGAGGATTTTATAAATGTTCCTACCACAAAGAAATCATAAATATTTAAGGTGAATGATACACAAATTACATTGATTTGATCATTACACATGTACAATTACATATCAATTTTTAAACATATATATTTCTGATGCTTTAAAATTTTCCAGTGACACCAATTAAAACTAGTAATAACTGAAGACACCTTAAAGTATTCCTTTTAGTATCATTATGATTTTTAAAAATGAAAATGTAATTCTTTCCCTTCTAGACCTGTGTCAAGATGCTGTACTGACCACATATTGCAGTACTCCTCTTCTACACCAAATCACTATATGTAAAAGAACACAATCTATAAGGAATTTTCAAAGATGAAAAGCAATTAGGATAAAAGTAAAGAGGAAACAGAGGCTCAGGATGTAGGTAGAATATTAATCAGAAATGTTGCAGGAGGTTGAAGAAAGAAGCCAAGTGGGTAGGGATGGGGGAACACAGAGGTGACTTGTAACAGTGGGAACAGCCCGGCATGAATGCACACTCATACACAGGATTCTCCCTCATCCTGAAGGTGTTAGGTCCCAGGTAGGAATAATAAGAACAGGAACTTGGGTTGGAAAGAAAGGTCAAGAGGAAGCAGAGTGATGGCATGACGGAAGCTGGGAAGGGGGTTCATTATCCTATTCTCTTTACGTTGTATGTGGCTAACAACTTCTGTGATTTTGTTTTCAATATTAAGGGTAAAATCTAGGGCCTCATTCATGTTAGGCAAGCATTCTGTCACTCAGCTATATCCTCAGCTCAAAAACTTTTACTTAAGATAAAAAAAAAGTAAGAGAACTGGGGTTAGTTACAGCTTCTAGGTAATTCTGGGCTAAAGGAAGGGAAGGAGGAGTTTTGGTAAAGGAGAGCAAAAAAGCAAGATTCTCAAAATGACCAGAGGCAGGTATGCTGTTTGCATTTATACAAATGCATATTCAATTTGCTCATAAACCCTAAGCATTATCCAAAGTCAAGTATTGGACCATCCACATTTTCTGTTTTGTTTTGTTTCATTTTATGGTCTTCTTTTTACCAGTTATAAGGTTGTCCCCAAGTGTGTGTGTGTGTGTGTGTGTGTGTGTGTGTGTGTGTATGTGTATGTGCACACACATGCATGTTTATATGTGTGTGTATCCAGCTATCCATCCCTGGTGATACTGGGGATTGAACCCAGGTCCAGGGGTACTCTACAACTGAAGCTATATCTCAAATCCTGTTTTAATTTTTTTTTTTTATATTTGGATACAGGGTCTTGCTGAGTTGCCAAGGCTGGCCTTGAACTTATAATCCTCCTGTCTCAGCCTTCTGAGTTGCTAGGATTACAGGCACACACCACTTATCACATATATAAATATATTTTTCAACACACTTTTAATTTTGTGCCCAACCTATTTTTATCCTATCTTGAGCAGTCCCTTACTCCACTTTTTAAATATATTTTTTATTTGTTCTAATTAGTTATATATGACAGTAGAATGCATTTTGACACAACATACATAAAGGAATGTAACTTCTCATTCATCTGGTTGTACATGATGTAGAGTTACACAAGTCATGTAATCATATATGTACATAGGGTAATAATGTCCAATTCATTCTACTATCATTCCTACCCTCATGCCCCCTCCCCTCCCTTCACTCCCCTGTCTAGTCCAAATTACCTCTATCCCCCCCCCACACACACCTTATTGCGAATTAGCATCTGCATATTAGAGAAAATATTTGGCCTTTGGTTCTTTGGGATTGGCTTATTTCACTTAGCATAATATTCTCCAGTTTCATCAATTTACTAGCAAATTCCATAATTTCATTAAGGCTGAGTAATATTCCATTGTGTATATACACCATATTTTCTTTATCCATTTTTAGATTGTCACACTTTGAACATACTGATCCACTACTATGGAAGATGAAGATTTGGTGCTAACACCTGCTTTTTTGCCCTCTTCCCAACAGGTTTTGGTTCATTGTTTTGTCTTCCCCTTTATCCTTTGCTTAATTCAGCCTAATTTTTTATCTTCAAACATACCAAATACATACCTGGTCACCTTTTACATAAATTTAAAAAATTTAGTTTCACTAGGCTCTTCAGTTTATAGCCTCATGAAAAAACATTTTTTTCCAGGTGGTACTGGGGATAAAACCCAGGGTTTCATGTAGCATCCACTCTACAACTGAGCTACATATCCAGTCCCTCACATGAAATTTTAATAAAAGAAAAATTAGAAATATGTGATATATATGACAAAATGAACAGGTTTTCAACTGTCTAATGATTATGTTGCATTTGCAAATCTAAATTCTTTAACATTTGATGCTTTGTTAATGTTAACTTTTTTCCATTCTCACTCACTGACCTCTCCCAGATTGAGAAACATTTAGGTTCCTCTGCTACTGATCCTGATTCCTATACTGAAGAATTCCAACACCTTACCCAGTCCTATGATCTGTCATTACATGATATCTATATCATTCTCTTTTCTACCCTCCTCCCAGAGGATTTGGGCCACCACCAAACACATGCAGATGAGACACATAGAACCAATCCTGCTCATCCTCTTGGAGCTACTGCAGTTCCCTCAGAGGAGCCTAACTGGCTTCATAAAACCAACGGCCATACACTAAGAGACCAGAGGGTTATCTCCTAGCAGGTCTCAAAAAGGCCTCTCAGAAAGTGGTTAATTTTGATAAACTTAGGGAAATTAATTACCCAAGACCCTAATGAAAATCCAGCTCAATTTCTTTCCCACCTTACAGAGGTTCTTCAATGCTATACTAATGTTGACCCACAATTCCCAGATGGTACTATCATCCTAATGACTCATTTTATTTCCCAAACTGCTCCAGATATTTGGAAAAAAACTTAAGAGATTATAAAAAGGCCCCCAAATGACCCAATAAACCATTCTTAATTCTTCCTTTAAGGTTTTTAATTATAGAGAAGAGCAACAAAAATAGATGAAGAGAAAAGAGATAAAGCCAAATTTCAACTTTTGGCACACGCCCTGCAAGGCGAACCCAAAATGTACAGCTTCCAACAAAGAGCACTTCAAGGAACCTCCTGGACCTTTGTTTCAAGTGTAAACAGCACACTGAGCCCACCTGGCCCCAAATGCAAAATGGACAGACACTGGGGAGTCAATTGCCCCTTCATCCGACAAGGTAAGTGGCCAAATCTTCCCTCTTCATTCTAACTAACCTCATAGGGTTGGCTTCTGAGGATTGAAGGTACCCAGGACTCTCTGCCCCCATGACCATCACCTACGAGCAGCCCAGGGTAAATGCCACTGTTAAAGGTAGGAATTTCCTCATTGATATAGGAGCAACTTTTTCAGCTTTGCCCAGATTTGGGAGACCAACTCATCCTTCCAAAACCTCTGTAGTTTGGTAGAGGGAATAATTTCCAACCCACACATAACAAATCCTCTACTATGCAGCATTAAGAGAACTCCTTTTACCCATTCCTTTTTAATTATACTTCATTGCCCCACTCCCTTAATGGGAAGAGATATCTCAAAATTTCAAGCCTCCCTCACTCTTCATTTCCTTCTCATAAATCCCAGTATAGAATAACCCACCCTGGTGGCTACAGATCTTTCTCCCTCCTCTTCTTGCCAATCCCCTGCTTTCCATTCCATACACACCACATTGCTTTTTACTTTGGCTCTGAATAACCCACCTCCTTCACTCAATCTGCCTCCACACTTAGTTTACCCTCAAGTTTGGGATCTGACCTATCCAGCTATTGCGTCTCACCATCTGCCCAGCTGCATATTCCTGAAGGACCCCCCTCTTCTTTCCCAAGTCAGCCTCAATACCCAATCTCCTTGACTAAGCTCAGAGGGCTAAAACCCACCATAACAGATCTTCCTGTAAAAGGATTTCTTCACCCTAAACACTCTCCTTTTAACACCCCATCCTACCCATTAAAAAACCTACTGGATCTTATCATTTAGCCCAAGACTTCTGCATCACCAATGCGGCAGTCCTTCCAATTCATCTGGTAGTTCCTAACCCATACACTCTACTGTCTCTCATCTCTAACAACACCTCTTGCTATAGAGTCTTAGATCTTAAAGATGCCTCTTTCTCTATCCTCATACATCCTGACTCACACAATATCTTTGCCTTTACACGGACCGATCCAGATACTCATCATTCCCAGAAGCTCCCCCAGGGATTTCGAGACAGTCCCCATTTCTTTGGCCAAGCACTCTATAAGGATCTCTCTTTTCTTTCTCTGTCACCCAGCTTTCTTCTACAATATGTGGATGATATTCTCTGCAGTCCCACCTTTCAGGACTCTCAAAATCATACCATTATTCTCTTTAACTTCTTGGGGGACAAGGAGTCCTGCATTTCTCCATCAAAAGCACAAATATCCAGTACCTCTATCCTCTACCTTGGGGTTCATCTCACTCCCTCACATCAAGAAATCATCACCAATTGCAAGTCTGCTATTTCCAATCTACCCATCCCCACCACAAAGGTATACATGCTCTCCTTCCTGGATATCACAGGTTTTCTCCATCTTTGGGTTCCCAGTTTGGGCCTGCTGGCCAAACCTTTATATGAGACAGCAAAAGGAGATCCTAGGGAGTCCCTTGGTCCTTCTAAACCCATCTACACCTCATTTGAAGCCCTAAAGAAGGCCCTCCTTACTGCACCTGCACTTAGTCTCCCCAATATTTCCCAACCTTTTCTTCTCTATGTTACTGAGAGATGTGGCTTAGCTCTGGATGTTTGGGGACAAGAGAAAGTACTCTCCTTTGCCCCTGTGGCATATCTTTCCAAACAACCACCAGGGGCTGGGCTCCCTGACTCTGCGTTCTTGGGGCTGCTGCTCTCTTAGCCCAGGAGAACAAGAAACTCATCTTTGGACAACACACCACCATTCTCTCCCCCCATCACCTTTATGACCTCCTGACCCACAAGGCTCTTCAGATTATAGCCCTCTCCAGCATTCTACTCCTCCAAGTCTCCTTCACTGAGGACCCTACACTGTCCTTACACTCTTGTCTATCCTTAAATCCCACTACCCTTCTTCCTATTCCTCAATTACCAGTTACACACTCCTGCTGGGATGTCCTGGATGAATTTTTCCCTCATCCCTCCCACATACCGAAAGGACCCTTACTCAACCCTGACTTCTCATGGTTTATTGACAGGATCTCCTTCATCCATCAAACACAGCACCATGCAGGCTATGCCATTGTCTCCTCCACTGATATTATAGAACCACAATGTCTTCCTCTGGGTACAACCTCTCAAAAGTCTGAGCTTATAGCCGTCACCTGAGCTTTGCAATTGGCAAAAGGAAAATCTATTAACATTTACACTGATTCGAAGTATGCTTTTCACATTTTCCTATTACATTCACCATATGGAAGGAGGTTTCCTATCAGCCAAAGGCACTCCCATAGTTAATGGGCCATTAATCCTTGAACTGCTTAAGACGGCTCACCTTCCTTCAGAATAGTGATCATGTACTGTAAAAGTCACCAAACTGACTCCTCTCCTATTACACAAGGGAACAATAAAGCTGATCGAGAAGCCAAAGCAGCAGCACTTTCTAATCCACCCAGTACCCAACTCCTTCTTACTCCTTCAATAACCCCTTATTACCTGCCAGAAGAACACAATTTGTGCAAACAACAGGGTGCCACAACATAAGGCCCCCGGTTAAAGATTAACAGAAAATATGTGCTCCCACAGTTACAGCTTCTCACTATTCTCACTCAGAATTATAACTCCCTTCACATAGGTTTCAAACTTCTTCTCTGCCTCCTCTGGCCCCTTTCCTTTAAACCCCCTACTACTCCTAGCTCTCCTGAGGTCACTCAAAAATGCTCCCTATGGGCTGGGGTTGTGGCTCAGAGGTAGAGCGCTCGCCTAGCATGTGTGCGGCCCGGGTTCGAACCTCAGCACCACGTAAAAACGCATTGTGTACAACTAAAAGCAAATAAATAAATATTAAAAAAAAAAAAAAAAATGCTCCCTATGTGCCATCATGTCACCACAAGGTGGCTCCCGACCTCTCCCTTTTCCCACCCATCAAGCCTGAGGCCATACTCCTGGAGAGGATTGTCAATTCAATTTTACTCACATGCCCTCACACAAAAAGACCAAATACCTCCTCACTGTAGCCTGAACTTTCTCAGGATGGATAGAGGTTTTCCTTACAACTACTGAAAATTTGGCCACCATCACTAAAGTTCTCATGGAAGAAATTATTCCCAGATTTGCCGCACCTTCCCCCTTCAGACTGACAATGGTCCTTTCTTTATTGCTCAGATATCACAACAGGTGGCGTCCACCCTTAACATTTCCTGGAAACTACACAGTTCCTATCATCTTCAGTCCTCAGGAAAAGTAGAAAGAGCTAATTCTCTTCTTAAATCCCAGCTCACTAAACTGTCCCTAGTTAAAACAACCCTGGGCTGTCCTTTTACCTTTGGTCTTAATGCATTTAAGAGCCACTCCACATTCCCCTTCCTTCATTAGCCCTTTTGAACTTGTGTACAGCACATCCCTCCCTCCTGGGATGTGCCTCCGTTTCCCCAAGTCCTCTCAGCGACTACTTTCCCACTCTTTCTCTAATGAGGCATCTGCTTCATGAACTTGCAGACAGGTTTCTACCCCAACCACACCCCTCCTCTCCCTGCCTGCCTATCACCCTCATCCTGGGGACTGAGTGCATCTCACAAATCTCCATTCTTCTCCTTTATCCCCCAAATGGACAGGACCATTCCAAGTTCTGACTACCCCAACAGCCATCAAGGTTTCCAGAAGACCCTCATGATTTCATTTCAGCAAGGTTAAAACAACCCCTGCTGAAAGCCTGCCTCCTCTGCCTCCACCTCCTCCTCCAAGTCCCAGGTATTTCTGTAGCTTAAAACCCCCACTACAAGTACATTAACATGGATCTCAGAGGAACTGTAAGTTCATGCACTCTTGGTACCATTACTGGTCTTTTGTTCATACCCCCATGTGTAGAATAAAAGTCTTTACCTTGTGCCATATCTTCCCCAGCCCGGTTTCAGTTATGGATCTCATACTTCTACCTACAAGGCACCTTTTCCAACTTCTTTCTGGAAAAACAAATTCTTTTATTTCTCTTTTTTACTTCTATTCTCTTTTTCTCTCCTATATACTCCAAAACATTAGGCTACTGGGAATTCTGGGTTCACAAAACCTGGGGCACACTAACTCTTCTTAACTCCACCTGCTGGGATGGCACACCCAATACTCCTATTGTTCTCCAATTTAATGTCTGCCCAACCACAATGCCACAAAGTTTCATCACAGGGTGCTATTCCCTTGATTGGAAACGAGAATATTCTTCCCAACACAAATACATATACTTCAAACACAAACAAATGCCAGATTGCAAAGGTAGCTCTCTTGAGGCTTGCTGTCCCTATTGGTCTTGCCATCACATTCACACCACTACCCCAGAAAGTTACTTTCTCAAACTTTGTCCCCTCTTAACTGTAAAAGTAATCAATGTAATTCGATACAACATACCACCCCTGACCCTCAAAACACTCTGGGACTCTACCATCAAGGCTGGCGTCCACATAGATGGGCAGGGTAAAGATCCAGTAAGAATAATCAAAATTATTAAGGCCTACATCCAACCAGTTAATAAGCCAATATGCAACATAGCCCAAACCATCACAAACACTACTAAACCCACACCTAGGCTCTCTTTGCTCACATACCTCAACACAACCTTACACAACTCCTCAACAATTCTAATCCATCCTATGCTTCTGATTGCTGGCTCTGTGTCCCTCTTACCCATAATTCATTGATAGCGAACTCTATCCCTTCACCATGGACTTCCAATCTAACCTCTCTCTTTACCACTTCCTCATGTACGACTTTATTCTAATATCTCCTACTTTGCTCTACCCTCTCTAACCCTATATCTCTATTCCACCATGTTACCTAACAGTTCCCTATGCAACACAAATTACAATGTCACTCAGCCACTCCAGAACCAACCTGGCATCTTCTTCCTCTGTAGAAGCTCCATTCTTCACTGCTTGATGCTCTATTTCTACTTTTTGCTTCCCTGTCCTCTTCACATCCAAATATATATATATATATATATATATATATATATATATATATATATATATATATATGGTTGAACTGGCCCTTTCCTTCCCATCCTGAACTCCACTTCAACTTGCCAGATGCAAAAATTCTATCCTTGCCCCAGTCCTCATTGGATTAGGCACATTGGCAGCAGATAGCTTGGGGGTAGCAGGAATACATACAGTTACCCATCTTTACTATAAACTCTGTCAAGAATTGAACAAGGACTTTGAGCAGGTGGCAGATTCCCTAGAGTCTCTTCAAATCCAAGTCACCCCTTAGCCAATGTAGATCTCTAAAACAGGAGAGCCATTGACTTACTAATGGCAGAGAAGGGAGGCACTTGTGTCTTTTTAGGAGAGGAAAGCTGTTATTTCACAACAAATCTGGAATAGTCTGAGGAAAAATAGCTGAGCTCTGGGAGAGCATCAAGAAGCACCACTGCGAGCAGCAGTAGTCATCTCCCTGGAATCTTTTGGGCCAGACTCTCCCCTGTTTGCTCCCATTGATGGGTTCTCTTCTTAAATTCATCATAGTGCCTGAAAATTTTTTTACAAGATCAAGTAAAGACACGCACTAATCAGACTATAAACCAGCTCTTTATAGCCCTCTCCCAGAAGTTCTGGCCTAAACCCTTCTTTTCCCTCTCTGGACTCAAAGAAGCCAGAATGAACTATGCCCCTTATCATTATAAGACAAAAAGTCCAAAATGTTAGGTCCCTAAACATTAGTAACTCCGTTTTGGTTCTGGGGCTCCATCTTGACCTGAAACCGAAACTTATAAACTGCCAAGGAAAAGAAACTTAAGATACTCTGTTTCTGTAACCTCCCCCCCTAAGTCCCTAAACACACAAAAAACTGTTGTTACCCAACTACCTGCACCAAAGGTCAATTCTAGCTTGCTCTTGTTCCTTGTCTAAAAGACATATAAGCTTCCATTCAAGTGACAGTAGCTGCTGCACTTTGAGGGCAGCCTGGCAGATATTCTTTGTCAATAAACCTTTGCTTGAACTCAGAGCTGTGTCTCTCATGGGTATTTGTGCCACCTACCCTAACAATCATGATCAAGTATTTACAAATAGAAATATATTTTTGTTTTCCTTTTATTTTTTTAATTACAGTTAGGGCACTACATTGATTTTTCCCACTGAAATTCTGTGGGGTTAGGTTTAATAATCTATGGCTTCCATTTAATATGAAAGCAGTGTAACATAGTGTTTAAGATACAGACCCAGATATCCTATTTCTGGGAATCTATTCCAAGGATACACTGGCAAAAATACAAAAAGATATATGCATTAGGCTACAATTGTAGCATTATCTGTAGCAACAAAAGGCCAAAAATGATTCAAATGGCCATAATAGTGGACTGCCTGAATTAACTATATCACAAACTAAAGTATTATGAAGTAACAAAACAAATCCATGACACCAGAAACAATCCCTAATACAAAAAAAAAAAAAAAAAAGGAACAAGAGAGAAAAATCACCCTATATATTGCTATATTCACCAGAACATATTAGGTGAAAATGCAAGATGGTATTGAGGGGAAAATATATGTATATGTGACACACACACATGTATTTTGTACATGGCTATATGTATATATGTATATATATATATATAATGTGTATATAATGTAATATATAATGTATATATAATGCTATCATTTACTGAAGGGAATGGAGGAGGGTGAAATTGGCATATTAATGTATACATGCTTATATTTTTAAAAAATGGAAGAATGAACCATAGGTTTTCCAGCCTTGAGGCATGTCTGACAAAAATTGTACATATCACATGATGTGATATACACTGTCTAGTGATTATCAACACATCTGTTATCACCCATAGCTATCATTTGTGTGGAGGTAAGCATTTAAGACCTATAATTGTGTTTTTTTTAATAGTTACTTTAGGGGTGGATGGGAACAAAATACAGGACACTGAGTTAAAAGTCAGACATCTCCCAATATATCTTGTTTTGCATATTTGATACAACTTTGTAAACTATATAAAATCAGTAGCATAAGCAGAATGAATACTTCTTGTAATAAGATATCAGAAACCCAATACAAAAATACATTATTTACTAAAAAGAATCCTTGTAGTTTCAGTTCTCAGACAACACATGAACTTTGCTTAGCTTTACAAGTAAATAAAATGATGACAAAATATTGAATGGAATTCAATGTAAATTAGAGTGGCCGAAAATGCTCATGTTTGTCTATTTCTTACATGTTCAGAGAATGGCATCCACAATGGGAACTTTCTGCATTATTATATGTATTACACATTTAGCAAATACCAAATTATGACACTGCCCCTATTATCAACTATTGTTATGTATCCGATTTCGTTTCCTGAGTTCTCTGAGAAGATACTAAATTTATAGGTCTTTTTAATACCTCCAAAGCACATAGTAACATATTAAATACATCATAAAAATTCAAAATGTGTTTTTCTAATAAAGGTTAGTCATTTTAGGCAAATAAACTATTGCCACTACTCAAGTTGTCTACTGAAAGGCAATTCAATTTTTCCTTTTAGTTCCTTCATTCAATCATCAAATAATCTGTATTATCCATTCTTTCACATTCAATGGAGATGGGAGATTCCAGGATGTGAAAAGTGTTTGGAAAAGTTTTTATCTAAATTTGTTATTACCATTAATTCTTTTGTCTCCCTTGGTATGTTATATTAGAAGAAACAAATGTCATTAGTTGCAAATGATTGCCTATAAAATGCAAACTAAGTGATAAATTATTAGGATAAATGCAAATTTGTAGGACAAAGAGGGATATACAAAATTTAATACTGAACAGAAAATGAAATAGAGAAAAAAGATACCATTTATAATATCATATAAAATATGAATTTCCTTGGACAGAGGTTCCTAAACATTTTTGGATTGAAGTGCACTTCATATCCCAGTAATTATTTCACAGTGCCTCAAAGCCAAAAAATTCCAGTTTAATTTATTTAGCAGTCAGGTTGAAACAACTTGGTGTTCACATCTTAAAAACTTACTATTAACTCATTCTCAATCACAAGTAGTTCTGAATGGGAAATTATGGTCCATTTAGAGCCAGAAGCCAGGCCTATTGTTTAACAGATAATGTTCACTGTTCCTTCCTAAAATTGAAAATACCCCATGGCATCTATGAGTTCAGTGGGGCATCCTAGAGTACCTTGGCACAGCTTGAGACTGGACCTAGAACATTTATACAAAGGGAAAAATATACTGAAATACCTTAAAGTCCTAAATAAGTGGAGAGAGATTCTAATGTTCATGAATTTAAAAACTCAAAATTGAACAGATCCCAAACTTCCTTAAACCGATCTACAGATTCACTATAATACTAATCAATTAAAAAAGGGTTTTGTGGAGAAAAAAAATCTGATTCTAAATTTTTACAGAAGACCAAAGGCCCAGAATAGCATAGCAAAGACACCCTGGGAGAATAATATGGAACAGCTCACCTTGTTTCAATATAAAATTCTCATTAAAAAATTAGATCCTATACGAGGTAGCACACTTTTGTATCTTTTCAGATCCTCTTAGTCTCATCTTTCTCTTGTTCAAGCTGCTACTCAAGTAACCAGCTCAACATTTGCAGTGGCCAATTTTCCCACACAGGCACAACATAAAAACATTTCACTTTCGTATCTGAATAGTAGTGTCGTGGTATGTAGCACCCACATATATACAACCTGGTAGTGTAGATGAGTTAACTGTGAGTGATCCTCTGACCAATGGTGATGGGAATAGTCAGATCATTCTCCCTTTTCACCCAGTATTGGATGGTCCTGTGACATACTTAATATAAGTTCCTGGGGGACAATACAATGGGCTTGAGTCTTACGCAACATTTTCCTATTGGCTATGATTCTTCCTTGTTTCACTCCCCCTTTTTCACACTTCTGCTCCCTGGAAATGTACTTCCTAATAAAGTAAAGTTACATAAGCCCTCTGTCCAAGCTCTGCCTTTTGGGAATCTAGATAAAGACAGATTGCTATAAGATCAAAAAAATTTTTTAAACATTTAAAGATTTGATATGAAAGTTAAAATTCTAACTTAGAATTTGTATAGAAGAGTATATTTCTATAGAATATGTTCATGACTAGAAAGCATCGTGAGGAAAAAGACTATTAAATATGACTACATTCTACATAGTAGAATACAAAGCTACAAACCAGGACTCAAACAAAATTGACAAAAAACATATCTTGGATGAAAAATTCCCAGAAAAAAGAAAAAGATAAATGACCCAATAAATAACGAGCAAATGACAAGAGCAAGCATTTCACAGAAGAGGACAAATAGTAAACACATACATGAGAATATGCCCAACCTCAGAAATTGTGGAATTAAATTAAGGACACTAGCAGATACCATTTTATGTCTCTCACACTGATAATTATTAACAAGTCTGACCAAAATAAAAGTGTTAGCAAGTATGTGGGTCAAAGAGATTTTTCTATATTGCTGGCAGGAGTTAGCTAGAACCCTGGTCATTTAAAAAAATGTTTATTTGTTTTACATGACAGTAGAATGCATTTTGACATGTTATACATATATTGAATATAACTTCCCATTCTTTTGGTTGTACATGATGTGGAGTTACACTGGTCATGTATAGGAACCCTGTTCTTAAGAGGAGCAGTTGTGAAAATTTGGGGGCAAGGAAGAGAAAAATAAGATAGGATTCAAAGATACAATGTTCCATCAGAAAATCTCTTCTTAATGATCACTTGAAAAGCATCAAATTAATGTCTATTATTACCTATTTGACAAATTTGTTAGAAAAACTGTGGAAATAAGCTTCATATAATTTAAATACCAAAGATAGAAAGCTCCACAGAGTGTAATTTATGAAATTTAGCATCTCATAACCATTTTTTTCTGTAAACAAAGATACAAAAGCAAGCACCATCATAGAAAGCTTTCCCACCATACCATATCCACTAATTGGTTACATTTTATTAAGTGATTAACACTGGATATCTCCTTTTAGACAATGGAGCTGAATGCTTTTCCTTTTTTTGAGGAAAAACAGTAAATTATCTTTAATTTAAAAAAAAAAAAACAACAACCCACTCATTTTACAAGCTCTCTCAAACACTAATTATTCCTTTATTGTCATAACCTGACCTGATCTCTATTCAGAGCTCTGAGCTCCTACAGCACTTAATGCCATTCCCATGCTGATTACAAATCTAATGCCCCTCAATTCCACATCATCCTTTTAATCAGCTAGCACAATAATAAGCTTTGTCAATAGAGGATGCTGGGGACATTTCAGGAAAAAAAGAATTTTGCTTCCTGGTTCCAATCTATCACCACACTTCTCAGGGGCAGGTGGCCAGCAGCACCCTGTTCAGCTACAACCCTGTTCCAGCAGCCTGCAGCCTCTTCCCAACTACTCCCACTCTTCTTGGGCAGTTTTGTAGCAGAGTTAACTGTGAACAGCTTTCCCTGACACCCAACAGGCACACTGTCCAGCAACTATGGCCAACACAAAACCACTAAATGGCAGAGGCTTCTCTACTATTACAGTGATCCACAACCATACACTCTCCCACAGGGTTCAGAGCTTAGCACTAAAGAAAAGGGAGGGCTTGTCTTTGGGTGCTCTACCTCAGCCCTGGTGGTAGTAGCCATTTCTTTTGCTATTCCTGTGTTCTTTTTATTTGTTACTTCTTATTTTCTTATATTTACTTTTTACTAGCTAATTCCTCATAATCTTGCTATTCCCGTGTTAAAGTCAGACAATCGTTCTTTTCACGTTCAAATCTCTCTTGATTAGATCTGGAATGATACAGTCCCGTTAATCAATATGATACTTAACACACTTCCTTTAACTTTGATCACCTGGTTTCTACCTTCTTTCTTTCTACAAAATTATTAACTGCCAGGTGAGACAGAACACACCAGTAATCCTAGCAACTCTGGAGACTGAAGCAGGAGGATCCAAGTTGAAGGCCAGCCTCACAACTTTGGTGAGACCCTGTCTCAAAATGCAATTTAAATAAAAGAGATTATTAACTGGCTAGCAAGGAACACCTTTCAGAATCCTCTGCATCTACTTACAACATAATGCTTTCAACAAAGAGGCACTAACAAGTGTTTAAACTTTTACTCAAATAATAATGCAAAAATACCCCATAGACCTTCATTAGTTTAAAGGCACTATAAATAAATAATGACCCACTTTGTTTCAGAATCTTCACCAGAAAACATAAATAAGTTGATGATGCTAAGCCTTATAAATGGGACAGTTTGAGGAGCTTCCTACTTTTGAGGTTTAAAATATATGAAGTTTATTTGTACAACTTGTCTAACAAATTTGTCAAGTAGATAATACCTGTACATGTTAATAGCAGCATTGTTCATAATGGTTCAAAAAAAAAAAAAAGAAAAAAGAAAAAAGAAAAGAAACCAACCCAAATATTCAATAACTGATGAATGGAGAAGTGAAATGCAGTGTTATTCATACTATAGAAATATTCCTCTATTTCCTCCTACCTTAATATTTATCACAATGGGCAAACGTGTCTTCTCTAATTATAACATGAACTCTGAAAGCACAGATTCAGTGAATTATCTGGTTCACCGTTCTATTAATAAATAACATTGTGCCCAGTCCAGAGTAGGCAATGAGTATTTATTTATTGAACAAATAATTTGAATTTATTTATTTATTTGTTGAACAAATAAATTAGTGAATTAACACATTTTATTTTCAAAGGCATAGGAATTAAAGGGTTTTCTTCTTCTTCTAATGAAGGTCCAGGAAAATGAGAAGATACATTCACTATCTTCTTGAAGGTCACTATTCTAAAAAGTTAGGACAATTAAATGGAAATGAGACACTTAATTAATTATTCTAACAACTGATAAAACAGATCCAGAAACCTCACACATTAACCATCATATGTTCAAGATGAGACCAGGACATTAAATAGTCTAAACTCTCACTGTTCAATTTCTAATACAAGTATCTCTTGGTATTTATAAGAGATCACACTCCCAATCAGAAGATGGGATTCCCGGTAACAGGAACAATAAGTATGACCTAGCTTGCGAGACAGTAAGGATAATCTTGCATATGGTAGCAAGTAGTAGCAAATGACTAAGCTGAATGGGCCCAGAAAGTTGTTGGTGCTGGGCAATTGGGGGCACCTGGAAGCTTGAAGAGTGTTGTTTTTATCTTTTGTTTGTTTGTTTTTAGTACTGGGAATGGAATCCAAGGGTGCTTAACCTATGAGCTACATCCTCAGCCCTTATTATTTTTTGAGACAGGGCCTTGCTATGTTACTTAGGGCCTCACTAATTGAGGCTGGCTTCAAACTCATGATTCTCCTGCCTCAGCCTCCTGAGCCACTAGGGTTACAGGTGTGTGCCACTGTGCCCAGATTATTTTTATTCTTTAAAGTAGTAGGTGATTATTATAAAAAGTTCAAATAGAGATACCTGTTTTTTCCATTTTCACACCAGAATAATAATAATAATAATGACGACATATTTTTAGGGAAAAGTAATAAAAATTCTTATTTTTTCCTAATTCATTCATTCAAATATTTCTTTAGTGCCTAAAATGTGTCAGTTACTAGAGGTCAAAGATTGAGTCTTAGTTGGGTATCATGGTGCACACCTATAATCCTAGCTACTCCAGAGCATGAGGCAGGAGGATCACAAGTTCAAGCCAGTCAGGGCAATCCTGTCTCAAAATAAAATTAGAAAATAAAAAGAAAATAAAGGGTTAGGGGTGTAGCTCAGGGGTACCATGCATAAGGACCTGGGTTCAATGCCTCATAATGCAAAATAAAATAAATAAAAAGAGTTTGTCTTGGTTTTGATATGAGTCAATGGGAAAATAGTAAAATATAACACTCAGCAATGAAGTAAGAGCTGACAGAGACCAAAGAAATCCAAAAGAAGAGAACCCAGAGGGCTGGGGATATGGTTCAGTGGTAGAGTTTTTTTTTTTTTTTTTTTTTTTTTGTGGTACCAGGGATTGAACTCAGGGGCACTCGACCATTGGGCCACGTCCTCAGCCCTTTTTTGTATTTTATTTAGAGAGAGGGTCTCACTGAGTTGCTAAATGCCTCGCCATTGCTGAGGCTGGCTTTGAACTCGCGATCTTCCTGCCTCAGCCTCCCAAGTGCTGGCATTACAGGCGTGCGCCACTGCGCCCGGCAGTGGTAGAGTTCTTGCCTAGCATGCCTGAGTCCCTGGATTCAATCCCCAGTTAAAAAAAAAAAAAAAAAAAAAAAAAAAATAAGTAATTAGATAAAGAAATCAGATTGGTTTTTGAAAGATGGAAAGTAACTTGGCAGGCAAAGAGAGAAAGGTCTCTGTATACAGAGGAAACACAAGTGTAAAGAAATTTTGTAATTCAGATGTGATTTTTTTTTGCTTCTTCCCCTTGGCCTGTAACCAATTGCCACACTACAAAACTGAAGCATGACCAAGCATGAAGAAAGTAAGTTGGTGAGTAGTATTAAATGCTTTAATACTATCTGTATGGTAGAGACTGAGGAGAGAACAGGCAAATAACAACAAAGACTACTAAAAAATGTAGAAAATAGAAATGTGTTAAACACTATTAAGTCTAGCTTGTCTAAATTTAACCACAAACTCTGAATAGCAATTCAAAATGGAAAAATGGGCCAGGCATTTTTAACCCTAAACAATACATAAATGTAGGTTTCCTCCAAAACCAGTCAACTGCAGAAGCAAGGAGAATGCACAAACACTTCTAACAAATGTACATGAGATAAAATAGTTATTATTCAGTGATGAATAGGCAGAAAAAAATCCAACATTGATTCCAACGACAACAACAACAAAAACAGCACAAAGAAGAGGAAAGATTACTCTTCACATAGAAGCAGGGCCTGATTTTAAAAGGCAAATTACTTCAGGACACTGAACTAACTTCCCAGCATTAGGCAAACTTTATAAAACAGGTACATATGGAGATAAAAGACCAAAATAAAATGAGAGTAATTTAAGAAGAAAAGGGGTCCATGTGCATACACCTATAATCCCAGTTACCAAGAAGGCTGAGGCAGGAGGACTTGCAAATTCCAAGTCAGTCTCCAGAGGGCAAACATGAGGAAAGAAGGGGAAGGAAAAGGAGTGGGTAAATTTTACAAGGATGCAAAAAAGAAATTAAAACTGCAATAGCAGAAATAAAGCAAATATTGAAGATAAAAAAGGAAAATCAAAGGTGATAATAAAGACAAACATTTGAGCAGTTTACAGAGAGGACAGAAATGGTGAGCCAACTTAACAATTATAATGTTTTCAAGGAAGATAAAGAACAATTGAAACAAAAGTAACAACCAAAGGTATTTCTGGAAATGAAAAAGAAAAACAAGTATGTCAATCAGGAGAAACTAGTATTTTATGCAACAATAGTGAACATTTACAAGACATGTTCTGTTGAAATACTTAAAAAAAAAAAAAAAAAAAAAAAAAAAAAAAAAAAAAAGGGAAAGGAAAATTCCTACCACCATCCCGACACAGGAAAATCAAAGTGGATGAGGGGAGGGACAGTCTGAAACAAATGATTAATGAAAGATAACATAGAACAATATTGACAGAATTTCTGAGGAAGTCAGTGACTTGATAATTTTATATGTGGCTTCCAAGTACTCCTACTAAAAATATTAGTTGAAAATGTATGACATATGAATACACCAGAGTGACTCCCACTGTCACGTTACAGCCACAAGATTGGGGTTCTAATTAGAATAAGATATTTTCCATGTATGTATACTTTTATCCAAATGGACTCTACTGTCATGCATAACTAAAAAGAGCCAATTTTAAAAATGTATGATAGCTGACATACATGATGAATCAACTTAATTGTGAAACAAAAAAAAAAAAAAAAAAAAAAAAAAACAAAAAAAAAAAAAAACAAAAAAACTGGCAATCCACCTAAAGTTTAAATAATGTGTTAGCATTGAATGTAATTACCAAGATAAAAGTCCTGAACGAAGGGGTCTGGCTGGCGGTGGCTGAGTGCCTCAAGAGTACTTGTGAAGGAGCGGCAGCACCAGCGCGCGGGAGGAGGGGGGAACGGGAGACACCCCCCAACCTCTTCGGAGACTCAGTGGAAAGTCAAGTCGAGCACTGCCTTCGTCACCCCTTCAGCTCCCTGCCCTAGGCGAGGAGGCTGGCTTGTGGGGTTGAGTGGCCCTGGCTGAGGGCGGTTGATAGCTGTGGTAAGGACGGCCGTCAGCAGGCGGGGAAGATGAACGGTAGCTGGATGGAGCTGGGAGATGTAACACCACACAATATTAAACAGTTGGAGATTGAACCAGGTCATCTTTCCAGTCAGCTTCAATGACAAGTTCTACAAGGATGTGGTGGGGGTTGGCAAGCTAGCAAAACTTGCCTATTTCAATGATATTGCTGCTGTAGGTGCAGTAAGCTGCAGGGTGGATCAGTCACAGAATCAGAAGAGACTTTACATCATGACTCTAGGGTGTCTCGCACCTTATCGAAGGCTAGGAATAGGAACTAAAATGTTAAATCACATCCTAAACATCTGTGAAAAAGATGGCACTTTTGACATCTGTCTGCACGTTCAGATCAGCAATGAGTCAGCAATTGACTGCTACAGGAAGTTTGGCTTTGAGATGATTGAGACAAAGAACTACATAAGAGGATAGAGCCTGCAGATGCTCATGTGTTTCAGAAAAGCCTCAAAGTCCCTTCTGGTCCGAATGCAGATGCGCAGAAAACAAGAACAAATTACAAATGAACTTTCTTGTACTTGCTTATCGCAAAAAAAAAAAAAAAAAAAAAAAAAAAAAAAAAGAGCCCATTGATTCCCTGGCCCTGTCCCCCACCTTACCGAATCTTTCCTCCCTCCTTGTTCTTGTTTTTCCTCATTTATTTTCTTCCCTCTAGAAGTTTTAATACTTTCAAGGACTTTCTAAAAAAAATCATGTTTGGATTGTTTTAGTTTTCTTTCTTTTTCTTTCTCTCTCTCTCTCTCTCTCTCTCTCTCTCTCTCTGTGTGTGTGTGTGTGTGTGTGTGTGTGAGAGAGAGAGAGAGAGAGAGAGAGAGAGGTGGTTGGAGAAGGAGAAGGTAGATCTGTTTAGTTTCACAGTTAAAATGTATGGTCCCCCAAAATTTGGGTGTCAGATGATTTCAATTTTTTTATGTTTTTTTTTTCTCTCCTTATTTCCTGCTTTCACACTGAAGGGCAGTGATAAACCAGCCTAATTTCATCTTAAGACTGAGAGCCATCCTGTCAAAAAGTTATGAAAAGCCCACTTCAGTTTTCTATGAAATGCTAGGATTCTTATTTGGCTTGAGCTTATTGTCTGGCATTCATGCCCAGGCCTTGAGCTCACTCAGGCCTGGCTTTCCTTGACCAGATAACGACTCTCTCTCTCTAAAACTAACGGTGCCTCATAAACTTTTGATGTGGGGTTTGACTATATCCCCTCCCTTGGAATGCAATGCCATGTAGATTATTAGTTTGCTACGTGCTTTTGAATTACACATGTCTGACCTTGTTAGCTGTAAGTTCCCAAGATTTTTTTGTAACTCTTTGAACTATATAAACCTTGTCTTCCCTGAGAGCGGGGCTGACCCCAAGCCCAGTGTTTGGGAGGGGCAGCCACTGGCCAGCTCTCTTTATGTGCATACAATATAAGCTTGCATTAATTTAAAATTAAAGTTGGTCCTCGCTTGGGCTGGCCTCTGCGCCAGGGTGTGGGGTGGGAGGCCTGCAGGAAGAGGCGGGCCTGCGGCGCCCCCCCTCCCAGCGCAGGTCTTGCTGCATGCCCTTGGGGACACTCCGCTTCGAGGGGAAATGGTGTGCCCGCCCTTTGGACCTTGCCAGGGCTGCGAAGCATGTCCGCACCTCAACATGTACCATGTCTGCATCCCAAGATAATGTGCACCTTACACGCAGAATAAATCCTGAAGGAATTGGACGAATATTATGAGAAGTTTAAACGGGAGACAGATGGTGCCCAGAAACACCGAGTGTTGCACTGCATCCAGAGAGCCCTGATTCAGAGCCAGGAACTGGGTGATGAGAAGATTCAGATTGTGAGTCAGATGGTGGAGCTGGTGGAGAACCGGACCAGACAAGTGGATAGTCACGTGGAACTCTTTGAGGCACATCAGGACATCAGTGACACCACTGGCAACAGCGGCAAAGCTGGCCAAGATAAGTCAAAGAATGAGACAATCACGCAGGTAGAAAAGCCGAACAATAAGCGTTCCCGGTGGCAGCACAACAATGAGAATCGAGAGAATGCATCTAATAATCATGACCGTCTAATAATCATCACCTCAGGAACACCCAAGGAGAAGAAAGCAAAGACCTCGAAGGAGAAAAAACGCTTTAAGGCCAAAGCAGAGAGGGAAGCATCCCCTGCAGACCTTCCCATCGACCCAAATGAGCCCACGTACTGTCTGTGCAATCAGGTCTTCTATGGAGAAATGATAGGTTGTGACAATGACAAGTGCCCCATTGAGTGGTTCCACTTCTCATGCGTGGGACTCAATCATAAACCAAAGGGCAAGTGGTACTGTCCCAAGTGTGTGTGTGGGGGGGGGAATGAGAAAACGATGGACAAAGCATTGGAGAAGTCCAAAAAAGAGAGAGCCTATAACAGGTAGTTTGTGGACATTCACCAGTAGTGGGGAAGACAGAATCAGCCAGTGTATTTATTACATTGCCACCTGCGTTGAGGTGTGAGGATTGTCAAATGTATATTTTCAAGGAATGTTAGAAAAGGCGCCGTTCCCTTCATGGGGAGGGCAGTGATTCTCTCGACTTTGTTTTCGCTGGTATACATTGTAAGAAGACAGTGGTCTGTGGATCAACATTTTAGGAACTACAAATATAGGTTTTAATTAAACACTTAAAAAATAATAAAAAATAAAACTAAAGTTGGTGGTCTTTTCTTTGCATGTTGGATCAACACTTGCTTTTGCCAAGAGAAGAGTGCTTGAGTTACAGGAAGTGTAATTAGTGTGAAGAATTCAGCCTTTTTGTAAACTTCCAGATATCAAAATAGATTTTGATATATAACTGAGTTTTCTGAGATGACACTGCCTCTATTTCTATAATCATTTCACCTGGACTTTCTAAGCAGTCCTATGAATGTATCCATAAATGTGGTTATCAAAAACCCAATAGCTGCCTTATGACAATTAAGTACTTGTTATATAAAGAGGGAAAAAATATTAAAGTTTGGATTGAGCTTGTAGGCTTCCTATCAATTACTTTCTTTTTCCACACTAGTTAAAGATTTAACCTAAATTCTAAGTGTTTGTAAAGGGTTAATTGTCCTGCATCAAACTTGTATTAAATAATTCCATCCACTTACAGTAGAAGAAGATTTGGAAGAAGTAGAAGTTGGGCAATAGTTTGTATGCCTATGAGTCAGTAAATACTAAAGTAATACCCCATGTTGAGCTGATTATTTTGATATATGATAAAAAAATAATCTTTGAGGTAAAATAATAATTCTGTTACTGGAAGATCACAGGATATATCCATCATATTTTTCAGGAGAGACAGTTTACAGTGGGGCAAGTAGGTTAAAATTATACTACATGGAATTTGCATTTAGGTTCTAAAGAAAAGAATCTGTAGAGAATCTATGCAATGTATAATTTGTCCAGATTAGTTTTCATTTGGGGAAGGGAGTTCTGAAATATCTTCAATGTTTACTCATCAATGGAAAATCTTTCAAAAAGAGATTATTAGGAAACTGGTGTGTGGTGGTGGAAAATAAAAGCTCCCTCAGTTTTTGGAGGGAAAACTTTAAATTTACTTAAATGGCTAAATTTACTTGGTGCAGTTAAGAATTAAACTTGTCAATTTTAACATTGCTGTTACATCTGAAATAAACTTATGTGATGTTCTGGTAAAAAAAAGAAAGTCCTGAAAGAAGATGAAGTTAAAAATATTAAGTATGAAAAATATTTTAATAATATCCTGGGTACCTAGCTCACCATGGAAGGCAAAAGGGGATAAAGCGAAGATGGGCTAAGAGAAAAAAACTAGTCTTCAGATACAGGGAGAGTCAAATAATTTTCTTTTTGAGACTGACAAATCAGAAATATTCAATTTTTTTCAATTTAGAACAAGATTTGAATTCACTTAGACTAGTATACTTTAAGTACAGAATGTATGCATTTAAAATATCTTAAATAAAAATCAAACTAAGCATAACTCACAAAGTTATGTAAACAGAACAAAATTATGTAAAATCATAAAAACAGAAAACACCAACAGATGAATGAATAAACAAAATGTGGCATATGCCCACAACAGAATATTACTCATCCTCAAAAAGGAATGAAGTACTAATATATACTATGACATGGATGAGCTCTGAAAACACGCTACCTGGAATAAACCAGACAGAAATGTATGAGCTCACTTTTATAAAATATCAGGAAAAGGCAAATTCATAAAGACAGAAAATAGATTAGAGGTAGGGTACTAGAAGTTGGAGGTAGGAAGGAACGTGTGGTGTTCAGTGACTACAAAGTTTCAGTTGAGGAAGATGAAAAACATTCTGGAGATTAATGATGGTGATAGCTGCATGACAATGCAATGGTACTTCATGTCAAAGCTGTGAAAAAGGCAAAGATGATAATTTTATTACACATATTCAATAAAATTAAAAAACTAAACCAAAAACAAAGCAGCAGCAGTAAATAATAAGACAAGGAAGCATTAAACAAATATACCAGAAAGAAAGCAATCATTGTGATAATAAGCATGAATGTTTTAAGATCTTCTTTGTGTTGTGCCCAGAGAATGGATCCCCCAAAATCACCAAGGAATCCGAGTGCATGCAAGAACAAAGAGCCTTTATTCGGGCTTAAGCTCGGACTCTCAGACCTCACCAACACAGTGGATCTGTACTGAGAGCCCAGAAATGAGGAAAGACTGAGTTTTTATAGGGGCAGAAGCAAGGAGGGGGAAGGGGCACGCCTGATTGGCCAAGGGAGCCCATGCATGTCTAAGGAGGTTTTCATTGGTGGGTGCCATCTCCAAAGCTATGGAATGTGCTGACTGTTCATTGCAGGGCCCTGCAGGGCCCAGGGCCCAGGGCCCTGCCATTGCCCTAGTTTATTGTGCCCAGGCTAGCTTAGCATGTCTGGGCTTATTCCTGCTTTGTGACAAGAGACTTGCAACATTTTGGGGCAGCTGATAACAAAATGGGGTCATAGTGGTTTGACTTCTATTGTCTTTTTTTAAATTTTATTTTTTATAATTTTTAATATGTACAACTCATAGTGCATATATTTAGTATCTTTTTACGTACAACTGTTTGTATACAAAGTATATTCATACAATTCAGGTCTTCAATCATGCATTAAGGAAAATGGTATCCGTCTCATTCAACCACCTTTTTTTTTTCTTTTCTCCCCCTCCCTCCCCTGTTGCTCCTTCCCTTACCCTCCCTTCCCTTGACCATTTTAGTGTTCCTCTAATCCTCCTATGTACACCCATCCAAAAATACACTTTGAAATAGCCTCCTTATATCAGAGAAAACATTTGGTACTTGGATTTTTGAGACTGACTAACTTCAACTAGCATTATGTCTTCCAACTTCATCCATTTACCTGCAAATGCCATTAATTTATTTTCTTTTATTGCTGAGTAAAATTTCATTGTGAGTATATACCACATTTTCTTAATCCACTCATTTACTGAGGGACATCTAGTTGGTTCCACAACCTAGCTATTGTGAATTGCGCAGCTACAAACATTGAGATAGCTGTGTCACTGTAATATGCTGTTTTAAAGTCCTTTGGGAATAGACCCAGGAGTGGGATGGCTGGGTCATAGGGTGGTTCCATTCCCATTTTCCCAAGAAATCTCCAAACTGCTTTCCATAATGGTTGTACCATTTTGCAGTCCCACCAGCAATGTATAAGTGTGCCTTTTTCCCCACATCCTCTCCAACATTTATTGTTGCTTGTGTTCTTGATAGCTGCCATTCTGACTGGAGTGAAGTGAAATCTTAGAGTAGTTTTGATTTGCATTTCTCTAATTGCCAGCGATGTTGAACATTTTTTTATGTATTTGTTGATTAATCATGTATCTTCTTCTGAGAGGTGTCTTCTCAATTCCTTAGCCCATTTATTGATGGGGTTGTTTGTTTTTTTTAGTGCAAAGTTTTTTGAGTTCTTTATATATTCTAGAGATTAGTGCTCTATCTGATGTACATGTATTAAATATTTGTTCCCAATTAGTTGGCTCTCTATTCACCTCACTGATTGTTTCTTTTGCTGAAAAGAAGCTTTTTAGTTTAAATCTATCCCATTCATTAATTCTTGGTAGTAATTCTTGCGCTACAGGATTCTTATTAAGGAACTTGGGGCCTAATCCAACATGTTAAAAATTGGAGCTTACTTTTTCTTCTATTAGGCGTATTGTCTCTGGTCTAATTCCTAGGTCCTTGATCCACTTTGAATTGAGTTTTGTGCATGGTGAGAGATAAGGGTTTAATTTCAATTTGTTGCATATGGATTTCCAGTTTTCCCAGCACCATTTGTTGAAGAGGCTATCCTTTCTCCACTGTACATTTTTGGCGACTTTGTCTAATATAAGATAGCTGAAATTATATGTATTAGTCTCTGTGTCCTCAATTCTGTACCATTGGTCCACCAGTCTGTTTTGGTGCCAATACCATGCTGTTTTTGTTACTATTGCTCTATAGTATAATTTAAAGTCCGGTATGGTGATGCCCCCTGCTTTACTTTTCTTGCTCAGGATTGCTTTGGCTCTTCTGGGTCTCTTATTTTTCCAGATGAATTTCATGACTGCTATTTCTATTTCTTTGAAGAATGACATTGGGATTTTGATTGGAATTGCATTAAATCTGTATAATGCTTTTGGTAGTATGGACATTTTGACAATATTGATTCTACCTATCCAAGAGCAAGGTAGGTCTTTCCATCTTCTGAGTTCATCTATAATTTCTTTCTTTAGTGTTCCATAATTTTCGTTATAGAGGTCTTTCACCTCTTTTGTTAGGTTGATTCCCAGGTTTTTTTTTTTTTTTTTTTTTTTTTTGGTGCTATTGTAAATGGGGTATTTTTCAACATTTCCCTTTCAGAGTCTTTGTCGCTGATGTACACAAATGCCTTTGACTTATGTGTATTGATTTTGTATCCTGCAACTTTGCCAAATTCGTTTCCTAGTTGTAAAAGTTTTCTGGTGGAGTTTTTTGGGTCTTCTAGGTAGATTATCATGTCATCAGCAAATAGTGCTAATTTGAGCTCTTCTTTTCCTATCTGGATCCCTTTAAATTCTTTCGTCTGTCTAATTGCTCTGGCCAGAGTTTCCAGCACCATGTTAAATAGCAGTGGTGAAAGGGGGCATCCCTGTCTTGTTCCAGTTTTTAGAGGGAATGCTTTCAATTTTTCTCCATTTAAGATAATGTTAGCTCGGGGCCTTGCATAAATAGCTTTTATAATGTTAAGATATGTTCCTGATATTCCTAGTTTTTCCAGTGTTTTGAACATAAAAGGGTGCTGTATTTTGTCAAATGCTTTTTCTGCGTCAATTGAGATGATCATATGATTTTTGTCTTTAAGTCTATTGATGTGATGTATTATGTTTATTGATCTCCGAATGTTGAACCAGCCTTGCATCCCTGGGATAAACCCCACTTGATCGTGGTGCACTATCTTTTTGATATGTTTTTGTATCTGATTTGCCAGGATTTTGTTGAGGATTTTTGCATCTATGTTCATTAAAGATATGGGCCTGAAGTTTTCTTTTTTGGATGTGTCTTTGCCTGGCTTTGGAATTAATGTGATATTGGCCTCATAGAAAGAGTCTGGAAGGGTTCCCTCTTTTTCTCTTTCTTGAAATAGTTTGAAGAGCATTGGTATTAGTTCTTCTTTGAAAGTCTTATAGAACTCGGCTGTAAACCCATAAGGTCCTTGACTTTTCCTTGTTGGTAACTTTTTGATGACATTTTCTATTTCTTTGCTTGTAATCGCTCTGTTTAAGTTGTGTATAGCCTCCATTTCCAGTTTAGGCAAATCATACGACTCAAGAAATCTGTCAATGTTTTCAATATTTTCTGTTTTATTGGAATACAAGTTTTCAAAGTAATTTCTTTTTCTTTTTCTTTTTCTTTTCTTTTCTTTTTTTTTTTTTTGTGGTACTGGGGATTGAACTCAGGGGCACTTGACCACTGGGCCACATCCCCAGCCCTTTTTTGTGTTTTTATTAGAGACAGGGTCTCACTGAGTTGCTAAGTGCCTCGCCATTGCTGAGGCTGGCTTTGAACTCGCGATTCTCCTGCCTCAGCCTCCCAAAGTGCTGGGATTACAGGCATGCGCCACCACGCCCGGCTTCGAAGTAATTTCTAATTATCTTCTGTATATCTGAGGTGTTTGTTGTGATATCCCTTTTTCATCATGAATGTTAGTAATTTGAGTTTTTTCTCTTCTTCTTTTTGTTAGCATTGCTAAGGGCCTGTCAATTTTGTTTATTTTTTCAAAGAACCAACTTTTAGTTTTGTCAATTCTTTGAATGGTTTTCCTTAGTCTCAATTTCATTAATTTCTGCTCTGATTTTAATTATTTCCTGTCTTCTACTGCTCTTGGTGTTGGTCTGTTCTTCTTTTTCTAATGCTTTAAGGTGTGATGTTAAGTCATTTATTTATTGTTTTTTTTTTTTTTCCTCTTAAGGAATGAGCTCAGTGCAATGAATTTTTCTCTTACTACTGCCTTCATAGTGTCCCAGAGATTTCTATACGTTGTATCTGTGTTCTCATTTACCTCTAGGAATTTTTTAGTCTCCTCTTTGATGTCTTCTTCAAACCCTTGTTCATTCAGTAGCATGTTGTTTAGCTTCCAGTTGTTGGAGTAGTTTTTCTTAATCCTTGTTTTGTCGTTGATTTCCAATTTCATCCCTTCATGGTCTGATAGAATGCAGGGTAGTATCTCTATTTTTTTTATATTTGCTGAGAGTTTCCTTATGACCTAATATATGGTCTATTTTGGAGAAGGAGCCATGTGCTGCTGAGAAAAATGTGTATTCATTTACTGAGGGATGAAATATTCTATATATGTCCGTTAGGTCTAAATTGTTAATTGTTTTAAGGAGGCTTAAAGTTTCTTTGTTTAGCTTTCGTTTGGATGATCTATCCATTGGTGAGAGAGGTGTGTTGAAGTCCCCTAGAATAACTGTGCTGTGGTCTATTTTACTCTTGAACTTGAGAAGAGTTTGTTTGATGAATGTAGGTGCTCCATTATTTGGGGCATATAGATTTATGATTGTTATATCCTGTTGATGGATGGTTCCCTTAAGTAGTAAGAAATATCCATCTTTGTCCCTCTTGATTAGTTTTGGTTTGAAGTCTACCTTATTTGATATGAGAATGGAAACCCCAGCTTGCTTCCACTGGCCATGTGAGTGATAAGACTTTTCCGAGCCTTTCACTTTCAGTCTGTTGATGTCTTTTTCTATGAGGTGTGTTTCTTGGAGACAGCACATTGTTGGGTCGTTTCTTTTAATCCATTCTGATAATCTGTGTCTTTTGATTGGCGAGTTTAGGCCATTAACATTCAGGGTTACTATTGAGATGTGATTTTTATTCCCATCCATTTTTATTTGAATTATGGTCTTTAGCTTGATTTGGTTTCTCTTCTGGTTGGTATTTCCCTTAGTTTAATATCTCCCTTTGTTGATTTTCATTATCATCTTTCTCTTCTTCTTCATGAAAAATGTTGCCCAGGATGTTCAGAAGTGCTGGCTTTCGAGTTGTGAAATCTTTTAACTTGCTTTTCGTGGAAGGTTTTTATTTCATATTTGAATCTAAAGCTCAATTTTGCTGGATATAAGATTCTTTGTTGACATCCCTTTTCTTTCAGAACTTGAAATATGCTATTCCAGGATCTTCTTGCTTTTAAGGTCTGGGTTGAAAAATCTGAACATAGTCTGATTGGTTTCCCCCTTATGTAATCTGCTTCCTTTCTCTTGTGGCTTTTAGTATTCTCTCCTTGCTCAGTGTATTAGGCATTTTCATTATAATGTGTCTAGGTGTGGATCTGTTGAGATTTTGTTTGTTTGCTGTTCGGTATGCCTCTTGAACTTGGTTTTCCCATTCATTCCTCAAGTTTGGAAAGTTTTCTGTAATTATTTTGTTAAATAAATTACTCATTCCTTTGGCTTGAAACTCTGCCCCTTCCTCTACACCAATCACTCTTAAGTTTGGTCTTTTTATGCTGTCCCATAATTCTTGGATGTTATGTTCTTGATTTCTAAGAAGTTTTGCTGTATAGTCTAAATTCTTCTCTAGGATATATATTTTTGTCTTCATTGTCTGAGGTTCTTTCTTCCAAGTGGTCTATTCTGTTGGAGATGCTTTCAACTGAACTTTTATTTTGGTTTATTGCTTGTTTCATTTCTGGAATTTCTGTTTGGTTTCTTTTTAGAGCCTCTATTTCCCTATTGAAGTAATCTTTTACTTCCTGTATTTGTTTTTGGAGTTCTTTGTGAAAATGATCTTTTGCCTCCTGTACTTGCTCCCTCATCTCATTTTTGAGTTCATTCTTCAGTTCCATAAACATTTGGCATATGTAATTTCTAAATTCCATCTCTGGCATTTGACCAACTGTGCTTGCTATGACATCTACTGATGAGGTATCTTGATTTGTTTGTGTCATTTTCTTCCCTTGTTTTTTCATGTTGCTTGTGTGTCTATTCTTCCTGCACTGTGGGACCTTGACTATTTCGATTTTACCTTAAAGCCTTATGTTGTTCCTGTAGTACAGTGCTATCAGATCACCTTATAATTCCTTTACACTTTAAAACCTAACACTTTCTATTCAGAAAATCCAAGTTTGATCACAATGTACAGATTTGGTTAACCCAGATATTATTTCCAATTTACTCTGTACGCTTCTGATGGGGTTTTATAGCTTCAAGTATTGGATACAGAGGTGTTATGTTTAGGAAGAAGAAAGCGTCTTGAATTGTTCTTTGTTGGAAAGTATGAAAAGAGATTTCTATTGAAGTGGTTTAGTGGAAGTGGTTTAGTATCAGTAGACGAGGGAAGAAAGAGAATGAAGTAGACAATTAGGTGGAAAGACCAATTTATATATAAAGTAAGTTGGAAAAGAAAAAAAAATGATAAAAGAGTAGGAATTGGTGTAAGAGAGAGGAGAGAGAGAATCAAGAAAATAGAGAGTAAACTATATATAACACTGCTTTGCTACCCAGTTCAATTGCGCCGGTTCTAGAAATCCCAAGTTCTGCGTATAACTTGTTTTTGCCTCTGTTTAGTATGCACTGGCAGGGTGTAAACATGAAAGATGAAGGAGGAAGAAAAGATGCAAGAGTGAGAAGGAAGAAAAGAAGGAAAGAAAAAAGGAGCGGAAGCAAACAAACACACTGACAATCAATGCGGAAGGAAAAATAAAGCAGAACAAAACAAAGCCAAAAAAAGAAAAAGAAAAACAAACAAACAAAAAACCTCCCTGAAATCCAACAAAACAAGCAAACCAACAAAAAGAAAGAAAGAAAAAAAAAGTCGAACCCCAAGTCTCAAACAAAACGGGCCCTGGGAAGCCCCCCTCTTTTTTCCTTTCCAGTTCAAGCCAATTGTTATTGGATCACGTCTAGTCAGTCTGCGATCCTGTTAGTGGAATCAAGGCTGCACCTTAGTGGCTGAATGGCTCAGTGAAGGAGTGGCCCAGAGGGTCTGTGTGTCAGCTGGTGAATGGCACTAGGAAGGGGACCCTCCAGAAGGCACCCCCTCCCCACGCCCACCCATAGTTGCAGCTTCTTGTGGCCGCTGCGCTGGCCTCAGACACGCCCTCCCCTGCTGGCCACCCGAGACTCACCCAAGTGTGCGTTGTCTTCAGAGAGCTGGAGGGTCCCTGGATGGCTGCAGCCATCACTGTCCATCTCCGCCCCTTTGTCTGGGTCAGCCACTGCACCTTTCAAAGATGGCGGTGCTCTCCTCCCAGTCAACAGCAGCTCCGCAGACTCCCGTATCCTCGCCGATCGATTTCAAAGCCGTTGGGTGGATGTCTCTTTGCCGAGGTGGTATCGGGAAGTTGCAACTGTAAGTGCTGCTTCGGACTATGGACCGCTCCAATTGTGCCCCTGCTTGCTGTTCGCCGGTCTCTGCGCTGCTCTCTCCAGGCCCTACTGCTGAGGGTCGCGTCTGGCTGAGTGTGGATTCAAACTGGTGTTGTCGACCCGTGGTCTCCCGTGGCCCCACAGCACCAATTCCGCCGGCTGTTATCGCTGGCTTCACGCTGGTGTGCCCTGAGTGTGGCTGGGGTTGCAGTCGCAGCATGGTCTCCCCACACTGACTTTGTTTTGCACGGCCTCTCTGATCTATTTTTAATAAATTTAATTTCCTTGGCCAGGCATGGTGGCATGCACATGTAATCCCAGCAGCTTGGAAGGCTGAGGCAGGAGGATCACAAGTTCAAAGCCATCCTCAGCAACTTAGTAAAATTCTCTTTCAAAATAAAAAGGACTGGGAATGTAGCTCAGTGCCCTGGGTTTCATCCCCAGTCCAAAAAAAGGGGGAGGCACTACATATGGGCATAGGACATTTGTGCAGGTTCTGCATCTCAGCACAAACTTCTCAGTTGGTGGTAGCAGTTTTAGAGTGAAATTGATGTCACCTGTATCACAGGGTTTGTAATCACTGTGAGAGAAGCCACAGTGTTTGGCCATTTTCAACTCCAGTTGGAATGGGAAAATGGTTTCTGCCTCTCACCAAGTCTTATGGTGGGAAGAATTAGCCAAACACAGAGGGTTTCAGGTGCTCAGTGGCCAATACAATGACACACATCAGTGTAATAGAAACCCAGTTATTTTCTCATAATATGCAGCTCAGAGGGAGGCAGTAGAGGGATAGGACAGAGACACAACAATGTCACAAGTTGGGTCTGGGTAGCATGACTTTTTGCCTAAAGGGTCCCAGGTGGCACTCCAGCCAGCAGGTGTAACTTCAAGACATAAAGAAGGGAGAACAGGGCTTTGCCAAATGCATCATCTTTACTTTTATTGAAAAGGCAAAAGTTTTTTCAGAAATCCTCAACAGACATTTGCATATGGCTCTTTAACAAGAATTGTGTCATAAAGCCCACTCTGGAAATGAGGGAAACTGGGAACATTGCTACCTCCTTCCCCAAACTGGAACTCTGTTATAACAAAAAGGAAGAAGTGGAGATAGGATAAGATGAGCGCTGTCTGCTTCAATTAGCATTGGGCCTGAAAGGGTGATAAGAATCACCAAACTTCTCCTCATGCCATCTCCCCAGAGACTGTATTATATGTCTGCATTAGCTTTCTTTCTGTTGTTCTAATGAAATACCTGAGAATATGTACTTTATAAAGAGATGAGATTTATTTAGCTCAGAGTCCAAGATTTGGCAGCCCCTAGTACTGACATTTTATGGGTGTCATCACAACACGGTAAATGGCATCATAGTAGGAGGATATGAAATAGGTAGTGATTGCATGGTCAGAAAACTGGGAGGACCAGTCTTGCTCTTTTTATAAGGAGCAAGGAACTTGCATTTCCATTGTTAGAGCACAGTTAGGAGTCCATGACTCCTCGGGTCACCTGTCATGAGTGAGGTCTTTAGAGAAAAGACCTGCCTGGAGTCATTTCAAGCAGGATATAGAATAACTCTGGGCCTCTATTTTCTCAGATACTGAATAAGGATGAAAAGAACACACTTGCCCAGCCAGCCTTCTGTACTTGTAAACCAATGCAGGGTGTGCACATGAGAGATGAGCACTCAGAACAGAGGAAAGCCTCCAACTCAGACATCCAGAGGTGGACAGGCAACTCATAGGAACTAATGGGGGCCCATGAAAAGTAACATTAGTCCCTTCTGAGGGCATCATCCCTGGTGACTGAATTACTTCACACTAGGCCCCACCTCTTACATGTTCTACCACCTCAACACTGCCACACTGAGGACCAAGCCTCCAGTCTATGAACATTTTGGGGACAAACCACCCTCACATCATTACAAGCTCCAACAAAGCCAACATCATATGAGCAGGATGTTCCAGTCTACAACATGTGTGTATGTGGGGGTGGGGAATGGTTGCATTCAGAAGTCACTAGCAGCAGACAGAGCCTGCATTCCAGAACTACTGTGATGTCACACTTGATACTTCTTTCCTTCCCTGATGTAGTCATGGCAGTCTGAGTGCCAATCCAGAAGAGGTAACTGATGGTTCTCATTTCTCTGAGAACAAGAGGCCTAGCCATGCTGTTCTCAAATGATGTCATGTCTCCACCCCAACCTCTGGTCAGATATTTTTGTTTATTCCCAAGCCTCTGCTACTTTCAGTGTAGTGCTGCTCATCAATTTCAGTGGCCTCTTCTTTTCCTTCCAGTGAGTCTCCCATGCAAGCTATCAGGTTTCTTACAAGGAGACAGAAAGGAAAATAGATAATCATAATGCAGAGGTAGAAAAGTAGAGAGAGGGTGAGGAGGGGAAAGAAGGATATAAAGTTAGAGGAACCTGATGTGCAAGCACAGAAGTCTAGAGTGCCTGATGCATTTAGGGAACTGTGTGTGGCTGATAATGCCTGTGACATTTGGTGGAGTCTCCGTGGTCTCTCTCTAGCCTGGATATTTAGATCTGTCCTAAGGTCTGTGAGTCCTACCTCTGGTGAGCCAGGCCTCATGGGGAGCTCTGGGAGAACTGAGTCTGGCTTGGTTTCAGTTGCAGGAGGCAGGCTGATAATGGGGATTGGGCCTTTCTTGTGGTTACAGCTCTCTCCTTGTCCTCACCCTCTGTAGTCTGATTGCTGTCAATTTTTCAGATGCTGGTATCTTGCATGGAGGTAAGGCCTGAGACCCCTGGGAGAAAGAGGTGGTACCCAAGGGCTCATGCCTACAGGGGTGATTTCTAAAGTGCGAACTCCACCTATGTCCTCAGGATCCCTTCTATCCATGTCATCATTACTTAGGCCCTGGCACTTCATTTCCCAAGCCACCAAGGTGAGAAAAAACAGAATCCTGGAGGTTTTCCAGTTGCTTTAGAAGGGAGGGCCAGGCAGGCTGGCAACAAGGGCCAGAAGGCTCTTCCAAACCATGCAGTTCACTCTTCCTCTTTCCCATTTCTTGCACAACTCCAAGCACTGATCACTATTCAAAAGGGTGGCACTCTAGAGAGAGCTCTTCTGGCTGGAAACTCCCTTCTCTTTGACTGCTCACCCATCTGAGTGGTCAGCTTGATCAACAGGGACTGGGATCCCCCTGCCCACCTCCTCTCCACCCTTCTTGTTGCCCAGTGATGCTATGGGTATGCCCAAGCACCAGAGTGATGGAAGGGCCTCCTGCCACTGTCCAAACCTCTTCCCATGCCAGGCTCCTTCAAGCAGGACCCCAACATGCCATATGTAGCATGATTGTACCACAGAGCCTTCCAAATGTCATGTTGCCCAAAGTGCTGCTTCTACCACCTGCTCTGGACCTTCTACTGTCCCTTATGTAATATCTGTGTGAAGGTGTATACTCCTCATCCTTGTCCACTCACCAACCCATCACTGGGCACCTGGCCAGGACCAGTAAACTCACATCATAAGTGAGCCAGGGGTGGGTATGAGACCATCTTCCTTGACTGCTAAAAGTGGCTTTCAGTCACACTTGGTCACTTACATATGTCACTGCCTCTGTGTTTTTATGTGTCCTGAGAAGCTGGCCTTGCTTGCACAGGTGCTGACATGCAAAGGGCATTCCATCTGTGTTGAGCCTGGTAGAGTCAGGGGGACGAAAGGCAGCACCTGTCCCACCCCTTGGCTTGCTGATATTAGAAACCCAGACATTTAGGCTGGCTACTGCCCTGTTCTGGGGATTTTTGCCTGTCCACCTCTGGATGTCTGAGTTGGAGGCTTTCCTCTGTTCTGAGTGCTCATCTCTCATGTGCACACCCTGCATTGGTTTACAAGTACAGAAGGCTGGCTGGGCAAGTGTGTTCTTTTCATCCTTATTCAGTATCTGAGAAAATAGAGGCCCAGGGTTATTCTATATCCTGCTTGAAATGACTCCAGGCAGGTCTTTTCTCTAAAGACCTCACTCATGACAGGTGACCCGAGGAGCCATGGACTCCTAACTGTGCTCTAACAATGGAAATGCAAGTTTCTCCCTGTGGATGGGAGCCCATGTGTAGGGCCAAGAGCAGGCAGCTTAGAGGGCTCTGTTAGGGGAAGTCTCCAGATTTGGGGGTGATGGAGGCCAGGCCAGTAGACCCTCAAGGCCTACCTCCTTTCCTGTAGGAATTTGACCACTATTGCTAGTGGGTCAATAACGTATCAGTCATCACAACTTCAGCATCTTCCTGCTGCTGCTTGTGTCCCTGTGCTTCTACCTGGATGCCTTGCCGGTTACTTTCGTGATATTCTTCCTATGCATTAGACACATGCCTGTCTCCATGGACAAAAGCATGGCATATCCACACAGTCCCAAGGACCCACACTGGGAAGAGCATGGGTTGTAGCTAGTCAGCCACTTAGGTTGGTTCCATAATTTAGCTATTGTGAATTGAGCTGCTATAAACATTGATGTGCCTGCATCACTGTACTATGGAGTCCTCTCAGCCTCTTGTATTTAATTTTCCATTTCATTCTTCAGGTTTGGGAATTTTTCTGATATCATTTCATTGAAAAGAATTCCTATGATTTGTGTCTCCATGCCTTCCTTTATCCTGATAAATGTTAAATTTGGTCTTTTCATGTTATCTCATATCTCTTGGAATTTCTATTCATGTTTTTTTTTTTTTTTAACATTTCCTCTCATTTTCTCTTCAACTCTATTTTTATGTATTTTGTCTTCATTTCCTGAGGTTCTGTCTTCCAAGTGATCTAGTCAGTTGGTGATACTTTCCATTGTATGTATTTTTTATTTGGTTAATTGATGATTTTGAGGATTTCTGTTTGATTTCTTTTCATAAATGCTATATTTTTAAAGAATTTATAACAGGTTTTTAATTTTATTTAATAGATAACATTCAGAGTTCTACAATGCTAACCTGAAGGTAATTAGATTACTAACAGTATAATAAAAATGCATTATATATTGTTTTAATCTTTTTCTCAAAAAAGGATGGATAAAGGTTACTATGCACACTTTCCCAAAGTGTGACAAAACAGGATAAATTCAATAATGAATATCTAAAATACAGACCAGTTTATCTATAGTAGATATCTTTCTTATCTATCAATATTATAAACATCTCAGTTGCCTCATGTCTTACAAATTTCTTTCAAAAATTGAAATATAATTAATTATACCTTATTATCCCCCCAAAACAAAAGATATGTTTACCATTAAGCATACAAAATTTACACATAAGGATGCATGTTTATCTTCCTTAATTGGCCCACTAATTAAATTTACATTTGGTCATACTTAATTTAACATGTACAGAATTGTTCATATAGGTAGATCATTATATTTTAAGAAAAAGTTACTTCAGCACAAAACATACTTTGTGTTTATTGAAGTCTTAATCTAATCAATTCTTTTTTAATGTTACTAACATTAATTTATTTAACTGACATACAAAGTCAAGCATTTAGCTCTTCAAAATAATATCCGTATCAATGTGGTATTCTGTGAATTAAAACAACACAGTTTTATAACATTGAGTTAGATAAAAATGAAATTAGATTAAAACATATATAAGACAAAAATAAATATCTAACAAATCAGTTATGAAAAGACTATTTTTTGCAAAATAAAGTGTTAACCAATAAAATAAATATGTTGCTGTGTACCATATGATAAATGAGAGGATGAACAATTGTAACAAAAGCATTTCACAATCTCTGAGCCTGACCCCAGGACTATCCAGCCCGTTTTCCAAAATATTACATTATCAAACCCATGGTTTACCCCATTTTCCACTGATCTTCATGTCAGGTGTTCTTTTTTTCAACAATATCAATAACTAATTTAAATATAAGTGAACTAGATATGGTAATTAAAAGGAATAAATGTTCAACATGTGTAAAAAGCAAACAATGACTATATGCTCTATGCATATGTCACACTTTCAATATCAATACACCAATAGATTAAAAGCAAAAATAAAAAAGGGGGAAAATAAGCATGAGAAATCTGAAGTAGAGCTATTGATAAAAAATAAATTTCAAAAAAGGATTTTCAGTGATAAAGGGGAACATTTCATAACCTCATAACCATAATAGGGGAACTTCTTCAAGAAACTATAACAATCCTAAATGTGTTTGTGTACCTAACAAAAAAATCTCAAAATACATAAAGTAAAAATTTTAAAATGTAGAAAGACAAATCCAAAATAGTATTTGGAGATTTTAAGCCCCCTTAATTTGCTGGAAGGAGTAATGATATAGAAGTCTTAACAACATTATCAGCCACTTTGACCTATTTATTAGTTATAGAGAACTGTACACAAAAATGACAATAGATAATAAGGATAGACTATATTCTGTTATGAAGTAAGCTTTGGGAAATTTTAAAAATTTGAAATCATGCAAACTGTGTTTCCCACATGATTTATTACAATAGAAATCAATCATCTCAAGATATATAGAACCCCACTCCATCATCTCAAATACTCTAAAATTAAATGACACACTTATAAATATCTCAGAGGTCAAGGAAGAAAGCACAAGAAAAGTAAATAAAGAGTGCATTGATCTAAGTGATAATAAAAGCTTAAAATATCAGAATCTCTGGGATGAAATAGTACTCAGATGAATACTTATATCTATTTGTATCAGAATGAAGCTACATTAATAATCAAATTATTTTCAAATTAGGTAGTAGGAAGAAAAAATAAGAGTAGGAGCAAAAATATGCAAAATAGAAAAGAAATACTACAGCTAAAAGTTGATAAAAATCTAACTAATCAATAAAAAAAGCAAAAAAAAAATCAATGGAAAGGGAACTATCAAAACAACCCTACAGTTGCTTAAAATGTATTAAGATAATATTATAATCATACAATTACATTTATATAGCTTACATACCTTGGTCTATTTTAGAGGCTAGAAACCCATGCTTGTTTATGAGATTCATATGAGTGATATGTTTTTCTTTCCATCCTTTCACCTTCAGTCTGTGGATGTCTTTGTCTAAGAGGTGAGTCTCTTGAAGACAGCATATTGCTGCCTCCTCCTCCTTCCTCCTCCGCCTCCTCCCTCCTCCTTCCTCCTCCTCCTCCTCTTCCTCCTCCTCCTCCTCTTCCTCCTCCTCCTCCTCCTCCTCCTCCTCCTCCTCCTCCTCCTCCTCCTCCCCCTCCTCCTCTTCTTCTTCTTCTTCTTCTTCTTCTTCTTCTTCTTCTTCTTCTTCTTCTTCTTCTTCTTCAACCCAATCTGCCAGTCTATGTCTTTTGATTGATGAGTTTAGGCCATTAATGTTCAAGGTTATTATTGAGATATGATTTGTATTCTTGGTCATTTTGGTTTATTTCTAGTTTTTCATTTAAATTTGTTTCCCCTTTGACTGACTATCCCTTTAGTGTAGTTCCTCCCTTCACTGGTTTTAACTTTTTTTTTTTTCATTTCATCTTCATATGGAATATTTTGTTGATAATATTCCTAAGTGCAGGTTTTCCAGTTGTGAATTTTTAAAATTTTTGTTTATCATGGAAGATTTTTATTTCAACTGCAAATATGAAGCTTAATTTTGCTGGATATAAGATTCTTGGTTAGCATCCATTTTTTTTCAGAGCTTGGTATATGTTATTCCAGGACCTCCTAATGTTGAGGGTCTGGATTGAGAAATCAATTGAGATCCAAATTGATTTCCTGCTCTATGTAATCTGAAACTTTTCTCTTGAGGCTTTTAAAATTCTATCATTATTCTGTATGCTAGGCATTTTCATTATAATGTGATTTGATGTGGGTCTGTTGTAATTTTGCACATTTCAGGTCCTGTCAGCTTCTTGTATTTGAAATACTTTCCATTTCATTCTTTAACTTTGGGAAAATTTCTGACATTTTTTCATTGAAAAGATAGTGCATTCCTTTTGTTTGTATCTCCATGTCTTCCTCTATCCTGATAAATCTTAAGTTTGGTCTTTTCATGTTGTCCCATATCTCTTGGAAGTTCTATTCATGGTTCCTTAACATTTTCTTTCCATGGTCAACACTATTTTCAAGATTATATATTTTGTCTTTATTGCATGAGGTTCTGTTTTCCAAGTGGTTTAGTCTGTTGGTGATGCTTTTTATTAAATTTTTAATTTAGTTTATTGTTTCCTTCATTTCAAGGATTTCTGTTTTTCCCCCCAGAATCTCTATCTTTTTATTGAAGTGATCTTTTGCTACCTGAATTAATATAATCCTTTACTTATATAATCCTTTACTTCAAAGATAAGTTTAATTATGTACATTCTAAACTCCTCCTCTGACATTTCTTCCACTGTGATGTTGATGAATTGTTATTGGAGGTTTTTTTTTTGTTTTGTTTTTGGCTTGGAGTGATTTTTCCCCCTTGCCTTTTTATGTTGTTTGTGTGCCTACTCACCTAATAGTATGGATCTGAGGCAGTAGAGTTTCTACCCTATAGACTTATAGTGTCCCTGAAGTTTTCTAGTACCTCACTGTTTTGGGGGAGACAAATAATAACAGCCAATGCAAACAATTTACAGCATTAAAGCGAATAGTTCCTACTATGACATCTACAATGTTAGTTATCACAATAAACAGAAATGATATGATCATTTATGCTTATAATAAAAACAGCACATTTACAAAAAGGTTTATATTTTCAAATGGTGGACAAGGAGAGAACAGAAGTGATATAAGATGTGATGATTATGAGGGAGGAGGAGAGAAGACAGAAGTAAAAGTTTAAAGGAAGAGTGAAAGAACAATAGAGATTGGCTATTAGCAGAAGAAAAGAGAGAATCAAGAGAAACAGGTAGGAGCAAAAAATATATATAAAGCAAAAATTTTAATAAATTTTTTAAAAATAAAAATAAAACAATACAAAACAAAACTAAAATATACTAATCAAACATCCTAGTTCAAAAAGCTAATGCATGTAAAATATTTTGCTTCAAAAATGCTAGAGATGAGAAGAAGAAAAAATAGGAAACTGTATAAATGTCCATGTATCTTTAGGGTCAAAATTAAACAGTGGAAAAGAATTGTTTTTAAAAACGGGGTTAAAAATTAAAGAATTCTTTTCTTTGGTGTTTAAAATATTCTCAGCTTCTCTTCTCAGCAGTTTTAAGTGGGGTTGTCTGGAATGTGATGCTCCATCCCCTGGACTGCTGGAGTGAGAGAGGTAATCTCATAGCAGAATTCCTGGAGGCAGGTTTTAGGTCTTGGTGTGCTCCAGGCTCTTAGCTGAATGCTTATGAGTCTGGAGATTTTAAATCATTGCACCTCCAGGGCCCAGTACCTGCTAGTCCATGCTGGAGGACTTTACTCCAGGGATCCCCTGAATTTCATTCATGTGGTGGGGGAACCAATTCTTTGTCCCCCCTGTCACCTGCATACCCCCGATTTTCCTGGTCTCAGGTTCAGTCTCCAATTTCTCCCACTCCCACCCTTGTCTCAGTTTCAGTCTCCAATTTCTCCTACTCCCACCCTTCTCAGCCAGATGTGTCTCTCCCAGCTGGTCATGCAAGCACTTGGATTGGAGAGGTAGGGGTAGAGAGGGGTGGGTTTCCATGGCCACTTGTCCACTGTGTAAAACTCTCTCCACATTTGATTTTATTCTGGTCACTTAAGCACAATCTGTCATGCAGCATGTGTTTACTGGGCCTGTATTCTGGGCCAAACTTGGGTGTGCCAGTAATCAGTTTCCTTAGTTGTCAATCCAGTGCCACAGCTAGAAAATTGTTCCTTCATCCTCCACACACCAACTGAAAAGATGGCAGTTCTTCCCCCCCCCCCCCCCCCACATCCTTCAGGTTTGTTGGACAATGTCCTTGGTCTCTAAATGCTCTGTACCCAGACATGCCTCAGGCCTCCCCAAAATGCAGATTCCCTAAACTCCCTTATCCCTTTACTATGCTCATGGAGGGACCACTCTGGAGCTTCCACCTGGCTGTGACAGCATCTGTGCTTCTGTGGATTGTTTTCTTATTTTATTATATCCAACCTCCTGTGTCCCTGATCTGCTTTGAATGTCCATTTTTAGGTTCCAGCAAAGTACCCCCACCTTTTTATTCTACCCACCTAGTGGAGAATCTGCCCATCTCCATTCTTGGTCTCATGCCACCATCACTATCTCTTCACTGAAGTGATCTTTCAACTCCTTACTTCATCCTTTATGTCACGGATCAGTTTAACTATGTACATTCTGAATTCCTTCTCTGACATTTCTTCTATCGTGTTGTCAATGGATTCCATTATTGTAGCATCTTGGTTTGTTTGGAGAACTTCGTTCCCTTGTTTTTGTTTTCATGTTGCTTGTCTTCCCACCTAGCAGTGTGGATCTGAGTTATTATCTGTCCTT
The DNA here is from genome assembly GCA_025594165.1 of Tamias sibiricus. Classification (NCBI taxonomy): domain Eukaryota; kingdom Metazoa; phylum Chordata; class Mammalia; order Rodentia; family Sciuridae; genus Tamias; species Tamias sibiricus. The sequence goes on from CM046668.1 coordinate 73,067,599, forward strand.
AGACTTATTGTGTCACTAAACGTTTCCAGTACATCACCTTTAAGGGGGAGACCAATAATAACAACCTTAAACAAAATGACTCCTATTAAGATGTCTACAGTTTTGTTGCAATAAACACGAATGATGTGTTCAATTATTATCTGTGATATAAACTGTAGGTTTGCAAAAGGGTTTACAATTTCTTTTTTTTTTTAAATTCTAAGTTGTTATATATGACAGTAGAATGCATTACAATTCATATTACACTTATAGAGCATATTTTTACATATCTCTGGTTGTATACAAAGTATATTCACACCATTCATGTCTTCATACATGCACTTAGGGTAATGATATCCATCTCATTCTACCATCTTTTTCTTTTCTTTGGTTTTCTTTCCTTTTCTTTTTTACCCTTTTGCCCCCTCCCTTCCCCTCTCTCCCCATTGACCTTTTTACTGTTCCTCGAATCCTCCTATGCTCCCCGTCCCAACCCCACTGTGAATCAGCCTCCTTATATCAGAGAAAACATTCAGCATTTGGACTTTTGGGATTAGCTAACTTCACTGAGCATTATATTCTCCAACTTCATCCATTTAACTGCGAATGCCATGATTTTATTCTCTTTTATTGCTGAGTAATACTCCATTTTCTTTATGCATTCATCTCCTGAAGGGCATCTAGGTTGATTCCACAGTTTAGCTATTGTGAATTGTGCTGCTATAAACATTGATGTGACAGTGTCACTGTAGTATGCTGTTTTTAAGTCCTTTGGGTACAGATTGAGGAGTGGGATAGCTGGGTCATAAAGTGGTTCCATTCCAAGTTTTACAAGGAATCTCCATACTGCTTTCCAGATTGGCTGCACCATTTTGCAGTCCCACCAGCAATGCATGAGTGTGCCTTTTCCCCCACATCGTCTCCAACACTTATTGTTGTTTGTGTTCTTAACAGCTGCCATTCTGACTGGAGTGAAATGAAATCTTAGAGTAGTTTTGATTTGCATTTCTCTAATTGCCAGAGATGTTGAACATTTTTTCATGTATTTGTTGATTGATTATATATCTTCTTCTGAGAAGTGTCTGTCCAGTTCCTTAACCCATTTATTGATTGGGTTATTTGTTTATTTGGTGTTAAGATTTTTGAGTTCTTTATATATTCTAGGGATTAGTGCTCCATCTGATGTGCATGTGGTAAAACTTTGTTCCCAATTAGTAGGCTCTCTATTCATCTCACTGATTGTTTCTTTTGCTGAGAGGAAGCTTTTTAGTTTGAATCCATCCCAATTATTGATTCTCGATATTAATTCTTGCACTATAAGGGTCTTATTAAGGAAGTTGGGGCCTAATCTGACATGTTGGAGATTAGGGTTTACTTTTTCTTATAATAGGTGTAGTGTCTCTGGTCTAATTCCTAGGTCTTTGATCCACTTTGAGTTTTGTGCATGGTGAGAGATAGGGGTTTAATTTCATTTTGTTGCATATGGATTTCCAGTTTTTCCAGCACCATTTTTTGAAGGAGCTATTTTCTCCAATGCACATTTTGACACCTTTGTCTAATATAAGATAACTGAAATTATATGCATTAGTCTCTGTGTCCTCTATTCTGTACCATTGGTCTACAAGTCTATCTTGATGCCAATATCAGGATATTTTTGTTACTATTGCTCTGTAGTATAATTTAAGGTCTGGTATAGTGATGCCACTTGCTTCACTCTTCTTGCTAAGGATTGCTTTAGCTATTCTGGGTCTCTTATTTTTCTAGATGAATTTCATGACTGCTTTTTCTATTTCTATGAGGATGCCATTGGGATTTTGATGGGAATTGCATTAAATCTTTATAGTGCTTTTGGTAGTATGGTCATTTTGACAATATTAATTCTGCCTATCCTAGAATAAGGTAAGATCTTTCCATCTTCTAAGGTCTTCTTTAATTTCTTTCTTTAGTGTTCTGTAGTTTTTGTTATAAAGGTCTTTCATGTCTTTTTTTAAGTTGATTCCCAAGTATTTTACTTTTTTTGAGGGTACTGTAAATGGGGTAGTTTTCCTCATTTCTCTTTCAGAGGATTTTTCACTGATATATAGAAATGCCTTTGATTTATGGGTATTGATTTTGTATCCTGCTACTTTGATGAATTCACTTATGAGTTCTAGAAGTTTTCTGGTGGAATTTTTGGGGTCGTCTAGGTATAGAATCATATCGACACTGAATATTGGTAATTTGAGTTCTACTTTACTTATCTGTATCCCTTTAATTTCTTTCATCTGTCTTATTGCTCTGGCCAATGTTTCAAGAACTATGTTAAATAGAAGTTCTGAAAGAGAACATCCTTGTCTTATTCCAGTTTTTAAAAGGAATGCTTTTAATTTTTCTCCATTTAGAATAATGTTGGCCTGGGGCTTAGCATAGATGGCTTTTACGATGTTGAGATATGATCCTGTTATCCCTAGTTTTTCTAGTATTTTGAACATGAAGGTGTGCTGTATTTTGTCAACTGCTTTATCTGCATCTATTGAAAAAATAATATGGTTCTTATCTTTAAGTCTATTGAGGTGATGAATTACATTTATTGATTTCTGTATATTGAACCGACCTTGCATCCCTGGAATGAACCCCACTTGATCGTGGTGTACTATCTTTTTGTGTTAGGTTTGCTAGAATTTTATTGAGAGTTTTTGCATCTATGTTCATTAGAGATATTGGTCTTCTTTAGAGATATTGGTTTTCTTTCATTGATGTGTCTTTGCCTGGTTTTGGAATCAAGGTGATATTGGCCTCATAGAATGAGTTTGGAAGTGCTCCCTCTTTTTCTATTTCCTGAAATAAATTGAAGAGTATTGGTATTAGTCCTTCTTTAAAGGTCTTGTAGAACTTGGCTGTGTATCCATCTGCTCCTGGGCTTTTCTTGGATTGTAGGCTTCTGATAGCATCTTTTATATCATTGCTTGAAATTGGTCTGTTTAAATTGTGTATATCATCCTGATTCAATTTGGTCAAATCATGCGACTCTACAAATTTGTCGATGACTTTGATATTCTGTATTTTATTGGAGAACAAGTTTTCAAAATAACTTCTAATTATCTTCTGTATTTCTGTAGTGTTGTTGTGATATTTCCTTTTTCATCACATATGTTAGTAATTTGAGTTTTCTCTCTCCTTCTCTTTGTTAGCCTGGCTAAGGGTCTGTCAATTTTATTTAGTTTTTCAAAGAATCAACTTTTTGTTTTGTCAATTTTTTCAATTGTTTCTTCTGTTTCAATTTTATTGATTTCAGCTCTGATTTTAATTATTTCCTATCTTCTACTGCTTTGGGTGTTGGATTGTTGTTCTTTTTCTAGGGCTTTGGGATGTAATGTTAAGTCATTTATTTGTTGACTTTTTCTTCTTTTGAGGAATGAACTCCATGCATTAAACATTCCTCTTAGAACTGCCTTTAGAGTGTCCCAGAGATTTTGATATGTTGTGTCTGTGTTCTCATTCACCTCTAAGAATTTTTAAATCTCTTCCTTGATGTCTTCTGCAACCCATTGTTCATTCAGTAGCATATTATTTAGTCTCCAGGTGTTGGAGTAGCTTTTATTTATTATTTTATCATTGATTTCTAATTTTATTCCATTATAGTCTGATAGAATGCAGGGTATTATATCTTATTTTTATATTTGCTAAGAGTTGTTTTGTGGCATAATATATGGTCGATTTTAGAGAAGGATCCATATGCTGCTGAGAAAAAAGTGTATTTGCTCATTGAAGGTTGAAATATTCTATATAAGTCAGTTAAGTCTAAGTTGTTTATTATATTTTTGAGTTCTATAGTTTCTTTGTTCAGCTTTTGTTTGGAAGATCTATCCAGTGGTGAAAGAGGTGTGTTAAAGTCACCCAAAATTATTGTGTTGTGGTCAATTTGACTCTTAAACTTGAGAAGAGTTTGTTTGATGAACATAGATGCTCCACTGTTTGGGGCATATATATTTATAATTGTTAAGTCTTGTTGGTGTATGGTTCCCTTGAGCAGTATGTAGTGTCCTTCTTTATCCCTTTTGATTAACTTTAGCTCGAGTCTACTTTATTTGATGTAAGGATGGAAACCCCTGCTTGCTTTTGCAGTCCATGTGAGTGGTAAGATTTCTCCCAACTTTTCACCTTCAGCCTGTGGATGTCTTTTCCTATGAGATGAGTCTCTTGGAGGCAGCATATTGTTGGGTCTTCTTTTTTTTTTTTTAAATCCAATTTGCTAGTCTATGTCTTTAGATTGGTGAGTTTAGGCCATTAACATTCAGAGTTATTATTGAGACATGATTTGTATTCCCAGCCATTTTTGTTTATTTTTGGTATTTAACTTGACAGGTTTCTCCTTTGATTAGTTTTTCCTTTAGTGTAATACCTCCCTCTGCTGATTTTCATCATTGTTTTTCATTTCCTCTTTCTGGAATATTTTGCCAAGGATGTTGTGTAGTGCTGGCTTTCTAGTTGTAAATTCTTTTAAATTTTGTTTATCATGGAAGATTTTTATTTTGTCTTCAAATCTAAAGCTTAATTTTGCTGGATATAAGATTTGTGGTTGGCATCCATTGTCTTTCAGAGCTTGGTATATGTTGTTCCATGATTTGGCTTTGAGTGTCTGGGTTGAAAAATCTGCATATATCCGAATTGGTCTTTCCCTATATGTGATCTGATTCCTCTCTCTTGAGGCCTTTAAGATTCTATCCTTATTCTGTATGCTTGGCATTTTAATTATAATGTGTCTTGGTGTAGATCTGTTCTAATTTTGTACATTTGGTGTTCTGTAAGCCTCTTGTATTTGGTTTTCAAATTCTTTTTTTTTTTTTTTTACTGGGGATTGAACTCAGGGGCACTCGACCACTGGTCCCCATCCCCAGCCCTTTTTTGTGTTTTATTAGAGACAGTGTCTCACTGAGTTGCTAAGTGCCTCACCATTGCTGAGGCTGGCGTTGAACTCGCGATCCTCCTGCCTCAGCCTCCCAAGTGCTGGGATTACAGGTATGCACCACCACACCCAGCTCCAATTCATTCTTCATGCTTGGGAAATTTTCTGATATTATCTGATTGAAGAGATTGTGCATTCCTTTGGTTTGAAACTCTGTGCCTTCCTCTATCTCAATCACTCTTAGATTTGGTCTTTTGGTGCTGCCCCATAATTCTTGGATGTTCTGTTCATGGTTTCTTATTATCTTCACTGTGTGGTCAACTTTATTTTCCAGATTATATACTTTGTATTTATTATCTGATGTTCTTTCTTCCAATTGATCTAGTCTGTTGGTGATGCTTTTTATTGTGTTTTTTATTTGGTTTATTATTTCCTTCATTTGAAGGATTTCTGACTGGTTTGGTTTTCATAGTTTCTATCTCTTTTTTAAAGTAATCTTTTGCTACCTGTATTTGTTTTCTTATATCTTTGTTGTGGTGATCAATTTTTGCCTGTATTTGCTCATTTAGGTCATTCTTTAATTCACAGGTCATTTTAATAATGAACTTTCTGAACTCATTCTCTGACATTTCATCAAATTCACTGAGCATGGGTTCTGTTATTGTAGTATCCTGGTTTGTTTGGGGTACTTCTCCCCCCTTTTTTTCATGTTGTCTATTTTTCTTCCTTTCTTGCAGTGTGGATCTGAGACATTACAGTTTCTACCCTATATTCTTGTAGTTTCTGTGCAGATTTTCTTTGCCTCACCTTAATGTTGGGCTTTCAGACCCTGCAGGTGTCCCTCAATGTATGCTACTGCAACTAAAGGTGGTGTGGCAATAACGGAGGTAACTCGATATAACAGTGAAGGTGCCCCAAGATGGATGCAATGTCTTCCAGAGATGGGGCTGAAAGGGTGGGCCTTACAATGACTTTGGGATGCCTGCTCTGATATGTGGCTGCTTTTAGGCCCTGTCTGTTGTCAAAAGGTAGGGGCTACTGTGTGGGGAAGGCTATGGCTATGTCTGCTGTGTCCCAAGATGGAAGTGGGTTAGGCTTGTGCTCCCAGGTGGGGATGGAGTTGAGGACTCTGGACCCACCCTGGGCCTGGGTCCCACATAGGGTGTGGGCAGAACTGGTTGAATTTGAGCTCCTGTGGTGGTCTGCTGGTTGGAAGAGGCAGTCTTATGGCAAAGCATGAGCTTCGCGGGTGTTTGTTGGTGGCCGGATGAACCCGGGCCCACTCTGAGTGGAGGTTATCGGGGCTGTCCAGGGCCTGCCTGCACTCGGCAGAGTTCCGTAGGGCTAACCTGAGTGTGTCCGCGCTTGGAAAGTGTTGGTGGGGCTGACCTGGTCCTGCCCGCCCTCGGAGAAGCTGACCTGGGCCTCCCAGCACTCAGCAGAGGTCAGTGGTCCTGTCCTGGGCCTGCCTGCCCTAGGCCGAGGTTGGCAGGCCTGACCTGGGCCCGCCTTCACTTGGCAGAGTTGGGCTGGGCATACCTGGGACTGCCCCGCTTGGCAAGTGTCGGTGGGGCTGACTTGGGCCTGCACTCAGAGGAGTTGTCCTTGGTCTGCCTGTGCACAGTGGAGGTCAGCAGTCCTGTCCTGGACCTGTCCACACTCAGAGGAGGTTGGCGGGGCTCAGAGTTTACAATTTCTATGGAGGACAAAGAGAACAGGAGTGGTATAGGATGTGATGCTTATGAGGTAGAAGGAGAGAAAATAGAAGTATGAGATCATAGGAAGAATGAAACAAGAATCAATAAAAGTTGGCTATTATCAGGAGAAAAGAGAGAAAGAGAACCTGGGGAAACAGATAACTGAGAAGAATATATAATTTAAAAAGAAAAATAAGAATTGAAAAAATAAAAATAAAAGAATAAACAACAAAACTGTGATATACTATTCAGACATCCCAGTCCTCAATAGCCTGATGCATGAAAAGCACTTGGTTTAAAAAATGGTGGAAGCCAGGCGTGGTGACGCACGCCTGTTGTCCCACCACTTGGGAAGCTGAGGCAAGAGGATCAAGAGTTCAAAGCCAGCCTCAGCAATGGCAAAGCTCTTAGCAACTCAGTGAGACCCTGTCTCTAAATAAAATACCAAAAAGGGCTGGGGATGTGGCCCAGTGGTCGAGTGCCCCTGAGTTCAATCCTCAGTACAAAAAAAAAAAAAAAAAAAAAAAAAAAAAAAAAAAAAATTGGTGGAGATGTGAGAGTGGGAAAAGAAAAAAATATCTTGAAGGAAATTTGAACAATTATTTCCATTGGAATTCAAAAGCTTCTCTGCATCACTTCTCAGCTGTTGGATGGGGTTGTTTAGAGTTTGCTGGTATCTCCACCCTCAGGATGATTAGGGTTACTGGGGTGAGAGGGTTAGTGCTGAAGGCAGACCTTCTGGAGGCAGGGTATAGCAATTGCCAGTCCCCATTGGAAGACTAGACCCCAAGAATCTCCTTTGGGTTCACTCCTGTGATGTAGGATCCTGATCATAACCCCTTAGGTTGCCTTTTGACCCCACAATTCCTGGTCTCTGATTTAGTTTCCAAACTCAATCTCTCCTGCCCCCTCCCTTTCTACATCCCGATTAGGCACCTCTCTGGTGGTTCTGAGGGCTTAGCATCAGAACCTGTGCACCTGTCCTGGAGAGCTGTCCTATATTGGGTAGACAAGATACTGAGACCTATGGCCTGGCCATGTAGGTGTGAGTGCTGGGTGGGGTTGGTGGCAGGGCAGGGGTTGGAAGACTGGGGATTGGGGAACCAGTGGGCCTTGTTGACTGTCAAACTGGTGGACCAGAGGATCAGTGGATGCCAGACTGGGGAGGGAGTCGGGGACCAGGCTGGTGTTGGGTCACAGGGAGTGCCAGCCCGAGTGGGCCCTGAGAACCTGGTGATAATGGACTGGTTGGCTGGGTGATCCAAGATCAAGATGCCCTTGTGTCCTCTTCCAACCTACCAACCTAGGTTGGTAGCCAGTCCCTGTGCACTTCAGGACTCACAAAGCTGAGGAGAACCCAGCTTCCTCCAGCCTCTGCAGCAAGATGGTGGCTATTAGCACACTCAGCATGAAAACCTCAGGTATAACCAATCCTGCAGGCACCTTGATGATGGTCTTCCATGCTCTGGTTGATGTGCCTAAATGGAAGTGGCCACACTCCTAGATGGTGGCAGTGGGAGGTGGCAACCCTGTAGGTACCTTGATATTGGACTTCCAGTCCCTGGCCAGTATCCCAAGATGGAAGCAGCCCTGTCTTGAGATGGTGATGGTAGTGCCAGATATTTGCTTCATTTATATAAGGAATAAAAAACCAAAACATAACTGGGCATGTTGGTGGTGGCAATAGTACACACTTGTGATTCCAGCATTTGCTAAAAAATCTTACAGGGAAACTTCACAAGAAAAAAAAAAAAAAGATGTATATAGTTAGCTTCACAGAAAACTAACTTCACTCATTTTATTCCTTTTTTTTTTGTAAATAGTTGAATGTTCGACCATGGATCAAAAGCTGTCAGTTTTGCCAATAGGAATAGGTGTTCTGTGCTCTGAGGAGAAGCTGGAATTGCATCCTGGTAGATTAGTAGCAGTACTACTACTAGTAGTAGTGGTAGAGACTATTTACTGGGTTCTTTTGATGTTATAGGTGCTATGTCAAAAACTCTTCATGCATTGTCGAATTGAATTCTCCTGGCATCCCTATATGCTAGGCATAAAAGAGCTAGATCCTACCCTTTTTGGCTGGTGGGGAAACTGACTTTAAGGTTTAGTAAACTTCTCAAACATAGATAGTATATGGGAGAACAAGATTTAAGCCCAGATTCAGGCCAGAATATATCCTCTTAAACAAGCAAGGGATTTGAGCCAGGGCTTAGCTAAGTATGGGGGGTGGGTAGAAGTACATCTTTTGGTCCTTGGCTTTCCATAGACTGGCAAGCTATGCATTTCTCTAGCATTCTACGGCACTGCAAAGTGTCTTTTTGTTTTTGATTTTTGTTTTTGTTTTTGTTTTTTTTTTTTTTTTTGCCTTTCCAGTGTCTGTTTCCTTTATTTTTGATGACAGCCTTTTTTTACTTTGGGGAAAACCTCACTCCTCTGATTATGGTCTTTATGGAATCACTCCTGGTAATCCATCTGCCCCAGCCATAGGATGGGCAGGCAACTTGGGAGAGGGAAGTAAGAGACTTTTAGCAAGGTATTTCTCTCCAGCAGGGTGACATACACACTAACAACAGGTAGAGTTGAAGCATCCCTGTTTCACAGCCATTTTGAAGAGGCTGTTTATCCCAGATTCTAGGAACTGCTTTGATTCCTGCTCCTTCCTAGTTCTGTTTATTTTCCTACACTTATCTAATTTTTTTTTTTCCTTAGCTTTGCCAGAGTCTGTCTCTGTTGCTTGCAACTGGTGTCAGTGCCTAGAGAATGAGAAACAAAGTCTCCTAAATCAGAGAGCGTTTACACAGTTCTACCATTTTTTACATATGCACCATTGGACAAGTTACCTAATCCCTCTGAATGTATTTTCTCATTTATGAAATAGGGATATTCATGTTGTTCAAACAATGAGCCGATGCATGAAACTTGCTTGGAAGAGTGCCTGGACCTAATCACACAAATTTGCTCACCTTTTTCTTATCAACTTAATAAATATTATCTGTTTTGACTTGCAAACTAAAGAGAAGTATGTTTTCCCCACTTCAAGCTTGGGCCAGAAAGTGTTTACTACATTAATATAAATATCAGGAAAATATCACAAGAATGAAATTTTATAAATTCAGAGCCAAGAATAAACTGAAAACATACCCAAGCAGAAGAACATAGAGCACTTATTGGACCAGAGATTTTACAGATTTCAGAGCATTAAGAATTCACAAAATCTCACATTCAATACCTTGATCCAAAAGTGGGAAGCCATCTGTGAAATACATGAGGAACTTCTCTCAGCATGGTAGCCAGGGAGCAATACCCCTGGCATTGGGAACTTTCCGTGGCTTTCCCACGGCAATAGATTGCCCAATGCACAAGACCTTTCCCTCCGCTCTGCTAGGAAGCTTCCTTATAGTAGCTCTGGAGATAGGCATAAGCTGCTAGGAACTGGACGCCCACTTTACCCTGTTTTGGAGAAGAACATTCTATAGAAGCCCTTTGATATCTCCTGATATAAAGCAGGTGAGGGTTCCATTTTGCCAAGAACTCGATCCTTCTGATCAGCTTGCCCGTCCCTGCCCCTGCTTTTGAAACTACTTTCTGTTTCTGTGTTTTTTACGCTGTTTTCTTTTTTTTAAAAGCTATTTTTAAAAATTATTTATTTACTTTAGTTGTACACAATGCAATGCATTTATGTTTACGTGGTGCTGAGGATCGAACCCCGGCCGCGCACGTGCAAGGCGAGCACTCTGCCGCTGAGCCACAACCCCAGACCCCGCCGTTTTATTTCTCTTAGCTTTATTTTCTCAGCCAGCCCATTCCGAGGGGAATCCCATTTCTACTGCCTGTGTGGGATGTGGGTAGGAACTTTAAATATTCTGATTCTTAATTTGCAGATCTTTCATTCAATAAATATTGAGTACCTGCTGGGTGATTGGCATTGTGCTAGGTTCTTGGGATAAGGTGGTGAAAGACAGCCAGCTGTGGGATCCAGACCACATCCAGAAGCACAAAGATGCACAGATGTTGTCACCATGCCTAAATAGCAATGAATACCAGCTGGGTGATCAGGAACAGATCTCTGTCTTGGATCTGACTAATGCCCTGTACTGCTTCAGTAATACTACCCACAGAAGCAAGCAAAACCCCCACCTTTTCAGAGGTTTAGCAGAAAGCTTATTTCACATTTTGGTATGGGTATTCTTGATTAAGAGTGAAGTTTACCCCCCTGATGAATCAGTGACTCAGGAGTTTTTCATCCTGTGGCATCACCATTCTCAAAGACCTCAGGAGTCTCTGTATCCAGTCAGGAAATGGGGGAAGAAAGGTTGGAGGGAGAACAATTGCTTCTTAACCTTAGATGGTAAAGGTGGTTGAGATGGTATGTGCCAGTGGTTCGTTGCTGAGAGTGACCACTGTCCTCAGCTGGATGTGGGGGATAAGAAAATTCACCACTTTTCCAGAAACAGCAAAAGGGGTGTGGAGACTACCAGTGAAGACCTAGCTCTGTCTCTGAAGAAGTGGTTTCCTCTCTGGACCTTAGTATTAAGGGCTTAAAATGTTGACTTTGGCCTCAGTATGATACATTCTACCATTCTAAAAGTCTCTGAAAATTAGGAGACAGTATATATTTGGCTCACCAAATTTGAGGTTACACTTATCCATCAACTTCATCAGAAGCATACAAACATAGTTGAAACAGAGGTAGTATTGAGCAGTCTTACATTTGGTAATTCTTTATAGCCTTTAATCTAGAAAATACTCTACAGAACCTCAGTTTATCACTACATGTGCCATACCTCGGTAGGTGAATATTTTATATTTATATGGGTTTCTATGTTGGGGGATGTTGTAGCTAGTGAACTTTTCTTCTGATTTCATCTTGAGGGATAAAAGATTCTGGTAGTTTGTCTATCATTAAGACTATAAGCTTTAATTTCGAGCTTTTCTTTCCTTTCTTCTCCCTCTTCCATCTCTTTTCTTCTCCTTCCTCTTTTTCACTTTCTTGAGTAGCTGAAGAGAGATCTAAATCTACTGACCTTGAGAAGATCAGCTTATCCAATATAAATCTGATTGTGTGGATGTTATATTTGAGGGTCTTTTGAGTGTGTGAATTGGACTGGGTTCTGTACAATGTCTAGCAAGAAAATTAAACAGAAATTAAGTCTTAATTCCAAAATCCTAGTTCCTATATTTGTCTTTTTCTGAACTGAAACTAAATGTTTGAACTTATGCCAGTATTTTCTGTGTTTCTTGGACTTGACCTCTGTATCCAGCCATTATTTTTTGGTTTGCACCTACATTACATTTGTCCTTTGTGTTAATCTAAATCAAAACTTGAACACAAAATGGTGATAATGTCAGTCATCTCTTAGGGCAGCTGGATTACTCAATCGTTGACACAATGGTCAGAGTGCTGAAAACACTACCTCTGAGATTCTATTGCACTGACTCAATCTCTGTTTCTATTGCGATCTCCATCCTCATTTCTCTAGTAAAGTTTTTTTTTTTTTTTTTTTGGATAATATTATGTTAAGTAATAATATATTGTTGGAACTTTTCCCTCCTTGAGTCCTAGGTGTGTCTCTATAGGCGCTAGGGAATTGAGCATTAACACCTCAGTTCTCTCCACAGTACAGAGACAGGTACAAAACCAATATTTGAAGAAGTTATGTAACCTGTCCAAGATCACATTGCTTAGAAGTTACAGAGCCAGGATTTAAACGTCTATGTTATTAACCTCTACTCTGTATTAACATTTTTTTGAGACAGAAGTGCCCAGCAGATTGCCATTCCTCCAGAGGCGCCAGGACCGCTACGGAGCCAGGTGATTCCGAAGCCAGAGCCTCGGCGCCACGCCCCCAGGCCAAAGCCCGCTTTCCCTGCCCCCTGCACCAGGCTCGGGCCAGGCTTCAGACTTAAAGGCGTGGGAGGAGGTGATGTGATGAGTGGCCGCCTGCAGCCCAGCAGCGTCTCCGGAAAAGCTCCGCAGCGCTGGCCACGGCAAGCAGGCTGGTCACCTCTCCCGTGGCGGTGATTCCCCTTGGTCTGGCGAAGGCGAGCTGCAGTCTTGGGTGCTACTGCGTCTGGGCTGTAGGCGGGGCAGGTGCGGAGAGCAAGGGACTCAGGTGAGCGGGAGCACGGTCAGCCCTCAGCGGAATGACCGACCGATCGCCAGACCCGCTTTGCCCCGCGCCGCTGCGCGCCAGCTCATCGCCCCAGCCCGAGGCATTGAGCGTTAAACTGCTCCCAACCTCCGCCCCGCCTCGAGCTGCAGGCAGCAGTTCCTTCCCCTGCACAGTGCCTTCTAGGAACGGGGAAGGACCTGTCTCGAGGGACCTCTGCCTTCCCTTCTTTCTCTCCAGCCCAAGCCCTGCGACGCAGGCAGCGAGAAAGCTAGCGTCTCAGGCCGCTCTTCCTGAAGCTAGGGAAGGCTTTGAGAGGAAGACTGCTGTTACAAACCCAGCTCCTGTCATCTTGGAAGTCAGGGGTTTTTAATTTGTTCGGACAGTTCTGCCTCCTTCCTGCCTTGGTTTCTTCGCCCGTGCTCATGGGACCCTTTTCTAGAGGAAGGGTATGGCACTTGGACATTAAGGTGGAAGGAACTCGCTTTTTCTATGCCATCTGTGCAAGACAGTATGAACCTTCGTTCCAGCATATGGCCTGAGGAGGAGAAATGCTGTAGAGACTGTGGGAGTTTTGAACTTGGAATCAGGAAAGCTAAATCGAAATCCTACTCTGCCATTTGGTAGTGATTTTAATTCGCATGTTAAAACTGGGGTTTCTTATACTATGTAAAGTAGAAGAATTAAACAAAATGTTTTGGGAATCCAGTTAAACTCCCTTTAAAAGCACCCAGGACACTTAATGGTACAAATGGTAAGTTCCTAATTGCGTTTTTTATTTGTTTGGTTTTGTTTTTCCTTTTATCCAGAATAACTAAGTTTTTGGTCTGGAGAAGGGTGCCGGGATCTTATGTGGTCAGAATCTAACTGCAGTCTGTGCTTTGCATGGGCAGCCTCAGGAACAAACCAGACCCTCATCTTATTGATCAAACATTGCTTATTGATCAAACATTGGTATATGAAGAGGATGATTTAAATCAGTTTTGCTCTCTACTCAAGACAGCTTTTCTCACTAGGCTGTTACTAGGAGAAAAGCTGGGAAGGCTTTTGTTTACACCTTGTCCCCCTTTAGAAGGAATCCTCTGCAACTATTTTTGAAGACCCCTCACTCTGCCTCTACAATATTCATTTCATGTTCATTGAAAATGTGGTGAGAGTCAGTTCAGGAACTGGAATTATTTAGTGACTGGATATTACAATTCTAAATTAATTTGAGGAGTTGCCTTTCTCTCTGGTGGAGAGAGAATATTCACCACTGTAATGTAATGGACACATGTTACAAAAGTATTAGGGGAGAAGGGAAAGAGATGCACTCAGTGCATCAAGTTGGACTTAAGTCTCACCTACTCTTAACAGCTACTTGGGAGGCTAATGTGTGAGGATTGCTTGAGCCCAGGAGTTGGAGGGAGGCCAGCCTGGCCAGCATAGACCCTCTCACAAAAAATAAAAATAAAAAACTCCAGTAGGTCTGAAGTGCTATCTGGGCATTTGTATTATTGATTTATTTATTTCACTAGCGGGGATGGAACTCAGGGCCTCCTAAAGTCTAGGCAAGCACTCTGCTGCTGAGCTGCATCCCCAACTCTGTATTTTTCAAAAAGGTTCTCAAAGGCTTGGGTTGTAGTTCAGTGATAGTATACTTGCCTGGCATGCAAGAGGCCCTAGGTTCTATCCCTAGCAACACACACACACACAACTTCTCAGGTGATGCTCATGGCTTGAAAACAGAGATGTAGGTGAGGTTTCACAGTTTATAAACAGGTGCAGCAAGATGTCCAATAGTTTGCTGCCTTAATTTTCTCTTTTTCTTTCTTTAACAACTAACCATACTTGAATCAAAAATTATACCTCAGGTTTTTGTTGTTGTTGTGTTTTTAGAGACAGAGACTCACTGTGTTGCCCATGCTGGCCTCAAACTAGGTCCTCTGTCTCAGCCTCCCAAGTCTCCAGGATTACTAGCATATACCACAGTGCTTGGCTCTGTTTGGGGATTTATAGTGCCTTGAGCCCAGGGGGTGGAAAGAGTTCTTTTAAGTAGTAGATCTGTGGGATTCTGGTGTTATTATTATTTTTTTTTTTTTAGTTATAGTTGGACACAATACCTTTATTTTATTTATTTATTTGTATGTGGTACTGAGGATCAAACCAAGGGCCTCACACATGCTAGGCGAGTGCTTTACCACTGAGCCACAACCCCAGCCCTGGAATTCTGTCTTTGTAGTCTCCCAACCAGTTAAACTCTTTTTTTTTTTTTTTTTTTTTGGTACCAGGGATTGAACTCAGGGGCACTTGACCACTGGGCCACATCCCCAGCCATTTTTTGTATTTTATTTAGAGACAGGGTCTCACTGAGTTGCTAAGTGCCTCGCCATTGCTGAGGCTGGCTTTGAACTCGCGATCCTCCTGCCTCAGCCTCCCAAAGTGCTGGGATTACAGGCGTGCGCCACCGCGCCCAGCTAGTTAAACTCTTTAATACTTTTTTTGATGAATGTAGTAAAAATTACATTGAATTTTTTTTTTTTACCAGATGTTGCTTATGTTTGTTGGTTGCCAGAATTACATAAAATTATATTATTTTGTAAATCATTTTTGGTAGACCTTTATATTGAGCATTATGATGCACCCCTGTGATCCCAAGAATTCTGGAGGCTGAGGCAGAGGCAGAGAGGCAGAGAGGCAGGATGATTACAATTTAGATGCCAGCCTGGACAGCTTAGTCCCTGTCTCAAAAACAAATAAATAAATAGGGCTAGGGATGTAGCTCAGTGTTAGAGTATCCACTTGGATTAGTCCCTAGTACCAATTTTATTTTCTGTTCCAGCTTATCATAAAGGCTCTGTATATAAACACCCCCCACCCCAAGTTCTTTCTCTCTCCTGGTATGCATAGCCACTTACTTTGTAGTATTAACTTAGCATCCTGTGGAGCTCAGTTTGAGAACTGGGCTTTGCTTTTCTGATGGCCTTATGAAGTTTGTTAACTAGAGCTGAACTGTATATTCAACAATATTTTCCACTTGGATTTCTTAGTTACCTCACACTCAAAATATGAAAAGCTGAGGGCCTAGCCAGTCTTTCGGCAGTCTTTCTCCATTTATGTTCCATATAAATCATACCACTATCTACCCATGTCGGGACTCTTACCCCCCACCAGAGGCTTCCCCTAAGTCCTGTCATTTCTGGATCCTGAAAAAAAATCTTAAGACCATTTACTTTGCTACATTCTCCCAATTTTTCCCTTAATCCAAGCAGCTGTCACACTATGCCCGCGTTTATCTGTAACAGCCTCCTAACAGGTTACCTTGTTGTGGCCTTCTCTTAAGCCATTCTGTGTACTTCAGTTAGAGTGATTCTTTTCAAGAATACAAATCAGATCTTGTACTCCTTTTTCAGTGGCTTCATACCACCTTCATGTTAAATAGCATCATTTTTCTTTTCTATCTCCTTAGTTCCTCTTTTAAGACATACTGAAGTTTGTTCAGTTTCTTGGACTACAAATATTCCCTCTCTGGGACATTTGTTTATCTATTCCTTTTGCCTCTCACTCTTTGTCTAGGCTGAAAAATAATTTCTTGAAAAAGGTCTTCCCTGACCCTTTTACCTGACATTTCCATAACTCCCTGAATTTTATCTTTTTTTGTATGCATTGTATTTGTTAATATTTGCCAGCAATGACTCTCCTTTCTTTGAAAGCTCAGTACCTTCGTGTTAGTAGAAATTTTTAATGTTTGTATGTTTTTACAGTTTTAGCATTATTGGTGATATAACCACCACCAAAAGCATATTTGATTAGTTATCTTTTAAAGGCATAGTCCAGGAAATTTTATCTAATTTCATGAGGATTTTTAAGAACTTAATTCCATGCTTTTGTCCCACTCAATCAGTTTGTTGTGGACTCATAACTATGCAGTTTTTGTGTGTTTGTGTGCAACAGTCTTTTTTGTTGTTGTATGGGGGATTGAATCCAGGGCTTTGGCAAATACTAGGAAAGTCTATTTCTCTGCACTCACAATCATATTACCTTTAAGTAGTAGTATTAGAGTAGTACTGGGGATTGAACCCCAGTAGCTTTACCACTGAGCTACATCTCCAGGTCTTTTATTTTTTAATTATTTTACTTTGTTTTTATTGTGTGGCAGGAGTTGAACTCAAGGGTGCTTAACTACTGAGACACATCCCTGACCTTTTTTGTTTTTTATTTGAGACAGGGTCTCTCTAGGTCATTTATAACCTCACTAAGTTGCCGAGGCTGGCTTTGAACCTGTGATCAGCTTTCTGCCTCAGCTGCCTCAGCTGCTGGAATTACTAGTGTCAGCCACCATGCCCAGCTTATTTTTTATTTTGAGACAGGTTCTCACTAAATTGCTAAGGCTGGCCTCAAACCTGCAATCTTCTTACCTCAGCCTCCTAAGTCACTGGGATTAGAGGCATGTGCCATCATAATCTATTTTTTAAACTGAACTATTTTGAACCAGTGGTTTACTGGATGCAGAATTCCCTCCCCTCCAGTTTATTTATTTGTTTATCATTTATTTTCCCCCTCTAGTTTAGAATATCCTGTGGTACCCTTGTGAATTCACTGCAAGACCTTAGGTTGCAGTTGGGGAACTGTGGCCTTAAACTTTTAATACTTTGGTGTATATTCTTTTAGACATTTACCTCTATTCAAACATGCACATAATAATTTCCCCTTTTAACAAAAATGGGTTCATACATATTATTTAGCAACTTGACTTTTTCCTCCCCACTACTGGGAATTGAACCCAGGGGTGCTCTATCAACTGAAGTACATATTTGCAAGGGTAGGGGAAAGGGATCTGGGGGTCCAAGTGTTATTTTTCGGGGGAGGGGTACTGAACCCAGGGTCACTGTGCAGCTCTTTTTAGTTTTTATTTTGATACAGGGTCTTGCCAAGTTGCTGAGGTCCTCAGCCTCCTGACCTGTTGGGATTACTGGTATACACCACTGCACCCTGCCAGAAAGCCTTTTAAGTTTAGGATTAGCCATGTCATGTACTAATAAAGAACTAATTTTATTTTATTTTTGAGATAGGAACCATTATGCTGCCCAGGCTGGTCTCAAGCTCCTGTGGTCAAGACATCCTCCCCCTGTCTCCCAAGGGCTGAACTACAGGCATGTGCCACCACACCACATTTGAGTATCCCTACCCTGGTGCTGCTAGTGGTCAAACCCAGGGCCTTCTGTGTGTAGGCAAGTGCCCTATACCCCTAGTCCTCATGTACTATTTAAGCGGAGGTGGAAGTGGGACAAAATAAATAAGGAGTTATGTGAAGATCTTTTTAAGAAAAATATTTCCAGATCTGACCTTTTGTTCCTCTCCCAATACACATTAATAGGGTTAACAGACATTAATTATCTGGAGTGGAGAAGGGTTATTATTTGGAGTGGCAGATACCATGCATAGTTGTGAGGTACAGTGCTTTATAAATGAACAACATGCACATTTATAAGCTGTAGGTAGAAAACTATAGCCTTCTTTCCTGACTTATTTCCTAGAATCTTGCCCATTTTGGTAGTGGTGATTGAACTCTTTTGGTAGTGGTGATTGTACTCAAGCATGTTTTACCTCTGAGCTTCATCCTCCATCTTCTTTTCTTTTCCTTTCTTTTCTTTCTCTCTCTCTCTTTCTTTTGACAGGAGCTCACTAAATTGCCTTAGGACCTTGCTCAGTTGTCCAGGCTGGCTTCAGACTTAGGATCCTCCTGCCTCAGCCTCCTGAGTCACTTGCCGTGTAAGTGTGCAACATCACAGCTGACTCCTTCTGTACTTTCTTAATCTTTTTCTGAAACTCATTTGGATTTTTTTTTGGGGGGGTACTGGGTATTGAGCCCAGAGATGCTCAACCACTAAACTATATCCCCAGCCCTTCGTAAATATTTTATTTAGAGAAAGGGGCTCACTGAGTTGCTTAGTGCCTGGCTAAGTTGCTGAGGCTGGCTTTGAACTCACAATCCTCCTGCCTCAGGCTACTGAGCGCCACTGGGATTATAGGTGTGCACCACTGTGCCTAGCCTTATTTGGATATTTGATCTACTGACCTGATCCATTCATTTTCTTCCGTTTTAATTTCAGTCTGTTGTCTTTTGGTACTTTCTGGAAGATCTCCTCAATTTTAATTTTTTTTTTAAAAACTTGGGACTTTGAAATAAGTTCAGACTTTCAAAAACAGTTGCAAAGCAGGTCATTTTAGCACATGGCTATAATTCCAGCAACTCAGGATGCTGAGGTAGGAGAATCTCAAGTTTGAGGCCAGCCTTGATAATTTAGGGAGACCATATCTCAACATAAGAAATAAAAAGGGCTAGGGGCTGGGGATATAGCTTAGTGGTAGAATACTTGCCTAGCATGCATGAGGCCCTGGGTTCAATCCCAGTACTGTCGAAAAGGGGGGAGGGAGAGTTGGGAATGTAGCATGGTGATAGAATATCCCTAGATTCAATCCTTGTACCTCAAATGTATGTGTGTGTATGTGTTTAAAATTTGCAAAACATGACAAAATTTTCACATCTCACCTAAGTTTTCTATAGTATTATATAACCGGCACATGATCAAAAGTATGAAATTATCTTTAGAATAATACTATTAATTGATCTACAAGCTTTATTTAAATTATTTGGTCCTATTAATTTCCATTTATAGATTAAGACTCAGTCTAGGATTACACTGTCATGTAACCTTAGTCTTAGTCCTTTAATCTCTATAGTTTTTTAATGTCTTTGATGACCTTAATTGACTCCTTTGAAGAGTTTTGGCCAGTCAGTGTCTGTTGTTTCTTAGGAGTAAATTCAGATTACATGTTTGACCAGAATATCACAAGAGTGATGTAGTGCTGTAAATGTCTCTTTTCTCATTGTAATTTCACTCTCTAGTTTTAGTATTCATTGATTATTCTTGCCCGAGTCTCTTACTTCTTAGAGGGGTTGTAGATTTTAACTTCTGTTTCCATTATTCCTTCTGTACATACTAATTTGAAATTCTGTATTAGGAAGAGCTACTGATTTTCCCTATTTACTTATTGAGTCAAGTTTATTTTGTATCACTATAAACTCAAGGATATTTAATTTATTATTGGATTATAACCCCCCATCTGTGTCATTTTGCATTTGGTTGCTCGAAGTTTTCTTGGCCCTTGTGAGTCTCTTCAAGTTGATTTCTGTGTCTCTTTGACATGTCATTGTTAATTTTTGAGTGCTTGTACCTTTCCAGCACCCTAATGATATTCAGGTTATCTTGTGTTTTCTCTGCCCCATTTCTTTCTCTCAAGTATTCACACACACACACACACACACATACACATATAAATAAGTATACTTTTATATCTGTATATGTATTAAACACTATGTATTCTTTCTTATACCTCCAATTTCAGTGTAGAACCATAGGTTCATTCTTCTCACTTGTTTCTTTCACCATCCTTATTACTTCAGTAGTTTTTCTTTCTCCAGCAGTGAAACTCTAGTTCTAATTATGCGCAACATATTTATTTACTCACTTAATTTTGGTGAAAAATCTTTGGTTATTTATGAGGGTAGATAAAAGAAATATGGGGGTCCAAGTGCTGTTGTTTTTTTGGGTGGTGGTGGTGGTACTGAACCCAGGGTCACTCTATCACTTTTTTTTTTTTTTTTAACATTTTGAGGCAGGGTCTTGTTAAATTGCTGTGGTTGACCTTAAACTTAGGATCCTCCTACCTTAGATTCCTGAGTTGTGGATGTGGCATGCTGTGCCAGTGAACCCAGATTCCTACCTACTTTTGTAGATTTTCGATCAGTTCTTCCTATTTTAGTTCCAACCATACTCCTGATTTTCATGATATTTGTTGTTTCTAATTTTAAGCTTGCTTCTTGGCCTCTCCTACTATTGGCTTAGATTTCAGCTCTTTTGGCCTGCTGATTTTGCTGTTACTTATTCATCTGCTTGGTTCTTTCAAAAATTTCTTGGTCTAATCTCCTCTTTCATTGTCTTTGTCCTTGAGGGGCTTTGCCTTTTAAAAAATTTAATTTTCATGCTGGGGATGTAGGTCTGTGGTAGCTCTGTAGTAGAGCAGTTCCCCAGCATGCATGAGGTCCTGGATAAGGCTCAGAGTTTGATCCTGACCTCTGGGGGAGGAAAAAAAGACAAAAGCAATTTCTGTCATCTCAATGGGATTTTGAAAAAGAAATGAGGTACATATGTTCATCCTTCTATTTTTATTCTGAGAAAAAAACTGATACACAATAAGGAAATGCATCCCCCACCCCCACCCCCCAGGATGGGGAAACTTTTAATAAGTTGTTAGCAAGCTGAAATTACAATATTGGTTTCTATTCATAGTCTTATATTTCTCTCACTGCACCCGTAGTGGCTGATGCCTAAAACCTTCAATAATATTAGAGCTTAGTAAATTGAGGGTAAACTATGTTTGCTTTTAATTGCCATTGATTCCCATCTCCCATCACTTGTCATTGTATTTCTGAAGTTTATGCTTGTGTTCTTGTGTTGGTTCTTGTTCAATTGAGAGTCAGAATAACTTGGTCAGAGTTCCTGATGGAATCCTTTTTCTGCATAGTCACTCAAAGTGTCTTTGGCAAGGAACAGCCTGTTCTCTCTCTTGAGATACTGATATCATGTTTTGATGGAGTATCTACCTGTGGATGACTCTACAGAGCAAAAGTACCTGCCCTTTTAAAACTTTGATGTAGGAAACAAGTCATTTTGCTATGGGCAATTCTAAATAAATAGTTATGGGGGCTGGGGATGTAGCTCAGTGGTGGAGCACATATCTGGCCTGTGTGAGACCCTGGGTCCAATCCCCAGTATGACAGAAAAACAAACAAACAAGAAAGGATATGGAATTAGTCTTAAGTGGTATTTTGTTCCCTTTCCCTTCTCTGTTCTTCATTTTATAAATGAGAACACAAAATTTGGATGACATCCTTAATGTCACTTAGTTAATGAGAAACAGAGCCAACATTTAGAAAGTCTTTTCTGATAACCTGGCCTGTGCACTCCTCCTTCAGAAACTGACTCCATCCTGAGAAATGATTTTTGAAACTGGTTTCTACCCAAGGCAGGTGTATGGCAAATGGGGTCTTGTTAGAGTGCTCATGTCTTCCCTCTTTCCTAATTTTCATTGTGATTAAAACCTTGATCAGGTAGGATTTCATTATTTAATTGTCCTAAATTGAAGTATATATGCTCTTTTTTCAAATTTTTGCCTTCCTTCCTGTGAATGCCTTTATGATCTTACTTTTAGATTGATATGTAACATTTCTTTACATTTTCTTCTTTGTAGCTACATCAAGATCTCATTATGCATCAGAAAAATGAAAAAAAAAACAAGAAAATTCTATTCAGATTCAAAAAAACTTGTAAATGAATTATCTTAACACCGTTATTCATATTAGCCGCAAAGCAGAAATCTAAATGTCCAAAATATACCTATATAATGGAATATTAGTCTACCATAAAAAGACATACTGTTTTAAAGAAGATGAATCTTAAAGATAGGTTAAGTGAAAGAAGCCACATAAAAGGCCTCATAACTTTATCTCATAAACTTGAAAATGTCAAAAATGGGCAAATACAGTAAAGTAATTGTTGCAAGGACCTGGGAAGAGGGAAGAATGGGAAGTGACTGCTAATGGGATGATGCAAGTGTTCTGGAATGTGGTGTTGGTGATATTTTGACTTTTAATCATAGTTTTTTTCCCCCATTTTTTATTGATGCATTATAAAGGAGGACTGCTTGACCTCAGGATTCAAGACTGGCCTGGCCAACATAGTGGGACTCCATCTCAAACAAACAAAACCCACAAAGCTCATTGTCAATTTTCCTTTTCTTTTCCATTGCTGAGGATTAAATTCGGGGCTGCCTTACCATTTACATCCCCAGGACTTTTGGGGTTGTTTTTATTTTGAGACACAAAACAATTTTCTTTTAAGTTGCTGATCCTCAACTTGTGATCCTTCTGCCTCAGCCTCCTGAGTAGCTGGGATTACAGATGTGCACCCCTGTACTCAACTCTATTATCAGTTTTCAAGTTCGCAGAGTAAATTAACTACAGCTACCATACTGTTCATTATATCTCTGGAACTTACTCATGTCTAGCTGACTTTGTAATTTCTGACTAAAATACTAGCCTATAACTAATAATAAATAAGTTTTCTTCTATTTTATAGAATAGTTTGAGGTGCACTTGGTATTATCCAGGCTGGTGGGTTTTCTCTCTTCTCATCTCCAGCCCTTTCCAGGAAGCCATCCAGGTCAGTCCCTACGATTATTACTCTTCCCACATTTTAAGGATGAGAGAAATGCTGAGTGTCCTGCAGGGTCAAGGAGCCAGACAGTGTTGATTCCTGAGCTTGGGTCTCCAGAGAGCAACTCTTTTCCCTTCCAGGAGGGGTTTTTCCCAGTCCCTCAAATCCTCCCCCACATCCTCAGGAAACACACTTCTCTGAATCTAGAACAGAAAAGGAGGGCAGTCGTAGGAAGCAGCAAAAAACATTTATGAGTATATAACAGGCCTGGGGTTTTTGGCACTCCCAATAGGGGAGTAAGTGAGGGTTCAGACACAAGAGGCCTCCATGTGGGGCTCATGAGATGAAGTTAAGGTGCACATCCTGGCATCTCT
This sequence comes from Tamias sibiricus, assembly GCA_025594165.1. NCBI lineage: Eukaryota > Metazoa > Chordata > Mammalia > Rodentia > Sciuridae > Tamias > Tamias sibiricus. The sequence goes on from CM046668.1 coordinate 73,090,903, forward strand.
GGGTGTGATGGGGTGAATGGAAGGCCAAGCCTCCCCTTGGGACCTCCCACTACAGCATTGGGCTGATGAGAAGCTAAACACAGAGTCAGTACATGGGGGCTCTCCCTAGCCTCCACTCTGTAGCTCACAGTCAAGTCCTTAGGCCCGTGGAGGCAGGACAAAGGACAGGGCTGGCACCAAACATCACTGCAAGGTCCCTTGAGGGGGCACTGTGGGTTACTGACCTCACCACTCTCCTAATGTTCCACTCTGTATATTCACATGGGACTTCAAGTAAAAGTTTCCATAAAAAGAATCTTCTTTAAAACTTTACACACTACTGGACAAGTCTCAGTCCTCATTAATAGCAGAGGAAACTGAGGTCCAGAAAGTTAAAGGACTGGCCCAAGGCCAACCAGTAAGTTACTGGTGAAGTCTTTTCTCTTTGTCTATCCAGGGACACCTGAGTGTGCTCTGAAGCCCTGTGACCTGGACCCCACACCTCCAGGTCCATAATTCCATTACTTAAGCTCCACATGCTTCAGTTTCAGGGCCAAGCTGACATCAGGGGCTTCCCCCAACACATGTGCAACCCACAGTCACCCCTCTCCTCATGCACACCCACTACTCCTCACCTCTTGGACAGCTGCAGCCTCGGCACTCCCTGGGGGGCCTGCTCATGTGTGTAGAAATGCATAGTTGGAGACCTGGGCCCAAGGAGGTCTGTGGGATGGTGTAGGGAGGAGTATCTTGGTGAGCACATGGCCTGCTTGGGATCCCACTCAGTCCCTTCCTCTATCTGCAGCCAGACAGCTTCAGACATATACCTGGGGAGTGACAGGTCAAATGCAAGGGGTCACCCATGTTGACCTGGTCTCCCTGACCAGCCTCACCCCTCAACTTAGAAAGCACAGAGCCCAGGGGTCTCATCCAGGAGCCTCATCCAGGCTGCAGTTCCTCTCTACTCCATTCCTGAGGCAAGAACTTAGAAAGACAAGAGAAGTTCCCAGAGGCTTCCAGAGTTCCTGGAGAAAACCCTAAAGGAAAGGTAACAGTGAGTGTTGGAGCCTGAGCTGGGTTAAGGTACCAAGTAAGAAGATCCATCTTCACCCCATCCCACCAGCCCCAGGGTCCACCACTTAAGCCTCGGGTTTACCAACTCACTTCGGTCCCAGTGGTACACAGAGAGTGATATAACAATTTCTGACACAGTCCTGTTCAAAGGGGTTGTCTCCCTGAAGGAATTGGCCCTGGAGGGCGATGGGGATGGGAAGAGGAGCTCAGAACCAGCAGAACTGGGCAGGGCCATCTCCCAGTGACCCTCCCTATGTTGGTCAGCTAATCCAGGGCTCAACCCAGGCCTGGAGCAAGACTCCAAGGGCAGGGAAGCTCAAGAGTGACCCAAGATCTCCTGCCTGCCTGGGTTCTTAGGAAGAGTGACCTCCCTCAACCCACTTGTAAGCAGCTCTCCCCAGATGAGTGCTGACACTGCATCCACCTCCTGCCTTCTCAGGGCTCCCTAATCACCTTGTACCTCCCTTTGCTCTGTCTGTATTGGCCACACATGTCTTCCCACCACAACCCTCCAGATACCTTTTAAGATCTTCCTTGTGTTGCTCAACTGCTCCAAAGACAGTGTCACCAATCCTGCTCCCACTTCACTTTCCCAACTCACATTTAAAAAAAAAATGCATTCATTGCATTTTACTATCTGGGAGAACAGTGGCAGTGGGGATGCCCAATCATATTTTCTTAGACAAAAATCACATGGCCCAGGAAAATTGGGCTGAAGGCCTTCGGTACACAAAGCAGTAAAGTTCAAGCCTCAAAGGCCAAGTAATCCCCTGGATACTGATTGGCTTCTCTTCTCCCCTATTTCACTTTCCCCTCCCTGCCTCTCCTCTATCAGCCTCATCTCCTCCTCCTTCTCCCAGACCAGGTTGAGTCTCACCCCAAATTTATGAGCTTTAGCTAGCAAATATTCTGTCGCAATGGGAAGTGGCCCAGCGGTACCTCTGTCCACCCCCAACTCTCCCATGGCCCACACATGAAGATTTTGATATTCAATACTGTTCTCCACTAGAAGAAACTGGGATTCCACATCAGGACAGCTATGGAATGTCCTACTATGTCCCCAAAGCAACAAGAACCATTGTGCTCTGTGAGGTTCTGCCTCCTTTAAAGTGTTAACTAGTATCCTGCCAGGTGCAGTGGGCATGCCCATAATCCCTGTGACTTGGGAGGCTGAGGCAGGAGGATCACAAATTCAAGACCAGCCACAGTAACTTAGCAAGGCCCTCAGCAACTTAGTGAGACCCTATCTCAAAACAAAATATAACAAGGATTAGGGATGGAACTTCAGTAATAAAGCACCCCTGGGTTCAATCCCTAGTACCAGAAAAATTGATTAATATCAGAGTACTAAAAAAATTTACAGAATTATTAAATATACAGAAAAATTTTTATTAGACATGTATAAAGTATAGAAAATGTTGATTGTACATAAGGTATAGAAAAATGCTTAAAGGAATGATAATTATTAATATTTTAAGAATTAAGCAGTAATTTGAATACCTTCCTCTCCCCACATGGAACCCTGTCAGACATGAATAGAATCCAACAGCTCTGAAGCACCCAGACCAGCCTCTTTCACTGGCTCCACTCCTGAGGCTCCTGCTACAATTCTGTGTCTCAAACACCCTCAATACTCCACAGGACCAAACTCAAGTGGAATTTATTATATATATTTATTTTTGTATTTAAATTTTTTTATTTGTTCTAATTTGTTGTACAAGACAAGAGTGCATTTTGACAAAATCATACATAAATGGACTATAACTTTCCATTCCTCTGGTTTTACATGATGTAGAATCACACTGGTCATGTACTCATATATTCATAGAGAGGACTAATGCTTGATTTATTCTTCTATCCTTCCTACCCCCATACCCTCACCTTCTCTCCCCTCCCCTCTGCTTAATCCAGAGATACTCTGTTCTTTCCTAGCCCCACCCCTGCTTTGTGAATTAGCATTTGCATATCAGAGAAAACATTCAGCCTTTGGTTTTTTGGAATTGGCTTATTTTGCTTAGCATGATATTCTCCAACTCCATCAATTTACCAAAAAAATGCCATAATTTCATTCTTTATGGCTGAGTAACACTCCATGTATATATATACCACATTTTCTTTATCTATTCACCTTGCCCAATCTTCTGCCAACTTCCTGCTGCTTCTCCTTCTTTCCATTATCTTGGGGGAATCAGGACATCAGGATTCTCTCTGTTCATTTATCTCTTTTTTTCTTTCTCAAATGTTGATTCTTTTGTTTGTTGGTTCACTCATTTATTCAGATTTCTTTGTGTTCTGGAGATTGAAGAGCCCAGAATCTTGCACATGCTAAGTTATGCTCTACCACTCAGATACACACCTAGCCAGAAATATTTCAGGGCATCAAAAATGCTCCAGGCATGGAAGTGCCCACCTGAGACCCAAGGGACTTGGGAGATTGAGGCAGGAGGAAGGCAAGTTCATGACCAGTCTTAGCAACTTAGTGAGACCCTGTATCAAAATAAAAAATAGAAGGGACTGGGGATGTAGCTCAGTGCCCCTGGGTTCAATACCCAGTAGAAAAAAAAAAGTCCACTCACTGCACTGGGGATTGAAAATACACTGCAAACAGCACAACCAGCTTACTTTCAGGGTGGTGAGGGCAGCTGCATCACAAGACCCTTAGCACAATGGGGAAGGTAGTGCAGAGAGAGGGTATCATGGGAAAAGAGTAGGCAGCCCAGCCCATAGCATTCAAGTACATGCAGAGGAGAAGCCCAGAGAGTTAAGTGCTAAGACATACAAGAGGGCTATTCCAGCTACTTCCGGTTTCAGAGGCAGTTTCCAGTCCAGAAAGAGTAGTCTGAAGAATGTCTGCTGGCTTTGGCCACTGATGAGAGCATCATTGTTATAGAAAGAGCAGGAGCTGGACTGCTGTGGGCCAGGAAGTGAAGGGTGAAGCTAGTGAGCACAGTTAACTCTTTTAGGGAATAAGGCACAGAGGGTACAGCAGATTGGGTGGAAGCCTGGGACCTTAAAGATGGAACTTGCTTAACTTTTAAGATGAGGCACAAATGTGTAAATGGCCACAGGAAGGAATGTTAGTAATAGTAATAGCAGCATATAGGGCACTTTCTGGTCCAAGCCACTGTTCTGTGTGTCTTACATGAATTAATACTTGAACCCTGTTTTATAGATAGGGAAACTGAGTGACAAGGTAGCTAAGTAGCATACCCAAGTTCTCCCTACTTGTATGTTGTTGAGCTGTGACTTGGACTTATGTGGTGTGACTCTAGAGTCCTTGATACCACCCACCAAGCAAGTGACTCCAGGAGGATTTGCAGTCAGGGAATGGAGTAGGGAGGGAATGAAAGTTGGAGCATGGGATCAGTGCTTGAAATGGGTGCTGCAAGTAAGAAAGGAGCCCCATCTTGTGACTCCCAGAGTGCAGACCACATGTAGGTTCCTTGAGACTGGGGATCCTAGACTTGGAGGCCTCATTCTGAGCAGAGAAGGAAGGGCAATGTGGCCTATGGCCTGACCTGGGGCTGGAAGAACCACAGAATGGAGGAAGGGAAAGTGCTGCCAGGAAAACTCAATGATGGACTGAAGCTGGACAGAGACAGAAACAGGCAGACCACAGGGCTGATGAATAGGGCTAAGCAGAGGAGTCACAGGTGGGAGGGGAACCAAATATGGCAGGGGTGGAGTGGTGACTAAGGTGACTAAGGTGATGAGCAGAGAGCCTCCTCTGTCTTTTCAGCTGTCTCAGAGTCTGCAGCTTCCCCCTCTCCCATTGATGCTGCCCACCAGTCTTCCTGAAAGAGCCTTTAGTCAAGTGATTGTCACACTAAAGGAATCCCATGGCAAAGATGCCCACTCTTATATCTATTCAACACTAAAAAGAAAAAAATAAAGACACTCAGATTGGAAAGAAAGTAATGAAACTGTTCTTCACAGATTACATAATTTTCCATGTAGAATGAACAACCACAAAAAATTATGGGGGAGAAACTCAGTGGTAGAGCACCCCTGATTCAATCCCCAATACGGGAAAAATCAACACTAAAAACTCCTGCTCTTAGAATGATGCTATGAAGAAAATGAAATGGCAAGGCACAGATTGAAAGAAAAAAAAAAAAGATTTGTAAAACATAGCTCTGAATCCAGTATAGAGAACTCTTAAAACTCAATAAGAAAACAACCCATTTTTAATAGGAAAAAGATTAGAAAAAACACTTTGCCAAAGACCTACCAATGACCAATAAGACATGAAAATAAGCTCAACATCATTACTCATTAGGAAAACACAAACCAGAGTCTTAATGAGATACCACTACTCATTTATTAGGCTACAATTAAAAGACAAAACAAAATAACAGTGTCAAGTGTTGGTGAGAATGTGAAGCAACTGGAATTCTCATACATTGCTGGTAGAATTTAAAATGGTACAGTTGTTTTAGAAGACAAATGTGGTAATTTCCTATAAAGTTCTACACAGAGTTACCTTAAGACTCAGCAATGCCACCCCTTAAAATTTACCCAACAGAAATGAAAACTTATGTTCACATGCCTGCACAATAATGTATGTAGCAGTTTTATTTCTAACTTCCCAAAACTAGCTGGGCATAGTGTCCCATGCCTGTAATCCAAGTGGATTGGAAGGCTGAGGCAGGAGGATTGCAAGCTCAAAGCCAGCCACAGTAACTTAGTGGGGCCCTAAGCAACTTAGTGAGACCCTGTCTCAAAATAAAAATTAAAAAATTTTAAACAGTCAAGTGCCCCTGAGTTCAATCCCTGGTACAAAAAAAAAAAAAAAAAAAATTTAAACAGAACAAAGGGGCTGGGAATTCAGCTCACTGGTTAAGAATCTGTGAGTTGAGTTTAATCCCTGGTACACAAAACTAAACAACAACAAAAAATACTTCCTGAAACTAGATACAATGTAAAAATCCTTCCATTGGTGAATGTATAAATAGTCCACCATACAATACTACACAGCAATAAAAGGAAATAAACTACAGATATGAGCAACAACGTGGATGAATCTCAAATGCATTGTGCTAAATGAATGAAGCCAGATGCAAAAGGCAATGACTCCATTTATATGTGATTCTGGAAAAGGGAAAACCAGAAAAATGTTGGGAGAGAAATTGACAACAAATGATGATGAAAGGATTTTCTGGGGTAATGAAACTGATCTAACCTTGATCATGGTGGAGAATGCAGGACAGTAACCATCTGTTAAAATCCCTAACTAGACTAAAAAGGGTGAATTTTACTATTTGTAAATTATTCCTCAATAAATGACTTTTTAAAAAAATCCTACCCTGGCTCCCTGCTTTTTACCTCATCAAAACCAAATTCCATGCTTAATTTTTTGGGCCTTTTGACTCCCCCACGGGGCCAACTTCATTGCCCATGCCACCTTGTACTTGAAGTAGAGCCATTTCTTCATCCTGTTAACAGGTTACTGTGCCTTTTTGCAAAGGTATGCCTTTCACAGAAATGCCTCCTGTCCTCTGTCTCTCAAAATCACACCTAGGACAGGTAGAGTGGCATATCCTCCTTTGCAATGTGGGCCTTGTCAAACTCTGTTTCTTCCAATCTGGTCCACCACTCAAGATTGAGCCCCCCTCAGAAAGCTCCTGGGTGTCTGCCAGTGTTATTCTGATTGCAGTTGCTTATCAACTCAAGTGCAGGATGTACTTACTCACCTCTACACCCATCTCTCAAATAATACACAGCCTAGCACACAGTAGGCTCTGGATGCAATGCACCCAGGAGGGAGAATGAGCACCAGGCTCCAGGGGGAGGACAGATCTGAGCTGCATCTTAAGAGGTGGGTCTGGAAGGACTCATGAGGCACCATCAAGGCCAAGGGCAGTAGAGAAAGCACAGAAAGTGTTGAGTCTCAGAGGTGCAAGATGCCTCCACACAACTGAGTATCATGACACACATACTTGCTGGCTTGCCTGGCCCTTGTAGGGGCACCTGGTGTGCCCACTGCCAAGGCCTGGATCAGCAGTAGCAGGATGAGAAGCAGCAGGAGGCATGTGGTTGGTACACCCTTTATGAAGCTACATGTGGGCTAAAAAGCCAGGCCACGGGACAGTTCCTCACTGGCCCCACCCCTTGACTCATTTCCACCTTCCCTGGCCCCACCCCAGCTAGCCCACTCACCTTCTTTTCCTCCCTAGACTGGATTATTAGTCCAATTCCCCCAAGCGAAACCTTACTCCACCATGCTGTTGTCCTGCCTGACTTTTTTCAAACTTCATTACCCTACTCCTTGGCTTCACTAGATTCTTAACTCCAGAGTCCATCCTAGCCTGCCTATTTCCCTGACCCCCTCACCTTCAACCTGTCCTTCACAGGTCCTCCCAAGTGGCTTCTCCCTCTAGCCCCATTCATGTAAGCCCTGCCCTCACTTACCCTGCCCCTTGGCTGCCCCCAACCCCCCGCCAGCCCATGCTCTTCGCAGTGTGGGCCCTTGGGACTCTGTGGATATGATTTGGCCTTTGTCCATGGACAAGGGCATGTGTTTCATGCACACAGGGAATATCACACAGGTAACCTTCAAGGCACCCATGTAGAGGTAAAGGGACACAAGCAGCAGGAAGATGCAGAAGTTACAATGACTGATGCTGTTATTGACTCACTTGCAATGGTGATCAAAGTGCTAGGGGAGAGGAGGCAGGCCTTGAGGATATATCTGGCCTGGCCTCCATCCCCTAATCCTGAGGCCTCCCCCAACCCCTCAACCCGGTCCTCTAGGCCACGGGCTCTTGGCCCTACATGAAAACTCTCATCTCCAGAGAGAAACTGGCATTTCCATTGTTAGAACATAGGACTCCATGGCTCATCAGGTCACCTGTCATGAGTGAGGTCTTTAGAGCAGGATATAGAATAACTCTGGGGATATATCATCTCAGATACTGGATAAAGATGAGAATGGGAGTCGGAAAAAAGATGGCGGACAGCAGAGAAGCACGCTTGGGAGACTGGCAATAAAACAGTCTTATCGGGAAGATTGAACGCATTCTTAGCAACTGGAAGGGAGCTCCGCGCACATACAGACTGTGAAAATACCTCCACACCGCAAAGCTGGATGGCCAGGGCGCCGCCAGCTGCTTTTGCTACTTTTACTTCTACTTTCTTAGACATTTCCTTCTTAGCGCACTTCTATACAGACTGTGAAAATACAGAGGAACTTCTTTCACACCGTCTTCTGACTTTGACCAGTCCTCTGGAGCCTCGGCTTAACTCTGGCCAGTCATTACTTCTTCTATCTGTTTCTCTTCTGTAACCGCTCTGCCTACGTTTTGGCCGCTCTGATTCTTCTGACCGACCGAGTGACTGCCCGGCTGACTGAATTCTCCGTTCTCCTAACTCGGACCGCTTTCACCCGGTTATATACCTTCAGGTTTGCGCCTACAGGTGCGTCACATACATATCAGGTGGAACTTATGGCTTCCAGCTAGCTACAACAGCCCTTCCTAATTAGGGCTCCTTCATATTCCTTCCCTTTAGTTTAAAAAAGTGCTTTAATTCTATTTTCTCTATTTTATTTTCTCTATTTTCTTTTATTTTCTTGTCCCTACCTAGCTTTTCACCTTTTATTTTTGAAAGGGTGGATATTTGAGCCCTTTTTGAGAAGGTGCTGTGGCTTTAAGGAAGCCTAATGCTGAGGAGCAGCTAACGCACCTAGTTAAGCACAATTGCATAAGCGGCTTTGACTTTTTTTTTTTTTTCTATTTTCTTGTCTCTTCTTTATTTTTATGGCTTTTTTGCCAAAGCTCAATGGCTTTTTTTTCTGCATGGTTTTTTACCATGCTATTTAATTCTCTATTTTCTTTTAAGCTCATGGCTTTTTTCTTTATACTAAAGCTCAAGGCTTTTTCTCTATATTTTTTATGGCTTTTGGCCGGCTACTCTGCTTCGGCTTTTGGCCAGCTCGCTTCGGCTTTTTTTCGGCTTTTGGCCGGGCTACTCTGCTTCGGCTTAATTTTTAAAACTGGCCTCAACTGAGTCAGAGGCTATGCTCTCTTGTTTCTACTCTTTTTGCTGGTCTCAACTGAGTCTGGCTTCTTCATTTTTTATGGCTTTTGGCCGGCTCGGCTTTTCGCCGGCTACTCTGCTTCAGCTTAATTCTTAACTGGCCTCAACTAAGTCGGCTTTTGGCCGGCTCGCTTCGGCTTTTCGCTGGCTACTCTGCTTCGGCTTTTGGCCGGCTACTCTGCTTCGGCTTAATTCTTAACTGGCCTCAACTGAGTCAGAGGCTATGCTTTTTCATTGCTCTTATTTCTTAGCTTTTCTTCTCTGCCTGCCGAGCCCCGGACGGACCACCATTTGTAAGCTGCCTGTCAGGGCCAGCCACGGCGCCACCACGGGAGGAAAATTCTCGGAGGCAGAGTATAGCTTTTACTACTTTTACTTCTACTTTCTTAGAGCTTAGAGAGGGAAAGAAAGATTTTTAGAGAGAAAGATTAAAGCGAGCTTTTTCTTGTCTTCTTAGCTTAGAGTCTTAGTTAGAAAGATAGAAAGATAGAGCTTAGCTTAGAGAAAGATTAGAGCTTCTTTCTTCTCTCTTCTTTCTTTCCTTCTTCTTTCTTCTGTCTTCTGTCTTCCTCGGCCTTACTTTGACCAGTCCTCTGGAGCCTCGGCTTAACTCTGGCCAGTCATTACTTCTTCTATCTGGTTTCTCTTCTGTAACCGCTCTGCCTACGTTTTGGCCGCTCTGATTCTTCTGAACGACCGAGTGACTGCCCGGCTGACTGAATTCTCCGTTCTCCTAACTCGGACCGCTTTCACCCGGTTATATACCTTCAGGTTTGCGGGTGCCTACAGGTGCGTCACATACATATCAGGTGGAACTTATGGCTTCCAGCTAGCTACAACAGCCCTTCCTAATTAGGGCTCCTTCACGCTGACCCATGGAGTCCAGTGCCAGCGGCCCACAGGCTGAACCAGCATTAACGGCGCAGCTGCTGTGGTAGCATTGTAGTACGGGAAGTGCAGGCTGGCAAAAAAACAGCGCGACAAAAAAGAGAGCCAGACGCGAGCAGCGGCTTCACAGACTTCTTTCGTGTAAACTGCCCAAAACCTGCACACATCAGAGTGACAGGACCGGATACAGCTGTCGGGACCGGGGAAGGCGCCCCCATTTTGGAGAAGGGCTGCGGCTGACCGCGACAAAGAAACGGAGAAGAAAAAAACAGTTGCAGGCATCCAAGGAAAATCCAGAGCCCGGAAAACAGCAAACACCTGGTGAGACATGCACAGGCAGCCTGAAGGAAAGGGCCTGCCTGAGGCCAGCGCAGCAACCACAAGAGCTATAACCGGGGGCGGGTGTGGGGAATGCATGCCTTTTTGATGAACGCTTTCTTGGTGCTATTCATGTACTGACACCCCCCACCCCCCCCCCCCCGCCATTATTCCTCTGTGCCAATCTGCCACTGGCCAAAGCTGCAGACTAGACTCTACTGTGACTTTGTGGGCGTGGTCCAAGTCAACTGGCTTAAACTCCGACTCTGTTTTTGCTTTTTTGTTTTTTGTTTGTTTGTTTATTTGTTTTTGCTTTTGTTCTGTTTGATAGTGGGATTATTTGTGTGTCTGTGTGCCTCTTTCCTTCCTTCCTTCTCACTTTAGTCTCTTCTGCCCTCATCTTATCTACTTACACCCTGTCATTGTGTACTCATCAGAGGTGAAAACAAGGTATACGCAGAAATTGGGACTTCTAGGCCTGGGGCAATTGAAATATACAGAAAAGTGGTGTTATATATAGTTTAATCTCTATTTTTCTTCACTCAGTTTCTCTCGCCTCTCTCTTACAATAATTCTTAATTCTTTATTATCTCGCATTGTTCCTTTTTATTTTTTCTTTTCCATCTTCCTTTATCTTTCTTCTCTCAAAGGCTAAATAAGTTGGGTTTATATACAAATCGTCTTTCCTCTAAATCGCTCACTCCATTCTCTTTTCTCTCCTGTCTGCTGATATTAAACCACTTCCATAGAATTCTACTGTTATACTTCCTAAGAAAGAACATCTCACTTCAGTAATCTCACCTGCTTCTTCCTAAACATATCATCTCTGTATCCAATACTAAAACTGTAAACCCCAACTCAAGCATACAGAGTAAATTGGAAACAATATCTGGGTTAACTAAATCTGTACATTGTGATCAAACTGGGATTTGCTGTAAAGAAAGTGTTAGAGCTTAAATTGTAAGGTATTTATAAGGGGACCTGACAGCATTGTACCACAGGAGAAACATAAGGCTATAAGGTGAAATTGAAATAGGCAAGGTCCCACAGTGCTAGGAGAATAGACACACAAGCATTATGAAGAAGCAAGGGAAGAAAGTGGCTGAAAGCAACCAACAGGCCCCGTCAATTGATCCCATGGCAAGCACAGTTGGTCAAATGCCAGAGATGGAATTTAGAAATTACATATTCCAAATGTTTATGGATCTTAAGATTGAAATAAAAAATGAGATGAGAGAACAAGTAGAGGCGGCAAAAGAGCATTTTGACAAAGAATTCCAAAAACAAATACAAGAAGCAAAAGATTACTTCAATAGGGAGATAGAGATTCTAAAGAAAAACCAAACAGAAATTCTGGAAATGAAAAAAGAAATAAACCAAACTAAATGCTCAATTGAAAGCATCACCAACAGATTAGATCACCTGGAAGAAAGGACCTCAGACAATGAAGACAAAATATTTATCCTGGAGAAAAATCTAGAGGACATGGCAAAAGAAGTAAGAAAACAAGAACAGAGCATTCAGGAATTATGGGACAGCATAAAAAGACCAAACCTAAGAGTGATTGGTGTTGAAGAAGGTGCAGAGTTTCAAACCAAAGGAATGAGTAATTTATTCAATGAAATAATAGCAGAAAATTTTCCACACATGAGGAACGAATGGCAAAACCAAGTTCAAGAGGCTTACCGAACACCAAACGTACAAAACCACAACAGATCCACACCAAGACACATTATAATGAAATTGCCTAATATACTAGGCAAGGAGAGAATACTAAAAGCCACAAGAGAAAGGAAGCAGATTACATATAGGGGGACACCGATCAGATTATGCTCAGATTTTTCAACCCAGACCTTAAAAGCTAGAAGATCCTGGAATAGCATATTTCAAGCTCTGAAAGAAAAGGGTTGTCAACCAAGAATCTTATATCCAGCAAAACTGAGCTTTAGAGTCGAAGATGAAATAAAAATCTTCCATGACAAACAAAAGTTAAAAGATTTCACAACTCGAAAGCCAGCACTTCTGAACATCTTGGGCAAATTTTTCCATGAAGAAGAAGAGAAAAATAACACTGAAAACCAACAAAGGGAGATAGTAAACTAAAGGAATTACCAACCAGAGGAGAACCCAAATCAAGCTAATTACCATAATACATTTAAAAATGGATGGAAATAAGAATCACATCTCAATAATAACCTTGAATGTTAATGGTCTAAACTCACCATTTAAAAGACACAGATTGTCAGATTGGATTAAAACAAACAACCCAACAATTTGTTGCCTACAAGAAACACACCTCATAGAAAAAGACATCAAGCGATTGAAGGTGAAAGGCTGGGAAAAGTCTTATCACGCACACAGGCTGCGGAAGCAGGCAGGGGTTTTCATTCTCATATCAAATAAAGTAGACTTCAAGCCAAAGCTAATCAAAAGAGATAAAGATGGATATTTCTTACTACTTAAGGGAACCATTCATCAACAAGATATAACAATTATAAATCTATATGCCCCAAATAATGGAGCACCTACATTCATCAAACAAACCCTTCTCAAGTTCAAGAATAAAATAGACCACAACACAGTTATTCTAGGGGACTTCAACACACCTCTCTCACCAATGGATAGATCATCCAAACAAAAGCTAAATAAAGAAACATTAGGCCTCGTTAAAACAATTAATAACTTAGACCTAACGGACATATATAGAATATTTCATCCCTCAGTAAGCGAATACACTTTCTTCTCAGCAGCACATGGCTCATTCTCCAAAATTGACCATATATTATGTCACAAGGCAACTCTCAGCAAATATAAAAAAATAGAAATCCTACCTTGCATTCTATCAGACCATAATGGGATGAAATTGGAAATCAATGATAATACAAGAAATAAAAAAAACTACTCCAACAGCTGGAAGCTAAAAAACATGCTACTGAATGAACAAGGGGTTGAAGAAGACATCAAGGAGGAGATTAAAAAATTCCTAGAGGTAAATGAGAATGCTGATACATCATACAGAAATCTCTGGGACACTATGAAGGCAGTAGTAAGAGGAAAATTCATTGCACTGAATTCCTTCATTAAAAGAAAAAAACAACAACAAATAAAGGATTTAACATCACACCTCAAAGCACTAGAAAAAGAGGAACAGATCAACACTAAGAGCAGTAGAAGACAGGAAATAATTAAAATCAGAGCTGAAATTAATGAAATTGAGACTAAAGAAACAATTCAAAGAATTGACAAAACCAAAAGTTGGTTCTTTGAAAAAATAAATAAAATTGACAGACCCCTCACAATGCTAACAAAAAGAAGAAGAGAAAAAACTCACATTACTAGCATCCGTGATGAAAAAGGAAATATCACAACAAACACCTCAGATATACGGGAGATAATTAGAAATTACTTCGAAAAATTGTACTCTAATAAAATAGAAAATACTGAAAGCATAGACAGATTTCTAGAGTCGTATGAATTCCCCAAACTGGAACAGGAGGCTATACACAATTTAAATAAATCAATTTCAAGTGAAGAAATAGAAGACGCTATCAAAAAACTTCCAACAAGAAAAAGTCCAGGTCCTGATGGGTTTACAGCCGAGTTCTACAAGACCTTCAAAGAAGAACTGATACCGATGCTCTTCAAATTATTTCAAGAAATAGAAAAAGAGGGAGCTCTTCCAGACTCTTTCTATGAGGCCAATATCACATTAATCCCAAAGCCAGGCAAAGACACAGCCAAAAAAGAAAACTTCAGGCCAATATCTCTAATGAACATAGATGCAAAAATCCTCAATAAAATTCTGGCAAATCAGATTCAAAAACATATCAGAAAGATAGTGCACCATGATCAAGTGGGGTTTATCCCAGGGATGCAAGGCTGGTTCAACATTCGGAAATCAATAAACATAATACATCACATCAATAGACTTAAAGATAAAAACCATATGATCATTTCAATAGATGCAGAAAAAGCATTTGACAAAATACAACACTCCTTTATGTTCAAAGCTCTAGAAAAATTAGGAATAACAGGAACATATCTCAACATTATAAAAAGCTATTTATGCAAAACCTCAAGCTAAAATTATCTTAAATGGAGAAAAATTGAAAGCATTCCCTCTAAAAACTGGAACAAGACAGGGATGCCCCCTCTCACCACTGCTATTTAACATAGTACTTGAAACTCTGGCCAGAGCAATTAGACAGACCAAAGAAATTAAAGGGATCCAGATAGGAAAAGAAGAGCTCAAATTAGCATTATTTGCTGATGACATGATAATATACCTAGAAGACCCAAAAAACTCTACCAGAAAACTTTTACAACTAGTAAATGAATTCAGCAAAGTAGCAGGATACAAAATCAATACTCATAAGTCAAAGGCATTTTTGTACATCAGTGACAAAGCCTCTGAAAGGGAAATGATGAAAACTACTCCATTTACAATAGCATCAAAACAAAAAACAAAAAAAAAAAAAAACAAAAAACCTGGGAATCAACTTAACAAAAGAGGTGAAGGACCTCTATAATGAATATTATAGAACACTAAAGAAAGAAATCGTAGAAGACCTCAGAAGATGGAAAGACCTACCTTGTTCTTGGATAGGTAGAATTAATATTGTCAAAATGTCCATACTACCAAAAGCATTATACAGATTTAATGCAATTCCAATCAAAATCCCAATGACATTCCTCAAAGAAATAGAAAAAGCAGTCATGAAATTCATCTGGAAAAACAAGAGACCCAGAATAGCTAAAGCAATCCTGAGCAGGAAAAGTGAAGCAGGCGGCATCACCATACCAGACTTTAAATTATACTATAGAGCAATAGTAACAAAAACAGCATGGTACTGGCACCAAAATATACCAGTAGACCAATGGTACAGAATTGAGGACACAGAGACTAATACATATAATTTCAGCTATCTTATATTAGACAAAGTCGCCAAAAATGTACAGTGGAGAAAGGATAGCCTCTTCAACAAATGGTGCTGGGAAAACTGGAAAGCCATATGCAACAAAATGAAATTAAACCTGTATCTCTCACCATGCACAAAATTCAATTCAAAGTGGATCAAGGACTTAGGGATTAGACCAGAGACAATACACCTAATAGAAGAAAAAGTAAGCTCCAATTCCAACATGTCGGATTAGGCTCCAAGTTCCTTAACAAGAATCCTGTAGCGCAAGAACTATTACCAAGAAGTAATGAATGGGATAGATTTAAGCTAAAAAGCTTCTTCTCAGCAAAAGAAACAATCAGTGAGGTTAATAGAGAACCAACTAACTGGGAACAAATATTTAATTCATGCACATCAGATAGAGCACTAATTTCTAGAATATATAAAGAACTCAAAAAAACTTGACATCACAAAAAAAAAATAATCCAATTGGTAAATGGGCTAAGGAATTGAAAAGACACTTCTCAGAAGAAGATACACGATTAATCAACAAATACATGAAAAAATGCTCAACATCGCTGGCACTTAGAGAAATGCAAATCAAAACTACTCTAAGATTTCATTTCACTCCAGTCAGAATGGCAGCTATCAAGAACACAAACAACAATAAATGTTGGAGAGGATGTGGGGAAAAAGGCACACTCATACATTGCTGGTGGGACTGCAAAATGGTACAACCATTATGGAAAGCAGTTTGGAGATTTCTTGGGAAAATGGGAATGGAACCACCCTATGACCCAGCCATCCCACTCCTGGGTCTATTCCCAAAGGACTTAAAAACAGCATATTACAGTGACACGGCTACCTCAATGTTTATAGCAGCACAATTCACAATAGCTAGGTTGTGGAACCAACCTAGATGTCCCTCGATAGATGAATGGATAAAGAAAATGTGGCATATATACACAATGGAATTTTATTCAGCAATAAAAGAGAATAAAATAATGACAGTTGCAGGTAAATGGATGAAGTTGGAGAATATAATGCTAAGTGAAATCAGTCAATCTCAAAAATCCAAATACCGAATGTTTCCTCTGATATAAGGAAGCCGGTTCACAGTATTGATGGGTCAGGGTACATAGGAGGACTAGAGGAACACTATAATGGTCAAAGGGAAGGGAGGGGAAGGAGGGTGCAAGGGGGGAAGGGGGGAAAAGTGGTTGAATAAGATGGATATCATTATTCTAAATGCACGATTGAAGACTTGAATGCTGTGAATATACTTTGAATACAAACTGTTTTATGTAAAAAGATGTTCTATATGTATAGTATGAACTGTAATACATACTACTATAAATAAAAATTAAAAAAAAAAAAAGATGAGAATGACACCCTTGCCCAGCCAGCCTTTTGCACTGGAAACCCATGCAGGGTGTGAACACAAAAGATGACCACTCAGAACTCAGGAGGCCCTCCAACTTGGACATCCAGAGGAAGGCAGGCAAAGATCCCCAGAATAGGGCAGCAGCCAGCCTAAAGGTCTGGGTATCTAGTATCAGCAAGCCAGGGCATGGGACAAGCACTGCCTTTCTTCCTCCTGACTCCACCAGGCTCAGCACAGATGGGATGCCCTTTGCATGTCAGCACCTCTGCAAGCAAGGCCAGCCTCTCAGGACAGGTGCAGGCACAGAGGTAACAACCAATGTAAGTGACCAAGAGTGCCAAGAGCCACTTTTAGCAGCCTGGGAAGATGGTCTCATACCCACCCCTTGTTCACTTATGTGAAGTTCCTGGTCCTGGCCAGGTGTCCAGTGATGGGTTAGTGAGTGGACAGGGAGGAGGAGTACACCTCCACACAGATGTTGCACTAGGGATAATGAAATGCCTAAGGCTAGTGATGGAAGCAGCACTTTTGGCACCACTGCATTTGGAAGGCCCTGTGATACATCCATGTCACATATGGTGTGTTGGGGTCATGTTTGAAAGAGCCTGGCATGGGAAGAGATTTGGGCAATGGCAGGAGACCCTTCCTTTACTCTTCTTCTTGGAGCAGCCCCATAGCATCACTGGACAACAAGAAGGGTGGAGAGGGGTGGGAAGGGGAATCCTGGTTCCTGGTGAGCAAGCTCGGATGGGCTAGCAGTCAAAGAGAAGGGGTTTTCCAGTAAGAATAGAGTACCACCCTTTGTGATCAGTGCTTGGAGTCATGCAAAAAATGGGGAGGAGGAAGAGTGAACGGTGTGTTTTGGAAAAGCCTGCTGGCCTCTCTTGCCAGCTTGCTCAGTCCTTCCTTCTAAAGCAATTGGAAAACCCCCAAGATTCTGTTTCTTACCCCCTCAGTGGCTTGGGAAATGAAGTGCCAGGGCCTAAGTAATGATGACATGGAGAGAAGGGATCCTGAGGCCATAGTTGGGGTTAGCGCTTTAGAAATCACCCCTGTAGGCATCAGCCATTGGGGTGCCACCTCTTTCCTCCAGATTTTGAGGCCTTACCTCTGTGTAATATGCCTGGGTCTGAGATATTCAGAAAAATCAGACAGCAGAGGTGAGGACAAAGAGAAAACCCATAAACACAGGAAAAGCCCACTCCCCATTCTCAGTCAGCTACCTGCAACTGAAAACACAGCTAGACTCAGTTCTAGTCTGAAGCAAGCCAGAGCTCCCCATGAGGTCTGGCTGACCAGAGGTAGGACTCACATACCTTTAGGACAGATCTAAATATCCAGGCTAGGGACAGACCACGGAGACTCCACCAAATGTCACAGGCATTATCAGCCCCACGCAGTTCCTTAAATGCATCAGGCCCTCTAGACCTCTGTGCTTGTGCATCAGGTTCCCACTAACTCTATATCCTTTTTTCCCCTCCTGACCCTCTCTTCACTTTCCTGCTTCTGTACTATCATTGTCTATTTTCCTTCTATCTCTTTGTAAGAAACCTGACAGTTTGTGTGGGAGACACACAGGAAAGTCAAGAAGAGGCCACTGAAATTGACCAGAAGTGCTACATTAAAGGCAGCAAAAAGGCTTGGGAGAAACCAGGAATATCCAACCAGATGTTGGGTGGGGGCATGACTTCCTTTGAGATGGCATGACTAGGCCTCCTGTTCTCAGAGAAAGGTGAGCCACCAGTTACCTCTTCTGGATTGGCACCGGAGTGCTATGACTACAACAGGGAAGGAAAGAAGAATTAAGTGTGACATCACAGAGGTTCTGGAATGTGGGCTCTGGCTGCTTTCAGTGACTTCTGAGAGCAACCTTCCCTGCCCCCACATATGCACATGTTGTAGACTGGGACATCCTGCTCATACCATGAACAATAGCTTTGTTGGAGCTTATGATAATGTGGATGTGGCTTGTTTCCCAAAAGTTCATAGGTCATAAGTTTGGTCCTTGGTGTGGCAATGTTGAGGTGGTAGAACCTGTAATGTGTGAAGTTTACAGTGAGGTAATTTGGTAACTGGTGATGATGCCCTCAGAAGGGAGTAATGTACCTCTTATGGGCCCCCATTAGTTCCTGTGAGTGTGGGTTGTTATAAAAAGAGCAAGACTGGTCTCTCCCCAGTTTTCTGCCATGCAATCTCTACCCCTTGCATGTTCTCCCACCATGATGCCATTCACCATCTTTTGATGACCCTCACTGAAGATCAATCACAGGGGATGCCAAATCTTGGACTCCGAACTAAATAAATCTCATCTTAGGTATTTTGTTAGAGCAACAGAAAGCAGGCAAATGCAGAGACAATATAACATGGTCTTTGGGGGAGATGGGGTGGGAGAAGTTTGGTGATTTTTATCACCCTTTCAGGCCCAGTGCTCATTGAAGCAGACAGTGCTCATTTCTTATCCTATCTCCACTTCTTTCCTTTTTGTTGGAACAGAGTTCCAGTTTGGGAAGGAGGAAGCAATCTTCCCAGTTTCCCTCATTTCCAGGGTGGGATTTATGACACAATTCTTGTTAAAGAGCTGTGTGCAAATGTCTGTTGAGGATTTCTGGAAAAGCTTTTGACTTTTCAATAAAAGTACAGATAATGCATTTGGCAGAGTCCTGCCCCTCTTCTTTCTGTCTTGAAGTTACACCTGCTGGCTGGAGTGCCACCTGGGACCCTTTAGGCAACAAGTCATGCTACCCAGACACAACTTGTGACATTGTTGAGTCCCTGTGCTATCCCTCTACTGCCTCCCTCTGAGCTGCATATTATGAGAAAACAACTGGGTTTCTATTACACTGATGTGTGTCATTGTATTGGTCACTGAGCACCTGAAACCCTCTGTATTTGGCTGATTCTTCCCACCTTAAGTCTTAGTGAGGGGCAGAAATCATTTTCCAATTCCAATTGGAGTTGAAAATGGCCAAACACTTGTGGCTTCTCTGGCAGTGATTACAGAGGCCTGTGATCCATGTGACACCAATTTCACTCTAGAACTGCTACCACCATCTGAAAAGTCTGTGCTGAGCAGCAGCAACTGTACAGATGTCCAATGTCCATATGTAGTGTCCCCTTGTTTTTGGACTGGGGATTCAACCCAGGGCCACTGATCTACGTCCCTAGCCATTTTTATTTAGAGACAACATCTCACTAAGTTGCTGAGGCTGGCTTTGAACTTGTGATCATTTTGCCTCAGCCTCTCAAGCCACTGGGATTACAGGTGTGTGCCACCATGCCTGGCCAGGAAAAATAAATTGATTAAAAATAGATCAGGGCTGGTGGCATTGAGAATGGTAAAAAGACAGTTGGTATAGATAATGAATGATTGGGTCAGGAAGGTGGGGGCTGATTCAAAAGGAAATAAAACACTAATACCTTCAGAACACTTACGCCTCTTCCAACTTCTTGCCAAGGCTACCTGCCTCCAGGAAATTGTTCCTTCCAGCAAGAAGTTGTTAATGAGCACCGCTGTGTGGTTCAGCTTCTTTCCTTTTTGGGAAGATATGGAAAACAGGGAGAGGTACCTCTGAAATATCTCTTCCTACCTTTTGGCCACATAGGTATGAATGAGAAAGGGGTCATGTAAAGGAAGAAAACCTAAAATCTACAAACGGTACTGGACACCCCCATACTCTTGGCACCAGCTCTGGACCTCCTCCTCTCTGGGGGACTCCCTTTCTCTCTCTCTCTCTCTCTCTCTCTCTCTCTCTCTCTCTCTGTTTTATTCTTTAAATAAAATTTTTTGTTCTTGCTTCAGTGCTTCTTGGGTGCATAATCTTCATCAGTGGGGAGAATAGAACCCAATCCTGATTTACAACACTGGTTTTAGATGGGGGCCCTTAAAACATTAATCTGCTCTTATCTATCAAAATGATTTCCTGTGTCAATTAAGTTTTATTATTTAGAGAAACTAGTCTTAAAGAATTAGGGTGTGTACAACTCTGGTTAAACAACTGTTATTTTAGAGTATTATTCTACATTATAGAATCTAAATTCTTCTTTAAAAGCTAAACTTGGTTAATTTAAGAACATCAGTGTAATTGTGATGCTGTTATTGGCTTCTTGGTGATACATGTATTCCTATCTTCTAAGTATACAAATCTTTAAAATATAATATTAGAAGAACATTTTTTCCCAATCCTGTGTTCTTTAAAGTTCAAAGGTTTGGGATTATAAAAATTATGTTTCTTGGTTCATAGCTATTATACAAAGTATGTTTTTGTTCTTGTTTTTTACATTTTATTTTTCTTGACAACTTTATAACTATTGTCTGTTAGTGCTTTATAGAAGTATAACTTCTAATATAAGAACCTGAATTAATTTGAGGTAATAGCCTATTACCTAAAGGATAGTCAAGAGTAAGGCTGATTTCCAGAACTAATACTGACCCCAGTTAGATGAAAGAGTAAAACTGTAAAGTTATAGACATTAAAGTTAAAACCCAGTACTCTTCCCCTCCCTCCCTGGAAGGGAGCAATGGGGGATGGAGGGGAAAAAAGAAAAGGTGGTTGAATAAAATGGATGTCATTATCCTAAATGCATGATTGAAGATTTGAATGGTATGAATATACATTGTATACAAACAGTGTTTTGTAAAAAGATGCTCTATATGTTTATTATGAATTATAATGCATACTACTATTATAAATACAACAACTTTGAATTAAAAACAAAACAAAACAAAAAAACCTGGTACTCTTACTTTAAGACTGATAAAACTGGCTTGCTGGATATTTAAGACCAAAATTTGGAGACTAAAGTTAAGAAGTAAAAGGGCCAAGAAAGAGAATAGCCAATATTTGGCTCTTGGCATCTGAGGTCAACTCTAACCTAGGGAACAAGGGTACCTCTCTAAGGGCTTTGCAACTCTGGGCCACATGACCTCCTGATCAGGGGGATCAATGAGACCCTGGAGAACAGAAAGCCAGCCAGTGCAAATGCTGTAGAAAAGTGTCATTGGAGAAGGAGACATCCCTGATGCTTCACAGGGAAGCCACATAATCAACAAGACCCTGACCCATCGTGGCAGATGGTACTAAATGAACGAAGAGGCTGCTCTCAAGTTCCCAATAGTGACCTCCTAAGGGAACTCAGATGACATTTTAAAAAAAATTTTTAAGTTGTAGACAGACACACTACCTTTATTCATTTTATGTGGTGCTAAGGATCAAACACAGTGCCTCACACATGTTAGGCAAGTATTCTACCACTGAGCTACAGCCCCAGCCCTCAGATGACTCTCAACCATAGATAGGAACAAGGTCAATTTGACCAGCTTGGTCTTAAACCCCTAGCAAAACAAGTTATAACCAAAGCACAGCCATACCTGGGCATTTAAAAGAAAAGAGAATAGTTCTTTTAATGTAACTTAAGATGTACACTTGTGTTAGCCCTATGAAGAACATGACTGGAAGCTACAAAAGAGGGATTCTTAGACAGGAATGCCTGATAACTACCAAAAGAGATATCAGAATCAGAAGGTTTTTTTCATCAATAGTCAATTTAAGGCCTACAAATCTTCCTAAAATCATACATAGGTAGGCTTGATCTGTGTTTGCTAGTATGATTATAATAGCCCTAAGTAACAGAGATAAAGTGACTGCTAATGAACACAGAGGTTATGCCAATAGAATGATATTTTACAAAATCAGATGACATTAGATATCTTAACTATATCTTATGGGGGCATTTGCAGCACTACAAACACTAAGTGTTATGTTTACATTCCTGATAACTCTGACAATGTAGCTAATATCATTAAAGATTTACATTCCCAAATAGAGGCCATGTCCTCACTGGCCTTGTTGTGGGAAAAACTTCTTAGCTCTTGCACCTTATGGCAAAAGATTACTGGTTTCTCTCCTTATCATCATACTCATTGGCAAGTTCACACACTGCAGCATTTATTGTTGTATTTATCTTATTCCAGTACTCATATCTTCTTGTTTCTCTCATAGAAGCACCCATTTCCCAGATGACTTTACAACCTTCTGCTTCCAAACCAGACTTTGACTGACGAAAAATATTCCTAAAAGGGAAACCCAAACTGCTTGCCCACCATCGCCCCATCTCAGCTTGAAGCAGCCAGAGCCGTCATCGCCCGTTTTCCCTTACAGCAGTACGGGGTTCCCTTCTCAGAGGCAGAGAGATTAAGGTGGGAGAGTGGGAAAAAGGACAGTCAGTGTAGGAAATGATTGGGTCAAGAGGATGGGGGCTGATTCAAGAGCAAATAAAATGCTAACACCTCCAGAGCACTTTCTCCTCCTCCAACCTGTTGCCATATTGCCAAGGTTACCTGCCTTCAGGAATTTTTTTTTCTCCTAATAAGGAGTTGTTAATAAAGTACCTCCTTGGCAGCTCCCTTCTTCACTTTCTGGACAAATATGGAGAAGCATCCCTTGAAGGCTCCCACATTTTGGCCACATAGGCAAGATAAGGGTAGGAGGGAGCATGAGAAGAAAGGATAAAAGGAGTTGGACACACACACTCCTTCAGGCACCAACTTGGACCCCCTTCTCTGCAGAGGAGTCTGTCTGTTTGTTTGTCTGTCTCTCTGTTCTATACCTTAAATAAAACGTTTTGTTCTTGCCTCAGCATTTCTCAGGTGTTCAATCTTCAACACTGGGGGAATAGCCCCAGATCCTGATTTATTTTCAACACCAGTATCATCTCTGCTCTCACAACCACACACACTCAAATAGACTTATGAGCCCCAGAAATCAAATGTGTCATTAAAGTCAGGATACTGTCACCATGACTCTCCAGGGTCAACCAACCTAAAGGATAAAATTGTTGAGGAGCCAGGAAAACAGCAAATGCCTAAGACCCTCCACATATATTACTTGAAATGATTTGAACCTTCTTCTGCTCTTCACCTATGTGTTCTAATAGCTACAGGACCTCATCCTTATCACAAGGCAGAGATGTTTAAACAGGTCTGGCAACATTACGGGTGATATAATATTTGGCAACAGAATGACTGGCTGACCCTGCCTTCCTCAGGGTTAAAGTGCTCCCACAGGAAAAGAAAAACACCTTTTTAGATGTATTTAAAGCCAATTACATTCTTAAACTCTAACCTACCTCTGCCACCCTTTCAGAGGAATAAAACTAGCTGTGTTCTTTGGAAATACAGTTGACACTCTCTTGATTGATGCTGTGCCTCCTTTCTGTTGGAGTCTTGTTCCCCTTGTAGTTTTGCCTTGATCTTGTTTTTTTTTCTGATGCACAAGACTCCACTGATCTAGTAACAATTCAATTATTATTTATTTTCTTTCTCCACATTAATTGATGGTCTGGAGATATGAGGATATAGCTCTGTGGCAGAGGGCTTGCCTGGTATGAGGATACCCTGGGTTCAATCCCCAGTATGAGAAAAAGTTTATTGAATGAATACTGCTTCAGCATGGAAGGCTGATGTCACTTTCCTCTATGTAAGAAAGAGGCTAGCAGATTTGCTGCACAGATTTCCTATGTACTTGAGTAGGCCAGTCACTGGAGCTGTGGCTACAATGAGAAGACCAGACTCTATCCTCCTTGGGAAACATTCTTGGTCAGGCAGGGTGGGGTATACATAAAGAGTCAAATTATAATACCAAAGGTAAAATCAGCATGCAAATCCAAGGGGAAAAAAAAGCCTGGGCCAGGTCTCAAGAAGTTCAGCCTAAAGTAGGAACATGGCTTTTTACTTTTGACAAAGGGGGAACAGATCAGGGAAGGGTGGGTGGTATCCAGGTTGTGGTGTGATTTAATCTTTTGATGGATAAAATATGGAGAAGGAGCTGAAAAGTCTCAAATTCAATATAGTAAAGCCTCTGCAATTTTTTCCATCACAATTCTGACAAGTCCATATTGATATTTTTGTTGAGACAGAAGTGCTCAGCAGATGATTATTGACAGGCAACAGGAGAGCAAACACAAGAACCTGCAGTCCTCTTCTGGAATCACAGAACATCTGTTGCGAAGTTATAAGGGGTTGAGGTCTTTAGTACCCCCCCCCCCCGTACCTGGGATGGACCTCTTCTGTCTAGCAAAAGAGGCCAGAGGGGCCTACCTCAACGATGAGACTAGATTGCAAAAGTAAAGGCCGCCAACGCCTCCTCCCCCGCCTTCAAAAGACTCAGAGCTGCGTCGGGGAGCCCAGTCAATAGAATGCCGGAACTCGTTTATTGAAGGGGTGCACAGTGCTTTATAGTGGACATGGGCCAATCAGCAGAAAGATCATAGGGACACATAAGGAGTGTGGGCGGATGCCATTGGTGGAGCCATTGGCCTATCCTTGGGGTGGTTTCAGTTCTCACAGCCATGCCCCCTGCTTAGCCTAGGTCCTGTAACAGGGCATGGTAATGTGGCAAGCAGCCAGAAAGCCAGAGCTTTTCCATCCCCTTGGCAGACAGTGTAAGGTCCCGATAAACATCAAAGCTTGCAAGAGCTTCAAGGACCCACTTCATTATTGCTGTTATTTTTGTAGATGAGACTGTATTAGTCAGGGTTCTTTAGAGGAACAGAATCAACAGGAAGTATAATTATAAAAAGGGGATTTATTAGCTTGGCTTACATGACCGGAAGCTGGATAGTCCACAATTGCCAACTGCAGGCTGGAGACCTGGAAGAACCAGTAGCTGCACAGTCCAAGAGGCTAAAGCATCAGAGCAAGAGGGATCAGAGGTGCTACCCTAGTCTGAGATGAAAGGCTTCTGGAAACTCCCTGGAGAATCACTGGCAGAGTCCGCTTTGGAAGAATGAAGAAGTGAGAGTCCAATATCCTCAGACGATCACAGCAGCAATCAAGAACCTGTTCAAGAAGAATTGAGCTTGCATCTGCTGCTGCTTCCTTGTTCTTCCAACATTTATTCCATCCAAGCCATCGTCCTACTGGATGGTGCTGCCCATGCTTAGGTAGTGTCTCCATTTCAGTTGGCTATCCCACATGCCAATTCCTAGACACACCCTTATTGACATGCCCAGAAGCCTCTTAATCATCAGTATCTCTTAATCCAATCAAGTTGACAATTCAATTTAACCATTACATGAGACAATTGAGGTATTGCAAGAGGCAGATCATCTACTGACACTGCAATTCAGGTCCCTGTTTCCCAAGGCAATACCTGTGCCATTTTTCCCAGAATCAACTCATGATATTAGAGGTAACAGGTTCTTCCTGGGTTTTATGAGCTGGCTTTTTGTCATCTGCTGAACAAATAAGACAGTATAAGTTGAGTCTCAATCTACATGTATCTCTTCCCAGATCTCATTTTCTTCCCCAGGATTGAATTACTTCCTCTTCTTATTTGATTGACTGACTACCTGCAGATCTCACATTCTGGATCAGAATTAGAGAGAGAAAGTTATAGTATGGAGGTCACGGAGCCAGCTGTTGTTGACAGATATTTGATCATGGGAGAATCATTTTCTTTTGCTTTTTCTCCCAATTTTCTCTCCTAATTGTTAGGAGGCAATGATGATATGAATCTCACAGTGCTATTGCAATAAAAAGTTCCATGTGGAAAGAGCTTGGAAGATACAATGGTGTACATAACCAGAAGGAGATATATAATCATCATTGGGTTTCCCTGGAGGGATTGATTCTAGGACACTTGTGGATTCCAAAATTCTCAGATGCTCCAGTCCCAATATAAGCACCACAGTATTTTCACATGCTCACATTCTTTTATGTATTTTAATTCATGTCTGGTTTACCTATAGTACCCAATACAATGTAAATGCTATGTAAATTGTTGTCATACAGTATTGTTTAGGAAACAATGACAAGGAAAATGTCTACATGTGCTATACAAATGCATTTTACCTCCATATTTTCAGTTCTTGTTTAGTTGACTCTGCCAATACAGAGCCTGCAGATATGAAATGATATCCTTATTTGAAGAGGTTAGAGTCTAGTGAAGGAGGTTGACACTGAGGTGATTTATAAAAACATGTGACAAGTATCATGTTAGGAGACCCAGGCTCCTGGGAGACTGTATGGGAAAGACACTTTGCCCAGGTTGGAGGAGATGGGTACTGTGGTCATCTGAAAGGACTCCTCTGAGCTGAGTCCTAAGGAGAACATTCTGCAGGGGAGAAGAGTTGGCACTTTTCAGGTTGTTCCATGTGCTCCTTCAGAAGCAGGGTGTATTAAGGGGGAGAGATACGTGGAGGTCTGATTATATAGGGCCTTCTGTGTTAGGCTGAGTTTGGGTTTTTCTTCAAGCCAAGATAGCTGCCTTCTTAGCAGATTCTTCAAACCAATTCTGAGTGACCTGTACCACTGAAGGGAACTAAGATCAGCTGAGTGCCAACTGTGTCTTGTACACTTACCTTAATCTTTGCCACAGACTTGTGCAGGAAGTCTTGTCACTGGGTAAACCAAGACCTGGGAAGATTGGCTTACACAGTTTACATCAGTGACAGAGCTCTGATCTGTGTCTTTTTCCATCACACCATGGGATCTCTTCTGTCATGCATAATACAGCCTCAAAACAAAACAAAATAAAACACAAACTGAAAAAAAAATCACTGAATGTGATATGGAAAGGTTGTTTTCCAAGGAATTAATCCACAAGCATTCATAAAATTTAAAATTCTATAATAATGATTGTTTAATACATTAGCAATTTGTTTGGATATGAAATGCAAATAGAATTCATGACCTTGTATAAGTTCTTGTTTTGAAAACCTATTTTTTTCAGCATATTTAAAACAGCATTTAGTAAAGAGAGCAAATTTATCTTAGAATGCAGGGGGTGGTGCATTTTGCGAGAGACTGAGTAGAGACTGCAGCGTGAGACAGACAGTAAGGGTGGCTTTGGTAGAATTTTTAAATTTTTCCCAAAATACTTCTCAATGTATTGAGCATGAAATTATTTCTCCTCTCAATGAGAGAGCACAAAGTAAGTTCATCCCCGAGAACTGTTTTTTGCTTTCAAAAACTTCTCTGCTTTGGGGAAGTCTGCAAGGATTTTTGGTGCTGATATTCATAAATTCTGTACTTTTTGAGGAGCCCCATTTTTAATACTTTTCTGGAGGATCTGTCTCTAGAATTCCCTACAAGTTCTTTAATTTGGTACTGGTTCTTCACAAGACCCGCTTCAATCTATGCAACATGTCAACATTCACCATTCTCAGCTTTCAGCACACCAAGCAGATTCATCTTTGGCCCAGATGCTTCTACTATCAGCACCATTGTTCCATTTCCCACTCATCTTTATAAAACATTAAGGCACATTGCAATAAAACCTAATGTAATTGCACAAAAACAGCTGTAAAAGATGGTGGTACTGCAGAAGATTTCTGAATTCCATTTGTGATGTTGTTTCAAGGGTATCAATGTGAAAAGCCAATGTGTGGAAATCAAGAGCTGCTTCAATGACTTCATACCACAAAGACACTTTGTCACCTCACTAGAAGCAGATTCTGTCACAAAGATTGGTGGGAAAGTGGTTTGTTAAAAATTGCTGCTGGGAATCCCTACCCAGAATTGGAGAAGTAGGAGATGGGGAGGAAAGGACCCAGTCAAGGTTTCAATGCACCTAACATGAATGTTATGAAAAAGACAGCAAAGGAGCTTCCACGGAGGGGAACTTCATGCCGTGTAGGTCACACCTCTGCATCTTCCTGACTGAACAGGAAGAGCCAGAATACTTATTTATACTTAATAATGGGTCATTGACTAAAGACTATGCAAATTCTCAAAATTCTCTCTGTGTGTGCATTTTGATGTGGACAACACAAGCTGGGCTCCAAAAACCTGAAAGCAGCCCTCAGAAAGGAGAGGCAGCTGTTGGATACCGGGAGCGAGAGTGCTCAGAGTAGAGATATGCACAAAAATACTAAAAAGATCCAAGGGAAGATGGGAAAACTCTCTTGGGATGCATTGGAGAGAAGGACATTGTCTGGGAGTTCCACAAAACAATACCTCCAACTTTTTCAGCTTTTTCCTGAACTCCCTCTTTTTGCCATTTCTACTTCATATGTCCTCTTTGTGGGCCCTCAGTTTTGTCAGGCTGTTTCCAGGTCAGCTGAGCATCCACTGCATTTACTCAAGACCCAGATCCAAGACTCTCTTTTCTCTCACACATTTTTCCATTGGCCAGACAACTCTTAGAGTTGGTTTGACCATGTAATTCATCATTCAAACTATGTCTGGATGACTCCAGTATCAATTTTTTCCCTCCAACACAGGTCACATGTTCTGTGGTTGGTGGAGGAACTACGTCATATACTTCATTTATGTTCCCTAGAGAATTTTGACTTCATATTCTTGAGAATGAAAGGCAAATTCAGGTACTGAGAGCATCAAGGGCAAGCCAGATCATGTGATTCTTCTAACCATGATCCTTGCAGAAATTATACCTCATAGCTTTGCTCCTCTAGGTTTTCTGCTTCATTCCTGTCTTGTCAATCCAAAATATGTCTTCCAATAAACAACCCCACAGAATAGGATTTCTAGGTGTTTCCTCTGGAAAATCTTGCAATAAGTTTTGGAGTCCTTTGAACTCTTCTATTTAAAAGTTTGTTGTTCTTTATAGCCAGAATTGGATGTGCTACAGCCTTACTGGTTATTCCAACACTGAAACGAGTTTGTGCAGCTTGGTAAATGCCTTCTAGTCTGAGATTCCCACTGTCTACCACCACCAGCCTGGATGCTCTGACCATGCCTCTGAGAGCCATGGAATGTGGTATTGGCCCACCCAGTGTTTTGATAACTTGTCACTCACCAGAACTCCTCCCAAGATCTGGAAACCCCAAGTGGGCAACAGTAGGAGGAAGTTTTGCTGCCCGCTTCCCTCTCACATGCCAACCCTGAGCAGTGACTCTTGTGCATTGTCCTTCATCCCAACATCCCCTTCCTCAGAGGATATGGAGATATTAGTAGGGGAAACGGTCCCCATTATACGGCTGTTGCCCTGGCAGGAAAATCCTCATCCATGCACCTTAGACCTCAGTCTTCAGTTCAGGAATTGTCATCAACCTTTCATGATATCTTCTGTCAGTCCTTTATCCTCCTTTAGATTTAGTTTCCCCAATATCTGGCTTAGAAAACAAGGGTGCTAAGAGAGTTATAAGAAAAGACAGGCACACAAGTGATTTGCAAGTGGTTGCTACACATGTATAAGATATTAATGTTACTGCTATTATTATTGCTACTCAGCATGGCCTCATGACCTGCAGATTTATTTCCAGGCAGAACTCCTATACCTTTGTGTGTCTCCTAGCTTTTTGTAAAGTTAGGGTATAAAGAAGAATTAGGAATTGTCCAGTTTCAAAATTAAAATCTGTCAAAGAATTCAGGCTAGGCCTGATTTTCTTTAAAAATTCAGTTATCATTTAAAAAATTGATTTTTTGGGTTTTTTTGTTGTTGTTTAGTTTTTTACATCATACTAAAGATTTATGGCATCTTTTAAGAAAATTGGCCTATGATCTGAATAAATCATGCCAGGCAGGCATCAGCTAGAGCTCAGTGGGCTGCCTCTCACAAAGTGTACTGGCACTGAAGCTGCCCAGTGCCCACCATTAGGTGGTTTCCAGGGATGCAGCCATTGTAGGCATTTGGGTCGTCAACCCAGCACTCCCAGTTTTCCCTCTCATTACAGATGGGGAAACGGAGGCACCCAGGTCACTCTGCCCTTTACAGTGTGCATCCTCATTTACTGTGCTGCTTCCTATTTTCTGGATCCCTGTACTGTCCTCTCAACTACTTAAAACACTATATCGCCTATTATTGTATTGAATTATATTATTTCATTTCACTAGATTTTATCTTAATTTATTCATAACCAACTGAGGGTTCATTATTAGTGGTTTAAAAAAAAAAAAACAGGGCTGGGGATATAGCTCAGGTGGTAGGGTGCTTGCCTTGCATGTACAAGGCCCTGGGTTCGATCCCCAGCACTACAAAAAAAAAAAAAAAATGCAAAGAACACCTAAGAACACCTGTGGAGGAAAACTGTGAGAAGGCATATGAAGGACAGACACAGACAAACAGAGTAGGAACAGGCAGACATGGTGGAGAGGAGTGAAGTGAAGAGGTGAAAAAGAAGTGTAGAAATGAAGAAGTAAAGTGTCTGTTCCTCCCTGCCTGGGAGTTTATGAAACACACACACACACACACACACACACACACACACACACACACCCTCCCATTACCATGACTACATTCTAATTATTACTTATTTAACCCCAAGTACTAGCTAACTGAGATAACGTGCAGGTTAATGCAAACACAGGGCCCCTATCCTCCCGAGGACATTACTATGGAAACCAGATAGTGCGCCTGCATAGTTATCTTAGTAGCCTCAGAGGGAGGCCACTGGGCATCCCAACTGTGGGAATCTGGGCACCAGTTACTACCCCCCCACCCTGCACCTCCCTCCTGGGAGTTTGCTCACGGGGAATGCTTCCCTGTACATATCCACGGACAGAATACCTACGAAACAACAACAACAAAAAACAATTCATAGACTTTTTCCTGCCTCTACTTATGTCTTAACTTGTCCTCCAAGGAAAGACTTTTAACCCCTCTGGAAAACAACCTAACAGATCTCTGTAAAAATAGTAACTAGAGAAAGAATATTCAATTCTTTCATATTACTGCAATTGGTAGTTAACTCAGTATTTACATGTGCATGACCTAATTTGATCTTCACAGGAATTGGAAAAGAAGGAGAGCAAGTAGTGGTACTGCCTTAAGTCAAGAGATTATAAACAGGATGCTCAAGCCCCAAATCTTCATGCCAATGTCTATCTTTTTATACCAACTTAATCTGGAAATAAAGAACAGAAACCAGGGAATTGAGCCAAAAATAAGACACAGAGTTGGGACCAGAACTAGGTCTCCTGTTCCTGTCAAGGAAATACAAGACAGAGCTGGAAAGAACCTTGGGAATAATGATTCCAAATTCTCACTTGACACAGCAGAACCCAAAGTCTCAAGAAATGAAGTGACTTCCTCTGCTGTCTGTTACAGTGGGGACAAGAGGTTTAGATGTGGACTTTCCACACCCTCGCCAAGAATTCTTCTCTGACTCAAACTGATTTCCCAGACTATGGTGATATATCTATATAATAAAATGTGATAAAAGAATGCAAAAGCAAGTAAATTTTCAAAAGGCTAAGGCCATCAGACTGTCTAAATGCATTTTAATTATGCATTGATTAATGCACAGCAATTTTTCTCTGTTGTGTTTGTTTGTTGTTGTATTTCTTTGTCCTTCCCTTATTAAAGAGGCTCCAAACTCTTCCTCTCTTTTTCTCTGTTTTTTTTTTTCTCTGTTCCATCTCTGCAGTGACTTCTTACCAGTTATGTCAAGTTGAACAAATCACTCACTGCTTACATGTCATTTCCCTAGAGTTACCATCCTTGCCTTGGCCAGTGCCTTGAACTTGGCACTGGCCATTCCTTTCTTTTTGGTGAAGGAGCCCTAATTAGGAAGGGCTGTTGTAGCTAGCTGGAAGCCATGGGTTCCACCTGATATGTATGTGACACACCTGTAGGCACCCGCAAACCTGAAGGTATATAACCGGGTGAAAGCGGTCCGAGTTAGGAGAACGAATTCATTCGGTCCGTCGGGCAGTCACTCGGTCGGTCAGAATCAGAGCGGCCAAAACGTAGGCAGAGCGGTTACAGAAGAGAAACCAGATAGAAGACAGAAGAAAAATGACTGGTCAGAGTTAGGCCGAGGCTCCTGAGGAAGACAGAAGACAGAAGACAGAAGAGAGAAGAAAGAAGCTCTAATCTTTCTCTAAGCTAAGCTCTATCTTTCTTTACTCTAAGCTAAGAACTAAGACTCTAAGCTACTCTAAGCTAAGAAGAAAAATCTTTCTTTCCCTCTCTAAGAAAAATCTTTCTTTCCCTCTCTAAGCTCTAAGAAAGTAGAAGTAAAAGTAATAAAAGCTTAACTCTGCCTCCGAGAGTTTTTATCCCGGTTTACGGTACCAGGCAGCTTACATTTTGGGGTTGAGGTTTGCTCACGGGTCTCCTTCTCAAGGCACTGATTTTGAGTCTTCTAATTTTCAAATGTCTACTTTCAATGTTTCTTGATGTAACTACTTGTTTGAGCCACCTCCAAGGTCTAGGGGAGACAGAACTGGGATCGCTCTGCAGTTTGAAAGCTGTGCAAAAGGGGATACTTAAAAATCTCTGTGAGTTTCATTGATTCTCTCATGATTGAGCCCCTCTAATGTGGCAAGCAGTGATCCAGTCAGAGGGGAGACAGGTGTCAGGGCAGATCTCTTGAAACTGACATTCCAGAGGGGAAAGACAGGCAACTAGCAAGCCAGGAAAATATCAGATCATGGTGGACATTGTTCATACAGGATGGCATGGCTCCTCTTCACATGCTTTTGCTTAATGGGTGTTATACCTTGTTTCCAATTGTCCTCACAGCATAGCAATTATTTGTTTGTATATTTATTTCTTCCACTTGAATCTAAATTTATGAAGAGAAGGGACCTGATCTTTTTACTTCTAATTCCCAATTCCCACCTAGTGTCAGCTAGAGTGAATGTGCTCAATAAAAGTTTGTTCACATTTCAAATACCAGCTTCATTCTCAGCTGCATCTTATTTTTCCCTGATCTTATTTCTTTTATTCCTGATTTCTCAACACACCTTTAAAAATGCATGTATCAAACTGAGTGTGGTGATGCATGCCTGTAATCCAAGTGGCTAGAGAGGCTGAGGCAGGAGGATCACAAGTTCATGGCCAGACTCAGCTATTTTGTGAGGCCTCAAGCAACTTAGTGAGACCCTGTCACAAAATAAAAAAATAAAAAGGGCAGGAATGTGGCGTAGTGGTAAATCACTCATGGGTTTAACCTCCAGTGATGCCCCCCCCACCAAAAAAAAAAAAAAAAAAAAAAAAAACCGCACATATTAATGGGAAGGGTGCTGCAGGGAAGGTGGGTGAGGGTAGAATAAGAAGATGCACAGAGTATGTATGTATGGAAACATCATACTGAATCACATTAATGTGTACAATTAACATTGATATTTAAAACATAAGAATGGATGTTTTTTTATAAACTAATGTAAATATTTTTGGAATAAGGTGAGTTTGTATATGTAAATATCAAATGAACAAGCAATATAAAATAATTAAAGGTTGTCAAATGGGAAAATGTATAAGTTAATAAGTATATAATCCAAAGTTCAAGAAAGCTTAAGCCTCAATGCAACTGCTAATTCTATATGACCTCGGAGAAGCAGTTTATCTTTGCTAAACCTCAGCTTTCTCACCTTAAAAAATTGAGTTAACAATGTCTGCATCATACCCTGAAAGGAATTGATGCTATTATGCATAGAAAGGACTTTGCATACAGTAATATTAGCCCACCTCTTTGAATGCTTACTTTGTACCAGTGCTTCATATTAATTAAAGACTTAGGCACAGAGTGATTGATCAACCTGCCAAATTGTGATATGCAATCCAATGTTCTCAATAATTACTCCAGATATTTAGGAACACAAAATAGGCACTCACTGCAATATCTCATTAGCAAGATTGAGCAATCCACAGAAAAGCATTTTATGAAAACCAAAGCACAGACCAACACTGCTACTGTGAAGCCTTATGACCCCAAACTAGAAAGAATGTGTCCTTGTTTGCCAGGGACTGTTCCTGTGTGGTCTGGTTGTCCGGGTATAAGAGTAACCTCCCTCTTTTACAATAATGTCTTGATTTATATAATCGCCATATCATGATGATTCACATTGGAAGCCAAGTTTGTGCAGAAGCCAAAAGGAGGAAAGAGGAAGAAAGGAAAACACAAAGCAGGTTCATTCTGTAAACATGTCTTCCTGCTCATGAACACATCCTCAAAAGAGGCTTTGATTTATGTGTCCTCATTCATGGCAACTGGAGGCATGGAAGATTTGTCACCTTAGTTTATGAGGTTCTAATTATTTACACTCTCAAACTATGTCTTCTCCTCTGAGGAATGATAGAGGGATGGAATGCAAGGAATCCTGTTAATGGGAGTGCTACAATATTAATGGCAGGATCAGGGATGGGAGGCATTTAATCTCATTTCTGCAGCCTAAGTTGTCAGCCCATCCATCTTTGTCAAAAGTATGCACACAGCTCTATTAGGTGCTGGGCAGGCTATAATTCTACTGTAATTGAATTAGCATTATAATTTATTATCATAAATTATATGGAGTGAGTGCACTAGAGTTCTGGTTCATGGCTCTGTGTTTTCTCTGTGTGCAACCATTTATTTTTGGAGATGGGATAAGCTGTGAGCATAAATATGTCCACACTCCCATGCCACTGATCCTTCACTCTTCTTTTCTAGTTTAGAGGTTTAGAGTTAGACAACAAATCAGGGAATGAAACCCTCTTCTTTGAAAGTACCTCTCCCAATCTTTGGTGCAATATTTTTGAAGTCTTCCTCCCTTGGCTTTGAGTAAAGGTAGCACACACCCTTTTCATAGCCATTACACTTCCTAAGGACAGTCTTTCTGTCCTAGAGCCTTTAGTGCTTACCATCCCTTCTGCCTGAGATATTTGAACATCTCTCTCTCTCTGGCACATCTTCCAGGTCTCTGCCTGTGTGTCACCATGTGTGGGCGCCCTTCCCTAACTACCCTGCCCAAGATACCAGCTCCTACATGGGCTCTGTCTGCCTCACTGTTGCCTTTATCATTTGATATAGAATTTATCTCTATTGTTGTCCGTCTATACTTTCCAGGACAAAAGTTTATAAAGACAGGGATTTGGGGCTCTCTTTTTTTTTTTTTATCGCATACTTATCACCTAGAACAGTACCTGGCATATGACAAGCATTCAATAAGTATATGCTAGCATATTTGAATACATAAATGGTTGAATCAAGCCTACTATTTCCCTTCTTTTCCTATTGTACATCTAGATATCATGTTTTTTTCTCTACTATATATGCAATAATTCTTTTTATTCAAAATTTTAAAAATATATAAAATATGATATAAAGAAAGTATCAACTGTGATGGGATATAGCTCAGTAGAAAAGCGCTTGCCTAACACACATAAGGCCCTGGGTTTAATCCCCAGTAAAACACACACACAAGAATTTGTTCTGACCAGTATTACAGAATCTCAAAATATCTCCTCACAGATGACTTAATTACAAATGGGAGGAAATACCTTTACACCAGAGAAACCTAGCAGGCATGACCTTAACCAAATGATCTAAATTAAGATCACTAATAATAAGACAAAATGACATCATGTGTCTTCTTATGTTAGACACTGAAAAGGGCATTATGTGACTTGCATAGTATTCCTGACAAAAATGAATAACCTCAGAGTAATCACAAAGTAATAATACGACAAAACCAAATGGAGTGATAATCCATGCAACAACTAACTTGATAATTCAAGCCTCAAAAATGTAAATATCAGGGCTGGGGTTGTGGCTTAGCGGCAGAGCATTCTCCTAGCATGTGCGAGGCCCTGGGTTTGTTCAGCACCACATATAAATAAATAAATTAAATAAAGGTATTGTGTCCAACTACAACTAAAAAATAAATATTTTTTTAAAAAATATAAGTATCAGCTGGGTGCAATGATTCAGGCCTGTAATCCCAGCTACTCTAGAGGCCGAGGGAGGAGGTGGTAAGTTCCAGGCCAGTCTGGACAACTCTTAGGGAGATGCTGTCTCAAAATAATTTTTGTTTTAAAAGAGGGCTGGGGACATAGCTCCATTGTAGAGCACTTGCTTGGCATGGATAAGACCCCATTCAATCCCCAGCATAGTTAAAAATAAATAAATAAATACCATAAAGGACTAATAAAGGCTGATAAACTTTTTCAGATTAAAAGAGAGGCAGGTCAAAGAAATACACCATGTGAACCTGGATTGGATCCAAGACTATAAAAAAAGAATCTGTAAAGGCTTTTTACTTTGGCAAAACTTGGATATGGACTGTATATTGTATTATGGACTGTAATGTTAATGTTAAATTTCCTGAACTTGATAATTTTAGCATGTTTCTATTAAAGAACATCTTTAGAGATTCATTTTAAATATCATGATTTCTGTAACCTCCTTCCAAATAAACTACAACAATACTTATATCTATCTACCTACCTATATGTAGACAAAGCAAATGTGGCAAAGCTTTAATCATTTGTAATTCTAAATGAAGAGTAAATGACTATTCATTGTACTATGTTTGCAAATTTTCTCTAGATTCAAATGTTTAAAAAATAAACAAGGATCTTAGCATGATTTTATCTTGTTATGATTGTATTCTGATCGATATAATCAAAATTTTAGTATTTCTTATGGAAAAAAAATCAGTGGTGGCCTAGGCAGTAGTTGAGGGGAAGGATTACAAAGGAGCACAAGAAAACTTTTGGGAATGATGGACATATTTATTATTCTGATTATTGTGGTATTTTTCATAGGCATATGCTCTGCATACTGAATATATTGAACACCTTAAATATGTCTTTTATTGTCTATCAACATCTCAATTAAACCAAGAAAAAAAATTTAAAAGGCATATCAAACTAATTTTTAAAAGTTAAGGGGATGAGAAGGTAGATCAGTGGTGGAGTACTTGCCTAGCAAGTATGAAGCCCTGGAAAAAGAAAAAGAAAAAAAAGTTAAGGGGGGAAGCCTATAAGTTGTGTTTACCATTGAGAATGTAGATTTCTATATAAAGAGAGTCAAAAAGTGTTAATAGGAAAGCATGGTATGTTGTTAAGGTTGCCAGATATAGGAAATAAAAATGACTCCCAATTGAACTTGAATTTCAAATAAATGAATAATTCTTTGGATTTTTTGAGATTGACATTCTTGTTGAGGATTTTTGCATCTATGTTCCATTAAGGATATTGGCCCTAAAAGTTTTCTTTTTTGGCTGTGTACTTTGCCTGGCTTTGAATTATTGTAAGATTGGCATCATAGAAAGAGTCTGGAAGAGGCCTCCCTCTTTTTCTATTTTCTATGAAATAGTTTGAAGAGCATTGGTATTAGTTCTTCTTTGAAAGTCTTGTTAGATACTCTGCTGTAAACCCATCAGCGTCCTGGACTTTTCCTTGTTGGTAAGCCTTGTTTGATTGACATTCTTCTATTTCTTTGCTTGTAATCGGATCTGTTTTAAATGTGTATAAGACCTCCAGATCCAGTATAGACACATCATAAATACTCATAAAATCTGTCACATGGCATTCAGCATTATTCATTTCATATTTAGAGAACAAGTTTTTCAAAAGGTAATTTCTAAATATCTTTCTGTTATATCAGAGGTGGTTTGTTGGGATATTCACTGTTTCTTCCACACAAATGTTAGTTGATTTGAGTTATTTGCTCTTCTTCTTTCATTAGGCATTGCCTAAGGGTCCTGGTCACTCTTTGTTTTATTTTTCAAAGAAACCAACTTTTAGTTTTGTCCAATTCTCTGGAATTGTTTCCTTAGTCTCAATTTCATTAAATTTTCTGCTTTGATTTGATTTATTATTTCCTGTCTTCTGCTGCTTTGGAGTTGTTCTGTACTCTCTTATTCTAGTGCTCTGGGAGTGCTGTGATAGTTAAAGTCGTTTATTTGTTGTGTTTTTTTTTTCTTCTTTTAATAGAATGAACTCAGTGCAATGAAGTTTTCCTCTTATTATGCCTTCATAGTGTCCCAGAGATTTCTATATGATGTATCTGTGTTAACTCATCATTAACCTCTAGGAATTTTTTAATCTATCCTCTTTGATTGTCTTCTTCAATCCCCTTGTTCATTCAGTAGCATGTTGCTTAGCTTCCTGTTTGTTGGAGTAGTTTTACTTATTCCTTGTTTTGTCCATTGATTTCCAATTTCTTCCCCTTTATGGTCTGATTAGCATGCCAGGTAGTATTTCTATATTTTTTTATTTGCTGAGATTTTCCTTGTGACGATAATATATTGATCTATTTTGGAGAAGGAGCCTTGTGCTGCTGATGCTGAGAAAAAGTTTTGTATTCATATTACTGAGGGTTGATAATATTCGTATATATGTTCCGTTAGATCTAAGTTAGTAATTGTTTTAAGGAGGCTTGATAGCTTTCTTTGTTTAGTTTTTTGTTTGGTTGATCTATCCATTGGTGAGAGAGGTGTGTTGA
The DNA here is from genome assembly GCA_025594165.1 of Tamias sibiricus. Taxonomy (NCBI): domain Eukaryota; kingdom Metazoa; phylum Chordata; class Mammalia; order Rodentia; family Sciuridae; genus Tamias; species Tamias sibiricus. Next base: position 73,129,600 of record CM046668.1, read on the forward strand.
AATCCCCAAGAATAACTGTGTTGTGGTCAATTTTTACTCTTTGAATTGAGAATTTCTGAGAGCGTTTGTTTTGATATATGTAGTCAGGTGCTCCAATTATTTAGGGCATATAGATTTATGATTGTTAATATCCTCTTGATGAATGGTTCCTTAAGTTAGTACAGAAATCAATACTTCATTGTCCCTTTTGATTAACTTTGGCTTGAAGTCCTACCTTATTTGAAATGAGAATGGAAAACCCCTGCTTGCTATCCGCTGGCCATGTGAGTGTAATAAGGTCTTTTCCCAGCCTTTTACCTATCAGTCTAATGATGTCTTTTTCTATGAGGTGGTGTTCTTCTTGGAGACAGCAGATTGTTGGGGTCATTTCTTTTAATCCTTTCAGATAATCTGTGGTCTTTTGAATGGGCAGAGTTCTAGGACGTTAACCATTCAGGGTTAATTATTGAGATGTGATTTTTTATTCCCATCCTTTTTTTATAGTGTATGTATGATCTTTAGCTTGATTAGGTTTCCTCCTTCTGCTTGGTATTTTTCCCTTAGTTTTACTATCTCCCTTTGGTTGATTTCATTGTTTATTTTCTTCTCTCTTCGTTCATGAAAAATTTTGCCCAGGATGGTTCAGAAGTGCTTCGGCTTTCGAGATGTGAAAATCGTTTTAACTTTTTGCCTGTACGTGGAAGGTTTTTTATTTCATCTTCAAATCTAAAAGCTTCATTTTGCTGGATATATAGATTCTTGGGTTGAACATCCCATTTTCCTTCAGAACTTGAAATATGCTATTTCCAGGATCTTCTTGGCTTTTAAGGGTCTGGGGTAGAAAAAATCTGAACAATGTTACTGATTGTTTCCCTCCTATATTGTAGATGCTGCTTCCTTTCTCTTGTGGCTTTTAATATTCTCAGTCCTTTGCCTCAGTATATTAGGCATTATTCATTATAATGTGTTCTTGGTGTGGATCTGTTGGGATTTTGTATGTTTGCTGTTCGGTAGGCCTCTTGAACTTGGTTTTTCCCTTCATTCCTCAAGTTTGTGAATAATGTTCTGTAATTATTTCCATTTTAAATTACAATTACTCTTTCCTTTGGCTTGAAACTCTGCCCCCCTCCTCTACCCCAATTCACTCTTATGTTTCCTCTTTTTATGTTGTACCCATAATTCATGAGATGGTTCTGTTTCTTGGTTTCGTTACCATTTTTGCTGTGTAATCTAGATTTTTCTCTAGGATATATTTATTTTGTCTTCATTGTTCTGAGGTTCTTTCTTCCCAAGTGATCTACTCTGTTGGTGATACTTTCGATTGAGCTTTTATATTTGATTTATTGCTTCTTTTCATTTCTGGAATATCTGTTTGGTTTCTCTTTAGAGCTTTCCTATCTTCCCTATTGAAGTAAACTTTTTACTTCCTGGTATTTGTTTTTTGGTGTTCTTTTGTCTAAATGTTCTTTCTACCTCCTGTATTTGCTCCCTCATCTCATTTTTTGAGTTCATTCTTAAGTTCCGCTAAAAACATTTGGAATATGTAATTTTCTGAAATTCCATCGCTGGCATTGCACCAACTGTGCATGGTAATGGAATCTACTGAGGAGGTATAGTGATTTGTTTATGTGTAACTTTTTTGCCCTTGTTTCTGTCATATGATAAGTCTTTTGTGCGTCTATTTCTACCTGCACTGTGGGACCTTTGTTCTACTTTGATTTTACCTTAAAACATTGTGTTGCTCCAGTAGTACCAATGACAATGCTATCAATCCCCTTATATTTCCTTTTACACTTTTAACATCAAACACTTTTCCTATTCAGAGTATCCTGGTTTGATCACAATGTAGAGATTTAGGTTAACCCAGATGTTGTTTCCAAATTACTCTGTATGCTTCTGATGGGGTTATTAAAGTTTGAAGTAATGGACAGAGAGGTAGGAAATGGTTTACAAGGAAGAAGGTAATTTAGTGAATTGATTTGTTCTTTCTTTAACAAAGTATGAAAAGGAGAGTTCTGATTGGAAAAGTGGTTTAGTATCAGCGACGACTGATGAGGAAAGAGAATGGAGTGAATGAATAAGATGGATAGCGCCCGATTTACATATAAACCTTAACTTATGCAGCGGTTTGAGAGGAGAATAATAGAAAAGATGGAAAAGAAAAAAAAAATGAAGAGAAAAAAAAATAATAACCAAGGAGTAGTAATTAGTGTAGAGGAGGGATGAGTGAGAGAATCAAGTCTAGAAAATAGAGAAAATAAACCTTATATACACACCACTTTGCTATATATTTCAAATTGTACACGTTTCTAGAAAATCTCAATTTGTGCGTTTTTTATACCATGTTTTTGCCTCTGTTGAGAATGCCAATGGGTAGGGTGTAAATAGGGGAAAGATGAAAGGAAAGAAGAAAAAATATAACAAAGTGAGAAGGAACGAAAAGAAAGAAAAGAGGAGGCAGAAGCACACATCCAACACACTGTCATCAAACACAACAAACAAACAAAAAACTCCCAAGAGAAACAAAAAACAAAACAACCAAGCAAATAAAAACAAAAACGTTGAACCCAAGAACAAGTCTCAAACAAAATGGACCCTTGGAAGCCCTTCTTTTTTCCCTTCCAGTTTAAGCCACCTGACCCAGATCATGTACAGTCAGCAACCCTGTTAGTGGAGTCAAGGGCTGCTCCTTTGGTCCGTGTGCAGAGTGGCACAGTGGAATAGTGGAAGGGACTTATCCTCAGGCTGGCCCTGCTTACAGCAGTAGGGAGATGCTACTATGGGCCTTGGAGGCCAGGCAAATCTGGCGGCGGGTTCTCTCCTTCCAGCGGGCAGGTGCCTACCCTCTTGCTCTGGTTGCAGCTGGGCAGGTCGCACTCCCCCAGGGAGTGGAGGAAGCACTTCGTCAGGTTCTGGCCTGCGTGCCAGCAGCCGGGAGATGCTGTTCTGGGACCCGAAGACCAGGCAAACTGGTGGCTGGGTCACTCTCCTTCCAAAGCTGGCGGGAGTTCTACCTCTGGCTCTGGTCGCAAATGGGCAGGTCGCAACTCTTCCCGATAATGGAGAAAGAAAGCCCTTCCCCATGTCTGGCCCTGCGTGCAAGCAGCTGCCGGGAGATGCTACTCTGGGCCCAGGCGGCCAGGGGACAGTGGCGGCTGGGTCTCTCCTTCCAAGCGGGCGGGAGTCTACCGCTTGCTCTGGTCCACAAATGGGCAGGTCGCACTCTTCCCGATAATGGAGGAAGCCCTTCGCCCCATGGTCTGGCCCTGCGTGCAGCAGCCGGGAGCTGCTACTCTGGGCCCAGTGCGGCCAGGGGACAGTGGCCAGCTGGGTCTCTCCTTTTCCAGCGGGCGGGAGTCTACCGGGGTTGTTATTTTTTAAACAAACAACCCCACGAATAATTCTTTTAGTATAGACACATCCTAAAATATTCATTAAAAAACTTACAGTCTAGTTAAAATATGGTATAGCTAAAACCTTGGGACATACACTAAATAATTGTTCATTATTTATAATCTGAAATCTAAATTTAATTTCCCTGCTATCCTAAATGTGGTCTTATCTACACTATGAAATCAAGCCTTTATAAAGGGTGGACTGTTTGAATTGTTTGTTTTCACTTAAATGAAGTTACTGAATGGCTGTATGCCTGTGTCCAGCACAGTGCTTTGTTCATAGTAGGTGCTTAGAAGACACTTTTGCTCTGCAAGCTGTGAGATGATAGGGACTGCATCCATCTTGCTTACCATTTTAGCTCTAAGGCCTATTACAATACCCACTGCTTGATGAATATATGATTAAATGAATAGCTGACTCTCACGCCCTAGAAAATGGCAGGGTTGGCCCTTTAACCCCAGCACTTGTAGCTAGCTAATAGACTTCTTGAACAAGTCCAGTTCTAATTTCTTGGCTTGTCTCCTTTTTCATTTTGCTGTGTTTTTCAGGTTGCTATTTTGTTTTGCTTTGTGTGTAATTGGACCTACTATTACCCACAATACTTCAGTTTTATTTTCTTGCTTTTCCCTTTGGAATCTGGGGAGATTGCTCTGAGACTCTGAGACCCTAAGCCCAGGAGGAAACTTGAAAGTCCAAAAACACAACAGCAAGAATTGCTTAATGAAAATATTGGGGCATGTCTTTTTAGAGTTAAGATTTGGGCTAGGGCTTAAGTTTTGAACAAAAGATTGAAAAAGAAGTAAATCTATATTATATTAGTGGTAGGGAGGATTTTATGTATCCGGGATTTTTGTCATCTGTCCTATAGATACCTAAAGAACAAAATGCTTCTAAACATTAAGTACATTAATTTTCTTACATAAAATTGGAATTTAACCTAATGTTTATTCTCAGAAATGAACAGAGATTGTAGAAGTTATTTCTATCGATAGAAGGCTAATGTGGGGAAAAGTGTCTTGTGAGAAGAAAGTTTTAGAGCTGTAGGGAATCCTAGAAATAACTTAGTATAACTTACATAATCAGGATAACTACTTTCTTGTTTTTTTTTTTTTTTTTCTTTTTTAATTTATAATAGTAGTATGTATTACAATTCATAATGCACATAAATAGCATCTTTTTACATGCAACTGTTTGTTACTTTCTTTTTTTTAAGAGGAGCATCAGGCCTAGAAGTCACTCACATGATGCAGGACTGAAGTGAGTGAAAAAGATATCACTCAATAAAACCTAGGTGTTCGACTGACATTTATCTCTACAACCCACTTTCCCTAGTTGTTAGCAGTCCAGAGAAGGGTGGAGGTTATAGAGTGGAGTAGTAAAATCAGGACACTTCTGCCAAAAAAAAAAAAAAAAAAAAAAAAAAAAAACCAAAAGAAAACAAACAAAAACCTTGTGCCAAGAGAATCCATGTTATTCTCCTGGACAAGTTGAATTTTATTATTATTATTATTATTATTATTATTATTTGCAGGACTAGGGTTCGAAACTGGGGCCTCACACATTAAGCAGATACTCTACCACTGAGCTACATCTCCATCCCTTCTCGGGTCTTTCTTAGTTAAAACTCTTCCTTCACCATTAAAGTTTCCTCTACTTCTTGACCCCTGTTGTCCTAAGCTGATTCACTCTTCCTGTATAGTTATATTTTTGGCATGGAGAAGAAAGCCAACTTGACCTTTGATAATAAGGAGTTACTTATGTAATTTCCAAAAGCTTAATAAACACCATTTATTCAAGACTATCCAGGCTTGCTTACACACACACACCACACAAACATCATGGTTCTTTACTTACAGTTAAGTGACAACTCCCTGGGTTGGCTTTTGGTTTTATTTATGCTATAGTTACAAAGAATATTTACATGTAGTTTTATTGTTAAGGTAACCCCAAAGTTATCACTGCAAACTTCTACTTTGAATTCAGACATGGAAAGGGAAGATGGGACATAGATGGGTTTTGTTGTTGTTAACATCAGAAAATAAGTTATTAACAAACACAATGTACAAAATAACAAATATTTAAAGACACGAGTTCTCCAAGCAAAAAATAGCCAATTGTATCATTGCTGTTGAAGTTGGAAACCAGATAACATTGTGAATTAAGCATAGGCTAGCAGTTTGGAGATACTTAAGGTCATCACAAAGTTCTGGCTTGTTTCTATGCTAAAGAAATTTTAGGAATTGGAAAGATGATCGAGATTTCTTGGTGGACAGAATAGCTGCCACTGTTTTTTTTTCCCCCCTTAGATGTAAATGTAGAACCATGATGCAAAGACAACACCACCAACTCCAACTTAAATTAAAGCAAGTTATATTGTGTACACAAAGAAAGCTGGCCAGTGCTGTCTCTCCCCAAAACCGGGCTAAAGATCAGCCCCCGTCCTCAGAAAGACAAGGTTTTTATAGCCCAAAAAGTTACAAAAAAGGGTGGGGGGGGGGTCTTGGGAACTTACAGCTAACAGGATTCTGGCATACATAATACAAGGGCAGATAGCAAATTAATGATCTACATGGCATGACATTTCAAGGTAGGGAGTAAAGTCAGACCCAACATCAGAATTTATCAGGTTTATTAGGTTTTAAAGAGGGCTGTTATCTGGTCAGGGAAAGCCAGGCCTGGGTGAGTTTAAGGCACGGGTGGGAATTCCAAATAAGTTTAAAACGTTAAAATATGATCAGGCTAAGTAGAAATCCTAGTATTCTACAGAAAACAGAAATGGACTTTTCATAACTTTCTGACAGGATGGCTCCCAGTCTTAAGAAGGAATTAGGCTGGATTCATCAGTAAACAAGGGGAAAGTTATTATGCGGGAATTCATCAATTGTTAATGTTTTCCTTTGGAATAATTAGGGGAAAAAACCCTAATCCATCAATTCCCAGCGCAAATGAATCAGAGAAGAATGCTGCTGAGTAAGGAGAGGCACTCATACTCTCAAGGATGATGAGGTGTTATTAAGGTAATACCGAAGCATGGTGGCGAGGGGGTTTTTTTCCGCAGGAGGAAGCGATGGACATGGAGTATCATGGTATCACTTAAAACATATGATTTTGAGGTGCTCAGGGTCTAGCATGCCCCAGCTGGGGCCCCAAAACGAACTGTTAAAGCCGCGGTCCCCGCCTGCGCACATGGCAGCAGCTCCAGTGCTTCGACCCAACTGGCAAGGGCCGCTAGGAGCAAGCGCCAGCGTGAGCCGTAGTCCCTTCCCCCGCCCGCTGCTGCGGGTGGGAGGGCGAGGACGCCGCCAGCGCGCGTGCGCTCTCCCTCGGTGCAGCTGTCTGTGTGCGTGAGTGGGAGGTGGCAGGCCTCTGACTCTGGCCTTTCCGGGCTCACTGTTCTAGCGCGACGTCTCTAGCCGTGAACCGGTTTGGTACCTGGTTGGTGGAAGCCACCGTGACCCCGTCGCCGCCGCCGAAAGCCCGCAGTAATGAAAACCGCGACAAAATCGATATGTCTTTGGGTGAGGGGCCGAGTAGGACCGTGTAGGAGTGGGGGGAGGTGTGGGTGGAACCAAGTGGCGCGGTCTGTGGGGGAAGGGGGCGGTTGGCCGCGTTTGCCCATCGAGTTTTCTTGCGGGTGGGCGGAACCGAGCTGGGGGTCCAGGGGGAGCCCGGAGCGCAGGCTAGAGGCCGGGTGCCGGGGTCCAGCCTTAGGGATCCCGGCGTCCCCTCAGTGGAGGCTGTGTCTGACGAGGGGCCGTGGGGGCGGGGGCGCTGCGGGCCGGAGGTTTGGAGGGTCCAGGGGTGCGTGTACCCAGAGGGGCGCCACCACTCGCGGTTACCCCGCTCTTTGTCAGGGGAACTCCGCGGGTTTCCCTCGAGCGTGTTCGCTGGGGGCGTTATCGGGAGTGGGGACTCGGGGAGCAGGTTTTGGAGCCCAGCTGGGTCCGCGATCGGTTAACACGAGTGGTTCCCGACGAGGGCTTGTTGGGCAACTGCTCAGGCCTAGGCTGGCTTCTGACGGGCGCCCCTGGGGCCCTGGAGTGTCTGTCAGAATGATCGTTAGGCAAGGAACGCATCAGATGTGTGTTACGAGGTGTGCCTAGAAAAGCACATTCTCCCTATCCTGGCCCCAAAGTTATTAGCTCATTAGGAAAAAAGGAAAGTAAAACGAAGGAATTACGTGGATCGCTAGAAGCAAGGTAGAGCATGGGGGAGAGTGGGAGGGGGTTGCAGGGGTCCCCGCATGGTTTGGTGGTTTTACGTAAAATACAAGATTGGCTATCCGGGTGCGGTGGCGCCCGCCTGTAATCCCATCAGTTTGGGAGGCTGACAGAAGGATCGCGAGTTCAAAGCCAGCCTCAGCAAAACTGAGGCACTGAGCAACTCAGTGAGACCCTGTCTCTAAATAAAGTACAAAATATGGCTGGGGATGTGGCTCAGTGGTCGCATATTACTGAGTTCAATCCCTTGTAACAAAACAAAAAAAGCAGGATTGGTGAGTCGTTAAAAATTTAGATCTAACACTGTGAAAACATTCTTTTAGTTGCCCTTTCATTGCATTTGTTTTATTTCTCTTTTGTTATGATTTATCTGGAAAGTTCTTGGTCAAAAGTCAAGAACTCTGTTTTCTAGTATTGCCACAGGTCAGAACCCAGTGTGGGAATTAACTAAATTATCAGAAATAATATGCTTGCCTTCAAGTCTTGTCTTACTGCTATAGTCAGTAAAAAGCTTGAAAGAAATGAAAAATCTTTTGACCTAAACCTAAGAAAGTGTATAACAATATTTATTGAGTATTTACTATCTCCTAGGCACAGAACTAGGCTTTCTATGTGTTCCTTTGATTTATCTTCATAATAACCCCATGAGGATTATACTGCTAGTGATGAACAGCATGAAATCCAGAACCAAGTGGGGATGCTGCTGCTTTTCTCACTTACCAGCCAGGTGACCGTGGGCAAATTATTTGTGTCTCTTTTGTTAAAAGGTAATAGTAACAGTTTCTCCACCTCATAGGTTTGTTGTATTAAATGAGTCACTATGCAGTACAAACTGCTTAGAACAGTTCCTGGTACACAATAAACACTGTATTTTATTTTTATACACACTATATGTAAGCCATTGTATGTAAGCCACGTTTTATTTAATTCACATTGTATAAAAACCTGAGGCATTGAGAAATTAAGTAACTTGCTCAAAGTCATATATCCAAGCCTATGCAAAAGTGGTGGAACCAGGATTTCAGTTTTGCCTCTAGAGCTTCACGCTATAGGTGATGTAGGGAAATGTAAAATGTGTATTCTCATAACTTAATATATTTCTTAAGCATTTCTTAATCTTGTAATTTCTGTTTTTTATATGTATTTTGTTTGGTAATTATGATATTCAAGTGAACTGAAAGGTAATTCTCTTCACTGTGGAGAGTTAAAATAGAGCCAGTCTCTTTTTTTTGTACCAGGAATTGGACCCAGGGGCACTTAAACATTGAGTCACATCTACAGCCCTTTTTTTGTATTTTATTTAGAGACAGGGTCTCGCTTAGTTGCTTAGGGCCTCGATAAGTTGCTGAGGCTGGCTTTGAAATTGTGACCCTCCTGCCTTGGCTTTTGGAGCCTCTGGGGATCCTAGCAGTGGCTGGGATTACAGGCACCGACTACCACACCTAGCTAAAAACCGTTTTTGTGCTTGAAGATTGATCTCAAGAAGACAACAAAATATTCTGAGGAGATTTGAAGTATTTTATATGAATATTTCTTTGAATGTGATTAAGGGACCTAAAGATTACAGATGAATGAGGTAGAGCCATAATATATTAGCATTGATCCTTATAATCTATTATATTTTCTTCTTAGAAAAGACCGATTTTTAGTCACAAAGATTATTTGTACTTAAAGCAATTTGGAAAAGATAATTTAGGTTAATCATTGTTAAGTTTTATTATGAAGTTGTCGATTATGTACAGTTTCTTTGGTTCATTTGCTTTATCAATAATTAAAATTAATATTGGAGTTAGGACTAGAGAAAGTGTTTGGATGTTTCATAAATAAGTATTATTGGCGTCTAGTATCCTTTAACAGCTATAAATAGGAAGGAATACATTTAGTGTTCTGATCTTCACATTGTTCTGTTGTGATTTTAGTACAATGTGATGTTTATGAATCATCCTAGAGTTGTTTGAAAGTTTTTTGTTTTTTTTTTAATAATGAGGCTTACAGAATTACAGAGTCAATGTAAAAATAAAAATAAAGTAACCCTGAGGGACTTTGCTAGAGGAGGTGAACTAGTAACATTTAAAAAATATTGTACCTTTATCATGGTGTTTAATTTCACATTTGTTATTTGCACATCTATTTCACCAATACTTTTAAACTTACTGAGAACAGGGATTATAGTATACTTTTATTGTTTGTATTATAGCACAGACTTACATATACAATCATTGTGCAAAGTACATACTCAATAAATATTTGTTCAGTTGAGGTGAATTTAGAAATTTTGGTTTATAATTGAATGATTTACTTATTTTTTGACTATCTATGGTTTTAATAAAAGGTCGTCATCATTTAAAAATGGAGAGTTCTGTGATTATGGAAAGTAAGCATAGTATGAATAATTTTTGTAAGTGACTTTTTGCTTATTTATATTCATTAGGGAAAGAAGTGCTACGGACAGTAGAACTCTTCACTTGTTAGTAGTAGATCTGTTTGGGATTGATTTGAACTTTTCCTATGAAAAACTTTCTTCAGAACACCAAGCAAAATGGCTTTGGGATTTGGGCTTTATCTTATCATTATTGACCTATTAATGGCAATGCTTTCAAAGGAGAAATTAGGGACATAGAAAAATCTATTAACTAAAAATTAAGACTGAGTAATTTAGTCAGTAAGTTGAAATGAAAATAATTATGGAATTTACTCTGTTGTAGCTGATATTATCAAGTTGGATCAAAAAGGAAGGAAAGAAGCAGAATTTTCCAAGACTAAATAGACTACTCCAGCAAACTAATACCTGGCAATTCAAGATGAGAATATAGCCCAGCAGCATTTTGGTAAGCTTTCAAAATAAGCTTTAATGAAATGCTGTTATTTGTGGATTCTTCATATACTATTTGTATTTTCTTATTAGAGCATTATACTTGGTAGTTGGGTTCATTTTGACAAAGTTATACATGCATGGAATTTGATTTACTCTATTGCAGTCCCAGTTTTCCTCCCCCATCCCTCCCCTATTCTCTTTTTTCTACTGATCTTCCTTTTGCTCATTTATTTATTTAAAAAAATTTTTTTTAAAGAATTTAACCTTTATTTATTTGTTTTTTTTTTATGTGGTACTGAGGATTGAACCCAGTATCTCACCCATGCAAGGCAAGTGCTCTACCATTAAGCTACCAGCCCCACCCTCATTCATTTATTTTGATTGGCACTTTTTACATATACATAAAGGTGGAATTTCCTGTGGCATATTTATATATGCTCAGATTATGATTTTGTTAAATTCATTCTGTATTTTCTCCCTTTTCTCTCTGTCCTTTTCCCCTCTGGATCCCACTGATCTACCCTACAGCATACTATCTTTAGCACACACTTAAAACCTTGTTTTAAAAAAATTTTAAGTGTCCTTAAATAGGTGGTGATACTGTTTTTTAAAAATATTAAGTCATTTTAAAGAAACCTCAATATATAAATAGTCAGCCATACTTAGGGTTTGGAATTGGGAAAGATTTTATATATCATGAGATCATAGCTTTTTCCCAGTGACATATTCCTTTAATAGTCTATCAAACAGAATAACTAACTTCAGTTTAAATGGTTAGTGAAAGCATACCACCTCACAAGACAAATTATTCTATTATTGGAGATGATTCTACTTACTAGAAAATTCTCTTAATTTGAATTAAAACATGCCTTTCTGTTACTTCTAGAGTGTTATAGGAAGCAAATCCCTTTTCTAAATGAGAATCCTTTTAGTACATGAAGACTGCTATATGGTCTGTGTTGGAGGCCATATATATATATATATAATCATGGTTTGAAACATTAAGGCAGGGAGGCCACTGTAAGAAATTAAAAGGAGACAGAAGCAAGGTGCAGAGACAGAATGACAGAAAGAGTGACAAAGTGGCCCCTTGTCCAAGCTGCCAGCTTTATTTATATCAGTTGGTTACAATAGGTCACTGGCATCAGTAGTAGTACATTATTATTCATTGTGTCATTAGGCAGGTTACAGAGTTAACAACATTATGCAGCTTATTCCTCAGTTACGTACTTTAGTTGCAATGTGCAATGTTAGGAGCTTTGTGTAGAAAGTCCATTGTTTAAAATTACTATTATTTGTCAGGTTCAGGCACAGCAGAGCTTGGTGAAACCTTGTGGTTGTCTTAACAAGAGAGTTCCTTTATTCCCAGGAGCTGAGTGCTTTAGATCATCAAGGTCAAGGCTGATAAGACTCTAGCATAGAGCCTCCTCATGCAGGGCATTGCCACAGCAGCTAGGAATTGCATATGTGTTAGTTATCTTTCTAGTTCCTGGGAGAAACTGCAGAAAATTCCAAGTGTAAAAAATGGTGCCTGTTATCCCCCAGGAGTTTGCTCACCAGAGGAATGCTGTCCTGTACATTTCCACAGCCAGAATACTCACAGGCCACTCTTTCAGGAATTTCTGGGTGGAATCCCCCAGTTGGAGAATGCCCAGATCGTGCTGGCCTCTCTTAGCTCACAGCCTTAGGATCAGTCAGCCTCCTGGAGATGGGCATAATCCACCAAGAGCCAAATAACCTGTCTATTGCAAGACCCCTGCCACACCAAGAAGCAAGCACTGAAACAAGACTTCTCCCACACTGAAACCTTATTCCTGCTGATCTCCTTTGATCTGTACCTCTACACATAAAGCACGTGCGGGCTTCTTCTTTGTTAGAAGCCTGACTCCTCTGGTCAGGTCAACCGGTCATGCCCCTGCTTTAGAAATATTTTTGCCATTTTGTCTTTATTTCTGATATATTACTTTTATAGTGTTTATTTTGCAGCCACCCACCCCTCCGATGGGTACCCATTCCCTCACCCACACGGACTGTGAAATATTGGTGCCTGGAACAGAGGACCCCCAATTGCAAAGAATTCAGAAGAAAAGGAAAATTACAGGTGGGTGCTTGGCCCTCTCTCCTAGGGTGGGGGCGGGTAGCCCACACACATGGAGTACCTTATTGAGAAAGAGAGGAATCTTTCAAATGGTGAGACCACAGACATAGGGAATTCAAACTTTAAAAAGAGAAGAAATCTATACAATTATACTTAAGATCATAATCAGAGTGGCAATTCAGTAAAGAGAATTCAACTTCTATAATTCTTAAAAGTGATAACAGACTTGGTTGATTTAAATCAAGCAGATGCAATCAGAATGCATGCCTGCCTAGCCTGGCCACCTACATAGCTTCTTGTCTCCCAAGAACTCTATAGGAAAATGGCAGTGCAATCTAGCTGAAAGTAAAACTTAACCTAGCTGAGTTAGATGTAGGAGTTTAAGATGCTGGGTGAGAGGATCTTAACCAGGAATTCAGGGAAAAATATCAAACCTGAAATAGGAGAATTAATTAGCAAGTTTCATAGTTTAAATATGTACGCTCCCACCACGGCTCTCCATGCTGCAAAGGCAACAAGGTTTCTAATCACAGGCAAGACAGAAAGGAAATTGTAGCCTTGGCCCCAGAAAAACTTACAGAATATTACCCACCCCAAGGGGACATAACTGCTAATTGCCAGGTGGTCTCCCACCCAGGCAAAGCCTTTCTGAGCTAGACCAGCAAGATGAGAGGGAGAAATAATGCGCAGATTGGAGGTGCCAATGGCATGGGCAATAGGGATGACAACAGAGTTTCGAATCGCCTACAAAGTGCACAAATGAGTGGCAAAATAACTTTAGTCTTCTTCCCAGATTTCATTTTAAAGTTTGAAGTCCCCGTGTCTATGGTCGCCCCAGTCTTCTTCCCCACATGGTTTTCTGTTTTTTTTTTTTCTGGGCTTTTTATAGCCCCTCCTCCCTGCTCCACCAGGCCTGTATCTCTTAAGAGTGGACAAAGGAAGGAGAAAAGAGCTAACCTTTTTAGTCCTACAGCACAAGGACAAAGGAAAATTAAAATCTCAGCTGCAGTTTTTTTCTTTTGGTTCCTTGATTAAAAGCTCCCTAAAAAAAAAATCTCTTTACAGGCTGATCTCGAACCAGAGACCTTTGGCATGTGAGACAAACAGGGTAACCTATGTTGTGCCAAATGCTTCCACTTAAAACCTGAATCTCCATAATTCTAGGTTAACAAGATGCAATTCATTGTTTCACCAACAGCCTTCATCTTAGGAAACCATTGGCTTTCTCTCATTCTCTCAAATAATTAGATTGTCTTTAAACAAGAAAAATTCTAAAGTTAATAAAGGACATTTTAATTATGCCTTTTAATGGATTATTTTTTGTTTTTTCAGGGATGATACTAAGGGTAAGTCTCATAATTATTAGGACAAGAAACCAGCAATCTGAAATACTTTATTTCAGTGTCCTCATAATTGTCAGATTTCAACCTGACTTACCTATCAAAGCAGGTCTGCATTATATTTAAATCATATGAAAGTTTAATTAGCTGTATCTTAAATTCCTAAACAGGCTAAACCAAATAAAAGCTTTGATAAATATTTATACCATTACTTACAACCTTTGGAGCTCCACTTAAAAAAAGTTATAAAAATTTTTTTGTTTATTTGATTTGTAAATGTGTATACACAATACTTGTATTTAGATTATTTCTGCATTACATGATATCAAAATCAACTTATAAATCAATGAGCATGCTTGTAATCTAAAATTAAAATAAAAAAATGGATTCAAATACCTTTAATTCGTGATTTTTAACAAGGTTCAATTTAAATTGGGTAATCATATGGCAAAAAGATGTCTTTAAAATTATTAATGCCAATTTTACCAGTTGGTCAAATAATTAATAAAATTAAAATCTCAGCTGCAGTTTTTTTCTTTCAGCTAATTCCTATAATATTTAAAATTTATGTCCATTTGCTTCCAACAATTTTCTTCAATAGGAAAGAGATAATTAATACTATTAATTGCATTTTTTTTGATGTCTTGGCTTTTACAGTTAAGAATAATTATTGTAATTTAAATTTAAAGTAAAGGGATTAATTATATGTCTTTATTAAAGGAGCTTGTTAATTTATAAAGTCAAAGTGCTAAAATGTCATTTATTGGGTACTGAAATATTGTCTACTAAATATAAACACATCGGGCATTCTTAACTAAAATATATTTAAACATTAGATGTGTTTGTAATTTGGTTAACATTTAAAAAGGTCTAAAATTTCTTTATTCTGTGTGTTCTCACTGAGAACCAAGGTGCTGGGAATTAAACTTCTGTCAGGTGTAATTTATGTATAGGGTCTATACTTTACACCTGTTAAAGTAAAAACCTGTAGTCTAAGTAAAACAAAATTTATACAAAATAGTTTTCAAAAGGTTTACATGTAACTAAATTTGGTTATATATAATTAACACAATAAGCCAGAGTTATTTAAAGCTTTTTACTCTTTAAAGCCTGCTAAGTTTCTGACTTAAGGCATAGTCCATCCTGTCACATCCTGCTATGACCCCTGAAAGTTTCATTGGTAATATTCTAGCTTTTAGGGAGGATGATATTCAAAAAGATCTTTGGCATTTAATTATTGTCTCAGATTTTCTCCATCTTACAGATGGCTCCATACCTAACTTTATTGACAGGAACTACAAGGAGGGTTCCTGCTATGGCCTGCAAGCCTATGCTTAATCTCCTTATGCTTTAATTACTGAAATGTAAATATAGGGAGAAAAAAATGATAAATATAATGTGACTTGTAAGTGATATAATCTAAGCTCATTTTAAAAATAATTGGCTCTAAATAATTCCAAAGCCCTGTACAATTAGGTGAATAATTGATGAAAAGATTGAGACTAAAATGCTTTGAGACCTACTGTCATAAATACCAGTTATGAACTTTATGCCCTAAAATTTGAACAAAGGCTTAAATGACATGTTTATGTTACTACAACCAAATATAATACTTCCTAATGGGAATGGGAAAAAATTAAAAATCATCTAATAGGCATTTTACATGGCAATAATAATAGCTTGAACCTTATGGAGTTACATTATAACATCCAGGATATTCAGAAAAGCAGGATCAACTTCATGGACCCTGCATCTCTAGTTGAATAAATACTTCATGAGGCCAAGCTGGACTCTCTGGACCCAGTCACACACGGGCTCCCCATCAACCAATGCAGGGCTACCCAGTTACCTCCATCTTGGGACACTTGCTACTACTGCCATAGTCACATCCATGGTAACCTGCACCTAGGGACACTGGACAGGGTCTGGAGATAGTCGCCCACTGCATGGCACAGTGCTTCATCTCTGAATACACCACACAATGCCACCACATGGCCCACCCTTGTGGCCCCATCTCTGAAAGGATTTGCCTCCATCTTAGGACACATTAATCACCATTTTGGGTTACCTCTGCTGCCACCATTGCCATCTTTAGTTGGAGCAGCTCCCATCTTGTGACACTGGCTGGGGCCTAGAAGCAATATCAAGGTACCCATATGAAGGAGCCCCAATTAGGGAGATGGCTATTGCAGTCAGCTGGAAGCCATAAGTTCCACCTGATAATAAGTATGTATGTGACGCACCTGTAAATGCATGTGAGGCACCCGCAAAGCTAAAGGTATATAACCGGGTGAAAGCGGTCGGAGTCAGGAGGAGAATGAATTCATTCAGTCAGTCATGCAGTCGCTCGGTCGGTCAGAAGAAGAGTTCAGGTCGGAGAAGAAAAGAATCAGAGCGGCCAGAACGTAGGCAGAGCGGTTACAGAAGAGAAACCAGATAGAAGAAGTAATGGCTGGTCAGTTAGGCCGAGGCTCCCGAGGAAGAAAGAAGAAAGAAAAATCTTTCTTTCTCTCTCTAAGCTCTCTCTAAGAGTGAGGAGAGAGGAGAAGAAAGCATAGCCTCTGACTCAGTTGAGACCAGCAAAAAGAGTAGTACTCAGTTGAGGCCAGCAAAAAGAGTAGTACTCAGTTGAGGCCAGTTAAGAATTAGTGAAAAGCCGAAGCGAGTAGCCGGCGAGAGCCGGCGAGAAGCCGAAGCCATGAAGCGAGTAGCCGGCCAAAAGCCATAAAAAATAAAGAAGCCAGAAAGTAATAGCATGGTAAAAGCCATGCAGAGAAAAAGCCTTGAGCTTTAGCAAAAAGCCATAAAGAAAAAAGCCATGAGCTTAAAAGAAAATAGAGAATTAAAAAGCACAGTGAAAACCATGCAGAGAAAAAGCCATTGAGCTTTGGCAAAAAAGCCATAAAAATAAAGAAGAGACAAGAAGAAAAAAAAAAGTCAAAGCCGCTTATGCGATTGTGCTTAACTAAGTGCGTTAGCTGCTCCTCAGCAGTAGGCTTCCTTAAAGCCGCAGTACCTCCTCAAAAAGGGCTCAAATATCCACCCTTTTAAGACAAAAGGTGAAAAGCCAGGTAGGGACAAGAAAATAAAAAGAAAATAGAGAAAATAAAATATAGAAAATAGAATTTAAAAGCACCTTTTAAACTAAAAGGGAGGAATATGAAGGAGCCCCAATTAGGGAGATGGCTATTGCGGTCAGCTGGAAGCCATAAGTTCCACCTGATAATAAGTATGTATGTGACGCACCTGTAAATGCACGTGAGGCACCCGCAAAGCTAAAGGTATATAACCGGGTGAAAGCGGTCGGAGTCAGAAGGAGAATGAATTCATTCAGTCAGTCATGCAGTCACTCGGTCGGTCAGAAGAAGAGTTCAGGTCGGAGAAGAAAAGAATCAGAGCGGCCAGAACATAGGCAGAGCGGTTACAGAAGAGAAACCAGATAGAAGAAGTAATGGCTGGTCAGTTAGGCCGAGGCTCCTGAGGAAGAAAGAAGAAAGAAAAAAGAAGCTCTAAAAAATAATCTTTCTCTAAGCTAAGCTCTATCTTTCTTTCTTTCTCTCTAAGCTAAGAAGACAAGAAGCTAAGCTAAGCTCTATTTTTCTTTCTTTCTCTCTAAGCTAAGAAGACAAGAAGAAAAGACAAGAAGAAAAGCTCTCTCTAATCTTTCTCTCTAAAAATCTTTCTTTCCCTCTCTAAGCTCTAAGAAAGTAGAAGTAAAAGTAGTAATAGCTTTACTCTGCCTCCTTTTCCTCCCGCGGCGCCATGGCTGGCCATGACAGGCAGCTTACACCCATAGTCTCCTAACCACCACCACCACCACCACCACCCCAACCGCTAACCCAGCACAGCATCTGCAGCTACATGGCTGGCACATAGCTCTCAAAGCCTGGTCTCAATCATTATAGGTCTCAAAGCCTGGAGGGTGTGAGAGACTAAATTATAGACCATGAATTATGGGATCTATAGGCAATCTAAGGGCTAAGGCCAGGTGCCCACATCATGCAAGTGGGCCCCAGAGGACATCCTTGGGGTACAGTCTTCCAGTGGGGTCCAGCAAGTGCTATACCACACCTCCAGGGGCTCTGCCTTTAGGACCAGCCCTCCCACACTAATAACCTTCACCACCCTGTGAGTGGAGATTCCAGCAAACAATAGACAACTCCACCTACTTGATGAGAAGGGAAGCAGGGAAATACTGAACTCCAACAGAAACAATCATTCAATTTTCTTTTATTTTTTCTTTTTCATTTTTGTTTCTCTCTTTCTTCCTCTCTCTTTTCCACCCTCTCATGCCCAGCATTTGTGAAACCAAGTACTTTCCATGCAATTGGCTACTGAGGACTGGATGTCTGAATAATATATTACAGTTTTGTTGTATATCTTTTATTACATTTTTTTCTTATCTTATAAATTGTTTTGTTTGTTTTTTGTACTCTGTCTATTCTCTTCTCACTTTTCTGTTACCCAAGAATCTCTTTTTCTCTTTTCTCCTGCTACCAGCCAACTTCTGATCCCACATACGCACTTCCTAAGATCTAAAACCTCTGTATGCTCACCTCCTACCTCCTTAACATCTCATCCTATACCTGCCCTCGTTCTCTCTTTGTCCACCATTTAAACAGTAGGCCCTTTCACAAACCTATTGTTTATATTGTAGATAATAATCAGACACATCATTTCTGTCTATTGTGACAAAATTATTAGGGCATATTTGGTTTAAGGCTCCATATTGTTTGCATTGAGTCCTGTTAATATTGATGTCTCCCTTGAAGGAGAGGTACTGGAAACCTGCAGGGATACTATAAGTCTATATGGTAAAAACTATAATACTTTGGGTCTGCACTGTTAGACGGGAAGACACACAAACAACAAGAAAAAAGAAAGGGAGGAAAGTACCCCAAACAAGCCAAGATAATACATTATTAGAATCCATGGCCAGTACAGTAGAAGAAATGTCAGAGAAGGAGTTCAGGATGTACATGATTAAAATGTTCTGCAAAATAAGGGATGATATAAGAAAGCAAACAAGGGAAACAAAAGACCACATTAACAAAGAGCTATGCGATCAAATACAGAAAGCAAAAGATTACTTTAATAAGGAGAGAGATTCTGGGAAAAAAAAGAAATCCTTGAAATGAAGGAAACAATAAGCCAAATTTAAAAACTAGAAAGCATCACCAACAGATTAGATCACTTGGAAGATGAAACCGCAGACAGGATAAAATATAGAATCTTGAAAATAAAGTTGACCAATCAGTAAAGATGGTAAGAAACTGTGAACACAACATGCAGGAATTATGGGATAATGTCGAAAGACTGAATTTAAGAATTATTGGGGGACTGAGTTTGTTACTCAGTGGTAGAGAGCTTGCCTACCACATGTGAGGCACTAGGTTCGATTCTCAGAACCAAATACCAATAAATAAAATGTCCATTGACAAAAAATGTTTTTAAAAATTATTGGGATAGAGGAAGGCATAGAGATATAAACAAAAGGAATGAAGGAATGATCTAATCTATTCAATGGAATAATAAAAGAAAATTTCCCAAACCTGAAGAATGAATTGGAAAATGAAATACAAGAGGCTTACAGAACACCAACTGTACAAAATCACAACAGACCAACACTAGGGCACATTATAATGAAAATGCTTAGCATACAGAATAAGGAGAGAATTGTAAAGGCTACAAAAGAAAGGAATAAGATTATATATAGGGGGAGACCAGTTAGGATCAACAGATTTTTCAACACAGACACTCAAAGCTAGAATGTCCTGGAATATATACCAAGCTCTGAAAGAAAATGCTAACTAAGAATCTTATATCCAGCAAAATTAAGCTTTAGATTTGATGATATGAAAACCTTCCATGAGACTCAGCTGGAAGATGGTGGACAGGAGAGAAGTGCTCTCCAGAGTCAGTAACTAAAGGAGGCATAGTGGAGAGTTTGGACGCTTGCCAGCGGTATTCCTGCAACTGCGAGGGAGCTAGGACATTCGTGCTTCTCAGGGATGGTGAGTTGGGGAAATACAGCAAGGGTGAGACTCCAGATCACCGACACATAGGGGCCCCACATGAGAGTTCTGCAGCGGAGTCAGCGGTAACGGTGTGTTAAGGCAAAGTCCCAGGCATTAGCATCAAAGTGGAGCAGTGCAGAGGATAGAAAGAAACCTAGATGCGTGCAGCTTTCACGCAGATTTTAGGGCAGGGCTACATGCTCGAGAGCGACACTCAGGTCTGGGGAAATGGTGTTGGGCCCGGGGAGAGCAATCGCTGTCAATTTTTAGGGGGACTGCACCTGAAGGAGAAAGAAGCTAGGAAGAAAGGAGAAGCAGCTGCACATGGAAACTGGCATGCATCCAAGGAATTTGCCAGTGCTCTGAAGCCAATGCACACCTGGGTGAGACATGGACAACCAGCAGGGAAAAGTGTATCTGAAGCCAGTGTGACATCCCCCCCCCAAGACTCTGCATCTGTGGAGGAGCATGGAAAGTGGATGCCTTCTGGACAGACTGTCTTCCGGTGCCATTCACCTATTGCCCCATCCCCCCTGCACCATTCCTCAATTAACCAGGTATGCAGACTTGACTCCACCCACAAGTACTCTACAACAGCCTGGGTGTGATCCAGGATAATTAACTTAACAACTGGAGGGGGACACGGAAAAGCTTCCCTAAATACTGCTTGATTGAGACTTATTTGTGGGTTTGAGTTTGTATTGTATTTGTATTTTCCTTCCTTCCTTCCTCCCTCCCCCCTCCCTCCCTCCCTCCCTCCCTCTCTTTCTTTCTTTCTTTCCACTCTTTTGTCTCTTTTCTTCTTCCCTCATCTTTCCCATTTACACCCTGCCCTTGCATTCTCAACAGAGGCAAAAATAAGTTTTATACAGGAATTGAGATTTCTAGAACTGGGGCAACCGAATAATACATCAAAGTGGTGTTATATGTAGTTAATTCTCTATTTTTTTTTTACTTACTTTCTCTTCTATTTTTCACTAATTTCTACTACTTTGACATTTTGGGTTTTTTTTTCTCCTTTCTTTTTTCTTCTCTCAACGTTTACATAAGTTTGGTTTATATATACATTGGTCTTCCCACTAAATTGTTCACTCCAATTCCTTTCCTCTCTCTTCTGCTGATATTAAACTACTTCCATAGATTTCTCTTTTCATACTTCCTAAGAAAAAAAACAACTCAATACCCTCACTTTGTTCCTCCGAAACATATCACCTCTGTGTCCAATATTTGAAATTATAAAACCCCATTACAAACATACAAAGTATATTGGAGACAATATCTGAATTAACTAATTCTGTACATTGTGATCAAACTGTGATTATATGAATAGAAATTGTCTGGTTTTAAAGTGTAAAGTATTTATAAGGGGATCTGATAGCATTGTACTACAGGAGCATCATAAGGCTTTAAGGTAAAAATGAAATAGTCAAGGTACCACAGCGCTAGAAGAAAAGTCACACAAGCAATATGAAGAAACAAGGGAAGAAAGTGACCCAAACAAATCAACATACCTCCTTAGCAGATTCCCTGGTAAGCACAGTTGGGGAAATGGCAGAGAAGGAATTCAGGAATTACATATTCCAAATGTTCATGGAACCCAAGAATGAACTCAAGAATGAAATGAAGGAGAAAATACAGGTAGTAAAAGATCATTTTGACAAAGAACTTCATAAACAAATACAAGAAGCAAAAGATTATTTCAATAGGGAGGTAGAAGTTCTAAAGAGAAACCAAACAGAAATTCTGGAAATGAAAGAAGCAATAAACCAAATTAAATGTTCAATTGAAAGCATCACCAAAAGATTAGACCACTTGGAAGAAAGGACCTCAGATAATCAAGACAAAATATATATTCTGGAGAAAAATATAGACTACACAGTGAAAATGGTAAGAAATCATGAGTAGAACATTCAAGAAACATGGGATAGCATAAAAAGACCAAATGTAAGAGTGATTGGGGTAGAGGAAGGTGCAGAGTTCCAAACCAAAGGAATGAGTAATTTATTTAACGAAATAATAGCAGAAAATTTTCCAAACATGAGGAATGAATGGGAAAACCAAGTTCAAGGGCTTACCGAACACCAAATGTACAAAATCACAACAGATCCACACCAAGGCATGTTATAATGAAAATGCCTAATATACTGAACAAGGAGAGGATATTAAAAGCCACAAGAGAAAGAAATCAGATTATATATAGGGGAAAAACCAATTATATTGTGTGCAGATTTTTCAACCCAGACCTTAAAAGCTAGAAGATCCTGGAACAATATATTTCAAGCTCTGAAAGAAGGGATATCAACCAAGAATCTTATATCCAGCAAAATTAAGCTTTAGATTTGAAGATTAAATAAAAACCTTCCATTACAAACAAAAGTTAAAAGATTGCACAACTAGAAAGCCTGCACTTCAGAACATCCTGGGCAAAATATTCCATGAAGAAGGAAAGAAAAATAACAATAAAAATCAGCAAAGGGAATTATTAAACTAAAGGAAACACCAACCAGAGGAGAAACCAAATCAAGTTAAGTACCATAAACAAATAAAAATGGATGGTAATACGAATCATGTCTCAATAATAACCCTGAATGTTAATGGCCTAAATTCACCATTGAAAAGACACAGACTGTCAGACTGGATGAAAAGAAATGACCCAACAATATGCTGTCTCCAAGAAACCCACCTCATAGAAAAATACATCAATAGACTGAAGGTTAAAGTCTGGGAAAAATCTTACCACTCACATGGGCCAAGGAAGCAAGCAGGGGTTTCCATTCTCATATAAAATAAGGTAGACTTCAAGCCAAAGTTAATCAAAAGGGACAAAGATGGATATTTCTTACTGCTTAAGGGACCCATTCATCAACAGATATAACAATTATAAATCTATATGCCCCCAATAATGGAGCACCTACATTCATCAAACAAACCCTTCTCAAGTTCAAGAGTAAAATAGACCACAACACAATTATTCTAGGGGACTTTTACACACCTCTTTCACCAATGGATAGATCATCTAAACCAAAGCTAAATAAAGAAACCTTAGGCCTCATTAATACAATTAATAACTTAGACCTAATGGACATATATAGAATATTTCATCCCTCAGTGAACGAATACACTTTCTTCTCAGCAGCACATGGCTCCTCTAAAATAGACTATATATTATGCCACAAAGCAACTCTCCACAAATATAAAAAAGTAGAGATACAACCATGCATTTTATCAGACCATAATGGAATGAAATTGGATATCAATGTTAAAACAAGAAATAGAAAAAGCTACTCCAACAATTGGAAACTAAACAACATACTACTGAATGAACAAGGGGTTGCAGAAGACATCAAGGAGGAGATTAAAAAATTCCTAGAGGTGAATGAGAACACAAATACATTGTATAGAAATCTCTGGGACACTATGAAGGCAGTATTAAGAGGAAAATTCATTGCATTGAGCTCATTTCTTAAAAGAAAAAAAAAATAAATGACTTAACATTGGACCTCAAAGCTCTAGAAAAAGAAGAACAGATCAACACTAAGAGCAGTGGAAG
This sequence comes from Tamias sibiricus, assembly GCA_025594165.1. NCBI lineage: Eukaryota > Metazoa > Chordata > Mammalia > Rodentia > Sciuridae > Tamias > Tamias sibiricus. Next base: position 73,153,015 of record CM046668.1, read on the forward strand.
ACAGGAAATAATTAAAATCAGAGCTGAAATTAATAAAATTGAGACTAAAGAAACAATTCAAAGAATTGACAAAACCAAAAGTTGTTTTTTAAAGAAATAAATAAAATTGACAGAGCTTTAGTGATGCTAATGAAAAAAGGAGAGAAAAAACTCAAAATTATTAGCATCTGTGATGAAAAAGGAAATATCATGACAAACAAACACATCAAATACAGAAGATAATTAGAAATTACTTTGAAAACTTATACTCTAATAAAATAGAAAATATCAAAAGCATTGACAGATTTCTAGAGTCTTATGAATTACCCAAACTAGATCTGGAGGCTATGCACAATTTAAACAGATCAATTTCAAGTGAGGAAATAGAAGATGCCATAAAAAAGCTACCTACCAAAAAAAGCCCAGGACCAGATGGGTTCACAGTCGAGATCTACAAGAACTAATACCAATACTCTTCAACTTATTTCAGGAAATAGAAACAAAGGGAGCTATTCCAGACTCTTTCTATGAGGCCAATATTATACTAATTCCAAAGCCAGGCAAAGACACAGCCAAAAAAATAAAACTTCAGGCCAATATCTCTAATGAATATAGATGTAAAAATTCTCAACAAAATTCTGGCAAATCGAATACAAAATCATATCAAAAAGATAGTGCACCATGATCAAGTAGGGTTTATACCAGGGATGCAAGGTTGGTTCAACATATGGAAATCCATAAACGTAATACATCACATCAATAGACTTAAGGAAAACAGCATATGATCATCTCAATAGATGCAGAAAAAGCATTCAACAAAATACAACACCCCTTTAATTTAAAAAAAACTAGAAAAATTAGGGATAACAGGAACATATCTCAACATTATAAAAGCTATTTATGTGAAGCCCCAGGCTAACATCATCTTAAATGGAGAAGAATTGAAAGCATTCCCTCTACAAACAGGAACAAGACAGGGATGCCCCCTTTCACGACTGTTATTTAACATAGTACTTGAATCCCTGGCCAGAGCAATTAAACAGATGAAAGAAATTAAAGGAATCCAGATAGGAAAAAAGAACTCAAATTAGCACTACTTGCTGATGATATGATACTATACCTAGAAGATCAAAAAACCCACCATAAAACTTTCAAAACTAGTAAATGAATTTGACAAAATAGCAGGTTACAAAATCAATACCCATAAGTCAAAGGCAATTATGTACATCAGTGACAAATCCTCTGAAAGGGAAATGATGAAAACTACCCTTGCTATGGTCTAAAAACCTCCAGCCTCTCAACCCCTCTGGTGAGCTCTACCCCATTTACAATAGCATCAAAAAATAAAATAAAATACCTGGGAATCTACTTAATGAAAGAGGTGAAAGACCTCTATAACAAAAAAACTACAGAACACTAAAGAAAGAAATTATAGAAGACCTTAGAAGACGGAAAAACCTACCTTGTTCTTGGATAGGCAGAATTAATATTGTCAAAATGATTATATTACCAAAAGTGCTATACAGATTTAATGCAATTCCAATAAAAATCCCAATGACACTCCTCATAGAAATAGAAAAAGCAGTCATGAAATTCATCTGGAAAAATAAGAGACCCAGAATAGCTAAAGCAATCCTTAGCAAGAAAAGTGAAGCAGGTGGCATTACTATACCAGACCTTAAATTATACTACAGAGCAATAGTAACAAAAACAGTATGGTATTGGCACCAAAATAGGCTGGTAGACCAATGGTACAGAATTAAGGACACAGAGACTAATACATATTCAGTTATCTTATTTTAGACAAAGGTGCCAAAAACATATATTGGAGAAAAGATAGCCTCTTCAACAAATGATGCTGGGAAAACTGGAAATCCATGTGTAGCAAATTGAAATTAAAACGTTTATCTCTCACCATGCACAAAATTTAACTCAAAGTGTATCAAGGACCTAGGAATTAGACCAGAGACAATATGCCTAAAAGAAAAAGTGATCTCTAATCTCCAACATGTCGGATTAGGCCCCAAGTTCCTTAATAAGACTCCTGTAGCACAAGAATTAATATCAAGAATCAATAAATGGGATGGATTCAAACTAAAAAGCTTCTCAGCAAAACAATCAATGAGGTGAATAGAGAACCAAAAAATTGGGAACAAATTTTTACCACATGCAAATCAGATAGAGCACTAATCTCTAGAATATATAAAGAACTCAAAAATCTTAACGCCAAACAAATAACCCAATCAATAAATGGTCCAAGGAACTGAACAGACACTTCTCAGAAGAAGATGTACAATCAACCAACAAATACATGAAAAAATGTCAACTTCTCTGGCAATTAGAGAAATGCAAATCAAAACTACTATAAGATTTCATTTCACTCCAGTCAGAATGGCAGCTATTAAGAACACAACAATAAGTGTTAGAGAGGATGTGGGGGGGAAAGGCACACTCATACATTACTGGTGGGACTGCAAAATGGTGCAGTCTTTATGGAAGACAGTATGGAGATTCCTTGTAAAACTTGGAATGGAACCACTGTATGACCCAGCCATCCCTCTCCTGGGTCTATTCCCGAAGGACTTAAACAGCACAGTTCAGGGACACAGCCACATCAATGTTTATAGCAGCTCAATTCACAGTAGCTGGGTTGTGGAACCAACCTAGATGCCCCTCAGTAGATGGGTGGATAAAGAAAATGTGGTACATATACAAAATGGAATATTACTCAGCAATTAAAGAGAATAAAATCATGGCATTCACAGGTAAATGGATGAAGTTGGAGAACATAATGCTAAGTGAAGTTAGTCAATCACAAAAATCCAAATGTTGAATGTTATCTCTAATATAAGTAGGCTGATTCACAGTGGGGTTGGGTTGGGGAATATAGGAGGATTAGAGGAACACTAGAAAAGTCAATGGGGAGGGAGGGGAAGGGAGGTGGCAAGGGAGTATGAAGGGTGAAAAAAAAAGATGGTAGAGTTAAATGGATATCAGTATCCTAAGTGCTTTATTAAAGACATGAATAGTATGAACATACTTTGTATTCAAACAGTGTTATGTTAAAAGATGCTCTATATTTGTAATATGAAATGTAATGCATGCTATTGTTACATATACAACAATGTTGAATAAAAATAATAATAATAAAAAACCTTCCATGATAAAAAAGTTTATAACTAGAAAGCCTGCACTACAAAACATCCTCAGTAAAATATTCCATGAGGCAGAAATGAAAAATAACAATGAAAATGAGCAAAGGGGGGAAACTACACTAAAGGAAAAGCCAATCAAGGGAGAAACCAAGTCAACTTAAAAGCCAAAAATAAACCAAAATGACCAGGAATACAAAACATGTCTCAATAATAACCCTGGATATTAATGGCCCAAGCTCATCAATCAAAAGATATAGACTGGCAGATTATATATTTTTTAAAGACCCAACAATATGCTGCCTTCCCGTGACTCATCTCACAGGAAAAGACAGCCACAAACTGAAGGTTGGGAAAAAACATACCGCTCACATGGACTGCAGAAACAAGCAGGAGTTTCCATCATCATATCAGATAAATTAGACCTCAAGCCAAAGTTAGTCAGAAGTAATAAAGAAGGACATTTCATACTGCTTAAGGGAACCATACATCAACAACACATAACAATTGTAAATATATATGCCCCAAACAATGAAGCATCTACATACATGAAACTCTTATCAATTTCAAGAATCAGATGTACTGCAACAAATACTGGGTGATTTAACACACCTCTTTCACTACTGGATAGATCTTCCAAACAAAAACTAAACAAAGAAACTATAGAACTCAATAATACAATCAATAATTTAGACTTAACTGACATATAGAATATTTCATCCATCAATGAGTGAATACATTTTCTTCTCAGAAGCACATGGATAATTCTCTAAAATAGACCATATGTTATCCCACAAAGCTACTCTTAGCCATTACAAAAAATTGAGATACTACCCTGCATTCTATCAGATCATAATGGATTGAAATTAGAAATCAATGATAAGATAAATAATAGAAGCCACTCCAACACCTGGAGACTAAATTACATGCTATTGAATGAACAATGGATAGCAGAAGACATCAGAGTGGAGATTAAAAAATTCTTAGAGGTAAATGGGAACACTGCTAAGACATATCAAAATCTGTGGGACACTATGAAGGCAGTGCTAAGAGGAAAGTTCATTGCATTGAGCTCATTCCTTAAACGAATAAAGAAGTCAACAAATAAATGACCTAACATTATACCTCAAAGCCCTAGAAAAAGAGGAACAAATCAACACCAAAAGTAGAAGAAAGGAAATAATTAAAATCAGAGCTGAAAACAATGAAATTGAAACAAAAGAAACAATTGAAAAAATTGACAAAAAAGCTGATTTTTGAAAAAATAAATAAAATTGATAAATCTTTGGCTAATGAAGAAAAAGAAAACTCAAATTACTAAAATTTGTGATGAAAAAAGAAATATTACAACAAACACAATTGAAATACAGAAGATAATTAGAAACTGTCTTGAAAATGTATACTCCAATAAAATAGAAAATCTGGAAGACATCAACAAATTTCTAGAGTCACATGATCTACCCAAACTGAATCAGAGGATATACACAATTTAAACAGAGCAATTTCAAGCAAATAAAAAGGAGATGCCATCAAAAGTCTAGTAACAAAAAAATCCCAGGACCAGACAGATTCTCAGCTGAGTTCTCCAAGACCTTCAAAGAAGAACTAATACCAATACTCCTCAAATTATTCCATGAAATAGAAAAGGAGGGAACCCTCATTATGTGAGGCCAATATTAGTCTGATAGCAGAACCAGGCAAAGACACATCAAGGAAAGAAAACTTCAGACCAATATCTCTAATGAACATAGATGCAAAAATTCTCAATAAAATTCTGTCAAATTGAAATCTCAAAAACATATCAAAAAGATAGTGTACCACGATCAAGTGGGATTAATCCCAGGGATGCAAGTTGGTTAAACATACAGAAATCAATAAATGTAATTCATCACATCAATAGATTTAAAAATAAGAATCACATGATCATCTCAATAGATGCAGAAAAAGCATTCAACAAAATATAGCACCCATTCATGTTCAAAACACTAGAAGAACTAGGGATAACAGGAACATATTTCAACATTGTAAAAGCTATCTATACTAAGCTCAATGCCAAATCATTCTAAATGGAGAAAAATTGAAAGCATTCCCCCTAAAAACTGGAACAAGAGAGGGATGCCCTCTTTCACCACTTCTATTCGACATAATCCTGGAAACTCTAGCCAGAGCAATTAGATGAAAGAAATTAAAGGGATACAAATTGGAAAAGAAGAACTCAAACTATCACTATTTGCTGACGACATGATTCTATACTTAAAGGATTCAAAATATTCCACCAGAAAACTTCTAGAACTAATAAATGAATTCAGCAAAGTAGCAAGATATAAAATCAACACCCATAAATCAAATGCATTTCTATACATCAGTGACCAATCTTCTGAAAGAGAAGTTAGGAAATCTATCCCATTTACAATAGCCAAAAAATAAAATACTTGGGAATTAACCTAACAACAAAACTACAGAACACTAAAGAAAGAAATTGAAGAAGACTTTAGAAGATGGAAAGCTCTCCCTTGCTCTGGGATAGGCAGAATTAATATTGTAAAAAGGACCGTACTACCAAAAGCATTATACAGAATTAATGCAATTCCAATCAAAATACCAATGACATTTTTCATGGAAATAGAAAAAAACAATCATGGAATTCATTTGGAAAAATAAGAGACCCAGAATAGCCAAAGCAATTATTAGTAAGAAGAGTGAAGCAGGAGGCATCACAGTACCAGACCTTAAACTTTACTACAGAGATATAAAGTAACAAAAATGGCATGGTTTGCACCAAATAGACATGTAGACCAATGGTACAGAATAGAGGACACAGAGACAAACCCACATATATCCAATTATCTCATACTAGACAAAGGTGCCAAAACATACATTGGAGAAAAGATAGCCTCTTCAACAAATGGTGCCAGAAAAAACTGGAAATCCATAAATAGCAAAATAAAATTAAACCTCTATCCCTCACCCTGCACAAAACTCAACTCAAAGTGGATCAAGGACTTGGGAATTAGACCAGAGATTCTGCATCTAATAGAAAAAAAGCAGTCCCAAATCTCCATCATGTCAGCTTAGGACCTGACTTCCTTAACAAGACTCCTAAAGCACAAGAAGTCAAAATCAAGAATCAATAAATGGGATGGATTCAAGCTAAAAAGCTGCTTCTTAGCAAAAGAAACAATTCATGAATTTAAGAGAGAGCCTACAGAATGGGAGCAAATTTTTACCATATGCACATCAGAGCAATAATCTCCAAAAAAGCAAATAATCTAATCAATAAATGGTCTAATGAAATGAGCAGACACTTCATAGAAAAATATACACAGTTGGTCAACATATTTATGAAAGAATGTTCAGCATCTCTAACAATTAAAGAAATGCAAATCAAAACTGCTGTTAAGATTTCATCTCCAGTCAGAATGGCAATTATCAAAAAATCAAGCAACACTAAGTGCTGGCAAGGGTGTGGGGAAAATTACACTGATTCGTTGCTGGTGGGATTACAAAATGGTACAACCACTTTGGAAAGCAGTATGGAGATAACTTAGAAAATTTGGAATGGAACCACCCTTTGACCCAGCTATCCCACTCCTCAGTCAATACCCAAAGGACTTAAAATCAGTATAGTACAGTAATGCAGCCACATCAATGTTTATAGCAGCTCAATTCTATAAACAGGAAACAGCTTAGATGCCCTTCAATAGATGAATGGATAAAGAAACTGTGGTGTATATACACAATGGAATATTACTCAGCCTTACAGAAGAAGGAAATCATGGCATTTACAGGTAAGTGGACAGAGTTGGGGAATATCATACTAAACGAAGTAAGCTGATCCTAAAAATCCAAAGGCCAAATGTTTTCTATGATAAGTAAATGCTGATCCATAATATGGAAGGGGCAAGAGAAGAATGGAGGAACTTTGGATTGAGTTGGTGGGAGGGGAAGAAAGGGGATTTGTGGGGTGGGGGATGGTGGAATGAGATGGACATTATTACCCCTATGTATGGGTATGAGTGCACGAATGATTTGACTCTACATCATGTACAATCAAAGAAATGAAAAGTTTTGCTCCATTTGTTTAAAAAAATTAATTTTAAAAGTAAATAAATTTCAAAGTTAAATTAGGTTTTCTTAAAAAAAATAGTCTTCATGAATTAATTGTTTTTAATCCTGGAAACATGTTGAAACATTCTGCATGGTCTATTATCAGAATGATATGTGTGCTACTAATTTTTTTTTTATGTCATAATAATAGGTTGTTGTACCCTCAGTCCAAGATCCAGGAACCTCAAGTAACTGCCCACTACTTGCATTTAAAAAGTAAAGAAGGGAGAATATATTAGAGGCCATATACATATAAATTATGGTTTGTTTGAGCCATTAAGGCAGGGAAACCACTCTTTTGGGAACTCCTGGGTGGACTTCCCCCGGTTTGAGAAGGCCCAGATCATACTGGCCAGTTTTAGCTCACAACCTTAGGATCAATCAGCATCCCGGAGATGGGCATAACCTGCCAAGAGCCAAACAACCTGTCTACTTCAAGACCCATGCCACACCAAGAAGCAAGCACTAAAACAAGGCTCCTCCCACACTGAAACCTTATACCTACCAATCCTCTTTGATCTGTACCTCTATAAATCAAAGCAAGCATGAGCTGCTTCTTTGTTAGAAGCCTGATCCTTCTGGCCAGGTCAACTGGTCACGCCTCTGCTTTAAAAAAATTCTTACCTTTTTAAAAGTCTTTATTTCTGATATATTACTTTCATAGCATTTATTTTGCTGCCAGTCCATCCCTCCAATGGGTACCCATTCCATTGCCCACATGGGATGTGAGCGAGTATTCATTCTGCTTATAAAATTATATCCAAACCTTTTTTTTTTTTTTTTTTCTTTTTTCTCCTTTTGCAGTGGTGAGACTGAGCCTGGGACATTATGCATGCTAGGCAAATGCTCTACCACTGAACTATACCTCCAGCCCCAACCTCCGTATTTGTTAATCTTTCAGAGGTAACACTCCAAACTGAATGCTTTAGATGTAATCTGAAACTCTACACATATAGTTACTTTTGGTAATCTGGAAGCTTATTTATTCTAAAATGGATTGAAGGCAATAACTGAACATACTATATATGATTCATTAACTTTTTTAGCAGTCATATTGTTATTTTAGAATAAATCTTTGTTCAAATAAAAAGAACATTTTTTTCATATATAAAAAATTCTTTGACAAAGTAACTTTTCAGTTGATTTTTCCCTATATGTTGAAAAACAAAGCATAATCCCCAATAGGTTGAAAATAATTTGTTCTATACTTAACAGCTAATATGCAAGCATGTCCTCAAAATATATCTAATGGAGATTAGACCCTATAAAATAATTTATTATCAATAATGTTTTAAATACCCAAACCTAAGCTAGTAAATTTTACAACAGGGTATTTAGTTGTATCAAATGAATATGTAATTTCATTGATTTATATTTAAAGTTTTTTTTGTAAATGTTAAATATACCATTTTCATATGTGATATTTTATATATATATACATATGTATTATATGTATACTGTATATTTAAAAGTAACTATTTATAGTTCATTAAAACCAAAAGTAACATTAATATTTTGAATAAATGGTTTGAGCTGACCAGATTCTGGGTATATGTAAAGTTGTGGTCTTTAAGTAAGATAGAAAAGATATGAGTTTGAGAAATGTCAGAGAATTTTGGATTCTTTTATAGGACTTCAAATAAGGATTTTGTGCTGTAAAGATCAGGGGTCATTTAATAGATAAGGTGAAGTATGTTCTGGTCTATGAAGGATCAGAAAAACTTTGCTTTTATGGGAGTTATGATCTGAGCCTCAAGATAAATGATTTCTAGCAACAGTTTAGATATCACAAAACTGAGCTTGCACTTGGTTTTGTTCTCTGCTTACATGTGACGGGTTAAAATAGAACAGCTGCTGCTGTTACTGAATGTGCAGAGAGACTTGGGATTGTCTTCAGTTCTGATTGGCTGGGAGAAGTTTAGATTTTCACATTGTAATGTCAGTAAGGATATTAGTTTGAGGTAATAGAGCAGAAAGGCATTGGCAAATACTCATTATGATTTTTGATTATTGCACAAGTTAATGAACTCTAACTCCAAGCCTGAAATATAATTGAGATACTCAATAAATACTTAAAACAACCGAACCGTCCTTCAGTGGTAGAGTGCTATACAGCAATTCTTTTCAAAATGTTGTCTGGGCACCTCAAGGGAATCCCCAAAACTTGAAGTTTCACAAGATCATAACTATTGTTATACTAGGACCTTAATAGTGTTTTTATTCTCTCATGAACATACACTAGACTTTTCCTGAATCTATATGATGTGAAAATTAAAATAGATTGAAGCAGAAGCAGTGATTTAGTTCAGGCTGCTAAAATTAGGTGGCTTGTAAACCTCAGAAGTTTTATTTCTCATTTCTACAGGTTGGTCCTGAATTAGTATGATAGCAATATTGGGTTCTGGTGAGGGCATTTTTTGGGTTGTAGAGTATGGGTGTCTTATGATAGCCTTACATGGCAGAAAGAGGGATAGAGAACTCTCTGGGGTTCCTTTTATAAGGTTACCATTCCCATTCATTGGGGGCTCCACTCTGTGGCTTTAATTACCTCCCAAAGGCTTCTGAAGCTATTGAGGCAAATGATTAATGTGTGAAGGAAATTCATGGAAGGAACTAGTCTAGGTATTTAAAAGAGGAAATTTTCTCTCTCTAGTTTTTTTCAGAGAGAAATAGAAGACAGTGAACAAGGATGATATGTATGGGAATGATGTACTATAAACAAATAGAAATAGAAGACAAAAAGGGATAGTATTCTTCCTCTTACTTTTATTGTTTTAATCAATTTTATTCCTGTTAATTAGACTTTCTTATCAGTCTCATCTGATCTTCAAATCGTAGCATCATAACAGATTCCTTCTCTTTTTAATCTTTCTCTTTGCCCTACTAATTCATTCTTTTAGAATATTTTCAAATTTCTCCATTCCCCTCACAGTTCTTTATCATATCATGTTTGAGTGGTACAGTAGCATCTGAAGTGGTCTTACCACCTTCTGTTTCTGCCTTTCAATAATTCCAAAGTACTCCTTTTAGGTTGTTGTAGTCAAAATGTAAATACAGTGACCCTCTTATTCCTTGTCATGGTAGTCTTTATTCCTATTCAAAGCACTGTGTGATTTGAGCTCAACGTGTCTGTTCACTTTTTATCCTTTTCCCTAGACTGTCTCTCAATATGCTGTGGTTGCCCATATCTTTGTACTTAACCACACCAACCTGGAATCTTCATGTCCGTCTCCCTATTCATATCTTGACCATTTTGTAATTCCAAATTTACAGCCTGCTTTTTCTATAATAGTTGTTTTTTCTCCTTGGAAGTGTATTATCGATTATATTCTGCCTTTTATTCCCCTTTAATTTTTATATCCCAGTTTGGACATATATTCAGTTTTTGGAGCCATACCCACCTGCACTTAGATCATGACTCTGTTCTTTTCTAACAGTGACCTCTCAGTAATTATTGTTCTTTGCCTCACTTTGCTCAACTGCAAGATTAAAATTTTAGTATCAACCTCAGGTTCTTAAGCTAGCACTGTAAGGGATAGCTGTTTCATTGTTTAATACAAATAAAAACAGTAAGTTATAGATTTAATATACAAGTTTCCCCAACATGATTTAATCATACATAAAACAGCAGTTATTTGATTTTAAAATTTAAAAAAATTTATGTCTTTGTTGCTTTTTTTTTTTTTTACTGAGTATAAAATTAATAACAATAGGACTGAGGCAGAACACCTGAAAAAGGTACACACACACACACACACACACACACATTATTGATGGACCTTTATTTATTTATATGTGGTGCTGAGAATTAAACTCAGTGTCTCACACATGCTAGGCAAGTGCTTTACCACTAAGTTACAACGCCAGTAATGACCCCCCTCCTTCCTCCTCCTGAGTTCCTGACCTTGTTGGAGAGAGTGAGGCCTTGGCCCTCTGGATAGAAAGAAGTTCATTGAATTTCTATGTTGATGGAACTTACTGGAAGGCTGCCTGTAGGGATGGCCAGCTTAAATTCACTGAAGGAATAAGTAGGGCCAAGAACTGGGCAGATGCCTAAGGCACAAAATTTAAGTAATGTCTCAAATTTTGTGCCATCAGTGTCTCTCTGGCCTCACCTAGTGTTAGCCTGACTCATTCTGGCAGGGTTGACATCACTTGGTGTACTGTACCACAGGGATACACCTTGAGAAGCACTGGAGGAAGAAAAGCCCCTTTATCTTCAAATCTCTTCAGCACTCTGTACTGACAAAACTTAATACCATGCTAGATGACAAGAAAATAATTTTCTGATATCAGAAGCAGGGCAATAATGGGTGAATTGGAAGCTAAAAGGCAATAAATTGATAAGCAGTTCAGTCATCTTAACATAGGCTTTAATAACTGTATTATTGAACTCTGGTCTCACAATTACTAATAAGACATCACACAAAAATTTCTAGAATTGACACATGCAATCATCCTCTACATTAGCCCTAAGAGATCCTATAGTAAAGAAAATATTTTAACTCTATTTTTAGCTATGAAACTTTCTAATTGCAAGACTTGTTACCATGTTGCAGATGTATAGTATCAAATAACATTCTAAAGACATTACCCCCCAAATAAGATGGGAGTGCCCTCTATCACAATTATTACTTGGCACAATCCTCTGAAATTTCTGGATGTTGCAATAAGAAATTTTTTTAAAAACTGTGGTATGTCCTGGAATAGAGAAGACCATATCTTTGTGGGTAATATAATTATCACCCAAAATCCCAAGAAAATTAAAGGAAAAAATAATTTCAGGTTGGAGGGTGTAGCTCAGTGGTACAGTATTTGTTTAGTTTGTGACACTCTTAAGTTCAGTTCCCAGCACCAACAGGGGTGGGGGGGTGGGTAGGGAGAAGAAATCCCAAGAAAATAGTTTGAAAAGAACTATAAAAATTAATAATTGACTTCAGTGGAATAACTAATTATAAAATAGTAATTAAAACCTTAATAGCTTTCTGTGTAATGCCAGGAATCACAATATGAAAGTTATTAGAATCTTTATAACTGACAACAAGATGTATAAAATAGTAACAAGACTTAAAGGGGCTATGCTGAACCAATTAGTGACAAAATAAAGACCTATAGGTGGGAGGATATGCCATGTTCCTGAATGATACAGTGCTGTAAAGATATCAATTCTTGAAAAGTTAATATAGTTCCCCTGTCCAAACGTTGAAGGAATTTAGAACTTAGCCACAGAAAACTGACTGATGAACAGGACAGTTCGTGAATGGAAGAATACAGATGGCCATAAAAACACATGGAAAATGTTTATTCTCACTAGTAATCAAACTGCCAAATAAGGCAGACTTTTTTCAAAGACTAAGTGATAAAGATTAAGAATGGTAATGTTTATACTTGTCAGTGATAGAGAAAAAGTAGCACTCTACCTTAAGTTCTTCAGAATATAAATGTATGCACCCACTTTGGAAGAGATTTTTGCAATGTAAGTAAAAATCCTTAGAAGTTTCCTTTACTCTTTGACCTGGTATTTCACCTTCTTGAAATTTATGTGAGGAAAGACTCATGGATGTGTGTAAAAATGTACAAAGCGAATGAATCAATTAGTAAGAAATGTCTTGGATCAAATGTACATTAAAATAATTCAATAAAAGAATATAAAAACACAGAATAATATTCACAGCATAGTATTAATGAAGGCTATAAGATAGTACATAGAATATAAAATTATAGTTGCTACAAGATTGGTTCACCTTTTAGGTATTTACTATTACAAAATGGTAGTATAATGCAATATTCATGCTAGTATTGATAGTATTGGCCATGCATTAGTCAATTTTGAGTTGCTTAAATATAGTTGAAACTAACATTATATATTTGTAGAATTCCTACAGTGAGCATATGTCTTTAGTAATTAGGAAAAAAGTGTTTAAATCAGCAAGATACATGATGGAAATCACAGTAATGTTACCTGCCACAGAAATTAAAATAATGTCCATTGACCCTCATTGGAGACTTGATATAAAGCAATTTGAATAGAGTGGGCTGAAAGTAGTCAAGATTCAAATGCAGTAATAAGTAAATGGGAGATGAGAGAGTGATTCTACTCTAGATGAGCAGTATCAAATAGAAACAAAATGTGAATCATAATAATAGATTTTTTTAGCTCAGTATATTCAAAACATTAACATTTAAACATATAATTAATATAAAATCATTAATGAAATGTTTTACACTATTTATAACATCTCAATTGTGTCTAGTAGTAGTTCAAGTATCCAGTAGCCACATATTTATAACATCTCAGTTGTGTCTAGTAGTAGTTCAAGCATCCAGTAGCCACATATAAGGCTAGGGATTTGGCTTACTGATACAGCACTTGCCCAGAATGCACCAGTTCCTGCGTTAGATTCCCACCACCACACACACACACACACACACACACACACACACACACACACACAGAGAGAGAGCATAGTGGCTTTGTGTTTAGTGTCTGCCAGAATGCACAGTCTAGGTTGTCCTGTTGGGAAAGTAGTAGATGGAAGTAGTAGATGGAAGAAAAGGCAAAAGGGAATGTGTGAAAATCATCTATTCCTTTGCAGTTCAATATAACCACAGAACCCTTCCCAATGGACTTTTATTCCCTGTTTAAAAATGAAATATTTTGTGTAATTCAAAAGAGTATGGAAATAATAAGTAATAAAATGCTCATCTACTCTTTTGAGTATCCTGTGACCCTCACAATTGCATTCCTAAATTGATATTGTTTCTTCTCCTTTTCCTTCTCTTTTTTTGAGGTATTGGAGATTGAACCTAGGAGCATTCCTCACAGAGCTACATCTCCATCCCTTTTTATTTCTTTTATTTTGAGACAGGGTTTCACTAAATTGCTCAGGCTGGCTGTGAACTTGTGATCCTTCTGCTTTAGCTTCCCAAGTAGCTGGGATTACAGGCATGACACCACATCACACAACTGTGTCTTCTTTTTATTCTACAGGTTTTGGTAAAACTAGTTTGAACAGTACAGGAAGAATATACACCTGGAAAGAAATATCCCTATGGAGTTATCACTGGTCTTGTGGCTAGGAAGGCAACTAGAATTTGAAAAGGGATTAGTCCTATGTCCACCTCTAAGGGACAATGTAGAACGATGACTTAATCCTGAGTTAGAAACCCTTTTCCTTTATTTGTACCTATATTTTTATGAATAAGCTTGAGAAGACCTTTTTTTTTTCTTTGTAGTACCTGGGATTGAACCCAGGGGCACTTAAACACTAATTCACAGCTCTTTTCTTTTTTTTTTTTTTTTTTTTTTAATTTTGAGACAGGGTCTCACTAAGTTGCTCAAGACCTTGCTGAATTGTTGAGGCTGACCTTAAACCTGAAATCCTCCTGCCTCAGCCTTACAGATCACTGGGATTACAGGCATGCACCACCATGCTTGGCTTATTTTTATTTTTTATGCAGTATTTTGGGGCTTATATACAAATTTTAATAACTAAATAAAAATAATTTCTAGTCATGAAGAATAACTAAATTTCCACATTCTCAAATAGTCATCCCTTCAGACATGTGGATAATTGGTTCTAGGACACCCCTCAAATACCAAAATCTGTAGATGCTGAAGTCCCTTTTATAAAATGATGTAGCGCTTGCATGTAACTTATGTATATCCTCCTGCACACTTTAAATAATCTCTAAATTGCTTGTAGTCCCTAATACAGTACAAATGGTATGTAAATAATTGTTTTATTATATTATTTAGGGAAAGAGGACAAGAAAAATAAATCTATTTATGTTTACTAAACCCAAGGTATAAAGTTATCACAATTATATGATGATAATGTGCCAGGTACTTGAAGGAAAATTACATGCAACAGCAGCATCATGGAAGATGGTCCTTGGTGTTATCTTTAAAAACAAAATGCAAAGCCTGGAGTAGGCCATCAGTCTGATCTCTGGCTTTTCTCCTGTGTTCTTGAGAGTCTTTATCCTTGATTTTACATTTACTTCTTTTAAATGTTTATGAAAATGAAGACTTTGTTGTTTATCTTGTGTAGTCAGTGGATGTTTATGAAGCATTTCTCATATGCTTAATATAACAGGAGAATCCAGTAATGTGTATGATCCACATGGTCAAAGACTGTAGAGAAGTCTTCATGCAAGATATGGAAACCTGAATTAGGCTTTAATGGTGGATTTAATTTAATATGTGAAGGAAAGACAAGGAGACATTTCATTTGCTTGTGTTTTTTATGATATTGAATTTTCATCTTTCCCCCTCTATTTCAACTCCATTTTTTTGCTATTATAACCTCTATTCTTTCTTTTTCACATATTTATTTTAGAACTTATCCTTCTTATCCTTTAATGTGTTAGTTTTTTGTTATTATAACAAAATATCTTGAGATAATTAACTTATATTTTAGCTTACAGTTTGAAAGTTCTAGTCCAGGACTGGGAAGGACAGGACTCGTGGCTTTGGGCCTTTGGCAGGGCAGCACATAATAGCAGGAGCATGTAGCAGAGCAAATTGCCTTCCTCATGACCCATCCTCAGCAACATACACAAATTAAAAATACAAATCATTATGTTAGTAGATTAAGTGAGTATCCCAATAGATGAAGAAAAGGCACTTAGTTAAAATTCAATATCAATTCCTAATTTAAAAATACATATTTAAACAAATTATAAGTGGACTGCTTTAATCTGATAAAGTGTATCTACAAAAAAATGCAGCAAGAAATGCTCAGTGATGAAGTGCTCAAAGCATTCCTTTGAGACTCAGAACAAGGCACGGGTGCTTGCTATCACCACTTAAATTAAAATTTCAAACCAAAGATCAAAGACATAAGAATTGGAAAACAAGAAAATGCTGTCATTATTTTCAGATAAGATGAAAACATAGGAAACCCAAAAGGATATAAGATAGATTATTAGTATTATTAAGAAATTTAACAAGTTTGCTGGATACAAAATCAATGTGCAAAAGTCAATTATATCATTAAATGCTAACAACAAATAGAAAATGTAATCTTAAAACTCTATGCTAGAGCAAAAATATAAATTACCTATAAATAAGTGACTAAAAAGTATAATGCTTTACAGAGAACATTGAAAGATTTTAATTTTGAATTGGAAATCATTTATGGATGAGATAGTTTAAATCGTTGCACTTGTTGAAAAGAAAATTTCAAACAAAACAATTTGGGGTTAGGGGTGTAGCTCAGTGGTAGAGCATTTGTCCAGCAAGTACTTTTGAAACACTGAAGTCAGAATATATAGTCCCTAGAAGCTGTAGCAGAACTTCCTAGAATCCATAAAGGGATTTGGGTAATAATCCACCCCTTTTGATAGCATTTTGGGTTTGTGTATGTCATTCAGTCAGCGTGGAACTCACCCACCCATTTGTTGCTCTCAGTTCTCTGTAGGGATCTGCTCTCTATGGAGGCACATTTCTTATTAGCTTCTAACCAGACTTCCAATCAAGAAACTTGATTAAAATTCTAGAAGCCTCTTCTCACTTGTATCTGGAGCCCCTGAGATCTCTTTTTGCTAAAGAGATACAAGAGAAGAGTTAAAATAGAAAAACAATTCCAGGTGTTTTCCTCTGGCATATGAGTGTTGAAATTATGTCTCAGTTCTCTAAGCAGGAGACTTGTTTGAACTAGGAGTCTCTTCATTGCCAACATCCCTCAGGGATTTAGACAGCATCACCACTCCTCTTTTGTTGTAAATTTCATTAATCTGTTCATGTGGATTCCAGTGCAGGCTTTGTTTATTTTTCAGAGAATGGATATTTTGTTTGAGGCTAGAAGGTGATTTTGGAGTAGGAAAGGTAATTAAGGTAAGGAGGACCTTAACAGCATGCCTGTAAACTGGCAGAAAATTGGGCGATTTATTATTATTATTATTATTATTATTATTATTATTATTATTATTATTATTTGGTACTGAGGATTGAACCCTGGGGCAGCTAACTACTGAACCACATCCCAGCCTGCCACCAACACTTTTTTTTTTTTTTTGAGACAGGGTCCCACTAAGTTGCTTAGGGCCTCAGCTAAGTTGCTCAGGCTGGCTTTGAACTCATGATCTTCCTGCCTCAGACACCCAAGCAGCTGGAATTACAGGTGTGCACCACCATGCCCAAATATTGGGCAACATTTTTGAAAGAAGTGATAGTCTTACAAATATGGCCTGCTTCCTAAGCTATCTTAGGTAGGATTTTAGTGTCATTTAGTGTTAAAAAATGGTGGGACCTGGCTGTGGGGCTTAGTGGTGGTAGAGTAGTTGCCTAGCATGTGTGACACCCTGGGTTCAATCCCCAGTACCACAAAAATAAATAAATCATTAAATTTTTTAAAAATTTGCATTTAAGCTGGACTTGGTGGCTCATACCTGTAATCCCAGGGACTCTGTATGCTGAGGCAGGAGGACCAGCAATTTTAAAGCCAGCCTCAGCAATTTTAGCCTGGCTCTGAGCAACTTAGAGAGACCCTTGTCTCAAAATAAAAAAGGACTGGGGATGTACACAGTGGGTAAGCATCCCTGAGTTATATCCCTAATTCACCCCTGAGTTAAATCCCTAATGCTTCAGGGAAGAAGAGAAAACAAACAACAACAACAAAAACAAAACAAAACAAAACAAAACAAACAAAAAAAAAAACCCAGGAGTCAAAGACATGAGCAGATAATGCATAACCCCTCTCCATCTTATTCAGGATAATTTTGTGCAAATTTGAATATTTCCCATGCAGATAAACTTTAGTATATCTTACAACCTCATTACCAACTACAAGGAGAGCAAGTATCAGACCAAATTCTATCACACACCTAGAAGAGAGTTTAGCAAACATTGCAGTGAAAGCTTTCCTTTAGCCTCTTCTGTAGCTCGCTGTAATCTGGGGCCCTTGATCCTATGAAGTGTTCTGCCTACAACCTTACCTGAAAAGTTCACTTGAGGTAGAGAAGGAAATATCCAGAGGCCAGGATTCTGTTACCCTTAAAGATGGCATCATGTAACCAGACAGCTTCCTGACCAGTGGCTGGATCTAGTAGTGTGGATCATCAAGGGATTGGTGAGGACCATTCCTAAGGGTTCAAGTTGCAGGCCACACTAGATTCTTATACCCTGTTCTCACAAAAGCCTGCAGCATCTCTCAAGTTACATTAGCCAATCCAGATAGCTGCAACAGCTGGGTGCAATGGCACACACCTGTAATTCCAGGGGCTCAGAGGCTGAGGCAGGAGGATCTTGAGTTCAAAGCCAGCCTCAACAATTTAGTGAGGCCCTAAGCAACTCAGTGAAACAGTCTCTATATAAATTATAAAAATAGGGATGGGGATGTGGCTTAGTGTTAAGTGCCCCTGGATTAAAAAAAAAAAAAAAGTATAGAGAGATCTCATTTACCCTTCACATAGCTTCACCCAATAGTAGCATCTTCCTAATTGTTGAATTTATGAAAACCAAAATATTGGTACAATCACTCTCTATAGAATCTGTTCAGATTTGACCAGATTGTTCCCTAATGTCCTCTCTCTGTTTCAGGATCCAATCCAGATGCCACATTGTATTTAATATTATTGAATTTTTAAGAAAGAGAATATGATAGTCTCTTTCTTCTGAATCACAAACGTTTGTCATTGTGATACCATTAGGTCTCCAGAAGGTGTTCAAGATATTCATGTTAATTATCTGGGGTTTCCACATAATGTGCCTCTTCCAGTCACACAGGCCAGGTGGATCTGTGAAGTAGTTTCAGCACATCCATGTGTGAGGACTCTTGGGGAGATGGGCTGAGAGCTGAGCACTGGGCAGTGGCTGGGCAAGGGTTGGGTGAGCAGTTGTTTGCTGTTGGGTTTGTGGTGCCTGCAACCAAGGGAGCAATGTGGGAGGCAACATCCCAGGAAAGTGGGATGTTGGATCACCAGTCCTAAATGGGTAAAGCAAAGAGAAGATGTCCAAGTACAGAAGAAGGGAAAATTGCTCAAAAAAGTTTGGAGCCCAGGACTGGGGATCTCAGTTGGTAGAGTGCTTGCTTTACTTGCACAAGGTCCTGGGTTCAATCCCCCACACCACAAAAACAAACAAACAAAACAAAACAAAACAAAAAAATATATATATATATACATATATATATATATATATATACACATATATGTATATATATATATATATATATATATATATAAAGTTTGGAGCTACGGTGGCAAGTACCTATAATCCCAGCTACTGAGGATGCCAAGGCAAGAAGACTAAAAGTTCAAAGCCAGTCTGGGGCAATTTATTGAGACCTTGTCTCAAAAAACAAATCAATGAAATGAGGTCTCAAAAAACAAATCAATGAAATGAGTAAGAAGATTTGCAAGGTGATGAGGAAAAGTACTTCACACAATTCAGGTTCAGGAGCCAGATAGTAAGTAATGAAAGTTTGTAATCTAATTCCTGTGGCCAAGGATGAAAGATGGGCTAGAAAGGAGCACACCAGAAAAGGACTAGATGATCTGCATAGCCTGAGAATGTGACTTTGAGACAAGAAGGACTTTGGGAGTGAAACTTGATTATGTGTTTATGATGAGGCCTTGGTGTGCTCTTAGCCCTGAATTTTTGATATGTGTGAAAAAGGAGTATTTTTCCATTATATAAAAGAAATATACAACAAGCATACTTTCTTATTTAACAACAAAGACCAGGAGAAATGATGGAAATCTCCTCATTTCAGTGGTGAATTAATCAGTGTTTACCTAAGTTTAATGCATAATTGAATACAATACTTGTGCAAGAAAAACCAAACACAGTTTGCACATTAAAAATTTCAATTCACCTAGCATGCACAAGGCCTGGGTTCATGGCCTAGCACTACAAAAAAATAAAAATAAATAGTTAAATTCGGGTGTTCATGGTAGAGCTCTTATCTAGCACATGTGAGGCCCAAGGTTTGATCCCCAAAACCAAAAAAAAAAAAAAAAAAAAGTTATTTTAGTTTCAAAATATTATTTTTCTGCATGGCAAGTTTATAAAGATATCAAGAAACAAACATCAATTTTCTAAGTTCCTTCCTTTCTTTCTTAGTACTGAGGATTGAATCCAGTGGCACTATTCCACAAGTTTACATCCCCAGTCCTTTTTATCTATCTTTTTAAATTTTGAGGCAATGTCTCAATAAGTTGCTGAGGCTGTCCTCAAACTTTCAATCCTCCTGCCTTAGTCTCCTGTAGTAAGGATTACAGGTGTGTGCCTATGCACCTGGCTCCAAGTGAACTTTTCTACTACACAGAGGCTACTTACTGTATTCCATTTCAGGCTTAATAGCACTCCCCACAGAACTTTTTGCCCCTGTAGCAGGTGGTCACTGTGGACCACCCTGGCTTGCCTATACTCTCAGTGAGTTTCTCCAGCCAGTCAACTGGTTGTTCTTGCAAACCAACTGCAAGTTACAAAGTATTAGGGGAGAAGGGAAAGAGATTCAGTCAGTGCATCAAGTCAGACTTGAGTCTCACCTGTTCTTACCAGTACTTAGGAGACTAATGTGGGAGAATTGCTTTAGCCCAGGAGTTGGAGGCCAGCCTGGACAGCAAAGACTGTGTCACAAAAAAATAATTGAACACTCCATGTGCCTATACCCTACTTCAGTAGGTCTCAACTGCTGTTTGGACATTTGCAATATTGATTTATTTATTTCATAGTGGGGATGGAACCCAGGACCTCATGAAAGTCTAGGCTAGTACCCTGCTTCTGATCTATAGCCCCAACTCTGTATTATTTAAAAAAGGTTCTCAAAGGCTGGGGTTGTAGGTCAGCCTGGCATGCAAAAGGCCCTATGTTCCCTCCTTTAGAAAAATATGCACACATACAGCTTCTCATGATGCTTATGGCTTGAAAACAGAGAGGTAGATGGGGTTTCACATTTTAGTTTATAAACAGGCTCAGTAAGATGTCCAATAGTTTACTGCCTTAATTTTTTTCTTTTTTCTTTAACAAGTAACCATACTAGTTAAAGTCACCCAGTATTATTGTGTTGTGGTCTATTTGATTCTTGAAACTGAAAAAAGTTTGTTTGATATATGTAGATGCTCCATTGTTTGGGGCCTAATAACTACAATTGTTATGTATTATTGATGTATAGCTCCCTTAAGCAGTATGAAATGTCCATCTGCCCCTTCTGATTAACATTGGCTTGAGGTTCACTTTATCTGATAGGAGAATAAAAACCCCTACCTATTTAAAAGATCCATGTGAATGATATGTATTTTGCGCATCCTTTTACCTTCAGTCTGTGGATGTCTTTGCCTATGAAGTGAGTCTCTGGAAGACAGCATATTGTTGGATCTTGCTTTTTAATCCAATCTGCCAATTTATGTCTTTTGATTGATGGGTTTAGGCCATTTACATTCAATGTTGTTATTGAGAAATGATTTTTATTCCCTTCTATTTTGATTTATTTCTGGTTTTTACTTTGAATTAGTTTCTCCTTTGATTGACTATTCTTCTATTGTACTTCCTCCCTTTGTTGGTTTTCACTTTTATTTTTCATTTCTTCATGAAATATTTTATTGAGAATGTTTTATAGAGCAGGATTTCTAGTTGTGAATTCTTTTAACTTTTGTTTATCATGGAAGGTTTTTATTTCATCATCAATTTTGAAGCTTCATTTTGCTGGGTATAGTATTCTTAACTGGCATCTATTTTCCTTCAGAGCTTGGTCTATGTTATTCCAAGACCTTCTAGTTCTGATAGTCTGGGTTGAGAAATCAGCTGTGATCTAGATTGGTTTCCCTCTAAATGTTATCTGCCATTTGTCTCCAGCAGCCTTTAAAATTCTGTCCTTATTCTGTATGTTAGACATTTCCATTATAATGTGCCTTGGTGTAGGTCTGTTGTAATTTTGTATATTTGGGGTTGTATAAGCATCCGGTATTTGATTTTCCATTTCATTCTTTAGGTTTTGGAAATTTTCTGATATTATTTAATTGAAAAGATTGTGCATTTCTTTGATTTATATCTCTGAGCATTTATGTATCCCAATAAATCTTAAATTTGGTCTTTTCAGGTTATCCCATATATCTTGGAAGTTCTGTTCATTGTCTCTTAACATTTTTACTCCACAGTCAACTTTGTTTTCAAGATTATATATTATGTCTTCATTGCCTGAAGCTCTGTCTTCCAAGTGTTCTGGTCTGTTGGTGATGATTTCCATTGAATTCTTAATTTGGTTTATTGATTTGTTCATTTTGAGGATTTATGCTTGATTTTTTTTCAGAATCTCTCTTTATTGAAGTGATCTTTCACTTCCTGTATTTTCTTTCTGATTTCACTCCTTACATTGTTCTTTACTTCACAGATCAGTTTTACTATGTACATTCTAAATTCCTTCTCTGATGTTTCTTCCCACCATAGTGTTGCTAGATTCTGTTACTGAAGTATCTTGGTTTGCTTGGGGTGATTTGCTCCCTTGATTTTTCATGCTAATTTGTGTGTCTACACATCTAGCAGTATGGAGCTGAAGTAGTAGAGTTTCTACCCTATGGACTAGTAGTGTCCCTGAAGGTTTCCAGTACCTCACTTGTTATTATGTTTAAGTACATAATAACAAGCAATGCAAAAAATATACAGCATTAAACATAATAGTTCCTACTATGACATCTATAATGTTAATTATCACAGTAAACAGAAATGATGTGATCACTTACTTCCTACAATAAAAACAGCAAGTTTGCAAAAGTGTTTACCATTTCAAATTGTGGGCAGGGAGAGAATAGAAGTGATATAGGATGTGATGATTATAATTGAGGGAGGAGGAGAAAAGATAGAAGTAAAAAATTAAATGAAGAGTGAAAACGAGATCAATAGAGATTGACTCTTAGCAGAAGAAAAGAGAGGATCAAGGGAAATAGGTAAGAGAAAATTATATATAAAAGTAAAATTTTCTAAATTAAAAATAAAAGAATAAAAAATAAAACTAAAATATACTAATCAAACATCCTAGTCTGGGGAAAAAAACAATTCATGAAAAGTAACTTGCT
Organism: Tamias sibiricus; assembly: GCA_025594165.1. Classification (NCBI taxonomy): domain Eukaryota; kingdom Metazoa; phylum Chordata; class Mammalia; order Rodentia; family Sciuridae; genus Tamias; species Tamias sibiricus. The sequence continues at coordinate 73,176,273 of CM046668.1, forward strand.
TCAAAAATGCTAGAAATTAGAAAAAAAAAGTGTGTATAAATGTCCATGTACCATTAAGATCACAACTAAACAGAAAAATGGTGGTGGTGGGGGGAAATCTTGAAAAGTTGAAGAATTCTTTCCATTGGAGTTCAAAAGATTCTCAGCTTCTCTTCTCAGCAGTTTTAGGTGGGGTTTTCTGGACCGTGATGCTCCACCCTCCAGATTGCTGGAATGGTAGAGGTAATCCCTCAGGAGGAATTCCTGGAGGCAAGATTTAGGTTTAGGTGGGCTCCAGGCTTTTTGTTGAATGCCAGTTGGTCTGGAGATTTTAAATCAGTGCACCTCCAGGTCCCCAAAATTGCCAGTCTACACTGGAAGATTATACTCCAGGGATCTCCCCTGCATTTTCCACTTGTGTCAAAAGGGAGCCAATTCTTAGTCCCCTACATCACCTGTGGCCTCCAAATTTCCTGGTCTTGTGTTCAGTCTCCAAACTCAATTTCTCTCCCAAGCCCTTTTGAATTCCTGGCCAGATGAGTCTCTCCCAGCCCATCCTGCAAGCAACCAAGTTGGAGGGGGATGGGTAGAGCCAGGTGGGTTTTCACCACCAGTTGTTTCCTGTGTAAACATCTCTCCATGTTTGATTTTCTCCTGGCCACTTAAGCACACTCTGTGGTGTGCAGTGGGTGTTTACTGGGCCTATATTGCAGGCCAAACTCAGGGTTGCCTCAGCTGCCAGCCTCCACACCACACTGCAGCTGCAGAATGGTTCCTTTTGTCCTCTGCATGCTGCCTGGAGAGATGGCAGCTTCTTTCCTGCATAAGGATATTGTGCAGCAGTTAGTCAGGCAATGTCCTTGATCTCTAAATACTCTGTACCCAGACATGCCTCAGGCATCCTAAAAATATAGGTTCCTTTAATTCCCTTATCCTCCACTTTGCTTGTAGAGGGATGGCTCTGACTGGTGCTTCCAGCCCAGCCATAGCAACGGCTGTGCTAGTGAGGATTTCTTCCTTATTCTATTATGTCCAACATTCTGAGTCCCCAATATGCTTTGAATGTCCAGTTTTAAATTCCAGTAAAGTCCCCCAACCCATGCTATTTTGGTTCACCCACCTCACTGAGAAGCTGCCTGTCTGCTTTCCTTTAACCTTAGTCTTAATCCTATAATCTGTACAGTTCCTTATGTCTTTGATGACCTTATTTGACACCTTTGAAGAGTTTTTGGCCAGTCAGTGTCTGTTGTTTCTCATGAGTAAAAAACAGCAAGTTTGCAAAAGTGTTTACACATTCAGGTTACACATTTTTGACAAGAATACCATAAGAGTCATGTAGTGCCACATCAGGAGGCACATAATATTCACATGTCTTCTATTGGTGATATTAACTTTGATTACTTGGTTATAGGGATATTTGGCAGATTTTTCCATTGAAAGCTATTTTTCTCTTTGTAATTTAAAGTGTCTAGTGGGGGATACTTTGAGACTATGTAAATGTCTTTTTCACATTGTAATTTCACTCTCTATTTGTGGTATTCATTGATTATTCTTGCTTGGGTCTCTTCTTAGATGTGTTGTAGATTTTAACTTCTATTTCCCTCATTCCTTCTGTACTAATTTGAAATTCTATATAAGGAACAGCTACCCCCATTCCCTATTAATTTATTTAGTCAGGTTTCTTGTATCACTATAAACTCAAAGATATTTATTTATTATTGGATTATAATCGATCACTGTCATTATGCATTTGGTTGCTCAAAGTTTTCTTGACCATTGTCTCTTCAAGTTGATTTCTGTGTCTTTTTGACATGTCGTTGTTAATTTTTGAGTGCTTGTACCTTTCCAGAACTCTAATGATATTCCAGGCCCATCTTGTGTTTTCTCTATTTCTTTACTCTCAAATATTCACACACACACACACACACACACACACACACACACACACATATACATACATACACTTTTATGTCTGTATGTATATTAAATACTATATATTCATTCTGATACCTCCAGTTTCAGTGTAGCACCATAGGTTCATTCTCACTTTGTTCCTTTCATTATTATTATTATTCCAGTAGTTTTGTTTATCCAGCAGTGAAAACTCTAGTTCTAATTATACACAACATATTTACTTATTCACTCAATTTTAGAATACTGATGGTTTTAGGGCTGGGGATGTAGCTCAGTGGTAAAATGGTTGCCTAGCATGCATGAGACCCTGGGTTTGATCCCAAGAACTTTCTCCCACCCACCCCCCCAAATAAATAATATATAGAGATATAGATAGATATTGATATTTTCTGAATTAACTTATATTTCTGTGGAAAAGCAAATTTTCCAAGTAGAACTAGTGCACAATATTTGTATACATTCTTTTTGTCTTTAGTTCTAGAGCATACAGCTCAAATATTATTTTCCAAAGTTTCTTTTGTAAAAAAAAATATATATTTTTAGTTGTAGATGGACAAAATACTTTTATTTTATTTATTTATTTTTATGTAGTGCTTAGGATCAAACTCAGTGCCTCACATGTGCTAGTCAAGCACTCTACCACTGAGCCAAAATCCCAGCCCCCAGTTTCTTTAGCTCATTTTTTAAATTCTACTTTCAGTAAGGTTGAATTGTTTATTTGAAATACAGTTAGGTTTGTTTAAGTATATGAAGCATTAACATGGTTCTAAAAAGTCAGAACTTTAAAAAAAAAGGCATATGTATTCAGATAAGTACCTTTCTTCTCCTCATCTTTTTACTCTTTCCCAATTCCTCCTTTTCTTTTCTCCTGATGCCCACCTTCCATACAGTGGCATATTATTGCTACTCATTTGAACTTCACTTTATTCACTTAATGATATGTTCTGGAAGTCATTCCATGTTAGTTTTATATAGTGAATTCCCCTGACCCCCTTGGTAGAATCCAGGATGCTCTATAATTGAGATACATTCCCAGCCCATTTTATTATTTTATTTATTTTATTCTAACAAAGGGTCTCATTGAATTACTCAGGCTGGCCTTGGAACTACTTGGCTAAATCCTTGGTCTTTTACAGCTTCATTCATTGTGTGGATAAGCCATAGTTTATTCAAGCACTCTCCTATGTATGTATTTTTATGTTGTTTCCAATATTTTGCTATTAGAAACAATGTTGAATTGAATAGTCTTATGTATTTTCATTGTTGCAAGTATGTCTTCAGGATAAATTCCTTAAAGTGAGGAGGCTGTATGTAAAGGTAAATATTTTGTAGTTTTATTAAATATTACCAAATTCTCCAAAAAGATTATATCAGTTTGCAATCCCACCAGCAAATATGAAGTTGCCTTTTCTCTCCACCCACAGAATAGAAAAATATGTCTCTCTCTCTCATTTTTTAATTTGTTTTAATTAGTTATACATGACAGTAGAAAGCATTTATATGTAATAATTAGATGGGATATAATTGATATGTAATAATTAGATGGGATATAATTTCTCATTTTTCTAAGTGTACATGTTGCAGAATCATATTGTCATATAGTCACATATATACATACAGTAATAATGTCTGTTTCATTCTACTGTCTTTCCTATTCCTATTCAATAAATGGTGCTGGCAAAACTAGAAATCCATATGTAGCAAAATGAAATTAAACCTCTATCTCTCACCCTGCACAAAAATCAACTCAAAGTGAATCAAAGACTTAGGCACTAGAACAGAGACCTTGCATCTAATAGAAGAAAAATAGGCCCAAATCTGCACCACCTCAGCCTAGGGTCTCACTTCCTTAACAAGAAGTAAAATCAAGAATCAATAAATTGGATAGATTCAAATTAAAAAGCTTCTTCTCAGCAAAGAAAACAATAACATAAAGAGAGAGCCTACAGATTGGGAGAAAATCTTTACCACATGCACCTCCAATAAAGCATTAATCTCTAGGATATATAAAGAACTCAAAAAACAAATCAAATAAATTATCCAATCAATAAATGGGCTAAGGAACTGAACAGACAGTTCACAGAAGAAATGTAATTGATCAACAAATACATGAAAAAGTGTCCAACATCTCTAGCAATTAGAGAAGTGAAAATCAAACTGCTCTTAAGATTTCATCTCACTCCTGTCAGAATGGCAATCATCAAGAATACAGGCAATAATAAATGTTGGTGAGGATATGGGGAAAAAGTACTCTCATACATTGCTGGTGGGACTGCAAATTGGTGCAGCCACTATGGAAAGCAGTATGGAAATTACTCAGAAAACTGAGAAAGAAACCACCTTTTGATCCACCTATCCCACTCCTTGGTTTATACCCAAAGGACTTAAAATCAGCATACTATAGTGACACAGCCACATCAATGTTGATAGCAGCTCAATTCACAATAGCTAGACTATGGAACCAACCTAGGTGTCCCTCAATAGATGAACGGATAAAGAAAATGTGATATATATACTGAATGGAATATTACACAGCTTTAAAGGAGAATGAAATTATGGCATTTGCCAGTAAATGGTTGGGGTTGGAGAATATTATGCTAAGCAATATAAGCCAACCAAAACCAAGGCCAAATGTTTTCTCTAATATGCGATGCTAATTCACAATAAGATGGGGGGGGGTGGCGTGGGGAGGGCACTAGAGAAAAATAGTGTTACCTTAGATTAGGTAGAGGGAAGTAAAAGCAGTAGAAGACAGGAAACAATTAAAATCAGAGCTAAAATCAATGAAATCGAAACAAAAACAAACAAAAAAAACAATTGAAAAAATTGACAAAACAAAAAGTTGGTTCTTTGAAAAATTAAATAAAATAGATAAACCCCTGGCCATGCTAATGAAGAAAAAAAGAAAAAAAAAAACCCTCAAATTAATAAAATACAAGATGAAGAAGGAAATATCACAATGGACACATCTGAAATACAGAAGATAGTTAGAAACTATTTTGAAAATTTATACTCTAATAAAATAGAAAATATCAAAGTCATCAACAAATTTCTAGAGACATGACTTACCCAGACTGAATGAGGAGGTCGTACGTGATTTAAACAGATCAGTTTGAAGCAAGGTAATAGACGATGCCATCAAAAGCCTACCAACCAAGAGAAGCCCAGGACCAGATGGATTCTCAGCTGAGTTATACAAGACGTTCAAAGAAGAATTAACACCAATACTCCTCAAATATTTCATGAAATATAAAAGGAGGGAACTCTTCCAAACTCATTCTATGAGGCTAATATCACCCTGATACCAAAACCAGACAAAGACACATCAAGGAAAGAAAACTCCAGACCAATATCCCTGATGAACATAGATGCAAAAATTCTCAATGAAATTCTGGCAAATTGCATACAAAAACATATTTAAAAGATAGTGTACCATGACCAAATGGGATTCATCCCAGGGATGCAGGGTTGTTTCAACATATGGAAATCAATAAACGTAATTCATCATATTAATAGACTTAAAAACAAGAATCATATGATAATCTCTCTTTCTCTTAAATGCTGGGATTGAACCTAGGGCTTCACACATGCTAGACATGAATTCTTCCACTGAGTTACATAGCCTGACCTTTATTTTATGTATTCATATACATGTGGTGCTGAGAATTGAACCCATGCTTCACACATGCTAGACAAACACTCTACCACTGAACCAATCCCCAGCCCCAAACTTTGCCAATTTTCTTATGAGTGAAGTTCTTTTTTTCCTTTTTTTATTTTGTTACCAGAGATTGAACCCAGGGGCACTTGACCACTATGCTCATTCTAAGCCCTTTTTGTATTTTTATTTTAAGACAAGGTCTCACCAAGTTGCTTAGGGCCTCACTAAGTTACTGAGACTGGCTTTGAACTTGCAGTCCTCCTGCATCCAAACCACAGGAATTACAGGTGTGTGCCACCATGCCAAACCTTATGACTGAAGTTGAACATCTTATGTTTAAGAACAATTTAGAAGATTTATTTGTGAATTGTCTTCTTAGGTCTTTCTTTCTTCTTTCCACAAGGGCATAAGACTTTTGGTACTTTATTCCTCAATTTAAGAGCTTTTTATGTCTTAGCTCTAAATCCATGATGGATGTTGCAAGTATTCTCTTTTGACTTATTCATCAGTTACCTTTTGATTCTGTTAAGCTGTTTTTCTTTCTTTGTTTTGTGATATTAGGGATTGAAGCCAGGAACCACAGAGATATACCTCTAGCTTTTTTTTTTTTTTTTTTTTTTTTTTTTAGATAGGGGCTTGCAAGTTCCTTAGGACCTCTCTAAGTTGTTGAGGCTGGCCTGAAACTTGCACTCCTCCTGTCTCAGCCTTTGGAGTCACTGGAATTATAGGCATGTGCCACTTCACTTGGCTGTTAAGCTTTATATATAGCTTTTCATTGTTACTTTTTTAAAAAAAAAATAACATTTTCTGTGCATATGATATTAATATTTTATTTTACATCTCTCTTTTCATGGTGCTGGGGATTGAACTCAGGGCTTCACACATGCAAGGCAACTACCATTGAGCTACAAACCAAGTGTCCTTTTATTTTATTGTGGTAAAATATACATAATTTACCACTTTACCCATTTTATGTGGACAGTTTAGTGACATTAGGTACATTCATGTTATTTTCCAGCCATCACCAACATCCATCTCCACATCCTTTTCATCTTCCCAAATTAGAATTCTCTTTCTATTAAGCATTGACTCCCCTTTCCCTCAATTTCTGTTAGTTTTTAAATTTTGATTAATTTATATGTAGTTTTTGTTTTATCTGTTTTAGACTGCTTTTCATCTCTAGAAGTCTTGGTTGTTAAGGTCATTTTTAAGAATAACCACAAAAGAGCTGGGCACAGTGGCTCACACCTGTAATCCCAGCACTTGGGAGGCTGAGGCAGGAGGATAGCGAGTTCAAAACCAGCCTCAGCAATGGCGAGGCACTTAGCAACTCAATGAGACCCTGTCTCTAATTAAAAAAAAAAAAAAGTGCTGGGGATGTGGCCCAGTGGTTGAATGCCCCTGAGTTCAACCCCCAATACAAAACAAACAAACAAACAAACAAACAAACAGAATAACCACTAAGGCTGGGCTTGGTGGAAAATGCCTTTAATCCCAGTGCTTGGGAGGCTGAGGCAGGAGGATTGCAAGTTCAAAGTCAGTTTCAGCAATTTAGTGAGGCCCTAAGCAACTTAATGAGAGCCTATCTCAAAATAAAATATTTTAAAAAGGGCTGGGGATGTGGCTTACTTTTTAAGTGCTCTGGGGTTCAATCCTTGGTACCAGTTTAAAAAAAAAAAATCACTAAGGTGCTGGGGATGCAGCTCAGGGTAGCATATACTTAGCATGTTTAAAGCCCTGGTTTAACCAATTCCTAGTATGTGTGTGCGTGCGCATACGTGCGTGCACACACACACACACACACACACACACACACACACACACACAAAAATAAGGCCACTAAGAAGCTGCTTGGAAATTCTGAATACATGGTGGAACATCCCAATTGGGGTGTACTGTGAGTCATGCTGGGCCATTTTGTGGGGAACATTTGTATCTTTGTGGGTTTTTTTGTGGACTAACTAGATTTTCCAGAGAATAATCTTTCAATCTTCTGCTTGTGTGGGTAAGACAAGATTGTCCGGGTTCTGGGAAACAAAGGGAACAAATGTTGGAAATCTCATGTTCATTGTATAATTCCATCTTCAAACTGTGCCTGGAATCCCTGTCTGCAGATTTTATGTTTTACTCTTTCTGAATAATAAACTTAAGTCTTGGATAGGGGAGGAGGAGTAGAATTAGGAGGAATCTGGAGTCTCTTTCTTAACCTTTAGGGCATATGGTAGAGTAACTATTCAGGCCTTTTTGTTGAGGTATTATGTTGTATCTCCCCCACCCTATGTACTGGTTTCCTTCTTAGGGGCATATACTTGGCTGCCAATGTTCTGGAAGCCAAATGGGGAAGTGGAGTGAAGAAGGAGTTCACTGTGTAAACTTATTTATACTAGCTTAACCTAGCTGATCCTAGCTCTCAGCTGAACACAGTTTGCCAGAATATCCTTGTTAACCTCCAAGAAAATAAAATTTTGGTTATTTGCAAAGGTAGAGAAAAGGGATCAGGGATCCAAAAGCTGTTGCTTTTTTTTTGGGGGGGGGGAAGAGGTACTGAACCCAGGGGTCACTAATACTGAGCTATATACCCAGCCCTTTTTATTTTATATTTTGAGGCTAAACTACTGTGGTTGACCTCAAACTTGGGATCCTCCTGCCTTAGCCTCCTGAGTTGTGGGGATGGCATGCTTTTGCTACTTTACTCAGCTTCCCACATGCTTTGTAGATTTTCAACCAGTTCTTCCTTTTTCAGCTCCACCCATACACCTGATTTTCATCATATTTATTGCTTATAATTTTAAGCCTTTCTGAACTATAGCTTGCTTCTTGGTCTCCCCTACCACTGGCTTAAATGTCAGCTCTTTTGGCCTGCTGATTCTGCTGTTACTCATTCATCTGCTTAGTTCGTTCAAATTTTTATTGTTCTTATCTCCTCTTTTATTGTATTTGTCCTTGGGGGACTTTGCCTTTTAAAAAAATTAATTTCCATGCTGGGGTTATAGGTCTGTGGTTGCTCTGTAGTGGAGTACTTCCCCAGCATGCATGAGGTCCTGGATAAGGCTCTGGGTTTGATCCTGACCTCTAGGGGAGGGGAATAAAAAATTTCTGTCATCTATTTCTGTCATCTCAATGGGATTTGGAAAAAGAAGTGAGGTACATATGTTCATCCTTCTATTTTTGTTCTGAGAGAAAACTGATAAACAATAAGGAAATACTTCCCCCACCCCCACCCATAAGCTAGGGAAAATTTTTAATAAGTTGTTAGCAAGCTGAAATTAGAGTATTGGTTTCTATTTGTAGTCTTATGTTTTTTTCACTCCACGTGTAGTGGCTGATGTCTAAAACCTTCAGTAATATTAGATCTCACTAAATTGAGGGTAAATCATGTTTTCTTTTAATTGCCATTCATTCCCATCTCCCATCTCTTATCATTGTATTTTTTAAGTTCATGTGTGTATGCTTGTGTTGGTTCTTGTTCCTTAGAGTCACTTGAGAGCCAGAATAATTGGATGAGAGCACCTTACAGAATCCTTTTCCTACAGTCACTCAGAGATACTTTGGCAAGGAGGATCCTGGTATCTCTTGAGATACTGATATCATATATTGATGAAGTATCTATCTGTTGACTCTACAGAGCAAAAATAGCTGTGCCCTTTTAAAATTGTACTGTAGGAAACAAGTAGTTTTGCTATGGGCAAGTTACAAATAAATAGATATGGGGGCTGGGGATGTAGCTCAGTGGAGGAGCACATACCTGGCTTTTAGAGAGTTCAATCCCCAGTGTGACAGAAAAACAAACAGAAAAGAATATGGAATTAGTTGTAAATGGTATTTGGTTCCCTTTCCCTTCTCTGTTCTTCATTTTATAAATGATAACTCAAAATTTAGATGACTTGCTAAGTGTGACTTAGTTAATGAGAAGCAGAGCCAACACTTAGAAAGTCTTCTCTGACTCCCTCTCCTGTGCATTCCATCAGAAACTGACTCCATCATGAGAAATGATTTTTGAAACTGGTTTCTACCCAAGGCAGGTGTATGGCAAATGGGGTCTTGTTAGAGTGCTCATGTCTTCCCTCTTTCCTAATTTACATTGTGATCAAAACCTCAATCAGGTAGGATTTCATTATTTAATTGTCCTAAATTGAAATTTATATGCTCTTTTTACAAAATTTTGCCTTTGTTTCTATGAATGCCTTCATGACCTCACTTTTAGATTGATATGTAACATTTCTTTTCTTTTTTGTAGCTACATCAAGGTCTCATTATGCATCAGAAAAATGAAAGAAAAAAACAGGAAAATTCTATGGAGGAAAGGAATCTACTTAGCCTATTCTGGAAAATGGAATACTGGGTTTGGAGGCTTTAAGAAACTCTTTCATCAACACTTATGCATTCTGAATGCTAAGTTGATAAGGCCATTTACTTGGAATAGACAGTTGAGTCATTTCCAGTATAGAAAGAAAGTTCTTCAAATCCAGAAATCATGGATTCAGGATGAATACTTTTGTGCTAAGACCAAATCCAGTGTGGATACTCAATGCTAATATTTTGTCCTATAAAGTGAAGAGAAAGGACACTAAACATTTCTTCCTCAAGAAGTCTCCTAAAACTCTTTGAGTAGAGAAGTTGCTATCATCAGCAAATAACTCAAACCATGAATACTGTGGAGAGAGAGTCACTTGAAGGCATTTGCTAGCTTGCCAGCAAGTGGTGAAATTGGGTCAGACTTATAGGTCTAGGACAGAGCCACAGACTTCTGAGTTTCTCATGAAGTTCATTGGGAAAAAACAAAGCCCACGTGAGAATGGCAAGATTATGGTCACCCTGAGCAATTGTAAGAGAAAGCACTTTTGTTATGGCTGCTACCAAGGGTTAGAGCACCACAAGAGTGGGGAACCCCAGATAACAAAAAAGTTCCAGCTTAACCAACATCAAAGAATAAAATGTATCTTCTGATGATATATGAGAAATTATCCATGATTAGATTTCAGTTTAGGATTCTCAGATACTGGCACTTCAGAAAGAAAAACAAAGTTTTCAAGCCAAGAAAGGCCCAGTGAAGATAAGTACAGAAAGTCACTGGAGAATACAAGGAGACCCTTAGGGATAATATGAATGGTGGCATTTACAGCCCATTTTCTTCCCCAGAACTTAAAGACCCTTCTTGTCAAAATCAGCTGTACTTCCCAGACATGGACAGCAATGTTGTGGTGAAGGGAAAGAACTCCCATATGCCTAATGGCCACTGTAAAAGAAGCCCTTTCTTGGACAAGGAGCTTAATTTAGATGAAGCATTCCCTGACTAACAGAATGGCAGTGCCACATCACCAATGGGACCAATCGCCTTGTTCCCTTCCTAAGTGGGAGTGTACAAAAGCTGATTTATAGCATATCCTTATCAGAACATCATTCTAGTAAAACATTCACTTCAGGAGCTGAAAACCAAATTATGACCTCTGGATCAGGAAAATCAGACAAGCACTGCCAGTGATGACAGAGTAAAGCCCTCAGTGACCACAGCAGATAAATCTGTGAGTAGGGTAGACAGTCCTGTGTCTGAAGAGAATGTTCACAATGAGAAATCCTACCAGATGGAGGAGGACGGATCTTTCAAGCAGGATATTCTTAGTTCTATGTTGATGGACAACCCTTACTGCAAAAACCCACTGGAAGGTCCCCTGATGTGCAGTAACACAAACTAGAAAATCAGCTGGGAGGTGGGAAGAACAATCCAAAAGTATCTCCAGTGAATGATGAACAGCTTTCAGTCTGCCTTCCTGGTATGCACTCTTCCTTTATTCTCCCCCAACCTCTGGCCCACACTTGCTGTCCATTAACTTTTCTTAGAAGAGTCCTATTTTTCCCTCCCACACATGGCTTTCCCTTTAACCACTTGGATATTTTTATTGAGACCTTTTATGTTGCTGTATTATGTAGAGCTCCACAAATTATTTTATGAATCCTTGACTGCGTGATGGACACTTAACATTGATTTCCAGTTGTTTCTTCTATAACAATGCAATGAAATTCTTAATACTTACATATTTGTTTCTGTAAGCTAAATTCTTGATATTAGAATAGCTGGTGAAAGAATATTTACACTTAAAATTTTAAGAGAATTGCCCAATTACCTTCCAAGAAGTTATGGATTATATGAGAGTTTTAATTTGGCATTTTTAAGTTTGAACATTTTTTTATGTGTTGAACATTTTTTATGTTTTGCATGGATTTCCTGTGCCTGTTTTTCTATTAGAATGTTCCTATTTTATTTATTTAATGTAGAAGAGTCTATGTTCCAGCCACTATGCTAGTTTTTAAGGGTGTAGCAACAAGCAGGATACACTGATTTCACTCCCCTCCAACTCCCTTGATACTGGGGATTGAAACCAGGGGTGCTCAAATACTGAGCTATATCCCCATCCCTTTTTATTTTTATTTTGAAACAGAGCTATGCTAAGTTGTCAAGGTTGGTTTCAAACTTGCAATCCTCCTGCCTCAGCCTCCTGAGTAGTTGGAAGTGCCACCACATCCAGCAGGATATACTGACTTCTCCATGAACCACAGCATCATTTTAGTTATAAAGATGTTAAATTAAGTGTAAATGTCATAAGAATTGTACCTCCAAAGGTTAAAATTCTTCAGCAGGCCAAATTATTTGTATTGTTGCTTCACAGAAATTTTCAGTAGTAATTTGTCTTTGACTTTATGGCTTCTAGTTTTTCATAATGTCTTAAAAAGCCTTCTTGTCAAAGTTTACATCAGGTAGTAAATCAGCATAAACATTTTTAGAAGACAGTATGGCATTTGGCAGTCTTTGATCCATACCCCTGCTTGAAATTTATCCTAGATACAAAGGAGTACTAATAATTTATATAAATGTATTACTTGTATTATATTAGTAATACCACTGTATAAACTTATATTTAAAAACTGAAAACAGCCAAAACAACAGGATTCTATTAAAGCATTAATTTTGGCACATTCAAGAAATGATATGCATCATGCAACTGTTTAAAAATATATCTTAGTGCTGGGATTGTGGCTAAGTGTTAGAGAGAGTGCTTAGCATGTGTTAGACCCTGGGTTTAATACCCAGCACCACTTAATAAATAAGCTTGATTTGTATTTTGATATTGGAAGATATCAAAATACAACAAAAACAAGCTGAAAAATGTTTTGACATAATTAAGTTTGTATAATAAAAAAAAGAGACAAAAGTAGAGGGCTAGCAAATCACTTATTTATTTAGCTACAGAGGATCCGATCCAGGGGTGCTTTACCACTGAGCTGCATCCCCAGCCTTTTTATTTTTTATTTTAGACAGGGTCTCACTAAGTTGCTGAGTTTGGCCTCAAACTGCAAAATCCTCCTGCCTCAGCCTCCTGAATCACTGGGATCACAGGCTCATGGCAGCAAATCTTTAAAAGAACTATATCTGTTGTCTTTACTGTCCTAGAATAAAAATGAATTTTCTTCACAAAAGGTTAGCAGAACCATAATACTTCAACCTGAATAAAAGTAGCTTCTGCCCACAAATGCTGCTCAACTTTTATAAATGTAACATTTCCAAATATGAATATGGTATGTAGTAAAACTGTAGCATGACCTGAAGAACTAGGAATTCAGAATACCCATTTAGTGACATACAATGTAATTTATTATTTTGGTTGGCTAAAGGAGAAAAATCATGGCATCTTAGTAAGTCTTGATAAGCCTGTTAATAAGACCAAGCCTCCCTCTTGAGTTTAAATCTTTCAGAAACTAGAAATAGCCAGGCACTGTGGTGCATACCTACAATCCCAGCAACTTGGGGGGTGGTGAGACAGGAGGATTGCAAGTTTAGGCCAGCCTCAGCAACATAGCAAGACCCTGTCTCAAAATAACCAATTAAAATGGCTTGGGATGTAGCTCAGTGATAAAGCCCCCCTGGGTTCAATCCCCAGGACAGTACCAGCAACAACTAGGATCAAAGGAAATGTCCTTCACTTACCTTCACTTAATAAAGAATGTTTGCCAGAAACCCATAACATTTCCAGGTTTAAGAGGAAAAAATTAAATACATGGAACCTGTTCTTCCTACCCAATTTATAAAAATTATGAAAAATATATTCAAAGCACATGTATTTCCATTCTCAAAAATTAGGAGCATTTTGGCGAATGAGAAACTCAGAAGCTTCCACAAGGCAGAAAATAAAGGGAAGGTCCAGAGGGGAAGAAGGAAAATCAATGCAGGGAAATGGTGAAATACTGAAGGTGCTTATTTTCTGCAGTGGATGAAAGGAGAGAGAGACCCATATTAAGACTGAATTGTTGGAAAAATCTCTCTCTACTTGTGCCACATATTGGCAAAGAAGAAAACTCTGTCAAATCAAAATTCTAAGAACAGAGGACAGGATATTTGCCCCTACCCCTATAACACCTGACAAACATCACCACTCTCAATGAAAGTAGTTCAAGGCAGAGCAACAGCTACTGCCCATCACAACCCTTTGCCCTCAGAAGTACCCAAATAGAGGTGAGGTGACAATCTTATCAATATGAAAGAAGTCATCACAATCAAAGAGACAAATTTCATTTATAATAAATGAACCTGAGTCATTAGGGTTCATAGAGCCATCAGAATAGGAAACAGTGTAGGGCAATAGGCACAGTAGATTCTCTCTTAACTGACTTTTGTAGCATCCACCAGAATTAAGTTCCATGGGATGCTAAATCCTGGATCTACTATAACTGTCACACTCCTTTCAGTTGATTTATATATTTATTGAGTTGGTTGCATTCATGGGAAACATTGCAGTTTTAAAATTTTAGTCAGTACTGCATAAATTGATGGAATGAACATAAAAAGAAAAGTACTCCCTTAAAAAACAAATTGAATGCTTTCCCCCAGATCTAATGCTCCTGGGATTGGATCCAGGACCCATTCATGGTAGGCAAGCTCTCTACCACTGAGCTGCATTCCAATTCCCCAGCCCTTTATATTTTTTGGAGACATGGTCTTTTCCAGGCTGGTCTTGAACTTGGAATCCTCCTGCCTCAACCTCTTGAGTAGGTATGAGTCACCATACCTGACTGAAGTTGAGTGCTTTTAATGACCATCACTGATTGCTATAGTAAAGATTAATACTGAGTTAGACTTGTATAAGACAACTTTAAAAGGTTTGAGGTAGAATGTGAAAATTTAGGGTTCTGTACTCATATTACTAAGCAAGTGTCATTTCTTCTTTCACTTTAAAGAGCTTAGTTCTATCTTCTATCTCATGGGTGTATCAGGAGATGATGGGAGGGAAACTGAAGAAAATAACAAAGTACATTTTCCAGAACTGAAAAGTATGAGTCCTCAGATTGAAAGGCTTAGGGCTGGGGGTGAGGTTCAGTGGTAAAACACTTGCCTAGCATGCCTAAGGCCCTGGCATCCTTCCCCAGAACTGAAAAAGGAACCAAATTAGAAAAGCATAGTGCATACCAATCAGGATTAAAACACCACTCTAAATTTTGTTCTGTGGAATTACAGAACATTGAGGATTAAGAGAAACAACCGGAATAGTTCTGATGGGAAGGAAAAGCAATAGATCCTGTTCCACAGTACATTCTGGGTGGATTGAAATTTTAAATAGAATCAATACAGAAAACATTTTGTTATTCTTTTAATGTATTGCTGGGGATGGAACCCTGCTAGGCAAGCCCTCTACAACTGAGCTACACCCCTAGACACAGAGAAACTTTTTGTTGCTGCTGGGGATTTTACCCAGACCTCATGCATGCTGAGCACTCACTCTACCACTAAGGTTTACTCTCAGCCCCCAGACACAAAAACTTATAAGTGAATGTTCATAACACCATTATTCATATTAACCCTAAAGAGAAATATGAATGTCCAAATCTATCTATATAATGAAATGTTATTTTACCATAAAAAGAAATACTGATACTTGTTTTGATGCAGACATGTTAAATGAAGAAAGTTAAGTGAAAGAAGCCAGATAAAAGGCCTCATAACTTTATTCCATAAACTTGAAAATGTTCAGAATGGGCAAATACAGTAAAGTAATGGTTGCCAGGATCTGGGAAGAGGGGAGAATGGGGAGTGACTGCTAATGAGATAATTTAAATGTTCTGGAATGAGGTAGTGGTGATGTTCTGACTTTGAATTGTACTTTTCCACCCATTTTTTATTGATGCATTATAGTTATACATAATAGTGGGATTTGTTACATGTTGTACATGCACATAGTCTAACTGAATTGTACTCTTTAAGAGGGTGATTTTTGTGTTGTGTGAATCATTTATATAAAACTGAAAAGAAACACACAGGAGGCCATTTTTAAAGAAATTTAGGGCTGGGCATCTTGGGGAGGTAGATCAGTGGTACAATACAGTTCTTGCCTTGTGTGTGCCAACCTATGTATTCCATCCCCAGCAATGCCAAAAGAAAAAAATTCTAAATTGACAAAAAAATTTATTTATGAAGTAGTATGATGTTCATAAGTACACTTGTATTGATTCAAGCAAATTAACATTCCAGTTACACTTTTCTTGTAGTGAATTGCTTCTCTCCTCCTCCCCCCCACAGTTCTGGGTATGAACCCAGGGACATTCTGCAACTGAGCTATAACCCAGCCCTTTTATTTTTAAGATAGAATCTTGCTAAATTGCTGAGGCTGGCCTAAAATTGTGATCCTCCTGCCTCAGTTTCCTTAGTTGCTGGAATTAGTCATGTGCCACCAAACCTGGTTTAAAATCTCTTTTTAGCCAGCACAGTGGTACACACCTGCCTTCCAGCACTCAGGACATTGATATAGGAGGATTGCTTGAACGCAGCTGGCCTGGCCAACATAGTGGGACTCCATCTCAAACAAACAAACAAAAAAATACCCACAAAACATATCGTCAGTTCTCCTTTTCTTTTCCACTGCTGAGGATTTAATCCAGGAGTGCTTTACCATTGAACTTCATCCCCAGGACTTTGGGGGTTGTTTTTATTTTTTATTTTGAGACACAACAATTCTCTTTAAGTTGCTGATCCTCAACTTGTGATTCCCTTGCCTAAGCCTCCTGAGTAGCTGGGGTTGTATATGTGCACCCCTGCATCCAACTCTACTATCAATTTTCAAGTATGCAGTAAATTAACTGCAGCTACCATACAGAACAATATATCTCCAGAACTTACTCATCTCTAACTGAAACTTTGTAATTTCTGACTAATATACTAACTTATTAGAACTAATAATAAATAAGTTCACTTCCTATTTTACGGAATAGTTTGAGGTACGTTTGGTATTATCCAAGCTGGTGGGTTTTCTCTGCTCTCATATGTAGCCCTTGCCAGGAAGCCAGTTTGATTGGTTCCTGTAACTTCTGTTGCCACTTTTTAAGGATGAAAGAAATGCTGAGTGTCTTGCCCAAGGTCAAAGAGCCAGACAGTGTTGGTTCCTGAGCTTGGGTCTCCAGAGAGCAATGCTCTGTCCCAGCCCCTCAGAGCCTCCCCTACAGCCCCAGGAAACATGCTTCTTTGAACCTAGAACAGACACACAGAGCAGCCATAGGAAGCAGCAAAAAACATTTATGAGGATTTAACAGGCATTGGGGTCATGGCATTCCCAAGAGGGGGGTGAGTGAGAGCTCAGGCATGAGACACCTCCACATGGAGCCCAGGAGATGAACTTGAGGTGCATGTCCTGGCATCGCTAGGTGTGAAGTGGTGAATGGGAGACCAAGTCTCCCCTGGAGGCCTCCCGCTGAAGCATTGCGCTGATGGGAATCTAAACACAGAGTCAGTACATGGGGGCTCTCCCTAATCTCCACCCCACAGCTCACAGTCAAGTCCCTCAGCCCCTGGAGGCAGGACAAAGGAGAGGGCTGGAACCACAAATTACTGTAAGAGCCCTTTGGGGGCACTGTAGGTTACCCACCCCACTGCACTCCTAATATTCCACTCTGTATGTTTCACATGGGACTTCAAGTAAAAATTTCCAATAAAAAAGGATCTCCTTTAAAACATGATAAACTACCAGACTAGTCTCAGTCCTTATTAATAGCTGAGGAAACTGAGGCCCAGAAATATAAGGGACTGGCCCAAGGCCAACCAGCAAGTTAGCAGTGCAGTCTTTTCTCTTTGTCTATCCTAGGACACCTGGGTGTGCTCTGAAGCCCTGTGACTTGGATAGGTCCATAATCTTGCTCCTTAAGCTCCAAATGCTCCAGCTTCAGGGCCAGCCCCAAATCAGGGGCTTCCTTCAACACATGCAACCCACAGGCACCCCTCTCCCAATGTACACCCACTAATCCTCACCTCTTGGAAAGCCACAGCCTCACCACTCCCAGTGTCCACCTATGTAGAAACCCAGAGTTGGAAACCTGGACCCAGAGATACCTGTGGGATTGTGCAGGGAGGAGGAGATTGGTGAGTGCAGAGCATGCATGGGATCCCACTTGATTCCTTACTCTCTATGCAGCTAGACTGCTTGAGACATACACCTTGGGAGCAAAAGGCCAAATGCAGTGTGTCACTACCCACCTTGGCCTAACCACCCTCACCCTCCAACTTGGACAGCACAGAGCCCAAGGTTGTCATCCAGGAGCCTCATCTAGGCTACAATTCCCCTCTGCCCCATTTATTGGGACAAAAATAACCTACAAAGGCAAGGTTTGTGCTCTGAAGCCCTGTGATTTGGACCCTGCACCCTCCAGAAGGCAAGGCAGAGAGGAAGTTCCCAGAGGCTCTCAGGAGAAAACCCCAAAGGAAAGGAACAGTGAATGTCAGGGCCTGGGAGCTGGGGTCAGGGACAAGGGAGAAGACCCATTTTTACCACACCCCATCAGTCCCAGGGTCCACCACTTGAGCCTCTGGTTTACCAACTCATTTGGGTCCCAGTGGTGCACAGAGGGTGACATAGCAGTTCCTGGCACATAGCCCTGGTCAAATGGGTTGTCCTCCCCCTGAAGGAATTGACCCTGGAGGAAAATGGGGATGGGAAGAGGAGCCAGAATCTGCAGGACTTGGCAAGGCCATCTCCCAGTGACCCTAAGTTGATCAGCTAAGCCAAGGCTCAACCCAGGCCAAGACTGGGCAGCAAGAATGACCCAGGGCCTTCTGCCCTCCTGGGGTTCTAGGAAGAGTGACCTCCCTTGCCCTACTTGTGAGTAGCTCTCAGTGCTGACATTACACTCACCTCTCCTGCCTTCTATGGGCTTCCCTCATCACCTTGTATCTCCCTTTGCAAGATCATTGCCTGTCTCCATTGGCCAACATGTCCTCCTGCCACAATCTCCCAGATACCTTTTAAAATCTTCCTAGTGGTTCACAATTGCTCCAAAGATAGTGTCAGCACTCCTACTTCACTCCCCCTTTTTTCTTTTTTTTTTTTTTTCATTCTTAGTTGTTATCATCTAAATCCATAGAATTATTAACAAAACACCATACAAGGACTGGTAGTGTAGGTCCGTGGTAAGATCCTTGCCTAGCACATGTGAGGCAAGGCCCTGGGTTGGATCCCCAGTACCACATTAAACACACACACACACACACACACACACACACACACACACCATAACACAAAATATTCACTAATGAACTCACCTAAGAGTCTCCACTCAAACATCTTTCATTTAAAACTGGCATCTTGAGCCAGGCATGGTGGATAGGCCTGTAATCCCAGCTATTCAGTGGTTAAGGCAGGAAGATCACAAGTTCAAGGCCAGCCTGGGCAGCACAATAAAACCCCATCTCAAAAAATAAAGCAAAGGGCTGGAGTTGTAACTCAGTGGTAGAGTACTTGCCTGGCATGTGTGAGGCACTGAGTTTGATCCTCAACATGACATAAAAATTATTAAATAAATAAAAATAAACATTGTGTCCACCTAAAACTAAAACTAAATAAATAAATTAATTAAGAAAAAGCAAAAGTGAAATAAGACAATCCCATAAAACCAAAGGCCAAATGAATGTTCTCTCTAATACTCAGATGCTAATACAAAATAAGAGGGGGAGACAAAAAATAAAAGTTTATTGGTTTAGACAAATGAAAATGAAGGGAAGGGAGGGGTGATGGGAATAGGAAAGACAGTAGAAAGAATCAGACATAACTTTCCTATGTTCAAATATGAACACACCACTAGTGAAACTCCACATAAGGTATGATCACAAGGATGGGAAGTTATACTCCAAGTATGTACAATATGTCAAAATACATTCTACTATCACATATATCTAAAATAAATAAAAATATTAATAACAAAAAACCAAAGCAAAACAATACACTAGCATCTTCCTTTCCCATTAATCTCAGCTGCAATGTAAAATATTTTTACAATGACAACTTATTACAAAATGAAATTAAAATTCTTGCAACAGGCAGTATTTCATGATGTCAGTAGAAATGAAACTAGAATTCCACTTAAATTACTTAAAAGCCAAACTAATAAGAATCTAGTCTAAAACAGCTAAAAATTGAAAAGGGGAAAATCATCAAGGTTGACAATTTCATTGGCTTTTCTAAAGAAGAAAATGAGTTCACTGGTAAATTCTACCAAACCTTTAAAGAATAGATACCACTCCTTCTCAAACTCTACTAAGATGTAGAAGAAGGAACAAATCCCAACTTATTTTATAGTACCAATATTATCCTGATACCAAACTAGACAAAGATATCACAGGGGAAAACTAAGACCAATATCCTTTATGAGTATAGATGCAAATATCCTTTTAAAAAACCTAAAAGCACAAAGCAGTGTATGAAAAAGATCATTGCCACTTGGATTAATCCCAGGAATGCAAGAATGATTTAACATATAAAAGTGGAGTGTAGTTGGGCATGGAGGTGCATGCCTATAATTCCAGTGACTCTGTATGCTGAGACAGGAGGATTGTAAGTTTGAGGCCAGCCTCAAATCTTATCAGGTCCTCAGCAACTTAATGAGATCATGACTCAAAAATAAAAAGGACAGGGGATGAAACTCAGTGGTAAAGCATTCCTGGGTTAAATCCCTAGTACATGCGCACACACACACACACACACACACACACACTCACACACACACACACACACACAAAATGTCATATAGGTGATAGTCTGACACACACTATCACCGAACTGGGATATGTGGGAAGCTGAGACAGGAGGATCACAAGTTGGAGGCCAGCCTGGTTAATTTAGTTAGACCATGTCTGAAAAAAAAGCGGGGACAGGGGGCTGGGAATATAGAGCAGTGGTGAAGTGCTTGCATACCATGCATAAAGCCCTGAGTTTGATTTTATTCCCAGTGCCATCCACACTATTTTTTCTCTCCCTTCTTGCTCTCTCTCTCTCTCTCTTCTCTCTCTCTTTCTCTCTCTCTCTCTCCCTCTCTCTTCCCTCCCTCCATCCCTTCCTCCCTCTCTCTCCCTCTCCTGGGTTTGATTTCATCCCAAATACCACCCACACTATTTCTTTCTCTTCTCTCTCTCTCTCTCTCTCTCTCTCTCTCTCTCTTTTCTCTCTCTCTCTCTCGCCCCCTCCCTCTCCTGGGTTTGATTTCATTCCCAATACCACCCACAATATTTCCCTCTCTCTCTCTCTCTCTCTCTCTCTCTCTCACACACACACACACACACACACACACACACACACACAATCCAAAAAAATACACACATGTGCACACACAATTAGAACTAATGGGTGCACTTGGTGTTATCCTGACTGGTGGGCTTTCTCTCCTCTTATCTCCAGTCCTTGCCAGGAAGCCAGCCAGGTCAGTTACTGTGATTTCTGTTGCCACTTTTTAAGGATGAGAGAAATGCTAAGTGTCTTGCCCAAGGTCTAAGAGCCAGACAGTGTTGGTTCCTGAACTTGGGTCTCCAGAGAGCAATGCTCTTCCCTTCCAGGAAAGCTCTGTCCCAGCCCCTCAGAACCTCCCCCACAGCCCCAGGAAACATGCTTCTCTGAACCTAGAACAGACACACAGAGAAGCCATAGGAATCAGCAAATAATATTTATGAGGATTTAACAGGCATTGGGGTCATGGCATTCCCAAGACAGAAGTGAGTGAGAGCTCAGGCCCAAGAGGCCTCCATGTAGGGCTCACATCCTGGCATCACGTGCACATCCTGGCATCATTGGATAGGATGGGGCCTCTTGGTGTAGCACTGGGCTGCATGGGAGGTCTCCCTAAAACTCCACCCCACAGCTCACAGTCAAGTCCCTCAGCCCCTGGAGGCAGGACAAAGGAGAGGGCTGGCACTACAAGTTACTGCAAGGGCCTTTTGGGGCACTGTAGGTTACCCACCCCACTGCACTCCTAATATTCCACTCTGTATGTTTCACATGGGACTTCAAGTAAAAATTTCCAATAAAAAAGGATCTCCTTTAAAACATGATAAACTACCAGACTAGTCTCAGTTCTTATTAATAGCCGAGGAAACTGAGGCCCAGAAATATAAGGGACTGGCCCAAGGCCAACCAGCTAGTTAGCAGTGCAGTTTTTTCTCTTTGTCTATACAGGGACACCTGAGTGTCCTCTGAAACCCTGTGACCTGGGCCTTGTGCCTTCCAGGTCCATAATCATGCTCCTTAAGGTTCAAATGCTTCAGCTCCATGGCCAGCTCAATGTCAGGTGCTTCCTCCAACACATGTGCAACCCAAAGACATCTCTCTCCCAAAGCATACCTGCTACTCACCTCCTAGATAGCTGCAGCCTCACCACTCGCTGAGGGGTGGGAGGAAGGCTGCCCACATGTGTTGAAATCCAGAGTTTGAGAATTAGGCCTGGGGAGGTCTGTGAGATGGTGTGCTGAGGAGTATCCTGGTGAGTGCAAGGACTTCATAGATTTCCACTCAGTCCCTTCCTGTCTGGAGCCACATAGCTTCCAACATATACTCGGGGAGTGACAGGCCAAACAAAAGTGATTACTACCCACCTTGGCCTGGTCTCCCTGAAAACTCTCACCCCTCAGCTTGGAAAGCACAGAGCCCAGGGCTCTCATTTAGGAGCTTCATCCAAGCTGCTGTTCCCTCTACCTCATTTCTTGGGACAAGAACCTAGAAAGGCAAGAAGAGGGAAGTTCCCAAAGGCTCTCAGGGTGCCCTGGAGAAAACCCCAAAGGAAAGGAACAGTGAGTGTCAGGGCCTGGGAGCTGGGGTCAGAGACAAGGGAGAAGACCCATCTTTACCACACCCCATCAGCCACTTGAGCCTCTGGTTTACCAACTCACTTGGGTCCTAGTAGTACACAGAGGGTGACATAGCAATTTCTGGCACATCCCTGATCAAATGGGTTGTCCCTCTGAAGGAATTGACCCTGGAGGAAAATGGGGATGGGAAGAGGAGCTCAGAACCAGCAGGACTTGGCAAGGCCATCTCCCAGTGACCCTCCCTAAGTTGATCAGCTAAGCCAAGGCTCAACCCAGGCCTGGAGCAAGACTACAAGGGCAGGGCTGACCAAGAATGACCCAGGGCCTCCTGCCCTCCTGGGGTTCTAGGAAGAGTGACCTCCCTTGCCCTACTTGTGAGCAGCTCTCCCCAGACAGTGCTGACATTACACTCACCTCTCCTGCCTTCTATGGGCTTCCTCATTATCTTGTACCTCCCTTTGCAAGATCATTGCTCTGTCTCCATTGGTCACAAATGTCCTCCTGCCACAATCTCCCAGATACCTTTTAAGATCTTCCTTGTGCTGCTTCATAATTGCTCCAAAGATAGTGTCATGACCTCACTCCCACTTCACTTTTCTACCTTTTTTTTTTTTTTTTTTTTCTAAATACGTGCCTTCATTGAATTTCACTATCTGGGAGGGCAGTGGCAGCTGGGAATGCCCAATCATATTTTCCTAGCCAAAAATCACATGGTCTAGGAAAATATGGGCTGAAGATCTTCAGTACACAAAGCAGTAAAGATCAAGCTCAAAAATCATGTCCTCCCCTGGACATTGACTGGCTTTTTGTCTCCCTTCATCTACTTTTTTATTTCCCCCACTCAATCCATTGGCCTCACTCCAAAAAACCAGGTTGAGTCTCATCCCAGCTTCAATAGCTCAAGAGCGTTAGCTAACAAATATTCTGTCACAATGGGAAGTGGCTCAGCAGCACCTCTGTCTACCCTCAACCCCTTGGCCTATGCATAAATACTTTGATATTCAACACTATTCTCCACTAGAAGGAACTAGAATTCCACCTCAGGATGCTCAGGAATATCTCACCATTGTCCAAAATGCTACATGAACCATTGTGTTCTATGAGGTTCTGCTTCCTTTAAGGTGTTCACAGCACTTAACAAACTAGTATCCTGCCAGGTGCAGTGGCACAGTTCTGCAATCCCAGTGACTTGAGAGGCCAAAGCTGCAAGTTCAAAGCCAGCCTCAGCAACTTATCAAGGCCCTAAGTAACTTAGTGAGGCCCTAAGCAACTTAGTGAGATCTTGACTCAAAAAAATATATATTTTTTAAATAAAGGGGGTGGGGTGATTGTGGATATAGCTCAGTGGTTAAGCACCCCTGGGTTTAATCCCTGGTACAAACCAAAGAAAAGAAAACAAAAACTCTGTAGAAAAACTGGATGTAATGAAAAATCCTTCAATTGGTGATATGTGTAAATAATCTGTAGGGCATCCGTATGATACTACACAGCAATAAAAGAAAATAAACTACTGATATGAGCAACACATGGATGAATCTCAAATGCATTGTACTAAATTCATGCAGCCAGATTAAAAAGGCAAAGACTTCATTTATAGAGGATTCTTGTGTGTGTGTGTGTGTGTGTGTGTGTGTGTGTGTGTGCTGGGTATTGAACCCAGGGCCTTATGCATGCAAGGCAAGCACTCTACCAGCTAAGCTATATCCCTAGCCCTTTATATGTGATTCTGGATAAAGAAAAACCAGAAAAATATAGGAAGAGAAAACTGACAACAGAAGATGATGAAAGGATTTTCTGGGGTAATGAAACTGGTCTAACCTTGATCATTGTGGAGAGTGCTGGACGGTATCTATTTGTCAAAATCCTTACCTGTAGACTAAAAAGGATAAAATTTTACTGTGGATAAATTATTCCTCAATAAATGGCTTTAAAAAAAAAAAGTACCATGGCTTTGAAGTTTTTACTTAATCCAAACCAAATTTCATGCTTGACTTTCTGGGCTGTTTTAATCTTGAGCCCCATGGGGTCAACTTCATTGCCCTTGCCACCTTGTGCTTGAATTAGAGCCATTTCCTCATCATTCCCTTAACATCCTGCTTTTGGGTTTCCGGCTCTTTTTGCACAGGTGTGCCTCTCACAGGCAATGCTTTCCTCTCCTCTTCCTCTCCACAATCACACCTAGGATGGGTAGAGTGGCATGTCCTCCTCTGCAATGCAGTCCTCTCCGAACTTTCAGTTTCTTCCAGTCCGCTGGGTGTCTGCCTGTGTTATTTTGATTGCAGGGTGCTTACCAACACAAGTTCAGGATGTACTTACCTCTATTCCCATCCATCAAATTACACACAGCCTCGCACACAGTAGTCTCTGGAATCAATACACCCTGGAGGGGAATGACCACCAAGCTCCAGTGGGAGGAGAGAGCTGAGCTGCATCTTAAGAGGTGGGTCTGGAAGAATTCATGAGGCACCATCAGGGCCAAGGGCAGTGAAGAAAGTGCAGACAGTGCCGGTTGGCAAAGGTGCAAGATGCCTCTGCACAGCCAGGTATCCCTGCACAGGCACGGGGCCCCACTTACCTGGTCCTTGTAGAGGAGCCTGGCGATGCTCACAGCTACAACCTGATAAGTAGCCCCAGAATGAGTGGCAACAGGGCACTGGTGGTGGATACAGCCATTCTGAAGCTGTGCTGGGGCTAAGAAGCCAAGCCAGGAGACAGTTCATCACTGGCCCTGCCCCTATATGGCCCCACCCACCTACTCTTCCTCCCTGGACTGGACTTAGTCCAATACACCCAAGGGAAACCTCACTGCAATGGGCTGTTCTGCCTGTTCCTTTCTACCTTCATTACCCAACTCCGTGGCCCCGCTACAACTCTACATTGCATCTTACCCTGCCTATTTTTCCCTGGCCCCACTCACCTTCCACATGTCCTTGACAGGTTCTCCCCCAAGTGGCTTTTCCTTCTAGCCCTGCCCACATCAGCCCTGCCCTCCCCGCCCTCCCCACAACCCCTGCTGTTCCCAATGTGGGCCCTTGGAACTGTGTGGATAGGCATGGCTTTGTCCAAGGAGAACAGCAAGGCTCTGGTGCGCACAAGGAAGATGATGCAGGTCACCAGCAAGGCACCCAGGTACAATCAAAGGGACATGAGCAACAGCAGGAATAGCCGGATGTTACAATGCCCCACACTGCAGTGGTGGTTAAACACCTAGTGAGAAGGAGGCAGGCTTCCAGGGTCTTTCTGGCCTGGCCTCCATCACCCCCAAATCCTGAGGCTTCCTCCAGCACAGCTTTCTAGGCCTCCTGCTCTTGGCCCTACCTATGGGCTCCCCATATCAGGGAGAACTTGGCATTTCCATTGTTAGAGCACACTTACGACTCCATGGATCATCAGGTCACCTGTCCTGAGTGAGTTATTTAAAGACAAGGCCTGACTGGTGTCACTGGAGCAGGATATAGAATAACTCTAGGCCTCTATTTTCTCAAATACTCAATAAGAATGTAAAGAACTCCCTTTCCCAGCCAGCCTTCTGCACTTGGAAACCCGTGCAGGTTGTACACAGGAGAGAAGAGCACTTGGATCCCAGGAAACCTTCCAATTTGGAAACCCAGAGGAAGAAAGGTGAAGATCCCCAGAACAGGGCAGCAGCCAGCAAAAGGTCTAGGTATCTAGTATCAACAAGCCAGGGGGTGGGACAGGTACTGCCTTTCCTCCCCCTGACTCCACCAGGTCAGCACAGATGGGATGCCTTTTGCATGTCAGCACCTGTATAAACAAGGCCAGCCTCTAGGGACATATGCAGAGACAGAGAGGATAACCAATGTAAGTGACCAAGAGTGGCTGAGAGCCACTTTTAGCAGTCTGGGAAGATGGTCTCATACCCACTCCTAGCCCACTTATGCTGTGAGGTTCTTGGTCCTAGACAAGGCCCTGGGGGTGATTTGGTGAGTGGATAGGGAGGAGTATTCACCTCCACACAGATGTTGCAACAGGTTGGTAGAAGGTGCAGGTTTGGGTGGTAGAAGCAACACATTGGGCACTAGGGCATTGGGAAGGCCCTTTGACACATCTATGCCACATATGCTGCCTCAGGAGCCTGTGTTGCCGCCTACAGCAACGATACCTGCGAGAAAGAAATCGGAGGCAGACTGGGAATGACTGGTTCTTTTGTTCTTACTTCTTCTTCTCTGCTTTGTCTTCTGTATATTCTCTCTTCTGTCTTCTCTCTCCTCTCCATCCCCCTGACGCCCCCAGCCTGGTTAAATGCTTTACACCCATCAAGCATACACGTGTTACAAGCTCAACTTACAGGTGTGGCACACAGTGTTCATGGGCACAGAAAGATTCTTAGTTAATTACATTAAGGTCGGGTGTAAACAATTAAACTCCTCCTCTTTGGCTCTCAGCCAGCCGCCATCTTAGCTACTTCCTCATACAAGGCTCTTACATTTTCCCCCTTTTGTTTTAAAAGAGGGATAGCTTAAATAGATGGGTGACAACCCTCACCACATCAGGATCGACTGTGCCTGTTTTAGGCGTCTACATGTGCAACCAACATTCTTACCCGTCATCGGATATAATCAAGGCTGTGCCCTTGACTTCTGTCTTAGGTTGATATGTCGGCCACATGAGACTTTCCTGTCTTTGACTACAAACTGTCCAATTGAGCCAACCAATCATGAGGAGATGCTCCGGTTCTAAGGCGGCAAGCTTTGTGCTGATGAGCCAAGTTCCATTAAATAGAGTACTAAGTTCTCTAGACAAATCAGCTGCCCTAAGTTCCATTAAGTAGTGTACTGAGTTCTCTAGACAAATCAGCTGCCCTATTAGGGTTAAGAAAAGGGATACCTGGAAGGTATTGTCCTGTGTAATGTCCTAAACATCCTATAGTAGAAAGATCTGCCAAAATGTCCACTTGCTCTTGGAGAAGATCAACACGTTGATTGACAATTTCAAAATGTGGTGCTGATCTAGAAGGCTCTGTGCATGCAGAGCAGAGGCCATACTGCTGGTGGAGTTGTTTAATGCTTGAGCAGTAGGAATGCTTGTAGCGATTGCGACCCCTGCAGCTGTAGCAGCAGCAGCCGTCTCTTTTATGTCTAGACAATGCCACCGGCAAATCTTCAGGGCCTGCTAAGACTGGCATAGGGATGTACCTAGAAACTCAAGCAACAATCATTAGAGGAAAGGCAGTGCCATTCCAGCACTGCGTCAAGAATCGAGTTGTCTGGTGTTTTAGTTCTGAAGTTGATCTCTGCTCACATACATTGCTGCTTAAGCTCCCACGAACATTAGCTGGCAAAATATCACATTCAGAACGGATTAAAGAAAGACTGAGAATATTTAGCTGACAAAATATTACATTTAGGATAGATTAAAGAAAGCCTAAGAGCATTTTATAAAAAATATTTTGTTAGCTAGAACTTTGGAGCCTCTGCATACACAGCAACCTTTTATGAATACACATGTCGAAACAATTTAAATTAATCATCTGTTTAACAAATAAAGTTAATTACAAATAAAACAATCCATGTCAAATACCAAAATATCAGGTTGAATTGTATTAGTCATATTCCTTGCTGAAGAGAAGTCCTAGAGATACTTATAAATTAAGTTTGAAGGTACCTTCATTTTTTATTTGTTTACCCAATTTAATATTTTTGACTTAAATAAATTAAAGGTATTTGGATCCATTTTTAAAAATTTATATTAATTTTCATGAGTGCTCGGTTTTTGTTATTTGTGACGTCACATTTATATAAAATCTGGACAGATGCACAGACATAAAGACATATATAAAAAAAAAAAAACATAATTGTGCGCACGCTAAAGAAAGATCCTCTCGTCCCAGCCGGGAGGAATGAGACTTAAGTTGTGAAGTTATTGAAGGAAAAAGCGTGCAGCTTAAAAGTTTCTTGGATGAAAAGGCAAAGATGAGGTCCCATTGTCGGAAAAGAGACGAACTCGCACAGGTGCGTGAATTGATAAGGGAATCATTCCACAACAACTTCATCTTGGCCCTTTTGAATTTGGTACCTGTTTTATCAATCTTGATGGTATCCACACCAGCGAGGACTCATGCTGTGGAAAGACACAAACAGATCCTCTCCCCCAAATTAATACTGGGTCTGGGCCCTTCCATGTGCCTGAAAGAACATCTTAAATTCGGTATATGGCTCATTGGATCCCTGAATTACTTTAGACAAGCTACCCTGTAAGTTGCCAGTTTCTTGCATAATTTTCCAAGCCCTAACAGCTGCGGCTTATATTTGAGCATAACCTCCAGGATTGAATTGAGTTTGAACCTGTAAATCAGCATATTGCCTTCTCCCAGTTAACATGTCTACGTTACAACCTGGAAATCCTGCAGCTGCATTTCTACGAGCGGTTTCAACACAGAGCTCTTGGAACTGAAACCTCCAAACTAAGTATTGTCCCCCGCTCAATACTGCCTTACATAAGTCTTTCCAACTTAATTCTTCCTCACTAATATTACCTTCACTAGCCCTAACTGACTCCCTTTCTTGTACCTGTCCCAAAGCTTTGGCACTTTCAGTAACACTTTCCTGATCCTTAGGTCTAGTTGAGAACAGGCATTCCCTAGCTAAATGCCACATTATAAACCATGGGCTTACTTTCATTATTGTTTGGATGTATTTTACTGCAGTTCCATTTTCTTCTTTATTTTCTTCTTCTCTAACTATCTTTAACAAATCTCTAATCCTTGAAATTTCCAAACCCATTTTCCCTCGCCCTTACTGCGAGATTCCTCAGTTTACCTGCCGTGCCGATGAGTTCCCTGTACGGGCCACCACTTGTTGCCGCCTACAGGCAACGATACCGTGGGAAAGAAATCGGAGGCAGACTGGGAATGACTGGTTCTTTTATTGTTCTTACTTCTTCTTCTCTGCTTTGTCTTCTGTATATTTTCTCTTCTGTCTTCTCTCTCCTCTCCATCCCCCTGACGCCCCCAGCCTGGTTAAATGTACTTACACCCATCAAGCATACACGTGTTACAAGCTCAATTACAGGTGTGGCACACAGTGTTCATGGGCACAGAAAGATTCTTAGTTAATTACATTAAGGTCGGGTGTAAACAATTAAACTCCTCCTCTTTGGCTCTCAGCCAGCCGCCATCTTAGCTACTTCTTCATACAAGGCTCTTACATTTTCCCCCTTTTGTTTTAAAAGAGGGATAGCTTAAATAGATGGGTGACAACCCTCACCACATCAGGATCGACTGTGCCTGTTTTTAGGCGTCTACATGTGCAACCAACATTCTTACCCGTCATCGGATAATCAAGGCTGTGCCCTTGACTTCTGTCTTAGGTTGATATGTCGGCCACATGAGACTTTCCTGTCTTTGACTACAAACTGTCCAATTGAGCCAACCAATCATGAGGAGATGCTCCGGTTCTAAGGCGGCAAGCTTTGTGCTGATGAGCCAAGTTCCATTAAATAGAGTACTAAGTTCTCTAGACAAATCAGCTGCCCTAAGTTCCATTAAGTAGTGTACTGAGTTCTCTAGACAAATCAGCTGCCCTATTAGGGTTAAGAAAAGGGATACCTGGAAGGTATTGTCCTGTGTAATGTCCTAAACACATTCCTATAGTAGAAAGATCTGCCAAAATGTCCACTTGCTCTTGGAGAAGATCAACACGTTGATTGACAATTTCAAAATGTGGTGCTGATCTAGAAGGCTCTGTGCATGCAGAGCAGAGGCCATACTGCTGGTGGAGTTGTTTAATGCTTGAGCAGTAGGAATGCTTGTAGCGATTGTGACCCCTGCAGCTGTAGCAGCAGCAGCCGTCTCTTTTATGTCTAGACAATGCCACCGGCAAATCTTCAGGGCCTGCTAAGACTGGCATAGGGATGTACCTAGAAACTCAAGCAACAATCATTAGAGGAAAGGCAGTGCCATTCCAGCACTGCGTCAAGAATCGAGTTGTCTGGTGTTTTAGTTCTGAAGTTTGATCTCTGCTCACATACATTGCTGCTTAAGCTCCCACGAACATTAGCTGGCAAAATATCACATTCAGAACGGATTAAAGAAAGACTGAGAATATTTAGCTGACAAAATATTACATTTAGGATAGATTAAAGAAAGCCTAAGAGCATTTTATAAAAATATTTTGTTAGCTAGAACTTTGGAGCCTCTGCATACACAGCAACCTTTTATGAATACACATGTCGAAACAATTTAAATTAATCATCTGTTTAACAAATAAAGTTAATTACAAATAAACAATCCATGTCAAATACCAAAATATCAGGTTGAATTGTATTAGTCATATTCCTTGCTGAAGAGAAGTCCTAGAGATACTTATAAATTAAGTTTGAAGGTACCTTCATTTTTTATTTGTTTACCCAATTTAATATTTTTGACTTAAATAAATTAAAGGTATTTGGATCCATTTTTAAAAATTTATATTAATTTTCATGAGTGCTCGGTTTTTGTTATTTGTGACGTCACATTTATATAAAATCTGGACAGATGCACAGACATAAAGACATATATAAAAAAGAAAAAAAAACATAATTGTGCGCACGCTAAAGAAAGATCCTCTCGTCCCAGCCGGGAGGAATGAGACTTAAGTTGTGAAGTTATTGAAGGAAAAAGCGTGCAGCTTAAAAGTTTCTTGGATGAAAAGGCAAAGATGAGGTCCCATTGTCGGAAAAGAGACGAACTCGCACAGGTGCGTGAATTGATAAGGGAATCATTCCACAACAACTTCATCTTGGCCCTTTTGATTTGGTACCTGTTTTATCAATCTTGATGGTATCCACACCAGCGAGGACTCATGCTGTGGAAAGACACAAACAGATCCTCTCCCCCAAATTAATACTGGGTCTGGGCCCTTCCATGTGCCTGAAAGAACATCTTAAATTCGGTATATGGCTCATTGGATCCCTGAATTACTTTAGACAAGCTACCCTGTAAGTTGCCAGTTTGTTGCATAATTTTTCCAAGCCCTAACAGCTGCGGCTTATATTTGAGCATAACCTCCAGGATTGAATTGAGTTTGAACCTGTAAATCAGCATATTGCCCTTCTCCAGTTAACATGTCTACGTTACAACCTGGAAATCCTGCAGCTGCATTTCTACGAGCGGTTTCAACACAGAGCTCTTGGAACTGAAACCTCCAAACTAAGTATTGTCCCCCGCTCAATACTGCCTTACATAAGTCTTTCCAACTTAATTCTTCCTCACTAATATTACCTTCACTAGCCCTAACTGACTCCCTTTCTTGTACCTGTCCCAAAGCTTTGGCACTTTCAGTAACACTTTCCTGATCCTTAGGTCTAGTTGAGAACAGGCATTCCCTAGCTAAATGCCACATTATAAACCATGGGCTTACTTTCATTATTGTTTGGATGTATTTTACTGCAGTTCCATTTTCTTCTTTATTTTCTTCTTCTCTAACTATCTTTAACAAATCTCTAATCCTTGAAATTTCCAAACCCATTTTCCCTCGCCCTTACTGCGAGATTCCTCAGTTTACCTGCCGTGCCGATGAGTTCCCTGTACGGGCCACCACTTGTTGCCGCCTAAGGCAATGATACCGTGGGAAAGAAATCGGAGGCAGACTGGGAATGACTGGTTCCTTTATTGTTCCTTCTTCTTCTCTGCTTTCTCTTCTGTATATTTTCTCTTCTGTCTTCTCTCTCCTCTCCATCCCCCTGACACCCCCAGCCTGGTTAAGTACTCTACACCCATCAAGCATACACGTGTTACAAGCTCAATTTACAGGTGTGGCACACAGTGTTCATGGGCACAGAAAGATTCTTAGTTAATTACATTAAGGTCAGGTGTAAACAATTAAACACCTCCTCTTTGGCTCTCAGCCAGCTGCCATCTTAGCTACTTCTTCATACAAGGCTCTTACAATCCTTCTTGAAGGAGTCTGGCATAGGAAGAGATTTGGGCAGTGGCAGGAGGCCCTTCCATCATGTAGCTCCTTGGGGCAACCCCATAGCATCACTATGCAACAAGAAGGATAAGGGGGAGGTGGGTAGGGAATCCCAGTCCCTGTAAGGTAAGCTGACCACTCAGATTGGCTGGCAGTCAAAGAAAAGGGGTTCCAACCAGAAGAGCTCTACATGGAGCTCCACCCCTTGGAGTAGTGATCAGTGCTTGAAGTTGAGTGAGAAGTGGGAAGAAGGAAGAGTGAACTGTGTGGTTTGGAAAAGCCTTCTGGCCTCTCTTGCCAGCCTGCCCAGTATTCCCTTCTAAAGCAACTGGGAAACTTCTGCGATTCTGTGTTTTCACACCTCAGTGGCTTGGGAAATGAAGTGCCAGAGCCCAAGTAATGATGACATGAGAGAAAGGATACTGAGGCCATAGTTTGGGTTAGCAGTTTACAAATTACACCTGTATGTCTGAGCCCTTGGGGGTGCCAATCTTAGAGTAGTTTTGATTTGCATTTCTCTAATTGCCAGCGATGTTGAGCATTTTTTCATGTATTTGTTGATTAATTGTGTATCTTCTTCTGAGAGGTGTCTTCTCGATTCCTTAGCCCATTTATTGATTGGGTAATTTTTCTTTATTTTGGTGTTAAGTTTTTTGAGTTCTTTATATATTCTAGAAATTAGTGCTCTGATGTGCATGTATTAAATATTTGTTCCCAATTAGTTGGCTCTCTATTCACCTCACTGATTTTTTTTTTTTTTCTGAGAAGAAGCTTTTTAGTTTAAATCTATTCCATTCATTAATTCTTGGTAGTAATTCTTGCACTACAGGATTCTTATTAAGGAACTTGGGGCCTAATCTGACATGTTGGAAATTGGAGCTTACTTTTTCTTCTATTAGGCATATTGTCTCTGGTCTAATTCCTAGGTCCTTGATCCACTTTGAATTGAGTTTTGTGCATGGTGAGAGATAAGGGTTTAATTTCAATTTGTTGCATATGGATTTCCAGTTTTCCCAGCACCATTTTGTTGAAGAGGCTATCCTTTCTCCACTGTACATTTTTGGCACCTTTGTCTAATATAAGATAGCTGAAATTATATGTATTAGTCTCTGTGTCCTCAATTCTGTACCAATGGTCCACCAGTCTGTTTTGGTGTCAATGCCATGCTGTTTTTGTTACTATTGCTCTATAGTATAATTTAAAGTCTGGTATGGTGATGCCACCTGCTTCACTTTTCTTGCTCAGGATTGCTTTGGCTATTCTGGGTCTCTTATTTTTCCAGATGAATTTCATGGCTGCTTTTTCTATTTCTTTGAAGAACGACATTGGGATTTTGATTGGAATTGCATTAAATCTGTATAATGCTTTTGGTAGTATGGACATTTTGACAATATTGATTCTACCTATCTAAGAGCAAGGTAGGTCTTTCCATCTTCTGAGTTCATCTATGATTTCTTTCTTTAGTGTTCTATAATCTTCATTATAGAGGTCTTTCACCTCTTTCATTAAGTTGATTCCCAGGTATTTTTTTTTATGCTATTGTAAATGGGGTAGTTTTCATCATTTCCCTTTCAGAGGCTTTGTCGCTGATGCACAAAAATGCCTTTGACTTATGTGTATTGATTTTGTATCCTGCAACTTTGCCAAATTCATTTACTAGTTGTAAAAGCTTTCTGGTAGAGTTTTTTGGGTCTTCTAGGTATATTATCATGTCATCAGCAAATAGTGCTAATTTGAGCTCTTCTTTTCCTATCTGGATCCCTTCAATTTCTTTCATCTGTCTAATTGCTCTGGCCAGAGTTTCTAGTACTATGTTAAAGAGCAGTGGTGAAAGGGGGCATCCCTGTCTTGTTCCAGTTTTTAGAAAGAATGCTTTCAATTTTTCTCCATTTAAGATAATGTTAGCTCAGAGCCTTGCATAAATAGCTTTTATAATGTTGAGATATATTCCTGATATTCCTAGTTTTTCCAGTGTTTTGAACATAAAGGAGTGTTGTATTTTGTCAAATGCTTTTTCTGCATCTATTGAGATGATCATATGATTTTTATCTTTAAGTCTTTTGATGTGATGTATTATGTTTATTGATTTCTGAATGTTGAACCAGCCTTGCATCCCTGGGATAAACCCACTTGATCATGGTGCACTATCTTTTTGATATGTTTTTGTTTCCGATTTGCCAGGATTTTGTTGAGGATTTTTTGCATCTATGTTCATTAAAGATATTGGCCTGAAGTTTTCTTTTTTGGATGCATCTTTGCCTGGCTTTGGAATTAATGTGATATTGGCCTCATAGAAAGAGTCTGGAAGAGCTCCCTCTTTTTCTATTTCTTAAAATAGTTTGAAGAGCATTGGTATTAGTTCTTCTTTGAAAGTCTTATAGAACTCGGCTGTAAACCCATCAGGTCCTGGACTTTTCTCTGTTGGTAGCTTTTTGATGACATCTTGTATTTCTTCGCTTGTAATTGATCTGTTTAAGTTGTGTATAGCCTCCAGTTCCAGTTTAGGTAAATCATACAACTCTAGAAATCTGTTGATGTTTTCAATATTTTCTATTTTATTAGAATACAAGTTTTCAAAGTAATTTCTAGTTATCTTCTGTATATCTGAGGTGTTTGTTGTGATATTCCCTTTTTCATCATGAAAAGTTAGTATTTTGAGTTTTTTCACTTCTTTTTGTTAGCATAACTAAGGGTCTGTCAATTTTGTTTATTTTTTCAAAGAACCAACTTTTAGTTTTGTCAATTCTTTGAATGGTTTCCTTAGTCTAAATTTCATTAATTTCTGCTCTGATTTTAATTATTTCCTGTCTTCTACTGCTCTTGGTGTTGGTCTACTTTTTCTAGTGCTTTGAGGTGTGATGTTAAATCATTTATTTGTTGTTTTTTTTTCTTTTTTTCTTTTAAGGAATGAACTCAGTGCAATGAATTTTCCTCTTACTACTGCCTTCATAGTGTCCCAGAGATTTCTATATGATGTATTTGTGTTCTCAATTAGCTCTAGGAATTTTTTAATCTCAAATTTGATGTCTTCTTCAATTCCTTGTTCATTCAGTAGCATGTTGTTTAGCTTCCAGTTGTTGGAGTAGTTTTTCTTATTCCTTGTTTTGTCATTGATTTCCAATTTCATCCCTTAATGGTCTGATAGAATGCAGGGTAATATCTCTATTTTTTTTATATTTGCTGAGAGTTTCCTTATGACAAAATATATGGTCTATTTTGGAGAAGGAGCCATGTGCTGCTGAGAAAAAAGTGTATTCATTTACTGAGGGATGAAATATTCTATATATGTCTGTTAGGTCTAAATTATTAATTGTTTTAAGGATGCCTAAAGTTTCTTTGTTTAGCTTTTGTTTGGATGATCTATCCATTGGTGAGAGAGGTGTGTTGAAGTCCCCTAGAATAACTGTGTTGTGGTCTATTTTACTCTAGGACTTGAGAAGAGTTTGTTTCATGAATGTAGGTGCTCCATTATTTGGGGCATATAGATTTGTGATTGTTATATCCTGTTGATGAATGGTTCCCTTAATTAGTAAGAAATATCCATCTTTGTCCCTCTTGATTAGTTTTGGTTTGAAGTTTACCTTATTTGATATGAGAATGGAAACCCCTGCTTGCTTCCACAGGCCATGTGAGTGATAAGACTTTTCCTAGCCTTTCACTTTCAGTCTGTTGATGTCTTTTTCTACGAGGTGTGTTTCTTGGAGACAGCAAATTGTTGGGTCATTTATTTTAATCAATTCTGATAATCTATGTCTTTTGATTGGTGAGTTTAGGCCATTAACATTCAGGGTTACTATTGAGATGTGATTTTTATTCCCATCCATTTTTATTTGTATTATGGTCTTTAGCTTGATTTGGTTTCTCTTCTGGTTGGTATTTCCCTTAGTTTAATATCTCCCTTTGTTGATTTTTGTTGTTATTTTTCTCTTCTTCTTCCTGAAAAATTTTGCCCAGGGTGTTCAGAAGTGCTGGCTTTCGAGATGCGAAATCTTTTAACTTTTGCTTGTCGTGGAAGGTTTTTATTTCATCTTCGAATCTAAAGCTCAATTTTGCTGGATATAAGATTCTTGGTTGACATCCCTTTTCTTTCAGAGCTTGAAATATGCTATTCCAGGATCTTCTTGCTTTTAAGGTCTGGGTTGAAAAATCTGAACATAGTCTGATTGGTTTCCCCCTATATGTAATCTGCTTCCTTTCTCTTGTGGTTTTTAGTATTCTCTCCTTGCTCAGTATATTAGGCATTTTCATTATAATGTGTCTTGGTGTGGATCTGTTGTGATTTTGTTTGTTTGGTGTTCGGTAAGCCTCTTGATCTTGGTTTTCCCATTCATTCCTCAAGTTTGGAAAATTTTCTGTAATTATTTTGTTAAATAAATTACTCATTCCTTTGGCTTGAAACTCTGCCCCTTCCTCTATGCCAATCAGTCTTAAGTTTGGTCTTTTTATATTGTCCCATAATTCTTGGATGTTATGTTCTTGATTTCCTAAGAATTTTGCTGTGTAATCTAAATTTTTCTTTAGGATATACCTTTTGTTTTCATTGTCTGAGGTTCTTTTTTCCAAGTGGTCTACTCTGCTGGTAATGCTTTCAATTGAACTTTTATTTTGGTTTATTGCTTCTTTCATTTCTGGAATTTCTGTTTGGTTTCTTTTTAGAGCCTCTATTTCCCTATTGAAGTAATCTTTTACTTCCTGTATTTGTTTTTGGAGTTCTTTGTTGAAATGATCTTTTGACACCTGTATTTGCTCCCTCATCTCATTTTTTAGTTCATTCTTAAGTTCCATAAACATTTGGAATATGTAATTTATAAATTCCATCTCTGGCATTTCACCAAACTGTGCTTGCCATGGAATCTACTGATGATGTATATTGATTTGTTTGTGTCACTTTCTTCACTTGTTTTTTCATGTTGCTTGTGTGTCTTTTCTTCCTGCACTGTGGGACCTTGACTAGTTCGATTTTACCTTAAAGCCTTATGTTGTTCCTGTAGTACAATGCTATCAGATCCCCTTATAATTCCTTTACACTTTAAAATCTAACACTTTCTATTCAGAAAATCCAAGTTTGATCACAATGTACAGATTTAGTTAACCCAGATATTGTTCCCAATTTACTCTGTACATTTCTGATGGGGTTTTTATAGCTTCAAGTATTGGACACAGAGGTGATATGTTTAGGAAGAAGGAAGTAAGTGTATTGAATTGTTCTTTCTTAGAACATATGAAAAGAGAGTTCTATGGAAGTGGTTTAGTGGAAGTGGTTTAGTATCAGTAGACAAGAGAGTAAAGAGAATGGAGTGAACAATTAGGTGGAAAGACCAATTTATATATAAACCTAACTTATGCAGCTGTTGAGAGAAGAAATAAAGTAAGATGTAAACCAAAAAAATGACAAAAGAGTAGGAATTGGTGTAAGAGAGAGGAGAGAGAGAGTCAAGAAAATAGAGTGTAAATTATATATAACACAGCTTTGCTGTATAGTTCAATGCGCCCATTCTAGAAATCCCAAATTCTGCATATAACTTATTTTTTGCCTCTGTTGAGTATGCACTGGCAGGGTGTAAATAGGAAAGATGAAGGAAGAAGAAAAGATGCAAAAGTGAGAAGGAAGAAAAGAAAGAAAGAAAAGAGGAGCAGAGGCAAACAAACAAACACACTGACAATCAAAGCAAAAAACAAAGCAAAAAAACAAAAAAAAAAAAAAAAAAAACCAACAAAACAAACAAACTAACAGAAAAAAGTTGAACCCAGGAACAAGTCTCAAACAAAATGGACCCTGCGAAGCCCTCCTTTTTTCCCTTTCCAGTTTAAGCCAATTTTATCGGATCACGTCTAGACAGCGATCCTGTTAGTAGTCAAGGCTGAACCTTTGGCCAGTGGTAGAATGGCACAGTGGAAGAGTGGCTCAGGGGGGTTGTTTGTCAGCAGATAAATGGCACCGGGAAAGGGACCCTCCAGAAGGCACCCTCTCCCCATGCCCACCCACAGTTGTAGCTTCTTGGTGTCGCTGCGACAGCTTCAGACACGCCCTCCCCTGCTGGTTGCCCTGAGCCTCACCTACTCCCTGGATGTCTGCAGTTGCACTTCCTTTCTGCCTTGTTCCTTTGTCCAGGTCAGCCACTGTTTTCCTCAAAGATGGTGGTGCTCTCCTCCCGCTCAACAGTAGTTCCGCAGACCTTTGTGTCACTCCAGAGCATGCAGGATCGGCTTGGCAAGTTGTGTGAAAGAGCTCTACATGGACACCGTTCGTGCTTCTAGGCTCCTTTCTATCCTTCCTCACTGATCGGTTTCAAAGCTGCTGTGTGGATCGTCCCCTTACCACAATGTTATTGGGCAGCTGTGCCTGCAGCGCCGACAGCACTGCTTCGGACTGTGGACCACTCCAACTCTGCCCCTGCCCATCGTGTCCGGAGATCATTGTATTTCTCCATCCAGAGGTGCACGAATGTCTCAGCTCCCTTTCAGTTGCAAGAGAATTGCTACTAATGCACTCAAACTTCTCACTAAGCATCTTTTAGTAACTATGTCCAGAGAGCACCTCCCTCCTCTGATTTTCTTTTACTGAAACATCACTTGGGTTGCCAACAATTCCCAGGCATGTGCTATTTTAATATTACAGATTATTCTAATGTTATCCAACAACAGGTAGATGAGATAAGACAGGATATTAACAAAATTAAAATGAGTAATTATTGGTTAGGCTTGGGAGATTGGTTTCCATGGTTAACTTCTCTCTTGGGTCCTATAATTTGTATCCTTCTCCTACAAGTTATTGTCCCATGCATCAGTAACTGTATGCTCCGGTTTATTGGGCTGCAATTTAAATCTATTATGTACCATCGATAAAATTAGCCCATATGATTACTCCCTTTTAAAGACTTGAAAAGGACAAATAAAACAAGGGGGAATGATAAACCAGCCTAATTCTATCTCAAGACCGGGAGCCATCCTGTCAAAAAGTTATGAAAAGTCCACTTCAGTTTTCTATGAAATGCTAGGATTCCTATTTGGCCTGATCATATTTTGATGTTTTAAAATTGTTTGGCATTCATGCCTAGGCCTTCAGCTCACTCAGGCCTGGCTTTCCTTGACAAGATAACAACTCTCTTTCTAAAAACTAATGGTGCCTCATAAACTTTTGATGTGGGGTTTGACTATATTCCCTCCCTTG